>JAPPVO010000036.1:88723437-89990394 GCA_030407325.1 Camellia japonica
AAACAATAGCAGCACTACAAATTGTTTGCCTAACGAACACACTAAGTGTTATACTCTCTCATAGAAGAAAATGATGCAACAATATGAAGAGAATGTTTGCAGAATTATGAAGGACGAAAATTAGAGTTACAAAATCCAAATGAGGGCTATCCTATTTATAGATGGATTGGTGGCTGCAGGTATTGAATTAAACAGGTGCAAATCTGTTTGAACAGGTATGATACCTGTTCATTTTGAATAAACAGATACAAGTCTGTTGGGTTCAAAATTTGAACAGATAAAAACGGGAAGGGCCCTGTTTGGGTGTACAGGAAAAACCAGACCAGTTTATTTCCGGAATTAATTTGAATTCTGGATTTTATTTTACCAAAAAAAATAAAATTAAATTCAAATGTTTTTGGCCCAAAAAGATAGGTATTGGACCGAACAAGCCCAACCTAACCACACACCACGCACCCGCACCCAGCCAGCCCGACTGACCGGACGGACAGCGGCGGCGGCGGCACGCGCGTGTGTGTGTGGTGATTTTTGGATCCAATGGGTCTAGCCCATTTTGCCCATAACCTCCCTCTCTAAAACACTTGGGTACCCCTTGGGGCACATCCTAAGTTCCAATCACATGCCTTATAAACCCATTCAAAACTTCCTACCAAAACAATGTGGGACAAGCCTTATTGAAACCTTTAAGGATTTTTCACCAAAACTCCATTTCCATGGAGCATACTTTGGCTTCAATTTCTCATTCACTCGGTAATGGTTTTGAGCAACCAAATATACCACGTGAATCACAACGCGGCATAGAACGCGTTACCACTTTGACCCGCGAAAATCGACGCTCGGGGCCCACCTAAAAAATAGACCAAACTTAGGAAAAATTCTGGTTTACCCAGAGTAAACCAGAATTTTATAACCATTTCCAACAATCCCCCACATGAATGGAATTTGATGACAACGGAAATGCAACAATATGCAGATTTTATCGAAAGAGTATAAGTCGAAAATATCTTGTATCAGGATAGGTAGCTTTCGGCCTTGAACCTTCCTAGTGATAACCTATCGGACTTATTGGCTAACCAATGGACGCGATGCCATGAATTGTTCAGCCGTTTGTGTAAGCCAAGATAATAGATTTCACACAAAATATCTTCTAACACATCGTGGTTCTCACTGTTGTGTTCATTTTGGCCTTGAACGCTCCTGTTTTCATGAGTGTTTCTAGAGAATTTAGCCTCTTCATTCTCATAGAACCGGCCCCAGTTCGACACTCATATAGGTGATTCTTACTGTGAGTATCTCCTTATACTCGTCTTGATTTTATGCCTCAATCAAGATATAAGTAATCATTAAAAGCAAAGCTTATCCTTATACCCCTGTATACAACATATGTTGCAAATATCACTCTCACCATAGGAATGGGTAGGGAATTTTAATCCCTTAGTGATTTCTAGCGAGCCATACATAACTTAGTTGTCCCTTTGAACTTAGTTCTTGAGATCTCCAGTCAAATAAGTAGGGTTACCATTATGACGACTCTTATGTAATAGGCTTTAATCCCATCCCCTTCGATGAACTATACACTAGCTCTTTTGTCAAACCTTTTGTTAACGGATCCGCAATATTCTCTTTAGATTTTATATAATCTATTGAGATTATTCCGTTTGACAACAATTGCCTTACAGTATTATGTCGACGATGAATATGTCGTGACTTACCGTTATACATATGATTCTGTGACCTGCCTATTGCAGATTGACTATCACAATGAATGCAAATAGCTGGCACAGGTTTTGGCCACATTGGAATGTCTTCTAAGAAGTGACGAAGCCATTCTGCTTCTTCTCCTGCTTTGTCTAAAGCAATAAACTCGGATTCCATTGTGGATCATGCGATGCAAATTTGTTTCGTGGACTTCCAAGAAACAGCAGCGCCTCCTAGAGTAAAGACATAGCCACTAGTGGATTTTGAATATTTAGTATCCGATATCCAATTGGCATCACAATAACCTTCAAGTACTGTTGGATATCGAGTAAAGCTCAAACCATGATCACGGGTGAATCTTAGATATCTAAGAACCCGAATGATCGCTTTCCAATGGTCTTCTCCGGGGGTTACTAGTGTACCTACTCAATTTACTGATAGCATAAGCTATATCAGGACGAGTACAATTCATTAGGTACATTAGGCTTCCAATGATTTTGGAGTATTTTAACTGAGACACTGCATCACCTTTATTTTTTGATAAATAAAGATTGACGTCTACAGGTGTTTTAGCTAAATTCATATCATCCTTGATAAATTTACCAAGAATTTTCTCAATATAATGTGATTGAGATAATGCATATTCGTCAGATGTTTTAGTAATTTTCATTCCTTATATAACATCTGCGACCCTCATATTTTTCATATCAAATCTTTTGTTAAGCATTTGCTTAGTTGATTTGATCATATTTTGACTGCTTCCAATGATAAGCATATCATCCACATAAAGACAAACTATGACATATCCTTGGTCAGTGTTTTCAACATAGACGCATTGTCACATTCGTTTATCTTAAGCCCATTAATAAGCATTGCATGATCAAATTTTTCATGCCATTACTTAGGTGCTTGTTTTAATCCATAAAGATACTTTACAAGCCGACAAACTTTCTTTTCTTGCCCCGACACTACAAACCCTTCGGGTTGCTCCATATAGATCTCTTCATTTAAATCACCGTTTAAGAAAGCTGTCTTAACATCCATTTGATGTATTTCTAAATTAAATAATGCTGCTATAGCAATAAGCATGCGAATGGATGTTATTCTTGTCACAGGGGAATATGTGTCAAAATAATCCAGACCTTCATTTTGTCTGTAACCTTTAACTACAAGTCTTGCTTTATACTTGTCAATTGAACCATCTGCTTTCATTTTTCTCTTGAATATCCATTTATATCCAAGAGGTTTAGAACCTGGTGGAAGATCCACCAATTCCCAAGTATGATTTTGCATAATGGATTCAATTTCATTATTAACAGCCTCTTTCCACAAAGGTACTTTAGGACCTGTCATTGCTGCCTTAAAGCTTTGAGGTTCATTTTCTGACAGGTATGTCAGAAAATCTGGACCAAAGGATTTTGATGTTCTTGTTCTCTTACCTCGTCTTGGTTCATCATCAGTTAAATCCTGTTGGTCGAGACCATTACTAGTCTCTTGTGTTTGATTGTCATTAGTCTCTTGACTTTGTGTACAATCATAAGTTCTTTTTTGTGAACTTAATTCCTATCCTTTCTTGTAAGGAAAGACATGTTCAAAAACACAGCATTCCTTGACTCTATAATAATGTTCACATTTATATAAGGTATTTCTGATTTATAAGTCAGAAACCGATATGCACTACTATTCTGAGCATAACCAATGAACACACAATCTATTGTTTTTGGTCTAATCTTAGTCTTTTTAGGAATAGGAACTTCAACTTTTGCCTAACACCCCTACACTTTTAAGTATTTGTAGGAAGGTGGTCGACCTTTCCACAAGCCATAAGGAGTGCTGTTGGTTTTCTTGTGAGATATTCTGTTAAGAACATAATTAGCAAACAAAATTGCTTCCCCCCACAAGTTTTGTGGTAAGCCTGAACTTAGTAACATGGCATTCATCATTTCTTTAAGGGTTCTATTCTTCCTTTCAACAATTCTATTTTGCTGTTGAGAATAAGGTGCTGTAGTTTGGTGAATAATGCAATGTTGTGCACAAAATTCATTTAATGGTGCATCATATTCACCACCCCTAGCACATCCATCAATTGTTGACTATGGTGTGCTTGATTCATAAATTTCAAAACAAATTCATGAAAAATCCAAAATAATTATGACTACACAAGTCAGAATTAATGTTTTGACAAAATCATATCCTCATAAAGATTTTGCCTAAGAATCGAACAAATCAAAAATCTCATTTGATTGTATAAATTCTTGCAACTCATTTACGAATACGTAACACTGACACAAAAATATTTGTGATAAAAGAAAACTAAATTATCTCTTCTAATGCAAGTGTTACACTCCCATATTAAAATAATGGTTTATGGTTTAACAAATTCTACTACACAAGTAAAATAATGATTGACAACATCTTACGTCACAAATTCAACAAATAATAATCCACATAAAAGATTTGTCAAAATTACTTCCAATTAAATGGAACGATATAACTACTTAAATCTTCATGTTATTGAAATTTCTCAAGTGTTTAAATACCCATTCAAACTGATTAGAAATACTCAAATTAATCTACTTATGTACAAAGTGAACATATCAATTATCATTCCAAATCACATGAGATTATTTTGTAAAAAATAACTTGAGTTGATATCAATACATGCATATCAAACGCATCAAATAAAAAAATAAATTAACAAAATAAATTTATCATGCATGATCCCAAAACTTGCATCATGAGATAAAAAGATTCTCAACCCAAAATCCAACGTAAGTAAAACAACACGTTTTAAACTATAAACTTCAAAACCGACAAAACATACCTTCATTTAATCAGTTTGATTTGTACATAAATAAACTAATTATATATACATTAAAATGTTCTTGTGAATATATATATATATATATATATATATATATATTTTGACTCATGTGCAGAAACTATTCACGACTACGGATCCATACACAGAAATTAAAGAATGAATCAGAAAACCAATAAAGAAAATAAACTTGCCACAAAGGTTTCTTCATAATAAAAATGAAATTAGTTTGTAAACTAATATTTTACTCCAGAAACAAATTCTTTCATGTATACTCACGATGAACTATGATAAAGTCAAAAGAATTAACACCTTTTCACAATGGGTTCAAAATTAAGTGGTCTTCCAAACGAAACCGTAAGTCACATACAAAATTTACAGATTGTGACCGAGACACAAACTTACATGATTGATTAACAAAATTAATTTTCTAGTTACTAAAACCAGAAAATAAATTATAACACAAAATAATTTTATTTTCTTTGTTACTAAAACTAAAAAATAAAATACCACAAATTAATTTTCTAGTTACTAAAACCAGAAAATATATTATAATACAAAATAATTTTATTTTCCTTGTTACTAAAACCAGAAAACCAGAAAATAAATTATAATACAAAATAATTTTATTTTCTTTGTTACTAAAACTAGAAAATAAAATACCACAAATTAATTTTCTAGTTACTAAAACTAGAAAATATATTATAACACAAAATAATTTTATTTTCTTTGTTACTAAAACCAGAAAAATAAAATACCACAATAATTTTCTGTAACACCAAATAATATTCTGTAATTGTTAATGACACCAGTATATTACTACTAGTTGTCAAAGAAAATAGACAGTATATTACTACTATCTGTCAAATAGTTTATAATACTATTTGTATTCTCTAACCAGAATATTACTTTGAAAACACAGAAAATTAAATATAATGAAGATACCAAACGATTTTGTCTTAAGATTGTTGGACAATCTTCACTGTATTTAAATTAATAATATTCTGTTGTGTATTAAACAACAACAAGAATATAAAGAAATAAAGGAAATGAGAGAATTTGTTTGATTACAAAAATCAAACTAGAAATAAATAAATAAAAACAGATTTTATTTTGTTATAAAAACAAAATTAAAATCTGATTTAATAAACAAATAAAACAGAATAATAAATTAAACAACTTACTTGATTAATTTTTCTAATAAATATCTGATCAAGTCCAGTGTTTGACACTGTGTCCTTAAGACAGATTCGTCCTCTCCACGGTGCTTTCAGAATGTGGACATCTATCTCCCAGGATGAAATGATCAACTACAAAAAATAGCAGCACTACAAACTGTTTGCCTAACGAACACACTAAGTGTTTATACTCTCTCATAAAAGAAAATGATGCAACAATATGAAGAGAATGTTTGGAGAATTATGAAGAACGAAAATTAGAGTTACAAAATCCAAATGAGGGCTATCCTATTTATAGATGGATTGGTAGCTACAGGTATTGAATTAAACAGGTGGAAACCTGTTTGAACAGGTATGATACCTGTTCATTTTGAATAAACAGATACAAGTCTGTTGGGTTCAAAATTTGAACAGATAAAAACAGAAAGGGCCCTGTTTGGGTGTACAAGAAAAACTGGACCAGTTTATTTCCGGAATTAATTTGAATTTTGGATTTTATTTTACCAAAAAATAATAAAAGATAGGTATTGGGCCGAACAAGCCCAACCACACACCACGCACGCAGCCTGCCCGACTGGACGGGCAGCACATGCGTGTGGTGATTTTTGGGTCCAATGGGTCTAGCCCATTTTGCCCATAACCTCCCTCTCTAAAACACTTGGGTACCCCTTGGGGCACACCTTAAGTTCCAATCCCGTGCCTTATAAACCCATTCAAAACTTCCTACCAAAACAATGTGGGACAAGCCTTATTCAAACCTTTAAGGATTTTTCACCAAAACTCCATTTCCACGGAGCATACTTTGGCTTCAATTTCCCATTCACTCGGTAATGGTTTTGAGCAACCAAATATACCACGTGAATCACAACGCGGCATAGAACGCGTTACCACTTTGACCAGCGAAAATTGACGCTCGGGGCCCACCTAAAAAATAGACCAAACTTAGGAAAAAATTCTGGTTTTACTCAAAATTTTATAACCATTTCCAACACAATTCACAAAAATAAAGGGTTTAACTAAAACATATATTGGCCACCAAACAATATAAGGGTTTAATTACATCAGAGAGTGTGCAGCAGAAACAAGAAAAGGCCACCAAACAATCAGTTGAGGATGAAACACCATTGTTGCAATACAATAACGCTCAGCATGTGGGTACGACGATCTATTTGGTTGAATATTTAATTGGTTTTCTTAATTAATTTTTGATTTTTTTATGAACATTTTTAATCAACATTTATTTTTTTATTTGTCAGAAATGGGTTTAAATTTTGTTGAAACAAAAATCAAACCTGATAATGCAATAACTTTAATGGAAAAAGAATCGGACTGATCCACGCTTTCAACGGGTCTGCTGGCCTTGGTGTCTTTGAAATGTGCTTGTAAAACAGGTCCAAAGGGGGAGATAGACCCCCGACGATCAAGTTAGGTCAGGATAAATTGATTTTAGAGAGAGAGAAGCAAAGGGGGTGAAGACTTTCTCTAACGTATCTCGAAAGTTTCCTTATATCTTTTGCTCATCATTTCCTTGTCCATTCTAAGGTATCTTGTTGGCCGAAAGTCTATGGCCTAGCTAACATCATTCATGGTGATTCTGCTTACTCTGGCGTGAGGGGTCTTGCTGCATTTAATGCTATAGTGGCCTCATTAAATGGTTGATGTGTGGGTACAATAACTTTGCAGAATCTTTGTCTGCTCACGTGGTTAATTCCTTACTTGACAAGTGTTTGAGTGCCACTGGTCCCGGACCAACATTGGCTTCTCAAAGTTATTGGGCCGACTGGGCTTTAACATCTGGGCCATGAGCTGCGCCCCCCTTGGATGCCCATCAGTATCAGTAGTCCCATATTTCTAAGTGCAGCTTTAGTCTAACAAAAGGAATAAGAAAAAAGACAATAATCCCCCAAAACGCCAAAAAGAGGACCAAAGGGGGAGGAGGGTAAGGGTGTAATAATGGCCCGGCTCGGCCCAATCGGGCTTCATGGGCTCACGTTTTTTTAGTGGCCCGGCCTGGCCCATGAGCCAAAAAGTGAGGCCCAAGCCCAAGCCCACTCATAATAGGGCCTAGGGTCTGGGCTCAGGCCGCGGGCCGGACCTAGTCAGGCTTTTTTTTTTTTTTAATATTAGAAATAAAAAATTATACTAGAGTATTTTAGTTACGATTAATGAAATGTTTTGTTTGGTTATGTAATGTTTCATGGTGATATTTAAATTTTATTATGTATGACTTATGTTTTTTTAATTATGAACTTATAACTAAAAAGTATGCAATTATGTAATTTTTTTTCTTTCGAAATGAATAATTTTATATATATGAAATTGAAAATTTCAATATTACAATATTAAATTATTTATATAACATTTATTGAATGAATAATTTTTATTTCAAAATGAAATAAAATATTACAAAAATTGATATTATTAAATAAATTAGTTGTAAATTACTGATGATGGTATAGCAATCGCATCACTATAGGTTAAGTACATCCCAACTAGGTTGGCACCTACTAGCCTACCAATCATTTGCATTATACTCTACCTCAATAATCTAATACAAAAAACAAAAAAACAAAAAAAAAAAACAAACAAAAACAAAAACCAAGAAAAAAATGAAATGAACTGAAATAGTAAAAAATAAATTGTTGATCAATCATCGGAGGAGACAAACATTTCAGTTGCGTTGCCCGATAATATGTCATCCAAATCATATTGAATTTGCTTATTGTCACTAAAATTTTGTCTTCTTGTAAGCGCGTGCATATGATCTCTGGATATCATCAGTGCCTCAACCATTTCGGGTGAAAGCCTACTCCTGTAGTCACTCAGCACCCGTCCACTTGCACTAAAAGCTGTTTCCGAAGCAACTGTAGAAATAAGAACAGTTAGTATATCACGGGTCATCTGTGAAACCACAGGCCACATAGATTCATTTTGTTTCCATCATTCCAAAATGTCAAAATTATCGGAATCATCCATTGACGGGCTTTCCAAATAACGTTGTAGTTCAGAACTACATGATGTTGAGATATTCTTCTACTTTTTATTGTTGTGAAAATACTTAATCTCCCGCCTCGAGATTGGACTGCTAGTGTAGTGTGTGTAGGTGTATTTATAGATGCAGCTGCCTTGTATTCTTGAAATAATCTGTTGCATGTTTACATAATAGGAGCAAACTATATTTGATCAACGAAAATACGCTCTAAAAATTCTTGTAAACCAACTTCTTTACACCTAGGATCAATTATTATAGCTAAACCTAATAGATGAGGCAAAAGATGAAAATATTTATGAAATTTTTCGTTCATTGAAGTAATAATGGTTACATAATATTCATTACTCGTATATTTTATGAAAACTTTAATTATTTCTACTAGCATATGTAAAACAAATGGTGAAGTAGGAATATATATATAAGAAAATAATTTCGCTAAAGTATCAAAACTTTTAAAAAATCTTTATACAAGGCTACTTGGCGCCAATTAAATTCAGTGGGTGTCAGTAATCCTCCTATTCATGTTGTTGCAAAAAATAAATCTATTGTTCTTCTTTGTTTACAAGCTATTTTTAATATATTATATGTTGAATTCCACCTACTATCTACATCTAAAATTAATTTTCTAAATGACATATTTTCTTGTTAACAAATTTTTCTATATTCTGAAATTCGATTACTAGAAGACATAATAGTAACAATTGCATTTTTTATTACAAGTACAGAAGTTTCGAATACATGCATAGCTTCTTTAACAATCAAACTTAAAATATAGGCATAACAACGAACATGAAACAAATCACCATCAACAAGTAATTGTAAAGTTGATTTTAAATGGGTTACAGTTTGATTATAATATGATGCATTATCTAAACTAATCGTAAATATTTTATTTTGTAAAGCTCACTCATATAATACATTTCTTATTTCTACACCAAGCGAATGACCAGTGTATGGAAGTTCAATTAATTTAAATGAAATAATTCTTTTATTTAATTTCCAATCATTATCAATAAAATGTGCAGTGATACATTGATATTCAAAACCATTATTTGACCACAAATCAGATGTTAAACAAACTCTTCCATTCAAAATTTTAAAGATATCAAATAATTCACTTTTAATATCCTTAAATTTCTTTAAAATCTTGTTTCTAGTAGTATTTCTTGAAAAACTTTGATATTGCAGTGCAAAATTTTCGTGAATCATTTCGGTAAAATCAAGACATTTACTAGTACTAAAAGGTTGTTCTTTTTTAATAATATAATCAACTACAGAATTTTGTGCACGTATAGGATCATATGAAAATGTTTGCAAATTACCAGTTGATGAAGCCCCTAATTGCATTTGACTTCGAATATCAGGTTGTTTACTTTGTAAATGTTTGTCAGAATGCCTTTTTAAATGACTAGTACCCCCTGCAGATGCAGCACTAAGTAAACGTGCACAATATTTACATTTTGCTTTAAATGTAATTGTGCCATCAGGATTATTTATAGATATTTTTTCAAAATATTCCCAAACACTACTACTTCTGCTCCTAGATGATGATCCAACTGTTGGAAGAGGGATATTAGAAGGAGAATCAACAGATTCATGTGGTGTAGTATATGTATCAACATCGACATAAACATTAGGCATATTAGGATCCATAGTAATGCAAGTAAAACAATATATAAGAATTAACAATTAATTTAAATAATGTGTAAATTCAATCAGTAAAAAATAATAATTAATATATGTGCATAAATAATTAATGAAAAAAATGAGTAGTTAATAAATTTAATTAAACTAATTAATGTTACCGACTGGCGAATGCGATATAGAAATTTTCTTCTTCTGCTAAAAGTTTCTTGTTGCACAATTGCAATAGCCACTTAGGGATGGCACTTCAAAATTAATTGAGAGTTGAGAGAGATTGAGAGTTTAAGAGAGATTGAGAGAGTTTAAGAGAGAGAGAGAGAGAGAGAGAGAGAGAGAGAGAGAATTATTTGTTGTGAAATTTATTTTGAAAAATGAAATATATTTATAGTAGTTTGAATTATAACTGTTTGAATTATGACCGTTTGTATATTTATATATATTCGTTTGAGTTGCATTTAAGTAGGAGATGCAATGCAACGGCTCAATTTTGATCAGGCTAGGCTAGTACTATAGTAGGTAAGGGGGTTGTACGGTGGCACTGGCAGCAAGGTTTTAGGAAATGGTTGCCTCCTTTTCGGGCAACCATTTGGACGGTGCTCTTTGGTTAGTGGGAGCCTATCACAGGTCCCGTTTTGCTAATCGGAACCGTGCAATGTGTACAACTTGTTGAGTATTATATGTTTGTAAAAAATCACATTGATTGGATATCTATAACTATCTGATCGGATTAGTTTTTTTTGTCAACCATTGACTATAACACCATGCATTTTTATACAAAACTGATTTGATCATGTAGTTAGCGATATTCGATCAACGTGATTTTTTACAAGCATATAGTAATGAATGAGTTCTATATATTTAACGGTTTGAATTATTAAAACGAGACTCGTGGTGAGCCCCATGAGCCTAACATTACCGTCCACCTTAGTGAATATATATATGTAATTTATTTATTTTTTCGTGGTAGCCTGTAGGTACTTTCCAAAATTCCCATCAATGATGTAAAAAATTAAAAAAAAAAAAAAAAAATTGAAGGCCAGCCACAGATTGTGCACTGCCAGCCACAGTGTGGCAGGGCGTGGTGGCGTGGCTTGATACATCATACATGATACACACACCCACTCCATTTCTCTCTCTCTCTCTCTCTCTCTCTCTCTCTCTCTCTCTCTCTCTCTCCTTACCAAAAAAAAAATAATTTGATTTTAATTTAAAAATTATTATTAGTTTTTGTTTTATTTTTAAATTATTAATGTTATTTATTTAATTATATTAATTTTTATTTAATTATTTTATTTTTTTATTTTTATAAGATTAATCTTTTTATTTATTTTATTTTTTATTTTTTTAATTATTTAACTATTATAAGTTGTTTTTAATTTTATTTTTTGAAATTTGATCATTGGTAGAGAAAGGGTTTGATGTGTGGGCTGGGTCAGGCTGCCCGTAGTGCCCGAAATTTTTTTGGGCCAGGCCAAGCCCTAAATGGAAGGCCCAGGCCCAAGGTACTGGGCTCGGGCTTAGGGTCGGGCTTAACCGAGCCAAAATGAGTCAGGCCCACCTCGGGCTTCAGGCGGGTTTCGAGCCGCCCACGGGCCTCGGGCCATTTTTACACCCTAGAGAAGGGGAAGAATGGCGGGCAAGACAGGGGATGAGTGGGAGTGGGCGCGGTTAGTGGGCGACCGAGGAGGGAGGGGACCGACCGTCATGGTGGCTGACCGACGTGGTGGTCGACCGTTAAGGGAGGTGACCGACCGACGTGTTGGTCGACTATTGAGTGAGGTCACCGACCGTCGTGGTGGTCGACCATTAAGGGAGGTGTCCAACCGACGTGTTGGCCGACCGACGTGGTGGTCAACCGTTGAAGAAGGTGACCGACCGACGTGTTGGTCAACCATTGAGTGAGGTGAACAACCGTCACGGTGGTCAACCATTGAGAGAGGTGTCCGATCAATGTTGGCCGACTGACGTGGTGACCGACCATCGTGGTGGTCGACCGTTGGGGGAGCGGATTGACTGATGTGTTGGCCGACCGTTGGGGGAGGTGACCGACTGACATGGTGGGAGAGCGAAGAGGGAGAGGGCCTACTGTTATGGTGGCCGACCGACATGGTGGGCGATCGTTGAAGGAGGGAACTGACCGTCATGGTGGCCGACCGACGTAATGGTCGACCGTTGAGAGAGGTGACCAACCGACGTAATGGTCGACCGTTGGAGGAGGTGACCGACCGACGTAGTGGCCAACGGTTGAGTGAGGTGACCGACTGACGTGGTAGTCAATTACGAGGGGTATTGATGGTACACGGGGCTCGGGGTACAGGAAGGCACGTGATGATGTGAAATGGAATAGACGAGGGAGAAGAAAGAGAATGAATGCGATGACAGAGAGATCGATGAGGGACACATGGGGCAATCTGGGCCACTGGTGAGGGATGTGAAATGGTAATAGGAAGTAAAGGGGTTATATAAGGGATGACGTAGGAAAGACGGGGGTTTTATCTTGGTGGAATTTTCAAACTGGCGAATTTTAACCGCGATCCTTGGAACATAGGAAAACCCTGGGCATTCAGACTGGTGCGATTTGCTGACCTTATTGCTAAAAATCAACACATTCCTGACTTTAGCTTCTACATCTCAGTGGACTCTCACTTCTTTCACATTGCAAATTTCCTTGCCTCCGCAACTAAAATGATATACAGAAACATGAAGGAGATGGCACAAGACAAAACGTTGGCCATGACATTGAATGCGTTGGGAGAGGATGATAGAGTGGCACTGGTGGAACAATATAGGGTGGAGAGGCATGGGGAAAAGGGCGTGGAATGGCCAGTGCAACCCCTTCTGTCGACAGTGATCTCGGCAACCCAGCCGATTAGCCAAGTGGCGCCGGACCATTGACATACCAAGGCTGACAAATCTACGCTAACGACAGAGGATTTTGAAGAGTTGTGTAGTAGATATCAGATTCCGGCAGAGGTGGAGTTGAGATTGCCAACGGCGAAGGAGAGGGCGTCTAATGTACTGCGATGGAGTTCACACTGTACGAAGAGGCGCTGTGGGGAGGCCTGAGGCTGCCGCTCCCACAGCTAGTGGTCGACGTGTTGAATCGCCTGGAGGTGGCTCCAGGACAACTAATGCCGAATGCATGGAAGATTCTATTTGCTTGCGCGATCGTGTGGCCACGGGCGACCGAAGGAGATGTGATGACGGTGGACAAATTTTTTTCGTGCTACAAGGCTTTAGGGCAACAAGAAACATGGGTGACCCTGCAAGCAATAATGGGGAGGGGATTGGTGACGGGGCTGCCTTTGTCGGTGAAGGGTTGGTTGCCAAAGTGGTTTTTTGTGTCGGCAAGTGGAAGGAGAAGAGTGCGCACGATGTGGAAAGTCTCCACGAAGTTGTTGGAGCCAAAGTTAGACACTACGGCTGAGAAGAGGGTCAAACAGGTTAAGAAGTGAAGGGAGAATGAGGGGCTAAAATAGGACGACCTCGTCCAGCCCTCAGCTCTGTTTGCCCTAAATCTGGGGCCTCAGCCGATCGAGGGAGACCCCACATCGGAGGAGGTGGAGGAAGGCACAAGAGAATGAGGACACACGAGCTTTTTCCGTGGCGGACAAATACAAAGAGAAACAGTTGGGCCCAATGCCAAAGCTGGTCGCAAAGAGGTTAGTCCGACCACGACCCAAACCCTTGGGAGAGAAAGACTTAGTAACATTTATGCCTCTGCGAGCGCTGGTGGATCCCTTAAAGGAGAGAAGTAAGAGGAAGATGGAATTACTTTTGAAGGAAAAGAAGAAGAGAAAGGTGGCTTTGGAGGGAAGTGAAGAAAGATCGTTGCTAAAGAAGACAGAGGAGGGGGCAGTGGGGTTGCCCCCAAAAGTAGAGAAAGAAGAGACCAGGGTTAGTGTGGAGGTTGAGGAGGGTTTGGCCTAGTTCTCGATCGTTCAAGGGACAAGTGGAGTAGACCAGCAAAAAGAGTTGTCAGAGGCCGAGCGATCGACAGATCAGCCCGTTAAAGACGTGCCCCTAAAAAAACTGCCCCCAAGTCAAGAGTTGGAGAGAGAGTGAGCGAGAAGAGCAGAAACGAGCGTCGCACTGGGGACCGCCACTCATCATGTTCGTGCGATGGTCGACTACTTGATGGGTGATAGAGGCGAAGCTAGGACGGTTGCAAACCGTCTGTTAGGGGTTGTTGAGGACATGGCCGTGCGGAGTGTTGCAGAATATACGGAGGTTGAACTCATGAGAAGATTCTAATAAGCACAGATGAAGGTAGTGACCCTGGCAGTTGCTCTATTGGGCAAGGCAATGGAGGCGAATGTGGAAGTGGAGCCGCTTAAGGCCCAGTTGGAAACGGTGCGGGCGCAATTGCAAAACGTAAGGGTAAAGACGGCTGGCTAGAGAAAGGTAGCGCGAAGCGCTTATGCAAAGGCCTGGCCTATGCTCAGAGGGCAAAAAAGATGGAGGTGTTGGTGGTAGTGCAGAGTTACCTGGCTAAGTGCGCCAGGAGAGACCAGGCTAAGGTTGTGTTCAAGTTATCAGGTGTCAAGTCTGAACTTGAAGTGGTGCACTGCAGGGTGGTATCCCTAGAGTTTGAGCTGGCAAATGAACAGAAGAGGACTGACGAGGTCCAACAGGCTTGCACCACTGCCAAGGAAAGATTGGAAGAAGCCCTAGTAAATAATGAAGAGCTACATGATCTAGCCTTGAAGGATAAGGAGGAGACAGATACACAAGTGGCGGGGTTGAAGAGGGCCCTGGAAGAAGAGAGGGCCAAGACAACGGAGTTGGCCAGGGTGATGGTGTCTGAGAGGGCTACTTATCCAGATATGTGCACCGCTGTAGTGGAATAATTTAAGCTATTCCCTGATTTTCAAATGGCCATTGACGTAACTGTGGCGAAGAGCTTGGTCGGAGAGGGAGAAGGCAGGGAGGAACCATCAAATATGGCTACTACTGAGTTAGTGAAGGGGCAGACCAAAGAAGAAATAAACCAGAGGTTTCAATAGTCGGACTACTATAAGCACGAGATGAGCATATATTGGGACAGTGGCTGGAGGAGCTTCAAGTATAGGGTGGAAGAGCTCTTCGCAGACGTGGACTTCAGCGACGTGAGGCCAGAAAAGGAGGACATTGCCCGGACCCCGCTGGATGAGGGCGTGGAAGAAGAAGATTTGGCATCCAGCGAGGACGGCGGGGGTGAAGGCGGGACACCGTGAAGATTGGACCTAAGCTTGGGTGTTTGGTTGTTGTGTTTTGTTTTTTTTTTTGTTTTTTTCTGAAATAGCGCCTCGTAATAATTGAAGTGGCTCGTTTGTAAAGAATATCTGAATGGTGTGAAAAAATTGTTTAAATTACCAAGATTGTTTGCCTAACGGCTATTGTGTTATTGTTATATTGTGTGTGTGATTGTTGTTATTAGTTTTTGTATGGGTGAACTAGCTTTGTGCATAGTGTTGTATGAAAATGAGTATTACGTGAAAGAAAAAAAATTATTTGTATAACAATCATGTTATTGAAAACAATCATGGTTATATAAAATTAATTGTGGTAGACTTAACTAGATTGAGGGTTACTGGACTTGGCCAGACCGATCCTGAGACTCAGTCTACTGAGGTGTGCTTGGCTTCGTTTGGCTACGTTCTTCAGGCTTGGTCTCGTTGAGACTTGTAATGCTCAATCTGGCAGAGACTTACTTGACTCAGTCTGGCCAAGCTCTACAGGCTCAGCCTGGGTGGGACTTGTAATTCTCAGTCTGGCTAAGGCTTGCAGTGCTCAGTTTGGCTGAGCCCTTCAAGCTCAGTTTGGCTAAGACTTGTAATGCTCAGTCTGGCTGAGGCTTATTTGACTCAGTTTGGCTGAGCTCATCAGGCTCAGTCTGGATGAGACTTGTAATGCTCAATCGGGCTGAGGTTTGTAATGCTCAGTCTGGCTGAGGCTTATTTGACTCAGTCTGGCTGAGCTCTTCAAAAAGGTATAACATGAATAATGGGGACTAAAATTTTTTGTCATTAAGGCATAGTCCTGCGATCATAAGTTTATACATTGTATGGCAAGGAAAAAGTGAACAAGTGTTTCGACCAGCAAAGTGAACCACACCACAATTGAACCATACAAAAAACAAAGGAGGCCATTTTATTAGAAATATCGCTTCAAATGCTCGGCATTCCACGGATGAGGGAGATCTCTACCCGCCATATCTTGGAGACGATAAGTGCCTAGGCGGGGTCTGGTTTTGACGATGTAAGGTCCTTTCCATTTAGCTGCTAGCTTGCCCTCGGTTGGGTTTTTGGTGGCGAGAGTGGCTTCTCGTAAGACTAGGTCTCCCACTGCGAATTCTCGGGGTTTGACTCTGCGGTTATAATGTTTCTTCATTCTCTGTTTATAAGAGGCCAGCCTGACAGTAGTTGACTCTCGTAGTTCTTCAATCAGGTCTAGTTCGGCTCGTTGCAACTCGTTGTGTAGTTCTATGTTTGGGTGTATCATCCGAGGGGTTGGAAGACCAATTTCCATAGGGATGACCGCTTCGGCGCCATATGTTACACTACAATAAAACTGACTTTTTACGGCACCACATCAACGGAATATAATAAATGCACGTTGTAGTTTCTCACTTTTACGACTTGCTTTTTTTGCACATCGTAAATACTTTTCCAACCACGGCGTGTCTATTGCGTAGGCTGTGAATGGTAATAACGATGATTTTTTACGGCTTGCAATGCTTTCTGTAAATAATAAAAGTTCTACGACGTGCATATGGCGTGCCATTAATACATCAATTACACACGATGTACATACGCCAGCCGTGAAAAGTGAATACTTTTCACGGCGTACACAACGCCCGCTGTTAAAAGTATTGCTTTTTTACGACGAACAATGCATGTCGTGAATTGTATGATTAAAAAAAAAAAAAAAAGCCAAAATGAAATTTGGGCACCAATCACAAAAAAAAAAAAAAAAAAAAAAAAAAAAAAAAAATTAGAAATATATTTTTTCCCAAAATAACTATTTTGCCTTCCTCTAATCGGAATGGAACATCACAAGGTTTCAATCTCTCTCTCTGATGATGATGAAGGCCGAATCAATTGCTAAGGTTACCAAGATCATCTCATCTCATCTCTTCTCTTCGGTTGTGTATCTAAAATCAAAGGTATCTATCATTGTCTCATGCTTCTATTCTCTTCTTGGTTATGTATCTAAAATCCCTAATTCATTATCACTCCCAACCCAGTCCTGCCCTAGTCTCTTTCGCTTCTCTCTCTCTTTCAACCTCCACAACATCGTGTGTAGTACCCCATATTCGACGCACAAAAAAAAAAAAAAAAAAAAAAAAAAAAACCAAAATACATAGTTGTTTGGGTTCTAATGACTTCTAATCATAAAGGAACATAGAAATGATGAAGAGAGATGGTTCGAAAAGAGATGGTTCGAAGTCAAGAAGAGAGAACTGTTTGGGTTCTAATGACTTCTAATCATTAAGGAACATAGAAATGATGAAGAGAGACGGTTCGAAAATAGAGGGTTCGAAGTTAACAAGAGAGGGAGAAGAGAGGGTTCAAAGATAGATTTTGGGCATTTTGATCTAGAAGGGTTTCAATCTCTCTTTGGAGACTTCAACCTGGTTCGGCAGTGACAACAATCGATACAATCTCTTCTTTTCTTTTCTCTTCTCTTTTTGCGTTTCGTTGCTTTTGGTTCAATTTTGGTTGGTTGTCTTCGACCTGATTCTGCAACCCTCCAGTCTTCGACCCCTTCCCCATCACCAAAAAGCAAAAACCCACTTCATCTCCATCGATTTCAAGCATACCCATTTCAAAAAAATGTTTTCAAAATCGTCAAATTAGATATCCATCTCTTGTTATCCTCTGTTCTGCTTCTAATATTTATGGTAAGATCTCTGTATCTTTTATTTTTATATTTATTGTTGTAAGGCAATTTTGCATATAATGTTCTAAGTTTTCTTTACGTTGTCAAGGACCGTGGAAGAAGAAAAGTCTGAGTCACTTTGGAATATCCACTCAATGTATTTCACCTATTAAGATCAATGATCAGTATCTAACAAATGTCCTTCTGAAGATTAATTCCAAGGTAGTCTGGTAATAATAATCTATAGATAAACTACAAATAATAATCTCATGTATTTGCTACTAAGTACTCAGGTAGAATGACATCACATTGTTCGAAAAAGCGCCTAAAGCTACTAAAACTAACCTAAATTTCTTCTATAATGGATTGAAAGACTCTAATTTGATTTGGACTCTTTATTTTGGAACTTACAATGGTAATGGATAAGACCTATACAAACCTGAACCTCATACATAAAGATCCTTCAACATAATTATGCAAGTCCCATGTAGGTGCTGCATTGAAGTAGATTAATTCCATCTCTTCCTCTTTTTAAATTTAATTTTTCTCTTGAGCTTCTTAAAGTCTGGATTTAGTACCAAACTATATTTTCTTGTACAAACTTAATGGTTTGTTTGGAGATTCCTACTCATTTCTCTCTAGAAACATTGCAACAAAAGAGGCAACTTCATTAGAGGTATGAAAAAAAAGGTTTTGCTTTATGTGGATTTTATTTGCATATACATTGAGACTATTGAGATCTTGAATTTTTGCTAATTTTTCATTATGACATTGCTTTTATGGGGCCATTGAATTATCTTATTAATTTTGGAAATGTTTTGTTGATGTTTTAAAATTTCTTGATCATTTCTTAATACCTCAAGAAATATTTTTGTCCCCGAGTTATTGTTTTTGTACTTATGTGAAGTTTCCTTTGTCATGCAGACAAGAAATGCAACAGGATTAGTTGCTCCAGTTATTGTTGCGGGTTTAGGTGCCTTAACACATACATTGGGCACCCTCGTGCCTGTGATAAGAGCAAGTGGATTTGCTACTGCTGCAGCTGCAGCTGTAATTGCTATAAAAACTGTTGTCGGTAGTTTTAGATAATCTATTAATAATTGTCGATATGTTTAGAAAGTTAGATATGCATAGTTTTGGATGGTTTACACTTTTTGTACAGTTTAGAACTTAAGGATATAGTTTTTGAATGTTTGGAATGTATAGATAATTGTTGAATGCCTATAATTTATGGATATAGTTTCTTTTTGATGTTTCAAACAATATTTTGGGGGTTGATTGATGTTTTGTGATGCTTGTTTCTAATATTTGTTAGATTGTACAAAATTGGTCAAATAGAACCTGCTAAATTTAAAAATAAAAATAAAAATTGCATATTTTACGGCAAGAATAATTAGCTGTTGTATTACATATTTTACGGCGTGCAATCAGCGTCATTATATGTCTCGCCAATTAACGACATGCAAAAGTAGTCGTAGAAAAAGTAACAACGATGCACAAAATCTGCCGTTAAATAGTTTTAACGGTGTACTATAGCATGTCGTAGAAAAAGTAACAACGACGCACAAAATTTGCCGTTAATAACGGTGTATGAAGCATGTCGTTGAAAGTGAATGATTTTCAATGACTGGTTATAATATGACGCATGCTGCATGTCGTAAACTCTTTTTTTGTTGTAGTGTTAAGCGGAAAGGGGTTTCACCGATAGGAGTTCTTGCTGTCGTTCGGTAGGCCCAGAGCACATTTGGGAGTTCGTCTGCTCAGAGTCCTTTGGTGGCTTCCAACTTGGTCTTGATTATTTTCAGCAAAGAGCGATTGGTGACTTTAACCTGCCCGTTAGCTTAGGGGTGGCCAAGAGAGGAGAAACAGGTCTTGATGTTAAGCTCAACGCAGAATTCTCTGAATTTGGCATTGTCGAACTGCTTACCGTTGTCGGAGACAATGGCTTGAGGGACCCCGAAACGACACACAATGGATTGCCAAATGAACTTGGTGGTATTTCGCTCGGTAATCTTAGCAAGAGGCTCTGTTTCCACCCACTTGGTAAAGTAATCGATGGCGACCACAGCGAACTTTACTTGGTCTCTGCCGATCGGCAATAGACCAACAAGATTGATGCTTCACTTGGCGAAAGGATAAGGGCTGCTGAGTGTGATCAGTTCTATTGGAGGGGTGTGGGGGATGTTGGCGAATTGTTGGCATTTGTCACACTTGAATACAAATTCAGTTGCGTCCTGGTGGAGCGTGGGCCAAAAGTAGCTTATACGAAGAATTTTATGGGCTAAGGACCGTTCTCTAGAATGGTTATCGCAAACCCCTTCATGAACTTCTCTCATTACATAGGTAGCTTGGTCAACATTTAGACATCTGAGGAACGGGCGTGAGAATCCCCGTTTGTATAAGATGACATTGATAATGACATAGTTAGACGACTGAGCTATGATCTTATCGGCCTCCTGTTTATTCTCTGGTAGGACGCCCTGTTCTAAGAATGGGATGATGTCTTGGGGCCTCATGGGATAGGCTCGTCTTGGAGTAGGTGAACCTCTTGTTGAGTTGGTGAAACTGCTGGGTGGGTCAGGTATTCAATGTGGACACCGTCGTTGGGGTCGAATTGGTCTGCTGAAGCTAATTGGGCTATTTCATTTGCTTGGGAATTCTCAGACTTAGGGACATTCTTGATATGAAAACTATTAAAGAGACGGGTGAGGAGAAGGGCGATATCCCTAAATGACCGAGAATCACTAGACACACAAAGATGGTCAACCCTAATGTCCCTGGCAAGCCGGAGACTTGTTATTAGGGCATCATATTCAGCCTCGTTGTTACTTGCGGGAAACAGAAATCGGAGAGCACACTTGAAGGATTCACCCTCGGGGGTGGTAAGGATTAAGCCAGCTCCACTACCTTCTTTGTGGGATGAACCATCAACGCTAAGAGCCCAACAATGGGGGTCTTCTGCATCAGGAATGATGTTTGCTGATATCAAGGATATGTCGGAAGTGAGGTTGGTGAACTCTAAGATAAAATCTACAACAGCTTGGCCTTTAATGGCTGTTTGGGCCGGTAGGAGATCTCGTATTGGCTTAGTTCAACGGACCATTGCATAAGCCTACCTGACGACTCTGGTTGTTGTATAACCTTTTTCAAAGGCTAGTTAGTGAAGACCACGATGGAATGGGCTTGGAAATAGGGTTGGAGGTATCTGGAGGCGATGACCAGAGCTAGGGCCATCTTTTTTAACAAGGGGAAGTTATGTTCCGTCCCCCGAAGTGCACGGATGATGGAGTAAACTGGGCGTTGAACTGAGTCTTCTTCTCTAATGAGGGCAGCACTGACTGCAGTGTTAGAGACAGCTAAGTACAGGAAGAGGGTCTCTCTTGGCATTACCTGAGAGAGGATAGGGGTTTTTCCATGCACTGTTTCAATTGTTGGAAGGCCTCCTCGGATTCGGTGTTCCACTCAAAAGCCTACCGAAGAACTTTGAAGAATGGAAGGCACTTGTCGGTCACTCGCAAAATGAAACGGTTGAGGGCGGCAACGCAGCCAGTAAGCCGTTGGACTTATTTTACCGTTCGGAGGATTGCATTTCGATTAAGGCCTTAATCTTCTTTGGATTGGCCTCAATACCTCTGTGGCTGACCATAAACCCTAAAAACTTACCAGACCCAACGTCGAAGGCATACTTCTCTGGGTTCAGCTTCATCTTATACTTGCACAAGGCCTAGAAGGTCTCCCGTAGGTTGGCCAGGTGATCGGAAGAGAGCTTTCTTTTGACTAGTATGTCGTCGACGTAGACTTCTATATTCTTACCTATCTGGTCTTTGAAAATGGCATTGACCAGGCATTGGTAAGTGGCCCCCGCATTCTTCAAACCGAATGGCATCACACGGTAATGATAAGTTCCTCTGTCAATAATGAAAGAGGTGTGCTCCTGGTTAGCTGCATGCATTAAGATCTAATTATAGCCTGAGAAAGCATCCATGAAGCTGAGCATCTGGTGTCCTGCCGTTGCATCAACTAATAGATCGATCATGGGTAGTGGGTAGCTATCCTTAGGACAGGCTCGGTTGAGGTCGAAGTAGTCGGCACAAAGTCTCCACTTGCCATTGTTTTTGCAGACCAAGACCACATTGGATAGCCATTTGGGATAGTCTACATTTCTAATGAATTGGGCCTTCAACAACTTGTCTACCTCAGCAGCAATGAGATTGTTGTGCTCTGGATGGAAAATGCACTGCGTTGGCAGAAGGGCCAAAATTGGGGCTTAATACTGAGGCAATGTGTCATAACCCAAACCCGCCCCTATAGGTTTAGCGTCGTAACCGGCCAGGAGTCTTGGATTACCAAAGGCCTCTGAACATAATAACTCATAATTGGGGGCTGCGAAAGCAAATATAGAAACATACATAGTCTATTGAGCTGTGAAGAGATATATGGGACAAAAATTTTAAACCTTAATACACAAATACGTGACGTCATAATGCAAATATTCTTACGTCACATTCATTACAGATATAGCTAAAAAGAGACTTAGCCCAACATATAGATAACAGTAACCTGTTCATAATCCAAAAAGAAAACAAGTCTTTTACGTTCACAAAACATAACCACAGATGTACGGAACCTTCTCGGGAGGCACAAAGGCTGGCTAACAAAAACTCTCCAGGCAGTCATCACTGTGCCTGGTCACGCACCTGGTCACCTACATATATAAATAAATGATGAGCGAAGCCTAGTGAACAATAACAAAGTAAAGAGTTTAATGAATGGTATCCTATATTAGATTTTAAATCAGAATCAGATCCATAATCACATACTTTTCCAAAAGTCAAAAGCAAATATTTGTGGTACATCCATTTAACTATCATGACATATCAAATTTGCATAGTCGGTATCGACGACCACATGGGTCCACACCTTGTGCACAAGTAGCCATGGTATTGTTACCCCTAGGTGAGGGCCACGTGAATATATGCCTCAGTATTGTTACCCTCGGGCAAGGGCCATGTGAATATAAGCCACAATATTGTTACCCCCGGGCGAGGGCCATGTGCATATTGGCCACGATATTGTTACCCCCGGGTGTGGGCCACGTGAATATAAGAATGCCACAAATATATTTCAGAAAGATGGACATTCATTCATGATTCACAAAATAGCGTTTCAGAAAACAGATCATTTCATATTATCAGAAAATAATTGAAGTTAAACATAACTTTACAGAGTTATTACTCACAAATGGCTCCAAGTAAACAGACAGAGTAGACAAATCAGATAACTTGCGACGCGTGACCTACACAGATACAAAACGAATACGTACAGAATTACACACTCGGAATCATTAACATAGTTCTTTCTTATTTTGGTGTGTTCTACTTCTATTCCTCATTATTCCATCTGATTTAGGGCTTAGGAATGCTTAGGATGCAATGAGGATGCCAAAATGTGATTCAGAACGCTTAGTCAAATTTACTAAAAACAAGGGTCTCGCTCGAGTGTAACTTCCTTCGCTCGAGCAGACATGCAAAATGTGAGCGGTCGCTCGAGTGCAGCTTCCCTCGCTCGAGCGGTCTGTAAATTCTGCAAAAGTACTAGTTGTGTTAAATTTTCGCTCGACAGTCGCTCAAGCGTGTGACTGAAGTCTTCGCTCGAGTGTAACTTTTGTTGCTCGAGCGGTCTGCAAAACATGTAAACTTTTGGGAGCACGCATTTTATGCTCGAGCCAACTATTGGTCGCTCGAGCTGAGGTGTAAAACACAGAGTGGTCGCTCGAGCGCAGGGTCTGTTGCTCGAGCGGAGAGGTAGAATCTGGAATTTCTAGATTGTTTTGCCAAGTGCAAAACTCAATTTCAAAGCTGCAAATCATGGTCTTTTGGGCCAAAAACTTGAGGAAACTTATATAAACTTGGAAAACATGGTGAATTAAAGATCATTCCTTGAAACCAAGGCCCAAAAGCATGTGAATTGCTCAAAACCAACTTAAAAGTTTCCAAAATATGACATGCATGCAAGGATATGCTCTTTAACCACCCATAACATGATTAATTGAAATGTTTAGTACAAAACCGAGTTGAATGATGAAATCATAGTCAAGGTAAGGTCATGCATGTGAAGGTTCTTTCTTAAACAACTTCAAAACTTCATGATATGCACATGCATGCAATGATATGATCTATATTCTTCATTCTAGCTCAATTCTCATGCAATCCACTTAATTCTCTTGAATCCATGGTTTAAGCATCAAAATTATACAATCCAAGGGTTGAATTTCCTACCTCAAGCTTGAATTCTCAAGTATGGAAGTGTAACCTTCGAAGTTCCTTCCAATTCCTCCAAGTCTCTAGCAATTACTTTACAATTGAGCTCAAGTTTCCTCCTCTCTCACACTCACACATTTTAGTCTTCAAAGATGAGGGGTTGAGAGTGTAAAATGTATAAATGGTGTAGAGAGTGGCCTTATATAGGCCCATTACATTGACTTAATTAATCTTGGCTTAAACTAAGCAAATGAGCATTAATTAATCCAATTATTTCATTCAGTATCGAATTTCAATTAAACTTACCATAATATTCTAAAAATTCCAACAAACACATAATTCAAGTCAATTTCATGTTCGGATGCTGATAAGGCCTTCAATTTACAGAACAAAACAAAGTCAGAGACAGGTATTCCTACCCAGAACAAATAAAAACCCAGATAGTACATAACATATGTAATAAACACAAAAATTGCACCTTAATGACTTGTTAAACATTCTTAATCATGGTTTATATGTTAATCATGGGTCGAGATTGTTACAGTCTTCCCCCCTTAAAGAGTTTGGTCCTCCAAACTCGAATTACCTTTGGTCTGCAAGAATATCAGATCCAGAGGGAACAGTTCAGGGTATCTCTTTATCATATCTTCTTCTGTTTCCCAAGTTACAAAAGTCCCGCTGTGGTTTTGCCAATCAACCTTCACCAACAGTATTTCTTTGTTCCTCAATCTCTTGATCCTACTATTTACCACCTGAATTGGCCTTTCTTTATACGTATGGTCATCTTTCAAAAGTACACGAGTTAGTTCAATGACATGTAACGAATCTCTCAAATAATCCCGAAGCATAGAGACATGAAAAACGTTGCGCATATGTTCCATGACCGGCGATAAGGCTATCCGATACGTCACCGGGTTGATTTTCTCAAGAATTTCATATGGCCCAGCATATCTTGGCGCCAACTTGCCTTTTACTCCAAACCGCGTTTGCCTTTTCATAGAAGTCACTTTGACAAGCACATGATCCCCAACTTCATATTCTTGATCTCTTCTTCGGACATCCGCGTAACTCTTTTGGCGGCTTTGTGTAGTTTTCAATCTCTGTTGAATTAATTTCACATTTTTAGTTGTTTCTTACACCAGTTCCGGTTCCAACAAAGGTCTGTCACCTACTTCAGCCCAACAGATCGGAGAGTGGCATTTTCTACCGTACAAAGCTTCATAAAGGGCCATACCGATACTCGAATAGTAGCTATTGTTATATACGAATTTAGCCAATGGTAAGTGGGTTTTCCAATTGCCTTGGAAATCTAGGGCATACATTTTGAGCATATCTTCCAATGTCTGATTGGTTCATTTAGATTGGCCATCTGTCTGTGGGTGGTAGGCACTACTAAATCACAGTTCAGTCCCTAAAGCCTGTTGTAAACTCTGCCAAAATCTTGATGTAAACTTCGAGTCTCTGTCAGATACAATAGATACTGGCACACCATGTAGCCTTACAATCTCATTCATGTAAATATTAGCCAGTTTGTCTGCATTATAAACAGTTTTAACAGGCAGAAAATGGGTAGACTTAGTTAAATGGTCAACAATAACCCAAATAGAGTCCATACCTCGAGAAGAGCGAGGCAGTTCGATAATGAAATCTATAGTAATATGCTCCCATTTCCATTCTGGTATAGGAAGCAGCTGAAGCAGTCCAGCGGGTCATTGATGTTCGGCTTTAACTTGCTGGCAATGTAAACATCTAGCCACGAAGTCAGCAATGTTTTTTCTTCATTCCAGGCCACCAGAAGTTCTGTCTTAAATCATGATACATTTTTGTGTTCCCCAGATGCATAACAAATTTGGAATTATGGGCTTCAGTTATAACACATTTTCTTTAATCGCAACAATCTGGTACATAAAGTCTATTCTGAAATTTCAACACTTCATTTTTAATCAAGAATCCCGACTTCGGTTTTGAGTCAATTCCATCCACAATCTTTTTCAAAAATGTATCTTGCAGTTGCTTGTCTCTTATCTCTTCAATAATTGTAGGTTGGGCAGAAATAGCGACTAGAATTCCACCATGTTCACGCAAAACCACTTCTATTTCATTTCGTTCTAATTCACACAACAATTCTCTCTGACTAGTGAGCAAACATGATAGATTCCCAATGGATTTTCTACTCAATGCATCTGCAACGGTATTTGCCTTCCTTGGATGATATAGAATTTGCAAATCATAGTCCTTGATCAATTCCAGCTATCTTCTCTGTCTCATATTCAGTTCTTTTTGGGTGAAGAAATATTTCAAACTTCTATGATCGGTATATACCTCGCAAGTTAGATAGTTCTTTTTATGCGGTCGGAGTTGTCGAGAAGTATAAGCAATCACCTTACCATTTTACATTAGTATACATCCTAAACCTTTGTAGGAAGCATTACTGCAAATCTGGAATCCATCAGTTCTGTTATGCAAGGTCAAAATTGGTGTACTTACCAGTCTAGTTTTCAGGTCTTGAAAGACTGACTCCGATTGATCATTCCAATCGAATGGTACATTTTTTTGACTTAGTTGAGTGAGTGGCAAGGAAAACTTGGAGAAATCTTTCACAAATCTACGATAATAGCCTGCAAGTCCTAGAAAACTTCTCACTTTAGACATATTGGTTGGCCTTGGCCAGTCTACAATGGCTTTAATTTTTTGTGGGTCCACTAATATACCATCCTTGTCAATCACGTGTCCCAAAAATGCTACGCTGTCAAACCAGAATTCACATTTGGACAGTTTTGCATGCAACTTATTTTCTCTCAATATCTGCAAAGCGGTTCTCAGGTGATGTTCATGTTCGTCCCTGCTTTTAGAGTAAATCAAGATATTATGAATAAATATAACAATAGATTCATCAAGGAGTTGTTTGAAAACCGATTCATTAGGTCCATAAACGCTGCCGGTGCATTCGTTACCCCAAATGGCATTACCAAAAACTTATAATGCCCATATCTAGTTCTGAAAGTGATTTTCTCAATGTCTTCTGCTTTAACTTTCAATTGATGATAGCCCGATCGAAGATCAATTTTAGAAAACACTTGGGCTCCCTGAAGTTGGTCAAATAGATCGTCTATTCGACGTAATGGGTAATTGTTCTTCACGGTTACTTTGTTCAACTCATGGTAGTCAATGCATAGCCTCAAAGACCCATATTTCTTCTTGAAAAACAACACTGGAGCTCCCCAATGTGAGGTGCTTAGACGGATGAATTTCTTGTCTAAGAGTTCTTAGAGTTAGACTTTCAACTCTTTCAGTTCAGAAGTTGACATTCTATAAGGGGTCTTAGAAATTGATTGTGTCCTGGGTACTACATCAATAGTAAACTCAATTTCTCTATCAATTAAATCTCTGGGCAATTCAGTTAGAAATACATCAGGAAATTCATTTACTACAGGGATGTTCTCTATAGTAGAATTACCAGAAGTTACAGTCAAAACACAACACAGATACCCTCTACATCCCTTCCTAAGCAATTTAACAGCTTTCATGGTAGAAATCAAGTATGGGGGAGGGACCACCCCATTCCCAGTAAACACAAACCCAGGTAACCTAGGTGGACGAAATATAACAGACTTATTTACACAGTCAATAGTTGCACAGTACTTCGTTAACCAATCCATACCCAATATGCAGTCAAAATGATCAATTTCCAAAGGCAATAAATCAACATACAACGTCACATTGCCAATCACAATATCACATGCCGGATACACACACACACATACCATAAAACCCCCAAATGGCGTAGATACAGACAATAAATAATTCATGGATTCTAAGGGTCTAGTTAATTTTTGAGAAAAAGCATGCGATACAAATGAATGTGTAGAACTAGAATCAATCAACACATAGGCATTCTGAGCACAGATAGAGATTATACCTGACACCACTGACTTAGTATTCTGTACATTCTCAGGTACCAGTGCAAATACTCTCCCTTGCCTTAGTGTTTCATTTCCAGTGTTACCCCTGGCATTAGTTCTTGCATTTTACCTTGCTACAGAAGCAGACCCAGCTGAACTTGCTGCAGAATGGTTAACATCATCGAATCTCAGCGGACAATCCCTAACCATGTGGCTAGTCTTGCCACACCTAAAACACGCACCTAATGCTTGGTAACATGCACCTTTATGCTTCCTTCTGCAATCGGGGCAGTTTGGAATAGAGCCATTATTCTGACTAGAGCTACTAGAGGATCCTGTATTCTACCTTTTTGGAAATGACCGACCCCTCTTGAAATTAAATCCGGATCTTTTACCCTTCCATTCAGTTGTTGGAGCTGGAGCTTGTTTCGTTGCTGCCAAAATGGCCTCTGCCATCAATGCTCTATCAAGTACTTTCACAGACGTAGACAACTTTAGGACGCCTACTCAATCAAACACGTCCAAATCCAATATCCCTTCAAATTTTTGAGCCTTTTTGTAATCTGTGTCAACCATATGAGGAGCAAATCTGGCCAACTCGGTAAATTTAGCCTCATACTCGACTAAAGACATCATGCCTTGCTTGAGTTCTTGAAATTCTGACACTTTACAATCTTTGAAGCATTGGGGAAAGTACTTGTTGTAGAAGATTTATTGAATTGAGCCCACGTCATGTTCCCATTGCTATCGCGGATTAACAACCACCATCTTCGAGCTTCATCTTTTAAAGTGTAGATGGCCAAAAGGACTTTCTGAATCTCAGAACAAGAAAACACCTCAAATAGTTTCTCCATTCCAGTAGCCATGTTTCTGCCTTTAAGGGTTCAATACCACCAAAGAAGGTTGGTGGTTTCATCTTCATGAATTTCTGAGTGAGGTTGATTAGGTCATTGTTATTCAGTTCAACTTGGACCGCGAAGGCGGAGGAGGTAAAGGTTGTTGCCTCTGTTGTTGTGTCATTGCTTCAGTTAGAGCTGTGAGCATTTGCTCCATTCGGCTCTTGCAGCCTCTGACAATTCAGCTATACTGTCACTTCTTGTATTTCCCATTTGCTATAGGTAAATAGAGCACTTATGAACATAGGCAAATAGTTCATTTCACAATGTTTAGGTCATTCATTCACGGTCCATTCATTTCTATTTCAAGCATTCATGGTCAGATCCAGTTTTTCTACATTTAAAAAATTAGTATACACAGTCATACATGCAAATGAGATGCCCATAATGCTTACTAGGACACCCTATAGCTCATATGGACTCGTCTGTGCAGTATAACATGTGCTCTGATATCACCATGTCTCAACCCAAACCCGCCTCTATTGGTTTAGCGTCGTAACTGGCCAGTAATCCTTGGATTACCAAAGGCCTCCGAACAGAATAACTTATAATTGGGGGCTGCGGAAGCAAATATAGAAACATACATAGTCCATTGAGCTGTGGAAACATATTTGGGATAAAAATTTTAAACCTTAATACACAAATACGTGATGTCATAATGCAGATATTCTTACGTCACATTCATTACAGATATAGCTAAAAAGGGACTTAGCACAACATATAGATAACAATAACCTTGTTCATAATCCAAAAAGAAAACAAGTCTTTTACGTTCACAAAACATAACCACAAGACGTACGGAACCTCCTCAGGAGGCACAAAGGTTGGCTGACAAAAACTCTCCAGGTGGTCATCACTAAGCCTGGTCACGCACTTGGTCACCTACATATATAAATAAATGATGAGCGAAGCCCAGTGAATAATAATAAAGTAAAGAGTTTAATGAATGATGTCCTATATCAGATTTCAAATCAGAATCAGATTCATAATCACATACTTTTCCAAAAGTCATAAGCAAATATTTGTGGTACATCCATTTAACTATCATGGCATATCAAATTTGCATAATCGGTACTGACAACCACATGGGTCACCTTGTGCACAAGTAGCCATGGTATTGTTATCTCCAGGCGAGAGCCACGTGAATATAGGCCTCGATATTGTTACCCCCGGGTAAGGGCCACGTGAATATAAGCCACAGTATTGTTACCCCCGGGCGAGGGCCACGTGAAAATAAGGATGCTATAAATATATTTCAAAAGATGGACATTCATTCAAGATTCACAAAATAGCGTTTCAGAAAACAGATCATTTCATATCATCAGAAAATAATTGAAGTTAAACATAACTTTACAGAGTTATTACTCACAGATGGCTCCAAGCAAACAGACAGAGTAGACAGATCAGATAACTTACGGCGTGTGACCTACACAGATATAAAACGAATACATACAGAATTACACACCCAGAATCATTAACTTGGTTCTTTCTTATTTTGGTGTGTTCTACTTCTATTCCTCATTATTCCATCTTATTTAGGGCTTAGGAATGCCTAGAATGCAATGAGGATGCCAAAATGTGATTCAGAACACTTAGTCAAATTTATTGAAAACAAGGGTCTCGCTCAAGCGCAACTTCCTTCGCTCGAGCAGACATGCAAAATGTGAGCGGTCACTCGAGCGCAGCTTCCCTCGCTCAAGCGGTCTGTAAATTCTACAAAAGTACTAGTTGTGTGAAATTTCCGCTCGACGATCGCTCTAGCGTGTGACTGAGGTCTTCGCTCGAGCGCAACTTTTGTCGCTCGAGCGGTCTTCAAAACATGTAAACTTTTGGGAGCACGCATTTTATGCTTGAGCCAACTATTGGTCGCTGGAGTGGAGGTGTAAAACACAGAGTGGTCGCTTGAGCGCAGGGTCTATTGCTTGAGCAGAGAGACAGAATCTGGAATTTCTAGATTGCACGGCCAAGTGCAAAACTCAATTTCAAAGCTGCAAATCATGGTCAAAATATGACATGCATGCAAGGATATGTTCTTTAACCACCCATACCATGATTAATTGAAATGTTTAGTACAAAACCAAGTAGAATGATGAAATCATAACCAAGGTGAGGTCATGTATGCAAAGGTTCTTGCTTAAACAACTTCAAAACTTAATGATATGCACATGCATGCAATAATATGATCTATATTCTTCATTCTAGCTCAATTCTCATGTAATCCACTCAATTCTCTTGAATCCATGGTTTAAGCATCAAAATTATACAATCCAAGGGTTGAACTTCCTACCTCAATCTTGAATTCTCAAGTATAGAAGTGTAACCTTCGAAGTTCCTTCCAATTCTTCCAAGTCTCTAGCAATTACTCTACAATTGAGCTCAAGTTTCCTCTTCTCTCACACTCACAAGTTTTAGTCTTCAAAGATGAGGGGTTGAGAGTGCAAAATGTATAAATGGTGTAGAGAGTGGCCTTATATAGGCCCATTACATTGACTTAATTAATCTCGGCTTAAACTAAGTAAATAAGCATTAATTAATCCAATTATTTCATTCCGAATCAAATTTCAATTAAACTTACCATAATATTCTAAAAATTCCAATGAACACGTAATTCAAGTCAATTTCATGTTCGGATGCCGATAAGGCCTTCAATTCACAGAATAAAATAAAATCAGAGATATATATTCCTATCCAGAACAGATATAAACTCATATAGTACATATCACATGTAATAAACACAAAATTGCACCTTTATGACTTATTAAACATTCTTAATCATGGTTTATATGTTAATCATGGGTTGGGGTTGTTACACAATGAATAATGAGAGAAGGGTCAATACCTGGCATGTCGGAGTGAGTCCAAGAAAAAACATTTTTATGCTCGACTAAAAGGGTTGTAAGGTTGGCTTTGGCTAGGGAGGGCAGTTGGCTACCAATTTTGGCCATCTTCATCGGGTCGGTGGGGTCAATGGGTACTTCAACTAGTTCTTCTACGAGTTCCCTTCTGATTAACTCCTCCTCATCTCTGACATCAAGGCCTTCTATGATCATGGTCTCCCTCATTCTAACCTCCTTTAATGAGACAACATAGCATTCTCTGGCCACCGGCTGTTCGCCCCTCACTGTTCCGAGCCTTTGATCGGTCCAAAATTTCATGGCCCATGGTACGTGGAGGTTATAGCTTAGAGGGCGTTGAGAGCTGTGCGGCCAAGTATGATGTTGTAGGCAGAAGGGTAGTCGACGACGAGGAAAGTGAGTAGTTTCATAGACTGCCATGGATACTCTCTGATGGTGATTAGGAGGTCGATGGAGCCTATAGACATCACCCAATCTCTAGTGAAGCCGACCAGAGGGGTTTGTAGAGGAGATAACTTTTCTTCCTTGACTTTGAGTTGTCGGTAGGCATTGAGAAAGATGATGTCTAAGAAGTTGCCATTATCGACAAGTACTCGTCTGACTTTGTAGTTCGACGAGAGAGTAGAAATGACCAGAGGGTCGTCATGGGGGTAGCGAACGCCTGTGCAGTTTGCCTCCATAAAGGTGATTGGTTTAGACCATTGCTTGGACTGTTTGTAGGGACGGTCCACTGTCGTAACGGCCTTATCGAAGCCTTGCCTAATTTTTTGGAGCTCAGCTCGCAGTGCTGATTGAAAAGATCCGCCACACGCTAGCCTTCTGACGATGACCCTGATTTTGCCGACCGGGGGTGTAGACACCCCATTTTGACCGGTCCTAACACTTGGGTGCTTTCGTTTGATTACCCAATGATGAAAATAAGAATATGCTATCTCACAAAATTCTCAGTGAAAAGATGGAATGTAAACTTTAATCTTAACCTTACACTCGTTTTTTGCCAAATTATTTTAGATCCATTCTCTATTTTCTTTTACTTTTTTTTTATGTAATATTATATTATATATATAGTATGTTATATTATTATAAATAATATTTTATTTATTCGGTGTCGTGGTTTCACCCACGCACCATACTTTTGTATATATATATTAAATATTAAATATTTTATATATTATATACTATTCCTACTTTGAAACTACCCAGCCTCCCACTGTTTTTTTTTTTAATTTTCTTTTTCTTTAAGACCCGCTTTGGTCAAATTATATTACATATTTGGCCTGCTAAAATATATTTTATTAGTCCATGTATTTTGTTATTTTATAATTTTATATATTTTTTTGGGTATTTGTACATATATTTATGCTAATAATACCTTTTATATATTATTATATTGTAAAGTGCATAGTAATTTTACTGTGCAGTGCACAGTAAAATCACTATGCACCTTTTGAAATCAGCTCCTTCCACCATTTGTTCTTTTGTCATTTTCTAAATTTTATTTTCAATAAAAGGGGGGATCAAAGAATTGAAAGAGAAGAGAGATCCGAGAAGTAAGAGAAAAAAAAGATCAGAAAGGATTGGGAGAAAGAATTGAGATCAGAGAATTAAGAAGAAAAAAAGATCGGAGAATTGAGAGGAAAAAGAATCAAAAATAAAAGAAAAGAAGGAAAATTAGTTTTTGAGAGAGAGAGAGAGAGAGAGAAAATAAAATATTTTATTTTTCTAAACCAAACTTTTATTTCCATTTCATCAATACACCATTCAAAAACCAACCACTAAAGTTGTAATTCCAAATTTTGGATTGAGAATTGAGAACACATTCTACAACCTTGAGGGTGATCAGAAGAAAGTTTGTGAATCAGAAAATTCATCATTTCCCTGAAAGATATGACCCCACCGGATGAATAGTGATTGGCGGTGAATAGTAACCCCGACGATGAATAGTAACTGCGGACGAAAAATGCCCAATAAGATGAATAACGACCAAGAATGGTGAATAGTAATTGTCATGGTGAATAGTACTATCAGCGGTAAATAGTGCCCTAGGATGAATAGTGTTCCCGCAAAATAAGTTTCCCCAGACAGAACAGAACAATCTTCCTGCTTTAAGCGGAACAGTTTCCAGTGGTTTTCAAGGCATTTGAAGCTTTTTCTTTTGTTTATTTAATTTTGAGTGTTTTGTGAGATTTTTATTTTGTTGTAATATTCTCCCCATCCCTCTCTAATTTGGTTTGTAATTATTCTTTCAAATGTTGTAATAATTCCTCGCCCCGCTTCTTTCTATCCCATTCTTTTACTTGCTTTCTTTATTTGTGAATATGCATCTTAATTTGTTTCTCATTGTATCCATGATTTGTATATATGTTTCATGCATCTTGATTCGGCTAATTTTGCATTTGTGGAGTTAATCAATTCCTATGTGATTATGTGCGCTACCTCATGTTCTTGAGATAATTCACATGTCATATCTTAGAAGCCGAATCTTTGGTTGCATCTCATGTGTGAATTACATTAGGACCTTGTATATAAGATCATGCATATTTTTCTAACTTTTTTTTGTAGCTTGTTTATGCTTTACCATCCCATTTGTGTGTATTTTTCTTATTATGTTTAAGCATCCTACCATGTGGCTACTTGCTTACTTGATATAACTGAATGAATGCCAGTGGATGGAGGTTGTGTCACTTAATTTGGAATAATGTTGATTGTTCATGTTTGTAAACTCAATTTATTTTGGTTGTACATCTTCAAAATTTTTTCAAAATACATAAAGTCAAATTATTCCAAAATAAATAACATAGTCTATACTTGTATGCTTCACATAGTAATTTTTAGGATTTATTAAATAATCGAAATATGAACATATAAAGTAAATAAAATTCATATCATGGTTTAGTAAAGGCCGATCTTTTGATCGGGTGAGTGGGGGTGCTCAATTAATGACCTTCCCCTCTCATACCTAAGGTTCCAAACCAAGACAACTTTGGTTATGACGAACAGTGGCCTTGGCACGAGTCATGGGTTTCCTAATTTTCCAAAAATATTAGGTCATAACTCTGAGCTCTGATGACGTAGTCCATTTTTGGCAATAAGGTTTTGCAATTAAATGGATTTTCTAAAAGTTACCAAATCTGGAATCTTATCTATGTTTCACATTGCATTAGTGAGACTAGATCAAAAAGATCAAGGGTCCGAACTATTTAACGCGCGGGGGTATCCCCCCAGGAATGTTACAGGGGGGCAAGAGCGCCTTGCGCGCGGGGTTGTTATGGAGCCCGATCATCATGCCGTCTAGGTGGTTTAGGCTGTCTAGGAGAAGTGTGTTGGTCGTTGTGCCATGGGGGGTCAACCCTAGGCCTTTGATGGGGGCGGGCTGCTGTGAACCGGTTGAGGCACCCTTGGCAGATCAAACCCTCGACTTAGTCCTTAAGGTTGACACATTCTTCAGTGGTATGGTCGTGGTCACAATGGAAACGGTAGTACCTGGATTGGTTCTGCCAGGTGGAGGGAGATTTCGATGCTTGGGGCCACTTGGGGTCATAGTCACGCTAGATTTGGTGCAAGACTCGCTCCATAGGTAAGTTGAGAGGTGTGTATCGTTCGAACTGACCGGGTGGTCGGGTAGGAGCTGGTCGGTCTGAGCATAGGGGTCGATCTGTATGCTGCGAAGGTCGGTGAGTGTATTGCGAATGCCTAGGTTCAAGTTCTTTTTTCTTTTCCCTGGACTGCGAAGCTTTGAATGTGGAGTCTTGGCGAGCTGCCAGAGAGTCCTCAGCATTCATGTATTTTTGGACTGTGGCGAGAAGGGTGGCCATTGCAGTCAGGGGGTTCTTGGAGAGGGAAAAGAGAAAATTCAATAGGCGCAAACCGGCCATGAAGGCTGTGAGAATGACCTTATCATCGTTTTTCTCTACTTGTAAGGCCTCTGCATTGAAACGGGTGACAAAGCTGCGCAGCGATTCCCCCTCGGTCTGCCGGATGTTTAGCAGTTGAGTCGCTGGGTGTCATTGGCACCGCGCACCGATGAAATGGCTCAGGAAAGACTCGCTGAGCTGGTGAGAGGAAGTAACAGAGTTCGGGGGAAGTTGGCTGAACCAGAGTCGCGCCAACCCTTTCAACGTGACAGGGAAAGCGCGACACATGATTTCGTCTGGAAAGGCATGGAGAATCATAAGTGTCCGATATGCTTTCACGTGGTCGACCAGTCGAAGGTGTCAATCGATGGAATTTTGAACTTAGAGGGTAGAGCTTTATCTCTGATGGAGGTGATAAAACGGGAGTTGATGGTGGAAAAAGGTTTATGCTGCATGTTCTGCATGACCCCTTGTAACTGAAGCTTCATGGCCCGTAATTCTTCGTCCCAAACAAGGGCATTATCTCCACAAGTTTGAGTTGGGGATTGAACACTGCTAGCCTCACCTTCATGGACGGCGGCGTGGTGCAATGGCGGATGGTTATGGAACAACGTGGTCCCTCCTAAGGGGGCTGCGAGCCTGGAGAAAGGGCGCACAGATCGTCGAGGTTCGACCGTTGAGGCTGTGGGACAAATGGTGGGAATATTCCTTGGGGCACATGTAGTGGGAATTGGTGATGATTGTGGGTTTGTTCCGGGTTAGGGGAGACTATTTACGGTGGTGGAGGAGGGATAGGTAAGTCGCGCTGGAGCAAAGCATTGATCAGGGCTTGGTTTTGTTCGGTCAACCGGTTGATGCTGTTGGTGAGTTCTGCGAAATATGGAGGTGGGTTATTTGGGTTAGAGGACTCAACTTCTAGGTTAACAACATTGTGTTGTAAAGCCATGGACTTGGTCGTGACCATCCACTCTGATGTAGGAGATGGGTGTTAATGGGGTTCTCCTCGGTGACAATGAACACAACTATCGACCAGAGATGGATTCCCACAGATAGAGCCAACTGATAATGCAATAACTTTAATGGAAGAAGGGTCGGACTGATCCACGCTTCCAACAGGTTTGCTGGCCTTGGTGCATTCAAAATATGCTTGCAAAATAGGTCCAAAGGGGGAGATAGACCCCCGATAGACACTCTGATGATCAAGTTAGGTCAAGATAGATTGAATTTAGAGAGAGAGAAAAAGAGAAAGAGAAGCAAAGGGGGTGAAGACTTCCTCTAACGTATCTCGAAAGCTTCTTTATATCCTTTGCTCGTCATTTCCTTGTCTATTCTAAGGTGTCTAGTTGGCCGAAAGTCTATGGCTAGCTAACATTGTTCATGGTGATTCTGCATACTCCAGCGTGATGGGTCTTACTGCATTTAATGCTATAGTGGCCTCATTAAATGGCTGATGTGTGGGTGCAATAACTTTGTAGGATCTTTGTCTGCTCACGTGGTTAATTCCTTACTTGACAAGTGTTTGAGTGCCACAGGTCCTGGGCTAGCATCGGCTTCTCAAAGTTATTGGGCTGACTGGGCTTTAACACCTGGACCATGAGCTGCGCCCCCCTTGGGTGCCCATCAGTATCAAAACCAAACCAAACCAAACCAAACCAAACCAAGCCTTAAGTCCCATAAAATGGGGTCGGCTACATGAATCCTTCTTCTCCATGTAGCTCTATCAAAGGCCATTTCGTTAGTCAAATTTAGTAGATCCATATCTCTATTTACAACGCTAGCCAACGTTAATCTAGGCCTACCTGGTCTCTTAACACTTCCATCTACCGTCACTACATCGCATCTCTTCACTACTGTCTCTATTGGTCTCCTTTGAATATGACAAAACCATCTCAATCGATTCTCTCTGAACTTATCTTCTATCGGTGCTACTCCCACCCATTCTCGAATACACTCATTCCTAATTCTGTCTTGTCTAGTCTTGTCACACATCCACCTTAGCATCCTCATCTCAGTCACATTCATCCTATCTACATGTTGTTTCTTAGTTGCCCAACACTCTGTCCCATACAACATCGCTAGTCTAATAGCCATTCTATAGAACTTACATTTTAGTCTAGTGGGTATTCGTTTATCACACAATACCCCAGACGCACTTCTCCACTTATACTATCCCTCCTTAATCCTATGGGCCACATCCGCATCAATCTTCCCTGCTGTTGTGATAATCGACCCTAAATAACGAAAATGTTCACTCTTAGACAGTTTTTGGTTCTCAATCTTCACTTCTCATCTGCTTTCATTGTTATTGTTACTAAATTTACGCTCCATGTACTTTGTCTTAGTTCTACTCATCTGGAATCCTTTAGATTCAAGTGTTTTTTCTCTAAATTTCTAACTTTGTGTTAACTCCTTCTCTAGTCTCACCCACTAGCACAATATCGTCTGCAAAAAGCATACACCATGCCACGTCATCCTGAATATTTCTCGTCAAGTGATCTATAACTAAAGCAAAAAGATAAGGACTTAAGATAGATCCTTAGTGTAACCCTACAGTGATAGGAAATTCATTTGTCTCCCCAATAGGCAATCTAATAGTAGTCATCACCCCTTCATACATGTCCCTAATCACATCAATATAACCTTTTGTCACCCCTTTCTTCTCTAGGACTCACCGTATTATATCCCGAAATACTCTATCATATGCTTTCTCGAGGTCAATAAACACCATATGAATGCCTCTTTGCTTTTCTCTATACTTTTCTATTACCTTCCTCAAAAGATAAATCACTTCCATTATTGACCTGCAAGATATAAACCTATATTGATTCTCTGACACGTCTATTATATCTCGCAATCGGCGTTCCATCACCCTCTTCCACATTTTCATTATATGACACATTAACTTGATTCCTCTATAATTGTTATAATTCTGGATATCTCCTTTATTCTTAGAGATTGACACTAAAATACTCTTCTTCCACTTATCTGACATGTTCCTAATCAGCAAAACTAGTCAACAAAATTTTGCTAAACAATTTAGTTAACCAAGCAACCCTTTTTTACCCAAACACTTCCAAACTTCAATAGGGATATCATCAGGTTCTAAAGACTTATTTGATTTTATCTTCTTAAGCGCAATCTCCACTTCAAAATTCCTAATCTTGCAATAGAATCTATAATCTTGGTTTATAATATTACTGGTTATTTCTTCCCCTATTGACGTACCTCCATATTCCTCATTTAATAATTTCTCAAAATAATTCTTCCATCTTTCCTTAATCTCTTCATCCTTCATCAATACCTTAAAATCTTCACTCTTGATACACTTAACTTGATTAAAATCTCTTGTTAAAAAAAATCCGTTGTATTTTACATATTGAAAAGCATAGGGACAAAACCACAAAATTCATTATGCAAGTTATAAAACCGAATGAGTTATCAACGTTTAGAACTATACCTCTTGAACTGGTTTGTTGTGGTCTTTGGGGTTCACAAACTGTGTCACACCAAACTTCTTTGCTTCTTTATCACACACACGCACACAAAATATTAGAAATGAAGGTCGATTGTGTGTTTTAACTAGAATGTGAGTCACAATGTAGCTTATGTTGCAAAAATAGCTTCCACCAAGAATTTAGATGCAGTTGGCCATCAAAATCTGCAAATCCTTTCCTATTCGGTTGTGTTCTCATTGTTTTGTTATAGTTTATATTTTTCTGCAAAAACTGTTTTCTAAATTTTGAAAACAACTTTTTGGTATTTTTTAGAAAGTGGGTTGTTTTTAGAAACAAAACAATAAAAAGTTCGAAACTGCTCATCATTTTCATGTTATTCTCATATTTCAAAAATTTGAAAACAACTTTATGCTGCACAGATACTGTAGTCAGTTCTCTGAAAGTAAATTTGTATCAAACATTGCAAATATAATGCTTGCTAGTCCCTTTGTGTGATCACCTACCTTGTTCATATCTACTAGAATTCAAATCCACACCAATAATCCTCGAAGCAGCAGACACTCTGGCCCCTTCTGCAGCCTAATCACACAAAATTACCATCAAATATAATATTGATCATATACATTTGGCTAACAGAGACAACAATCATATTCATAAGGCAATTAGAGAAAAAAAAAAAAAAACTCACAGCTAGACTTACTGAGAGGGTAACTTATATGTAAATTGGGCCGAGCTAGGTAGTGGGCCGTTCTGTGGGCCACGGTAAGAAGGGCAGGGGTAAAAAGGGCCCAGGAGTTAGCTCGGTCATAGAAAGCCTTGTAGTTAGCCCGGTCCCAGAGAGCATTGTAGTTAGCCCGGTCCAAAAGGGCTTTGCAGTTAGCTCGGTCACCACGGCTAGAGTGACAACAGTTAGCTCGGTCACACCTTTTGAGCCGAGGTATGTTGAAGCCTACCACAAGACCTTGCTATTAGTTAGCTCGGTCCAAACTCATCATGGTTAGCACGGTTTCAAACAACCCAGTACCGAGGTACACGCAGTGAAAGGAGGAACCGAGCTAGTTGAAGCTCGGTCTATTCTGCGGCTTTAGCATGGCCATGTTATCTTGGTCGTATTGACATCCGACCATGGTAAACCCATCTCACTTGGTTTAAGCAGTGAGGGGGGTGTTAAAGGATAATCATTATCTTTCGGGAATATGATTTCTAGGAGGACTTTACATGGAGAAGTAAGAGTCCTACTAGGATTGTGCCACGTGGAACCTACAAAAACTCACAACATCACCTATGGAGAGGTAACACAACTTTGATTCCCGAATGCACAGAGCTTTCTGTCTATTTTTCTATTTTGCTGACTTAGGCATCGGAGAGGTATCCGGCACACACCCACCGGATAGCTCACATTTGTGTTTTCAGGGAGTAAAGTGACGTCATACGGAGGAGCGCAATCTTGATCAACAGGATTATACGAGAAGGTTTATTTCTTTCCCGTACACCTACAGCTCCCAATCCAAAGATAGCCACAGTTGAGCCTTTTTTGGCTTGGCAAAATTCACAGTGGCACCAAATCTTACCCAAAACAAAATCCCACGAATTTGTTCATTAGAACAGTACGAATTCCAAGGTTGGAAAATGATCGACTTTGCAATCAGTTGTTAGAATCAGTAGGTCTTCAGTTTGACTTATTCCCATGGATTCTTATTTTCTCAATAATATTTTACGATCAAGAAAATAGACTTAATCCCGTGAAATCATTTCATAGAAGTTTGTTGATATCTTATTCTTATAAAGCAAATTGATGGATTTAGCCAAAACTCAAAAGGGATTTGACATTAAAATTAGATTGCCATTGTTTTTTTTTTTTACCTGTGGAGATTCCACAACTTGGAACACAAACTTTGTCGAGAGAGGAGCGAGGGGGTTAATCTTGGCGAGACAACCAACGTGGATTACCGTGTACTTGCTGAAGGTAGATGTTCCAACAAAATGGAAAATCGGTTTGCCATTGATTGAGAATCTTGATTTTTGATCATGGATCATCACTCCCGTGTCTGTGTTGATCCTCAGGAGATTACACATGTTGCTTTCTTCGGATTTACAGTGAGGACATTCTTTGCACTCCCCTGTAAAGACTGGAAGGACATGATCGCCCGGTGCAAGATCAGTCACTCCCTCTCCAACACTCTCCACAATTCTACAAATCCACCAAAATCAACAAAATTCATATTTTCAATCCACAAACAGAGAACCCATTTCATTTTAGGCTTCAAAAATTAACAAGAACAAACAATTTGATTGAAATTAAGATTTTCTTGGAAAGAAATCAACTTACCCTCCTGCCTCACGGCCGAGGATTCGAGGAAAGACGGGGTTTTGGCCCTGCGAGATTGAAAAGAAAGAACCAATTTGGGTGTCCCTGAATTAATGAGGAAACCTTAGGAATGCTATACTATTCTATACTATGTAAAGTGAAAAATGAGTTACCTTGGCTTCCCAGAAGTAAACATCAGTGTGGCAGAGAGAGGTATAGAGGATCTTCACACGAACCTCCATCTTCTGCAGTGGCGCCACCTCCACTTCTTGTATCACCAGTGGCTTCCCTGCTTCCCATGCCACAGCAGCTGCCACCAAAAAATTGAAGAAATACTTTGTTAACCAATCATTTTCAGAAGTACAAAGAGTGTTTTTTTTTTCTTTGCTTTTGTTTTTCGTAGAACTTTACGAACTGTTTCTGAAAACTATTTTCGAAAGAAGATTGATTCCAAAATCAGTAGAAAGCTCCAAAATGGGATGATGATATTATAGAAACCTTTGCAGCGAATGACTTGACCAGCTGTGTTTGACATCTTTCCTTCTTCACTGAAAATAAATTGAGACTTTAAAGCTTTTGTTATGTTTAGAACTCTTCTCTTCCATGCACTTGTTTCTGTGTGTGAGATGATGGAAAGGCTCTACTCTAAATGGGTTATTTATACTATAGAAAATGAATAAGAGCTCTGTACCACATAATATAAATTAATGGAGAAAAGTTAGGGATTATGAAATTTTTTTTATGAAAATGATCATGAAAGATTTATAATTCTTGGATTATCTTGATTAGTATGTGGTGCTTTATTCAAAGTGTAATCTAAGAGGTCACAAAGCCTTCATGATTATTTTCATGAAAGATTTTTCATGATACCTAACATTATTGAAATTAATAATAGTTACACTTTATAAGATTATTTTAGTGGTAATTATGTATGATTAAATAGTTGTCTTTGGGCTTATGCCAGTGGACTTTAAAAAAAAATACATGTGAATTTGCTGGTATTCAAATTTCAACAAAAGCCAAGGATTCAAATAAATAAAGAAATATTATAAAAGTGCAAAAAGAAATAAAAGATTATTGGATAAAAAATGATCAGAAAAAAAGGTCAGCCTCCCAACACTACAAAAAAAAAAAAAGGTTTTAGATACCAAAATTTAGGGATAAAATTATTTTTTAGGGATTAAATATTTTTGTTGTGAAAAGTGCCGTTATTATATTTTTAGCAACAAAAATTAGACATTAGTGATGAATTATTATCTTTTTAGGACCAAATTTTTTGTCTCAAAAAATAAACCATTTTGAGACCAAATTATTTTGTCCCTAAAAGTCTATTTATTAGTGACATTTTTAAAATTTTGTTGCTAAAAGCCTCGTTTTAGACTTTTCGAGACGATCTTTTAGCGACTATCCTCATGACGATAGAAATTGGTCCCTAAATGTCTCTTGCAACAAAATTTTCACTTTTAAAGACCAAAATATTTGGTCTCTAAAACACTTATTTGTTATAGTGCAATAATTATCATATGCTAACAAAAATATTAAAATGAATATCAATTAGACTTATTTAATAATTACAATTATTGTAACGTACTTAAAATGTAATGGAGATTAATACTTAAGAAAATTTTAAGTAATAATTTTTTTTTAGTTAATGTTGATCGAATTTATAATATGTATACATACACCATATATTACCGTATGCTAACAAAAATGTTAAAATGAATATCAATTAGACTTGTTTAATAATTACAATTATTGTAACGTACTTAAAATGTAATGGAGATTAATAATTAAGAAAATTTTAAGTAATAAAAAAAATTTATTTAATATTGATTGAATTTATAATACGTATACATACACTATTATTGGTATCTTCGCTATACCACTACCAACCACTATATGCAACCATTACAAACTACTAATATTGCTACTACTGCTACCACTGCAACCTCTATCACCAATGTCATCATTGTCATAGAATTACACCATTTCCACCACCACTACAACCATTCACTTTCATAACTATTGTCACCGTTATCATAACCACCACAATTACCACGATCATTACACCATCGTTGGTACTTCCCTTTTACTTTTACTACATTATCCCTCTATCATCACCACTATATCTACATTCACAATTGTTGTCATTGGGCCATAATTGTTATCAGTGCCACCACTACCATCACCATTATAATATAAAAATTAAAATATGCAATTTAAAAATAATTTTTAAATTTGATCTTATACATATTGAATAATTTATTTGAATTAACCACTTAAATTTTTATCAAATAACTTTTTAACTTAAAAATTTTAATATTCAATTTTCAATTTAATTTTAATCAATTGGTAAAGTGGATACAATAGGCCATGACAAAATCATTTCTGGATTTTTGGTAGCTGGTATTTTGGGATTGAGCTTTTATATTATAATATTCTACAAAACTATTTCCGGATTTTGATAGCTGGTATTTTGGGACTTGACTTTTACTTTATAATATCATATCATACAAAATCATTCCTGAATTTTGAGAATTGGTATTTTAAATTGTAGAAACATAATCCATAATAAGTCCTACGATTCCCAACAATACCCCTTTAATCCAACAATAGACTAGAGAAAACTTACAAGGTTTGGAGCCTCCAAATTAACATCTTTGTTTCAAAACACTAATGATATAGAAAGAAATCAAAAAAAATAAAAAATTGTAAAATAACAATAAATGTTTGGTCATATAATGTTTTATATGGATTTTTTTTTTATTTGACATTTTTTTGAATAGCTAACATTATTAGTTTTGAAACTATGCCTTCTAATTGAAAGATGAGTGTTTTTCGTTTTTGATCAGAGGGCAAATGATATTTGAAATAGATTCAAATATTCAAGCCAAGTGGTATCTTATCGACTGAAAAAAATTAAACAAAAATTATTAAATTTTATTATTTTAATTAATAAATATCGAGTTGAGACACTGCATAAATTTGTCTTAATTTCACTAAATAATTTTTTCAAGGTCAATGAATTCCAATAAGCCTTATCTTGTAATAATGGTGACCTTTGAGGTGGTTTATTATAGAAAGCCTAATTCAGGTGGGCCCCACATAATCACAAAAACAGGTATTCTAGTATCCCGGTAATGCTGTTAAAAAAACAAAAAAAAGTGTAGTATCCCGGTGATGTTAGGTGGTTTCATTAGCACAAAACTGGCCACCATATTTTATAATGGTTTTCTTGTTGTAATCCTATTTTTGTATTTTTGTTTCATTAACATAATCAACACTCGATTTCTTGACGATCACACTGCCCTCCTTAATAATCCAGCTGTAGAACACAAGCAGAGCAGATGGCACCCTGTAATCTGCACAGAAAGAAAAGGCTCCGGCGGTGGTTTTTCCACCCGGGGCACTCCGACGATCAAGTCAATATCTCTCAAAGATAAAACCAGTGCTTAAATTACTGCTCAAGACTTAAAATTGCGTACCTTAGACCCGCCGGGGGTGCCTCTCTTTTATAGTTTTTCTCTATCCTAGTCCCACTAGAAGTCCCACTTCCATGGACTCTAATTCTGGACTCATCTTGGACTCTTTAAGAGATAAGGATAGACTCCCCGAGAGTTTTACCTATATCCATCTTGTAGTCTTTCTTCTTTCTAGGACTCCTGTCCCTTATCCACTTATCTCGGATTCCGGTATCCTCGGAGATAACCTCGGCAACCCCGAGATCACCTCGGCGTAATTGTCGCGACACGTGGCACCTCGGCTGACACTTCGGTGTCACCTCGGCCACGTGTTAGTACTCAGAAAATATATCCCACAACTGCCCCCTAGGTTCTATTACCTCGGCATTCTGAGGTGATGAAACCTATATTCGAACTTTTTCTCGTACGTCGGCTCAAGAACTTTCTAGCCGAGATCATTTATTTTCAGGCCGACATGTCTTCATCTAAGAACAAGAATTCAGATCAATTTTCCTTTGCGCATGAGCTGTCATGCACTATTTTTCAACCGTTTCACTGACGCGTTTTTCCCTTATTCGTCTGTGCTGGTGACGCGCCTGCAGGCCGTCTTTTCGCCGCTTGCGCCGTCTGACGCCCGCGTTACCCCAGGCGCATTAAATGCTTCTGTTTTTGCCGCCGTTTCAAATTTTGACAAAAAGTCTTGCCTCCGCCTTTTGGCTCTTCACTTTTGCAATTGACTTCCTTGCTTTCTCTCTCTCTAAGCTTTCTTCTCCTTCGAATCTGCCATTGCCCCAAGCTCTGAGTTCTGCAACCATCTCCATTTACCGTTTCTGCGAAGCTTTCGCCACTGTTGCCTCCGTCGTCTGACCTCGACGAAGCTCATTCCGGCCTCACCTTTTCTGGTAAGCAACTGGTTTTTCTCCTCCAGTTCTTGATTATTCCTGCAATTTCTTGCCATTGTTGTTCTGCTCTCTATTTGACTTGTGAATCGTTCACCTGTGTGTACTATTTTCTGGTTTTTTGCACATGTTATGAACATTCGCACTGTTGCACCCTTTGTTCTTGGTCTTCCACCCTTTCTGTTCTTGAGTCTGAGACTTCGTTTTTGCTTTTCTGTTTTCCAGATTTCTGCCTTCCATACTCGTTTTTCGTAGATTTAGGTTTGGGATTTGCTTATAGAACCATCAATCCTTAGGAAAAACTGAAACCATCTTCACCATTATACTCCTAGGTTTAAGCCGAGGTTCCAAGAACCCTGTAGATCTCCTTCTTTGTAGCCAAATACTTGTATTCCAAAACCATGGGTGTGTGGAGAAATAGGGTTAACACCCCAACCAAACTAGAGTTTTTCAGGCAAGAATTCTCCATCCCTGCCGATGTTCACCTCAGGCTAGCTGGGGAGAACGATTCCATTATGCCCGAAGATGATACCATGCCCTTCCCTGTTGTTGCTTTTGTTGAGTGTGGACTTCGACTCCCACTTAATCCCCTTTTCCGTGAAGTCCTTCATTACTACTCTTTGAACCCTATGCAACTAACCATCAACGCCCATAGAACGCTCAATGGTATAATAGCCTTAGCTCGGCAGGAGAGTGTTAGGATTACTCTTGCCGATATCCAATATTGTTACACTATGTGTGCCCTCAACCTTAAGGAAAAAGGTTTTGTGTATTACCTCAAGCCGAGGTCCACCGAGTTTAAGATCGTAGTCGACCTTCCAGACTCCAACAAAGGGGCTGGAGATGATTATCTCATCGCTTCTAGGAACTGGGAATTTGGCCCAGATGAAGAAGTTCATCTCTTCCCTCTTCCTCGAACGGTCAAGGAGGGCAAGGGTAAGATCCCTGTGTTAACTGCTTAACTGTTGCTTTCTTCAAGTTTTTCCCAAATTTTTTTCTGTTTCTGATATTGTGTTTCTTTTTGCAGACGTTCGCAAGCCTCCCAAGAACTTCCGCCAGTCCTATTACCCTGGGAAAGGCCTGAAGAAGCTCTTGGACCTTCCTCTCCAGAAGCGCAAGGCTCCCCTGGTGTTGAATTTCATCCCAACATACAGATCAACTCTTCCCGACGTTCCTAAGAGGAAGAAGAAAAGCTCCTCTCCTCCTTCTGTTACCACTCTGCTAACTGCATCAACATTTCGGGTTGATCAAGGGTCATCCTCCGATCCAGCCGATCTACCATCGACTTCTGCCCAATTCCTGATCCCAATAACAGAAAGAAAACGTCGGCGACGACTTGTCAAAACAGCCGAGATGGTGCGCCCGAAGCCCGTTGTTCTAGATCTCCTCGCCGACCTTCCAGCCGATGTGGATGATGCACCATCCCAAACGGTGCCCCACCGAAGCCGAAAAAGACAAAGAAGCCCCACCAAAATCCAAGGCTGCTGAGGCCGAGGTCGAAGACGCTCTGCCCATCTCACAACTAGCCGAGAACATGAAGAACGCCTCGACTTCGGCAAAAAGGCCCGCGGAAACTCAGCCAGCGGAGTCCCAAAGATCGAAGAAGCCGAGGTCTTCTTCTGTGAAAACTTCGAAGTCCAAGATACCGAACGTCCCATGGGCCCCCACATTTACCTTGGAAGACAGGCCAATACTGGCCAATGAGAGTGCCGAGGACATAAATGTCGGCGTGGCTCTCAGTACTGCACTGCTTCTGCCTGGTGATTTGGAGCGAAATGCTGAAAATAGTGAATATGAGAACTACGCTTTAATGCTCCAACACTCAGTTCAGGTAAGTGTTCCAGTTTGGTACTCGTCCTTTCTTTTTGTTTCACACTTAGAATTTTTCCTAACACTTCTATTTTCTGTCAGGCTGTCCAGTACGCCCATTCCTTTTCGATGCAGTCATTTGAAAGTCGAGAAAAGTTGGCCGAGATGAGAAAGGAGTTCTCTGCCCTTCAGAAGATCCATAAAAGGGATCAATTAAAGATGAAAAAGCTAGAGGATCAGGCCGAGGCGGCCACAAAGGCCCAGCAGATAGCTCTACAAAAAGCTGAGGCTGCTGAAGACATCAGGAAGGTCGCCGAAGCCGAGAAAAAAGAGGCCGAGGTTAAAAGGGCTCAGCCGAGAAAGAACTGAGAGAGCTCTGGCCACCAAGAAAGCCGAAATTGACGCTGCCGATGAAAAGGCCTACAGTCAGGGTATGGCCGACGTCGCAGAAGATTATAAGCTTCAGGTCAAGCAGGCATGCAACAGGGGATTTCCCTAGGTTGGAACGCTTTGGCCAAACAGCTTGATCTTCCTGCTGACTCGCCCTGGCGCAAAACCAAAGCCATTCGTCTTCCCTTTTCTCTTCCTCCACCTCCAAGCCAAGTTGAAGAAGAAGCTGAATCTGAATCCGAGGCTGAGGATGAAGATGAAGAGAAAAAGATAACGAGGCCTTAGTAAGGAAGCCCAAGGATGCCAGTGAGACCAAGTCTCCTCCTGAGGGTGACCAAGTCATGGACTTAACCCTAGAGGAGGATGAGGAGGTTGAGAAGGTTGAGAAGGTGCCCAAGGAAGCTAACACGGGCGTGCTATCTTCTGACCTGCTTCTGGCTGAGAAAACTGTTGAGAATACTTGGCCGAGATCGACGCCGAGATTGCAGCAGATAAAGAGGCCGAGGTCGTAGTAGACAAGGATGGAGACTGTGGTAGGAGAAGACGCAGAGGTTCTGAAGCAAAAAGATGCCGAGGTGGTTCTGCCAGAGCCTTCGGAGGTTTCAGCCCAACCATCTGTTCAAGTTGAAGAAGTTTGAATGTCTTTTGTATTTTCTTCTTTGTATTTTTGTTTCTTTTCTTTGTTCTTTGGACAATGTAAGCTTCATCTTTTTGGCCGATGTGCCTTTTTGTTGCTTAAGAACATTTCACTTCAGCTAGACCATTGTGCCTTCTTCATATACAACGGTTTTTATCTTTATGCTTCAGTCTTTAATTCTTCATTGCTTCTGTATACTTAGAATATTTTGCGTGATTTACATAATTCTTCCTTTGCACAATCTTCTCGGGGTTACATACCTCGGGCATAACAACTGCAAATTTTACTTCGGCAAGATACTGACCTGTAAATTGCTGCAAATTTCAACAGATGATAACGTGTCGGCTTAACTTCAGCTCGGAAATTGCTACAAATTTCAACAAGTAAAGATAAGGAATTCATCTCAGCTTATCTTTAACTTGTAAATTGCTACAAATTTCAACAAGTAAAGATAAGGAATTTATCTCAGCTTATCTTTAACTTGTAAATTGCTACAAATTTCAACAAGTAAAGATAAGGAATTTATCTCGGCTTATCTTCGACTTGTAAATTGCTACAAATTTCAACAAGTAAAGATAAGGAATTTATCTCGGCTTAACTTTAACTTGTAAATTGCTACAAATTTCAACAAGTAAAGATAAGGAATTCATCTCGGCTTATCTTTAACTTGTAAATTGCTACAAATTTCAACAAGTAAAGATAAGGAATTTATCTCAGCTTATCTTTAACTTGTAAATTGCTACAAATTTCAATAAGTAAAGATAAGGAATTTATCTCAGCTTATCTTCGACTTGTAAATTGCTACAAATTTCAACAAGTAAAGATAAGGAATTTATCTCGGCTTATCTTTAACTTGTAAATTGTTACAAATTTCAACAAGTAAAGATAAGGAATTTATCTCGGCTTATCTTTAACTTGTAAATTGCTACAAATTTCAACAAGTAAAGATAAGGAATTTATCTCGGCTTATCTTTAGTTACGCATTATCTTAGATTAACTACGGTTAAACATAATCTCGGCTTAACTTCGGCTAAGCTTTACTGTCTTTTCTCTGCCCCCAATGTGAACCTAAGTTCCACTTGGGTTCTCATTATTCAAAAAACAATATTGCACATAGTTTCATAAGTTCTGGAAAATTCTGCTGAGATTTTATTGATCATATCGGCAAAAAATCAAACAGGCATCTAATGATAGAAAAACTTTAAATTACAAGTGTTCCATGGTCTAGGCAATGCTTTGCCTTCATTATCATCGAGCCGATATGCCCCATTTCCTAACACCGAAGTAATTCTGTATGGTCCTTCCCAGTTTGGGCCAAGCTTACCCTCTCTGGGATCCTTCTTATTGCCGACGACTTTCCTCAAGACTAGGTCGTTGACTTGAAAATCCCTTGGATTGACCTTCTTGTTGTAAGCTCTGGCAAGCTGTTGCTGGTATGCCGCAAGCTGGATTGCAGCTTTCTCTCTTCTTTCTTCTAATAGATCCAGATCTCGGGCTAAGAGCACATCATTAGTCCCATTCTCAACTCCCTGTGTTCTGATCCCTGGGATGCCGATCTCCAATGGAATGACTGCTTCTGTGCCATAAGCCATGGCAAAGGGGGATTCCCCTGTTGATCTTCTCGGCGTAGTGCGATATGCCCAGAGTACGTTAGGCAGTTCGTCTACCCACTTTCCTTTTGCTGCCTGCAGCCTCTTTATCCCATCCAGAATTACTTTGGATGCTTCGGCTTGCCCATTACTTTGGGGAAGCTTGGTGTTGAAAAGTAATTCTTTATCTTGAACTTTGCACAAAAATTCTTGAAGTTTGCTGTCAAACTGCGTTCCGTTGTCGGCAACAATTGCTCTTGGAATCCCAAATCTGGTGATGATGTTTTTCCAGATGAAGTTCTTCACATCCACATCTCTGCTTCTATCCACTTTGTGAAGTAGTCTGTTGCCACTAGTAAGTACTTCCGCTGCCCAGTTGCTTGGGGCAATTGTCCAATGAGATCCATTCCCCACTGGGCAAATGGCCAAGGGCTGGAAACCGGGTTCAGGTCGGCAGCTGGCTGATGTATCAAAGGTGCAAACCTCTGGCATTGTTCACACTTCTTCACATAGGCTTCTGCATTTTTTGCATATAGGGCCACCAATACCCCTGGGTAATGGCCCTGTGAGCTAACGATCTGCCCCCTGCGTGGCTTCCACAAACTCCTTCATGAATTTCATATAGAAAATCCTCGACCTGAAGAGGGCGTACACACCTTAAAAGAGGTCCAGTGAAGGATCTTCTGTAGAGATGTCCTTCTGCTGTCAGACTGAATCTTGCCGACTTCAATCTGACCTTGTGTGCTTCTTTTCGATCTTCTGGCAGCTTTCCTTCTTTTAGGAATGCAATAATTGCATCCATCCAGCTTGGTCCCATGTCCACACATAATGCCTCTTGCATCGTGTTCGGTGGCTCTATGCTCGGGCCTTCTAGGTAATCGATCATTATTGTCCTCGTCTTTCCTGTTTGCATGGAACTTGCTAAGTTGGAGGCGTCGGCGTGGTTGTTATCATCTCGGCTGACCTGAAGAAGTCGGCAGTTTTGAAACATGTCTGCCAGTCTGATGACTTCTTTTGCGTATGCCGACATCCTTTCATCTCGGGCAGCGAACTCTCCTGTAGTTTGATTCACTATAAGTTGTGAATCACAAAAAACTATTACCTCATCTGCCTCTGCTGCTGCTGCCAGCTTCAATCCAGCAATCAATGCTTCATATTCCGCCTCATTGTTCGAGGCTTTGAACCCCAGTCGAATGGACTGCTCCAATATCTCTCCATCGGGGGATATTAACACTACTCCTGCCCCTGCCCCTGCCCCTGCCCCCTGCCGGTTTGAGCTCCCATCAACAAAAAGTTGAAAGGAGTCGCCGATGTAAATGCTGCAGGGTCTGAGCTTTTTCTTCCTTGGTTCTTTAGCCTTTGGTTGGGCTGCTCCTTCTTTGTTTGGACACCGTTCATCTCGGCTCAACGGAGCCCGATGTTCGATGTATTCTGGCGAGAACTCGGCCACGAAGTCGGCCAAGACTTGGCCCTTTATTGCTGTTCTTGGCCTGAACTCCAGGTCATATTGGCCCAAAACTACGGCCCATCTTGCTATTCTTCCAGTTAAGTCTCCTTGTTGCAACAAGGATTTTAATGGGTGCTCTGTTAGAACCACTATCTTATGAGCCTGAAAATAATGGTTTAGCTTTTTTGAGGCCATTACCAAGGCCAGCATTAATTTCTCCAGTGGTAGATACCTTGTTTCTGCATCGGCCAAAGTTTTACTTACATAGTAAACAGCCTTCTGCTCTCCCTTCTCTTCTCGGATTATCACAGCACTTACTGCGTGCTTTGAAACTGCTAAGTATAAAAACAGCTCCTCCCCAGGTTGAGGCGTCGAGAGGACTGGAGCCGTGGTAAGATATTTCTTCAGGTCGGCCAAAGCGGCCTCACATTCCTCTGTCCATAGAAAATCCGTGGCCTTTTTCACCAGATTGAAAAAAGGCTTACACTTGTCCGAACTTCGGCTTATGAACCTGTTTAGGGCTGCGGCCCTTCCAGTAAGCATTTGAACCTGTTTTGCCGATGTCGGACTCTGTAATTCCAGAATGGCCTTGATCTGATCTGGGCTGGCTTCAATGCCCCTTCTAGTCACTAGGTATCCCAAGAACTTACCGGATCCGACTCCAAACGCGCATTTCGATGCGTTTAGTCGGAGCCGATATGTTTTGAGTATGTCAAAGACTTCTTTTAGGTCAGCAAGATGATCCTTTGGTTCCTTGGTCTTCACGACCATGTCATCAATGTAGACTTCTACTGTTCGGCCAATCAAGTGCTTGAACATCTTGGTTACCAGCCTTTGGTAAGTTGCTCCTGCGTTCTTCAACCCAAAAGGCATGACTCTGTAACAATACAGACCTTTGGGAGTGATAACGCTGTCTTCTCCTCATCTGGGGGGTACATGGCTATCTGGTGATACCCCCTATATGCATCCAAGAAGCTCATTCTTCCATGTCCAGATGTGGCGTCCACCAGCTGGTCGATCTTTGGCAGAGGGAAGCTGTCTTTGGGACAAGCTTTGTTCAAGTTTGTAAAATCTACACAGACCCTCCACTTGCCATTCTTCTTCTTCACTACCACGGTGTTTGACAGCCATGTCGGGTAATTGGCTTCTCTGATGGCCCTGGCCTCCAGAAGCCTGTCCACTTCCTCCTCCACTGCTTCGACGTGTATCAACGTCGGTCTTCTGGCCCGTTGTATTACAGGTTTGGCCGACCTGTCAACGTTGAGTCTGTGACATGTGACCTCGGGGTCAATGCCGGGCATTTCATAAGGTGTCCAGCGAACACCTCAATATTTTTCTTAGAAAGGCTTCCAACTCCTCTCTCTTCTTCGGCTAATCCGTGCCGAGAAGAAAGAAGCGTTCCTCATCGCCCTCCTGGACGAGGATTTTCTTCAATGCTTCTTCACTTTTCTCGGCCGGCTCCTTGCCGACATCGTCTAGGACCTTCATGTCCTCTTCTTCAACTTCTGCCTTCCTTGGTTCCCGAATGCTGCAGGTTAACTTCATTGCTGCCATGGAGCAATTTTTTGCTTGCAACTGATCCCCTCTGATTTCCTCAATCCCATGCTCTGTTGGGAATCGTAGCAGTTGATGCAGCGTTGAGGGAACTGCCCCCATTGCATGCAACCACGGCCTCCCCAAGATAATGTTGTAAGGCGAGGGCGTGTCAATCACAATAAATTCTGTCTTGATCTTCTTTGTGCCAGCCTGTATCTCCAAGTTTGTTGCGCCTAACGGCCATGTCGGCGTCCCATTGAAGCCGACCATCGGGCCATTCGACTGCTCCAAGTCATCAGGGTGAAGGCCTAGCTCCTTGTAACATCTGACATACATGATGTCGCAGGAGCTGCCCTGATCAATCAGGATGCGTTTCACCTGGCACTCCCCAACCTGGAGGGATACTACCAAGGCATCATTGTGCGGGTGCTGGATCATCTCAAGGTCGGCTTCTGTGAAGGTTATCATCGGTCCTTGGTGCTCTTTAGGCCGAGGTCTTTTTAGTCCGACCTGGTTGACGTGCTGCAGGTGTTTTACTCGCTGTGTCTCCCCCCGTATGTCATTTTCATTCACCTTTGAGTGGATCACATTAACCACCCGAGGTCCGCCTGCCTGTGGCTGCTGCGCTGGGGGAGGCGGGGCTGCTGGTGCTTGAGGCAATCGTGCCTGTTCTTCCCTTGTTTTGGCCTCATCCACAAGGTCTCTCAGATGGCCTTGCCTCACCAAATCTTCTAAGTGTGCTTTAAGGGCTCTGCAACCCTGAGTCGGGTGCCCCTCCTCATTGTGGTAAGCACAACGCCTTCCAAGGTTTCTTCCCATAAATTCCCCTGGTGCTCTTGCCGGCGCCCTGAAGTAGGTCTGATTTCGAATTTGGTCAAGGACTTTGTGGACCGGAATTCGGAATACCGTCGTCACTGCCTGCTTAGCCCTCAACTCTGTCTCCTGCTTGTTGGGTCCATTGTTACCTCCTCGCTCGCTTCGGCGAGCCGTTGCCTTTTTCTGTCTTTGTCTCCTTGTTCCCCGAGGTATCTTCCTCGGCTCGTGCATACTTCTCAATTCTCGCCATGAGTTCTTCCATGCTCTTTGGCAGGGTTTTCGCCAAAGACTTCCGCAGCGGACAGTCATCCTTCAGGCCGTTCTTGAAAGACACAACGACCACCTCCTGGTTGCATTCAGGTATTCTATTGAACACCTCATAGTACCTCTTTGCATAAGCCCTAAGGCTTTCGTCTTTGCCAATCTTCAGAGCCATCAATGCATCCACCCTTAATGGCTGCAGTTTGTTTGTTATGAATCTGGCCACAAACATCTCGGCCAGACCTTCCCAAGTCTTCACGCTCCCCTTCGGTAATTTGTGGAACCAGTCTGATGCAATCTCCCCGAAGGATGAAGGGAACACTTTGCAGAGCAACGGCTCGTTCCCACTGTATAATGCCATTGAATTCAAAAATAATCCAACATGGAAGTTAGGGTCAGACTTACCATCATATATCTGGAACCTCGGCATACTGAATCTTTTCGGCGCGACGAATCTGTCCAATTCCGTCGAGAATGGTGTTCTCGGCTTAACCGGGGAGGTTACTTCGGCTCCGGCATTCTCTCGCTTCCTCTTGAGGTAATCTCTCAAGTCTTCTTTACTTCTCCCTGCAGCCCGGCTGTCTCCGGACTTCAGCCTTTTCGGCGCACTACTCTTGGCCTCATGGTGGCCCCTTTTCGATCCTTCCCCGCAGGACACATCGAAGCACAATATCCGCTCCGGAACATGCCGATGTTCTTTGGGGTCTGCTTCCTTCTCGCGATATGTCCTTCGGGACTCTTCTCTTCTCGGCTCTTCTCGGCCGACTTCCCTGGAGGGTCGGTGAGAGTGCCTTCCACTCCTCGTGTGCTGTGGTGCTTCGGGGATTTCTTTCTGCCCCTTCTTCTGGGCGTTTGCTGCTGGCATTGGTGTGTCCTGTAGCGGGTAGGGCGGCTGCATGACGTTATTTTGCATCATGAAGTTGACGACCGATTGAAGGTCTGCCAACTTGTTTGCCATCTCCTTTACTTCTTCGTCCCTCCTCAGACATCTGTCTCTCCAGTCTGAAGGTCGTCCTCGTTATAGTACTTGCCCTTGTCCACTTTCTTTGATGTGTCGCCATCTTGGCCGACGCCCTTCTCTGCGTGATTCTGATCACGAGCTTCTTCGTTGTGGTCTCCTCCTTCAGCGTTAGGGTCGACGGGCCTTCCACTCCCAGCAGGAGTGTTGTCCCCAATCTTTTCCTTCTGCGTGTTACTAGCCATCTACTCTTCTTTCGTTCCCACAGACAGCGCCAAATTGTGTGAGTGAATTTCCGATCACACTGCCCTCCTTAGTAATCCAGCTGTAGAACACAGGCAGAGCAGATGGCACCCTGTAATCTGCACAGAAAGAAAAGGCTCCGGCGGTGGTTCTTCCACCCGGGGGCACTTCGACGATCAAGTCAATATCTCTCAAAGATAAAACCAGTGCTTAAATTACTGCTCAAGACTTAAAATTGCGTACCTTAGACCCGCCGGGGGTGCCTCTCTTTTATAGTTTTTCTCTATCCTAGTCCCACTAGAAGTCCCACTTCCATGGACTCTAATTCTGGACTCATCTTGGACTCTTCAAGAGATAAGGATAGACTCCCCGAGAGTTTTACCTATATCCATCTTGTAGTCTTTCTTCTTTCTAGGACTCCTGTCCCTTATCCACTTATCTCGGATTCCGGTATCCTCGGAGATAACCTCGGCAACCCCGAGATCACCTCGGCGTAACTGTCGCGACACGTTTCACCTCGGCTGACACTTCGGTGTCACCTCGGCCACGTGTTAGTACTCAAAAAATATATCCCCACACAAAGTCCTGCTGTTGAGATGCAATGAACCATGTTACTGGTCAATTAAAATGAGAAAAATATATATTAAAATATAGAGATACAAACTTGCCATACAATGCCTTCCCTTAATTATAATAGGGAAATTTAGATTCATGTGAAAGTAAAGAGAAAAAAAAAAAAAAAAAAGTGAGTTAAATATGAGTTAATTATTATTATTATTATTATTATTATTATTATTATTATATTATTATTATTATTATTATTATTATTATTACTATTATTATTTTCCCCCCCACACATCAAACATCCAAACACCACAGAAAAATTGACAAAAGCAGACAAGTTCATGCTTTTCTACAAAATATTCTTTATTAGTTAATTAATTTTGTTTAAATTTTTTATTAGTAATATTACATTTGCTAATGTTTGATAATCATTGATTATCCAAGTATCCTTTCTTTTTTGATAATCAAATAAATTTAACCTCTTATATTTTTAGTAAAATTTTTAATAAGAGTGTTAATATTCATAGAATAATTTCAATTTTTATATGAATAATTCTAGATAAAATAATTGTATGAGAATTTTGTTTATCTAACCTTCTCAAAATATTAAGTATATCGATCTAGAAAAATTTCAAAGCTCAATTTATCTGATTTTCTTTGTATTTTCAAAATTTTTTGTGTCTTAAAATTTTTTTGGTTTGAAAATTTTCTAATTTGCTCACAAATTTATCTGATTTTCTCACCATTTTTACTATATTTTGACCAATTTTCTTTGGTTTGCTCACAATTTTCTCTGATTTGTTCTTTGTGTTTTGATCAAACTAGAAAAAATTATGTTTTGACTCAATTAGAGAAAATTGATATAAAAAAAAAAAGGCCAACACAAAGCATCACAACAAGAATTCCTATGCAAACAGCAATGAGAGTGGGAAACAGATAGGGAAAAGGCCACAAGGTTTTTTTTTTTTTTTTTTTTTTACCTTTGCATGTCGGTCTAGAGACTCAACTAGGGTTTACGAGAGTTGAAAATGAGGTGGTTCAAGTTGAAATTGAACTGTTTGAGATAGTTCTAGTGCTATAATTCACCGGCATTGTGGTTTAAAATGGGCTCATTAACAGGGGACGCCAACTCAGCATCGTTCTCGTCTGCGAAATTGAGTGAATTTGATTCCGAAAGGAAAAACAAAACAAAACAAAAACAAAAAATAGAATTGAAAACAATGTGTTTGTGATTGAATTGTGTGATTCGATCAGAGTGTATACAGAGCTCGTCTATCTCTGTATATCTATATATTTATATCTTCTCTCTCTTGCTTGTAGAGAGCAAAAGAATGGTAGAATTGTTAGAAATGGTTTTTGAAAAAATCTGGAAAAATAGAATTTTTTTCTAAACTTTGGTCTATTTTTTAGGTGGGACAATCGCCGAATTTCGCGGGTCAAGGTGGTAACGCGTTTTATGCCGTGTTGTGATTTACGTGGTATATTTGGTTGTTCAAAACCATTATCAGGTGAATGAGAAATTGAAGCCAAAGTGTGCTCCATGAAAATGGAGTTTTGGTGAAAAATCTTTAAAGGTTTGAATAAAGGCATGTCTCACATTGGTTTGGTGGGAAGAAATTTATGGATTTATAAAGCTTGGAATTATAGCTTGGGGAGGGCCCCAAGGGGCACCCCAAGTTTGTAGAAGGAAGAGGTTATGGACAAATTGGACTAGACCCATTGGGCGCAAAAATAACAACACGCGCGCGCCGCCGTCCGTCCGGCTAAGCTTGGGCATGAGTGCGTGGTGTGAGGTTGGCTTGGGCTTGTTTGGCCTAATACCTATCTTTTTGGGCAAAAAACATTTGAATTTAATTTTATTTTTTGATAAAATAAATTTTCTATCCAAAATTCAAATTAATTCCAGAAAAAATCTGTCTGGTTTTCCCCTCTGCCAAAATTCTACCTGATTTTTATCTGTTTGAATTTAAACCAGAACAGTTTTCGTACTTCTCCTCTGCAATAATTCTTTGCATTTTGCTACATTAAATTTCTGTGAAAAAGAGTGTAAACACTTAGTGTGTTCGTTGTGCAAACGATTTGTAGTGTTGCTATTGTTTGCTGTTGATCTTTTTATCCTGGGAGATAGACGTCCACATTCTGAAAGTACTGTGGAAATGATGAATCTATCTTAAGAACACAGTATTAAACACTGGACTTGATCAAAAATTTGCTCAAGAAATTAATCAAGTAAGTTGTTAATTTATTTTTTGGTTTATTATTTATTTATATCAGATTTTGATTTTGTTTTTGTAACAAAATAAAAATTTGTTTTTATTTATTTATTTATATCGAATTTTGATTTTGTTTTTGTAACAAAATAAAAATCTGTTTTCATTTATTTATTTTATTTTCTTGTTTATTTTTGTAATCAAAAGTTCTCCCTCCTTTCCTTTATTTTCTTTTGTTTGTTGTTAAGTACACAAACTTATTTTATTCGGAATACAGTGAAGATTGTCTAACAAGAATGTGTGTGATATATGGATGTGAGTGAGATACAGACTCATAAACCGGTGAAGAACTTTATACTACTTAAAAAAATATCAAAGAACTTGATAACATAATGAAACTTTTTATCTTCTTTTATTTTTTAATGAAGAAAATAAAAAGTATAATTAACATTAGTAGACACAAAATACAAAAATACAAATCCAAAACTCTTAGAACACAATCAAAGAGATTTATATATAAAAAAATAAGAGATTATTTTATTTTTACCCCTATACTTTGTCACAATTTTCAATGAACCCCCCAGACTACTTTTATTTTCACGCATACCCCTATACTATTTAAGTTCCTATCAATTTTGCCCATGTCGTCAGATTTGAAACGGAAAAAGTTAAAAAAATTACATTTTGGCCCCAAATTTCAAAAGAAAAATGCAAACCCACTATTTTTCTACCAGCAAACCACCACCAGCAACCACCATTTCAAGCCCTTATGGCCCTGTTTGGTAGAGCTGTGGGAAAGTGCTTATAGCTTATACTTTAACAGCTTATAGCTTATAACTATGAACATAAGCTAATTTCTGACTTATAAATTAAGCTTCTCCTGCCCCACTCATAGAATAAATTGATTTCTGATTTACAAAAAGCTATAAGCTATATTGTTAAGGTAAACCAAATACATCAAAATAGCTTAAATTAAGCTGAAAGCTGAAATAAGCTGAAATGAAGCTGTACCAAACAGGTATCTCATTCTTCACAACTCTGATTCGCCTTATTTTTATGTCGTTGGATTCAACTCACGGTCTAGTTTTCATATCACATCTCACACGTTTATTCTTTTCTCTTTTTGCATGCTATCGAAACTCAGAAAGACGATAAATAAAAAAGACTTTTTTTTCTCGTTTTTTACTTTTCTTCAAGCCATCTTTCGGACTTCATATCTTTCTTAATTCTTTACGGTTCTACTTCATTCTTTCGCCATTCTCTGCACCTCATTTCCTACTTCGCCCTACACTACCTTGCTTTCTCATTTCTTCATGTAATGGGTGGTTTTGGTACACCAAAAGTTGTCCGAAAACTAATTTTAAAAATTTCAAAAGATGCATTTTTTGTTTCTTTCTTCTCCATCTTCTGCATTCTTCTTCTTCATCTTCACTTATACACAAATTGTCCATCTAAAATCCATTGCCTTTAATCTGAAGGAAAATGGGAGAAACTTTAACAGTCTTTGTCTCTCTTAGCTGTATATTGGACGCAACATCTCTAGAGAGTAAGAAGCCAAACAAGCTGGAGCAGTTATCTGTTCTTGCTACAAACTTAAAAGACAAACAGAGACACACACAATATTCCTTGTAAACAAACACCACTGGAATCCACAAAATGTTGCTGAGAAACACTTTTCACAAGACCAAGATGTTCTTTCACAAAACCCTCAAAAACCTCAAGTCATTTCTCTTTGGGGGATACAAAAAGCTACCTAAAACCCATCATCTCAACCCCTTATATGGCGGCAATGACAATCCAAACTTGCAGCAATTAGAGGAGTTTAACAGGGACTTCTCTAAGCAGTGGCAATCTGATAATGATAGGGTGATGAAAAGCAAAGAGCTGATGAATGAGACAGATACTATTAGTGGAAGCTTCATGAAATTTGAAGACAAGAATGCTCTGAAGAGCGAATGCAATGTGAGGGAAAAGAAAGAGAAAAAGATATGAAGCATTAGTCAAGGTAGAGGAGAAGAGACATGTTTGCAGATTGGCAATGGAGGAGGAGAGAGTTATATGTTGGCGGAGAAGATGAGAGAGTTAGAGATGATGGATATGAATGGTGTGTACCATGTGTTGGACATAGAAGAGGTGCTCCACAACTACTCGCACCTTACGTGTCAAATTTACCTTGAAATTGTTGACAACTTTTTCGTGGATATCTACTCAGAGTTCCCCATTCCAAAGCCCATTGTCACCATTACCAATTCATCACAGAGACTAGGCCCTTTGAAGTTCTAGACACTGCTGCCAATGGTTTCTTCCATGTGCATACATATGAATCTCTATTTGTCCCTCTCGATTTGTTTTTTCTTATCCTCCAGCTTGTGGATTGCGTTTGTTTTCTCTTTTGAAATTTTTGAAATTAGTTTTCGGACAACTTTCGGTATACCAAAACCGCTCATTTACACGAAGAAGTGAGAAAAGCGAAGTAGTGTAGCATGAGAGGTGAAGAGAATGGCGAAAGAATGAAGTAGAACCGTGAAGAATCGAGAAAGATATGAAGTCCAAAAGATAGTTCAAAGAAAAGTCGAAAATGAGAAGAAAAGTCATTTTTTTTATTATCGACTTTCGGAGCTTCGATAACATGTAAAAAGAGAAAGAATGAGACGTGTGAGATGTGATATGAAAATTAGACCGTGAGTTGAATCCAACGACATAAAAATGAGGTGAAACGGAGTTATGATGAATGGGATAGAAGGGCTTGAAGTAGTGGTTGCTGATGGTGGTTTGCTGGTAAGGAAAGAGTGAGCCTGCATCTTTCTTTTGAAATTTGGGGTCAAAATGTAATTTTTTTACTTTTTCCGTTTCAAATCTGATGGCAGGGGCAAAATTGATAAGAACTTAAATAGTATAAGGGTACGCGTGAAAATAATAGTCTGGGGGGTCATTGAAAATCGTGATAAAGTATAGGGATAAAAATGAAATAATATCAAAAAATAAATGGCAAATTATACTAACAGTCCCTATAGTTTGGGACTAGTGTCACTTTGATCCTTAACTTTTCAATTGTGACACATTTGACCCTGAATTTTAAATTTTGTTCCAAATAAGGACAATTGAAGATACCATTGTTCAATTTCAAGGGTAAAGTCGTCAATTTGATAAAATATAAATTAATTTGATAAAAATAAATGTCAAAAAATATTTTAAAATTTTTAAAAATAATTTCTATCCATCAAAGATAAAATTATGTAAAATTGATAAATCTTTTAGATATTTATTTATTTATTTCTTTTACCAAATTAATTTTTATTATGTGTTTGAATGATGATCATGTAATGAGTGGTTATTAGGTTTTTAATGTGTAATCAATATATTTAATATATGAAATGTTTTTAGTTTTAAATTTTTTGATTTAATGGATTGGTTTAATAATGATATCAAAGTTGTTACCATATTTGACTTTTGAAAAAATAAAAACTAATTTAATGAAAATACAAACAATAACCTATTACATGATCATCCGAACATATAATAAAAATTAATTTGTTAAAAAATAAAAATAATTAAATGTCTAAAAAATTTATCAATTTTACATAATTTTATCTTTAATAGTTAGAAATAATTTTTAAAAATTTAAAAATATTTTTTTGACATTTAGTTTTGTCAAATTAGTTTATATTTTATCAAATTGACGACTTTGCCCTTGAAATTGAGCAATAGTATTTTCAATTGTCCTTATTTGAAATAAGATTCAAAATTCAGAATCAAATGTGTCATAATTGAAAAGTCAGAGACCGATGCAAGACTCAAACTATAGGAACTGTCAGTGTAATTTGCCCAAAAATAAAATAACAAAACAAAAACAAACCACAAAAAATGTTTTTTTTTAAAAAAAATAAGTGCACTATTTTTTTTTTTTTTAAATAGACACAAAAAAAAGTTACGTAAACAAACAAACCAAAAAAAAAAGAAGTAGAATTTATACACACACAAAAAAAAACATAAAAACAAAAAAAAGTGAAACATGAACAAAAAAAACTGAATATAATTTTTTTTTATTTATAAATTTGAATGTAAAAATGCAAAAGCACACGAAACGGAAAAATATAAACCCAAATCAAAATTTTTTTTTAAATTTTAAAAAAACTATAAATTCAAGACCTTATAACACTATAGTTAAAGAGATTTGATATACCAAAGAAAAATAATAATGAAACCTATTAATATACAAAATAAAATTAAAAAAAAACCCCAAAAAAAGTTTCTTTTAAAAAAAATTAAGAACATTGAATTCTTTCTTTTAAGAAAAGATATAGCCAAAAAAATTAAGAAAATAAACAAACAATTTTTTAAATAACTACAAATTCAAGACTCTTATAATACTACGGTTAAATAGATTTGATATAAACAATGAAAAATAATAACAAACCTTTTAATATATATAAAAAAGTCCTAATAAAATTGTCGCTAAATTTTTTTTTTTTTTGTAACATTTTTTTGCATATGTCGCTAAAAATTGACAATTATTGACTTTTTATCATATTTTTATAAATTGTCGCTAAAACTTACAGTTAGTGATTTTTTTTTGGGTTAATTACACTAATAGTCCCTATAGTTTGGGACTTGTGTCACTTTGGTCCCTAACTTTTCAAATGTGGCACATTTGACCCTGAAGTTTGAATCTTGTTCCAAATAAGGACAATTGAAAATATTATTAGATTTTTCAAGGGTAAAATCGTCAATTTGATAAAATATAAACTAATTTGACAAAAATAAATGTCAAAAAATATTTTTAATTTTTTTAAAATTATTTTTATACACCAATGATAAAATTATTTAAAATTAATAAAAATTACATGATTAATTTTTTTAAATTAATTTTACATGATCATCATCCAAACACATAATAAAAATTAATTTGGTAAAAATAAATAAATAAATGTCCAAAAGATTTATCAATTTTACATAATTTTATTTTTAGTAGGTAGAAATAATTTTTAAAAATTTAAAAATATTTGCTTGACATTTTTTTTTGTCAAATTAGTTTATATTTTATCAAATTGACAATTTTACCCTTGAAAAATCTAATTATATATTCAATTGTCCTTATTTGAAACAAGATTCAAAATTCAGGGTCAAATGTGTCATAATTGAAAAGTCAGAGACCAAAATGATGCAAGACTCAAACTATAGGAACTGTCAGTGTAATTTGCCCAAAAATAAAATAACAAAACAAAAACAAACCAGAAAAAATGTTTTTTTAAAAAAAAAATAAGTGCACTATTTTTTTTTTTTTTAAATAGACACAAAAAAAGTTACGTAAGCAAACAAACCAAAAAAAAAAGAAGTAGAATTTATACACACACACACAAAAAAAAACATAAAAACATAAAAAAGTGAAACATGAACAAAAAAAACTGAATATAATTTTTTTTTTTTTTAAATTTGAATGTAAAAATGCAAAAGCACACGAAACGGAAAAATATAAACCCAAATCAAAATTTTTTTTTTTATTTAAAAAAAACTATAAATTCAAGACCTTATAACACTATAGTTAAAGAGATTTGATATACCAAAGAAAAATAATAATGAAACCTATTAATATACAAAATAAAATTAAAAAAAACCCCAAAAAAGTTTCTTTTAAAAAAAATTAAGAACATTGAATTCTTTCTTTTAAGAAAAGATATAGCCAGAAAAATTAAGAAAATAAACAAACAATTTTTTAAATAACTACAAATTCAAGACTCTTATAATACTACGGTTAAATAGATTTGATATAAACAATGAAAAATAATAACAAACCTTTTAATATATAAAAAAAAGTCCTAATAAAATTGTCGCTAAATTTTTTTTTGTAACATTTTTTTGCATATGTCTCTAAAAATTGACAATTAGTGACTTTTTATCATATTTTTATAAATTGTCGCTAAAACTTACAGTTATTGATTTTTTTTTTTTTTTTTGTAACAAAATTTTCAAACTGTCGCTGAAAGTTGAAAATTAGTAACTTTTTTTTTATGATGATTTTTTTAAACTGTCACTAAAATTTATAATTAGTGATATTTTTCGTGACAAAAATTTTAAATTGTTGTTGAAAATTAACAATTAATGGCCTTTTTTTTAATAGTGTTTAATGAAAAATGTCATTAATTATTATAAGACATATTACATAATAAGTTTACCTATTAGGACCTACACGTAACTTCCCCCCCAAAAAAAAAGAACAAATTGATTTTTTGAAAAAAAATAAAATTAAGAATTGAATTATTTCTTATATTGTACTTTTTATTTTTTCTTCCAAAAACCTAATAACATAATGGAACTTTTTAAGCAATAGATCTGTAATTTGCATAGATACTCTATCAACTTGCAACGTAACCATAAAATCAACATTCTAGAATGGTCTTTCTTAGGAAAAAAAAAAAAAAATAAATAGAGAAAAATGATATAAATTCAAGACTCACAGAATACTTACAATCAAAGATATTTAAAAAAAAAAAAAAACCCCCAAAAAACTATTTTTTTTAATATAAAATTAAGAGCACCAACTTGTGTTTTTAATAAAAAAGACACAAAAAAAGTTAAGTAAACAAACAAATCAATTTTTTAAAAACAGAATTTATACACAAAAAACAAACAAAATTTTAAAAAGTAAAACATGAATAAAAAAACTGAATATATATATATTTTAAAAAAGCATGGAAAAAACATAAATACAACATCAAACAAAAAGTATACATACCCATAGACAGTTTTCTATTTTGTGATCTTGATTGTCTTTTCCAACTATCCATCATCAAAACACAATATCAAACAAACGAACCCGACAAAAATTCCCAATTACCGAGAAAAATTCGGCAATTTAAATATTAAAAAAAAAAATCAAATATGGATATTTGAGAAAGTGATGTTTTCTAGTACAATCCCATTTTGTAGCTCGAAAAAGGTGAGGCTTGAAATGGCTCGAATCGCAAAACGACATCGTTTTGCTTTTTTTTTTTCCCCCTTCTCTCTGTTTTGAAACAGAGAGGATGAAAAATAAAGATGAAGAAGAAAAGGGGCTGGATTTCATCAAAAGAAGAAAGGGGCTGGGTTTCATTAACATCAACAACCAGCATCATGACCATCATCACCAGAGTTTGCAAAAAAAAAATTGAGATCAAAGTTTGTAACAACATCTTCATCAACATCATCACCAGCATCATCACCATCAACAAAATTTTTTTTTTTTGTTTTCATCATCAAACACAGATTCTCGTCTTCATCAACATCATCACCAGCATCATCATCAACAATAATTTTTTTTTTTTCTTTTCATCATCAAACACAGATTTTCAAAATCAAAATAAAAATAAATAAAAAAAGAAACATAGATCTCGCACCGTCGCCATCGTCGCACCGTCGCCATCGCCTATCGCCATCGCTCTCTCTCTCTTTCTTCTCTCTTCTCTCTGTTTCTCTTACTTCTCTCGCCCTTGTTTCAGATACAAAAGAGAAAGAAGAAAAAAAAATAAAATAAAATCGCAAAACGACGTCATTTTGCGATTCGGGCCAATCGAGCCTTGGATGATTCGAGCTACAAGCTATTTTTCTTTCTAGTAAATGGAGAAAAGTGAAAATGACAAAATTGAATTAAAATCGCATAGCAGTCTAGGGAACGCAAAAAGTGAAAAAGTAGAAGTGGTTTGTATTTGTAAAAGTGGTTTGTATTTTAAATTACTATATCAACAATCATTCATACCACTAAAAAAATATTATTAATAGTACTAATATATTGGGAATGTCAACAAAAAAAAAAAAGGCATAATCCATTGTCACATCATTAGTGGTGCTATTAGAGCACTACTTTTAGTGCTCTCCACTATTTTTCTTACTATATTTATGTTGAAATGAGAAAACGTAGATGAATTATTTATTTATTATTATCTAAATACCACATGGTAAAGTTTCAAGAGTTTAAAGTAGGTGTTCTCTTTTAATGATAGTATAAATAACACAACAAATATTATCAATTGGTATGGAGTATTACTCTAAGGATAATCCTTGGTAGCTCGAGAAACTTGTGGCCTAAATTGACTCGAATACCCAAAACGACGTCGTTTTGGGTATTTTTTTTTTTTCCTTTCCCTCTTATATCGTTGAAAACAGAGAAAGAAAAGAGAAAGAGAGAGAAGAGAGCGGAAGAGAGAAGAGGGAGGGGAAGATCTCTGTGTGTGTGTATCTCTTGTGTATGTGTGTGTTGATGATGATGGAGGGGGAAGATCCCTCTTGTATCTGTGTGTGTATCTCTTGGGAAGATCTCTCTCTCTCTCTCTCTTCGGTAGGTGGGTTTGATTTTTGTGTTTGATCGATGGGTGGGTGGGTTTGATTTTGATTTTGATTTCAGTTTTGTGATGGGTTTCATAGTTTTTAGAGAGAGAAAGTGGGTTTGCTTCAATTTTGTAATGGGTTTGGTAGTTTTTAGGGAAAGAAAGTAAAGGAAGAAGAAGATGAAAGTAAAGTAAAGTAAAGTAAAGTAAAGGAAAGGAATAAGGAGAGTTGATTATGCTTTTTTTTTTTTATTTTTTTTTTTTTTTATTTTTTTTTTTAACAATCCTAACCTTATGTCATGTCATGGTCATGCTATTTTCTTTCATGTTTATTTATTTTTGAGATAGATATTACACTGACTTTTCTTAAGATTGAAGAAAATATAATAAATTTTATAAAGTTAAAAATCAAAATTAATGTAAATGGTGTAAAAATATAAAAATACAAAAGTAAAATATCAGTATCAATATAAAAGAGATGACAATATCATTTTTTTTTTAATTTATGACTAATAAATTAATGATAAAAATAAGAAAATTGTTTGAGGGCTCAAAATCGTTGGCCCGAATTTGGCTCGAAACCAAAACGACGTCGTTTTGGGGTTTTTTTTTTTTTTCCTTCCTTTTCTTGCTTTTTCTTCCTTTTCTTGGTTTGGAACACAGACACAGGCGAGAGAGAGAAAGGAGAGAAGAGAAGAGAAGAGAAGAGAAGAGGAAGAGAGGATAAGGAGAAAAGATGGGGAGAAGGAGGAGGAAGAGAAGAAGACGGTAGAGGTGATAGCGGTGATCGGAGCTGGAGTTGAATCTGAATCGGATCTAAAATTGGATCTGATTTTTTTTTTGGGTGGTGATGATGAAGATGTTGTTGATATATATATATATATATATTTTCTACTGGATCTTGGTGAAGATGTTGATGATGTTGATGAAGATGTTGGCTACTGGATCTTCTTCTTCTTCCTTTTCTTCTTCTTCTTCTGCTTCTGTTCTCTTTTCATCTTCAAAAGAGAAAATTCCAAAACGAAAGAAAAAAGAAAAAAAAAAAAAACGTCGTTTTGGATTCAGGGCAAATTCAAGCTTGAAAATTTCGGGCCTTGTAGCAGCTCTGTAAAAATAAAGTTTAGCATAATGTGAATTAAAACATTAAAGAACTCAATTTAATTTTGTCAAAATTGTGAAACTTCTTGTATTTTTTTTCAAATCTCAAAGGAGGTTATGCTCTGTTTGTTTAGGCGGAAAACATTACAATTTTTTTTTTTATAGAAAAATGCTTTCTAGAGAAAATCATTTTTCTGTGTTTGGTGGTAGTGGTGGTGGTGGTGGTGGAGGTGGAGTGTGGTGGTGGTAATGGTGACGGTGATGTGGTGGTGGAGGTGATAATAATGGCGGTGATCTACTGACATTGATAAGCTTTTAGTTTACGAAATGTTTTTAATCCTTTAAAAATGAAAAATATTTTTTCCGAAATAGTTTGTTTTTCATTTATTACAAAAAATGTTTTCCGCTAACCAAGAAAAAATATTTATCGCTGACTTTTATTTTTTATTGTATATGAAAATAATTTCTATCCAAACAAAAAGAGCATTATATTCTGTTAGTGTTTTAACATTTCACTCTTAATTTATCATAAAAGTGAAGTTTTCTACAAGAAAATTTTTAAAGGAAATAGAATTTATGGTTAGCATAAAACAAAATAAATAAAATATACGAGTGCAACTCACAGGAAAGTATGGTGTAACTCAAAACTATATTGCACTCCATGTTTATATCTATATATATATATATATATATATAAATGCTGTAATGCTATAAAATCGAAAGCATAGGTAAGCCAATGGGTACTAAAATGCTGTAATGCTATAAAACCGAATGAATTACACTTCAACTACTCACACTAGATACACACATTAGAGCAAAGAATGATGACGGATTTTTGTATTTTTTTGTTTTTTAAATGAAAAATCGATATGAAAAAACATGTTTGTTACACATATATCCATAAACAAACATCCAACCGACAACTTTTATTAATATTTCGCAAACGATCAATGCAGAGTCCACTGCATCCGAAGCTAAGGATTTCATGTCATTCTATTCCTCCATTTTGATGATGCACCGAATGCTTTCCCCTTTTAGCATGTATTCGAAGGCCTTGTTGATCTCTGAGAATGGGACTTCATGAGTGATGAACTTCTCCAGTTCAAGTTCCTGCAAAGTCAAAAATTTAGGCAAATAAGAGTTACACATTTTGAGCTTTCATTCGCACTATGGGCATAGAGATTTGCAAAGTGGGTTTCAGAAACTCACTTTGTTCATGTATTTTTCGACAACAGAGGGAATGTCAGATCGGGGTTTGTAGTTTCCGAAGAAAGTGCCCTTAAGTGTCCTCTCATTTAGGAAATTCACAGGGTGTGTCTTGAATACTGCATCTTTGTGAGGGACTCCTACAAGAACAGCAACACCCCAGCCCTGCAATGGCAAGGTTGTAGTCTATCAGCATTCAAAATGATTTACATACATGTATATGTTGTAGTCTAGAGCTCCACTTTGTTGTCAACTGAGAAAGGAAAAAACCGATAATGAAAGTGATGTAAAGCAGGGGAAACATACATCATGGACACATTCAAATGCCGAGATCATAGCCTCAGTGTTTCCAGTACATTCGACGCTTCTGTCCACTCCTCCATTGGTCATCTCAGCAATCACCTGAAGAAAAAGTCAGGAAGAAACATGATCAAATACTTGAAAATGAAAGGGAAGATTTCACTAGTACAATTAAGTGTAGAATTGTACCTCTTGAACTGGTTTGTTGTAGTCTTTGGGGTTTACAAATTCTGTCACACCAAACTTCTTTGCTGTTTACCCAAGAGACAGAATGAGAGAGAATGTTTAATACTAGAAATTAAAGTCCATTATATTTTAACTGCAATGTGAATCAAAATGTTTGTGTCTTTACTATTGTATTATATGATGCCTTTATTCATATTTACTATTATTATTCAAGAAATGCTCAATGATGACAAAATGGAGGTTACATGTAGCAGGGACGGATCTAGGATTGAGGCTTTGGGGGGGGGGGCTACTCTATAGTTTGAAAAATTTTGGAGGCTACTCTATATAATTTTGAAAGTATCAAAAAAAAAAAATTAGGGGTGCGAACTCCTGTAATTTTAAATTATTTTAAAATTTTTAATATAATATATGATATTTTTCAAATTCTTGGGGATGCGGCCGCCCCCACTAACCCCCCCCCCCCAGATCCATCATTGACATGTAGCCTATGTTGCAAGTGTCAACCAAGGGGTGTTTTGGGAAGTTAGTAAAAAGCTGATTTTTGGTTTTTTATCAAGTTTTTTGGCTTTTTTGAAAGTGATTTGGGAAGTTAGTAAAAAGTTGGCTTTTTTGATTTTTGATTTAATATTTTGTAAAAGTGTCACATCACTCTAAAATGACCAAAATATCCTTGCTTTTTAATTAGATTTACAATTTTGCCCTTTGGCATGTCAACACTATTTTGAATTAATTAATAATAATTTTTTCAGAGGGTAGTTTGGTAAATGAAGAAGCTGCGTTTTGGGGTCTTCCCAAATGGTGGGTTTTGGCTTTTTGCATGGTGCTGCGTTTTTGTTGTTGTTGTCAAACGCTGCGTTTTCGGCTTCTTCCCAAAACGACACCAAGAATTTAGATGCAATTGGCCCATCAAAATCAGCAAATGCCTACCGTTCTCCTGTTTGTTTGTGTTTTTATCATTTTTAATATTTTCGAAACAAAAACAATGAAAAGTTCGAAAATACTCATTACTTTTCATGTTATGATACGACACTTACCGTATTATTAAAATGAAGTGGATCTTTTTTCAAATTCTAAAGTTTCGTTATTACAAGTCACATCAGTTAGCAACAAAAGTTTACAAATTTTGCTAGTTATAGTCTAACATTTATCCCAAAAAAAAAAAAAAAAAAAAAAAAAAAAAACTGGTTTTCAAAAATATTTTGCCAAACAAAGAAAACAGAAAATAAAAACTCAACCAATTTAGAAAAGTTGTGGAAGAAACGCATACTGGTATAGGGATTTAAAGAATTTAATGGAACGAAGACGCAATCGACTAGGACAGATTATAAATGCAAGAAATGATGCAACAACACAGATACTATAGTTAGTTTTATGAAAGTAACATTGTATCAAACACTACCGTAAATATAATGCTTGCTAGTCCCATTATGTGATCACCTACCTTGTTCATATCTGTTAGAATTCAAATCCACACCAATAATCCTTGAAGCACCAGACACTCTGGCCCCTTCTGCAGCCTAATCACACAAAATTACCATCAAACATAATATTGTTCAGATACATTTGGCTTACAGAGACGCTCAATAATCATATTTATAAGGCAATTAGAGGAAAAAAAAAAAAAACTCACAGCTAGGCCTACAGCTCCCAATCCAAAGACAGCCACAGTTGAGCCCTTTTTTGGCTTGGCAACATTCACGGTGGCACCAAATCCTACCCAAAACAAAATCAATTTGTTTATTAGAACAATATGAATTGAATGGTCCGACAATGATCAACTCTGCAATCAGTTATTAGAATCAATAAGCCTTCAATCATTCATTTGAAATTTTTTGAAAGCCTTCTTATTGGATGATTATGGTACTTTCCAAAACACAATCAATCCCTTGAAATCTTTTGATAGAAGCTGATATCGTCATATTATAAAGCAAATTGATGGTACAAGGCAAACGCAAAAGGGATTGACATTAAAATTAGATTATCATTTTTTTTTTTTGTACCTGTGGAGATGCCACAACTAAGAACACAAACTTTGTCGAGAGGAGCGAGGGGGTTAATCTTGGCGAGACAGCCAACGTGGACTACCGTGTACTCGCTGAAGGTGGATGTTCCAACAAAATGGAAAATTGGTTTGCCATTGATTGAGAATCTTGATTTTTGATCGTGGATCATCACTCTCCTGTCTGTGTTGATCCTGAGGAGATCACACATGTTGCTTTCTTCAGATTTACAGTGAGCACATTCCTTGCACTCCCCTGTAAAGACTGGAAGGACATGATCACCCGGTGCAAGATCAGTCACTCCTTCTCCTACACTCTCCACAATCCTGCAAATCCACCAAAATCAACAAAATTCATATTTTCATTCCATAAAATTAGATAACCCATTTCATTTTAGGCTTCAAAAATTAACAAGAACAAACAATTTAATTGAAATTAAGATTTTCTTGGAAAGAAATCAACTTACCCTCCTGCCTCGTGGCCGAGGATTCGAGGAAAGATGGGGTTTTGGCCCTGCAAGATTGAAAAGAACCAATTTGGGTGTCACCATGGTGGCTTGAATTTATTGAAATTAATGTGGAATTTTTAGGAATACTATATAATGTGAAAAATGAGTTACCTTGGCTTCCCAGAAGTAAACATCAGTGTGGCAGAGAGAGGTATAGAGGATCTTCACACGAACCTCCATCTTCTGCGGTGGCGCCACCTCCACTTCTTCTATCACCAGTGGCTTCCCTGCTTCCCATGCCACAGCAGCTGCCACCAAAAAAATAAATAAATAAATTTGAAGAAAGACTTTGTTAACCAATCATTTTCAGAAGTAGAAACAGTATGATTTTCTGAAGAATTTATGAACTGTTTCTGAAAACTGTTTTCGAAAGAAAAATTGATTCCAAAATCTGTGATGATGATATTATACAAACCTCTGCAGCGAATGACTTGACCAGCTGTGTTTGACATCTTTCCTTCTTCACTGAAAATAAACCGAGACTATAAAGCTTTTGTTGTGTTTAGAACTCTTCTCTTTGCAGTTGTTTGTGTGAGATGATGGACTCTAAATGCGTTATTTATACGAGATTGCAGAATATAAATTAATAATAGTTGCACTTTATAAGATTATTTTAGCGGTAATCGCGTGTGATTGCATAGTTGTCTTTGGGCTTATTCAATTGGTACAGTGGATACAATGGGCCATGTCAAAATCCTTTCTGGATTTTTAGTAGCTGGTATTTTGGGATTAACTTTTTATATTATAATGGTTTACAAAACCATTTCCGGATTTTGGCGGTTGGTATTTTAGGATTGAACTTTTACTTTACAATATCATACAAAATTATTCGTGAATTTTGATGGTTGATATTTTAAATTGTTGAAATAGAGTTCATAATAGGTCTTATGATTCCCAATAACACTCCCACTAAACCAACAATAGACTAGAAAAAACTATAAACTTTCAGTTAAAAGAGATTACAAGGTTTGGAGCTACCAAATTAACATATTTGTTTCAGAACACTAATGATATAGAAAGAAATCAAAAAATAAAAAATAAAAAATTGTAAAATAATAATAAATGTTTGGTCATCTATATAATGTTTTATATGGATTTTCTTTTTATTTAACATTTTTTGGAATAGCTAATATTATTTGTTTCAAAACTATGCCTTCTAATGGAAAGATATTTGAAATAGATTCAAGTATTTAAGACAAGCGGTATCTTATTGACTGAAAAAAATTCAACAAAAACTATTAAATATTATTCTTTTAATTAATAAATATTAAGTTGAGATATGTTGTTTCAACATCACTAAACAATTTTTTCAAGGTCAATGAATTCCAATAAGCCTTTTCTAACGGTAACCTTTGAGGTGGTTTGTAAAGGAAGTCCAATTCTGCTGGGCCCCACATAATCACAAAACCATGTATTGTAGTATCCCAGTAATGTTAGGTGGTTTCATTAGTACAAAACTGGCAACCATATTTTGAGTTAGTTTGAGTAGTGGGTTGGTTTTTTAAATTTTTATTTTTTGACTTTTTAGTTTGGGGTTAAAAAATTTTGTTTGTGATAAATTTTTTGACTTTTTGTGACTTTTATGAGAGAAAAAATGAAATAATTATGGGTTGGATGTGATATTTTATCTTATTGAGTTAAAAAACATATTTTGTTTTTTTGTGACTAAAATAACCCCAAATCCAACCCAACCCTTATTCCCAAATGAGTGCTTGGTTTTCTTGTTGTAATCCTATTTTTCTATTTTTGTTTCATTAATATTGTGTTTGATTGAGAGATTTAAAGATGGATTTTGAAAAAAAAAATAGGTAAAATGTGAATAAAATATACTTACATTGTAGGACAAGTTTGTATCACAATTGTTATTTATTTTTGTAGATACAAATGTGAGTGGATGAAAGAGTAAACGATATCCGATTAATTTGATTTTTTGCAATTATGTTCTACTGATGTGTTCTAAAATGTGAACGGTTCAAATTATTGAAATTAGTCGCGAAATGGACCCATTTAACTACACAACAGTGGCTGCTGTGCACCCTGCACGACAGCCACCCCAAATCCCATTTATCTAATTTTACATATCTTTTCTCTCTTTTTTTTTTTTCTTTTTTTAATTTCTTCCTAAATCTATCCACCAAACACAACGCAAGATAATCAACATCCGATTTCTCTGAAAACAAAGACCTGTTGTTGAGATGCAATGAACCATGGTAGTGGTCAATTAAAGTGAGAAAAATATATATTAAAATATAGAGATACCAACTTGTCATGCAATGCCTTCCCTTAATTATAATAGGGAAATTTAGATTCACGTGAAAGTAAAGAAAAAAAAAAAAAATGAGTTAAATATGTTAATTATTTTTATTATTGTTATTTTCCCCCCCACACATCAAACATCCGAACACCACAGGAAAATTAACAAAAGCTGACAAGTTCATGCTTTTCTACAAAATATTCTTTATTAGTTAATTAATTTTGTTCAAAATTTTTATTAGCAATATTGCATTTACTTATGTCTGATAATCATTGATTATCCAAGTATCCTTTCTTTTTTGATAATCAAATAAATTTAACCTCTTGTATTTTTAGAATTTTTTTTAATAAGAGTGTTAATATTCATAGAATAATTTCAATTTTTATATGTATAATTCTAGATAAAATAATTGTATAAGAATTCTGTTTATTTGACCTTTTCAATTATATACTAATTTAGAGGATTGGATATGATCGAATTGTCATAAATATGATTAGTTATTATGATTAATAGAAAAATTATTTAATATTCTTGGGGTAAAGGCATATGGTGTCCACCATTTAAAATTTTTTTTTTTTAATAAGACTTGCAGCTGGGCACACGTGATGTGTGTGCTAATTCAAAAAAAGTACTAAATTTTTTTTGTTAATTAAAAAAATGACCATATAAGTTATTTGTTCTCAACATCACAAGCCCATTAACAAAATAGATAGTGAACACTTACAACTTTGATATAAACCAAGTAAAATAATAATTCTCGAACAATCAATACTTTTTTTAAAAACTACAAACCCAAGATTCTTACAACAATTATAGTCAAGAGATTTGATACACATAGAAAAATAAACAATTACAGTGAAATAAATTTGATATAAACGAAGTATAGTAGTAGTTAACTTTTTTCCCAAGGAATTTGATAGCATAATAAAACTTTTTATCTTCTTTTATTTTTTAATGAAAAAAATAAAAAGTATAATTAATAGGGGATTTTTTTAAGGTCCATGGTATTAAGATTTTATAACATAAAGGATATCTAATATTTTCATAATGTCTAAGGTCTCTCAACATTAATCCAGAGAAAATTCGATGGGAATTTCTCTAGATTTCCTACTCTCCAAAGAAATTCTGGACTTCCCAGAAAAATTCATAACTCAAGCCTTCATCATCTTCTTTCTCTAGAGAAATTCTAGGAAGTCTAGAGAAATTTCTCTCCAGAGAAATTCTGGACTTCCTAGAGAAATTCCTAACTCAAGCCTTCATCATCTTCTTTCTCCAGAGAAATTCTAGGAAATCTAGAGAAATTTCTCTCCAGAGAAATTCTGGACTTCCTAGAGAAATTCTTAACTCAAGCCTTCATTATCTTCTTTCTCCAGAGAAATTCTAGGAAGTCTAGAGAAATTTCTCTCCAAAGAAATTCTGGACTTCCTAGAGAAATTCCTAACTCAAGCCTTCATCATCTTCTTTCTCTAGAGAAATTCTTGGAAGTCCAGAGAAATTTCTCTCTAGAGAAATTCTGGATTTCCCAGAGAAATTCCAAACTCACGCCTTTATCATCTTCTTTCTCCAAAGAAATTTTGGAAAAATTTCTGGACTCCTAGAGAAATTCCTAACTCAAGCCTTCATCATCTTCTTTCTCCAAAGAAATTTTGATATCTACCATACCACAAAACCTGGAAGAATGAGAGTTACAGTCAGACTTAGACCAAGAAATGTAGAGGATTTTCTTTCAGATGCTGATTTTGCTGATTGTGTTGAAATACAACAAGAGGTGATTGATTTATGTTGCTAATTTGTCATCAATCCAATTCCTCAACATTGATATGAATGAAAACATACTTGGTAGTTGATTACAAGGATATACTTCTCATTATTAGTTTCCACTCTCTTACTTGTATGTGCATGCTCATGATCACATTTCAGTAGTGACCAAGACCTTTAAATTAACATTTGTTTTTTTTTTTTTTGGTTCCCCTTTATGTAGCTCAATAGGTTAAAGTTGAAAAAAAAAAAAAAAATGGAATTCGGAATCTTACAGATTTGACAAAGCATTTTTAGAGAGTGCTTCTCAAAGGTGTGTTTATGAAGTAGTAGCAAAACTTGTAGTTGAGGTAAGTGATAAAATAGCTCAATCATATGCCAGTTAAGAGATAGTTGTTTCCATATATGTATGGGTTTGTATCGAACATATTTATAATATCCATATGCCCTGTTTAATGTTGAAGCTTTGTGATGTTGTGACTAGTGCTGAAAATCTTAATTCATATATGTACAGGTTTGTATCCATATGCCCTGTTTAATGTTGAAGCTTTGGAATTTCTCTAGACTTTCCATTCTCTAGAGAAATTCCCAACTCAAGCCTTTATCATCTTCTTGAATTCAAACTAGTGCAACTCTCTCTAAAGAAATTCTTCCCAGAGAAATTCTCTCTAATTTCTCTAAACTTTCCACTCTCTAGAGAAATTTTGGACTTTCCAAAGAACTTCTCTCTAGAGAAATTCTGGGAATTTCTTCCTAGAGAATTTATTCCTAGAGAAAGAACTTCAGCATTAACAAGAGAAAGAACATCTAATATTTTTGTTAATTTTCTACGTCAAATGTTCCAAAATTGTTAATTTTAAACTCCAACTTGGACAAAATTGTTAATTTTTGAAACTAGACTTTACAAATACAACTGCAAATCTATTTGTAAACAATTATATTAACAAATTTGAAATCAAGACAAATACCCAGATTCATGAACTAACAACTGCATATCTAGATAAAATTAATTGAGCAAGAAGAAGAAGAAGAAGAAGAAGTGGGTTTACTTAGTACCATTTAGAGAAAAATGAAGATCAATTTTTCTTCTGACTTGGAGACTTTCCTCCCAAAACCCTCTGCTAAAGATTTCCCCCATTTCCTCCACCGTGGCGTACTGGGTCTTGGCAGCGAGACTTACATGAGCTCCTTCTGCAACTTGTCGGGTTTTCTGAATCAAGAATTCCTTGCCTGTAGATGGATCGACAGACTTGAGAGTGAGATTCAACAGACCAACACTAATAAAGAATGCAAAAGCGATCAGGAAGGCGTGGATCAACAAGTTTCCCTGTGATATATAAGTGTGGGGTTGAGGGACCTTAGACATCACAAAATAATATTGTGAATCTCTTCCATTATTAAAAATGGGAGAGGGACCTTAGACTAATTTTCTCTAATTAATATTAGTACACACAAAATACAAAAATATAGATCCAAAACTCTTAGAACACAATCAATTAGATTTATATAAAAATTAAAATAACAAAACCCCAAAAAACAAACCAAAAAAAAACATTTTTTTAAAAATTAAGAGCAATGAATTATTATTATTTTTTAAATAGACACAAAAAAAAATTTAAGTAAACAAACCAAAAAAAAAAAAAAAAAAAACAAAATTTATACAAAAAAAAAAAAAAACAAACAAACAAAAGCATAAAAAGTGAAACATGAACAAAAAATCTGAATACAAATTTAAAAAAAAAAATTTAAGTGTACAAATAAAAAAAACACACAAAATAGAAAAATATAAACTCAAGACTCTTATAATACTTATGGTCAAAGAGATTTGATTTCCACAAAGAATAATAATAGTGAAAGTGAAACAAATTTGATATAAATGAAGTAAAATAATAATTATTTTCCCCCCCCCAAGAACTTGACAACCTAATGAAACTTTTTAATATCTTCTTTTATTTTTTAATGAAGAAAATAAAAAGTATAATTAACATTAATACACAAAATACAAAAATACAAACCCAAGGCTGTTAGAACACTTACAAGTTACAATCAAAGAGATTTATATAAAAAAAAAAAAAAAATAACCCAAAAAAGATACCAAAAAACTAATTTTTTGACCCAAAAAAAATAAAATTAAGAGTACTGAATCTATTATTATTTTTTTAAAACAGACACAAAAAAAGGGTAAGGAAACAAACAAATCAATTTTAAAAAAACAGAATTTATACACAAAAACAAACAAAAGCTTAAAAAAGTGAAACATGAACCAAAAAATCTGAATATAATTTTTTTTTAAAAAAATTGAATATAAACATACAAAAGCACACAAAATAGAAAAATACAAAGACTCTTATAACACTTATAATTAAAGAGATTTGATATATAGAAAAAATAATAATAATGAAACCTATTATTATGAAAAATAAAATAAAAAACCTCAAAAAAATGTTTCTTTTTAAAAAAAATTAAGAAAAATAAACAAACATTTTTTTTTAAAAAAAACTACAAATTTAAGACTCTTATAATACTGTTAAAGAGATTTGATATACATACATCAAAATAATAGTGAACATTTTAATATAAAAAATATAAAAAATCCAAAAAAAAACCCACAAAGGAACTGATTTTTTTATTTTAAAAAAACAAATTTTAAGAATAGAATTTTTTCTTATACTGTGTACTTTTTTTTTTCCCCCTCCAAAAACCTGATATCATAATGGAACTTTTTAAGCAATAAATTTGTATTTTGGATAGACACTCTATCAACTTGTAGCGTAACCATAAGATCAACATTCTTAAATGGTCTTTCTCAGGAAAAAAAAAATTCTTAAAAAGTGATACAATTCAAAACTCTCAGAATACTTACAATAAAAGAGATTTAAAACCAAAAAAAAAAAAAAAAAAAATCTAAAAAAAAAATGATTTTTTAATAAAATTAATTTTTGAAAAAAAGACACAAAAAAAGTTAAGTAAACGAATAAACCAATTTTCAAAAAATAGAATTTATACACAGAAAAACAAAGAAATGCTTAAAAAAGTAAAACAGGAATAAAAAATTGAATATAATTTTTTTAAAAAAAGCATAGAAAAAACATAAATACAACATCAAACAAAAAGTATATATACCCAGAGGCGATTTTCTATTTTGTGATCTTGGTTGTCTTCTCTAACTATCCATCATCAAATAAGCAAACCCAACAGAAATTTCCAATTACCCAGAATATGTAACGCTCCGAAAAAATTAACATAAATAAACTCATCATATTCCACCAATGATCTTGTTTCAATTTAATAGCTTCCATTGCATAAATGTATAAGGGATATAATGCCACATCATTAACATCATCATCAAATCTCTAATATTTGTATTCATAAAATTCTAGAGATTTACAAAAGTATTCCACATGCAATTATACATTCAATATTTCTAGAATATGAATCTATAACATGTGACACAATAAGTTAAGTACAATTCAATGCCCTCAAGGGGCTACAAATTCCAAGGCTTATGCCTAGATATGCAAAATGGTTATCAAATCCATACATGTAAAGCCCTTGGCTTGCCAACAATAATTATAACAAAAGAAAAAAGCCTTGTGCCCTCAAAATACATTTCCACACCTTTAACTTGGCAGAATCACCACATCTTTTCTTGTACAAAATCCCATAGGGTGAGCACAAAGCCCAGTAAGAAAATCTTAACAAAGTATATACATTTTATACAGTCTCTTGGAATGAATGCATGTTCCATATCATGCTCAAAACATATATCTCTATTTTTCGAAAAATCTTGTGCCCAATGCAATTTGAAAACACAACAATTCAATAACTTTAATGTAGTTACAAGGGATGATAAATACGACTCAGGTAATCCCTAGGTTGGTGTTTGCAAGTAGGCATAACAAACACTACCAATTGCCACTTTACCGGTTGCTAACTGAAGGCACGTGGTACCTCTCTTCCCGCGTGTTTTCGGTCTTTCACAATTAACACTTAGGCCAATTTAAACAATACCAACTATAGCCCTTATTCGGACTTACTAACGTATTTACCCCAAAATAAATCAAAATGATCTTGTTTCACAAAACAATTCCTTTCTCAAAGCAATAATTTTTCAATACAAGATTCAAAATCAATTGTAACAATGATTAAATGAAATGGCAATACAAAATGTAATAATGCATTAATATAGTTCCATATTCAATTACACCACAAAATCCTCCACTGTGATCAAATCCCACATCTCTTATCAATATAATATTATAATATATATTCCAAGAGATAATATAACAATATCATCATACATGTACTTTCCACATATTAATCATAATTTTTAAATTTGGCTTTTCCATGACAAGCCAACAATGAGCTTTTCATCAAACTTCAAAATCAACATTTCTCATTTCTCCATGAAATCTCTCATTTGATACAACTATTGAAATTCCTCCATTATTTATTCACATAACAATTTATCAAGCATGAATTTCACAAAATCTTCACATTTCTCAAAATTTCCAAATTCTAGGATTTCTACCAAAACTAAGTTTTTGTTCTATTTTTGAAAAGATTTTTCCAAAACTACACCCACACTTTATAACATAGCTCATACTCTCAAAATCTTTGGGAAAAATAGAGAAAAGCCACTCATAATATCATTTAGGGTTCATCAACCAAAACCATGGTCCAAACATGTAAGAAATACTCCAAACAAGTATAGACTTGCAAATATATATATATATATATATATAATTCTAAGAATGTCCCTATCTCAAGCTTAGGAGATGAATGAGATGAAAAGCCTAAAACTCAATGTTGAGGAAAACTCGATTCAATCGGTGCAAATGTAGCTTTCATCGCCCTCTTCGATTTAGTGTAAAAAGTCCTATCAAATTCTTGAAGATTTTTGCTAAATCTTAGAGGGAAGGAAGAGAAAAGATGAATATATATATATATATAGAGAAGGAAAAAATGTCTCAAACACGTTTTTGGCATCAGTTTTGAGCAAAAGGGCTCAAAATTTGAGATAGACGAGCCGAAATCCGCACGAGCGGTTCGAATTTAGCACAAGCGGAATCCCAAATCCAAACTAGTGGATTATGTGCCTCTATGGGCGGTTTGCTCCAGAGAAAACCTAGGATTTTTCATCAAAATCCGCTTGAGTGGGACCCAAAATCCACACAAGCAGTTTCTGCCCAGAAAACCCCTGTGATTCTGCTCGGTTTTGCCAATCGAAGCCAAAAATTGATTTCGCAAACCAAAATAAGTTCCAACGCCCAAAACTCTAAATTTTTAACTCGAAAATGTTAAGAGAGGTTAAGTAAGAGAAGAAAATAAATCTCAACGACCTAAAATGATAATCAAAATGCCGAAAGTAAAACAAACTATTTTACTACGCAATACCGATCAAGTCCAAGACTTGGGACCTCACAGAAAAATTTGGTAAAAAAAAAAAAATCAAAGATGGGTATTCGAGGAAGTGATGTTTTCCAATGAATAGAGAAAAGTGAAGATGGTAAAGCTGAATTGAAACATAGCAGTTTAGGGAACGTGGAAAGTGAAAAAGTGAAAGTGGTTTGTATTTTAAATTGTTGTATTTGTGAAAGTGGTCTATATTTTAAATTACTATTTTTATGTTGAGATGGAAAACGTGGATAAATTTTATTTATTTATCATTTTATAAATGTCACATAGCAAAAGTTTTCAAAGTCCAAAGTAAATGTTTCCTTTTAATAATAGGATAGATAACACAACAAATGTTATCAATTCGTATGAAGTATCCCCAAATAAGTTTAAGAGGATGGAATAACTAACAAGATTATTATATGTACATCTATATGTAAGAATTTTTCTTAATGTGGCTTATGCATAATTATACTAGATTCATCTCATTAGGTAAGATACATGTACATCAATTAGATGGTGACTAATTATTGATGAATGCACCTATATATATACAATGTATAGAAGACTAATGCTGATGCACATTGAATGTGATGGATTCATTATGAATGAATCTTAGAGATGCACATTGTATCTATTATATGTAAGATACATTAGTCTTATCTAATGAATTCATTAAATATAAAAGATGCATTATGTATCATGAATGTATAAGATACATTAATCTATTTAATGAAGTTCATTGATTGAATGGTTCTTTGATGGGAAGAATATTAGTATAAATAGTGTAAGGTCCCAAACCATACTCTCCATCAAAAACTTAAGTTGTCACCACAAGAAGGCTCCCATCGCCTAGAGAGAGAGAAGTGGTTTGAAGATCTTAGACAAGTCAAGAACTTAAAGATCAAGATCTTCCATTCAAGGTTTCTCTTTCTTAAAAGAGGATTTCATACTATCATGGATCAAGGTATGTATTCACTTATTTTGTATATTAGAAATTCATATAGTTTTCATATGTGAATTGAATCCTTAATGGTTTTTAGTTTATGTTCCGCAAAGTTTTCTATCAATTGGTATCAGAGCAAGGTTCTCAATTCTGATGCATGAAACGTATAAGTATGAATTTCATTTTATGATGATGTTTGGTGTAACAAGTGCAAAACCTTGATTTACACTTGTCCAATTTTATTTTTATTTTTGGCCAATCTTTTATTCTATTGATATTAAAATAAAAATTGAAAATTATTGAACAAGTGGTAATTAAGATAATGTTTTATGCACTTATAATGTTTTGTTACACACCTTATGAGTTGAAACATTGTTGATCAGCCCAACGGAGGTTCAACACTATGTATGTTTGAACAACCGAGATGATTAGTATAATAAATATAGCAATAAGTTTTTCTGCCCAACGGTGATAAACTTCTCACGTGCTTTAGTTAATAAAATAAAATAAGAGACATTTGAGTTTTTCTGCCCAACGGTGATAAACTCTTACGGTCTTAATTATTATTTTATTTTATTTTATGTTGTTTATTTTTATTAGTCATCTCATTTACTTTTATGAATTGTTAAAATATATTGTTATTCGGCCCAACGGAAGGATAACTTGATTTCGTATCTAACTAATTATGTTTTATAGTTAGATATATTTAACTTGTGGTGTTATTTTTATGAGATGTGAAAAGTAGTTTTCTTGATTATATTATGTAATGGATATTATGTGTTTGCAGCATTGAATCCTACTTCCATTAATAGTTACTTGTCTGGTATTGAAGCTTTGAGTGGAACTAATTTTAAGAAATGGAAGGAACAAATTGGAATTGTTTTGGGAATTATGGATTTAGACTATGCATTAAGAGAGCCAGCTCCTACAAAGCCTAATGATACAAGTTCTAAGGAACACATGGCTTTATATGAAAAATGGGAACGCTCTAATCGCTTAAGTCTAATGATTATGAAAGGCTCAATTACGCCTGCAATTCAAGGAGCAATTCCTGTTTCTGAAAGTGCAGTGAGCTATATGAAATCTATTGAAGAACAATTCATTGGAACTTCCAAATCCCTTGCTAGTACTCTCATGATTAAAATGATGACAATGAAATATGATGGTTTGAGTGGTGTTCGTGAACATATCTTAAAGATGAATGACATGGCCTCTCAATTAAAGGGAATGGACATGGAAATTTCTGAAGGTTTTCTTGTTCATTTCATTATGACTTCTCTTCCTGCGCAATTTGGTCCTTTTAAGATCAATTATAATACGCAGAAAGATAAGTGGAAGATGAGCGAGTTAATTGCCATGTGTGTTCAAGAAGAAGAGAGGCTTAAAGCTGAAAAGCCTGATATGGCTCACCTTACCACCTTGGGTCCAACCAAAAAGATTTTCAAGAAAGGCAAAAGTAAGAAGAAGAAGAATGCAAATGATGAAACTCACAAGGCTAATGAAGAAAATAAGATTCGATGCCATTTCTGTCGAAAGAAAGGTCACATAAGAAAGGACTGTCCAGGTTTTAAAAGTTGGTTGGACAAGAAAGGTAACACTCAATGCTTTGTGTCTTATGAATCCTTTTTGGTAGATGTTCCACCAAATTCTTGGTGGATTGACACTGGTGCAAGTATTCACATAACAAATTCCATGCAGGGATACCTTACAAGTCGGAAACTAAATAAAGGAGAACGAACCATTACGGTTGGGAATGGAATAGAAGTGGACGCTGAGGCTATTGGCACCCTCCGTCTAATTTTAGACTCTGGTTTCATTTTAGATTTAGTAAACACAGTTTATGTTCCTGTTTTTACTAGAAACCTAATTTCTGTTTCACAACTTGATTCCTGTGGTTATGAAGTTAAGTTTGGAAATAATAGAGTCTCTTTATTTCACAATTCTCATATGATTGGTTCTGGTACTTTATATGGTAATCTTTATTCATTGAATTTAGATTCCACTTATGCACAATCTCTTTTATCCTTTAATGTCAACGACTTGGTAAATAAAAAGAGAAAGCGAGTGAATGAAAATTCATCCATGTTGTGGTATAAGCGCTTGGGCCACATATCAAGAGAAAGGATGGAACGTCTTATTAAAGATGGAATTTTAAGTTCACTTGATTTTTGTGATTTTAGCACTTGTGTGAATTGCATTAAAGGAAAATACACAAAGAAAAAGGGTGCTACTAGGACTACTGAATTATTCGACACAATTCATACTGATATATGTAGTCCCTTTACTGTCCAACTATTTCTGGACATAAATATTTTATTACTTTTATTGATGACTTTTCTAGGTATACTTATGTGTATCTTATTCGTGAAAAATCAGAAGCACTGGATAGTTCAAACTCTATAAAGCTGAAGTTGAAAATCAACTTGACAGACGGATTAAAAGTGTAAGATCTGATAGAGGTGGTGAATATTATGGTAGATTCACTGAGTCGGGTCAAAATCCAAGTGCTTTTGCTTTATTTTTGGCTGAGAATGGTATTGTTGCTAACTACACAATGCCTGGTACACCTGAGCAAAATGGTGTAGCTGAGCGACGAAACCGTACTCTTTTGGACATGATGAGAAGCATGATGAGTAACTCTTCTTTGCCAGATTACTTGTGGGGTGAAGCTTTAAAAACTGCTGTACATGTTCTTAATAGGGTTCCTAGTAAGGCTGTGCCTGTAACTCCTTATGAGTTGTGGGTTGGTAGGAAACCTAATTTGAATTATTTACATGTATGGGGTTGTCCTGCTGAAGCAAAAATTTTCAACCCACAAATAAAGAAATTAGACCCTAGAACTATAAGTTTTTTTTCATTGGATATCCTGAGAGATCAAAGGGTTTTAGATTCTATTGTCCCACTCATAGCACTAGAATTGTTGAAACTAGAAATGCCGTGTTCTTAGAGGATGAAAACATTAGTGGGAGTATGAATCTCAAAAATATTTCTTCGGAGGAAAATCGTGATTTTACGCCTTCCACGATTATCCAAGAAAATGTTGTACCTGAACCTATTGGTACACAAGAGATTTCTCACATTGAAAAAGAAGTTGTCCCAGTTGCAGAACAACCTTTACGCAGATCACAAAGAGAAAAGAAACCAGCCATATCAGATGACTATGAGGTTTACCTAAATGAGTGTGATATAGGCTTAGAGAACGATCCTGTTTCTTATGCCCAAGCCATGAAAAATGGAAATGCAACTCAATGGTTAAATGCCATGAAAGATGAGTTAAAATCCATGAAAGACAACAATGTCTGGGATCTTGTAGAATTGCCTAAGGGAGCCAAAACTGTTGGATGCAAATGGGTTTTTTAAAACCAAGCGTGATCCTAAAGGCAATGTCGAACGATACAAGGCCAGATTAGTTGCTAAAGGATACACTCAAAAAGAAGGGATAGACTATAAGGAAACTTATTCTCCTGTTTCTAATAAAGATTCCTTGAGAATAGTCATGGCCTTAGTAGCTCATTATGATTTAGAGTTACATCAAATGGACGTTAAAACAGCCTTTTGAATGGTGACTTGCATGAAGTGGTCTACATAGACCAACCTGAAGATTTTCAGGATGAAAGCAAGGAAAATATGGTTTGTAGGCTTAAGAAGTCCGTATATGGTCTAAAACAGGCATCTCGACAATGGTATCTTAAATTTCATGAAGTTCTCACCAAATTTGATTTTAAGGATAATGTAGTTGATCAATGTGTCTACCTTAAAATCAGTGGGAGCAATATCTGCATTATAGTTTTGTATGTTGATGATATATTGCTTGCTAGCAATAATTTGGGAATGATACATGAGACAAAAAAATTCCTTACGAAAATTTTTGAAATGAAAGATCTTGGTGAAGCCTTTTTTGTCATTGGGATAAAAATTCACCGAGATAGGTCTCGTGGTATTTTAGGATTATCCCAAAGAGCCTATATCGAAAAGGTTCTTAAAAGGTTCAACATGCAGAACTGTTCAAGTAGTGTTGCCCCTATAGTTAAGGGTGATAAATTTAGTGAATTTCAGTGTCCCAAAAATAATTTAGAAAGGGAACAAATGAAAGAAATTCCTTATGCCTCTGCAGTTGGGAGCATTATGTATGCTCAAGTTTGTACACGTCCTGACATAGCATTTGTAGTTGGTATGCTGGGTCGATACCAAAGCAATCCCGGACTTGATCATTGGAAAGCAGTTAAGAAAGTGTTGCGATATTTACAAGGCACTAAGGATTACATGCTCACTTATCAAAGAACAGACAGCCTTGAAGTGGTTGGTTATTCAGATGCTGATTTTGCTGGATGTAAAGACACTCGAAAGTCCACTTCTGGGTACATTTTTATGCTTGCTAATGGACCCATTTCATGGAAGAGTCATAAGCAAACTCTGACAGCTTCTTCCACTATGGAGGCAGAGTTCATAGCATGTTATGAAGCCACATGTCATGCAGTATGGCTAAAGAATTTCATATCTGGATCACAACTTGTCGATTCAATTTCAAAGCCCTTACAGATTTACTGTGATAATGATGCTGCTGTGCGGTTCTCCAATAATAACAAAACTTCAGGAGGATCAAAGCATATTGATATCAAGTATCTAGTTGTTAAAGAAAGGGTTCTGAATCAGACTGTTTCCATCTCTCATATTGGTACTACACTCATGTTAGCAGATCCTTTAACTAAAGGTCTCACACCTAAGCTCTTTCAAGAACATGTTGCGCGCATGGGCTTAGTAGAAAGTTTATCATGTTTAGATTTGAAATGAGTGTATTATGTTCGTGATAGATGTTATGTTATAATCATCTTCTGTTAATAATGATTATGTTTGTTGTTTTCATTCTTCATACTTGTGCACAATTTAGAAGAAGATGTAAACAACGGGACCGTTATAGATGAATTAGCATTAATCACCATTATGTTGCTAATGTCATCTCTGTGTTTTAAGATTCACTTATTCATGTTGATGGAAAATATTAACACTATAACCATTGTACAGTCTTGATCAATGTGTAAATCACTGACTACAATGATTTGGTGCTAATAATTTCATTGAACAGAATCTAATGGTGATGGTGCAATCTTCTAGTGGGAGAACGTTGGCCATATTATGATAATCTAGTGACGTAATATAATCATGCAAGCCAAGTGGGAGATTGTAAGAATTTTTCCTTAATGTGGCTTATGCATAATTATACTAGATTCATCTCATTAAGTAAGATACATGTACATCAATTAGATGGTGACTAATTATTGATGAATGCACCTATATATATACAATGTATAGAAGACTAATGCTAATGCACATTGAATGTGATGGATTCATTATGAATGAATCTTAGAGATGCACATTGTATCTATTATGAATATGTAAGATACATTAGTCTTATCTAATGAATTCATTAATATAAAAGATGCATTATGTATCATGAATGTATAAGATACATTAATCTATTTAATGAAGTTCATTGAATGAATGGTTCTTTGATGGGAAGAATATTAGTATAAATAGTGTAAGGTCCCAAACCATACTCTCCATCAAAAACTTAAGTTGTCACCACAAGAAGGCTCCCATCGCCTAGAGAGAGAGAAGTGGTTTGAAGATCTTAGACAAGTCAAGAACTTAAAGATCAAGATCTTCCATTCAAGGTTTCTCTTTCTTAAAAGAGGATTTCATACTATCATGGATCAAGGTATGTATTCACTTATTTTGTATATTAGAAATTCATATAGTTTTCATGTATGGAATTGAATCCTTATGGTTTTTAGTTTATGTTCCGCAAAGTTTTTCTATCACTATAAGTTACTATGATAATTAAGACAGAACAATATGTGATAATTAAAGGAGAGTTGATTATGCTTGCTTCTTTTTTTTTTCCCCCAATAATCCATAAGTCATGTCAATGGTCATGCTATTTTCTTTCATGTTTGTTTGTTTTTTTAGATAGATTACACTGATTTCGCTTAAGATTGGAGAAAATATATAATAAATCTTATAAAGTTAAAAATCAGAATTACTATAAATGGTGTAAAAATATAAAAATAAAAAAAAAAGTAAAATATTAGTATCAGCATAAAAGAGACGACAATATCATTTTTTTCATTCACGATATTAATAAATTAATGATAAAAATGGAGTTAAGTGTAATGTGAATTAAAACATTAAAAAGCTCAATTTAATTTTCAAAATTGTGAAAGTCCTTGTAGTTTTTTTCAAATATCAAAGGAGGTTATGCTCTATTTGTTTGGGCGAAAAACATTACATAAATTTTTTTTTAGAAAATGTTTTCCAGAGATTTCTATGTTTGGTGGTAGTGATGGTGGGACAAAGGTGGAGGTTCAGGTGCTAATGGGGTGTGGTGGTAATGGCGATAGCAATGGTGATGGTGGCGATAGCAATGGTGATGGTGATGGTGGTGTGGTGGTGGAGGTGATAATTGCGGCGGTGGTGTAGTGACTTTGATAAGATTTTAGTCTGGAAAACGTTTTTTGTCTTTTAAAAATGAAAAACATTTTTTGCCAAATAGATTTGTTTTCTGTTGATTACGAAAAATGTTTTTTGCTAACCATGAAAAATATTTTTCGTTGACTTTCATTTTTTATTATGCCATATACTAGAAAATAGTTTCTGCCCAAACGAACCAAGTTGAAAAATCTAAAAACTCTCGAGATATTGATTTATGATTATGTTTCAATTTAAAACAATAAATGTCAATCCCAATTAAACAATCAATGACAAATCGCCACAATGATTTAATGTGGAAAAAAAATCACAATTGGAGCACCTCCAATTATGATAAAAAAATTACGGGCCAAAGTCACAAAACAATTTACTAAGAAAAAAAAAAATTACACACGAGTACCCTTAATTATCTAGCGAATCCACGCCCGAATTAAATCAAACTCGATATGCCTCTTCTACTAGCGTTTTCACCTCGGAATTGGTTTACCTAACATTGAATCCACAATGCTGATGTCGAATCCATGACGATGAGTCACTTTAAAATTCACTAAAGCTTCAGGCCCAAGTTTTCCGGAATCCTCCGAAGAACACTTCTCTCCTTTTGTGAATAAATGAACAAAATCAACCCTTGATGTTTATTAATATGTAGTTCGTCGACCAATCGATCACTTTCTATATAGTAAGGAAACTCATATAAACCACCTTCTAATATAGAACACATTGTACTTTATTCCTCTCTAAGAATCTGGACAGGTTCAACCCTAAAAAAGAAAATGGTGCACTTTATACTAAATAGAGTCCAAAGACCGCTTGAACACCCATTTTTACAGCTCAAGCGGTGTGAGTAAAAGACGGTGCAAACATATAGGGTAACCGCTTGAGTGCAGCGAATCCACGCCCGAGTTGAACCAAACTCGATATGCCTCTTCCACCAGCGTTTTCACCTCGGAATTGCTTTACCCAACGTTGAATCCACAATGCCGATGTCGAATCCATGACGATGAGTCACTCTAAAATTCACTAAAGCTTCAGGCCCAAGTTCTCTAGAATCCTCCGATGAACACTTCTCTCCTTTTGTGAATAAACGAACAAAATCAACCCTTGATGTTTATTAATATGTAGTTCGTTGATCAATCGATCACTTTCTATATATCAAGAAAACTCATATAAACCACCCTCCAATATAGAACACTTTGTATTTTATTCCTCTCTGAGAATCTGGACAGGTTCAACCCTAAAAAAGCAAACAGTGCACTTTATACTAAATAGAGTCACAAAGACCGCTCGAACGCCCATTTTATAGCTTGAGCGGTGTGAGTAAAAGACGGTGCAAACATATAGGGCAACCACTTGAGCGCAACATTCACCGCTCGAGCGGTGAAATATATTTCCTAGAAGTTCAGTTTGCAGGCGAGATACTGGATGATCCATTTCACCGCTCAAACGCATAAATAACCGCTCGAGCAGTCCGACAACTTTGGCTTCAATTCCCGTACATAGTCAGCAAAGTGGCAAATAAGGAATGCTTAAGATACTGAATGTCAGTACAAACTCCTCTACACAGGCACAATTTGAGTTGGTTTAGCATCTAAACACTTACAGCCTCACTAAAACATAAGAGCGAATAAAATTACAACTGAAATGATTTTTGTCAAATGAGATTGCTAATTACAAAAACCTAACAATCTCCCCTTTTGACAATTTCGTGACAAAACACACCTAACAAAGAAAATCATTATCACCCTAACCCATTACAACCAACAAAGATAATTTTCTCAAGATCATGATTTGCAAAACAACTATTAGTGCCACAGAAATATATGACAGCATGAAACATATGACAATATAAAAATTAAAAAAAAAAAAATACCACTTCAAAAATAACACCACTTCAAAAATCTCGCCCTCAAATATAGCATTAGTATAATTTTCTTATTTTTTATTAGTATTTTAACATTTCACTCTTAATTTATCATGCAAGTGAAGTTTTCTACATGGTTAGGATAAAAGAATAATAATAATAAAATATACGAGTCCAACTCACAAAAAAGTACCGTGTAACTCTATACTATATTGCACACCTCTATGTTTATATATATATATATATACTAGGGTAATAAATAATCAAAAACTAATTTTTAAAATTAAATAATAATCTAAAAAATTTATTTATAACATTTAGTAAAAATAATTTAGAATCAATTAAATTTTATTCATTTTTATTACAGTTAGATATAAGAGAATTTTTTTTATTCTTATGTTATTAATTGTGTGCTTTAAGTTCTTAATAACAAATACATGTCATAATTTAATTGGTAAAAATTAAAAAATAAATCACAAAAATTATATTTATGATAAAATATAAATACATTTCATCTTATGAGTTTCGTAAATTAATTTATCATATGTTAGTGATAAATTACATTTGTCAATATATCAATTTTTTCATGTTTTATAAAGTCTAAAAATTATCTAACATCAAAATTATAATTTATCTTATGTTATAAGATTTACATAAAAATGGATTAGAATTCACTTGTAATATTAAAATTTAGGTTTAACATTAGATTTATGCCAATTTGTCCTTCACTTAATCATTAAAAATTATTTTTGTCTATTCCCAAGTTATATGAATCATTTGACGTATCCATTTATTAAATTAATAAATAGATATTTGTAAGTACTTTTTGTAATGATTAAAAATTTTGAACTTAGTTTAAAAAAAACTATATATTTATGTTTAAAACAATTAAATGAAAAGTTATATATATTTATGGATGAAAAAAATTATATAAGATAAAGCCACCCTAAATTGTAGGTCATATTATAGTCCTAATATATTTAAATTTTATCATAGCTTACCAATTCGTGATTGATATGAGCTTTTTTTTTTTTTTTTTTTTTTTTTGGGGGGGGGGTTTAATATTTGATTAAACTTAAAAATAGTCAAGAAAATTTAGTTCAAGTCGATTTTTTGCCAATAATTCTTGATTTAGCCTAATCCTTGGAGAATCGTCTAATTCCTGTCCAATCCATGAATTAGTAGACCCACCTATTTATTTAATTTTTAATTAGTAAATATATTTTTAAAAAGGAAATATGTACATATTTGTTTGGTATATTTATTAACAATTTTAAAATTAATTAAGAAATTATGTAGTTATTCTTAAAAGAATAAACTACATTGGTAGTCCTTATATTTTAACTCTTGTGTTATTTTTGTCCTTGCAATTTTAATTTGCTCGATTTTGATCCTGAATTTATAATTTTGTCTCAATTTGGTTCAATTGTTATAATTGCTATTTTTTTATTGAAAATATACACATGAGTAGCATATGTTATAATTTTATAGACAAAATTATAAATTTGTTCAACTCAGTAAGTTAATGTCAACCAACTCAATAACTATTTTCTTTTAAAAATCTTAACCGACATTATCAATTGGACCAAATTGATACAAAATCTAAAATTAATGACCCAAATCAAACTAATTAAAATTACAGAAACCAAATTGACACAAGAGACAAAATGCAGAGACTATCGATATAATTTACCCTTCTTAAAATATGTCTAATATTGATTGTATCTGTTGGCTATATATTTTGTATAAACCAATCACAACTTAACATGTGGCACGAAAAGGATAACTTGGGGAGTTAATATAAGTCTCTAGCCAGCGACAGACACGTGGCAATTCATATTGGTAATAATGGATCTGCACAACACTGGAATAACTAGAAGGCACAAGATGACATGGCCCAACGGTTACTCACAAATTCAAATTCAAATTCAGGAGAGGGAAGCTTAACTGCAAGAATGATGTAGTGGGATTAACTATGAGAGAGCATGATCAATAATCGCGAGAGGACATTTCGACGGTTGGAAACTCACTTTGACGGTTGCCATTAGAGAGTATAAATAGAAGAAAAGGCCCCAGAATTAAAGACCTAGACTCAGATCTAGAAACCAGTTTATTTACTTTTTATTTCCTTCTAGTTTTTACATTTTTAGCACTTCAATTCCTGTACTGCACTTCATTTCCTAGCAGTAGTTTCAGGTAGTCGTTACTGTAAACCTTCTCAAGGCTAGGTCATTTCATTATAAGCTCCTATTTACTCAATGAAATTCAGTTTTTAAATTGTTCTGTACTTGTTATTTCTTATAAATTTCTCCTAAAACAAGCCACCAGTAAAAGTTATCTTCATTGAGGCTGAAAGAACTTCAACACAATCGTTTGATAATTGGTTGGCAATTAAAATTCTCTAAGGACTTATAGCGATCTCGGTTTTCCCTCCATTGGTTGTTGTATTCCGGACTAGGTTCCGTGGATGTCTGTCGTTGTATATGTTGCATTTCCATCCTTTAATTCCTTGTACTCGAGTTTTAGGATGTTTTGGGCAGGTTTGTTACAAGTTGGGTGTGTTTTGAAACAAATGGTTGTTGCCCAGATTTTGGTGTCTTCGCTCGAGCATGGCTTTTGTCGCTCGAGCGAGCTCTGTGTTTTAGTTCCTTCGCTCGAGCTAGGGTTCCTTCGCTCGAACGAGAGTTGAGTGTTGTGTCTGGTGGCTCAAGCGAGAAGTCTTGCACTCGAGCTTGCATCTGCGTCTGGTTTTGGACCTGAAGGTTGCATTTCTTGGCTCGAGCGAGCTTTCCTTCGCTCGAGCGAGCGAGGGCTATGTTTTGAATTTCTTCGCTCGAGCGTGCTTTTGGGTTGCAGACCTAAAGCTTTGTGTTGTTGGCTCGAGCGAGGCTTTCTGCGCTCGAGCGAGGTTTCTTTGTGTCTGGTCGCTCGAGCGACCACTCCTTCGCTCGAGCGAGCCTCGAATATATCAATTGGCAGCAGCGGGTTACACTTCACTTTTTCATCATCTTCTTTGATCAAACCCTAGCCCCGACTGCTTCTCTCTTTACACATTCTCTCTCTCTAAGATTTCATCTACTTCTAGAGTGTTTCTACCCTAATCTCTTTGTAAGAAAGATAGAGGGTGGTGTGGGCTTCACTTTAATCTGAAAAATCGTGGATTTGGAGCACTTTGAGTTTTCTTCATCTACTCCTTGGGGCTTCTAATCTCGAGGTAGGGATAACCTACTCCTCTCTATAGGTTTTGACATAGATATTATGTATTTTGTATAAATGGTGGGTTATGGCAATTTTGGGAAAGTTAGGGTTGATTTAAAGTTATAAAAAGGGGGTTTTCAAATATTAAAATCCATGTGTATGTGGGACTATGAAAAATGGAACTATTGTTGTTGAATTGATGGAAATGAGCCTTAGGGCTAATGTTTGGAAAATGGGGGAAAAACCCTAATTTAAATGTGACTAATTAATTTGTATAATTAATTTGAGAAATTGTGAAAATGTGAAATTGAGTTGCAAATCATGAAATTGAGAAGTTGTGGGATTGAAGGGTGTAGTTGGATTAGTTAATCACTCACCTATGAAAATGTTGATATTTTATCTATTTGATAAATTTATTATCTGTTTAGAGATAACTGTTTTGGGCTATCGGTGGAGGATAGTCTTGATTGTTGTAGACACTGTATGTTGATTAGGGAAAACTGAAACTAATCACAATGAATATGTCATTGAATATGGCGGTTGGAATAATACATCGAATATGTGTATTGATTGATCATTGTGTATGATAAGTGTTTAAATACATTGTATATGTATATTGTTTGGGAGGAGATAAGAGATGTACTCCGTGGTTTGAGAGGAGATAGGGGATGTACTCTCAAGCCTGTTTAGGAGGAGATAGGGGATGGACTCCATTGATAACTAAGTTGGCCGGAGTGTCCAGGGTGAAAGTCCTGAAATTCTAATTACGTTTGCATAATGTAGATAATTGAAGTACTGGAAGTGTTTTATTATGAGTTGTAGTCTCATGTGAATTGTGGAAGAATGGAAGTGTTTTAATATGAGTTGTAGGCCCATTTAATTGTTGGCTAGATAATGAGCCATGTTTATATAAATTGAAAATTTGATAAGTAAAGGAAAATGGAATGACACATGGACTATTTGTCATGAAACTGGATTGTGTTATAAGTTGGTTTACAAGTGTTAGCCATTTATCAAATGCTAATGTTTTAGTTATTTCTCATACTTGGTTTAGTATATCTCTACTGGACATTGGTTCACCCTATATGGGACATCATTTTTAGGTTCAAGTGATATGCCACCTCTAAGGACGTAGCTTGGGAGGCTTTGAGGCTAATAGATCTTTTTTGTTATTCTCTTTTGGTATTACATGTAAATTCAAGCCAATGGCTTAAGGTGTATTTGAGTTAATACTCTTTTTTTGTAACCAAGTGTTGGCTTGGAAAATTGTAAGCCCGTAGGGCATTTACTTTTGTTGTCAACATGTAATATTTTTGTAATGAATACTCTGATGAATGAAAATAAGCTTTATTCTCTTATGTCTATGCATGTCAAGAATGTGGGTTTATATGTATTATTTTGAGGGCGTTACAGGACTGATTGATCCTTGTTGGCATGCTTAGATTTACGTTATTAACCTTCGAAAACCAAAAAAGCCAAGATTTATTTTTGGCACGCCTAGTGGAACATAAAAATGGGTAGACGTAGAGCAAGGGGAGAAAATGAACACCTAGAAGAGGGTATGGAAGGAGAGGTAGAAATACCTAACCCAGAGGATAATGTAATGGATGCATCTATCTCATCAGATCCTCTGCAAATGGTCGAATAGACCAGTACTTCAGAATATGCAATACATGTCCAACATACTAGACTGGGCCATGAAATTGGACCTTTAACTATCCCTTCTACCCAACCAATAAATCCATAGGGAGGTTTAGTAGATGCTATGGGACAACAACTAATGTATACAATGGAAAAATGGGCAACATCCTTTTTGGATCTAATGAACTCTCATCAACCAACTGTTGTAAGACAGGCTGAAGAGAATGAGAATTCCCTTCAACATAGATTGGTTCGAGACAAACAGCCTATGCAAAATAACGGACAAACTAATGGTCAGACTAGTAATCAAAACCATGAGAGAATGTCACTTGTGCCTTAGTCATGGTATGAAGCTCCTTTGAGACCACTAGCAAACCAAAATGTACCATTGCCCACCAGCGAAACCATACAAATTGGTGGATTTGGGCCAGCACAAGGGTAAAACATGGTCAAATGCCACAAAACATCTTGAAACTTGATGATTCCCCTTAATGAAGATGAATTTCAAACATGCAAGAAGGAATTTATGGAAATCATGCTCAATTGGTTAGAAAATGCACATGCATGCATGAATTGTTACTCAACTCTTCCTTCTAAGCTCATTACACACCTATAAACACATAATCCTCATGTTGATAACTTAAATTTATGATTTAGGGGTTGAATTCATACCTATAGTCTTCAATTAGCTAGATTTTTGCACAAAGTTTGATCAATTCAAACCATAGGCTTCAATTTCTCATCAATTCCTCTTGAATCTCCTTCTCCTCTCTCTAGAGTTGCACTCTCTCTCACTCTAAAATGATTTCACCAGATTTTGGCACTCAACAAAATGAGGAGTGATATGGAGAATGAAACAAATAAAAGACTCTTGACTTAATCCACTAGTGGCAATTCGGTAATTACGTGAACTAATGTGATTTAACTTTATATAATCTAATTCAGTCATACTAAATCACATTTTGATTAAATATGCCATAAAGTTCTAAAAATTCCAATTAACACAATGGTATAATCAATTCCGGGTTTTGATGCCGATAAGGCTTTCAATTTTCATTTTAAAGCGGTATTTCGAACCGATGTTTTTATAAGTAACAGATAGAAGACCCATTATGATGCAAATTACAGATTAATCTCGTCATCGATCTTAATCACTTAATTAACACCCTTAATTACTGGTTAGTAGCTAATTACGGGTCGGGGTTATTACACTTGCACACCTCGCGAAGAAGTTTCTAGGCCCGCCGCGGTTGGAACATTCGGGGGCCATCTCTCCTTCGGACATACTCCGGAGTGACGCCATCGACGACGGACAGCGGGATTTCGTCGTTGTTGGCCATGGAAATGGTCGAAGAGGCTTGAAGAACAAGGGTTGAATTATCAATTCTTCCCACAGACGGCGCCAATTGTACGGGGGTGAAATTTCCTCTGCGTTCCGTACTCCTTGCACTCCAAGCTTCACTTGACGGCGTCTAACCTGGCAACACAGAAACGGTGAGCTGCCCGGTGGTGGTGTGCCGGATAGACCCTCCGACGATCAAGTCAGACCACTTGAGAAAGAAAGAGATTGTTAGAGAGAGAATATATTTTCAGGGAAAGAAGTTGCATACCTCTAACGTTCGTCTTCCTCCCTATTTCTAGGCTGGCCATGCAGCCTCAAGATCGTGCGCGCACCACCTCTGTTGTCCTTCCATGGACAGGTGGCAATGCTCGCCTCTCACCACCTTACGCGTGTAAAGGTTTTGTCCTCCAACCAGTACATGCAAAACTGCCAAACGGTATTGGCGCGTGCCTGGAGCAGATTTCCTCTTTCTCACGCCATTGGCCCAGGTGACACACTTACCCGGAGTACCACGACCGGCCTACCCCTTGTGGAAAGTTACCATAAGCTCACAACCGAGATAAGAACCGCCGCTCTGCCCCTTGACAAAGGGGCAGATGGCTGGTCCTCATGGCCAAGCTATGATTGACTGGTCCACCCCGGTTACCCGGCTGCGAGGCATGCCGGCCCCCACCGTTCTACCTTCGTCCTCGGTTGTACGAAGCCCGACTATCTCTGCCGACCGGTTAGTGGCAAGCCGGTCCTAGTCGCGTCCTCAATCTAGCCCGGGTCACTCTGAGCTCGGTTGCCGGACACCAACACGCGCATCGACAAATGCTGCAGCTCGGTCAAGCCTTGGTTCGTGCTTGGTCGTCCGGTTCTTTTTGACCGTGCTACACGGACCACAGACCGCGTTAGCAGAGGAGATAGCGCGGCGCCGTGAAGTCTGTCACGATCCGCGCTACCATAGCTCGGCCGTACTAACGGTGCAAATCTCCCCTCTCAATATTAATCAATCATTAATTGGTAAAGTGGATACAATAGGCCATGACAAAACCATTTCTGGATTTTTAGTAGCTGGTATTTTGGGATTAACTTTTTATATTATAATGGTTTACAAAACCATTTCCGGATTTTGGTAGGTGGTATTTTGGGACTGAACTTTTACTTTACAATGTAATACAAAATCATTCTTGAATTTTGATAATTGGTATTTTAAATTGTTGAAATAGAGTTCATAATAAGTCCTACAATTCTCAACAATACTTTCTCTAATTCAACAATAGACTCAAAAAAACCCTACGCTCTCAGTTAGAAGAAATTATAAGGTTTGGAGTCATCAAATTAACATATTTGTTTCAGAACACTAATGATACAGAAAGAAATCAAAAAATAAAAAATTGTAAAATAATAATAAATGTTTGGGCATCTATATAATGTTTTACCTGAATTTTTTTTTTTATTCAACATTTTTTGGAACAGCTAATATTATTTATTTTGAAACTATGCCTTCTAATCGAAAGTTATTTAAAATAGATTCAAGTATTCAAGACAAGTGGTATCTTATTGACTAAAAAAATTCAACAAAAACTATTAAATTTTATTATTTTAATTAATAAATATCAAGTTGAGACTTCATATCATATAATTTTTTTTCAATATCACTAAACAATTTTTTCAAGTTCAGCGAATTCCAATAAGCCTTATCTTGCAAATAATGGTAACCTTTGAGGTGGTTTGTAATGGAAAGCCTAATTCAGCTGGGCCCCACATAATCACAAAACCAGGTATCGTAGTATCCCGATAATGTTAGGTGGTTTCATTAGTACACAACTGGACACCATATTTATAATGGTTTTCTTGTTGTAATCCCATTTTTGTATTTTTGTTTTGTTAATGTTATATTTAGTTGAGAGATTTAAGAAAAAATTTTAAAATAAAATAAAATAAATAGGTAAAATATGAATGAAATATATCTATATTTTACCTAATTTTACATATATTTTTTATTTTTCTTTTTAAATCTTTTTTCTTAAATTTCTCTACCAAACACTGGATAAGAAAATCATCACTCGATTTCTATGAAAACAAAGTCCTGTTGTTGAGATGCAATGAACCATGTTACTGGTCAATTAAAATGAAAAAAAATATATATTAAAATATAGACATACAAACTTGTCATACAACGCCTTCCCTTAATTATAATAAGGAAATTTAGATTCACGTGAAAGTGAAGAAAAAAAAAAAGTGAGTTAAATATGAGTTAATTATTTTTATTATTATTATTTTCCCCCCACACATCAAACATCCAAACACCACAGAAAAATTGACAAAAGCAGACAAGTTCATGCTTTCCTACAAAATATTCTTTATTAGTTAATTAATTTTGCTCAAATTTTTTATTAGCAATATTGCATTTGTTTATGTCTAATAATCATTGATTATCCAAGTATCCTTTCTTTTTTGATAATCAAATAAATTTAATCTCTTATATTTTTAGTAAATTTTTTAATAAGAGTGTTAATATTTATAGAATAATTTCAATTTTTATATGTATAATTCTAGATAAAATAATTGTATAAGAATTCTGTTTATCTAACCTTCTCAGTTATATACTAATTTAGAGGATTGGATATGATCGAATTGTCATAAATATGATTAGTTATTATGATTAATAGAAAAATTATTTAGTATTCTTGGGATAAACGCACATGGTATCCACCTTTTTTATTTTTATGTCTTGTTTTATAAGACTTGCGGCTGGACACACGTGTGCTAATTCAAAAAAGTATTGATTTTTTTTATTAAAAATATGACTATATAAGTTATTTGTTCTCAACATCACAAACCCATTAACAAAGAGAACACTTGCAACATTGATATAAACCAAGTAAAATAATAATTCTCAAATAATCAATACTTTTTTAAAAAACTACAAACCCAAGATCTTACAACACTTATAGTCAAGAGATTTGATACACAAAAAAAATAAACTGTTAAAGTGAAATAAATTTTATATAAACGAAGTAAAGTAATAGTTAACTTTTTTTCCAAAGGAATTTGATAACATAATAAAACTTTTTATCTTTTTTATTTTTTAATGAAAAAAATAAAAAGTATAATTAATAGGGAATTTTTTTTAAGATCCCTGGTATTGCGATTTTATAGTATAAATGACATCTAATATTTTCATAATGTCTAAGGTCTCTCAACATCGATCCAGAGAAAATTCAATGGGAATTTCTCTGGACTTCCCACTCTCTAGAGAAATTCTGGACTTCCCAAAGAAATTCATAACTCAAGCATTCATCATCTTCTTTCTCCAAAGAAATTCTGGGAAGTCCAAAGAAATTCCTAACTTAAGCCTTTATCATCTTCTTTCTCCAGAGAAATTCTTGTAAGTCTAGAGAAATTCTGGACTTCCTAAAGAAATTCCTAACTCAAGCCTTCATCATCTTCTTTCTCTAGAGAAATTCTAAGAAGTTCAGAGAAATTTCTTTCTAAAGAAATTCTGGACTTCCTAGAGAAATTCCTAACTCAAGCCTTAATCATTTTCTTCCTCCAGAGAAATTTTGATATCTACCATACCACAAAACCTGGAAGAGAGAGAGTTATAGTAAGACGTAGACCAAGAAATGCAGAAGATCTTCTTTCAGATGCTGATTTTGCTGATTGTGTTGAAATACAACCAGAGGTGATTGATTTATGCTGCTAATTTTTCATCAATCCAATTCTTCAACATTGTATGAATGAAAACATACTTGGTAGTTGATTTCAGTTGATTGCAAGGATATACTTCTCGTAATTAGTTTCACCTCTCTTACTTGCATGTGCATGCTCACATTTCAGCAGTGACCAAGACCTTTAAATTAACGTTTTCTTTTATTTATTTATTTATTTTGGGTCTCCTTTATGTAGCTCAACAGGTTAAAGTTGAAAAAAAAAAGCAATTGGAATTCAAAATCTTATAGATTTGACAAAGTATTTTCAGAGAGTGTTTTTCAAAGGTGTGTTTATGAAGTAGTAGCAAAACTTGTAGTTGAGGTAAGTGATAAAATAGCTTAGTCATATGCCAGTTAAGAGATAGTTGTTTCCATATGTATAGGTTTGTATTGAACATATTTATAATATCAATATGCCCTGTTTAATGTTAAAGCTTTGTGACGTTGTGACCAGTGCTGAAAATCTTAATCCATACATGTATAGGTTTGTATCCATATGCCCTGTTTAATGTTGAAGCTTTGAAATTTCTCTAGACTTCCCACTCTTCAGAGAAATTCTTAACTCAAGCCTTCATCATCTTCTTGAATTCAAACCAGGGAAACTATCTCTAGAGAAATTCTTCCTAGAGAAATTCTCTTTAATTTCTTTGAACTTTCCACTCTCTAGAGAAATTCTGGACTTTCCAAAAAACTTCTCTCCAGAGAAATTCTGGGAATTTCTTCCCAGAGAAAGAACTTCAGCATTAACAAGAGAAAGAATATCTAATATTTTTGTTAATTTTCTACGTGAAATATTCTAAAATTGTTAATTTTAAACTCCAACTTGAACAAAATTGTTAATTTTTGAAACTAGACTTTACAAATACAACTACAGATCTATTTGTAAACAATTATGTTAACAAATTTGAAATCAAGACAAATACCCAGATTCATGAACTAACAACCGCAGATCTAGATAAAATTAATTGAGCAAGAAGAAAAAGAAGAAGAAGTGGGTTTACTTAGTACCATTTAGAGCAAAATGAAGATCAATTTCTCTTCTGACTTGGAGACTTTCCTCCCAAAACCCTATGCTAAAGATTTCCCCCATTTCCTCCACCATGGCACATCCTTTGGTCCTCGAAACCTGGGTCTTGGCAGCGAGACTTACATGAGCTCCTTCTGCAACTTGTCGGGTTTTCTGAATCGGGAATTCCTTGCTTGTATATGGATCGACGGACCTGAGAGTGAGATTCAACAGGCCAACACCAGTAAAGAATACACAAGCGATCAAGAAGGCGTGGATCAACAAGTTTCTCTGTGATATATATGTGTGGGGTTGAGGGACCTTAGACATTACAAAATAATATTATAAATCTCTTCCATTACTAAAAATGGGAGAGGGATTTTAGATTGATTTTCTCTAATTAATATTAGTACACACAAAATGCAAAAATACAGACCCAAAACTCTTAGAACACAATCAATTAGATTTATATAAAAATTAAAATAACAAAACCCAAAAAACAAACCAAATTTTTTTTTTTTTTTAAATTAAGAGCAATGAATTTTTTTTTTTTAAATAGACAAAAAAAAAAAGTGAAGTAAACAAACAAGCCAAAAAAAAAAAACCACAGAATTTATAAACAAAAAACAAACAAAAGCATAAAAAAGTGAAACATGAACAAAAAATCTGAATATAAATTTAAAAAAAAAAAAATTGAGTGTAAACATAAAAATGCACACAAAATAGAAAAATATAAACTCAAGACTCTGATAATACTTACAATCAAAGAGATTTGATTTGCAGAAAGAAAAATAATAGTGAAAGTGAAACAAATTTGATATAAACAAAGTAAAATAAATAATAATTATTTTTTCCCCCAAGGAACTTGTTAACGTAATGAATCTTTTTAATATCTTCTTTTATTTTTTATTGAAGAAAATAAAATGTATAATTAACATTAATACACACAAAATACAAAAATACAAACCCAAGGCTGTTAGAACACTTACAAGTTACAATCAAAGAGATTTATATAAAAAATAAAATAACAAAACCCAAAAAAGAAACCAAAAAACTAATTTTTTGAAAAAAAAAAATTCAAAGTACCGATTTTTTTTTTCTTTTTCAAAAAAAAAAAAAAGACACAAAAAAAGGGTAAGTAAACAAACAAATCAATTTTTAAAAAACAGAATTTATACACAAAAACAAACAAAAGCTTAAAAAAGTGAAACATGAACCAAAAAAACTGAATATAAATTTAAAAGAAAAATTGAATATAAAAATACAAAAGCACACAAAATAGAAAAATACAAAGACTCTTATAACACTTATAATCAAAGAGATTTGATATATAAAAATAATAATAATAATGAAACCTATTATTATGAAAAATAAAATAAAAAACCTCAAAAAAATGTTTCTTTTAAAAAAAGATACACCCAAAAAAATTAAGAAAATAAAGAAATAAATTTTTTTAAAAAAACTACAAATTTAAGACTCTTATAATACTACCGTTAAAGAGATTTGATATACATACATAAAAATAATAGTGAACATTTTAATATAAAAAATATAAAAAATCCAAAAAAAAAAAAAAAACCAAGAAGGAACTGATTTTTTTTTAAAAAAACAAATTTTAAGAATTGAATTATTTCTTATACTGTGTACTTTTTTTTTTTCCTCCAAAAACCTGATATCATAATGGAACTTTTTAAGCAATAAATATGTATTTTGGATAGACACTCTATCAACTTGCAGTGTAACCATAAGATCTACATTCTTGAATTGTCTCAGGAAAAAAAAATTCTTAAAAAGTGCTACAATCCAAGACTCTCATAATACTTACAATAAAAGAGATTTTTTTTAAAAAAATCGAAAAAAAAAAGTTTTTTAAATAAAATTAATTTTTGAAAAAAAAGACAAAGTTAAGTAAAAGAATAAACCAATTTTTTAAAAACAGAATTTATACACACAAAAAACAAAGAAAAGCTTAAAAAAGTAAAACATGAATAAAAAACTGAATATAATTTTTTTTTCTTTTATAAAAAAAAGCATAGAAAAAACATAAATACAACATTAAACAAAAAGTATATATAGCCAGAGGCGATTTTCTGTTTTGTGATCTTGGTTGTCTTTTCTAACTATCATCATCAAACAAACAAACCCAACAAAAATTCTCAATTACCCAGAATATGTAATGTCCCGAAAAAATTAACATAAATAAACTCATCATATTCCACCAATGATATTGTTTCAATTTAATAGTTTCTATTGCATAAATGTATAAGGGAAATGCCACATCAGTAACATCATCATCAAATCTCTAACATTTATATTCGTATATGCTAGGGACCCCAAATGAATTACCAAATATTCTACCAAACCTCTCACATGGGTGTGGGACCCACATAAATCACATGTGTGTGGGTCCCACACTCATGTGAGAGGTTTGATAGAATATTTGGTAATTCATTTGGGGTCTGTTGGCTTTTTTGGCTTTCGAATGTTAGTATTGTAATTTTAAGCGTGCCAGCAAGAATTAATCAGTCCTTACAAAAGATTAATTGCCAACCAATTATCAGACGATTGTGTTTTAATTTTTTCAATCTCAATGAAGAGGACTTTTACTGGTGGCTTGTTTAGGAGAATTTAGCAAATAACAACTAAGTGAAGAATAATTTCAAAATTTCATTAAGTAAAATGAAAAACTTACAACGATCTGACCCAGCCTCGTAGAGGTTTACAACAACAAGCTATTTGAAACTACTCCTATGAATGAAGTGCAGTACAGGAATTTAAAATACAAAAATGTAAAGAACTGTAAAAACTGGAAGGGAAAACAAAGTAAATAAAACTGGTTTTTTGATCTGAGTCTGGATCCTTTTTCTAGGGCCTTCTTTGCTATTTATACTTCTCAATAATAATCGTCGAAGTGGGCTTCTAACCGTCGAAATGTCCCTCCATGATTGCTGAACATGCTCTCTCACAGTCAGTCTCACTACGCCATATTTGCAATTAGGCTTCCCTCCTGATTTTGAATTTGAACCTTGTGAGTAACCGTTAGGCCACATCACCTTATATCCCTTGATCATTCCAGTGCTATGCAAACCCATTATTACCAATATGGGCTGACACGTGTCTGACTATGGTTGGCAATTTGTATTAACTCTCCAAATTGCCCTTTTTCATGCCACGTGTTGAATTGTGATTGGCTTATACAAATTATACAGCCAACATTACCCATCGCACTAATATACCAAATACTTGGTAATATTAGTGGATCAAAGCACTTTACCCACGTCTTAGGACGTGCATGGGCTTTGCATCTTCTTAAAACTGCAACCGACTGCATTAAATTCTTTTCTACACCTTAAACATTTCCCACTATCTGAGCATTCGAAAAAACTGATACAGTTCGCATGGCCAAACAAACCTTCTTTGACATAGATCAAGCATACGAAAAGTTGTTAGATAATGATGTTCGCCCTCGAAAGAATTTTCATGCATTTATTAGCCACACCTATCCATCTCCATTTATTCAAGTCATGTAAGCTTTTGCAAATCATCGACCTTTGGATCGCGAACCAATTGTTCACAATTCTTTAGTCCAAGACTTTGCAAAAATGGATATTGGAAGCTCTTCTTCTACCACAAACCTTCTACGTGGGATGAGGCTGCGGCTTCCTCTTCTTCTTCTAAAGCTTCTGGCTGGGGAAGCTGGCCAGAACTTGAGGAGTCCAAGCTAAGAGAACGAATTAACCATCAATTCGTCAAATTCATTGATCCTCTTTCTTTCCCTCCTTTTGCTCGGAGCTCGGTGGTTTACCCCTATGTATCCATTGATCGCCGACGTAGTTTGGAAGACAACTTACTTATAGCATGGTACACATCTTCTACGCCTACGAAAATACTGCGAGCCACTCCTCGTCCAGAGGAAGCACAAGGATACAACCCGTCATTCTTAGCCCAGAGGGCAAAATTTTGCTCTTCTGACTGGCTTGAATGTGTAAATAACCCCTAGTTCCCTTCTTCTTTTGGAATGGATCCTCCTGCGCCTCCTCTTCCTCAAAACCCTCACTGGATAGAAGAACTGAGACTTACTCTCTTTGAGAATCAGTTTCTTCCTTCCTACTAACCTCCAGCCCCCCCACTATATTTGAGCGATATCAAGCTCAACTTCTGCTTGCAGTTTTTTCTCACTTGCCCTTCAATGTTCTTGGAGGTGATGTTCTCTTTAAGAACTTTCGATGGGCATGTGACATTATGGCTCGGGGTCATGTCCTTAACCCTATTGCTCAAGCATAACTTCAGATGTTTTTGGATCAACTCCCACTACTTCTTTATTGGTACCAAACTTCTTTGGCTACCACTTAATCTTTGGACAGAATCTCAGCCCATCGAATTCACACCCAGTATGAAGCAGAGAACCTTATCGACGATAATGACTTCAAAAATAAAGATTCTACATACTGGGATGATGTAGATATGGATGAGATGGAACAAGGATTGAAGGAAACAAAGTTCGAAATAAAAGCTGAACAACTTTTTCATCAAATAAGAACATATCAGCTACAACAACCTAGCTTGGAGAGGATAGAGGACAGAATAAAAAATGACCTTGTTATTTTTTCTATTCCTTATTTCTATGAAATTGAATTTTTAGCCAAGAAGGCTTTCTGATGTAATTACTTTCATATTAATAAAGCTAAGTTTTCCTTTCTTTATTTGGCATGGTCTGATTTTATTCAATTTGCCCAAAGCAAACAAAATCAGAGCTTCGAATTTACCAATTTTGTCCTTCGAAACCTGATTTGAACATTTCCAATTGAATACTGGAAACCTAATTTGAATTTCCCCAACATATGGAGTGTAATTGACAATCTTTGCCTTAGGTCTTCTCATTCTAATCATATGGTTAACACAATCAACAGTTTCGAATGAACTATTTTTGCTTCGAAAAAACAATCTACGTTTTTCGAAGTATGGAAACGTCCCTTAGGGATTGCACTGTTTTATTCTAAAAGAGTGAGTCCTTTTGCGTCCTTCACTGCTTAACCAAATATTGGCTTTTTGCCACTTCGAAGTCTAGAACAAACAAATTCTAGCTGTAGAGTATTTCAAATTTTACTTTGAAGGATTTTACTTTCAACAAGAAACCTAAAAGCAAGTCTGTAATCCACTTGAAGTAAACAAACACCTGAACATTGTTGTACTCTTAGGTATGAAATGTGCTTCGAAGTCGACTTCCTGCTTTCGAAGCCCTAACTGGATGTTTGTCACCTGACTTTGGAGCCAAAATTTGGCCTCGAAGCCAAATATTTGATTTCGAAGCCAATATAAGTGTTTGAGATACGTTCTCCTCCCAAATTATCAATATTGAGAGAAACTTTTTGCATCTGTACCTTCAGTACTTCTGTATGAATTCTACCTGTAGACGCGCCCTTGGGCTTCACTCTACAGTTCGGACTCCCTTTGTGTCACGGTTCGTAATCTGAACCAAAGAGTCCAAATCCGGCAAATCGTTTTGAAAAAAAAACAAATTTTTTGAAAAGTAGTGCCAAACATGGACTGCTTTGCCAGATTACAGAGTCGCCATCTAAATATTTTTTAATGGGGGAATTTAGGAAACCCTGACTCGGTGCCGAAGGCTACGTGTCCGTCATCACCAAATGTCTTGGCTCGGGAGCTTGGGTACGATCGGGGAAGGTCAGCTATGAGCACTCCCTTTCGCCCGGTCCGAAGACCGGCCTCTACTAACCATGATATCCAATTTTGAAAACGTTTCGTGTTCTTATCCCAATTATTAGCCTAGAATTTACTATGTTATGCGCGCAGCAAACAAGTATAGACCAGATTGTCTAATTTGGAAACAAAAATTGCATATTCGTTTGTTTTGAAAAGCGTTTTGAAATTCGCTACCCGCAAGCAGGCTAAAGCACGGATTTCAATGAGTTTTCCCAACTCAGACAATCCAACCTCCACCCACAGGCATTCAAACAGTTTATCTCACATAAGCACTTAGCCGCATGGTAAGCATACTGTCATGGCAACATTCACACGCATGTGGTATGTTAAAGCATAAAATACTTACATCGTACTCCGTGCCAAAAACAAGAAACTAGTTAGCAAACATGCATGACCTAGTTCATGTTAAGTGGCTAATGCAACACAGGCAGGGATGCAATTTAGAGTAGGCTCGGCTAACCTTAAAATGGCATGTGAAATGCTACAACTATCACGTATTCAATTTGGAATTGAAAGTACGATGCAGTTTGTATGATGTGCCAAGCCTGATGCATGTCAACAAATGCATGGATGCACGCATGCATTGCATAAGGTATGCTAATTTTAAATATGCCCTAATCTACCATCATAAGCAGGTAAATAAAAGGGAAGAAAGAAATGGGGGTTGGAAAACATACACACACTCACCCACACTTATTACAAATTATGCCCTCGCTCGGAGGGACTGAAAGAATAATACAAATAATTAACTACGCAAGCTAATTAAATTACAAACCCATTAAATTAATTAAACAGATTAATTAATTTAATTAAAGCAGTAAACCCCTCGGGGAGAGGGCTGGATGTGGCGCGTGTTCGGGACTTGCTCGGAATCGCACTGCCATGCCTAGCTTGCCTCTGTTTTCCCTGCTTTCCTTCTCTGAAGACTGCCAAAGTCTTAGGAATACTTCCTTAGGTACTGGAGATCACTACTGGCTGCACAAAACTCCCACCAGCAGTGGATTGAGCTCATCGGCACTAAATTGATCCATCGGCTGCAAATTGACTGCCGGTCGGCACTAAAAACTGTCGGCCGGCACTGAATGCCTGCAGAACCTGCAACTCACAGCAGCAGAGGGCAAATACTGGCATGGCAATGCAATTCAAAGCATGTATGCACTAAACATACTCCTTATCATACTAATGACTCAAAGGAAGATGTGCCTCGATTCTCGGACCACCAATCACGCATTCCTATGCATGGTGGCCTAAAGGATCAAGTGTGCAACTTGAATTTCAAATGCATGCAAACCAATCAAACAAAGTGAGGCCCAATTCCCATCATCAAGTCAAGGAACAAGGCATGCATGCCTATGTGTGCGATCCTAAGCATGTCAACTAAGGATGCGACATGAGCATATAGACAAACAATGCAAGCATACAAGCAAACATGAGGTAGCATACAAGCAAGTGAATAATGGTCTTACTCATGACCTAGGCAACTCCAAGTAGGCCTAAAATAAGTAGCCATATGCTAAGACATGAGGGCCGAACACATATACACGCGTGCACATGTTAAAGCACCAACACTTAAGCATAATAAAGCAACTCTTAAACATATTTAAGAGGCACAAGTATGGACCATTAGCATGCAATTTAGGCTTTGAAATCACGTTATAGAATGATGCCAAATCATGTTTAAACAAGACAAACAAAACATGCGCACATAGGTCCAACACTTCAAAGTAGGCCAATGAGACATTGAACTACACTTATGCAAAACAAATATGGCATGCATTGAACAACCCAAAACAGACTTTTGGCATGTAAAACTAAGCCCAAAGGACCACTTAGATGGCATCTAAATGGCTCAACTAGAAAGGCATGCACAAATGCTAAGACAAGAGGCATAAGGCACAAGCTTCCAAAGCATCAAAGAGGCATGCAAGGCAATCAAACAAGCATGCTAAATGGACTGAGATGACATGCCAAATGGTTCCCAACCATTGAAAATGAAGCAAGCAAGGCATGATACACACTTGTACTCTTAAGGCCAACAAGCCAAACATAAAGGGGACCCAAGATACAAGCCATGGTCGACCAAAATAGGCATGGACAGACCTAAGGTATGGCAAAATAAGCATACAAGCTTCATGGATCTAAGCCTAAAGCATGCTTAAACTAGGGCTAACAACCTAGAGCAAGTTAAGGCAATACAAGGCATTACAAAGCATCTATGCAAAACATACAAGGAATGCTAAAACCAACACTTATCAATGTCATATTAGAGGCATAATAAACATAAAATGCAGCCAAGACATGCTCTTCAAACATTCAAAACTATGCTCCCTTAAGAGACCAAAACTTGCCCTTTTCAAGGACATCAAGGAGAGGGGGTGGCCCTCTCCTTCTTAGGACTTTAAGGCATCATCCACACCACTGAAATCCCTCAAGATTTCAGTGGTGAAGAAATCCAAACACCAAAATCCCGGAGCTTAACAAAATAGCACAAAAATGAGGCCTTTCAAGGCCTAAGAGGGGCCAAACTTCCCCAAAGCACAAAGTACCCTTAATAAACTATCAAGAGGGCTAAAAAACAAAACTTTTATGTGTTGATCACCAAGCACAAAAACAATCCTAAACTAGGTAAAAACAAGGTGCAAGAAAGGGGTAAAAATGACTAGTTTCTTACCCTTGGAGCTTTTCTTCAACAATGGTGACCTTGATGTCTCCTTAAGCCTCAAACCAGTCAAGAATACCAAGAATAAGTTCTTAGGACCTCAACTCCAAGAGGAAAGTGAAACACTAGGTGCTTGTGTGCAATAGTATGAACTAAAGCACCTAGTATACAAAATGAGCAAGGAAAAGAGAGATAGGATAGATATAGGATTTCTAACCTAAAACCAGGCCTTCTTCTCTGTATTTTCCCTCTAAAATGTCTAACCTCTTCAACCTTTGAGCCAAGAGAAGAGAGTCTTCTCTTATAGGAATTAAAGCTTACAAGCTAAGCTACCAAAGGGCTCATCGTGTATGGAGGGGAAACAAATGCTACAAAGCTGTCTGAAAATATCTCCAAAAACAGCTGTAAAGTGATCGGCAGGGCAAAATGGTCATTTTGCCAAAAAGAGTGCCGACCGGCACAATATAGTGCCGGTGACAACACCAACCAGCCGGTGGCCTCTAGCCACTGCCGGTGGTGTGTGGGGATGTCTCACAAGGCATCCTCTGCCTTCCAAGGCAAAACACAAGTGTTTGGTGCAAAACCAGACGCAAAACGGTCGAGTTCGGAGGTCCTGAGGCAAGGCGCGTAGCCGAGAACTCCGGGAACTCCGAACGAATACAAACATGGATAATCACCGAGTGTTCCAACGGTGACGTCCAAGTCTTGAGGACGGTCAAAAATGGGGTGTCTACACTACCCATTTAAAACGATTGGGCATTTTTTGGACAGAAAGGTTTTAAAACCTTTCCTTTCGTGTTTTTAATTTACTTGCTCGCCCAACACACAAACCCTTCATCTCTATTGACTACTCCTCTCATTTACCCTCTTTCTCAACTTCATCTTCTGAAACTTCTATCAATGGCTTCTTCTTCCTCGAAGATACCAGTCGTGGAGCGTGTGAGTCCATCCATAGCCTTAAAAAGGATCATTGCTGAAAGTGTGAGAAATACAAAGCTGGGGAGAAAAGTGCTATTAATGGGCGTATTTTCATTCCCGTCGCCATGAACAACAGGAATATGTGCTTGGGTCTATTTTTAAAGAGGTCCCTACTCAGCTTCCAGCTCTGTACCCGCGTTTAGAGGATCATTGCCTCCTTTATGAAGGCGGTCTTGATTGGGGAAGCTGGAGAGTGAACCGACCCTATCGTTGCTGGCCCACAGTAAGACCAGAATTGGAGGAATGATATGATCGGGTCGTCCTTGCTAGGACACTGGATCTTCAGGAATTTTGCCTCTTCGACGCCCTTCAACTGTCTAGGTTCACCATTTCGGAGGACCCATTTTTAATACCTGCTGCTCTTTATTTTTAGAATTCTTCTTTCAAGTTCTTCCAATTTAGATGTGGGATGATGGCTCCTACTGTCCTTGACATCTGCCATCTGTTAGGATTATCCTCTATTGGTACTCCCTTTGGTCCAGACTACCCTGACCTCAGCATTTCTTTTTCTCTTCCCCCTCTGAACTCATCCTATAATGACTTTGTTAAGACTGAGAACAAAAAGGAAGGCCCTGTGACTGATAGGGAATTCTTTTCCTTTTTATTGTATTGGCTTTGCAAGTTTCTCTTCTGTATTTTTTCTTAGAGGATTATGCCTGAGTTTGCCCCTCTTGCCAAAGCCTTTGTTTTGCATAAAAGGTGGCCTTAGCTCCTTATGTCTTGGGCCATGTCTACAGAGCTTGTTTCCTCTTTTGTGAAAAACTTATGGATGCCAATCAAGGAGGCCCATTTTGGATACTCCAACTTTGGCTTTTTGCATACTTCACTGATTTGCGTTCTAAGTGTCTAAAGTTTTTAGTACCAAACCCTACCACTTATGGCATGAAGTTAGCCAATGTCTCTCTTTATCATTCCAACTTTGCCTTATACTTTTCTTTCTTTCACCAACTCCCAGCTTCCCCTTCTTTTCACACCTTCTTCTGCCCCTTCGACGCCAATATTGGCCCAGCCTGGTTGAGGACCTTTTTGAACGATAAGTCCTGTCTAGGCCTCAGCGCAAAAGTATGCGGGCTTCTATTTTGATCCCGAGGGAGCTATTCATTGGCATTATGAACTCCAGAGCTTATAAGTGTATCTCTGAGCCCTATTGCCCTGCTCAATTTGCTAGGTAATTTGGACTCTCTCAAGAGATCCCTATCTCTCTCTGCAGTCAGTCCAATTCAAACCTTGCGAACAGAGAACTGAAAGTTCCAAGATCCAGATTAGAAGAGTCAACCTCCAAGTTCATCCAAGACTTGATTGATTTTGAATACCTACCCTTCATTCCTCAAAGTAACACACTGAAAAGGTACCAAAATTGGTGGATGGCCAATATGGAGGTGTACTTGGCCATTTCTCCTCAAGATCTATTAATGGTACTAGATGTACCTCAAGCCAAGTCCAAAGGGACTGGAGTTGTTACTTCCTCCACTGCTCATGCTACCCCAGCTCTTACCCCTGCTATTACAAAGTCTGCTCCTACTGCCTCACCTCTTCCTAGAGTTACTCGAGCTGCTTCGAAGAAAAGTATGCACTGCTGCTTCTTTTATTTTCTACTTCTTTATGATGCTTTTGCTTTTTACTTATAGTTCTTTCTTTGGTGTAGGTGGTGTAGGTGCCTCACAGGGAGACTCTCCTCAAAAAATTCAAGCTTTAAATCTCCTCAAGAGCAAGTAGCAACAACAAAGGAAAAGAAAGCTCTTGCTTGATCCTGAAGAGGAGGTACCTGAGGCTCACGTGGAAGAAGAGGAAGCAGAGAAAGAGCAAGAGACACCATTAAAAAGAAAGAAAAAAATGACGGTCTCTCTCTCTGATTTCACTGGGGATCCCATTCATGAAGCATCTACTAAAGCAATGGAAGCGGAACACTCCAAAGAAATCATTGTATTCCAGAGGGCTGAGAAGAGAAGACAACAACAAATGCTTAGGGATGAAGCTGCCGCTGCTAATGCACTCCAAAGAGAAACTGTAAGGAGGCAACAAACTGCTGAACATTATACCCTTCGCAGTTCTCCAACCATTGCTACAACTTCTGAAACTAGTAATTTCATTTTGTGTCTCTAATTTCCTTTCTCAAGTTTTGATATTGAAACTTAACATTGCTTCGTATTTCTTTTTTGCAGCAACAACTATTCTTCATTCTCCTTCGATAAGGACTTCTTCAGTTTCATTTGAAGTTGAAAGACTATTAGAAGCATCCTTAAAAAAAGAAAAAGAAGATTGGCACTAAAGTGCCTCGAAGTGTAGAGCCCATTCAGGCAATACTCCCACCTCCTGGTTCTACACTTTTCACACCTTTTTTGAGGCAAAGCATTCCTATATCTATATCCTTCGACTTAACTCCATACCTTTCTCTTCTAACCTTTAACTCAGCCCAATTTATTCTCCCTACAATCCTTGCTGCTCCTTCCCTTCCTGAGGAGATCCTAGTTATTACTTCATCTCTAGTGATAGCTGATTCTCTTAGAGAAGATACTGGTAGCTTACCAATTCTTTGTCCACCATCCCTATCCAGCTCCAGTCCTTCTTCTCTTGACCTACTTGTGGCCAAGACTATGGAAACTGCTAGGGACGCTTCATCCTCCTCTCCTATCCTATGCAGCCATCTCTTCTTTCTACTAGAGCCCTTTCTGCACCAACAATGTCAATGGAAGAGATGGACATTTTTGAAGCTAGACTGGCTAGCCTTTTTGACATGCCTTCTACCATTCCAACAACCAGCAATGAAACTGAGCCATTGCTTTGGCTGATTCTCTCTTGGAAATTTTTGAGAGCTCTTCCACCATTAGTAGGGCTTCCTCACCTTCACTGGATTTGGATATCTGTTTAGAGTTGCTAACATTGTTCTCGAGGATCCCATTCGAAGCCTTGCAAAGACCTATTATCAAGAATGGTTTCCTCCAGTGCTGCAAGGTTATTGAGCAATCCAACATGGCTATTTCAAGTCACTTGTCTCAGACAGCAGCGACCATTGACCTTTATGTCAATATCTACCATGTTACCAAAGCTGCAGAGGAGAAATTGTTGAGAGACCAGGAATTTGTTTCCCATATACATGTTAAGGTGTCTGAATTGAAAGAACAACATTCCTCTGTCTCCCAATTTTGAGCCCAACTTTTGGAGAAGAAAGTTCAACTAGAGGAAGAGTTATCAACAGTTAACCTGGCTTTGGATCGAACTGCCACCAAGCTATAAATCACCAACCAATGACTGGCTGATCGAAGGTAGGAGATGACTACAACCATCTAGTTGTTCCCATCTCTTGAGAGTAGAGAATCAATTATAAGGGAACAACTAAAACATTGTACTGACTTTTGGGCCAATCTATGGCTGCATGTACTTAATTCCTTATGAAATGAATTCTTTATTTATTATTTGAGTGTTTTCATGCTTCTCTTGTTTAGCACTTACTGTACTCCTTGTGTTTCCCATACAGTTGGATAATAAGGTTTCAAGTACCTGCCATTAATTTTCTTAGGGTGTACATACCCATTCAAATTTCTCAAATGGTATGCTCTCCAAGGCAAGACCCTATGAACTTGATATGGTCCTTTCTAATTAGGTGACTATTTGCCAAATTTATGGCTTTTAATTTCTATTGGGAGTATTGTCTTCCATACCAAATCACCTTCATCAAAGCTAATGTGTTTGACTTTTTTATTATAGTTTTTGGCTGCTTTTTTCTTTTGGAAAAAAAATGCTATTTAATGCCAAAATTCTAGCTTCATCCATATTTTCTAATTCTAAGAACATGCTCTGATGGTACTACTTAGGAACTAACTGATCCTAGCATCTCACCCTCAAGGACTTAATGTTAATTTCTACAAGTAACACTTCATCATGCCCATATACTAAGGCATAAGGAGTAACTCCTGTACTTAATCTTGGAGAAGTCCTATAAGCCCATAATACATCCAACAGTAAGTTATGCCAATCCTTAGGATTGTCTTCCATAACTCTTTGTATTCTTTTTTTCAAAGACTTATTAGATGATTCTGCCTGACCATTTGTTTGTGCATAATAGGGGGTAGAATTAACAAGGCTAATTCCAAATTCTGCCATAAAAGACTTTACCATCTTCCATCAAATACAATCCCATTATCCACAGTTATGGTCAGTGGGATGCCAAACTTGTGAATCAAATCTTTAATGAATCCAATAACTTCTGTTTGGTCTACAGCCTTATATGGTTTAGCTTCGACCCACTTAGTGAAGTAGTCTGTGGCCACTAAGATGAAACAATGATGCTTCGAAGAGGGTGGGTGTATTTTCCCTATCATATCCATAGCCCATCCTCTAAATGGCCAAGGCTTCACAACTGCATGCAAATCAGTTATTGGTACATGTCTTATCATGCCATGCTTTTGGCATGCCTGGCAACCTCTAGCATACTCTATACAATCTTTAAGGATGGTTGACCAATAGTAGGAATGTCTTCGAAACAAGCCATCTCATTTTCACACCAGGCTGATGAGCACCACAAATGCCTTCATGAACTTCAGCCATACCTGTCAATACCTCATTTGGCCCTAAACATTCCAATAACAACCCATCTGTTCCCCTTTTGTAAAGAGCATTACCATACACTATGTATTGCATAGATTATAATTTGATCTTTCTGCTGGCTTTCGAAGATGGGCCAGTTAGGTACTGCATTATTGGATGCCTCCAATCTTGGTCTTGTAAGTCATTATGATTGACTTCTAACACCACATTCCTTTTAGTTAAGGGAGGTATTAATTTTTGATATGTTGCTTGACTTATGTTCATTTGAGTGTCATCCCTTCTCCTGAAATTCGAAGCTTTCTAAGCCATATCATTGGCTTTGTTATTCATAAATCTTGGGATATAAGTCACATTTGCTATCTGAAACTGAGAAAGCAAATGTAATGCAACAACATAGTATGGCAACATGCTTGCACTTTGACATTTGAAAATTCCTTTCACTTGGTTAACCACCAATTGAGAATCCCCAAATATATCAACTGTATGAGCTTGTAATCCAATAAGCATTTCTAGTCCCATTATTAAAACTTCATATTCAGCTTAATTATTGGAACAAGTAATTTCATCAACTCTGAAACCATGTGTGGTTTTTACCCCCTGTAGTGACTTAATCACCACACCAATTCCAGTTAGACCCTTGGCTTTTGATCCATCAAACCACATTTGTCATAGCTCAATATTTAACCATACCAAGATCCATTATCTCTTGGCTTTCTGTCTGACATGGATGATCTGCCAAGAAATTAGCTAAAACTTGTCCTTTCACTACTTTTTGGGGGACATATTCTAGATGAAATTCTGATAAAGGTAGTATCTATTTGCCAATTCTTCCTCTCAACATAGGTCTAGATAACATATACGTAACCAAATCTGTGGTTACAATTACCAAGACAATTGTAGGCAAAAGATAGTATCTTAGTTTTATTGCAGCAAAATACAATGTAAGGCACAGCTTTTCTACAGCTGAATATTTACATTCACAAGAATTTAAAAACCTACTAAGGTAATAAACTGCTTGCTCTTTGCTTTCTTAGTTGTCCTAGGCTAAGAAAACTTCCAAGGAATCTTCTGCTGCAACAATGTACAACTTCAAGGGCTTATCACTCTTTGGTGGCATCAGCACTGGAGGCTTGGCCAAGTAGGCTTTAATTCCTTCGAAAGCAGTTTGATGTTTTGCTGTCCACACAAATTCCTCTTCATCTTTCAACCTTAATAAGGAAGAAAATACTTTAGTTTTCCCTGCAGTGTTAGAAATAAATCTTCGAAGAAAATTAACTTGTCCTAGGAATTTTTGTACTTCTTTCTTACTTGATGGAGGCTTGGCTTCAATGATGGCTTTGGCTTTATTTTGATCAATTTGTATTCCTTTTTTGTGTACTACATAGCCCAAGAAGTTTCCAACTGATACACCAAAAGCACATTTAAGAGGATTAAGCTTCAACTTGTACTTTCTCATTCTTTCGAAAGCTACTTCCAAGTGAAACAAATGTTCCTCCATGGACTGGGATTTTACTACAATGTCATTAATGTAACACTCTAAATACCCTCCAATGAGATCATGAAAGATAGTGTTCATAATCCTTTGATATGTAGCCCCAACATTCTTTAGGCCAAATGGCATTTTAACCCATTCGAAGGTGCCAATGTTCCCAGGACATCTGAATGCTGTCTTATGGACATCCTCCTTTGCAATGCAGATTTGGTTATAACCAGAATGCCCATCCATCATAGATAAAATCTTGTGCCCTACTGAACTATCCACCAATAAATCTACTATAGGCATGGGGTACTCATCTTTTGGAGTTGCTAAATTCAGGTTTCTAAAATCGATGCATACCCTCATTTTACCATTCTTTTTAACCACATACACAATATTGGATAGCAATTCAACATATCTAGCTGTTCTAATAAAGCCTGCCTTAAGAAGCCTAAGAATTTCCTCCTTGACCTTCGGAATCACTTCAGGACTTATCCTTCTTGGCTTCTACTTGTATGGCTTAAAATTAGGCTTCATAGAGAGCCTATGTTCCACTAATGACCTATCCAATCCTGGCAGTTCATTATAAGACCATGCAAAACAATCTTTATATCTCTTTAAGACCATCAATAACTGGTCCCGATCAAGAGCACTTAACCAAGCACTGATATAAGTGGGTTACTGCATAGAACCTTCCCCTAAATTAACTTCTTCCAAGGGGTCTTGTATTTGAGAACACACTAATGCTTCTTTTTTGATTTCTTCTGTCTTCGAAGCAATTTCCTTGCTTTGTTCTGCTCCTATTTTCTCTGATTCAACATCTTTGCCCTCTTCCTCATAGATAAAGTCTGTCCATAAGGCTTCTTCTTCCTGTATTTCCTGGACTTTTGTTTCGATGTCCAATGCACAGTATTTGTCGAAGGTCAAAGGTTTGACCTGTTGTTGTTTATACTTATAACCAACTACCATGGCTTCTTTCTCTTGTTTCTGAACTTTTTGGACTATTGTTTTTAAGTCCAATGCTAAAAACTTGACTAAAGCCAAGGGTCTGGCTTCTTGGGTTTCATCTTCTTGCCTACAACCAGGCATCATTATCATCTTTGATGACGAATTCTTCATCAGCACTCTCCTGTACCAAGTACTTCAGGTGTGCTACTTCTTCATCAGCCGTCACTTCGGCTGAACCATCAGGTTTTCTCAATATACTGAGTGGTGTTACTTTTTCAGTATACAATTTGGCCTTTGCAAAGTCAACACAAGCGACAAAGGGTTAAGGGTCTGGATTGATCTCCTTTGTCTTTTCATTGCACAAGGCCATTATTATCTTCTGATGTAGAGAAGAAGGCACACATTTGTTGGTGTGAATCCAATCCCTGCCAAGTAAAGCATTATACTTAGCATTACTATCAATAACAAAAAATGCCGTCATGCAATCTCTGGTTCCTATACTCAAGTTGATGGGCAAAATACCCTGAGCCATCTGTTTATCTCCAGCAAAACCAACAATGGTTGTGCTAGTTGGGATTAATTTGGGGTTCCTTTTCCCTAGTTTCTTCAAAAAGGATTTCGGAAGCAGGTTCACTGCTGCTCCATTATCCACCAATACCGTATTCATCTGTATCTCATCGAAAAAAGCCTTGATATGCAAGGGCTTGACATGCTGTGTCATGGATGTTGTAGGATACTCAAAAGGATATGAGAGATTAATACTCATTTCTTCCTCACTCTCGTCCTCAATTTCCATTAGTGTGGCCACTTCAAATTCATCTTGAACCATACTAACCTGTGGATCTTCACTAGAAACTGGAATAGGGTCAATTTCCTGACCTTCTTGGTTTCCATTTTTAGCCTGGAACTCTTGTGGTAGTATATGCACCATATTCACTGACACTAGAGGAAATGAGTTAAACTGAACTACTGGCTGCACTTACTTATTTTCCAGGCTAACTTGTTCAGTTATTTCAGAAGCATCTTCCATGCTGCATTTTGGCACTTCAGTACTAGTGACTTCCTTCGAATGGTCTGTTCCTGCTGGTTTTTAGACCAAAAATATCTGTTCAGCCATGAAGGCTTCAAACATCTCCTCATCAACCACCTCTTTCCTTTGACCTAGGTCAATTTCTCCTTCTGTCTCACTGTCGCTTTCCATCAAAGCCTTTTCAAGACCTACTAAGCTGGATCTTTCCTTGGCTTTCAGTTCACAGTAAACTTTAGCCAACTGCTTTTTGCTGAAACTTCTTCTGTTCTGAGGAGTTGATTTTGGACTATGGTCCAATTTTGGACTTTCTCTTTCCTCTGTCTGGCCTTTTGTTGGGCCAATGAAGAACTCTGTCCACTTTCCTTCAGATCCTTTTGGTACTGAGTGTACCTTCACCGAATTTTCCTCCTTTAGGACCTAGAAATTACTGGAACCATATTTAGTTTCTTTGTTTCTGGATGCTTCAATAACACCCAATTATTTAGAGCCACCAAGGGAGGTTTAACCATCCTACTCTGGTCTCCAACAACACTTCTCTGGGTAGGCATTTCCTTAGGCTTATTCTGCATGACAAACCAATTTGGAACCCCAGGTACCCATGAACTCACTAGCTCAGTTGTTAAACTAGCTCTTTTTGCCTTTGAAGCCAGCTTCGAAGCTGCTTGTGGAGGCCACTGCTTGGCCCTGATCCCCTGTCTTGAACGTAATTCAGGCTTTCCATCAGGGTGGCTACCTTCCATCTTGTGTGAGGCTAGTCCAGGAGGCCAATCTCTAGCTTTGATTTCATAACTTGAGCCCACTTTAGGCCTCCTCTCAGGATCATTGCCCTCCATCCTGTAGTAGTTGGGTGGTCTGAACTCATGTAGAGGTCTCTTTCCCTTAGAATACACTCTAGTGGTTGTTGGTCCAACCAAGAATGGCTGCTGTCTGGGACCAGTTAGCTACGGCCTTTTGTTGTAGGTACTGGTTGGTTTAGGGCGTCTCTGCACATCCTTGTAATACTATTTCCCATCAATTGGGAGCTCTTTCAACCATTTGTAACTTAACCTACATCTGGAACACATCTTTTGCATGACAGTTGCCTCTAAAGAGTCATTATCTAATGCCTCCTCACTAGAGTCCTCCCTTTGGTCTGCAAAGCCCTGTCCATTCACTGGTGAACTTCTGGTATCTTTCTTGATAGTAGTCTGGCTAGTAACATGCATCTGCACATTAACCTCTTCCAATTCCTTCAAGGATAAGTTTTGGAAGTCTGGCACAATAACATTGGTTGTACCTTCTCCAATTTCTGGGAATGGATTAGTGTCAATCCCCATAGCTTTCTCTACTTTAGCTGGGGATTTAAACTCCCCTTTTCGAATCTGTTCTTAGATCCTATCTCGAAAAACAATACAGTTTTTAGTTGAGTGAGATCAAGAATTGTGCCATTTACAATATATTTTCCCTTTAAGTTCTTCTGGAGAAGAATTTTAACTCCTTTTGGTAACTTTAGGAAATTTGCTGCAAGCAAATGATCAAAAATGTCATCTGCCTTTGTTAAATCGAAAGAGTATTTCCTATGAAGGTCTTTCTTTTTAAGCTGTTGGTCTATTGTAATGTCTTTATGAATTAACGCCTCACAGATCATAGCTCTTTCCCTACGATCTCTGTTGCATTAATCTCATAATTAGGATCTCTATAATAAGTCTTGTACGATACATTACTTCAGTCTTGTTCTTCCTCAAGTAATGATTCATATCTAGACACCTTATAGGTTAATTCCACTAAGTCTCGAAACTCAGTTGAGTCAAACTTCTTTCGAAGCCTAAACTCTAAACCATTTTGAGCCAATCTCACAAATTCAGGCTCTGGTAGAATGATCCTACACTTCTTTCATGCTCTTTTGAATCTGGCAATAAATTGAACAGCCTTCTCATCAGATCTTTGACTCAACATTGCCAAGTCTACCATGGAAGCTTCTGGCTCCGTTTGGAAGAATTGGGCATGAAATGCCTCCTCCATTTGCTGCCAAGTTTGAATAGAGCCAGGTGTAAGGTTAATATACCATACAAAAGCTGCAACAGTTAGAGAATTTGGAAAAAGTCTTAACTTCATGTAATCAATATTGGTAAATTCACCACATTTGGCTGCGAACCTAGCAATGTGTTCTACTGTTGGCTGGTTTCCATTCCCATAAAATAAAAATAAAAAAAAAAAAAAAAAAAAAAGAAAAAAAAAAAAAAGCAAAGTTTGGTATTCTAAACCCCCTCGGTATTCATGTACCCTATCCATCCATTTTGGGTATGGCTTCCTATACACAAGAGTTTGAACCCCCCGAGCTATAGGTCCACACATTTCTCTGACAATATCAGCAATTTGGTCCCTATGAACCATATTTTATGCTTGTTGGACTACCGCTGGAGGAATAAACACAGGATTTTGTGGAAAACCTTGTGCCTGAGGTCCTTTTGATCCATAGAGAGGTATATTTGGGACTGGCTATCCCTGTGGTACTGGCTGCTATTGAGGGTATGGTTGACCTCTCTGAGCTTGTCCTACGAAAGGACCTGCGAAAGGTGCTGTAATAGGAGAAACAGGTGTTATTTCTCTTCCAGCCACAGGAAATGCTTTCAACCCCCGGGTGCGAATTCAAACAAGGGATTAGTGAACCCCCTTGTGCCAGGAATGGCTTCGAACATGGATTTGGAAACATTCTCATACCATTTTCTTGTGTTGGTCCATATCCACCAATTTGTATGGCTTCGCTGTTAGGTAATGAGGCATTTTGATTTATCATAGGCCTCAAAAGAGGCTCATACCAAGACTGAGGTATAGATGATAGTCTTCCATAATTTTGATTACTAGCCTGACCATTAATATGTCCATTATTTTGCATAGGTTGTTTATCTCTAGCCAATCTTTGCTGAGGAACATTTGAATTCCTCCATATGCCTTGTGTTAGTTGGTTAATGGGCATTCATCCGATCCATAAAGGATATTGCCCATCTTTCCATTGTGTTCATTAATTGCTGTCCCATGGCATCTACTAGGCCTCCCCATGGATTCATTGGCTGAGCAGATGAAACAGTGGATGGTCCAATTCCATGGCCTCATCCAATATTCTGGACATGTGGTGCATGTTCTGCATTACTGGTCTGTTCGACCATAGGTTCTAATGAGATAAGTGCTTCCATAGGATGTGTTATCACATTATCCTCTAGATCAGGTACCTCTACCTCTCCTTCCACACCTTTTTCTAGGTGTTCATTTTCTCCTTGTCTCCTATATCTAGCCATTTCAATTAGTCCCACTGGGCGTGCCAAAAATATATGTTGGGTTTTTTGGCTTTCGAAGGTTAGTATTGTAATTTTAAGCGTGCCAGCAAGGATCAATCAATCCTTACAGAAGATTAATTGCCAACCAATTATTAGACGATTATGTTTTAATTCTTTCAACGTCAATGAAGAGAACTTTTACTGGTGGCTTGTTTAGGAGAATTTAGCAAATAACAACTAAGTGAAGAATAATTTCAGAATTTCATTAAGTAAAATGAAAAACTTACCATGATCTGACACAGCCTCGTAGAGGTTTACAGCAACAAGCTATTTGTAACTGCTCCTATGAATGAAGTGCAATACGGGAATTTGAAGTACAAAAATGTAAAGAACTGTAAAAACTGGAAAGGAAAACAAAGTAAATAAAACTAGTTTTTTGATCTGAGTCTGGATCCTTTTTCTGGGGCCTTCTTTGCTATTTATACTTCTCAATGATAACCGTCGAAGTGGACTTCTAACCGTCGAAATGTCCCTCCATGATTGCTGAACATGCTCTCTCACAGTCAGTCCCACTATGCCATATTTGCAGTTAGGCTTCCCTCCTAATTTTGAATTTGAATCTTGTGAGTAACCATTAGGCCACATCACCTTATATCCCTTGATCATTCCAGTGCTACACAAACCCAAAATTACCAATATGGGTTGACACGTGTCTAACTATGGTTGGCAATTTGTATTAACTCCCCAAATTGTCCTTTTCATGCCACGTGTTAAATTGTGATTGGCTAATACAAATTATACAGCAAAACATGGTCCATAGCATTTTTCAAATCCTAAAGATTTACAAAAGTATTCCACGTAGAATTATACATTCAACATATCTAGAATATGAATCTATAACATGTGACACAATAAGTCAAGTACAATTCAATACCCTCGAGGGGCTACAAATTCCAAGGCTTATGCCAGGATACACAAAATGGTTATCAAACCCATATATGTAAGGACGTGGGGTCCTGCGGTACATTATTTCCTGTCGTGCCTACTGTGTAATGAAACGGCACCATTTTTTTCCTTTTTTTTTTTTAATTTTTAATTTTATATAAGGGTTTCATTAATTCTTATTTTATTATAAATAAAAAAATCGATTTAGTTGCCGCTATCTTCTGGTCCCTACAGTTCTAGCAAAAAAATTTATGCTGAAATTTTTTTATTTTTTAAATAGAAAATAAAATAAAATAAAAATAATTCATCAAACAAATCAATTTATCAAACTAAATTTTATTTTTTTTAAAGATTAATTTTGAAATTAAAATCAAACAAACCAACATGTTTTGACTCTTTCAAAACTAGCTTAAATGCATCAAAAGTGAAATTGAAAGGGAAAAAAATTGTAATTGAACAAATCAATTTATCAAACCATAAGCAAAAAAAAAAAGTAGTTGTATAAAATAAAAAAAAAACCAACTTAAGGCCAAAATATTTTCAAATATATTCAATTCACATCCAACATCTGTATAAAAAAAAAAACAAAAAAAAATTTGAGGCATCTAAACTTCAAAATCTCTTGCCAAATATCCCAAAACCTGTCTCAACCATTCTAAATCATCCAAACAAAATTCTAAAAACCTTCAATTTCAATTCTCAAAACAAAAAATAGAAAGTGAATCCCCATGTCAATTTTGTGGAGGTGATTGGGAATAAATAGAAAAATCAAAAGAACTCTCATTTTTAAATTTGGTCTCCATTGGATTGTGCCCTGCTATATTAAGTGATATTCCCTATAAAAAAAAAAAAGAAAAGAAAATTCATTAGAATAAATTTTATAGACTAAATTACATTACAAACATATATATATTACTTACTTGAGAACTTTGTGGACTATGTGATGCTTGGAAAGACAGAGGTTGTGATTGTGGACACCTTGGTGAATATGAATTAGTATCACATGTGAGAAGATTATACCCATAATTTATCAATTGTGGCTAATAGAGACTCCCAACATCCTACTCCATAAAACACCGTGAAAAGTAAATACAATAGTTCAACGTAGTCTAAAAAATAAACATATAGCATAAAGCAAGAGCTAACCTGTGGTTGACTTAAAAATAAATTTTGAACATTTGTGATATTGTCTAATTAAGTTGTAAAATTTATCAATACATTACACAATTTATAAAAAATAATAATAAATAAATAACGTAAAACAATAGCTAACCTATGGTTGGCTTAAAGATGAATTTTGAACATTTGTGATATTGCTTGATTGACAAATAGTCTAAATAAGTTGTAAAATTTATCAATACATTACACAATTTATAAAAAAAAATAATAATAATAATAAACAAATAACATAAAACAATAGCTAACCTATGGTTGGCTTAAAGATGAATTTTGAACATTTGTGATATTGCTTGATTGACAAATAGTCTAAATAAGTTGTAAAATTTATCAATACATTACACAATTTATAAAAAAAATAATAATAAACAAATAACATAAAACAATATCTAACATGTGGTTGGCTTGAAGATGAATTTTGAACATTTGCAGTGTTGCTTGATTGACTGGTAGTCTAAAGAAGTTCAAAAAGTTATCAATAATTTACACAATTTATAAAAATAAATGCATGTCACTTGAAATTTCGAAAAGTAACTTTTGTCTTCTTATTCATCATCTCATGCAAAGGTTTTAATCTACCCCTTCATTTGTGTCCAACATCTTTCTTCTTTATGCCCTTAACTTGTGCAAAGTTGGGGTTATCCACATCTAATTCTTTGGTACCAAAATTTCCAACTCCCTTCATTATATTATTCACTTTTACACGCAATTCCTTAATCCCTTCATCAACCAATTGATAGGCATGTTTGTGCACAAAGATCTCTATAACGTGCAAATATTAACAACTTCGGATCATCGTCATCCACTATAACATTTTCCTCTTCAACGTCACAATCTTTTGCATCCAATCTCCATCGGCCTAATATATTCCTTTCGGGAATTTCCATAACATTCATTCTGTCAAGTGCTTTGATTGCATGACTACATAAAATTCCAAGATTTTCAAATTTCTTACAAGTACAATGTATTTCTCGACAGCTTTTTTCTCCTCTTAGCCAGTAACTTCCACCCTACCCTCCACAATATACTCTTCAACATTACCATACAAGCCAATCACGCACTTAACTTCTCCTTCTAACTCATGGACTTGCTTCAGTTGACAACAAAGGGATATATCCAACTCATATAATGAAATAAGTCAAAGATGGGGGGGTGTACAAACTCGCAACCTGGATTAAAATGGGAGACTTTTTCAATTTCATTCTTGGCAACTTTTGTCTAGAATCATATATTGCAGAAATTTCCTCATATCGCTTATTTAAACAATCCGATTGAAGTGAGTAAAGAATTGAACAATGTCATGATCACCTTTCAAATATCCCCTTAATGTTCCATTTAGACTTTCACTAAGTTGCGTACTTCACATTCCTCCAGTAAATACCCACTTCATATACACATGCGCCCACTGTTCTCTTTTTCTCCAAGTTTTTTTTCATCCACTCATTCTCTTGCAAGTTGTATTTATCAATCAAAGAATTCCAAGCTTCAATTAATTAATTCATGCTCATTCTCGTAGTCATAAATGCAAGTTTTTAAATCGCTACTAAATTTTGAACCACTCTTGAACAAGTAACCTAAATGCTTTAAAGCATTTTGCATTAGGTGAAAAGTGCACAACCCATGAAAAACCTCAGGCATGATTTGTGAAATTGCCTTAGCCATTGCTTGATCTTGGTCTGTGAAAAAACTAATAGGTTTTTTTCTTGACATTGCATGTAAAAAAGTTTCAAATAACCATTCAAATGACTTTGCAGTTTCATCATACAATAATGCTGCACCAAAAATCACTGTCATTCTAAAGTGGTTAAAGCCAAAAAATAAAGCAAGTAGACGGTACTCCTTATTTGTTCGAAAAGTTGTGTCGACACACCATCACCAAAAAGTCCATAATTTGTTATCATCTGATGATCATCCTAAAAAATGTTAGTAATCATCTCATCTACATCCAATGGAATGGTATAGTAAAAATATGGATTTTCTGCCACTTGTTGCTGGAAATATCTTAACAAACTCCCTAATTCACCGTACTGCAAGTTTCGCTATCTTTTTGCACTTAAGTAGGTTTTCTGATCCTCCCGCGTGAACCCTACAAATTCCTTCCCTCCTACTATAGCACTAATAAGGTCATGTGAAGCCTTAAGAGATATTATTGTCTCATCAGCTGTATCAATATTTATAGCTGAGCATCACATACCTTTTTCTGAGAGGCATCAAATGAGTACATTGAGGAAGATGCAAGGGTGATTGTGGTTGTTATTAAACTTTGACACAATCCACTTCGTCAAGTCTCGCTTAAAAGATATATGCATGAATGCATTACAATTTGTTCTTGTCTCACTTCGAGGATTTTTTATCATCGTGTACCGTTTATCTCTCTCTCTCCCTTCCTCCCTCCTTAGAACAAACAAACTTTCTACTAATCATAACACCATCTTTCTTGCTTTTGTTACAATAATCTCTTCTAATACTAAATCCCACAATTTTCCATATTTATTATAAAACTTATATACAGCTTCTTCTAATGGAAACTCCATACCAAGATATGGTGATTTATCCTTGGCCAACTCTCTCATTTCTTCAATGCATACGATCATTCATTATACCATTCTCTATTTCAACACTAACAAATATGAGGGAAAAAATTAAACAAAACAAGAATCTAAGCAAAAAAGTTATTAATTAATTTTAAATGCTGAGTAATTAAACAATTCAACGAAATCTAATGAATCAATTAATAATGTAAATGTAATAACCCCGACCCGTAATTAGCTACTAATCAGTGATTAAAGATGCTAATTGAGTGGATCAAATGAATTATGGGATTAATATGTAAATTGCATGATATTTGGCCTTCTATCTGTTACTTATAGAATATCTGTTTGGAATTCCACTTTAATATGTAAATTGAAAGCCTTATCGGCATCCGAAAACGAATTTGACTACACCGATATGTTATTTGGAATTTTTAGAATCATATGGCAAGTTTTATTAAAAATTGATTCAGAACGATTAATTAGGTTGTGTTTGGTTAGCCTAATGTGCCAATTAATGCATTATGTCATCATGACTATATATTCAACACATTTAGCTCTTTTCTCTCATTTCTTGAGTGCCAAAATCTGAGAATTCATCTTAGGGAGAGAGAGAGTGCAATTCTAGAGAGAGAAAGGTAGAAATTAAAGGTAGAAGTTGAAGGCTTTGCTTGAGTTCATCAATTTTGTGCAAGAATCTAGTTAATTCTAGACTATAGGTATGAATTCAACCCCTAAATTATGAATCTAAGTTATCAACATGAAGATTATGTGTTTAAGGGTGTGTTTTGAGCTTAGAAGGAAGATTTGAGTGGCAATTCATGCATGCATGTACATTTTCTTACAAATTGAGCATGATTTCCATGAATCCTCTCTTGTATGTTTGAAATTCATCTTCATTTGGGGAAATCATCAAGTTTCAAGTTGTTTTGTGGGGTTTGATCATGTTTTGGGAAGCTCTAGACCAAGAAAACCCATGCATGTTGTGTTCATGAACATTTATCATGTTTTAAGTTGAAATTGTGAGTTTTTAACAAACTCTTGGGCCATGATTTTATGAAATAATCTGTAATTCTTCATGTTTTACAAGTTTACTATGTTATCTCAAGTTTTGGGGCCCAAGAGATGTGTTTTGAAGGTTAGAATTCGAGTTTTGAGCTTGAAGGTGCAATCTGGAAATTCCAGAATTCGCATCTATGCTCGAGCGTGGGAGTTCACGCTTGAGCGACCACTCTGAGTGCGTGCACTCCGCTCGAGCAACCAAAAGTCCGCTCGAGCGTAAATTGCAAGCTCCCAGAAGTTTCATGTCTTTTACAGATCGCTCGAGCGAAGGAATGTGCGCTCGAGCGGCCATTCACATTTTGCATGTCCACTCGAGCGAGGAAAGCTACGCTCTAGCGTGGACCTTATTTTCAGAAATTTTGCCTAAGTGTTCCAAGGCATGTTTTGGCATTCTCATTGCATCTTAGGCATTCCTAAGCCTTAATTAAGCCATAGTAATGAGGTTATGGATTAGAAACACACTAAGAAAAGAATGTACTAAGTTCCAAGACTGCAAGTGTGTGTGTTTTAGGCAATGTGATAAGAAAGAATTAGAACCTATGTAATGAAAGCTAAGCCTTAATGGCCACTTGAATGTGTAAGGATAAGACATGCTTGTGTTATGTATTTTGTGATTGTAGGTCAAGACTCAAGGATTGATTGACCGCTTACTGGAACCACTGTGAGTAACGTTATCGTAAAGATACGTTCATATGAATTATGTTCTAAATGAAATATGATAAGTTCTGATTTCTGAAATGATATCTGTTTTCGTGAACGAATATTCCATGTTTGAAATCTATTATGGCATCCATAGATAGTCCCAAGTCATGGGGGACGCATGAAAATGCGGGTCCATGACATACAAGTAATTACGAGATCTCGTTAGCCACTTCATTGTGGTGATATGTGTTTAATCGGTATCCGGAACCGATTACTCTAGTCGAAACATTCTGTGATGTGTTCTGTGGGATGTACCATTATTATGTTCTGATATGAGAATGATTATGCTCTGGTTTGTTTTCTGCTTATGATATATTCGGATTTCGTTCACTAACCCCTTTACCTTAATGTTATTCACTGGGCTTTAGCTCATTGTGTGTGTATATATGTATAGGTGAGCATTCTGGAGCCCGAGCCTGAAGGTTTTTTGTCTGGACTTGTGTTTTGTTGTCAGCCAACCATTGTGCCTCACGTGGAGGTTCCCGCAGTATCCTGTGTTCAAGTTCTGTTGGTTCTGTGTATATATATGACTTGATTTAATTCTGTTGGCTATACTTAAGATACTTCAATGTGTGTGGGTATAGTGTATGATTGATTATTGCATACTTATATAAAGTTTTAAATATTCTGTTCATATAAGTCAGCACAGCTCATTGGACAATTTTAATTATGCGTTTGCTTCCGTTAGCCCCCTTAATTTTGCTAATCTGTTCAGAGGCCTTCGGTAATCTAAGGATTACTGGCTGGTTATGATGCTAAACCTATAGGACGGGTTTGGGTCGTGACAGTAAATTAATTAAAAGGATAGGGGAGAGGGAAAAAAAGATGTGTGATTTGTATAGTAGCATTGGAAATCAAGTACAGTAGCATTGGAAATTTATTGTGTCTAAGTAGATTATAAAATACAATTGCAAAATTATATTAGAATTAGTATATTATATAATATAGGGAATCTTTTGGCAGACACGCTAAAGATATAAATCATATGTCCTCTTATTATATAATTTTTTATATATGTTTCGTATTTTTGTCACAATGTTATGTCATTTTTTATTGAGTTATGACAATTTATGATTAAAAAATTAAATTCATATTTTGTAGTAAGGTTATACAGTTTTTTATTGAAACTTTTTTTAGACCATAAAATGCATAACATTATTACAAAAATACATAATATTGTTATAAAAAAATATGAATTACAAATTATCATAACTCTTTAAAAAATTATAAAATATTTATACAAAAATACATAACATGTACAAAATAATTTATATAATAAAGAAATTTTCTTACAATATACAATTGTGTTTCTCAATCCATTCACAAAAAACAAACCAAACCATTATATTTGTTGAAACCACTAACACACTGTACAAAATAAAATACAAAACATATATATGTATATACGTATACCAGTTTGTTGAACATAATGGTATGTAAATTTGGGAGAAGGACGGTGAAGCAAAGATAGAAAACATTGTTCAATCCGTTTGAGAGAAGACAAAAATGTATAAAATAAAAATAAAGATAAAAAATTAAAATAACTAACTTTTCTACTCCATGTAAAGCAGAGACCTTTTCCTTGAGGGGTAGAGAAGACAACAGTAGCTGGATAGATTGTTTTGTTATAATAAAATAAGAATTAATGAAACCGTTACATAAAAAATTTAAAAAAAAAAAAAAGAAGGAAAATGGTGCTGTTTCATTACACGGCAGGGAATGATGCACTGCAGGACCCATGTCCTACGTGTAAAGCCCTTGGCTTGCCAACAATAATTACAACAAAAGAAAAGAGCTTTGTACCCTCAAAATACATTTCCACGCCTTTAACTCAACAAAATCACCACATATTTTCTTGCACAAAATCCCATAGGGTGAGCACAAAGCCCAGTAGGAAAATCTTAACAAAGTATATACATTTTATACTGTCTCCTGGTATGAATGCATATTCCATGTCATGCTCAAAACATATATTTCTATCTTTCGAGAAATCTTGTGCCCAATGCAATTGAAAGCACAACAATTCAATAATTTCAATGTAGTTACAAGGGGTGGTAAATACGACTCAGGTAATCCCTAAGTTGGTGTCTACAAGTAGTCATAACAAGCACTACCAATCACCACCTTACCGATTGCTAACTAGAAGGCATATGGTACCTCGTCCGTGCTTGTTTTCGGTCTTTTACCATGGATACTCAAGCCAACTTAAACAATACCAACTACACCCTTTATCCAGACTTACCAACGTATTTATTCCGAAACAAATCAAAATGATCTTGTTTCATAAAACAATTCCTTTCTTAAAGTAATAATTTTCCAATAGAAGATTCAAAATCAATTGTAATAATGATTAAATGGAATGTCAATGCAAAATGTAATAATGCATTAATATAGTTTCATCTTCAATTCCTCCATATAATCCTCCATTATGATCAAATTCCCACATCTCTTATCAATATAACATCATAATATATATTCCAAAAGATAATATAACAATATCATCATACATGCACTTTCCACATATTAATCATCATTTTTAAATTTGGCTTTTCCATGACAAACCAACAATGAGCTTTTCATCAAGCTTCAAAATCAACATTTTTCATTTCTCTATGAAATTCTCATTTGATACAACTATACAAATTCTTTTATTCACATAACAATTTATCAAACATGAATTTCACAAAACCTTAACATTTTCTCAAAATTTCCAAATTCTAGGATTTCCACCAAAACTAAGTTTTTGTTCTATTTTTGAAAAGATTTTTCCAAACAGCACCCACACTTTAGAACATAGCTCATATTCTCAAAAGCTTTGGGAAAAATAGAGAAAAGCCACTCAAAATATCATTTAGGGTTCACTAACCCAAAACCATGGTCCAAACATGTAAGAAATACTCCAAACAAGTATAGACTTGCAAATATATATATATATATATGACTCTAAAAATGTCCCTACCTCAAGCTTAGGAGATGAATGAGATGGAAAGCCTAAAACTCAACGTTAAAGAAAAATCAATTCAATCAGTGCAAACGTAGCCCTCGTCGCCCTCTTCGATTTAGTGTAAAAAGTCCTATCAAATTCTTGAAGATTTTTGCTAAATCTTAGAGAGAAGTTTGGATTTGGATATGTTTGTAGAGAGAAGGAAGAGAAAATATGGATATATATATATAGAGAGAGAGAGAGAAGTGAAAAAGTGTCTCAAACATGTTTTTGGCATAAGTTTTGAGGAAAAGAGCTCAAAATTTGAGACAAACGTCCTAAAATCTGCATGAGCGGTTCGCATTTCGCACGAGCGGAATCCTAAATCCACACAAGTGGATTATGTGCCTCCATAGGCGGTATGCTCCAAAGAAAACCCAAGATTTTTCATCAAAATCTGCTTGAGTGGGACCCAAATCCACACGAGTGGTTTCTGTCCAAAAAACCCCTGTGATTCCACTCAATTTTGCCAGCAAAAGCCAAAATTGATTTCATAACCCAAAATAAGTTCCAACGCCCAAAACTCTAAATTTTTAACTCGGAAATGTTAAGAGAGGTTAAGTAAGAAAAGAAAAAAAAATGTCAACAACCTAATATGATATTCAAAACGCCGAAAGTAAAACAAACTATTTTACTATGCAATACTGATCAAGTCCAAGACTTGGGACCTCACAGAAAAATTCAGTAAAAAAAAAAAAAATCAAAGATGGGTTGTCACGCCCTAAAAAAAAATACAATAATTCAACAGTGAAGACTAATAAAAAAATGACATAAATAGAGTATTAGGCTTTCATTAATCAGAGTCCATCTACAAAAGGGCACATGCATTACACATTCATAAGCTCTACCCTGAATCTATAACATGTGGCACCAAACTAAAGGATCAACGAAATAGATGCCCTACAAGCTTACAACTTTCCAAGATGATGCTTGGTTATAACAAAACGAGTCAGAAGCTCAATACAAATAAATCCTTAGGCTTGTACAAAAGTAAATACAAAATAAACAAAAGTGAGCTCTCAGCTCCACAATCCTCCCAAGCTACTGCCTTGGCAAAGGCATATCACCGGCACTTAAAAATGGTTTTCCCAAATAGTGTGAGCCAAAGCCCAGTAAAAACAATCTAGCACAATATATGAACTTTAACAAGATTATAAACATGATGCACATGGCCAATGTTTAAAGTAAAAATCATTTAAAACTCTTCTTCCCAAACCCATATTATATCAATTTGTTTCGTGTCATTTCATAACTCCTCAATTCATGAGTCATAACCATTATTATCCAGACAACCCAATTGAGATTACAACTCAGTGGTTTTCTTACCAAACAACCATTACACATAAGCACTTCAACTTTCCATTTTACAAAAATTTCGTCTGCGGGAATCGGCACCCATGTATACACAATGTTTTCAGGACTTTCACCCTAGACACACCGGCCAACTTAATTCAATGGAGTCCATCCCCTTTCTCCTCCTAAACAAGAGTACATCCCTTTTCTCCTCTCAAACATCATACATATACAATGTTTTAAACACAGTCATATTCAACGACAATCAATAATAGATTGGTTTCAATTTATCTAATCCTCATGCAATTTCTACAACAATCATAGCTATCTTCCACTGATAGCCCGGAATAGATATTTCTAAACAGATGTACAATCTTCTCAACAGATAAATTATCAAATTTCTATAGGTGAGAGGTGATACATATCTGACTTCACCGTTTATATAAACATTCATCTAATTTCATATTCCTATTTCCAATTTCATTATTTAAGAAAAATAATTATTTGAACATTTTAGGGCAAACTCTCATTTTCCCAATCTCATCTCAATCACCAAAATCAAACATTTTAACATGAACCCAGGTCATATCCATTCCCATAACCATTTCTAAGACATCCATTATAAAAACCCCTCTCTAGAATTGAAACCCCAAACCCTAGGTTTGTCAAAATCACCTCACAACCCAATGCTTCTCACATATCAAGGAATAATCAAGTTAAGGCTCATAGAGAGTGTAAAGACTCCCTACCTCAAGCTTAGATGACCAAAGCAACAATGGAGTAACTTCAAGGATGTCGAAATCAACTTCTACTTGGATCAAAACAGAGCTCTTGAGATGCTCTACCTTTTTAACAAAGGCACACTGGGTAGAGAAACCAATGGATCTAGGTGAAATTGTAGAGAGAATGTGAGTTTTAGAGAGAGAGAGAGAGAGTCCCGATCTAGGGTTTTTTGGGAAAAAGAGATGAAAAAGTGATGTAAAATGAAGCTGCTACGAATTGATATACGCATAGTCCGCTCGAGCATAGGAGTTGACGCTCGAGTGTCAGACACAATAAGTTGTTTCGCTCGAGTGTAAGCAATGTCTGCTCGAGCATAGAATACACACATCCAGTAGTTTTGCAGACAGAACAATATCGCTCGAACGCAAGAGTGGCCGCTCAAGCGCACACCCGCTCGAGTGTAGAATACACTCTCCCAGTATTTTTGCAGACCTGCAAAAGTACTAAGAGTTTGCAAAGCCCGCTCGAGCGGAAGGGCAAAATTCTGGGCAGCAAGAGTTGGAAAAAACAGGCAACCAACCTATTCCAAACACAACCACAACAATTCCAAAGCCAAGTTTAAGGGAAAAGAAGATAAGCAAGCCATATTCAACAGTACGAAACCAAGAAACTCGCGCCCAAATTACAACAAGGGTCGAGTCAAAACCGGAATCGCTCAAGAAAGTGATGTTTTCCAATGAATAGAGAAAAGTGAAGATGGTAAAGCTAAATTGAAACACAGCAGTTTAGGGAACGTGGAAAGTGAAAAAGTGAAAGTGGTTTGTATTTTAAATTGTTGTATTTGTGAAAGTGGTTTGTATTTTAAATTACTATTTTTATGTTGAGATGGAAAAACATGGATGAATTCTATTTATTTATTATTATATAAATGTCACATAGCAAAAGTTTTCAAAGTCCAAAGTAAATAGGATAGATAACACAACAAATGTTATCAATTGGTATGAAGTATCCCCAAAAAAGTTTAAGAGGATGGAATAACTGACAATATTATTATATGTACATATATAAAGTTACTATGATTAATTAAGATAGAACAATATGTGATAATTAAGGGGAGTTGATTATGCTTGCTTCTATATATATATATATATATATATTCAATAATCCTTAAGTCATGTCATGGTCATGCTGTTTTCTTTCATGTTTATCTATTTTTTAAGATAAATTACATTGATTTCTCTTAAGATTAGAGAAAATATATAATAAATGTTATAAAGTTAAAAATCAGAATTACTGTAAATGGTGTAAAAATATAAAAATAAAAAAAAAGTAAAATATTAGTATCAGTATAAAAGAGAGGACAATATTATTTTTTTTTCATTCACGATATTAATAAACTAATGATAAAAATGGAGTTAAGTGTAACGTGAATTAACATTAAAAAGCTCAATTTAATTTTTCAAAATTGTGAAATTCCTTGTAGTTTTTTCAACTATCAAAAGAGGTTATACTTTATTTGTTTAGGCAGAAAACATTACAGAATTTTTTTTCAAAAAATGTTTTCCAGAGATTTCTATGTTTGGTGGTAGTGATGGTGGGATGAAGGTGGAGGTGCAAGTGCAAGTGCTAGTGGGGTGTGGTGGTAATGGCGATAGTAATGGTGGCGGTGGCGGTGGCAATGGTGATGGTGATGTGGTGGTAGAGGTGATAATTGCGGTTGTGGTGTAGTGACATTGATAAGATTTTAGTCTGAAAAACATTTTTTGCCAAATAGATTTGTTTTCCGTTGATTACGAAAAATGTTTTTTGCCAACCATGAAAAATATTTTTCATTGACTTTTATTTTTTATTATGCCATATACTAGAAAACAGTTTCTGCCCAAACAAACAGAGTTGAAAAATCTAAAAACTCTCGAGATATTGATTTATAATTATGTTTCAATTTAAAACAGTGAATATCAATCATAATCAAACAATCAATGACAAATTAACACAACGATTTAATATGGAAAAAAATCACAATTGGAGCACCTCCAATTGTGATAAAAAAAAATTACAGGCCAAAGTCACAAAACAATCTACTAAGAAAACAAAAAAGAATTACATATGAGTACCCTTAATTACCTAGCGAATCCACGCTTGAATTGAACCAAACTCGATGTGCCTCTTCCACCAACGTTTTCACTTCAAAATTACTTTACCTAACATTGAATCCACAATGCCGATGTCGAATCCATGATGATGAGTCACTCTAAAATTCACTAAAGTTTCAGGCCCAAATTCTTCGGAATCCACCGATGAACACTTCTCTCATTTTGTGAATAAGCGAACAAAATCAACCCTTGATGTTTATTAATACGTAGTTCGTTGATCAATCAATCACTTTCTATATATCAAGGAAACTCATATAAACCACCCTCCAATATAGAACACTTTGTATTTTATTCTTCTCTGAGAATTTGGACAAGTTCAATCCTAGAAAAGCAAATGGCACACTTTATACTAAATAGACCTGCAAAGATTGCTCAAATGCCCATTTTATAGCTCGAGCTGTGTGAGTAGAAGTCGGTGCAAACATATAGGGCAACCGCTTGAACGCAACATTCACTACTCGAGCGGTGAAATATATTTCCTAGAAGTTCAGTTTGCAAGTGAGATACTGGATGATCCATTTCACCGCTCGAACGCATAAATAATCGCTCGAGCAGTCCAATAACTTTGCTTCGATTCCCGTACATAGTTAGCGAAGTGGCAAATAAGGAATGCTCAAGATACGGAATGTTAGCACAAACTCCTCTACATAGGAACAATTTGAGTTGGTTTCGCATCTAAATATTTACAACCTCACTGAAACATAAGAGCGAATAAAATTACAACTAAATAGTTTTGTCAAATCAGATTGCCAATTACAAAAACCTAACAATCTCCCCTTTTGACAATTCTGTGACAAAACACCTAACAAAGAAAAACATTATCACCCTAACCCATTATAACTAACAAAGATAATTTTCTCAAGATCATGATCTGCAAAATAGCTATTAATGCCACAGAAATATATGATAGCATGAAACATATGACAATATGAAAATTAAAAAAAATAAAATAAATAACACTAGTTCAAAAATCTATCCCTCAAATATAGCATTAGTATAATTTACTTATTTTTTATTAGTATTTTAACATTTCACTCTTAATTTATCATACAAGTGAAGTTTTCTACACGAAATTTTTTAAAGGAATTAGAATTTATGGTTAGCATAAAAAATAATAATAATAAAATATACGGGTGCAACTCATAAAAAAGTACCGTGTAACTCTATACTATATTGCACACCTCTATGTTTATATATATATATATATATTACTAGATTATAATTCTTCCAAAAGTTATATGATGCCACTACATGTTTTAAATACATTAATTCGTGTAAAAAATGTATTTATGACATGGGTAGGCTTTGATGGCTTGAAAGATGTGATTGCGTTGCAACAATGCTCAAGGGAAGATTTGTTTGGCTCATCTTTGAATCTTTCTTTAATCAATTTGTAATTTTTTATGATCATTTTTAATTAGCATTTATTTTTTATTTGTTAGAACTGGGTTTGAATTCTGTCAAAACAAAAACAAAAAACAAAAAATACAATCAATTTTACTTCTTCAACAGCATATGAACAAAACAACGGAATTCATTAATGAATAGGTAAGCCAATGGGTACTAAAATGCTCTAATGCTACAAAACCGAATGAATTACACATCAACTACTCACACTAGATACACACACATTAGAGCAAAGAAAATGAACGGATTTTTTTTTTTTTTTTAAATGAAAAATCGATATGAAAAACTTGTTTGTTACATATATATCCATAAACAAACATCCAACGGACAACTTTTATTAATATTTCACAAATGATCAATGCAGAGTCCACTGCATCCGTTGCTAAGGATTTCATGTCTTTCTATTCCTCCATTTTGATGATGCATCGAATGCTTTCCCCTTTTAGCATGTATTCGAAGGCCTTGTTGATCTCTGAGAATGGGACTTGATGAGTGATGAACTTCTCCAGTTCAAGTTCCTGCAAAGTCAAAAATTTAGGCAAATAAGAGTTACACATTTTGAGCTTTCATTTGCACTATGGGCATAGAGATTTGCAAAGTGGGATTCAGAAACTCACTTTGTTCATGTATTTTTCAACAACAGAGGGAATGTCAGATCGGGGTTTGTAGTTTCCAAAGAAAGTGCCCTTAAGTGTCCTCTCATTTAAGAAATTCACAGGGTGTGTCTTGAACACAGCATCTTTGTGAGGGACTCCCACAAGAACAGCAACACCCCAGCCCTGCAATGGCAGGTTGTAGTCTATCAGCATTCAACATGACATATATACATTTATATGTTGTAGTCTAGAGCACCACTTTGTTGTCAATGAGAAAGAGAAAAAAAAAGAGATTATCAAAGTGGTGGAAAGTAGGGGAAACATACATCATGGACACATTCAAATGCCGAGATCATGGCCTCAGTGCTTCCTGTACATTCAACACTTCTGTCCACTCCTCCATTGGTCATCTCAGAAATCACCTGAAGAGAAAGGAAGAAACTTGATCAAATACTTGAAAATGAAAGGGAAGATTTTGCAAGTACAAATAAGAAGTGTAGAACGGTACCTCTTGAACTGGTTTGTTGTAGTCTTTGGGGTTTACAAATTCTGTCACACCAAACTTCTTTGCTGTTTACCCAAGAGACAGAATGAGAGAGAAATGTTTAATATTAGAAATTAAAGTCCATTATATTTAACTGCAATGTGAATCAAAATGATTGTGTCTTTCCTCTTGTATTATACGATGCCTTTATTCATATTTACTATTATTATTCAAGAAATGCTCAATGATCCCCATTTGATGGGACTTAAGGCTTGGTTTGGATTAATTTGGTTTAGTAAATGCTCAATGATGACAAAATGGAGGTTACATGTAGCCTATGTTGCAAGTTTCAACCAAGAATTTAGATGCAATTGGCCCATCAAAATCAGCAAATGCCTAACGTTCTCCTGTTTGGTTGTGTTTTCATCATTTTTAGTATTTTCGTAACAAAAACAATGAAAGTTCCAAAATACTCATTAGTTTTCATGTTATGATGTAACACTTGTCATATTATTAAAGTGAAGTGAATCTTTTCTCAAATTCTAAAATTCAGAGAGAGAGAGAGAGAGAGAGATATGAGAGGAAAACTAATAAACACAAAAAAAAAAAAAATGAGTGGAAAACTAATAAACACAAAAAAAAAGGGGGGGGGGGAAATATTAATCTATTTTTTTTCATTATCGCTCAATATGTCAAAATTCTTCCTTTAAAATTAGTGACAAAATATTTTTCTCATCAAAGGTCTCAAAATATTAAAAATTATTAGTGAGGAAATGGTCTTAAAATATTTAAAATCAAGTTTCTCAAAAAAAAATATATTTTAAAAATATTGGTGACGAAAATATATTCCTCACTAATAATTTTATAATTGGTGACAAATTCTTTTCTAACCAAAAGTCTCAAAATTTTGGCGCCACCCAAAACAATAAGAGGCAAAACCTTTGGTGACGAAATTTAATTTTTCCTTACCTAAAAAAAGTATTTATTGACGAAAATAAATTTCGTCACCTATTATTTTTACGTTTTTATTATATGTGACAAAATTTTATAATTTGTCACGGATTATTTTTTTTAGTGACGAAATTTATTTTCTTTACTACTTTTCGTCACCATAAGTTACTTAGAGAGCTAATTAACTTGTGTTCTATATTGAGAGAGAGAGAGAGAAAGAGAGGGGGAGAAGAGGAAAATTGATAAAAAAATAAAAAAAAAAAAAGGGAGGGAAAGTTAATAGTCTATTTTTTTTCATTATCACCCAATATGTCAAAATTTTCCCTACAAAATTAGTGACAAAATAATTTTCTCACTAAAAAGTCTCAAAATATTAAAAATTATTAATGATAAAAATATATTTCTCACCAAATGATCTTAAAATATTTAAAATCAAGTTTCTTAAAAAATATATATATAAAATTATTGGTGATGAAAATATATTTCTCACTAATAATTTTATAATTGGTGACAAATATTTTTCTCACCAAAAGTCTCAAAATTTTGGCGCTACTAAAAAAAATTAGCGGGAAAACCTTCGGTGACGAAATTTAATTTTTCCTCACCTAAAAAGAAGTATTTGCTGACGAAAATAAATTTCGTCACCTATTATTTTTATTTTTTTATTATATGTGACAAAATTTTATAATTTGTCACAGATTATTCTTATTTGGTGACGAAATTTATTTTCTTCACTATTTTTCGTCACCGTAGGTTACTTTTGTTGTAGTGATTACATGTCACATCAATTAGCAACAAAAGTTTACAAATTTCGCTAGTTATAGTCTAACAATTTATCCCAAAAAAAATTGGTTTTGAAAAATATTTCGCCAAACAAAGAAAACAGAAAATAGAAACTCAACCAATTTAGAAAAGTTGAGGAAGAAACGCATACTGGTGTAGGGATTTAAAGAATTTAATGGAACAAAGATGCAATCGACCAGGATAGATTATAAATGCAAGTAAGAAATGATGCAACAACACAAATACTGTAGTTAGTTTTATGAAAGTAAAATTGTATCAAAAACTACTGTAAATATAACGCTTGCTAGTCCCATTATGTGATCACCTACCTTGTTCATATCTGTTAGAATTCAAATCCACACCGATAATCCTTGAAGCACCAGACACTCTGGCCCCTTCTGCAGCCTAATCACACAAAATTACCATCAAATATAATATTGATCAGATACATTTGGCTAACAGAGACACTCAATAATCATATTTATAAGGCAATTAGAGGGAAGAAAAAAAAAAGAAAAAAACTCACAGCTAGGCCTACAGCTCCCAATCCGAAGACAGCCATAGTTGAGCCCTTTTTTGGCTTGGCAACATTCACGGTGGCACCAAATCCTACCCAAAACAAAATCCATCTGTTTATTAGAACAATATGAATTGAATGGTCCAACAATGATCAACTCTGCAATCAGTTATTAGAATCAATAAGCCTTCAAATCATTCATCTGAAATTTTTTGAAAGCCTTCTTCTTGGATGATAATGGTACTTTCCAAAACACAATCAATCCCTTGAAATCTTTTGATAGAAGCTTGTTGATATCTTCATATCATAAAGCAAATTGATGGTATAAGGCAAACACAAAAGGGATTGACATTAAAATTAGATTGACATTTTTTTTTTTTTATACCTGTGGAGATTCCACAACTAAGAACACAAACTTTGTCGAGAGGAGCGAGGGGGTTAATCTTGGCGAGACAGCCAACGTGGACAACCGTGTACTCGCTGAAGGTGGATGTTCCAACAAAATGGAAAATTGGTTTGCCATTGATTGAGAATCTTGATTTTTGATCATGGATCATCACTCTCCTGTCTGTGTTGATCCTAAGGAGATCACACATGTTGCTCTCTTCAGATTTACAGTGAGCACATTCTTTGCATTCCCCTGTAAAGACTGGAAGGACATGATCACCAGGTGCAAGATCAGTCACTCCTTCTCCAACACTCTCCACAATCCTGCAAATCCACCAAAATCAACAAAATTCATATTTTCAATCCATAATTAGATCACACATTTCATTTTAGGCTTCAACAATAAACAAGAACAAACAATTTGATTGAAATTAAGATTTTCTTGGAAAGAAATCAACTTACCCTCCTGCCTCGTGGCCGAGGATTCGAGGAAAGATGGGGTTTTGGCCCTGCAAGATTGAAAAGAACCAATTTGGGTGTCACCATGGTGGCTTGAATTTATTGAAATTAATGTGGAATTTTTAGGAATAGTATACTACGTAAAGTGAAAAATGAGTCACCTTGGCTTCCCAGAAGTAAACATCAGTGTGGCAGAGAGAGGTATAGAGGATCTTCACACGAACCTCCATCTTCTGCGGTGGCGCCACCTCCACTTCTTCTATCACCAGTGGCTTCCCTGCTTCCCATGCCACAGCAGCTGCCACCAAAAAAATAAAAATAAAAATTTTTTGAAGAAAGACTTTGTTAACCAATCATTTTCAGAAGTAGAAACAGTTTGATTTTTTGAAGAACTTGTTGAACTGTTTCTGAAAACTGTTTTCGAAAGAAAAATTCATTCCAAAATCAGTGATGATGATATTATACAAACCTTTGCAGCGAATGACTTGACCAGCTGTGTTTGACATCTTTCCTTCTTCACTGAAAATAAACCGAGACTTTATAGCTTTTGTTATGTTTAGGAACTCCTCTCTTCTATGCACTCGTTTCTGTGTGAGATGATGGAAAGGCTCTACTCTAGTGTTATTTATACTATGATTGGAACATAGAAAGCGAATAAGAGCTCTATACCACGTAATATAAATTAATAATAGTTGCAATTATAAGATTATTTTAGTGGTAATCATGTATGATTAAATAGTTGTCTTTGGGGCTATTCTATAAGTTAATAATAGTTGCAATTTATAAGATTATTTTAATGGTAATCATGTGTGATTAAATAGTTGCCTTTGGGGCTATTCTATAAATTAATAATAGTTGCAATTTATAAGATTATTTTAGTGGTAATCATGTGAGATTAAATAGTTAGTCTTTGGGGTGGACTTTAATAAAATATCTAAAAATCATCATTTGGTAAAGTGGATACAATAGGCCACGCCAAAACCATTCCCGGATTTTTGGTTGCTGGTATTTTGGGATTGAGCTTTTATTTTAAAATTATTTTTGAATTTTAGTAGTTGATATTTTGAGACTGGACTTTTAGTTTACAATATCTTACAAAACCATTCTTAAGTTTTGGTAGCTGGTATTTTAGGCCAAAGTTTTCAGTTTTAGTATAATTTTTTTTTTTTTTTGGTAAATTTAAAAATCAGAATTAATATAAATAGTGTAAAATATGAAAATAAATAAAATAAAATACAGTCTCAGTGTAAAAGATATAATAATATCATTTTTTTATTCATATGACTAATAAATTAATGATAAAAATTGGGTTACGAGAAAAAATTACTCATAAATCCCATTTTAGGGAATGTTAATCCATTTAGTCTTACATGTTTTCTTATAAACCGAATAGTCCTTTTTTATTTTTGGTAGGTATTATTGATTTGATTTAGTGATATTAGAGTTTACTTATATGCCCTTTGGTTGAGATTTGATTTTGATGTTTGTTTGGATTGTGGGTAAGGTGTGGGGTAACATTTCTATATTTTTTAGGAATTTGGTAAAGTTATTGGGGGGATTGTTGATATTACTTACGCGGTGTGTCATTATTGATGTTCAATCATTTGTGATTCTCTGAAGAGGGTGTGCTAGGTTTACGGTTTTTTTGGTGTTCATACAAGGGTTTAGAGGGAGAGGGGCTGTGCAATTTTTACCAGGTTGGTGGATTTTTTTTTTTTTTTTTTTTTTTTTTTTTTTTTGCAGATGTGATTTTTGACGTTGTGTTCTCTATTGTTGTTTGCGGTTTGCTAGTAATGTTTACGGTGGAAACTCACACAGTTTCTGTCTAGGGTTGTCATCTTCGCAGTGGCAACATTGTAGGACATTAGTTTATGTTCTTTCCCAATGTTGTGGACCATTTTACGACTGTGTTATTTGGTTTATGTTATCTGCAATGTTACTTATAATTGATATGATGTTGGCAGAAACAAAAACAATACATCGTGTGGGTTTGTAACATTAACAGTTCATAAGTTTTTCCATGAATGTTGTAACATTTGAATAGTTTGTTTCGGTTACATCGTTCTGTAATTTACAACGTTATTGCCGGTTTTTTTTTCTTCAAATTGTTCTAGGTATGGAGTTTGCCATTTTGCTTTTGTGCATATTCGGACAGGCGAATGCGGTTGCTCGTCTATGCAAACAGTAAACACAACATAACAACACTTCGTCCATCAAAAAGCATACAACTATTATTCCCAATTTCGGCATAAACAACCAAAAATCGCAATTTCAAACCACAAAACGACTTACAAACCCAAACAATCTCCGTTGGCCAACATTAACCCTCACATCTTCAACTCAACATCATACATTTCACATACAAACATCTACACACCTACTCATATTTTCAAATCATTTACCTTCCAATTACCACCCAATTACAGTTTCGTCATAGCCTCTCCAATTACTTACATGAGACGCAACAAAACTTGTCAACGTTAACCCCCAACAAATATTAACAAACGCATAACATAACATCAACAGACTTTGACAACTCCCCCAATATTAAATGTCATTGCCACCCACAACCCCCACAAACAACAACCTTACGAGTAACCGAACCAAACGTAAAACAAATATCTTATGAACATACATTCGTAATCTCACTATCGTTGCAACGTCAAATTATCACAACAACACCTAACCACACACACACCCAATCGTATAAAACACAACACATACATCAACAAGAAAAATACACCTCGACTGCCCATCAACAACATTTCCACCCTGCTCCCAAATAATAATAGTATTACACATTCATACACACCTAACATCTGCCATGTTTGCATAACTCTGGACAACTATCCATACAACATCAACACAACCCACATGGAGTTCTCACCCGTGTAATCACTAACATCCATCCACACCAAAATCACATTACTCACACACATACACAACAAACATATCAAACAACTACATTATTCATCCATCTTCAAAAATAACATGAACCTGAAACTCATTTTTTCCTAGCAAATATTTTCGTTACAACACATAAACACATCGAAATGCCATTTTACACAAACAGTAAACAGAACATAACAACACTTCATCCATTAAAAAGCATACAACTATTATTCTTGATTTCGGCATAAACAACATCATCATAAACAACCAAAAATCGCAATTTCAAACCACAAAACGATTTACAAACCCAAATAATCTCCGTTGGCCAACATTAACCCTCACATATTCAACTCAACATCATACATTTCACATACCTACTGCCATCGCAAGACGACACCGAATCACTGACGCCGTTAGTTCATCGACGTTACAGACTCACCGACGTGCAGAGGTCAAGAATCCTCAGTTCTCATGGCAAATAACTTCTGCAAATGTTAATGATGCGTAAGGCTTTTTGGGTTTCTAGGGTTTTTGTGGGTCGCGTGCTATGTTACTGTGGGGTTGAATATTGGAGGGTCAACAATGCAAAATGTGAATATTCAATCACACAGGATGACGATCCCAGTCACTAACATTGGGATAGAAACCTAGAAGTTTACATTATATCTCGACCGTTTTGTTTGGGATGGAGAGAAAACATAATTAAAAAAAAAAAAAAAAAAGGCCTATAGTAAGCTTTTGGGTGTTTTGGTCACTACAACATCATTAAAAACTCACATTTACCCTCTAGCAAAATCAGGGCACGTGTTAATTACATGGGTATATAAGTAATTAATGTTCAAACAGGACTTGTCAGTCTGCAAAATAAAAGGTAGGACTAAATGGTTCAACGCATTACAATTTGGGATTTATTGGTGCTTTTTCCTAAGTGTAACGTGAATTAAAACATTAAACACCTTTCTCCGTCTTTTGACTAAGATCAAGTGAATTAAAACATTAAATAGCTCAATGTAATTATTCTAAAATTGTGTAACTCCTTGCATTTTTTCCAAATCTCAAAAGAGGTTACACTCCATTTGTTTGAACGAAAAATAATTTTTACAAAAAAAAAAATTCAGAAAATACTTTTCGGAGAAAACCCTATTCTATGTTTGGTGGTGGTGGTGGTGGTAGTGGAACGAAGATGAAGGTGGAGGTGGAGGTGGAAGTGGAGGTGGAGGTGGGGTAGTGGCGGTGGTAATGGCAATTGTGATGATGGCGAAAATATTTTTTGGAGTAAACCCTCTTCTATGTTTGGTGGTGGTGGTGGTAGTGGAACGAAGATGGAGGTGGAGGTGGAGGTGGAGGTGGGGTAGTGGCAGTGGTAATGGCAATTGTGATGATGGCAGTGACAGTGGTGATGGTGGTGTAGTGGTAGTAGTGTAGTGACATTGATAAAATTTTAGTTTAGAAAACTTTTTATGCCTTTTCAAAATTGAAAATATTTTTTTTATCAAAATAGATTTGTTTTCCGTTGAATATGGAAATTCTGCTAACCATGAAAAATACTTTCCCTTTACTATCTTTTTTATTGTGCCATACTCCAGAAAATATAGAAATTTTTCAAAACATATTTCTACCAAAACAAACAAAGCATCAGTATAATTTTCCTTATTTATTTATTTATTATTTTAGCATTTCACTTTTAATTTATCATAAATACTCGATTTTTGTTAGGCAAAATTCTAAGAATATTATTTTTGATTAATTAAGTCTAAAAATAAAAATTTACTTGTTTTTCGCCTTAAAAATATAAAATAGGAGAAGGATCCCCTCCAATCTGAGGGTGCTGTTTGGGCCTGTGAGGTCTATTACGGGTCTCGTTTCAATCCAAAACATTCATTTTGTAGGACACTTAATGTATTTAATTCATAAAAAAATTAAGTCGATCCGATAATTATAATTTATTCAATTTATTGTGTTTATCACCAAAAAAATGTATTGAATATTTTTAAAAACACAATTATCGTTCATTTTTTAGTGAAAAGCGTGATAAATTGAATATGCTATAATTATCGAATCAACTTAATTTTTTGTATGAATGAAATAAATTAAGTGTCCGATAAAATAAACAGTTCAGATCATCGAAACAAAACTCGTGGTAAATCCCACACGTCCAAACAGCGATCTGCCTCCAATAAAATAGTGATCCACTCAACTTTCACCTAAAAAAAAAACCACTTTTAGTAATTATTCAACATATATATATGTGTATATTCTTTTTAGATAAAGTAATTATTCAATAAATTAACTTTAACAAGTGAAGTTTTCCATATAAATTTTTTTAAAGGAATTACAATTTATGGTATAGCATAAAAATAAAAAAAACAAAGTATGAGAGTGTAACTCAAAAAAAGTAACGTGTAACTCAAAAATATATTACACTACTCTTTGTATAATTTTTTTTTTTTTTTTATCTGTTCTACTAAATTATAATTCTATCAAAAATTATATCAGGCCACAGGCTGAAGGTTGTTGTTATACCACAAGGCACATCAGCCCTGTTGTTAGCGGTGAGCATGATTCGGATTGGGAGAAAACCAGGACCAATCCGTTATCTACAATTCTTGAAAAATTAGAACCAATCCATTCAATTTAGGACCACAGATTCACATAATTAAATAACAAAAAAAATATAGAACATTTAAAGCAAACAACATCTTGTATGAAATGATTAGCAGCAGTAGTAGACAACAACAAACAAATTCCAAGCAAACACACAACAAACAAATTCCAAGCAAACAACATCCTGTGAAAAATTCCAAGCAAATACACAACAGCCGTAGTAGACAACAACAAACAAATTTAGCAGAAAATTGTGGATTACTTACATACAGAAATCAAAGAAAAAACATACACTGTGGATTAATTTTTTACTTACATTTTTTAATTGATGATAATGAACACCCGAACATTTGAACAGGAAAAAAAAAAAGAAAAAAAAGAAGAGAGAGAGAGAGAGAGAGAGAGAGAGAGAGAGAATAGGAAAATGCATAAAGTAAGGGGGGAGGGATGGAAAGGTATATAGTAAGTTAGACCCTCTGAAGTCTTAATTCACTTGAAAAGCTGCAAACGTATATCAAGGGCATTACAAAACCCTATTATAGCTATGTTTAAGCAGTAAAATAGAATGGAGAAGGACACACTTCAAAGCTACAAAAGTTGTGTATATAAAATGATATCACACCAAATAATATCATCATGGTGTATAAGTAATGATTTTATGTTACCATAGTAATTATCAAGCACAAGTCAACAAACCAATAGAAATAATTACATTTCAACTCCTCACAGACTCATCCATTACATACAATTCACCAATAGAACAACAAAACTCGTTACAATTTTCGAGATGCCTCTTAACAAATAAAAATAAAAACAGGAAAAATAAAAATAAAATCTCTTACTTTCATTTACCGAATCCATTGTAGATGACATGAACAATTGATTTGAGATTAAATCCATCGATCTGAGATGAAATTGTATGTTTTTTCTTTGAGATTAAACCCATTTTAGAGTGTTAAAGAGAGAGAGAGAGGGAGAGAGAGAGAGAGAGAGAAGGAGCTCACCGAGAGAGAGACAATAGCTACAGCTACCGATCTGATTTGAGATGGATGATCTGAGATGACTACGTCTGAGAACAAAGGAACAAAATTAGTGTCACCAAGAGAGAGAGAGTGAGAGAGAGAGAGAGAGACAAACAACTCACCAATCTGATCTGAGATGGATGAGGGTGTGAAAGAGAACTCAGTCTGAGATGAGAAAGAGAAGACAGAGAGAGAGAGAGAACACTGATAGAGAGATGAAAGTGAGAGACAGTGAGTGAGTGAGACGTGAATTAGGTTACACCTTAGCTTTTATATGAAACAAGAAATTATATTGTGTGGGAGCGTATATGGTATAAATATAGATTATTTCTAGACAGATCGAATCGGTTCCAATTCGGAACCGTGGGGTTCAATTCGGAACTGATTCGTGGCCTACGGATTTTGAAATTTTCAATCCGGAACCGAACCATGGATTCAAAAAACCAATCTAAACCTATCGAATTGGACTGGACTAGACCGGATCAAATTACGGATTTTACGGATTCCTTACTCAGCCCTACCTGTTGTGAAGACCTTTAGAGATTTTTTCCAGGGCTATTTTAATGATCCGAACCGTTCATATTATAGGATTTGTCGAATATATCATTCATGTAAAATAGAAAGTTAATTGTACATTCGTAACTCCATAATCAGGTCCTAATTATTTTTAAAAAATTATTAAAATTATGTTAATCATTTATTTTTATTTATAAAAAAAAAATGCTCTTATTATGGGGCTAAAGATATCCAATTTACTTATTTTTTGCATGGATGATCTATTCGACGAGTTTTACAATATGAACAGTTCGAATTATTGAAAGAGACTCAAGACAAGCCCTCAATGGGCCTCACAGTAGGAATCCCAATTCCTCATTCCACTACTAGTAGTATTATATGTAGCAATCCTATTTTTTTGTAAGTCTTTATTTATTTATTTATTTATTATTATTGTTCTCTTATTTTATTTTTGGCTTTATTAATTATGTGGTTACATGAGAATTTAATGTATTGTTTAATTAATTTAATTTGATATTTAATTATATATAATTGATCCGAATATTTATATATATATATATATATATAAAATGGTGTTACATGTATTGATTTTATAAAGCATATTTATATATGTTGTAGTTATTTAATAAAATAAAATATAATATAAATGTAAATTAGACTATATAGGAAATTTGGTTAGGAAAATTAGGTTATATTGTTCATGAGTGCTGCCACTGAAAAAAAAAGAGTAAAACAAAGCAAGATAGCAGTAGCAAAGCCCAGAGAGAGAGAGAGAGAGAGAGAGAGAGAGAGAGAGAGAGAGAGTTTAATCACCAAAGAGGAGATTAGTTCTCAGAAGAAGAAACGGCGGAAGAAAGAAAAAAAAAAAGAAAGGAGAGAAAAGAAAAAAAATGGGTTATGATTTTATTTTGGTGGCTTTATTAATTGTTTAAATGATTTTTTGATTTTTTTAAAAAAAATATAATGTGTACAAAACCCACTTCCCTTAATTTATGTTTAATTCATTGTTTTTATTTATTTGATGTGAGTTTAATTTTATATTTACATGAAGATGATAGATTGGTTTTAATTATTTTGATTAGTTGTGTATGTCATGTTTAGGGTTTTTATATATATTTATTTTATGATTATAATCACACTCATGGTTATATGAAATTAAAATAAATTTAGAAGTCATAGATAAATTTCTTATACTCCACCATGACTCCATAGATTGTTGTTTTATTTGAGTGATAATGAGAAAGTGTGTATAAGAAAAAAAAAATGTGAGGATTATGAGATTTATTTAAATAACTTAGGTTTGGCATTGTTATGTTTGTTCTCATGAGTAAATGAGAGAATGTGTATATATATATATATATATATTGTTGTCTCGTTCTCATGAGTAGACGAGTGTTTTAATTTACGCGCGTACGTATATGCTAACCATCCAAGGAGTGTGAGTCAAACTTGGGACGATATCCCCATACAAGTTTGGCTTCGGAGTGGTGTTAGATATACGGGAGGCACATGGGATATATGTGTAGGCCGGAAGTAAGGGCCGAAGTGGTGGAGTTAAGGTACAAAGAATTAAATAGGGATTTTTGGTGAAAGCCCCATTTTGGGGCCTTTTTATTAGGGTAAAAGATAACCCAACCAATTTTCTTTCAAAAAGCCCTTGATTAGGAAATGCCTACCTTAATAAGGACATTTTATATTTTCAATTTTTTTTTATCACAATATTGCCCCTCTATATATACGTATAATACATTTGAAATATTTGAAATCTGAGCTGAACGAAATCAGGAACGAAATCTAGCAGGAACGAAATCAATGAAGATGATCTTCAAAACTGAAGAAGATCTCTCACTTGCTCAACAATAGACGATCTCGCCACCGACAATCAACACTCTCAATTAAACGAGAGTTTCATTGAGATTTGTGACTGGTGAGCGAGTTTTAGAGGTTTTTCTTCTCAATTAGGTATGTTGATTAGTTGATTAATTTTTTTTTGTTTTTGTTTGTTCTTTTTTTTTCATTTATTTTTGTTGTGTTTGATTTGATTTCGTTTGACAGAACCAAAGTAAAATTTTACTCTAGTTCTATTGCTCTGTTTTTTGTTTCAGAGAATGAGAGTAAAATTTTACTCTGGTTCTATTGTTCTGTTTTTTGTTTGAGAAAATTAGAGTAAAATTTTACTCTGGTGTTAGAATGACAAATTCTACCTTATTTCGGAGTAAAATTTTTTACTTTTGTACAGAGTAACATTTTACTTTTAGATTCAGAGTCTATATTTTACTCGTTTTTTAGAATAAAATTTTACTTTTCTACAGAGTAAAATTTTACTCTGGTGTTAGAATGACAAATTTTACCTTATTTCGGAGTAAAATTTTTTACTTTTGTGCAGAATAACATTTTACTTTTAGATTCATAGTCTAACATTTTACTCGTTTTTCAGAGTAAAATTTTACTTTTCTACAGAGTAAAATTTTACTTTTGTACAGAGTAACATTTTATTCTTAGATTCAGAGTGTAACATTTTACTCTTATTCAGAGTAAAATTTTACTTTTATACAGAGTAGAATTTTACTTTTAAAATCAGGGTGTAACATTTTACTCTTTGATTCAGAGTATAACATTTTATTCTTATTTCACAATAAAATTTTACTTTTAGATTCTTTTTGTAACATTGTACTCTTATTTCAGAGTAAAATTTTACTTTTATGTAAAGTAAAATTTTACTTTTAGATTCATGTCTCAAGTTGTGTTGGTGACACACTGTATGAGTTGTCAATCTTTGGCAAACCAAATAGTAAAAATTAACTCTAAAATATAGTACAATGTTACACTAAACCACAATAAAATTTTATCAATTCAAACTAAACACAAATTGACTTTTAGACTTGTAGTGACAGTAAAATTTTACTTTGATTGACAGTAAATTTTTGCTGTTAATTGATTGTAGATTTGTAAAATGGTTCCACCTCTTATATTGTTATACAAGTATGGTGATCGTACCATTGTGTTCAAGGTTGTGTCAAACTGCACGTTGAAGGATTTAACTGATTTCGTAAGTTGTAAATTGAAAAAGTTTGACAATAGCGTTTGCATACTGTTATCGTACTGTTTGCTTGGACATTCGCAATGCATGATTAATGATGATTCTGATTCTGATTTTCAAAATATGTTGTCGCTTGTTTATCCCCTTGGTGTTGACCGGGTTGATGTGACTATTACTGAAATGGGCATTTCAAATGAAAAACATGGAGTTGGAGAATTAGGGGATGCTACTGGATCCAATATTACTGATGATGAAATGGATTTATTTCCTATGTTTTGTCAACATAAAGAAAGGACTTTGTTGTCTTGTGGATGGGTGAATAGAATTACTCATGTAGGTCAAAGATTTATTGGAGGTGCAAAGGATTTCCGGACTGCATTATGTAAATATGCCATTGAGATAGGATTTGAGTTTGTGTATGTGAAGAATGAGAAGTGTCGGGTCACTGTTGTGTGTTCAATGCGGGAGTCCAAAGCTTGTTTATGGCGAGCACGTGCATCTCTAGAAAGTGCTAATAATTTTTTCTACATTAGGACTCTACATGATGAGCATACTTGTGGAGCTATAGTTCGTACTTCTAAAAACTCAAGGATGAGTTCAAATTTGGTTGCAAGTTTGATTGTTAATGAAGTTCGTGGGAATCCCCAAACTCATCCAATTGATGTTGTGCGTCAATTTACAGATCAATACGGGCTCACCATTACGTATAATCATGCTTGGTTAGGAGTTGAGAAAGCTAGGACTACTACTTTTGGAGATTTCTCTATGTCTTATGATGAGATTCGATGGTATATGGATATTGTGATGAGCACAAATCCTGGTAGCTATTTGCGTCTTGACTATAACTATCAAAGTGGACGATTCAAGAGGTTTTTTGTTGCATTTAATGCTTCCATTCAAGGGTTTAGGCATTGCCGTCCTCTATTGTTTATCGATGGAATTTTTCTGAAGAAGAAATATAAGGGCACCTTGTTAACAGCTACAGCGAAGGATGGGGTTCAAGGTAGATATTACTATAGTTTATTCAAAAGTAACAAGTTACTTATTCTCAGAGTAACACGTTACTTATTTTCAGAGTAACATGTTACTGTTATTCACAGTAAAAGTCTACTATATTTGTCATTTTCGTTTAATATACTTACAAATTGTAAAATGTTATTTTTTAGGTTTTTTCCCTCTTGCAATGGCAATTGTCGATATGGAGACTACAGACAGTTGGGAATGGTTTTTTATGCATTTGTCGAATATATTGTTGGATGAAAGACCAATTACCTTCATATCTGATCGGAACGGAGGACTTTTGGAGGCTTTACCCAAGGTTTTACCTACTACTTACCACTATTTTTGTCTCCAACACTTGAAGGCCAATTTGAGGGATAGGTTCTCCGGTCCAAGTTTCAGCAATACTCTCAGGAGTAGGATAATTTTTTTGTTTTCTTCATGTGCTTATGCTCCGACAATGGGATGTTTTAATCAGTGCTTGAAAGAATTACAAGATGAGGGAAAAGGGATTGTTTGTAGGTTTCTATCCAATTTGCCCTATGACAAGTGGACTAATGCATATTTTAAAGGACAAAAATACGGTGAAATGCACCCGAATGTGGCAGAGTCTTTCAATTCATGGATCCGTCAAGCTCGTCATTTGCCCACTACAAAGATGATTGATTCAATTAAGTTGAAGATCATGGATTTGATGTCGAGAATGAGAGAACAAGCTAAGAAATGGAATACTTTTCTTTGTCCGGAGATGGATTCAACATTAGTAAATGCTCTTAAAAGTGGAAGAATTTGGTTGGTTAGTCGTTCAAGTGATCATGTTTTTGAGGTTCAATCCCGGCCATCGGTTAGCGTTGACCTCTTGAATAGAACTTGCTCATGTTACCAATGGCAATTGAATGGATTTCTTTGTGCTCACACGGCGACCGCTATCCAAAAGAGCGGAGGTGATTTGTATACACATGTGGAACCATTTTATTACACTAGCAAGTTCAAAGATTGCTATGCTGAGTCCGTTTATCCAATACCCACTGTTGAGAAACCTCTTGTAGCTATGGATGATCTTGTTATCCTTCCTCCAATTTGTAAGAAGCCAACTGGTAGCCCAAGGAAGAATAGGATCCCATCTAGGGGTGAGAAGATAAGACGAGTACAGTGTGGTAGATGCGAGAAGTACGATCATAATAGGAAGACTTGCAAGGAGACATTGCCGTGAAAGACATTATTGATTTTGTAATAGAAGTATGAAAATAATGCAGTTCTTCTGCAATAAATAGTCCATAGCAATAATAGTATAGTCTTTTAGACTAGATTTGTAAGGAGACATTGCAATAAAAGACATTTTTACTATGTTCTTGAATGGTTGTCTGTTCTAGTTTCTGATTTCCTTTGTGGTTGAATGGTTGTCTATGGGTGTGATGAGCATGTGGTTTCACAGTAAAATTTTACTATGTTCAGAGTAAAATGTTACTTTTAGATTAAAATTTTACCTTATTTCAGAGTAAAATTTTACTTTTATAGAGGGTAAAATTTTACTTTAGTGCAGAGTAACATTTTACTTTTAGATTTAGAGTCCAAATTTTACTCGCTCTTCAGAGTAAAATTTTACTTTCATACAGAGTAAAATTTTACTTTTGTACAGAGTAAAATTTTACTTTTAGATTCAGAGTGTAAAATTTTGCTTTTGTACAGAGTCTAACATTTTACTCGTTTTTTAGAGTAAAATTTTACTTTTATACAGAGTAAAATTTTACTTATTCAGGGTGTAACATTTTGCAATTAGATTCAGAGTGTAACATTTTATTCTTATTTCAGAGTAAAATTTTACTTTTATGCATAGTAAAATTTTACTTTTAGATTCTTCTGGTAACGTTTTACTCTTATTTCAGAATAAAATTTTACTTTTATGCAGAGTAAAATTTTACTTTTAGATTCAGAGTGCAACAGTTTACTCATATTTCAGAATAATGTAAAATTTTACTTTTATGAAGAGTAAAATTTTACTTCATTTCAGAGTAAAATTTTACTTTATTTCAGAAAATATGTTAGCCCTCTTAGAAAAACATTTCCAACCTGCACCAAAATTTACCACAACACACAAACTCCTCTGATGATCATCATGCAATCTTTGTGCAAAAAAATCTAACAACACAACTACATATATCATCAGAGATACACAAGTATAACCTGTATCATTGTATTCTATCCATAACAACGTTCATTCCTAGTCAAAACAATATCCTTCTATAATAATGTATTAATCACCAAACCACAATAAAATTTACTAGAACAATAGACATAGCATGTACTATCTAATACTCTTTTAGTATTCTTTCACTTACAATTACTTTTTTACCGTTCTTTCATTTACAAAAACCGAAATTACATACATCATTCACGGTAGTTCCCCAGAACTTGTCCACATTGTCATCCTTGAGGTCTTAGCTCTTGCCCCTTTTTTTTTTTTTTTTTTTGACGTTGAAGTGTTCCACAGTCCATGCTTTTGGATAATCATTCAAAAATTGATGCACTATTAACACTCGGAAATTGTTAATTTCATCATCTTCCATAGAATTTGCAATAGGCTCATCTCTTATGATTTAGCGCATGATATAACATACAATAATTCCACAATCAACACTGTTAATAAAAATCAATATCTTGTTAGATTTAGCCAAATTTAAAAACTACCAATTCAAGCATGTAATAGTAGCGTGAAATAATTACGATGTTGGGTGTTGTTGTGGACTATCTTTCACCGAAACCAAGTTTGCAAACTTTCTTCTACCTCTCTTCGTTTTGTTGGCCAACTTGCTATCCACATATATTATCTAACATCATTGCATAATTGTTTGGTCACAATTAAATTCAAGAATAAAACACAGCAAAAAATTACTGTTAATATAATGCAAAGCACTTACAATCTTTTTTGCATCCTTAAGGTAAGGATCTTCTCTGTTGTCTCTTAGCCTTAAAGAATTGTAATGTCTCCACTCATCAAGTTCAATGTCAAATACAAGAAGTGTCCAGTGGTAGGGTTTTTCCTCATTTTTGTTCCCATTGGAATTCATGCAAAAATGAAGGTATCTGTATCCACTCAAATCTTGTTCAAGGACTTTATCAATTAATTGATTTCTCAGCCCTCCATAACCCCATTTCACTAAAGATTGCATTTAATCATATAAGAGTGTCATGTCTCAAGTTGTGTTGGTGACACACTGTATGAGTTGTCAATCTTTGGCAAATCAAATAGTAAAAATTAACTCCAAAATACAGTACAATGTTACACTAAATCACAGTAAAAATTTATCAATTCAAACTAAATACAAATTGATGGCTTACACAACAAAAGCTTGATAAAAAGAATGATTTATTCTTTTCTGGCTTCTTTGCTTGTTGCTCAATCTCAAGCATTTCTACGAAGCTGTCAATGACCTACAAAAACAAAAATCAATTAAATATATTTTAATAAAATGAACTATTTTTAGTTATTGAAGTGAACACTAGTCATTGAAACTTGTATGGCCACTTACATTATTTGCAGTATCACCATTTCTCAGAATTGCATCCACATCATGCAATGTAACATATACTCCATTTCCTGTGCCGGACCATATGATTGCACTAGTCATAAGGTAAAAAAAATGTTGATTAACACGTTGCAGTTTGATAATAGTAAAAATCTGTTGTTTGATAAAATTAAAATGGTCTTACTCTGTGGTTTCCAAATTGTAAATCTTGTTCAGTAAACACTTATCATTCTCATCAAGCAATTTGCATATTGCAGCCTTATCTGGAAACAAAACCCTTTCAACTGGCTTTGGTTGGCTTCGAGGCAAGTTGTCAACACAAATCACTTCTTTTGATATCACTTCAATTGCTTGTTTTGTGGTCTTTTTTTTCTTTGCCTCTCTTGGCTCACATTCAAAATCAAACATATCTTTTTTCTTCCTCGCCTTGATTTTGATTTTCTTGACCATGGATGTTTGCAATGGCTTTACGACTATAGGTGTTTCTTTCAATGTAGTTTGAATCCCAAAGTTTTGCTCTTGTTCTACTCCTTTAGCATGTGGCATTTCTTTAGAAGCAAAACCTTGGGTAGCCGCATGAACTGCATTTTCTTCAATCTGTTCAACCAACTGTTTATTTTTAGATTCGAGTACTTTAAACTCCTTTCTCAGTTTCTCCATTTCTTTCTCTGTGTTGCTCATCTTTTCCATCATTTCTTTTATTTTTGCCTCTTAATTCTCTTGTATTTTTTGCATTGTTTCCCTCATTTTCTTCAGTTCTTCAACCAATGCCATATTCTCACTTTTCAGCCTCTTGTTTTCCTTTTGAACTCATTCTAATTTCCCAAGATCAATGAAGTCCTTCAAAGGTTGATCATCTCCTAAAGGTTCAGCTACATGATCTTCATCTTCTTTAGTCTCCAAATTTTCCTCCATGTCCAATGCATCTTCTTCCTCATCATTGCGAATGAGATCCATTTCTTTTCTGGAAATGGGTTTTAGTTCATCGTGATTTACCTGCATTTGAAAAATAGAAAAAGAAAAGAAGTCTGCAATAAAGAACACTTTAACCACCAGAGTAAAATTTTACTCTGTTTCAAAGTAAAAGTTTACTCTGATTGTAAGTAAACTTTTACTCTAATTTTAAGTAAACTTTTACTCTGTTCAAGAGTAAGTAAAATTTTACTCTGATTGTAAGTAAAAGTTTACTCTGATTGTAAGTAAACTTTTACTCTGGTTGTAAGTAAACTTTTACTCTGATTTAAAGTAAACTTTTACTTTGTTCAAGAGTAAGTAAAATTTTATTCTGATTGCAAGTAAAAGTTTACTGTGATTGTAAGTAAACTTTTACTCTGATTTAAAGTAAACTTTTACTCTGTTCAAGAGTAAGTAAAATTTTACTCTGATTGTAAGTAAAACTTTACTCTGATTGTAAGTAAACTTTTACTCTGTTCAAGAGTAAGTAAAATTTTACTCTATTTCAAAGTAAAATTTTACTCTGATTGTAAGTAAAAGTTTACTCTGTTCAAGAGTAAGTAAAATTTTACTCTGTTTCAAAGTAGAAGTTTACTCTGATTGTAAGTAAACTTTTACTCCAATTTTAAGTAAACTTTTACTCTGTTCAAGTGTAAGTTTTATTATGTAAGTATAATTTTAAGCAAAATGAACCAATAAGGCTGAGTTTGGAAAATGATACCTCTGCAGGCTTTAGTGTTTGCAATGACCTCTTCATTAGCTTTTTTCTCAACGTTGATAAGTCCCATCGAAGGAGCCTTGGACACAAATTTTTTCCTTGAGGTTGAATAAGGGTAGTATGCTCGCATAACCAGTACTGTAAAATAAAAAATCAAAATTAGTTAATTCTCTAAAGATAGATTGCATAATATTTCAAGTAGTTCAATTTACTTACCAAAAGAAGAAGTACACATCCAGTTACATTTTCAAGACTTCCTAACGAAGAATGGATTGAAGTAGTCAACGTGGATGCAACTGCAGTCGACCATGCATATGAATTCATCATTTCCAAATCTTCTACAAGGGCAACAAAAGCCCATCCAACTGTTAGACCAGTTGTTGGTAATAGCAAAGTTGCCACAACAAACAAACACATTATTCGGGCAACATCCTCAACATCAACTGTCGTTGTGCCTTCCAATGCATCTCCTAATGCCTCTCGCAAACTCTTTACGGATATTCTTGACATATTATGAAACCTTCTCTGCACAAAAGCTAATTCTTGTTTCTTCCCATATGAGACGTCTACTTTTTTCGTTCGCGATTTTATCCCAAAAATAAAAGTAACGTCACTGTCCCGTATGTCACACGTTTTCCCCCCAAGCTTAAATCCCTTTGCATGAAAGTCATAACATTTGATCACATCCATGACATTATCATCAACTATCTTTAACTTCTTTAACACCACATCTTCTTTCTTCCAAAAAGATTTAAACAACATCCCAAAAGGTGTTCTCTCGAGGATACTAATATGTCTTTCAGTGAACCTCGTGTCTCGCATTATGTTTATCAGTGAAACAATATTTGACCTATATTGTTTCACATAATTCTCCCTCTCCCATACTCCATGTACAACATTCAACTTCGAAGGTTTTGTTGTTGAAGGCATACAGCCTTCATCATCACTAGCATTGGACTGAACTTCTTTACTATTTTTGCCTTTTTTTTTAGGGACTTTCTTCTTTTGTATAACAGTTGGTGGAACTTCAAAATCATCATCATCATCATCATCACCACCACATTTGCTTCTTGTAACAACTATTTTAAAACAGTAAAAAGTTTCCCTATATCAACAGTGTAACATTTTAGTTTAAACAACAAAGTGACAAAACAAATAAGCACTAAAGATAATGCACAAGCATTGTAATGAGACAGTAAAGTTTTACTTTGTTTGGCAGTAAAACTTTACTTTTATTGAAAGTAAAATTTTACTCTGAACAATATACCCTAGGAAATAAACCAAAAACACATACAAAAAATCATATAATGAGCAAAACCTAGAGTTAAAGTAAAATTTTACTCTGGTTGGAAGTAAAATTTTACTCTGAAAAAATCATGAAGCAATTGAAAGCATTGAAATTGCAGGACCAAAACACATTCAATGAGACAGTAAAGTTTTACTTCAAACAGAAATCAGAGAAATGACGAAACTACAATCACATTCACATACATAAATAGATATGCACATTTATGTAATGAGCAAAGGCTAGAGTTTAAGTAAAATTTTACTCTGGTTGGAAGTAAAATTTTACTCTGAAAAATTCATGAAGCAATTGAAAGCATTGAAATTGCAGACCAAAACACATTCAATGAGACAGTAAAGTTTTACTTTGTTTGGCAATAAAACTTTATTTTTTATTGAAAGTAAAATTTTACTCTGATTATAGAAATACTTAAATTTTTATTGAAACTTACACATTCAATGAGACAGTAAACTTTTATTGAAGCAAAACTGCATACACCATTCTGAAATACCTAAATTAGTTTTCAAAATTTTTAAACCTTAACATTCTCACATGATTTAATAATTTAAAGTATTTTCAAATAGTGATAAAAATTTTAGAACAGATGATCCTTAATGTAACCCAAAATCCCAAACTCTACTCACCCTAATGCAACAATGAAAAAAAAAAGAAAAAAAATCCTTAAAATACTCGCAAAATGAAAACGTAATCTCATACACCACTACCCAGACAGACTTCATAACGTCGAAAAACTAGCAGAAAGGGGAAAAAATCACCTGCAAAATCTGTGTCCAAGAGAGAGAGTAAAGCGTAATGCGGAGTTCGATTCGAGCCCAAGCGACGAACTGTAACGTTCCAGAGGTAGAAAGACAAAGTATCTCTAGAGAGCGAGAGTAATGAGACTCAGAGAAGGGTTTTCAATCGATGCTAGGGTTTTCGAATGAGGCTAGGGTTTTCGAATGAGGATACTCAGAGGAAGGTTGTCAAACGATGAAACAGAGCGAGGGGAGAAAAAATGTGCGATTGTTTCATATTTCCCCACTTATATGGAAGGACATTTCAGTCAATTCATAATATTTTTTTAATTGAGGGGCTTTTGGGCTCATTGTTTTATTCCGTGGGTTTTACACAAAATAGGCCCAATGGGAGGGGCTTTTCACCAAAAATCCCTTTATTGTACTTATATGTATAGTTTGAATTGTATTGATTTATATACATCTTGAAATAAATAATAATCGACCTCAATAAATTATGAAATTTGGTCAGAGGCATGTATATGTAATTCTAGACAACTTTTGTATTTTAACTTTGTACTAAAAAGATCGATTAGAACTTATAATCGGATGATCTTGGTTGTAGTAGTTTTTATTCATTTTAGCAATGCATATTTTAGAGGTTGTTTTAACCCACGAACGAGCTCATTTTTATTGGTTTTGCATAAAACAAAAGAAAAACATTATTCTAAACAATTTTCGTGTTTTGAACTTTTCCCAAGAAAATCATCTTACAGCAGTTTTTTTTTTCGTTTTCAGTTCCAGATTTTTCGATCGAATTTCATTTAGGATTTTCTATTAAGTTTTTCTTTCAACCTGTTCAGTTTCTACTAAATTCATCCGCAATACTTTTTATAAAATTTGATTCTGTACAACTTTTGTTCTTTAAGTTTTAGTAATTCGAATTATTTAAGTATGAAACGGTGCATTTTTATACTTCTTCAGCTAGTTATTTATAATTGAATTATACTAACTTTATTTTTTTTGCAGAATGGTGGGTCTTACTAACTTTTTATGCAGGGCTGACCTACCATTTTTTTATTTTTTTTTATTTTGTTTATTTTATACTCAATTTATATTTAGTTGTGTACAGGGAAGAAACTGAATGCCACTGTATCGCGGGAAACTACCTCTTCGTCTCGGTGCGGATGGAACTATATACTTGTCCCGTAATAGGAATTGAATGTATTTTTATTTGTGTTTTATGGACACGTGGGTGTCAAATAATTGTACTCATACCAGTATACTTGTATACTGACTCGTTTTGTCTCTTGACATCTCGGGTGCATTCTATTTGAGCGCAGTCGAGCTTCCTTTGCAAGATTAGTTGGGGTTACGGTGGTGACAAGAAATAACTATAATTGTAGGACATGTCTTTTGGACTTTTTTTTGGTTTTTTTGAGCTTAAGGTTGATATTAGTTTATGTATTTATTATTTTTTATGGCCTTAATATTTTTGACAATTTGGCATTGTGGGTTGTTTTTCAACGTTACATTATTTAAGTTGTTTTGACTAGTTGTTACTACTTTAATGTTGGAGGCATTGGATAGTTATGAATCTATGATGAATAGTTTGGTTGGCGTTTATTAATTATATATTTTTAATCCCTCGTTATCTTTTGAGTATGGAAATTTACTTAAACCTTATGGAGACGAGAACGTTTAGATTTTATTTCACCCCTAGGATTTAGATAATGGAATATTGATTGGGTTGGGATTTAGTCCTAATTTAATATTTAATTGTCCAAATTTTGGAACATAACATTATAAACACATTTTAGTCATTAATTTGTGTAAAATGCATTTATGACATGGAGATAAACTCACCTCCATATTTTATCTCTTCATACTCATCTATACCTCTCTTGTTTGCTCTAATCTAAACAGATACAGATGATGCGAACTGTCTACTTTGTAGATCTCACAACAAAAGTTATCTATGCAAAAAAATCAATTTTATTGAACAACTATGAGCACCAGAATAAATCGTATTTTATTTTATAAAATAAATGATTTAAATATACTATCATATTTGCCCTTCTTTTATAAAATAAAATATACTTTGTTTATGTATTTATAAATATCTGATGAAATTAATTTTTTATATGAATAACCTTCATCGTAAGGCTTACAAAATAAAATGCAACTCTAAATGAAGACCCACATGAGGAATATAGATGGATAGAGGGAGATGAAGGAATGGAGGGACCTGATCCTATGACACGAGTAGGCTTTGATGACTTGAAGGATGTGAATGTGCTGCAACAATCCTCAGCACGTGGGTATAAGGATTTGTTTGGCTCATTTTTTAATCTTTCTTTAATCGATTTTTAATTTCTTTGTGATCATTTTTAATTAACATTTATTTTTTATTTATTTGTCAAAACTGGGTTTGAGTTTTGTCCAAAAAAAATAAAAAAAATCCGTTCCATTTTAAATCTTGAAAGCATATGAACAAAACAACAAGATTTCCATTAATGAAGTCAATGGGTAATAAAATACCAGTAAGTAATGCTATAAAACCGAATGAATTACACATCAACTACTTACAACAGAGATACCACACATTAGAGCAAGGAACAAGAACGGATTTCTGGTGAATGTGTTTTCTTTTCTTTTTTTTAAATGAAAAATCAATGTGGAAAATTTGATAGTTACATATATATAAGCACAAAAAAACACCCGGGCAACAACTTTTATTAACATTTCACAAGCGATCGAAGCATAGGATTTCATGTCTTTCTATTCCTCCATTTTGATGATGCATCGAATGCTTTCCCCTTTTAGCAGGTAATCGAAGGCCTTGTTGATCTCCGAGAATGGGACTTGATGAGTGACGAACTTTTCCAGTTCAAGTTCCTGCAAAGTCAAGAATTTAGGTGAATAAGAGAAACACATTTTGAGCTTTCATATGCACTAGCATAGAGATTTGCAAAGTGGGATTCAGAAACTCACTTTGTTCATGTATTTTTCAACAACAGAGGGAATGTCAGACCGGGTTTTGTAATTTCCGAACACGGTGCCCTTAAGTGTCCTCTCATTTAGGAAATTCACAGGGTGTGTCTTGAACACAGCATCTTTGTGAGGGACTCCCACAAGAACAGCAACACCCCAGCCCTGCAATGGCAAGTTTGTAGTCTATCAGCATTCAAAATGACATATATACATTTATAGGTCGTAGTCTAGAGCTCCACTTCGTTGTCAATGAGAAACAGGAAAAAAGTGATAATCAAAGTGGTGGAAAGTAGGGGAAACATACATCATGGACACATTCAAATGCCGAGATCATGGCTTCAGTGCTTCCAGTACATTTGACGCTTCTGTCCACTCCTCCATTGGTCATCTCAGCAATCACCTGAAGAGCAAGTCAAGAAGAAACTTGATCGAATACTTGAAGATGAAAGAGGAGATTTTACAAGTGCAAAGAAGTGTAGAACTGTACCTCTTGAACTGGTTTGTTGTAGTCTTTGGGATTCACAAACTCTGTTACACCAAACTTCTTTGCTGTTTACCCAAGAGACAAAGAGAAATGTTCAATATTAGAAATTAAAACCCACCATGTGTTAACTGCAATGTGAATCATAATGATTGTGTATTTACTCTTGTATTGTAAGATGCATTTCTTCATATTCACTATTATTATTCAAGAAATGTTCAATGATGACAAAATGGAGGTTACATGTAGCCTATGTTGCAAGCTTCCACCAAGAATTTAGATGCAACTGGCCCATCAAAATCAGCAAATGCCTAATGTTCGCTTATTTGGTTGTGTTTTCATTTTGTATTTTCCAAATAATGCACTGAAAAGTTTGAAAATACTAATTAGTTTTCAGACTGATGCGACACTTATCACATTATTGAAGTGAAGTGGATCTTTTCTCAAATTCTATAATTCCGTTATTACATGTCACATTAGTTAGTAAGAAAATTTACAAGTTTTGCTAGTTTAGTATAACATCTGGAAAAAAAAAAAACAGTTTTGAAAAACAATTTGTCAAACAAAGAAAGCAGAGCATAGAAACTCAACCAATGTAGGAAAGTTGTGGAAGAATCGCATACTGATGTATGGATTTAAAGAATTTAATGGAACAAAGATGCATTCGACTAGGATAGATTATAAATGCAAGTAAGAAATAATGCAACAACACAAATACTCTAGTCAATTTTATGGAAGTAAATTTGTATCAAACACTACAAATATAATGCTTGCTAGTCCCTTTATACCTTGTTCATATCTGTTAGAATTCAAATCCACACCGATAACCCTTGAAGCACCACACTCTGGCCCCTTCTGCAGCTAATCACACAAAATTACCATCAAATATAATATTGATCAGGTACATTTGGCTAACAGACACACTTAATAATCATATTTATAAGGCAATCAAAGAACAAAAAACTCACAGCTAGGCCTACAGCTCCCAATCCGAAGACAGCCACAGTTGAGCCCTTTGTTGGCTTGGCAACATTCACAGTGGCACCAAATCCTACCCAAAATAAAATCCCACAAATTTGTTTATTAGAACAATATGAATTGAAAGGTCCGACAATGATCAACTCTAAAATTAGTTATTAGAATCAATAAGCCTTCAAATCATTCATTTGAAAATTTTGAAAACTTTCTTATTGCATGATCATTGTGCTTTCTAAACCACACTGAATCCCTTGAAATGGTTTCATAGAAGTTTGTTGATATCTTTTTATTATAAAGCAAATTGATGGTATTGGCCAAAACTCAAAAGGGGTAAACATCAAAATTATCATTTTTTTTTATTTTTTTATTTTTTTTTACCTGTGGAGATTCCACAACTTAGAACACAAACTTTTTCGAGAGGAGCGAGGGTTAATCTTGGCAAGACAACCAACGTGGACAACCGTGTACTTGCTGAAGGTGGATGTTCCAACAAAATGGAAAATTGGTTTGTTATTGATTGAGAATCTTGATTTTTGATCATGGATCATCACTCCCCTGTCTGTGTTGATCCTCAGGAGATCACACATGTTGCTTTCTTCGGATTTACAGTGAGCACATTCTTTGCATTCCCCTGTAAAGACTGGAAGGACATGATCGCCCGGTGCAAGATCAGTCACTCCCTCTCCAACACTCTCCACAATCCTACAAATCCACCAAAATCAACAAAATTCATATTTTCAATCCATAATTAGAAAACCCATTTCATTTTAGACATGAAAAATTAACAAGAACAGATAACATACCCTCCTGCCTCATGGCCGAGGATTCAGGAAACGCAGGGTTTTGGCCCTGCAAGATTGAAAAGAAAGAACCAATTTGGGTGTCACCATGGTGCTTGAATTAATTGAAATTAATGAGGAAACCTTAGGAATACTATACTATGCTATGCTATACTATACTATACTATACTATGTATAGTGAAAAATGAGTTACCTTGGCTTCCCAGAAGTAAACATCAGTGTGGCAGAGAGAGGCATAGAGGATCTTCACACGAACCTCCATCTTCTGCGGTGGCGCCACCTCCACTTCTTCTATCACCAGTGGCTTCCCTGCCTCCCATGCCACAGCAGCTGCCACCAAAAAATGAAGAAAGACTTGATTAACCAATCATTTTGATATATATCCCACCTTGGGAATGACAAACTGTGTTTGAAAACTGATTTCGAAAAAAATTGATTCCAAAGAATGAAGTTCCAAACTGCAAAGTTAAAACAAATTGAAACAGAGCAGTAAATAAACTAAACATAGTTCTAAATGGGATTATATTATACTAACCTTTGCAACGAATGACTTGATCAGCTGTGTTTGACATCTTTCCTTCTTCACTAAAAATAAACTGAGACAATAATATTTGATAATTGAGACTTTAAAGCTTTTGGTTTGTTTAGAGAACTCTTCTCTATGCACTGGTTTGTGTGAGATGATGGAAAGGCTCATCTCTATTTATAACATACAAAATGAATGGGAAAATTATTTATAAGTCCTATTTAGAAGACTTATTTAATGTGAAGTACTATGAATCTTCTTTTAAAGTTTGAAATCCTATTTAAATAGGAATGTATTTCATAAGGTCATATGAGTTGTAAATGAATGATATTGGTGTACTATTATACCCCTAATTTGTTTCTAATGCCACGTTGGATTTGAGAATGTCACATTGAGTTTGGGATGTTACATATTATATTTACGTTTTGAATTTCAAATTTCCAACCATATAGATATGATCACAATCTATGGTAACATTGGATTTTTCATATATGATATTTTCATTAATTAGGTTATTTTGAATTTCAGAAGCATATGGAAATGTTACGTTGGATTTGAGAATGTGACATTGGGTTTGAGAGGTTATATTTACGTTTTGAATTTCAAATTTTCAACCATATAGATATGATCACAATCTATGATAACATTTGATTTCCCATATATAGTATTGCCATTAATTAGTCCATATATAGTATTGCCATTAATTATGTTATTTTGAATTTCAAATTTCTAACCATATAGATTTGATTACAATCTATTATAACATTGGATTTCTCATATATTCAACTATATAGATATGATCACAATCTGTGGTAACATTGAATTTTCTATATATAGTATTGTCATCAATTAGTCCATATATAGTATTGCCATTAATTAGGTTATTTTGAATTTCAAATTTCTAACCATATAGATATTATTACCATCTATGGTAACATTAGATTTCCCATATATGGCACTGCCATTAATTAGGTTGTTTTGAATTTCAAATTTTTAACCATGTAGATATGATCACAATATATGGTAACATTGAATTTAGGTGAGGGGCTTTTCACCAAAAATCCATTTCTATAACTATGATTGTTATAGAAATTGCATGAGGATTAGGTGAATTAAAACTAATTACTTATATTGTGTCATTGAATGTGACCGTATGATAAGGCATTGAATGTGCATAATTGATAGTCATTGAATATGACTATGTTTTTGAATACATTGTTTATGTATAACATTTTGGGAGGAAAAAGGGGATTTATTCCATTGTTTGGGAGGAGATAGGGGATGGACTCCACTGAGAATTAAGTTGTCTGGAGTGTCCAGGGTAAAAGTCCCGAAATCTTATGTATACATGGGTGTCGATTCCCGCGGACGAAATACCTGTAAAATGGCAAGGTTGAAGTGCTTGTATGATAGTTATGTGATTGAACCACTAAGTTGTAGTCTCGGTTAGGTTATTTGGGAAAATTATACATTTGGTATATGATTTGAATGAAATGAATTGATACAAAATGAATAAGTGGAAATAGATTGAGATGTGAGTATCAGTACTGAACGGTTGTGGGAAGAATGTAATTTGGTCACAAATATTGAATGTTTTATCTAACTCTTATATCTTAGTTAAATCTCATATATTATGTTAGACTATCTCTGCTGGGTTTTGGCTCATCCTACTTGGGAAATCACTTTCAAGTACTTGTGACATGCTTCCTCCAAGGACATGGCTTGGGAGGACTTAGGAGCTGGAGGCTCTATTTTGTTATTTAAATGTTTAAATGTTTAAATGTTTATTCAAGTCTCGGGCTTAATATGTACAAAGCATTTGACTCTCTCTTTTGTTGTAACCAAGTCATATCTTGGAAAGATGTAAGGCCGTAGGGCATTTATTTTATTAACTTTAAATGATGTTACATGCTATAGATTCAGGATGGACATTTATGAATGTATATTGCATGTATTATCTTTTGTAATACGAACTCTGATGATTGGAAATATAACAATTCTATTATGCTCATTTCTCTTATGAGTTGGATTATCTGTAATATTTTGGGGGTGTTACATAGGGTTTAGGTTTAATTCTTAAAAAAAAAAAATTAATTTTAGGATTTATGGTTTAAGGTTTAGGGTTTAGGATTTAATTCTTAAGATTTATTTTTTTTTATTTTAGGGTTTAGGATTTAATTCTGATAAAAAAAAAAAGTAAAAGAGCCCCGGTTTACAAAAACTTTAAAAAAAAAAAATAACTCATAAAACGCTGTCGTTTTATTTGCACAACAGGAATAGCAGTGAGGAGATCACAGCAGTGACTCCTCATCCTAGATAGATTACCAATAAATCTTTATTTTGTTACATTTAATAAATTTCTTTAAGATTTTCTCTATCTAAACGGTAAACCCATCCATAAATAATTCCCTCAATTTTCTCATATATTTAAAAAAAAATACTCATTTGATTTTTGGTAGTAAACCCATCCACTGACCTTTTTGGCAAGAGGTTAAAAATAATTTTTTTGACTTTTACTCTCTTTTTGGTCAAATTAACTTTTTATTTTTTTAGATAAATTATAAATATATCTCCTGAAATTTGTTTAAAGTATAAATTATCCTTTATAATTTGAAAAATTACATATATCCCCTTATTAGATTTTTTTTATTTAACAGAATTAACTAAAAAAATAAAGTTCATAATTCCTCTCATGTACGATAATAAAATTACTTAAATTATTAATTGAAACATATTTCTAATATCATTAAAAATTGTTAATTGACTTGATAATTTATTAATAAAATGAATAATTTGTTATAAAATTAAAAATCTCAGGAGATATAATATAATTTCTAGAATTATAAGTGACAATTCATATTTTAATTAAATAACGTATTTATAATTTACTCATTTTTTTTTACATATTTTTAAAAAAAATTAATTTTTAACTTACTCCTCACAGCAATGAAATAATAATATAAATGGGTAGTGATAATAACAGCAGGAAATTTCGTGCGGCAATACTCACTATTTTAACAACATCAATATATCAAATGTGGGGTAAATAAGTAAAAAGCTATTCTCTGTTAACACTGTTGGTTTGCCACGTTTGATAAGGGTGGTTACTGTTATTTTTGTAACCCGAGGGGAGGTGTTTGTCATTATCAGTAATCTCAGGGGACGTCAGTATAATTTAGACTTCGTTGGACATATGAAAATTTTGAATTTTTTAGTTGAAATAGTCATAAAATGACAAAATATATTTTAGTTCAAAAAGACAAAATATCACATCCAAAACGAGGCTTTTTAATCTTAAACTAAAATATTCAAAAAGTCAAAAAAGCAACCCATATTCGAAACGAAGCCTTACTATATTAAAATTAAATTATCTAAAAAGTAAAATAAAATAAAAAAATTGATTAAAATATTTGAAAAATTATTAAAAATACAAAAATACGAATCGAAAGAAAATTAATTTTGAAAACTCCAAACTCAACAAAGTTCTTTTTTATTTTATAAATTGTTATAAAAAAAATTTTAAAAAAAAATAAAAAGTTCAATCATTCATAATAATATATTTTATTTTATTTTATTTTATTTTATTTTATTTTTCTAATTAAAATATTAACCAAAAATTTCAAAAATAATTTATTTTATATAAAAATTTATAAGAAAAAAATTTTAATTGTTGAAATCAAATGAATTTTCATAAACAAAAGTATAAATATAAGATTTATTAATTATTTGAGAAATATATAAATTTGTCATAACTCTTTGAAATTTTAATAGAATTTAACCCTTTTAGATTGTTTATATTAAAAAAATTATAATTTGAAATAATAAGTTATTTTAGTAACATTTTGATTTTTTACGAAAAGATGTGAAGAAAAATAAAAAGAATGATGTAACAACTTATAGTAACTTTTTAGTTAAAACATGTAGTTACCAAACGAGGCCTAAACCAAACTTAAGCTCTGAGGGCCCATTTGTTTTCAGAAGTAGAATGGAAGGGATTGTTAGTGAGGAAAATGCTAGTGAGGGGATTAAGAAAAATTGTGTTTGATAACTAGTGGACTAGTAATAGTTCATGTTTGTTTTGAGAGATAAGAGTGAGATTAACCATGTAAAATTCCACTATCAAATTTAGGTTTATACCAACTAAAGAATAAATAAATTTTTACTTAATGTTAATCTTCTTCTTCTTGTATTTTTTTTTTTTAAATATTAAAGAATCCAACTATCAAAAAATTTTAGGAAAATTTACCCATAAATCCTAGTTTCTGAAAAGTTGAACTATTTAGTCCTAAAAGTTTTCTTATGCTCCATTTAGTCTCATTTATACATCATCATGATGTTCATGATGTAAATGAATCTGATGTTTCATTCTATAATTTCAAAATTTATTGAAATCTGATAAACATTTGATGTGTGAAATCTAATGTTTGAAACATTCATCCTATAATTTCAAACATTATTGAAATCTGATGAACATTAGATGTTTGAAATCTAATGTTCGAAACATTAATCTGATGTTTGAAATATTGTAATGGGACCTTTCAGTCTATAAGAAAATTTTTAGGACTAAACAGTGTATAAGTTATTAATTTGGGATTTATTGGTGCATCCCCCAAAATTTTACTCAATATTATTCTTTTTTTAAAAAAATATTAATGAATCCAACTATCAATAAATTTTTACTAAATGTTATTCTCTCTTCTTTTTTTTTCTTTTTTTTATTGCTAATATTAAATAATCTAACTACCAATAAAATTTTACTCAATTATTTGTATTTAATATTACATGAGCCATATTATGAGCCTCACTCCAAGTAGTATAACAAATTTAGCAATAAACACAAGGGTAAACTAGTCAATTAACCCATAGTACCAAGAGATTCATTTTTGAATACCATCTCCTCTAGGCCTCTACTAGTCCTCTCATCCAAGGCCTTTCATAGTCCTAAGGGACTATGAAAGCCCTGAGGTCCATTTTAAAAATAAACATGATAATTATTATCCCCTCCTCACTATTGGTCTAACCCTGACACCGACCTCTCAAAAAAAACATGCCCTATATGTAATCAATTAAAGAAAAATGCCTAGTAACTCGAATTTGTGTGGCCCGAATGGCTCGAATGTCTCAAAACGACGTTGTTTTGGGGATAAAACGACATCGTTTCGAGACATTTGAGCCATGAAAATTCGGACTACCAAGTATTGTTGTCAATTAAATGGCGTGAAGTCTTGTGGTCAAACAAGTTCTCAAGGATGCTGACAAGGGGATACTGTTGTGTTGTGGGAACGATATCTAAATTGTCTATATTATAGTGTTTTTTGAGTAAATTATTCATAAAAAAATTAAGTTAATTAAATATTTATAATTATATAACAATATTACATTTGTTTTTAAAAAAAAATAAACAGTAAATATAGTTTTGATAATAAATTATTTATTTTTTAGGTCCTAATCATTTTATTATGAATACTTTACTCAATAAATTTTACAATACAAACGGTTTGAATTATCGATTTAAATTATCAAAATAGACTTGATATCAACCCCATTAGAAGGGCACAACAGTATCCCATTCTCGGAGGATGGGATAACTAACAAGATTGTTATATGTATAGAATAATGTTACATATTCACATTTTTAACCCATAAATTCATACATAATGATGTGATAAGAGGGTGAAGCCCTATATTATTAAATGTATGACAAATAAAAAGTTGACATATATAATATCATGTCATTGTAAGTGTACGGAAGAGAAATATTCACCTCACCCTGTACCTCTTTGCTTCCAAGCTCGTCACACTGTAAACAAAATCAGAGTGAGCTACCCGGTGGGTAGGTTTGCCGGAAAACCCCTCCGACGGTCAAGTTAGCTTGCTAGGAGAAGAGAGAAGGCAGAGCACTGTAAAGAGAGAGAGACAGAGTTGCACAAAATTGCTTACCTCCAACGTCTGCATGCTCCTCCTTTTCAAGGCTGGCCATACAGTCTCAGAGATTGTGGGCGCACTACCTCTGTTGTCCTTTTCTTGACAAGCGGCTATGCTCCCCTCTACATTTCTTACACATGTAAAGACCAAAACTACTAAACAGTATTTGTCGCACCACCAAACGGTATTGACACGTATCAAGAATGGATTCCTTTTTTCTTGTTATTGGTCCATGTGGAATACTGGACCGAGCTATTACTTATGAATCATAAGCATCATTTTTATCACCTTCACGCCGCGCTGAGACTAACCGATCTTCCAGAGGAAGTATGATACAGTCAAAGCCTTAACCACACCACTTGGAGCCAGTGAGGTGCGCGGTTCGTTATCTCGGCTACACATCGCGATCCCACGGACCATCTGTCTCAACGATTGCAGCCGAACCATCTACAGCTCGACCGCCACGTGGTTCCGCTACCTAGAACCACAACACTAGGGCAGCTCGGCCCACCGACGTGAGCCAGTCCAACCGAGTTTGGCCCGACGTAGTATTCTGTGAGGGTCCAGCTCGACCCAGTACCATATTCCATGTGGGTCCAGTTCAGCCCATGACACCCAAACAACCTTAGTTCGGCCCAGCACCACATTCCGTGCGGACCCAATTCGGCCAATGCTCGGTATAAGTTCCCCTCATAATTGCCCCTTAATTCTATCCGAGTTGAGCGTAAATGGGATTACCTTTTCTAACCAAGCTATCCACTTTGGCCGACCATAGAGACTCGTGTCGATTGTCTTGTCATCAATCAGTTAATCACACTGTCAGCCCATCAGTCGTACTCACAACCCATCACTTCCCTGCCACGTGGGGCTTCCTTAGAGGTTCCATGCAGTGCCCGTAGCTGTCATCATGATACCAAAATTTTGAAAAGTTGCCACCTATTAGGCCTTCCCCCCCCCCAATAAATAGCCAATTTTACACCCCCTTAGCCTCTTCACTGTTCATCTCCTTCTCAAGCAAAAACCTTAGTTTCCTCAGAGCCCATGTTATCACCGTCGCCGTCGCCGTCGTCATTGCCTTCGATCTCACCATTTCCAGTGTTTTCCACCATCCAAGACATTGTACCAGAGGTCAAGATTGATTGGACCCCGACTTGCCTCCCGACTCTATAAGTTTTCCTTGTCTCTTTCTTCTTTGCTCCACTATTCTTCATGTTTTTCATTTTCTTTATTTGGGACTATTGATATACTGTCGATGTCCCTTTCGTGGGGTAAAACTGATAGACATTCGTGGATATTAGGCAAAATCAAAACCAAAAACACAAGTGGGGCCACCATGTCCCTCATTCCCCTTAGTTTCAGCGTATAATCTTTGTACTTAGGATGAACAACGTAATTCTTGGGCAAAATCGAGCAAAAAATCAGTTTTGGATCCTAAAATCGCTTCAAGCCGAGCTAAAACGTGTTTGTGGTCCCTTCAAAAGATTTGGACCACGATAGAAACCGGTAGGAGCGCCGATCCGAGATAAGTGCCATCCATTTCGAATGAAGGCCCAGAACCGGCCTAACACCTTAGGCTTTACAACCGAGCTAAAATAGTAAAACGAGATAAAACTGGTAGCTTAGTGGGAACTTTTTATAACCGAGCCAATACTTTGGTAGCCGTGCACTTGACGTCGTACTAACACTTGCACTTATTTTTAATAATGTAGAACGAATTAGGACTGACTAGGAACACCTCAACATCACAATCGATGAGGCTCAAAGACCAAGCAAATAATCACCAGAGTCACTCAATTTTGATCGAGCTACTATCAAATTTACCATACAAAATAAAACCGGGATAAATAGGGAAATAACATTTTATAGTTAGTTCACCTGGGGCAATTGCCGAGTTCCGTAGAGAATTCAACATTCCAAATGACGTCCACTTTGAGTTGCGCCTACCCCTTCACGGTCATGTGGTAGCCTACGCTTCCCGGTCCAACCCCTAATCTGCGAATTTTTGAGGCAGAATAGGCTGTGTCCAACCCAAGTGTTCAACAATACTTAGAAGATAATAAATGGCGTTACCACACTGAACCAAATCCTTGGTTTGAAACTCAGCCTCGCCGAGATATTCCATTAATATACGCTTAGCAAAAATAAGGGAGGCTTTTGCTAGTACCTCAAGGTTAGGAAAGGCCGAGCAAAACTTATAGAAGGTAACCCGAACAAAGAATTAAATGACGACGATTTTCTATGGGTGTCCGGCAATTATGAGGACACCGAGGCGCCCATACCAGGCTAGTACATACGCAAAAAATTTGGGAGTGCTGGTGAGCAGCCTAGCACAGTTTATATTTTTGCATTTAATCCGTTTTGCCGATCTAACACTTGGAATTTTTGTATAGAATACACAATTTTGGCAGAGGATTATTCTCGCGCCAATCAATAGGCCATCAAAGTAGCTCTACGATATCCGGCCGAGAAACAAGAACCCCAAAAGCTGCTCAGATACAAACCGAGCTACTGGTGTGCTGCACTGCGCAAAAGTAGGGTCACCAATTTTCTTCGTGCCCCCTTTCTAGAGTCAGATCTAACCCTTCTGCTGATCAAACTCGTTCCATTGACCGTCGAGTAGGAAATGGCTAAAATTCGTGCCATCAAATCCATGATCACTGGCAAGCCTAGCGATTCTCAGCCGGTAAAAATAGTAGGAGGCCAGTCTTCCCAACAAGTCGCACAATAGTCTGGCTTGGTGCTGGCTCTGGCCAGTGAACAAAGTGTTGGCCAGTCAAAGAAGAGACCCAAGCAAACTTCGGCCGAGCAGCATTTGGTCAATGAATCTTCAGCCGAGTTGTCGTCTGCTGATCAGGGAAAGCAGACTAAGAAACCCTTGGTCGAGCAGTCCACTCGCCCCACTGCCCCTCAAGTCTGGTCACCCGAGCTGAAAAATAAGGGCCAAGTAGTGACCATAGTTGATTTGGTCTATGTTGATAAGGACTACTCCCTTGGCTTCAACATGACCAAGTGTCTACTCCTTCTAGCAGACATGAAGAGACACGAAGAACTTTCCGACCTGAAGGTCCTCAGGTCGGCCGCGAAGTCGATTGTTCTGGTAAGTATGCGAGCCTCTTTCTTAACAAGTTTTTGCTCGGCAAGTACTGATGTCTTCTTTATTGCAGGCCGCGCAGAAAAACTACCTCACCCACAAGCGCATGGTCTCTATGCGGCAGAGTTTGAGAAAGGCCATAACCAACAACAAGGCCAAAACTGTCGAGCTAGAAAAACTAAAGGCCACTCAGGAAGCAGTAGTGGCCGAGTGGAACCAGTTGGCTAAGCGGTTGGCAATGGTGGATGAGGAGAAACAGAAGTCTCTGCAAGCGACCAAGGCCAGGTACATCGCCGAGCTATGCAAGCTTCGTGATGCCCATAAAGCCGAGTTGGAGAAGCAAGTCGAAGACGTTGAAGATCGCGGCCATGCTGAGGATGAAAGAACTTACGAACGGCAGGTCGAGAGGACAAAGGACATATTTTTCCAATGCGGCTGGAAAGCTGCCGTGGAAAAACTTGGCCTTGTGCAAGACTCTGATGTGTTCAAAAATCCACCAGCTGCTTTCATCCCGGCCCACATGCAGTCGTACGCTAATGCCGTGCAGCAGAAACTCATAGAAGCGGCGAAGCTTGCAGCTACGGTCGATGCGGCTGCTGCCCAACCAGCCGACCAAAATCCGTCACCGAGAGGATCCGAGGAAATAGCCAACCCAACCGAGGGGGAGCCCAAACTAGAGGACAATCCGGTGCTCGGCGCAGAGGAAGAGGCCAAGGCAGAAGTGGCCGATCAAACTAATACTGTGAACTTGGATTGAACCCCCTTTTCTTTTTTTGAATGTAATCGGGCTGGTGGCCCCACCTTTTGTAGCCAAACTTCATCAGTAATGAAAATCAATGAACTTTTTGCTCGTCTCTTGTATTTCTCTTTATTTTATTGCTATGTCCAATATAAAACTACTTTGTAACTCTGCTATGTCCAATATAAAACTACTGCTATGGCTCACCTCGAATTTCACTGAGGATGCGATAGATTGGAATCTTAAAAACAGTGGTGATGCCAGTCCGTGCCTTCAATTTTCTCTTGGCATCCTCCTCTTCGTTGCAAGGAGCATTGGCCCGGTCATTTCCATGGCCTTTGTTTCAGTCATTGCGGCTAACACCACGATGTTGTTCTCTAGCTCAGTTATTAGGGTGATTATCCTCCTACCCCACCGAGTGAACCTTCCCAGCCACACGTTTGTCCGCCGTAACCGGATTTGCCTTCTCGATCGTGGTCCTAGTGGTGACATCATCCTCGACTCGGATGTGCTCGTTAATTCGCTACATCAATGATTTCATGGTAGTGGGCTGGTGCATTATAAGTGAGTCTCGCAGTCTATGTCCGGCTAGTAAGCCTCACTTGTATTGGGTGATCACCAAATTAGTGGGGCAATCAAGGATCTCATTGTAGGTCTCCCAATACTTGGCATTGTATGCCTTCAAAGAACTATCCGAGTCCATCTTGATACCTAGGAGGTGGTCGACCTCCTTTGGTATTCTAGTATTGGTCTTGAATCTGGTGACGAAGGCTTTTCGCCAGTTGCTGCCACCCCTTGATACTTCCCTCCGAGAGCCTTTCGAACCATTTCAGGCCCAAATCTCCCAAACTTACTGGAAATATGAGACACATCAAGGCATCGTTGTGCCAGTGGCCTACCATTACTTGCTGGTAATGACTAACATGCATGTACAGATCCGTCTTGCCATCGTAGAACGTGACTTAGGTTGATGGAATCCGGCGGGAAAGGGTGTGCTCTCAATCTCTAGAGATAGCGGAGTGGCGGTGAGTCTTGCCAAGTCTCTGTCCACCAACGCTAGAGCCACCATTCTGGGTGGTGGCATGGCCACTTCCTCACTACAACGGATTCTAAAACTTAGCCTTTGAAACGCTGGCACTTTTTGGGCCTCTCTGCGGCGTACACGCTCCTCCAGTATGTCCCTTAGGTCCTCTAAACAGACGAAGTAGGAGTATCTCGACGTCGTTGATGGACACGAGGGACGGTAGCTGTTATCTCGTGTGTAGGACCTCTCCACCAGTGGGTCAGAATCGCCAATTCCGTAGCTCCTGGTGATGGAGAGGGAAGGTGTCCCCCGTTGGTACTGGTTGCCAGAGCGACGGAGTTGGGCGCGCTCACTGTGGTCACCCACTCCAGCAACATCCTTCTCTTTGATTTGTCGCTTCAGCGTCTCCATCTCAGCCGCCATCTTCCAAATGAGGGAGTTCTAGTCTCTAAGCTTGTGCTCCAGGCGTTGAGCATGCGATTCTCCTTGCCGTTGGCGCCCCACAGGACTCTGCAAATGGTCAGTGCTCCTCGCGTTTTTGTCTCGCGCGTCTCTGGGTAGCCCTCTAGAGGAGGTCTCTAGGCCCACCATGGTCAGAACGGTGGGAGGGCTATCTCTTCTCCGGACTGACTCCGAAGTGATACCGTCAACGACGAACAACGTTGTTTCGTCGATGTTCGCTATGGAAAACAGCCAAAAAACTTGGGAACAAGGTTTGTCTGTCAAAGAGATTCCCACATGGTCGTGAGTTCGATTCCCACAGACGGCGCCAATTGTACGAGAGAGAAATATTCACCTCGCCCCGTACCTCCTTACTTCTAAGCTCGTTGCACTGTAAACAAAATCAAGGTGAGCTACCCGGAAAAACAAAATCAAGGTGAGCTACCCGGCAGGTGGGTTTGTCGAAAAATCCCTCTGACGGTCAAGTTAGCTTGCTAGGAGAAGAGAGAAGGCAGAGCACTGTAGACAGAGAGAGAGTTGCACAAAATTGCTTACCTCCAACGTCTACATGCTCCTCCTTTTCAAGGCTGGCCATGCAGGGCGCACTATCTCTGCTGTCCTTCTTTGGACAGACGGCTATGCTCCCCTCTACATTTCTTACACATATACAATTATAAAATTAAAAAAAAAAAAATTATGAAAGCTTAAACATATTCATATGATTAGTTACTTTAATTAAGACAGAACTATATGTGATAATTAAGCAGAGTTGATTATTCTATTTTTATTTTTAGTAGTTCCAACTCAAGTCATGTCATGGTCATGATAATTTTGTTCATGTCTATATTTTGAGATACACAATACTGATCTAAAATATAACAAATTTTATAGTTTTGATATAATTATATTAGAATATCATAATTAATACAAATGATATGAATATATAAGTTTCAATGTAACATCAATGACAATATTATTTTTTAATTCATATGATTAGCAAATTAATAATGTAAATGAATAAGCATAACGTGAATTAAAATCTTAAAAAATTTAATGTAATAATGATAAAATTGTGAAATTCATTATATTTTTTAAAAATGTTAAAGGGGTTATTGTAATTCAATTTATTTTAGTTTTTAACCTTTCACTCTTACGCAATTTATTATAAATACTCGATTCTGGTTTGGCAACATTCTAAGAATATAGTTTTTGAATAATTAAGTCTAAAAATAAAAATTTACTTGTTTCTGAGTTAAAAAAAAAAAATATATATATATATATATAGGTCTACTCAACCTTTTACAAAAATAAAAAATAAAATATTTTTTTTGTAATTATTCAAGGCGTTAACTTTAAAAATTAATTGCCAGACCTCACTTGACTAATACAAGTGAAGTTTTCTATATGATTTTTTTTTTTCTTTTTTTTATGGAAGAATTACAATTCAATATATAGGATTTAAAAAATTTAGCAAAACATGGGAGTGCAATTCACAAAAATAAAGGGTGTAACTCAAACATATATTGCACCCTCTATATGTGTAAATTTTTTTTTTCTTTTTTGATTCTACTCATTTATAATTCTCCCAAAAATAATTTCATGCTAAATGCAGTACTATAAACACATTTTAGTCATTACTTTGTGTAAAAATTTATGGAAAATGCCTCCAACCCCCAGTGGGGGTGCTGGGGTCGTGCGTGTAAGGCCCTGATTGGGAGAAAAAAAACTTTTTTTTTTTTTTTTTTTTATTTTCAGCCAATGAAGCCACGCTACGTCACTGGGGGGTCTGTAGCATTGTTCAAAATTTATTTATGCCGTGCAAGTAATAATTGCTCCTTCCAAGTTCCAAACACCAGTGATGGTGAAAAAACAATTATATGGTGATCTTGACATAAATTCACCCTAGTGCTTCTACTTATTATTTATTAGTTAAAATTATGAACTTAGTATTTTTTATTATAATATTGAGTTGACACTTATCAAATAATAAACGATGTGAAAAATTATTCGCCAAATTTCGTGATAAAAATGATATCAGAATAATAATTTATTAAAAAAAAAAATACATTAAAACATAAAACACACGCACATAAGTAATGAGATAGGGATTGATCAATACTTAAAATATTATATTTTATTAATCTATTCACTTATATGATAAAATTATAATCTTATATAATCAGAGGGCGCAGCAAAAACGAAAAGATAAGGTCACCAAACAATCACTTGAGGATGAAACACCATTAGATGTACCATACATCAGCTATGAAGATATGTGATTTTATATTATAATTAATATTATATAGATCATAATTATTATTATATTAACTTATAACTTAATTATATTTAGTTATTCATATATAACATATTATCTCATAATTACCATATAACTAAATTATTTTAATAATTTAATTTTGAATTGGCAACCGGTGTAACCGATTACCAAAAAGAGGGCAAAGGAAATCAGAAGAGTTCAACGGTCCCAACATCACATATCTCATAACCACTAGTCACATATCTCATAACTAACATCATTTTGTTCATAATCACACCACTTTGTTCATAATCAATATCACATATCTCATAACCATGATCACATATCTCATGACTATTACTCATATGAATCATAACCACATCTCATAACCAACCTCTTGGAGTCATAACTAACATTACATATCTTATAACCACTAGTCATATATCTCATAATTAACAATCCTTTTACTCATAACTACACCACTGTAATCATAACCAATATCTCATATCTCATAACCACTAACACATATAGCATAACCAAACACCCTTTGACACCACTTTGCTCATAACCAAAATCACGTATCTTATAATCACTAATCAAATATCTCATAACTATTATCCACATATCTCATAACCAACATCACATATATCATAACTACTAATCACATATCTCATAACCACACTACTTTGATCATAACCAACATTACATATCTCACAGTCACTAATCACATATCTCATAACCAAACATCCTTTGACTTATAAATACATCACTCTACTCATAACCAAAATCAAATATCTAATAATCACTAATCATATATCTCATAACATTTACCCACTTATGTTATAACCACATCTCATAATCAACACCATTTGTCTCATAACTAACATCACATATATCATAACCACTAATCACATATCTCATAACCATTACTCACATTTAGGGGTGTAAATTTGGCCCACGAGCTCGCAGCACACCCCAAGTCCAAAAATTACTCTCTCTCTCTCTCTCCCTCATTTGGGCTGAAAAAAGGGTCTAGGGATTTGTCAAAAATAATTAATGAGGGAATTTTGATTTTGACAAAATTTGATGTTTGTTCCAAATTTCTAGAGAAAATGGGACCGAAATTATGTAATAATCATTATAAAAAACAAAATTAAAACATTTATAAATGAAGTCTTATAATAAGATAAATTATTAATTTATAATTTTGTCAATTTATACTTAATTTTTTTTATTATTTATTTTTAATATAAATCCTTCATCTATTTTTATTAAGTAAAATTAATATAAAAAAAAAGACTATTTCACTCATCAACTACAAAATGTATAATCACACCATTAATTGGTGTAATAAAAATATTTAAAATTTTAAAAACCACAAATATCATAATCAAGTCATAAAGTTTTGTAATATAAAACACAAAAAACATAAAGCCATCACTAATTGGCGTAATAAAATTGTTTAAAATTATAGAAAATCACAAATGCGTAACTAATTCCCAAAATTTCGTAACATTAACAAAAATTATGTAACTATCCACTAATTAGTGTAACAAAAACATCTAAAAATTTTAAAAATCACAAATGTCATAACCAACTCACAAAATGTAATAACATCAACTACAAAATGTGTAACTACACTACTAATTGCCTAAATAAAAATAATCAAAATTTTTACAAATCACAAATGTCATAACCAACCCAAAAAATTTATAACATCAATCACAAAATGCGTAACAACACAACTAATTGATGTAGCAAAAGTATCCAAATTTTTTATAAACCACAAATCTTGTAATCAGGCAGAAAAGTTTCATAACAATTATCATAAAATGACTAAACAAATCACTAAAAATCTTAGAATCACCAATCGGGATCTCTCATAATACAGAGAAAACAAAATGTAATGACAATCATTAAATAATTTAATCAAAGACTTAAAACCATGGAACAGAAAATGAGAGTTAGAGAAGATTACCAAGTAGAGCGAGAGGAAAAGGAATATGAGAAAGAGAGACTGAACAGACTTATTGCCTGTGAAAATGACGTCAAAGGTGTTATCGTTTCCGATAAGGAATATCGGAGATATCTACAATGACATAAAGAATGAGAGAGATGCTTGAGAGATAAAGAGGACTGAGATAGCATAATAGTACAACAAAATACATAATATTCATTTTTCAACAGTTCTATAGCACATGTACAAATTGATGATAACAAAACATTTCATATCATAACTACGGCCAAAGATTTGTGTATGTGCGACATATTAATGTGAAAGAGCTAGAGTTTTGAGATAGATGCATTTACTAGATAGAGAAATATTGCCAGTATGAATAGTGTTGAAATAGACAAAGAGAGAAGTGACGAGTTCACAGATCTATTGCAGAGACACAAGAGTAGAGAGAGAGGAAGAATCCAGTGAGGAAGAACTATCAACAATGGTCGTTTGATAATTTGAGCGAAATAGAGAAATCTAAGTAAGAAATAGAAAGAGTTCAGGCACAACTAAGACAAATCAAGAGAAAGAAAATAGAGTAGAGAAAAAAAACAAAAAAAAAGTGGAGAAAAAAATTTAGAAGAAAATTTATTTAGTAGAACAAAATAAAATCACGTCATAGATAATTTTTTTCAACATATTTTTTTATTAAAATTTAGTTAAATTATATGTATATATATATATATATATGTCTATAAGTGTATATAGATGTTTTAAAAAGTATATTGTTTGTATATTACTATTTCTATTATATTTAATGAGACTAAAAATAAATCTAAAATAGAGATAGGTGATTAATTGCAATTGTTACTTAGGGATGACACTTCAAAATTAATTGAGAGAGTTGAGAGTTCAGAGATAATGAGAGTTTGAGAGACAGATTTGTTTGTGAGAAATAAAATGAGAGAGGGGTGGTATTTATAGGACTTGGGAGGGAGAGGTTAATTTATATATATATAAATAAAAAAATAAAATTGGTTGTTGGTGGAATTAACGATTATATAACTGTTTCAATTTTTTTTTTTTAAATTTTTGACCGTTGCACTAATAGGGAGGCAGGGAGCTGTTGGGGTTGGGTCGGGCCAAATAGGGAAAACAAATTGAGGTCAAGCTCACAAGATGGGTCACACTCCATAACACACTAGAGTCGGGCCGGGCTCTAGAGCACATAGCCCAGGGTCTTAGGTTGGGCTTAGGCTTAGGCTCAGTCCTAGTTAGGCCCACCCAGGGTACAACTGGACTTAGGGTGTGCCGCGAGCTCGTGGCCAAATTTACACCCCTATATGGGGGTAGTGATTATGAGATATATGATTAGTGGTTATGATAAATGTGATGTTGGTTATGAGGCAAATGGTATAGGTTATGAGATGTGGTTATGACATAAGTGGGTAAAGGTTATGAAATATATGATTAGTGATTATTAGATATGTGATTTTGGTTATAAGTAGACTAGTGTAGTTATAAGTCAAAAGGTGTTTGGTTATGAGATATGTGATTAGTGGTTATGAAATATGTAATGTTGGTTATGATCAAAGTGGTGTGGTTATGAGATATGTGATTAGTAGTTATGATAAATGTGATGTTGGTTATGAGATATGTGGGTAATGGTTATGAGATATTTGATTAGTGATTATAAGATATGTGATTTTCGTTATGAACAAAGTGGTGTCAAAGGGTGTTTGGTTATACTATATGTGTTAGTGGTTATGAGATATTGGTTATTATAAGAGGGGTTAACGTGAGCCCACTAATTGATTGGGCCTAATTGAAGCTCAATCGGGACGCCCAAAAATTTGTGAGCTTGGAGAAATTATTGCCAAATGGGCAAGTGAATTCTATTGAACAGGCCGACAAGAAAGTCAATAAATTGGGCCGAAAAAGACTCATCAAGCAAATATCTCTAAAGATAGTCCAATAAGCCCATCCAATGAGGCCCAGAGATGAAACCCTTGAAGGAGATCCATTCTCTGAGGTATTGGCTTAGTCTTGAAAGGGTTCGGAACCACGAACCTAGAGACCTATTTAAGATCGGACTTGAAAGGGTTCAAATCCACGAACCTAGAGATCCGAAGCACTTGGCTTCAAACGAATTCGAACGAAATCTAAGAGTCACTCTGTTAATGAGTCCCAGAACACTTGTGGGCTCGGAGCTTTCCAGGATTTACGCACCAGAACCATAGGCGTGATGGAGTCTGAACAAAGGACCCGATCCTGAGGACGGTAAGTAAAGATAAATTCACTCTTCGATTAAACTAGCCTATACCCAGGTCGAGGTGGCACGATCTAAGGGATCCCTGAGACTTGACAATATTTATGGCAGGACGTTCTCTTAAACTAACCCTGACCCTTCTGCGGCAGGGCGTCCTCTGGGACTACCCATGACCCTTTGGGATGATTGGAGATCATTGGTTAGGTGTGGCTAAGAAGAAGGGTTCGCTGAGAGGTTGATCTCCTCTTCGAGGATTTTCCTCATCCTCGGAGAGGTCACCTCCTCGGACAAGGTGGTTAGAGAGAATATTCTCCATGTGCCTTGCACATAGGGTCCATCCTACATCATAAGGTGCTTATAAATAGCACACACCCATAGCTTTCCAAGGGATGAATTTTGGAGAGACAATTCTTAGGAAAGAACTAATTTCCCTTTTCCATTATCTGCCTTGAGACTAAAAGTGGAAGATCCATGGGAGAGTCTTGCCATTATTCTCTCTCTAATTACTTTGCATTCTTCTTCACTCAATCTCTTATCTCTATCATCTCTTTGTTATCGTGTTCCTAGTTGTGATTGTTGAAGAATCTAAGCCTCTCATCATTCCTAGAGAATTCGAGAGTTCTTCAAAGATCTTTGAATTTTCCAACGACGTTCTTGAACCCTCTTATACATTTGGCAATTCCACTAGGCTGGCGGATTGGTTAATGGTCTCAACAAGATCCAGAATCTACACAACTCCGGTGAAGATAGTGGGAGAAGAAGAGGTTCATCAACAATGCTCTTCCAATGGTGGTGCTAAGAGGACTCAAGTTCAAGACTCACCTCTCATCCTTGAAGCCATTCAAGGACTTCAACACACTCAACAAGGATTCTCACGACCCTTCAAAATCTCACCCACACCATGTTGGTGATAGGTTCGCATTTCCCACCACCGGCAACAAATGGAGGTCAAGTCTACGCCGGCAAGCATCAACTACTTCATGGTGATGTTGGGAATGGTCAAAATCATTAAGACCCACCTCAAATTCTCCTTGAAGTTACTCAAAATGGTGTGCAAAATCAAATGCTAGGAGGAACACGTCATGGCCAACCTATAGCCCATGGAGCGCAAAATCACACAATCGGAGGATCGAGCCATGGTCCATCGGTGGTTTGAGGATTCTCCGACGCGATGAATGGTGTTCCAGCAGTGGTGGAAGTTCAAGGAAGGCCCACGAAATTTCTCTACCAAATGGTGCTCCACCCATGCCTAATTTTGTTCCACCGATTGTAAATTCTACTCATGTACCAAACGGGTCTTCTTTGGTTTTACAAGCCCAACAATTTCTCACTCTCGCCGATGTGCAAGCCATGTTCGATCTCGAATGGGACATGAGAACTTTACCTTCTTTTCCCGATCCGGATGTCAAGCCACCATACCCTATCGAGATATTGAGTTATCCATACCCAAAGGGGTACATAGTGCCGAAGTTTATCAAATTCGATGGCAAACAAGGAAATGCTCGAGAACAGGTTGTTCGGTTCATCGAGATTTTAGGGATTCATGGTTCAAATCATGTCCTCCGACTGAGAGAATTCTCCAAGTCCCTCACCGACCAAGCATATAGTTGGTACATTAACTTGACCTAAAACTCTGTTCGGAGTTTGGAGGAAATGGTCAACAAATTCCATGCCAAATTCTTTCAAGCGGCTGAGAAGGTGACCGCACTTACCCTATGTAAGGAAAAGCAACGAGAGGATGAAGACATTCTCGAATATGTGAAGAGGTTCCAAGACAAAACCGTGAACTGTCATGAGGCTGTGAAGGAAAGCAACTTGGTCCAAATCTGTGTTGCAGGAGCATTGAACGGGTACAAGATGCTTTTTTTTAATCACAAGCTACTCACCTTCTCGGCACTAATTGAAGCATCTCGGAACATCAACGTACCTCAATCTCAGGAGATCGGGTTCGAGACTAGTTATAAAACCAGCTTCAAGTTATCCCGAGGACCTTCTGTCACTACGGCTTCCGCGTTTTCTACACAAAAGTCGTAGGAGAAGGAATTCAGAGGTCAAAAAAAGAAAACCTGTGAAGATGACACTCATTTTCCGTGTAATGTTGAGGAGGTGAAGGCCTTAGTTAAAGAATAAGTGGCAAACGGGGAACTAAAGTTGCCTCGTGTCGAAGAGCTTTTGCCGAAGAAGGACCGCAAGGGTCCTAATTATTGTGTTTTCCACCGATCACTAGGACATTCTACAGAAAAGTGTCGAACGCTTAAAAAGATCTTTAGAAAGAAAGTCGAAGCAGATAAGCTAGAGTTCAGAGAACAAGGGCCTCAGGATATCTTAGAAGACGTGGCTATGATGACGTATGACGGCCACAACCCGAGCAGCTGGTGAAAGTTTTCCGAATGACCTTGTTACTCTAAGGGTAAATGTCAATATTCCGTAGAAGAAGTCTATCTATGAAATTTACAATTTGTATTTACTACGTTGTCCAAGAAGTTTTATCTTTCCTTCTTATGTTATGAAGAAATTTATTTTCTCTACATTGTGTATCTCTATTAGAAGTTTATTTTCTCCATATTGTGTATCTTCATTATGTTATGTTGATTGAGACAGTGTTCAATTTTTTGTCGCCCCTTGAAGAAGAAAGAGTAGTAGACACAGTTGCCAGCCAGGAAGGATTTTTCTTGCCAAAGAAAGGAGTGTGCTTCTCCCCAAACTTTCAAGGGATAGCCCTCGCTTTCATTTGAACTTTCGAGGGACAACCCCTGTTTCCATTAATGCGAGCTTCGAGGATCTTTCTTGTTGAAGTAGAATGTGTGCTCTCACTCAGACTTTCGAAACAACAGACCTCACTTCCATCAGTGTGAGCTTCGAGAATCTTTCTTATTGAAGTAGAGTATGTGCTCCCACTTGGACTTCCGAAGAACAGCCCTCGAGACTCGGTTGCCTGTCAAAATGGATCTTTCTTGCCGAAGTAGGGTGTGTGCTACTATTCGAACTCCTGAGGGACAACCTTGCTCCCATTCGGACTTCTGAAGAACAACCCTTACTTCCATCAGAGCAAGCTTCGAGGGTCTTTCTTGATTGAAGCAGAGTGTGTGTTCCCACTCGAACTTCCGAAGAATATCCCTTGCTTCCATCAATGCAAGCTTCGAGGATCTTTTTTGTCGAAGTAGAGTGTACTCCTACTCGGGCTTTCGAGAGACAGCCTTTGCTTCCATTGGTCACCAAAGAAAAAAGTGTACATCCACTCGGACTTCCGAGAGATAGCTTTACCTCCGCTCGGACTTCCGAGGAACAATCTTTACTTCCGTTAGTGCGAGCTTGGTACACTCAGTTGCCTGCCAGAAGGGATCTTTCTTGCCGAAGTAGGGTGTATGCTACTTTCGAATGCCTGAGGGACAGTTTTGCTTCCATTCAAACTTCCGAGGGATAGCCCTTGCTCTCATTAGTGAGAGTTTCAAGGGCCCCGAGGTAGTAGACTTCTTACAAGAAATGAGTTTCAAGAGATTTATCTTTCTTGCCAAAGTAGGGTGTATACTACTACTCGGACTTTCGAAGGACAACTCGTGCTTTCATTTAGAGTTCCGAGGGACAGCCTTTGCTTCCATTAGCTGCCGAAGTAGAAGTGTACTCCTACTCGAACTTCCGAGGGGTAGACTTTGCTTCCGTTAGTTGCTGAAGAAGGGAGTGTGCATCTACTCAGACTTCTGAGAGATAGCCTTGCTTATGCTCGGACTTTCGAGGGAGAATCTTTACTTTCATTAGTGCAAGCTTGGTAGACTCGGTTGCCTGCCAAAAGGGATCTTTCTTGCTAAAGTAAGGTGTATGCTACTATTCGGACTCCTGAGGGACAACCTCGCTTCCACTCGGACTTCCAAAGAGCAATCCTTGTCTCCATTAGTGCGAGTTTCAAGGGCCCTGAGGTGGTGGACTTCTTACGAAAAGGTCCATTTAACTGAAATAATAAAATCAAGCAATGAGGTATCCACAAGTTCAATAATCAACAATATATGGTTCTACTCTCTGCTATGGCACTTCATCATTTCAAACAAATTGTTCGCTAAGTTCGGGTATCAAGAATTCATTCACCGATTACATGAAATTCAAGTATGATGTTCTTACATTATTAATAAACGATAAGATCATTCTACTTTTATGTGGTCGATGCTATTGTTTCAATATTCTTAATAGCAGCAACAATCAACACAGAAGGGCTTATTTTCTACAAACAATCAATTATTCAACAAGAGTTCAACAGTACCTATTCCAACATTCACAGGGATGGCAATATATAAATTCACATGAGGCAACCAACGAATGCTTAATATTTTTCAATAGTTCTATTTGTATCAAATTATCAACGTACGGGCTCAGGTTTTAAATATCAGGAGGAGTGCAATGTCATGGTGTGTTTTTATCTTGCAAAATCAGCAATGAAATTCAACAGCCCAATGTTGAAGATTTATCCATATCCTGTCCATCAATAAAAGTCCCGAATCTCAAGCAAGGGTTTCAAGATGTATATAATCAGAGCCAGTTAAAGAGGCACAATACCAAATTCAACAAAAGCAATAGCTATTTCAAGGCAGAATTACAAATCCATCAGAACAATGAAATTCAGAAATGGGTTTTGAACAAAAGGTTACCTACAGATCCAAAGCAATGGAGAAGAATGAAGTTGGTCGAATGAAGACCGAAGCTCATCAAAATGAAGAGTTCAAAAATGGGTTTTAGCAAGTATTTACTTACAGATTTAGAGACAGCAAAATGAGGGCAGAGCTATCAATCACAAACAATGTAGGTCGAGAATGGCGACACAAGCAATGGGTGGTGGAAACAGAAAGCAGGCCCCAAATCGGCAAAATCATTGGGCAAACCAATGCCGCGTTAAGTAGGCGACGCGGTCGGCATTGGTCAGTTACGACTGGAAGCAGTGGCGAGATTGTAGCTAACGGACGTAAGGCGCGCAGGTTGCACGAGCTGGCTGGTCGTACGCATAGGGCAGATCCACATCTGGCTCTCGCGTGGGCCAACGGAGTGTTGCACAATGCTAGGAAAACTGGTCAGCACTGCTCAGTTACGACTAGAACAGGTGAAGGTGGTCGCCGGCGGAGCAGGACCGAGATTTGGTGTATCCAGAGCTCAGAAGCTGCGTCATTGGACCAAGATGAAATACCGACAACGGCGGTGCTTGGAGCTGCGGCGATGAACAGCGTGTAAAAAAAAAAAAAAAGGTAATGAGGTAACACTATGTTTGGGAACCTAGGAGAGAAAAGAAATGAAATGATTACTTAAGTAATAAGAGAAAAGAAAAGAAAAAAATGATTGTGATTTCTCTCCTTGTTGTTTGGATAAGGAAGAAATAAAAGAAAAGAAATGATTGTGATTTCTCTCATTCTTGTTTGGTTAGGTTTCATTAGGAGAAAAGAAAAGAAATTATTTTATGTTATATTACCAAAATAACCTTTTTATATTTTCAATCATTTTATTTCTTTTATTTTTATAGGGACAAAATTGGTATTATGAAAATAGTGGTTTCTTTTCTCTCCCAATCTCTCCATTTTTGGGAAGATTGAAAATGGAGCTTATAAGAGAAATGAGTTTCTCTCCATTTCTCTCTATTTCTTCCCATTTCTCTCTACTTAGGTTATCCAAACAAATAAGAGAAATACATATCACTCTATTTCTTTTCTTTTCTCTCCAAATCACTCAATCCAAACATAGTAGGAAGATGAAGCACAGAACAAAAAAAGAAGAGATGTCGTAGATGCAAGCAGCTAGCGTCGGCCTCTTTTATTGTAGAAACAGAGCTTTCTCGAAGAGGAAGCTTGGTCTCTCGGTTTAGAGAGAAAGGGTGTGTTTGATTGGGGGATAAGGGGGGGATTATTTACTGTGCGAATTAGTAAATCCAATCCGATGTTTGTTTTTTTTTTAGTCCACCGGACATGGAGTCCGGCCGGACTCCTTATCCCCCATATGGGGGATTATACTATCCTAGGGGGGGGTGTGGGACAATTTTGGGGGGATTATTTACTGTTGGGATTAAATGGTGAAATGACCATTTTGACCCTCTACTATTTAATTATGTATTATATTTAGTAAAATTTAATAAAATTTAAATGTCTCAATTTAAAAATAAAATAATTTTATTTAACTTTTTATTGATGTTTTATTTATTTTTTTAAAATAATTTTTTATAGATATTTTATTGATGTTTTATTTTAAAATTTTGTTTATATTTTATTTAATTTCATTATTTAAATGTTAATAGATGTTTTATTTAATTTCATTGTTTAATTATTATTATTTTTAAAAACAAATTTATTTAAAATTTTAATTAAAAAAATAAAATAAATTTTTATTGATATTTTATTTATTTATTTATTTAATTTTAAAAAATAAATTTATTTAATTGTGTAAAAAATAAAATAAAATAAATTTTTATTTAATCTAGCTAAAAATAATTAAAATATTAAAGATATGTTTAATATTGCTATTACTTAGTACACAATTGAAAAATGGTAAAATAGTCTTTTGTTCATTTATCCTATCCAGTCCGTCCAACCAAACGTTGGATTCACTAAAAATAGTCCCATAAAAAAATAAACACAGGATACATATCCAATCCAACCAAATAGTTCGGGAGATTCACAGTCCTAGGACTCAAGTCCGATAGATTTTAATCCCCCCTTATCCAGTACTTCCAATCAAACATACCCTGCGCCTACCGAAATAGATCTTTCCAAAAAGAGAAGGATTAGGTTGTTTGTCCTTATCCTCAAAAGAAAAAAAAAATATATATATATATATATATAAAAGAAAAGGATGATTTTGATGGTCCCTCAAGTATACTAGGAATGTATATATATATATATAGTGCCTGTTTAGCAGAGCTTAATTACAGTTTATTTCAGCTTTCAGCTTAATTTAAGCTATTTTGATGTGTTTGGTTTAGCTTATAGCTTATAGCTTATAGCTTTTTGGAAGTCAGAAATCAGCTTATTCTTTGAGTGGGGCAGGAGATGCTTTAAGAATAAGCTGGAAATCAGCTTAAGCTGAAAGTTATAAGCTATAAGCTGTTTAGACATAAGCTATAAGCACTTTCCCATAGCTCTACCAAACAGGGCCATAATATGCCTCCGAATATTCTGGAGTATATGTGGATTCAAAATTATATAAGCTTATTGAAGAAAAAGCAAAGTCAAGTTTGACTTAAAAAAAAGGTGGGCCTTATTTTTCAAGAATAAAAAAATGATAGTGGGTGCTGTATTTTTGCTTGGAGTGAAAATATATATATATTTTTTGAGATGTTCTAAAAAAGTGTATGGTAAAAAAAAAAAAAAAAAATTTATTAATTGGCGATTTTATCCATAAATCACGATAGGTTATCAATCTTATCCAAAAGTTATATGAAAACAAAATATTCCTGAGGGCAAAATACAAAGCATGGCCAGAGAAGTGAAAATATGCATGTCTGAGAAATTTAAAATTTTTCATACATGCAAGGGCTAAAATGTAAGAGAGGTTAACTTGATACCACTAATTAATTGGGCCTAATTGAAGCTCAATCAGGAAGTCCAAAAATTTGTGAGCTTAAAGAAATTATTACTAAATGGGTCAAGTGAATTATATTGAACGAGCCCACAAGAAAGTCAACAAATTGGGTCGAGGAAGACTCATCAAACAGATCTCTAAAGAGAGTCCAACAAGCCCATCCGATGAGGCCCATAGATGAAACCTTCGAAGGAGATCCACTCTCCGAAGTATTGGCTTAGTCTTGAAAGGGTTCAGAACCACGAACCTAGAGACCTATTTAAGTTCGGACTCGAAAGAGTTCAGATCCACGAACTTAAAGATCCGAAGCACTTGGCTTCAAACGGATTCAAACGCAATCTAGGAGTCGCTCTGTTAATGAGTCCTAGAACACATGCGTGCTCAGAGCTTTCCGGGATTTACGCAGCAGAACCATAGGTGTGATGGTTCGAACAAAGGGTCTGATCCCGAGGACGGTGAGTGGAGATAAATTCACTCTTCGGTTAAAATAGCCTATACCCGGGTCAAGGTAGCACGATCTAAGGGGTCCCTGAGACTCGAGAATATTTGCGGCAGGGCGTTCTCTTGAACTACCCTTGACCCTTCTACAGCAGGGCGTCCTCCGGGACTACCCCTAACCCTGTGGGATGATTGGGGATCATTGGTTAGGTATGGCTAAGAAGAAGGGTTCGCCGAGAGGTTAATCTTCTCTTCGAAGATTTTCCTCATCCTCGGAGAGGTCACCCCTTGGACAAGGTGGTTTAGAGAGAATATTCTTCATGTGCCTTGTACATGGGCTCTATCCTACATCATGAAGTGCCTACAAATAGCACCTACCCATAGCTTTACAATGGATGAATTTTAGAGAAACAACTCTTGGGAAAGAACTAATTTCTCTTCTCCATTATCTGCCTTTGAGAGTGAAAGTGAGAGATCCATAGAAGAGCCTTACCATTATTCTCTCTCTAATTACTTTGCCTTCTTCTTCACCCAATCTCTTATCTCTATCATCTCTTTGCTATCGTGTTCCTAGTTGTGACTGTTGAAGAATCTAAGCCTCTCATCATTCCTAGAGAATTCGAGAGTTCTTCAAAGATCTTTAAAGATCTTCGAATTTTCCAACGACGTTCTTGAACCCTCTTATACAGTTATGATCAAAGTGGTGTGGTTATAAGCAAAAAGGTTTAGTTATGAGATATGTGACTAGTAGTTATAAGATATATAATGTTTGTTATGACTCAAAAGGATTGGTTATGAGATGTTATGATTCATGTGGGTAATAATTATGAAATATGTAATCAATAGTTATGATATATGTGATATTAGTTATGATCAAAGTGTTATTGTTTTGAGAAAAAAGTGTTAGTTATGAAGTATGTGACTAGTGATTATGAAATATGTAATGTTGGTTATGAAAATATATATATATATTAGTTATGAGATATATGACTAAGGTTATGAAATATGCAATGTTGATTATGACTCAAAGGCGTTGGTTATGATATGTTTGATTATGATTATGAAATATGTAATATTAGTTATGAATAAAATGATATTGGTTATGAAATATGATTATGACTAAATTATGATCAATTTAATTATAGTTATAAGAAAATATAATTTTGACTTATAACTAACTTATTTAGCAGGTTACTTTTAATGATATAACTCAATCTTAACCATTAATTTTTTATGTACCGTATATTTTTTAACAAAATATATTATAAACTTTCCAGCATGGGGTACGATGATCTATTTGGTTTAATTTTTAATTGGTTTTCTTAATTAATTTTTGATTTTTTTATGAACATTTTTAATCAACATTTATTTTTTTATTTGTCAGAAATGGGTTTAAATTTTGTCGAAACAAAAACAAAGTAAAAAAAATCCATTCTATTTTACATATTGAAAAGCATATGGGCAAAACCACAAAATTCATTATGTAAGCCAGCCAATGGGTAACAAAAACACCAGTAACAAGTAATACTATAAAACCGAATGAATTATCAACTTACTCGCACAATAGATATACACACATTAGAGCCAAAAAACAAGAACAGATTTCTGATGTTTTTTTTCTCCAAAATGAAAACTCGATATGAAAAACTTGTTTGTTACATATATATATATATATATATGCACAAACAGACAATGGACGACAACTTTTATTAATATTTCACAAATGATCGACGCGAAGTCCCCTTCATCCGATGTTAAGGATTTCATACTTTTCTATTCCTCCATTTTGATGATGCATCGAATGCCTTCCCCTTTTAGCATGTAATCGAAGGCCTTGTTGATCTCCGAGAATGGGAGTTGGTGAGTGATGAACTTTTCCACTTCAAGTTCCTGCAAAGTGGGATTTAGGCGAATAAGAGTTGCCACACATTTCGGGCTATTCATATGCACTATGGGCATAGAGATTTGCAAAGTGTGGATTCACAAACTCACCTTGTTCATGTATTTTTCAACGACAGCGGGAATGTCAGACCGGGGTTTGTAGTTTCCGAAGAAGGTGCCCTTCAGTGTCCTCTCATTTAGAAAATTCACAGGGTGTGTCTTGAATACTGCATCTTTGTGAGGGACTCCCACAAGAACAGCAACACCCCAGCCCTGCAATGGCAAGGTTATAGTCTATCAGCATTCAAGATGATTTACATACATGTATATGTTGTAGTCTAGAGCTCCACTTTGTTGTCAAATGAGAAAGGAAAAAACCGATAATGAAAGTGATGGACAGTAGGGGAAACATACATCATGGACACATTCAAATGCCGAGATCATGGCCTCAGTGTTTCCAGTACATTCGACGCTTCTGTCCACTCCTCCGTTGGTCATCTCAGCAATCACCTGAAGAGCAAGTCGAGAAAAAATTTGATCAAATACTTGAAGATGAAAGGGGAGGTTTTGCCAGTGCAAATAAGAAGTGTAGAACTGTACCTCTTGAATTGGTTTTTTGTGGTCTTTGGGGTTCACAAACTCTGTCACACCAAACTTCTTTGCTGTTTATCACACACACACACACACACACACACACACACACACACACAGAATATTAGAAATGAAGGTCCATTGTGTGTTTTAACTAGAATGTGAGTCACAATGTAGCTTATGTTGCAAAAATAGCTTCCACCAAGAATTTAGAAGCAGTTGGCCATCAAAATCAGCAAATCCTTTCCTGTTCGGTTGTGTAATCATTGTTTTGATGTAGTTTATATTTTTGTGCAAAAACTGTTTTCTAAATTTTGAAAACAACTTTTTTTGTATTTTCTAGAAAGTGGGTTGTTTTTAGAAATAAAACAATGAAAAGTTCGAAAACACTGGTCATTTTCATGTTATTCTCATATTTCGAAATTTTGAAAACAACTTTATGCTGCACAGATACTGTAGTCAGTTTTATGAAAGTAAAATTTGTATCAAACATTGCAAATATAATGCTTGCTAGTCCCTTTATGTGATCACCTACCTTGTTCAAATCTGTCAGGAATCAAATCCACACCGATAATCCTCGAAGCACCAGACACTCTGGCCCCTTCTGCAGCCTAATTACACAAAATTACCATCAAATATAATATTGATCAGATACATTTGGCTAACAGAGACAATAATCATACTCATAAGGCAATTAGAGGGGGAAAAAAAAACTCACAGCTAGGCCTACAGCTCCCAATCCGAAGACGGCCACAGTTGAGCCCTTTTTTGGCTTGGCAACATTCACAGTGGCACCAAATCCTACCCAAAACAAAATCCCACAAATTTGTTCATTACAACAGTATGAATTTAAAGGTTCGAAAATGATTGACTTTGCAATCAGTTGTTAGAATCAGTATTGAAAATTTTGAAAGCCTTGCTTTTGGATGATCATGGTATCCAAAAAATCAAAATCCTTGATCAATATAGGAACAATATCACCATTTTGGTTCAAATAGATACCAAATTGGATGTTCGACTTATTCCCATGGATTCTTAATCCTCAATAATATTTTACGATCAAGAAAATAGACTGAATCCCGTGAAATCATTTCATAGCAGTTCGTTGATATCTTAAATTGGTGGTTTTAGCCAAAACTCAAAAGGGATTTGACATTAAAATTAGATTGCCATTGTTTTTTTTTGTACCTGTGGAGATTCCACAACTTAAAACACAAACTTTGTCGAGAGGAGCGAGGGGGTTAATCTTGGCAAGACAACCGATGTGGACAACCGTGTACTCGCTGAAGGTGGATGTTCCAAGAAAATGGAAAATTGGTTTGCCCTTGATTGAGAATCTTGATTTTTGATCGTGGATCATCACTCCCCTGTCTGTGTTGATCCTCAGGAGATCACACATGTTGCTCTCTTCGGATTTACAGTGAGCGCATTCTTTGCATTCCCCTGTAAAGACTGGAAGGACATGATCGCCCGGTGCAAGATCAGTCACTCCCTCTCCAACACTCTCCACAATCCTACAAATCCACCAAAATCAACAAAATTCATATTTTCAATCCATAATTAGAAAACCCATTTCATTTTAGACATCAAAAATTAACAACAGGCAACTTACCCTCCTGCCTCGTGGCCGAGGATTCGAGGAAACACAGGGTTTTGGCCCTGCAAGATTGAAAAGAAAGAACCAATTTGGGTGTCACCATGGTGGCTTGAATTAATTGAAATTAATGAGGAAACCTCAGGAATACTACACTATACTATATACTATACTATGTAAAGTGAAAAATGAGTTACCTTGGCTTCCCAGAAGTAAACATCAGTGTGGCAGAGAGAGGTATAGAGGATCTTCACACGAACCTCCATCTTCTGCGGTGGCGCCACCTCCACTTCTTCTATCACCAGTGGCTTCCCTGCTTCCCATGCCACAGCAGCTGCCACCAAAAATTGAAGAAATACTTTGTTAACCAATCAATTTCATATATCCCACATGAAAAGAAGCAGAAACAATCTGCTTTTTCTTCTTCTTGTTTTTTTGTTTAAAAAAAATTTTGGGAACACAAAATAAAAACTTGTTTGACGGACAATTTCCGAAAATTCGAGGAAAAAAAAAATTTTGATTCCAAAGACAGTAAAGCTCCACAATACAAAACTAAAACAAGTTGAATAATAGCATAGCACAAGATCAATCAATAAGCAAGAGTCCCATAAAAAAAACACACTACTTTATTATTTCTTTTTGCCGATCATAAAAAAGGAGTCATGTTTGGACAACGTATTAGAGTTATCTACGAAAGAAAAAAAAAAACCCCAGAAAAGTGAACAAAAGCATTTTTATTTCTCTACATAATTTTTTTGCCCTCAAATCTCTAATCTAAACACACCCTAAACGTAGTTTTTAATGACCCCAATTGATTTATAATAAGGTTGTGTTCAGATCTAAGAAATTCATAATTCAAAGACAGTTTACATGAAAGCTCTCCCATATTTTCTATTCAATTTCAAAAAAAAGGAATGAGATCATTGAACTCCTATGTGATTCAATCCCCCCGCAAGATTTAGAATAAATAAACCAATAAAATAATTTGATATGGTTCTTTGTTTTTTGTTTTCATTTTCTGAAATTGTTTCCAAAAACAGTTTCAAAAAAGATTTGAAAACAAACCTCTGCAACGAATGACTTGACCAACCGTGTTTGACATCTTTTCTTCACTGAAAATAAACCGAGAGACAAATATCTGATATTGAGAGACTGTTAAAGATTTTGGTACGATTATAAAACTCTTCTCTATGGATTGGTTTGTTTGAGATGGCAAGGCTTTGTGGGTTATTTATAGTGTGAGTGGAAGAAAGGTCCATCATATAATAATAAATAATGCTATATATTAATAGATAATTGTGACAAAATTTTAAAAGTTCTGTTAAGTTTGGCTAAATTAAAAAAGTGCACTTATTTCATCTTTTTATCTTTTTTGAGTCATATCAATCAATAACTCCTCTCTACTTTTTCTATACATAGGCCTTGTTTGGGATCTTTCAAAAAAGTCAAAAAGTTACTCAAAAAGTTAAAAAGTTAATACTATTCACCAAAAGTCAACAATTACGGCTGCACAACTCCCAATTCAAATTTTCCTCTAAAAACCAATTTTCACAATTTTTTATTACACATTTTTCCATAAAAAGTCAAAAAATTAACCCAAACATCCATATTTTCAACCTCAATTTTTTAGTCAAAAAAGACAAAAAGTACACTTATTTAGTCTTCCCAAACAATGCCATAATACAGGAAAAGTCAAAAAGTACACTTATTTAATTTTCCCAAACTTGACCAAATATTTGTAATTCGAGTAATAAATAAAGACAATAATAATGATATAATATTAATTAATACATTAATATTTATATTAATTAGTATATGTAGTATCATCGTATAATAATAGTAAATTAATAATAATTGCACTTTATAAGAAGGTTAGGTTTGGCATCTTCTAAAAAAATTAAAAAGTCACCATCTTATTTAAATCATATCATCTTATTTAAATTACATCACCTCTTTATCACATCATTTCAAATTCAATCCATATTTTATGAAGGCTTCGTTTGGAAGTGGGTTGGCTTTTTGATTTTTTTGGTTATTTTAACTTGAGGTAAAAAGTTTGATTTGGGAAGGACTTTTTGACTTTTTTGACCTTTTTTGTGAGAAAATAGTGTAATGATTATGAGTTAGATGTGATATTTTATTTGTTGTGACTAAAATAACTTATTTTATCTTTTATGACTAAGATAACCAAAAAAACCCATAATCCAACTTGTCAAACGGAGACAAAAAATCAAAAATACATTCATTTATAACATTCCAAACAACCCCTAATATTTTTTTAAAGTGAGTTTACCTAGACAGTTGTGTGTTTGGCCTATTATAGTAAACTTTAACTCGACATCAATCATTATACCATGTTGGCAAAGTAAAATACAATAGGCGATGCCAAAACCATTGACGGGTTTCGGTGGATGGCATTTTCAGACAAAGGGTTTCACTGTTGTTGGTTTTACTTTTTCTTTACTATTATGTTTGTTTCCGGTTCATTATGTGAATTGAAACGTATTCTTGAATGAGCAGTGTTACGTCGCTTAAATTTCTGTCCCTCGAATTTTCCGAGCTAAAAATGACGTCATTTCGTTGTTTTTGGATTTTTTTTTTTTTCATTCAATCAGACGAAGCAGACGAAGAAATAGACGAAGAAAGAAGAAAGAAGAAGGGAAGAAAGAAAGAAGGGAAGAAGAAGCAGAGGCAGACGACGGCGGTGTTGGAACAATCTTCACTGTATTTAAAAGATTTTAATTCTATTGTGTACAAAACAACAATTAGAATTTAAAGAAATAAAGAAAATGAGAGAATTTATTTGATTACAAAAATCAAACTCGAAATAAAATAAAAAACAGAATAATAAAAACAGATTTTATTTTGTTACAAAAATAAAATTAAAATCTGATTTAAATAAATAACAATAACACAAACAATTAATTAAATAACTTACTTGATTTAATTTCTTCGAATTATAATCTGATCAAGTCCAGTGTTTGACACTGTGTCCTTAAGACAGATTCGTCCTCTCCACGGTGCTTTCAGAATTTGGACGTCTATCTCTCAGGATGAAATGATCTTCTACAAACAATAGCAGCACTACAAATTGTTTGCCTTACGAACACACTAAGTGTTTGCACTCTTTCTTTCAGAAATTAAATGCAGCAAAATGCAGAGAGATTTATAGCAGAGGATGGAGTACGAAAATTAGAGTAAAATCCAAATGGGAGGCTGGTCTATTTATAGATGTAAAGGTGGCTCTTGGTTTTGAATTGAACAGGTATGATACCTGTTGGCTTTGAATTCAAACAGATTTGAATCTGTTGAGTTTAAATTCAAACAGATACAAAAACGGGAAGGGCTCTGTTTGGGTGTGCGATAATACCAAACTAGTTTATTTCTGTTTGAAAACGGGAAGGGCCCTGTTTGGATATACAGTAAATCCAAACCAGTTTAATTTGAATTCTGGATTTTATTTTACCAAAAATAAAATTAAATTCAAATGTTTTTGGCCCAAAAAGATTAATATTGGACCGAACAAGCCCAACCCAACCTCACACCACGCACCCGCGCCCAAGCCCAGACCCAGCCCAGCCCGCCCGACCGACCGGACGAACGGACGGACGGCGGCGGCGCGCGCACGCGTGTGGTGATTTTTGGGTCCAATAGGTCTAGCTCATTTTGCCCATAACCTCTCCCTCTAAAACACTTGGGTACCCCTCGGGCACACCCCAAGTACCAAACCCATGCCTTATAAACCCATTCAAAACTTCCTACCAAATCAATGTGGGACAAGCCTTATTCAATACCTTTAAGGATTTTCCACCAAAACTCCATTTCCATGGAGCACACTTTGGCTTCAATTTCCCATTCACTCGGTAATGGTTTTGAACAACCAAATATACCACGTGAATCACAACGCGGCATAGAACGCGTTACCACTTTGACCCGCGTAAAACAACGCACGGGGCCCACCTAAATATTAGACCAAACTTAGGATAAAATTCTAGTTTTATCCAGAATTTATAACCATTTCCAACAAGAAAGGACATGAATTAAGTTCACAGAAAAGAACTTATGATTGTACACAAAGTCAAGAGACTAATGACAATCAAACACAAGAGACTAGTAATGGTCTCAACCAACAGGATTTAACTGATGATGAACCAAGAAGAAGTAAGAGAGCGAGAACATCTAAATCCTTTGGTCCAGATTTTCTGACATACTTGTTAGAAAATGAACCTCAAAGCTTTAAAGCAGCAATGACAGGTCCTGAAGTACCTTTGTGGAAAGAGGCTGTTAATAATGAAATTGAATCCATTATGCAAAATCATACTTGGAATTGGTGGATCTTCTACCAGGTTCTAAACCTCTTGGATATAAATGGATATTCAAGAGAAAAATGAAAGCAGATGGTTCAATTGACAAGTATAAAGTAAGACTTGTAGTTAAAGGTTACAGACAAAAGGAAGGTCTGGACTATTTTGACACATATTCCCCTGTGACAAGAATAACATCCATTCGCATGCTTATTGCTATAGCAGCGTTGTTTAATTTAGAAATACATCAAATGGATGTTAAAACAGCTTTCTTAAATAGTGATCTAAATGAAGAGATCTATATGGAACAACCCGAAGGGTTTGTAGTATCAGGGCTAGAAAAGAAAGTTTGTCGACTTGTAAAATCCCTTTATGGATTAAAACAAGCACCTAAGCAATGGCATGAAAAATTTGATCATGCAATGCTTACTAATGGGTTTAAGATAAACGAATGTGACAAATACGTCTATATTAAAAACACTGACCAAGGATATGTCATAGTTTGTCTTTATGTGGATGACATGCTTATCATTGGAAGCAGTCAAAACATGATCAAATCAACTAAGCAAATGCTTAACAAAAGATTTGATATGAAAGATATGGGGGTCGCAGATGTTATATTAGGAATGGAAATTACTAAAACATCTGACGGATATGCATTATCTCAATCTCATTATATTGAGAAAATTCTTGATAAATTTATCAAGGATGATTTGAATTTAGCAAGAACACCTGTCGACATCAGTCTTTATTTATCGAAAAATAAAGGTGATGCAGTGTCTCAGTTAAAATACTCCCAAATCATTGGAAGCCTAATGTACCTAATGAATTGTACTCGTCCTGATATAGCTTATGCTATCAGTAAATTGAGTAGGTACACTAGTAACCCTGGAGAAGACCATTGGAAAGCGATCATTCAGGTTCTTAGATATCTAAGATTTACTCATGATCATGGTTTGAACTTTACTCGATATCCAGCAGTACTCGAAGGTTATTGTGATGCCAATTGGATATCGGATACTAAAGATTCAAAATCCACTAGTGGATATGTCTTTACTCTAAGAGGCGCTGCTGTTTCATGGAAGTCCACGAAACAAACTTGCATCGCACGATCCACAATGGAATCCGAGTTCATTGCTTTAGACAAAGCAGGAGAAGAAACAGAATGGCTTCGTCACTTCTTAGAAGACATTCCAATGTGGCCAAAACCTGTGCCAGCTATTTGCATTCATTGTGATAGTCAATCTGCAATAGGCAGGGCACAGAATCATATGTATAACGGTAAGTCACGACATATTCGTCGTCGACATAATACCGTAAGGCAATTGTTGTCAAACGGAATAATCTCAATAGATTATAAAATCTAAAGAGAATATTGTGGATCCGTTAACAAAAGGTTTGACAAAAGAGCTAGTGTATAGTTCATCGAAGGGAATGGGATTAAAGCCTATTACATAAGAGTCGTCATAATGGTAACCCTACTTATATGACTGGAGATCCCAAGAACTAAGTTCAAAGGGACAACTAAGTTATGTATGGCTCGCCAGAAATCACCAAGGGATTAAAATTCCTTACCCATTCCTATGGTGAGAGTGATATCTGCAACATATGTTGTCTGCAGGGGCATAAGGATAAGCTTCGCTTTTAATGATTACTTATATCTTGATTAAGGCATAAAATCAAGACGAGTATAAGGAGATACTCACAATAAGAATCACCTATATGAGTGTTGAACTGGGGCCGGTTCTATGAGAATGAAAGAGGCTACATTCTCTAGAAATACTCATGAAAACCAGGTGCGTTCAAGGCCAAAATAAACACAACAGTGAGAACCACGATGTGTCAGAAGATATTTTATGTGAAATCTATTGTCTAGGCTTACATAAACGGCTGAACAATTCAAGGCATCGCGTCCATTGGTTAGCTAGTGAGTCCGATAGGTTATCACTAGGGAAGGTTCAAGCCGAAAACTACCTATCCTGATGCAAGATATTTTCGACTTATACTCTTTCGATAAAGTCTGCATATTGTTGCATTTCCGTTGTCATCAAATTCCATTCATGTGGGGGATTGTTGGAAATGGTTATAAATTCTGGGTAAAACCAGAATTTTATCCTAAGTTTGGTCTAATATTTAGGTGGGCCCCGTGCGTCGTTTTACGCGGGTCAAAGTGGTAACGCGTTCTATGCCGCGTTGTGATTCACGTGGTATATTTGGTTGCTCAAAACCATTACCGAGTGAATGGGAAATTGAAGCCAAAGTGTGCTCCATGGAAATGGAGTTTTGGTGAAAAATCCTTAAAGGTATTGAATAAGGCTTGTCCCACATTGATTTGGTAGGAAGTTTTGAATGGATTTATAAGGCATGGGTTTGGTACTTGGGGTGTGCTCCAAGGGGTACCCAAGTGTTTTAGAGGGAGAGGTTATAGGCAAAATGGGCTAGACCTATTGGACCCAAAAATCACCACACACGCGCACGCGCACCGCCGCCGCCGTCCATCCGGTCGGTCGGGTGGGCTGGGCTTAGGCGGGGTGCGTGGTGTGAGGTTGGGTTGGGCTTGTTCGATCCAATACTAATCTTTTTGGCCAAAAACATTTGAATTTAATTTTATTTTTGGTAAAATAAAATCTAGAATTCAAATTAAACTGGTTTGGATTTACTGTACATCTAAACAGGGCCCTTCCCGTTTTCAAACAGAAATAAACTAGTTTGGTATTATCGCACACCCAAACAGGGCCCTTCCCGTTTTTGTATCTGTTTGAATTTAAACCCAACAGATTCAAATCTGTTTGAATTCAAAGCCAACAGGTATCATACCTCTTCAATTCAAAATCAAGAGCCACCTTTACATCTATAAATAGACCAGCCTCCCATTTGGATTTTCCTCTAATTTTCGTACTCCATCATCTGCTATAAATCTCTCTGCATTTTGCTGCATTTAATTTCTGAAAGAAAGAGTGTAAACACTTAGTGTGTTCGTAAGGCAAACAATTTGTAGTGCTGCTGTAATAACCCTCGTTACTGATCACTGATTAATACCGATTACTGTTAAATTAAGATCGATTATGGAAAGTAAATGAACTGATTGAAGTACTGAACTGACTGACTGGAAACTAGAACTGAATCGACTGAGTTTATATGTGTTATATTGCATTCTTATCTGTTTGAGTGTTTAATTATCTGTTCAGTTTTCTGTGTTTAAACTGTTAATTGAAGGCCTTATCGACGGCCGAATTCAAAATTAATTGATGTTCCATGATCAGTAGAATTTATGGGATTTTATGGTTTATTTATTAAAAAAGTGATTTGATATGTTTAAATTAGATTAAAATAAGCTAAATTGCATAAGTTGGCCCTAATTACCAAACTAGCCCTTAGTGGACCATTACACCAAACATATTTGAGCCTTAGCTTTGCATTCCAAAACATTTCATCAGCCCATTTGTTGCCTCACCACCGAATTTAGAGAGAGGGAGAGAGAGAGAGAGTGTGTTTTCTTTTGTTTTGCTTGGAGGCTTGGAGATTTGGTTAGAGAATTGCCATATTGAGCTTCTAGGCTTGAACTACAAGACTTAGGTGAGGAGATTCACCTTCTTTATTGTGTATTTAAGTTAATTCTTGCATGGTTCATGTCAATTGTAGAGCTAAGTCATGTTTTAATTCATACATGTTGGATCATGTTAGAATTCATGCATGCATGTGTGTATTGATGAATTTTGAGTTAATTTCATGGCAAATTGTCACATGCATGTTCATAATTAAGCTTAAGTCCATGTTTTCAACTTGTTTTGAAAAGAATGAGCTCATTAGAGCATGTTTTGAAGCCTTGAATTGATTTAAAGTCTTGCATGTTCATTGGAAATTATGTTCTTGAAAAATTGGTTTGAAATTAAGTTTAATTAAACACCCTTGGGCTTTGATTTACCAAATTGATCTTTGAAATACATAATGTTATATGTTTACAAGTGTTTTTCCAGGTTTTTAGCCCAAGAGGATCAAAAATTTGGCTTTTAAACTTGATTTTGAACTTAGAGCTCAAATCTGGAATTTCCAGATTTTGGTTGTCCGCTCGAGCGTAGGAAGTGCCGCTCGAGCGGGAAAATCGAGCTCCCAGCATCTTGCACTGTGCATCAGTCCGCTCGAGCGGAGGATTGGACGCTCGAGCGGAGGACTGGGTGACACGCTCGAGCGGGCGTCGAGCATAAATTTCACCTATCCAGTACTTTTTGATCCGCTCGAGCGGGTAAGTTGACGCTTGAGCGGGGCCCTTTGTTGCATGTCCGCTCGAGCGGGGGAACCTGCGCTCGAGCGGGGATCTGTTTTTCTGAAAATTCTAAAAATGTTTTCTAAGTGCATCTTTGCATCTTCCTTTCATCCTAGGCATTCCTAGGGCATATTTAAGGCATCTTAAAGAGGATATAGATGTAGAACACACCGAGGCAAATTAGGGATTAAGTTATTATCTTTCCCAACTGTGTAGCTTAGTGTGTGTTCAATCTGTAAACTGTGTAGGGTTGGCTTTCCGAGGAGACGCTCTAGTTCACTGTAGCCCAGAACTCTGTGAGTAACAATTGTGTAAAGATATGTTCAAAATGATTAGTTTCTGAACACTGAATTGAACTGTTTACTGAACTGATATTGATTACTGAATGAATGTATGTCCTTTATTTCTGAACTGTACTGTGGCATCCTTAGCACCGACTGTTTACTGTTACTGTTACAGAGATCTCTGTCGGTTCCCTCGTGGAACCACTACTGTTTACTGATTGATGGCCATCATTACTGTTCGGTCTTTTAAGACCTACTGTTACTGTTATGCTAATGGATGTACCACATATGACTGTTTACTGTACTGAACAACTGATATACTGATTGAATTGAACTGTTTTCATTACTGTAAGGACATTCATTCTTAACCTCTTTACGCATTATGTTATTCACTGGACTTTAGCTCACTGCTCATATATATATGTAAGTGTACAGGCACCGGACCAATGCTAGAGCCGTTGGGGTAGATTCCCAGTTTTGTCAAGCCAACCAATGTGCCTCACTGCGAGGTTTCGAGCCTGCCAAGCTAAGGCTTAGGGGTGTTTTAGTTTTCCCCCTTCCGCACTGTTTTGTTTACTGTATAGAATGTATAGACTACACTGTACTGGTTAATAGGGACTTGATCCCTGTTCTGAATGTTTGTAAATGTTCTGCATACTGTTCTGTACCGTATATATATATATGTGAATGTATGAAAAATCTTTTTGGCATGCAGACTATCACAGCTCATTGGACATTGTTTATTTACTGTATTGGCTTCCGCCATGCCCCTGTACTCTGTTATACTGTATTACTGTTAAGCAGGCCTTCGGTAATCTCGGATTACTGGCCGGTTACGGTGCTAAACCCATAGGGGCGGGTTTGGGTCGTGACAGAGTGGTATCAGAGCGATACTTACCCACGAGTTATGCCGCACACACGTGTCCAAATGAGCTATAGAGTGTCCTAGAAAAGCGATTAGGGCATTACATGAGCATGATAAGTGTGTGGTTATGACATGACTGAATATGTGCTAATGTGTTAAACTGTTTAAGTATGCAACTGTTTATGTTTATAATTGTTATAACTGCTTATAGTGAAATGGATAATGCAAATGAATCTGAATCCTCATCTACGGAGGCAAGAATGGCAAGAATGGAAAGAATGATGGAACTGATAACTGCTAGACTTGAGCAACAACAGAATCAACAGCCCCCACCTCCTCCTCCGGCACAGCCGGAACCGAATGTGAATGTGAATGACGGGGATATAATTGCTCTTACCCAGAAGTTCAGCAAACTGAAACCGCCATCCTTTCAAGGAGGCCTTGAACCGTTAAAGGCTGAAGCTTGGGTTCTTGAGACCGAAAAGTTGTTTGAGGTTTTTCCATGTTCTGAGGCACATAAAGTACTGCTGGCTACCTTTACTCTGCAAGAGGAAGCAAGAAGGTGGTGGATGCTTACCCGTGAGGACAACGCCGTTATGACTTGGGCTCAATTCAAAGTAGCCTTCTTTGAAAAGTACTTTCCTCAATGTGTCAGGGATAGGAAGGTGACTGAATTTGAACAACTGAGGCAGGGCACGATGTCCGTTGCCGAATACGAAACAAAGTTTACCGGACTCGCTAGATATGCACCACATATGGTGGATACTGATTACAAGAAGGCCAGAAGGTTTGAAGGCGGCCTGAATGTTGCAATACTGGACAGAATAAATGTTTTAAAGTTACCGACCTATGTGGGTGTTCTTGACCGAGCATTGATGGCCGAGTCGAACATCGAAGCTGTGAAACAATCTGAAACACCTGCTTCTGAATGGCGTGGTAAAAGACAGAATTTCAAATTCAAGAAAGGCAAGCATAATCAATCGAACAAAAAGCAAAATACAGGGTCAACGACTACTTCTAGTCAAGGAAACCGTTCATTTCCGCCATGTTCCGAATGTGGTAGGAACCATAAGGGAGTTTGTTATAAAATTTCTGGTGCTTGTTACAGGTGTGGCAAAGTGGGCCACATGGTGAAAGATTGCCCTTCCACTGCCCGGGCAATAGTAAAGCTGCAGGCAGCGCCGCAGCATCAGCTGTAGCACCAAAGCCTAACCCCAAAGCTACCGAGAAAGAGCCGATGAGGCAGGGCCGAGTGTTTGCCCTAGTACCGGGAGACGTGCAAAATACTGAAACCGTTGTGTCAGATATCCTCTCTATTTGTGCTCAAAATGCATATGTACTGATTGATTCGGGGTCTACACATTCTTATGTATTGCATGTTTTTTCACGGAAACTGAATAGACCCTTAGAACCCATGAATTATCTGTTAGCCGTATCATCGCCCGTAGGGGGATCCATGACATGTGCTTATATGTACCTTGCATGTGAAATCATTGTTGGGGATATGCATCTGTTTATTGATTTACTGCCATTGAACATTGATCATTTTGATGTAATATTGGGGATGGACTGGTTACAAAAATATCATGCCACTATTGACTGTGTGACAAAACAAGTTGTTTTCCGTCCACCTGGTTTGCCCGAATTCGTGTTTAAGGGGGTTGGAGTAGTACCTCCTCCGTATTTGATTTCTTCTGTGAAAGCCGTTAAATTGATTAGAAAGGGGTGTAAAGGATATCTGTGTTCTGTACTGACTGTATCTACTGATGATAATGTTAAAACTAATGTGAACTGTATTCCTATAGTCAGAGAATTCCCAGATGTGTTTCCAGATGATCTGCCAGGGGATTTGATTGACAGGGAGATTGAATTCACCGTTGATGTGATTCCGGGAACACAGCCTGTATCGAAAGCTCCTTACAGAATGGCTCCAACTGAATTGAAAGAACTGAAAGTGCAATTGCAAGAACTGCTGGACAAGAAGTTTATTAGGCCTAGTACTTCACCGTGGGGTGCACCAGTTTTGTTTGTGAAAAAGAAAGACGGCTCATTGAGACTGTGCATTGACTACCGTGAACTGAACAAGGTAACTGTGAAAAACAAATATCCATTACCGCGTATTGATGACTTATTTGATCAGTTACAGGGTGCTCAAGTGTTTTCCAAGATTGATCTCAGATCGGGGTACCATCAACTGAAAGTTAAACCGGGAGACATTGATAAAACTGCTTTTAGAACGAGGTATGGACATTACGAATTTTTAGTTATGCCTTTTGGAGTTACCAATGCACCTGCAGCATTTATGAACCTCATGAATAGAATTTTTAAACCATACCTGGATGACTTTATTGTGGTATTTATTGATGACATATTGATTTACTCCAAAGGTATAGAAGAACATGAACATCATTTGAGACTTGCCCTGCAGACCCTAAGAGAACAGAAACTGTATGCTAAACTGTCTAAATATGAGTTTTGGCTTGATCATGTTATGTTTTTGGGGCATGTTGTTAGCAAAGATGGAATTTCTGTTGATCCGCAGAAAATTGAAGCTGTAGTGAACTGGCCTAGACCAACAAATGTGACAGAAGTCCGAAGCTTTTTGGGATTGGCTGGATATTACAGAAGATTTGTCAAAGATTTCTCCAAAATTGCCTTACCATTGACTCAACTGACACAGAAGGGGACATCATTTGACTGGACTGACCAGAGGGAATCAGCATTTCAGGAGTTGAAAACTCGACTTGTGACTGCACCTGTTCTTACCTTACCTTCAGGTACGGATGGTTACACTGTATTTAGTGATGCTTCTCATAAGGGTTTGGGATGTGTTTTAATGCAGAATGGGAGAGTTATTGCTTATGCTTCCCGACAACTGAGACCACATGAAAAGAACTACCCAACCCATGATCTGGAACTGGCTGCAGTAGTGTTTGCACTAAAAATCTGGCGTCACTACTTGTATGGGGCAACATGTGAAGTATATACCGACCACAAGAGTTTGAAGTACTTCTTCACCTAGAAAGAACTGAACATGAGACAGCGGAGATGGCTAGAATTGATCAAAGATTATGACCTACAGATTCTGTACCATCCGGGAAAAGCCAACACCGTTGCCGATGCACTGAGCCGAAAATCGATTGCAAATTTAGCTTGTTTGCTCACTGGACAGAAAGAGTTGCTTTGTAACCTTGAAAAATCTGAAATCGAAGTTGTTTTGAGAGAACAAGGTGGAACAATAGCTGCTATTTTTGCTCAACCGGCATTGATCGAAGAAATTAAAGAGAAACAGCAACCGGATGACTTCTTGAGGAAGATCATTGAAGAAAGAGAATCTAAACCGAGACCGGGGTTCAAATTTGAAAATAATGTACTGAAATTTCAAGGAAGACTGTGTGTACCAAATGATTCTGAATTGAAAAGAAGAGTTCTGCAAGAGGGCCACAATTCAAAATTTTCTATCCACCCAGGGAACACGAAAATGTACCAAGATCTGAAACAGAATTTCTGGTGGCCGGGAATGAAGAAAGAAATTGCCGACTTTGTGTCAAAATGTCTTCATTGCCAACAAGTCAAAGCGGAACATCAGCGACCCGCAGGCTTACTGCAACCCTTACCCATACCGGAGTGGAAATGGGAGCATATCACGATGGATTTTATCGTTGGATTGCCTCGCTCCAGAAAAGGTATGGATTCAATTTGGGTTATTGTTGATAGACTGACCAAATCTGCTCACTTTTTACCTGTCAAGACAATTTATAATGCGGACAAGTTGGCTGTAATTTATATTGATGAAATTGTTAGACTGCATGGAGTGCCTGTGTCCATTGTTTCTAACAGGGATTCGAAGTTTACATCGAGGTTTTGGCAAAGCCTACAGACTGCATTGGGTACTGAATTGAGAATGAGTAGTGCCTATCATCCTCAGACAGATGGACAGTCAGAAAGGACCATCCAGACTCTGGAGGATTTATTGAGAATATGTGTCCTTGATTTTTAGGGAAACTGGGAAAGTCATTTGCCATTGGCTGAATTCGCCTACAACAACAGTTACCATTCAAGTATTGGGATGGCGCCTTTCGAGGCATTGTACGATAGGAAATGTAGATCTCCGATCTGCTGGGCAGAAGTTGGAGATGGGCCTTTGCTTGGGCCCGAGATTGTGTATGAGACGACTGAAAAGGTGAAACTGATTCAACAGAGACTGAAAACGGCACAGAGCCGACAGAAAAGTTATGCAGATGTTAGAAGACGAGACTGAGAATATGAAGTGGGTGATCACGTGTTTGTGAAAGTGACACCAATGAAAGGCCAGACTCATTTTGGAGTCAAAGGCAAGTTAGCGCCGAGATATGTCGAGCCGTATGAGGTTATTGAGAAAATCAATCCAGTGGCGTATCAAGTTGCGCTTCCTTCTGAAATGGAGCATATGCACAACGTCTTCCACATCTCTATGTTGAGAGATTATCTCCGGGATCCTTTCCATGTGATTGAGCCTACTCGGATAGTGTTGAGTGATGACTACACTTACGAGGAACGGCCTATACAGATTGTAAACAGACGAATCAAGAAACTGAGGAATAAGGAGATCCCGTTAGTAAAAGTAGACTGGCAAAACCATGGTGGCGTGTATGCCACGTGGGAAATGGAAGATGACATGGCTAAGAGATATCCTGAACTGTTTCCACTGAATCCTGTTTTCTTCCAGAATGAAGGTAACTCGAGTTTAGAGGACTAAACTCTTTATAAGGAGGGGAGACTGTAATAACCCTCGTTACTGATCACTGATTAATACCGATTACTGTTAAATTAAGATCGATTATGGAAAGTAAATGAACTGATTGAAGTACTGAACTGACTGACTGGAAACTAGAACTGAATCGACTGAGTTTATATGTGTTATACTGCATTCTTATCTGTTTGAGTGTTTAATTATCTGTTCAGTTTTCTGTGTTTAAACTATTAATTGAAGGCCTTATCGACGGCCGAATTCAAAATTGATTGATGTTCCATGATCAGTAGAATTTATGGGATTTTATGGTTTATTTATTGAAAAAGTGATTTGGTATGTTTAAATTAGATTAAAATAAGCTAAATTGCATAAGTTGGCCCTAATTACCAAACTAGCCCTTAGTGGACCATTACACCAAACATATTTGAGCCTTAGCTTTGCATTCCAAAACATTTCATCAGCCCATTTGTTGCCTCACCACCGAATTTAGAGAGAGGGAGAGAGAGAGAGTTGTGTTTTCTTCTTGTTTTGCTTGGAGGCTTGGAGATTTGGTTAGAGAATTGCCATATTGAGCTTCTAGGCTTGAACTGCAAGACTTAGGTGAGGAGATTCACCTTTTTTATTGTGTATTTAAGTTAATTCTTGCATGGTTCATGTCAATTGTAGAGCTAAGTCATGTTTTAATTCATACATGTTGGATCATGTTAGAATTCATGCATGCATGTGTGTATTGATGAATTTTGAGTTGATTTCATGGCAAATTGTCACATGCATGTTCATAATTAAGCTTAAGTCCATGTTTTCAACTTGTTTTGAAAAGAATGAGCTCATTAGAGCATGTTTTGAAGCCTTGAATTGATTTAAAGTCTTGCATGTTCATTGGAAATTATGTTCTTGAAAAATTGGTTTGAAATTGAGTTTAATTAAACACCCTTGGGCTTTGATTTACCAAATTGATCTTTGAAATACATAATGTTATATGTTTACAAGTGTTTTTCCAGGTTTTTAGCCCAGAGGATCAAAAATTTGGCTTTTAAACTTGATTTTGAACTTAGAGCTCAAATCTGGAATTTCCAGATTTTGGTTGTCCGCTCGAGCGTAGGAAGTGCCGCTCGAGCGGGAAAATCGAGCTCCCAGCATCTTGCTGTGCATCAGTCCGCTCGAGCGGAGGATTGGACGCTCGAGCGGAGGACTGGGTGACACGCTCGAGCGGGCGTCGAGCATAAATTTCACCTATCCAGTACTTTTTGATGTCTCTCGAGCGGGTAAGTTGACGCTCGAGCGGGGCCCTTTGTTGCATGTCCGCTCGAGCGGGGGAACCTAGCTTGAGCGGGATCTGTTTTTCTGAAAATGTTTTCTAAGTGCATCTTTGCATCCTCCTTCCATCCTAGGCATTCTTAGGGCATCTTAAAGAGGATATAGATGTAGAACACACCGAGGCAAATTAGGGATTAAGTTATTATCTTTCCCAACTGTGTAGCTTAGTGTGTGTTCAATCTGTAAACTGTGTAGGGTTGGCTTTTCGAGGAGACGCTCTAGTTCACTGTAGCCCAGAACTCTGTGAGTAACAATTGTGTAAAGATATGTTCAAAATGATTAGTTTCTGAATACTGAATTGAACTGTTTACTGAACTGATATTGATTACTGAATGAATGTATGTCCTTTATTTCTGAACTGTACTGTGGCATCCTTAGCACCGACTGTTTACTGTTACTGTTACAGAGATCTCTGTCGGTTCCCTCGTGGAACCACTACTGTTTACTGATTGATGGCCATCATTACTGTTCGGTCTTTTAAGACCTACTGTTACTGTTATGCTAATGGATGTACCACATATGACTGTTTACTGTACTGAACAACTGATATACTGATTGAATTGAACTGTTTTCATTACTGTAAGGACATTCATTCTTAACCTCTTTACGCATTATGTTATTCACTGGGCTTTAGCTTACTGCTCATATATATATGTAGGTGTACAGGCACCGGACCAATGCTAGAGCCGTCGGGGTAGATTCCCAGTTTTGTCAAGCCAACCAATGTGCCTCACTGCGAGGTTCCGAGCTTGCCAAGCTAAGGCTTAGGGGTGTTTTAGTTTTCCCCCTTCCGCACTGTTTTGTTTACTGTATAGAATGTATAGACTACACTGTACTGGTTAATAGGGACTTGATCCCTGTTCTGAATGTTTGTAAATGTTCTGCATACTGTTCTGTACCGTATATATATATGTGAATGTATGAAAAATCTTTTTGGCATGCAGACTGTCACAGCTCATTGGACATTGTTTATTTACTGTATTGGCTTCCGCCATGCCCCTGTACTCTGTTATACTGTATTACTGTTAAGCAGGCCTTCGGTAATCTCGGATTACTGGCCGGTTACGGTGCTAAACCCATAGGGGCGGGTTTGGGTCGTGACAGCTGCTATTGTTTGTAGAAGATCATTTCATCCTGGGAGATAGACGTCCAAATTCTGAAAGCACCGTGGAGAGGACGAATCTATCTTAAGGACACAGTGTCAAACACTGGACTTGATCAGATTATAATTCGAAGAAATTAAATCAAGTAAGTTATTTAATTAATTGTTTGTGTTATTGTTATTTATTTAAATCAGATTTTAATTTTGTTTTTGTAACAACATAAAATCTGTTTTTATTATTCTATTTTTTTTTATTTCGAGTTTGATTTTTGTAATCAAACAAATTCTCTCCTTTTCTTTATTTCTTTAAATTCTAATTGTTGTTTTGTACACAATAGAATTAAAATCTTTTAAATACAGTGAAGATTGTTCCAACAATCTGGCAAAGGCAGAGCTGAGCTGCGACGGGAGGAGCCAGAGCTGCGACGGCGGCGGGAAGAAGCAGAGCTGCGACGATTGGCGGAGCTGCGACGATTAGAGGATCGGCCGGAATGCAGGGGCCTCTGTGTGTGTGTCTCTATTCCCTCTTCTCTGTTCTCTCCCTCTCTCCCTCTTCCCTGCATTTTGAGCTCTGCTGATGGTCGAAAATGGAAGAAAAAAAAGAAAAAAAAAAAAACCTAATGCCCAAAACGACGTCGTTTTGGGCATTAGGGGGATTAGGGGGGACAAAGTTTCGAGCTCTCAAACATTATTCTTCTTGAATTTGCGAAATTTATTATGAATTTTATTTTGATAATTTAAATAATTTAACATGTAAAGGTTTTGTTTGAAAAGTGAGTTAATTTTTTAATTTTTTGATTTTTTAATTATTTGTCTGGGACTAAAAAGTCTCGTTTAGGAATAACTTTTTAACTTTTTTGACATTTTGTGAGAAAAATAATGTAATGATTATGTGTTGAATGTGATATTTTGTTTTATTGGGCTAAAAAAATTATTTTGATTTTTTTTTACTATTTTAGCCAAAAAAACCCCAAGATGGACTTCCCAAACAGGGGTAGAGTTTATCAAGTAATTTATGTCTATAAAAAATCATATTAATTGGATATCGATAATCCCTTGATCGGAATATATTTTTATTCATAATTTATTTTTAAAATCATATTTACCATTAATAAAAATGTATTTCGATTAAAGGTTACCAATATCCGATCAACTTGATTCTTTACAAGTATGAAGTACTCGACAAGTTCTATATATTGAACAGTTCGAATTATCAAAACGGAACTTGTGGTGTGCTCCACCGGCTCAATAGTACGCTTCAGTTTACACAGTGGACTAAAGAGAAACCTCTCCCTTATGATAACAATTCTATAACAATAAGAGAAATTCTATTTATACACAACTAATTAATACACACTATTTTCATAAAATTTTTCATTACACTTATATCCCTTTATCAAATTATTATTTTGGACATAATTCTAAACCTTATCTTTCGGCACCATCACCTGCTACCAACCTTCGTCACCTACTTTCCACTTCCGGTCACCGTCACTTGCACCTAGTCGCCATCACAACCCCATAGCCTTCCTACCTCGCTGGCGACACCTTTTCCCCATTGTAAAGCTTTCCTTTCCCTTCAACAATTACTCCTTTGATTGTCGTCGCTAGCCACCACCATTATCATCTTCAATCACCATCGTAGCCACCTGCGACTTTCTACCACCGCAAACAACTGGCCTTGCTATCACGAACAACCTAGCCCTCCACCTCGACATTAGACTGGCCTCGCAGCCCTGCAAACCCATTTGCTACCCTAGCCCACACCGACGATCCGATAATGAAAGAGAGACAAAGTAGATCGCAATCCTAGCTTTAGAATTCGCGAGTGAGTAATGGGTTGACGAAAAGCGACATGAAGAGAAAGAGATAGAGAACAGGGGAAGGCTGTGGAGATAGAAAGAAGATTAGGGGCTAGAGCAAGGCAAGGAGATTCCCCAAAGATAATAGCAGCGGCGATAGTGAGGTGGTGACTAGGATTACGGTTTGTGATGAAAGAAGGTAAGGGCAGTTTTGTATTATTTCAAAAATATTAGTGTGCGTTGAGAAAAAATTAAGAAATGAAAATTGTATGTGATGTGAACTAAAAAAGTGGTTTGTACTGAGTGAATTAATAGTGTGCAAATAGAATCACCTTAACAATAATGCTACATCACACTAATTTATCATTTTTAAATGACCCTTAATGATATGGCATTGAGGTTAGATCCCACATGATGGAATATTTAATAAATTAAAATTTGATACTTGTCAGACACATCATTAAGGTGATTTTTAAAGGTGATAAATTAGTTGCTTCAAGCATTTTTCAATTCATAATATGCTATTTTATTTTATTTTATTGTGTTTATCATATATTCAGTTATGACACTTACGAAATTTGATTATAACTTATTGTAATATTAGTTACGATTTAGTTATGATCCTTTATAATTTTTATTTTAATTATGGCTAAAAATATTTTTGATTACGTCGTGTTTATTGTGGTTATCATTTTTATGGATTTGGCTCGTTTCTAGTTGAAAGTTGAACTGAACCAAGCAGTTGAGGTTTCTGGCAAGTAAGGATTATTAAATAGAAAACTCTTACCGGTAAGATTTTATGAACATATAGTCCAGTTGAATTTCTTCAAAGATTCTTACTAATAAAAGTTTTCCGTTTAATAACTTTTACTGGTCAGAGATCTCAACTATCTGATTCAGTTAAAATTTCAATTGGAGAGAAGCCATTTCCTAAAAATTAAAATTAAAATTAAAATTAAAATTAAAATTAAATAAAAGGAAAAAGAGTATTTCAATGTCGTTACACTTTTTATAAAGGCCTCATTTGCGAAAGGAAAATGTCTCGTAACTCAAATTTTGTGGCTCAAAAGTGGCTCAAATGGTCAAAACGATGTCGTTTTGGCTATTTTTATGTTGTTCTGTACTCAAAACGACGTCGTTTTGGCCATTTGAGCCAATTTTGAGTCACAAAATTTGAGCTACGTAGCATTGCCGTTTGAGAAATAAGCTATTTTAGTTTTTAGTTATTTTAATATATTATAATTTTTATGTTTGGAAAGATAGTTTAATTTTTTATACTTGGATGTGATATTTGTGAGAAAAAAATAAAATAATTATAGATTTGTTGTGATATTTTGTTTTATTAATTATTTTAATTTATTTTTTCTTTTTATAAATTTTAATCTAAGAAAAAAAAAACTAAAAATTCACATCCCAAAAAGGGCCATAATAAAATGTATAAAAGAAAAGTCAAGATGTTGCTACTCGTGGGAACACACTCGGTATGGTTTGTTTTTTGTTCACTCAAATTTACAATGGAGTCATTTTTAGAAATATGTATATATATATTTTAAAAAATAGAAATTATTTGATAAAAATATTTTTTTTAAAAAATTCAGAAGAAAAAATTATATAAAAATGATAAGTATTTTTTATTTTTTTATTAAATTAATTTTTAATTCTTTTTTAAAAAAAATTTAAAACAAATTTATAAAAATCAAACATGGCCGCTCGGTTCTTTTATGAGTATATTAGTTGCACGGCTTATTATTTGACTTATTTTTTATTTAAGTTTCGTTTGGCATTGCTATGGTAATTAACTTTTTTGTGTTTAGACTTTTTTAGCCTGACTTTTTTAATCTCATTTGGTTTTGATTTTGGTTTTGGTTTTTAGGTTTTTTTGACTTTTGTGAAAGAAAAAGTGTAATGATTATAGTTTAGGTGTAACATTTTGTCTAATTGACTTATATAGCCTATTTTACCTTTTTATGCTTTTTTAGCCCTAAAATATTTACCAAACGAGGACTTAGTTTCTTTTAAACATTTTTTTATAAAATTTTATGTCAATTTATTTATTTATTAGATCTGCTCAGACTAGACAATTTTAAAAATTAAATTTTTTTAAAAAATTGAAAAAAAAAATCAATAAAAGTAAAGGTAAGGAAAATTTTAAAAAATTATTTAATTTTTTTACATCATCTAATCTAGATCGATCCCCAAAACAAAATAATAAATAAATAATGGATATGGCTTCTGTCCAGTCCGGGATCGAACTGGACCGTGCTGTTGGGCCTGTGGGGGTTCACCACGGGTCCCTTTTTGATAATCTGAACTGTTCAATGTATAGAACTCGTCGAGTACTATATGCCTATAAAAAATCACGTTGATCGGATATCGATAGTTATGTGATCAAATCAGTTTCGTATTAAAAAAAATGGACGGTGAACAAATTAACGGTTGATAAAAAACTGATTTGATCATATAGCTATCGATATCCGGTCAACGTGATTTTTTTAAATGCATATAGTATTCGACAATTTTTACACATTAACGGTTCAGATTATCAAAATGGAACCTGTGATGGGCTCCCACAGGCCCAACAGCACGGTCCAGTCCGATCCCGGACTGGACAGAAGCCATACCCATAAATAAATTCAAACTTCTGACTTCTTAAAAACAGCAAGGGTTGCCTAATAAAATAGTGCATGTGGCTTTCTTTGAACATTGCTAGAAAACCACTAACAGCCCTAATCCAAGTGGTTCCACACAGTATCATAAACTTTTGAGTTTTGATGTAATTAGGCATTAGTGCCTCAGTTGGACAAAATCTCATCCTTGTTTTTCCATTTTTATTGATAACTTTATCCTGGTTTTAATCAATTTTGTTTCGTTGTTTCATTAGCACAAAACTGCTATTAAATTTTCTATCAACTTAAATTACAAATTGACTTCTTGAGATTGTTTTAAAATACTAATTAACTCTTGTAATTTCAAAAATGCTATTTTGCTCTTTTAAATTTTTAATCACATCATAAACGATTCTTTTCATTAATCAAACCATTAAGTTAATTAATATTTCTTTAATGATATCAAAAATATATTTCCATTAACAGTTTTGATAATTTTATTATTGCATATAAAGATAGTTAAATTTTTTATTTTTTTAATTATTTTTATTAAATGTTAAATTTTGATAAGTGAATATTTATGAATCTTAAAATTATGAAAAATAATTTATATTTTAAGTAAAGTATATTTATAATTTAACCTTTTTATTATGATATATTTGGATGATGATATCACACCCTTAAGTTCAATGAATTCCAACAAGCCTTATCTTGTAAATAATACTTATCTTTTGAGGTGTAAATAATGCTAATCTTTGAGATGGTTTGTACTAGAAAGATCCAATCCATGTGGGCCTCACATAATTCCAAAACCAGAGGTATTTGTTAATTTAGAATAATCTAATCCCTAGTTGGTCATTGGAAGAAATATTTTCCCTTCGGATAAGCCTATCCTGGTATTGTTTGGTGGTTTCGTTATAGCACAAAACTGCCCACAATAATATCTAAAAGTTTTCTTGTACAGTTTTTTTTTTTTTTTAATAGATTAATGAACAGTTGTTTGTCTTTGTAAGAAAAAATTAGGCGTCAAGCCCTCTCACTTTTTACGTAGATGTGGAAGAAGTAGGAAAAAATTTGGATTAGATAAGGTCCGTAGAGCATCTTCAACGGTTACTTAGATTTTTTATCAAATTTGAGTTAAAAAGTGACCATTTTCTTAATTTGATACTTCGCGCTTCAACGGTTCAGTATCAAATGCTTTTCATCAAATTTGTGCCGGGCAACCGGTTGGTCGACGGCCGGTCAACCGGTAACGACAAATTTTTTTTTTTTTTTGAACTTTTTGAACCTTTTGGTGGTCGACCGGTTAAGCAAAAAAAAATTTCTTTTTTTTTTTTTTGACCGGTTTGAACTTTTTTTTCGGAACTGTTTGAACTTTTGGTGGGCGACCGGTTAGTCAACCGGCCGGTCGACCGGTTCGTCTCCTGGCAACGGTCATCTACAGTGTTTTGGTGAAACGCGGAGTCTGTCATCAGTTTGGTGAAACTTTTGCTGAAATCTCATTTTGGTATGACTTTGGTGCAACCGTTGGAGCATGAAAAAGTGAGTTTTTCATCAAAATTTAAATCTGATGCTGGGTTTGGTTCACCGTTGGAGATGGTCTTAGGGCTAGTTTGGAAGTGGATTAGATTTTTAATTTTTTTAATTTGAGACTAAAAATTTTCGTTTGAGGATGACTTTTTAATTTTTTTGACTTTTATAAAAGAAAAAAGGATAAATTACACTGACACCCCCTGAGGTTTAAGTTTATTACAGTTCTCCCCTCACGTTTTAGAAATTACATCTCCCCTTAAGGTTTAAAGTTTCATTACAGATTCCCCCCTCAGCAATTTAATTTTTTTAAATACCAATTTTGCCCTCATGGGTAAATTACATTGACACCCCTCACATTTTAGAAATTACAATCTCCTCCCTAAGATTTAAAGTAGTATTACCAATTGCCCCCTCGATTAGTATTAGTTGAAAAAAAAAATCATTGAAAAAAAAAATTAATTGGAAAAAAAATTGTTAGTAAAATTTTTAAATTTTTGTTTAAAAACCAACGTAAATTCATTTTTTAAATTTATATTTTTTCCTCAAATTTACAAACTGAGACAACCATTTATAAATCAAAAAATTATTAAACAAGTTTTGATGACAATTTTTTAAAATTTTGTAAATATAAATTAAAAACTAAAAACAAAATGGCTACCAAACAAGCCTCAGATGGTAAAAATGTCGTAAAATTAATAAATAATTAAATAAGTTGCCAACGTAAGAAATGACTTATCAAAAGATTCTTAGGTTATGTATGGTTTGATTTTTAGAAATTTTTTTTAAAAATTAAAAATTAATTTGGTTAAGAAATAAAAAACAAAAAAATAATTATCATTTAAGGGTAAAAAATAATTGTCATTTTAAGTTTTGGGCAGATTATATACATATGTACGACTGTTCTAATTTAATTTGTAAAAAATTATTTCTAACTACTCAAAAGATAAAAATTATATAAAAATGATAATTATTTTTATTTTTTATTTTTTATTTCTTAACCAAATTAATTTTTAATGTTTAAAATTTTTTTCTAAAAATCAACCATACATAGCCTACGAATCTTTTGATAAGTTATTTCTTACGTTGGTAACTTATTTAATTATTTGTTAATTTTATGATATTTTTACCATCTGAAGTCTGTTGGTAACCATTTCGTTTTCAGTTTTTAATTTATATTTACAAAAATTTTAAAAACTATCATAAAAATTTGTTTGATAATTTTTTTGATTTATAAATGGTTGTCTTAGTTTATAAATTTAAGGAAAAAACGTAAATTCAAAAATAAGATTACGTTGGTTTTTAAAAAAAATTTCAAAATTTTTACTAACAAAATTTTTTTACAATTAATTTTTTTTTCAAATAATTGTTTTTCCAATTAATTTTTTTTCCAACTAATATGAACCGAGGGGGCAATTGGTAATGCTAGTTTAAACCTTAAGGAGGGGATTGTAATTTCTAAAATGTAAGGGGTGTCAATGTAATTACCCAATAAGGGCAAAATTGGTATTTAAAAAAATTAAATTGCTGAGAGGGGAATCTGTAATGAAACTTAAACCTCAAGGGGGGAGATGTAATTTCCAAAAAGTGAGGGGGAGAATTGTAATAAACCTAAACCTTAGGGGGTGTCAGTGTAATTTACCCAAGAAAAAAATGTAATGATTATGGATTGGATGTGATGTTTTGTCTTATTAGGTTAAAAAATTTAGGGCAAATTACACAAATAGTCCCCATAGTTTGGGGCTTGTGTCACTTTGGTCCCTGACTTTTCAATTGTGACACATTTGACCCTGAATTTTGAATCTTGTTCCAAATAAGGGCAATTGAATATATAATTAGATTTTTCAAGGGTAAAATTGTCAATTTGATAAAATATAAACTAATTTCACAAAAATAAATGTCAAACAAATATTTTTAAATTTTTAAAAATTATTTGTACCTACTAAAAATAAAATTATGTAAAATTGATAAATCTTTTAGACATTTATTTATTTTTTAATCAAATTAATTTTTATTATGTGTTTGGATGATGATCATGTAAAATTAATTTTAAAAATTAATCATGTAATTTTTATTAATTTTACATAATTTTATCATTGGTGGATAAAAATAATTTTAAAAAACTAAAAATATTTTTTTGACATTTATTTTTGTCAAATTAGTTTATATTTTATCAAATTGACGATTTTACCCTTGAAAAATCTAATAATATTTTCAATTGTCCTTATTTGGAACAAGATTCAAAATTCATGGTCAAATGTGTCACAATTGAAAAGTCAGGGTCCAAAGTGACACAAGTCCCAAACTATGGGAACTATTAGTGTAATTAACCCAAAAATTTATTTTGTCTTTCTATTAAAATAACCTCAAACCCAACCCAACCCAACCCAACCCTTCTTCCCAATATTTATTATATTTTATTTTATAAAATCTTAATGTGAATGACCTCAAAATAAAAATCTTTATTGTATTTTTCTTTCAGATTAAGATAATCGTTTCCTATCTTAAAAAAATAAAATAAAAAAATTTGATAATCGTTAGTCGCTTTCTATGGAAAGAAAAGTCACTCTCTCTGAAAAAATAGAATTACAAATTCAAAATAAATATATATATATATATAATATATATATTTAAAATAGAGCTAAATTTTTTTGTACAATGGATTCCCATAATTATTAAAAGGAGAAATTACACTGTGTCAATTAAAAAATATTTATAATAAAATAAAAAATATTATAAATATTAATAATTAAAATTATAAATTTTTTTATTAATTTTAATTTTTTCCACTACCAACATCATCAAGTAATTCTCCCTTGTTAAAAATGTTGTTTAATAAATTAATGATATGATTGAATTATATTACCACCTGGCCTAGTGAAAAAGGCATCCCTCTTTACAGGCGTGACTCAAGTTTAAATTTTGGGAGGACGAATTTGCTGCTTTGTAGCTAGCTCTCTACGGAGATCTCACATTGTCCTCCGATCAAAACCTAGACTCGTTTGTGACGTGTGATTGAGCTTTATTAGTGTCTTAGTGGTCGGTCATTTCCTATGAGTTGGGTCAAATTAGGACGGCAACCGATTATCACGGGACATGAGCCCACAGATGCAATGATAATACCTTAGAACATCTTTTTTTGGTGTTCAAATTTTTATTTTTTTATTTTTTTTGTAGTATCATTAAAATATAAACAATTTATTTTTAAAATTATACTAACCTTCCAGTTTTAAAGTAAATATAATCTAAGGGTAATGCTATAGTGTGCAACTTACACCTTACACCTTTTTGTGTTCACTTACACCTTACACTTACACCTTTTTTACCTTGCACTTACACCTTTTGTGTAAGTGGCACATGGTGTGCAACTTATACATTTTATTTATACCTTCCACTTACACCTTACACCTTACACTTACACCTTTTGTGTGAGTGGCACATGGTGTGCAACCCACTTACACCTTTTGTGGGTTGCACACCTAAGAAACCTCCATAATCTAAAGATTTAATAAGAAATATCATATCAACTTAATTTTTTATGTAAATAATTTATTTGACAAACCTTGTAATTTAAATATTTAAATCACATGTGGGACCGAAATCAAGGTACAATTTTTTTTTTAGCTGATAAAATCAGCGCACAATTGTTCATATGCCTAGGAGTGAATACGGTCCGGTTTGAAATAAAATTAGGATTAATTCATTATCTACCGTCTTATAAAAATTGAAATCAAATCAAATCATTAAAATTGTGAATCCAATTTGAATTAAACCATTTAAACAAGGTTCAGTATTGAAACCACAGATCACATAATCTGCTTACAAGAAAAACATATAACATTTTTAAAAAAATTCAACTTACCATACATTTTGAAAGTAATAATAACATGCATATCAAACAAACTACTCTCATAATTCACCAGTTAAATAAAAACATAACATTAAGCAAACATTATTCAACATTAATTTGTCACGATTTTTCGAAACATAAATTTTCAAATATAACTAACAAATATTATACACATTGTTTCACTATTAACTTAAACAAATATAACTAACAAATAAATATATATGATTTAAGTTGCACAAATCGATTTAGTTCAAATTCAGAATAATGGACCTAAATCTGAAACTAATCCACAAAAATAGACTCTCCAATTTTTCAAACCAAGATCGAATTAAGAATTAAAAAAACCAAATCAAATCTACCAAATTGATCCGAACAAGTTCAATTTGTTATTTTTTGAATCCTTTGCTCAACCCTACGCTTGTTACCTTAATTCTTCCCCAAGCCTAAGCATTTAGGTACAATGTTTTTTTATTTTTATTTTTATTTTATGTAAATTATAAATACATCTTTTAAAATTTATTTAAAATATGAACTATTTCTATAGTTCTGAAATTATATAACGTCTTTTGAAATTTTTAATTTCATAACAAATAATCTCTTTTATTAATAAATTACTAAGTCAATTAACAATTTTAATAATGTTAAGAATATATCTTAATTAATAATTTAGATAATTTTATAATTGTATAAGAGAATAGTTAAAAATTTTATTTTTTAATTACTTTTGTTAAATGAAAAATTATAACAAATTTTTTTTCATAACTTTCAAATCACATAATATAATTTGTATTTTAATTAAATTACATGTGTATTTATAATTTACTTTTCTATATTTTAATTTTTATGACTTTTTGTTTTGGATAAAATATCACAGATGCTCCTGTCAAAACTTGAATCCTTCCATAACGATCATCTTTTTGATGAAAGTGTCGAGATGATGTCATTAAGCTCGGATGCAATTTTCTCCTTTGAATAGTCGTAGTCTAAAAAACATTAGGATAACCTCCCTCCGTTCTATACCTTATCTTTTCGTGTCTATCTATATCCTTTTTATAGGGTTCAATTCAAACTCATCTTAATGATTTAAATTATTTATTTTATAAATTTTATAATAAAAACTATTTATATAAAAAAATTATACTTATCAAAAAATTATAAATGTATAAATAAATTATATTTTATTTTATAAAATAAATTATTTAAATTTATAATTCTATTTGCTATTCATTTTATAAAATAAAATATGATTTGTTCTTATATTTATATATCTGATGAAATTAATTTTTGCATAAATAATTTTTATTATGAAACCTATAAAATAGACTGTTCAGACCATCGATGTGAGTTTGAATTTAAGCCGAGTATAAATATGAGGAGATGTAAGTATGATAAGGAACTTATTCCAAAAATATGATGTCGATTTTTTCAGAATATTTTTTAAAATTTTTTAACCACTCCACTCTAAATTTATCATGAGCACCCGATTGACAAATGTAAGTGAAGTTTTTGAAACAAAAATGTTTGGGATCTTCAAATGAGGAGTTCTAGAGGTGGGTCTCATTTTATAATTTAATATTTTGATTTGTGATGTTGTATTTTTTTAATAGATATCTATACTATATATTAAGTAAAAAGGGGTTTTTAACCCCAAGCCCTGTGGAAGCTCCAATCTTTTAATTCTAATTTTTTAATTTTTTGATTTAAAAAAAATAAAAAAACCTCAGCATTTATTGACTTCTCCCAACCCAATCTTAGCATTTATTGACTTTTTCCAACCCACAATCCCTTTTGACTTCTCTCATAATTATTACAACACCCTTTTCAATTTCTCCCATACACGTAACACACAAAAATTAAAAAAAAAAAAGATAAGAATTTAGCTATAGATCTCAAAAAGATATAACATCTAAATTTGAATTGTGATTTAATAATATAATTATGTATTTTTTTTATGTATATCTATCAAAATTTTAAATTACTTAATGGGACAAATTAATCAATTTTCTAAAATTATTGATTTTTAATTTACAAAATAGATTAAAAAAAGGGATATTTACTAATAAATCCTATCTCACAAACAGTTTTACCGATTGATCCTAAGGTTATTTTTATTGTTCTGATTAGTCCTATTAGTGGGGAAATATCTTACCAGTTGATCCTATTTCCTTTGTTTAGTAACATTGAGTGGTCAATTATACCCTTCTATGTGTGTGTCGCGTGACATACATCATTCCAAGGTAAAAAGTATAAAGAGCCTTAGTGTACTTTGTTGATGTGTGGCACCCATTGTGTGTGTCACGTGACACTCCAAGGCAAAAAGCATAAAGAGCCTCAGTGTACTATGTTGATGCGTGGCACCCATTGTGTGTGTCACATGACATATTATGTGTGTCACGTGACACTCCAAGGCAAAAAACATAAAGAGCCTTAGTGTACTTTGTTGATGTGTGACACCCATTGTGTGTGTCACGTGACACACCCTCATAAAGAGCATGCATCTAATAACATCTAAATGAGGGCATTAAGGTCCCACAAAATATCCAAGGACTAAACGGTTTATTAGAAAAAAATTGGGACCAATTGGTTCATAAGTTTAACATTTGGGATTTATTGATAAATTTTCCTTAAAAAAACTATTGACTGATTTATTTATTTAATAACAAAAATATTTCATAATCTCTCCCTCCTAATCTCTCTCACAAATTTTCAAAAAAAAATATTAAAATTTGCATTCATTTTCTCTTCCCCAAAAAATTAGATAATATTTTCTATTAAAGTTGTAGATATCTACCTATATTTTATATACTATATTATAACATAACAAAAAAAACTAAAAAACTAAAAAAAAATCTTTAAAGTTTATCTAAATAAACATGTCTATCACATATCTAACTCATATCATAACTTACCTAAATAATAATAATTAAAAACAAATGGAAATCACAGATAAATTAAATTTAAAAAAAAAAGTACCCACAACTCCATCTTAAATAATCTTAACATTTATTAACTTCTCCCAACTCCCAAGTCTTACTCTCATAATAGCACTTTAATACATTAAGAACAAGCATAAAAAAAATTCTTTGAAATCCAACACATATGAATTCCTTGAAAAGTCCCAATACATATGATTATTATCCCTCATAATAACACTTTAATGCATTAAGAATAAGCATAAAAAAAATTTCTTAAAAGTCCAACACATATGATTATTATCAAAATATTAAACTTTAATATAATATAATAATAAAAAAAGACATTTAATTCATTGAAAGTTCAACACACATATATATCTATACTATATATTAAGCAAAAGGGGATTTTTAACCCCAAGTCTTATCGGAGGTCCAATCTCTCAATTTAAATTTTCTGATTTTTTTGATTTAATTTTTTTTTTAGTATTTATTAACTTCTCCCAACTCCCAAGTCTTACCCTCATAATAACACTTTAATGCATTAAGAACAAGCATAAAAAAAATTCTTTGAAATTCAACACATATGAATTCCTTGAAAAGTCCAAACACATATGATTATTATCTCTCATAATAACATTTTAATGAATTAAACAGAAGCATAAAAAAAATTTCTTGAAATATCCAACACATATGATTATTATCAAAATATTAAACTTTAATATAATATAAAAAAAATATTTAATTCCTTGAAAAGTCCAACACATATGATTATTATCAAAATATTAAACTTTAATATAATATAAAAAGGAAAAAAAAATAAGACATTTAAAAAAAAAAATTTAAATCACAATTCACATATATAGATAATTGTAAATACAATCCGTGCATAGCACGGGTGATATGCTAATCTATACTATATATATTAAGCAAAAGGGGGTTTTTAACCTCAAGACCTGTGGGAGCTCCAATCTCTCAATCCTAATTTCTTAATTTTTTGATTTAAAAAAAAAAAAAAACTCAGCATTAATTGACTTCTCCCAACCCAACTTCAACATTTATTGACTTCTCTAAACCCACAAACCCTTTTGGCTTCTCTCATAATTATTGCAGCACCTTTTTCAGTTTCTTTCATACACTATGGATACATAAAAAAATAAAGAAGATAAGAGTTTAGTTATGGATCTCAAAAAGATATAACAACATCTAAACTTAGTAATATCTTTATGTATTTTTTTTTTTTTTTATGTTTATCTATCAAAATTTTAAATCACTTAACGGGACAAATTAATATATTTTCTAAAATTATTGATTTTTTAATTTACAAAATAGATTAAAAAAAACTATTGATTGATTTATTTATTTAATAACGAAAATATTTCATAATCTCTCCCTCCTAATCTCTCTCAACAATTTCAAAAAAAATATTAAAACTTGCATTCCTTTCCAAAAAAAAATATTAAAGTTGTCGATATCTATTTATATCTTATATATTATATTATAACATAACCAAAAAAAAAAAAAATTAAAAAAAAATTCTTTAACTCACATGTCTATCACATATCTAACTCGCATCATAACTTACCTAAATAATAATAATTAAAATATTAAAAAAATATAGATACCCACAACTCCATCTTAAATAAGTTGAAAAAAAATACCCGAATAAAAACCACACAAAATTATAATGATTTATCTCATAATATATAAGTTTTAAATAATGATTTATTCCATGATTTATCAATCCTAATTTCTTAATTTTTTGATTTAAAAAAAAAAAAAAAAACTCAGCATTAATTGACTTCTCCCAACCCAACTTCAGCATTTATTGACTTCTCTAAACCCACAAATCCTTTTGGCTTCTCTCATAATTATTGCAGCACCTTTTTTAATTTCTTTCATACACTATGGATACATAAAAAAATAAAGAAGATAAGAGTTTAGTTATGGATCTCAAAAAGATATAATAACATCTAAATTTAGTAATATCTTTATGTATTTTTTTTTATATCTATCAAAATTTTAAATTACTTAATGGACAAATTAATATATTTTCTAAAATTATTGATTTTTTAATTTACAAAATATATTAAAAAAAACTATTGATTGATTTATTTATTTAATAACGAAAATATTTCATAATCTCTCCCTCCTAATCTCTCTCAACAATTTCCAAAAAAAATATTAAAACTTGCATTCCTTTCCAAAAAAAATTATTAAAGTTGTAGATATCTATTTATATCTTATATATTATATTATAACATAACCAAAAAAAAAAAAAAACTAAAAAAAAAATTCTTAACTCACATGTCTATCACATATCTAACTCACATCATAACTTACTTAAATAATAATAATTAAAAACAAATATTAAAAAAATATAGATACCCACGACTCCATCTTAAATAAGTTGAAAAAAAAATACCCGAATAAAAACCACACAAAATTATAATGATTTATCTCATAATATATAAGTTTTAAATAATGATCTATTCCATGATTTATCTATCCTAATTTCTTAATTTTTTGATTTAAAAAAAAAACTCAACATTAATTGACTTCTCCAACCCAACGTCAGCATTTATTGACTTCTCTAAACCCACAAACCCTTTTGACTTCTCTCATAATTACTGCAGCACATTTTTCAATTTCTTTCATACACTATGGATACACAAAAAAATAAAGAAGATAAGAGTTTAGTTATGGATCTCAAAAAGCTATAACATCTAAATTTAGTAATATCTTTATGTATTTTTTTTTATGTATATCTATCAAAATTTTAAATCACTTAGTGGGACAAATTAATAAATTTTCTAAAATTATTGATTTTTTAATTTACAAAATAGATTAAAAAAAACTATTGATTGATTTATTTATTTAATAACGAAAATATTTCATAATCTCTCTCTCCTAATCTCTCTCACCAATTTCCAAAAAAAAAAAAAATATTAAAACTTGTATTCCTTTCCAAAAAAAATATTAAAGTTGTACATATCTATTTATATCTTATATATTATGTTATAACATAACCAAAAAAAAACTAAAAAAAAAAATCTTTAAAGTTTATCTAAATAACTTTAAATCAATAAAACTCACAATCTATCACATATCTAACTCACATCATAACTTACCTAAATAATAATAATTAAAAACAAATATTAAAAAATATATAGATACCCACAACTCCATCTTAAATAAGTTGAAAAAAAAAAAATACCCGAATAGAAACCACACAAAATTATAATGATTTATCCCATAATATATAAGTTTTAAATAATGATCTATTCCATGATTTATCTATATATCTATATACTATTATAATTGCAAAATATTGTCATTTCATTAAGGTTGAAAGTTGTAATTCTTTTTTCTCATTTTTTTTTATTTTGTTTAATTTTTTGTTAATACGTGTTACAATATGATTGGTCTATAAATTAATTTTATATTCTTAAAATAAAATTTTAAATTTGGATTCTTACTTGAATTATGTTACTATAATTGGAATGAGATCAATATTCATTCCTTAAATTTTGCATCCTTTATTAAATTATAAAATAAAATTTCAAATTTAAATTCTTCTTCAATTATATTACTACAATTAGAATGAGATTAATATTCACATGTGTCATAATATTATTGGTCAAAATATAATTTGTTTTTAAATATATGTGTTCAAATTATATCCTTCTAACTATAAAGACTTGAATAATAATATTTTTAATATAATCTTTTTTTTAACAAAAGAACAAAACATAACTTTTTTAGTACTTACCAAACATAGTAGATTTTTTTTGTTTTGTTTTGTTTTTTTTAATTTCAATTGTCAATTAAAGAAATTAAAATAAAGAACAAAGATATTTTTGGTTCAAATTGATAAAAAGTTAGTTTTGGTAAAATAAATTAGAAAGAAATGATAATTTTTTTTTTTATCAAAAGTGATAGTTCATTAAACTGTTTTATTTACTAAAAAAAATAAAAAGTAAGAGGATTATAGGTGATAATTTATTATTTATCTAGAATTATTTTCATATTAAATGAAAATACCATATTAAATGTTCTTCTTACCTTTTTTTATTCAAATACTTTTATTTTGTAAGAATTTTTTTTATTATATTTAATATTTTATTGTAATTTTTAAATTAAAAAGAATTTCGAAAAAAATATTTAAATTATTTATGCCATTATAAAAACTTAATTTTTTTAATATCAACTTAGTGGTAGTTTGGGAAGTGCCAAATAAGTATATATTTTTACTTTTTACAAAAATATGTATAAATAAATAGAGATGTGATGTGACTAAAAAAAGATAATTAAGTATATTTTTTTACTTTTTCAGAAAAAATGTGTAGAAAAGTAAAGATATGATGCGATTCAAAAAAGATAAAAAAATAAAAATAAATAAAAAGTGAGCTAATATGGCACTTCCCAAACAACCCTTTATTTGATGATCCCTTTCTAAAATGTGTATTTTTTTAAATATTTTCAAGAAAAATTCTATTGGAAATCTATTGCTTTTCTTTTATTCATTAATATTAAAATTTTAATTAATTTTATTTATTATTTTAAAAAATAAATTAGCAAATAATTTATATATATATATATATATATAATTTTGTTTTGGTTGCTTAGGTTATTTTGGTTTTCTGCCCAAGTCTATTCAAATTTAATTTGACTTTTTAAATTTCTGCATAGGTCCTCACTTAATTAAAAATTATATAGTTCAATCTTTAAAAAATTTTAAACTCGACTCAAGTTATTTGGGTTGAACTCACCTAAGTTTGTAATTCTAGATAAGAAATTTGAAAGTTACATGATTAAATTTGTGACAAATTAAAAAATAATAAATAAATTGTGATAAAATTATGAAATTTAAATTGTAAATTTCAATCTTTTTTTATTTTCATAATTTGCATACAAAACTATTTATATTATTTTATATATAAATATATTATTAATTTTTTTACATGCCGTGCGTAGCACGGGTTACCACTAGTATTATATAAGGAAAATGGGGTTTCTAACCCACAAATCTTGTGGAAGCTCCAATATCTCAATTCTAATTTTCTAATTTTTTGATTTATGAAAAAAATCTTAGCATTTATTAACTTCTTCAAACTCACAAGCATTTTTAACTTCTCCCATATTTATTACCACACCATTTTCAACTCATCTCATACACTATGATTAATGATGGGATTGTTAAATTATTTTTATAAAAAATCTAAAAAAATATTTGTATATTAAAAAAATATTTAAAACAAATATAAATTCTTATTAAAAAATAACAGGTTGCAATTGCGAAAAAAAAAGAGAAAAAAATTACACTATAAAAAATAATTTCTATATTAAAAAAATCTAAAACAACTATTTTCAACCTCTCTCATACACTATAGTTAATGATGAGATTGTTAAATTAGTTTTAAAAAAATCTAAAAAAAAAATAATTTGTATATTAAAAAATATATAAAACAATATAAATTCTTGTTAAAAAATAACAAGTTGCAATTGCAAAAAAAAAAAAAAAAGAGAGAAAAAAATTACACTGTAAAAATTATTTATATATTAAAAATATCTAAAATAAATATAATTTTTTATTAAAAAATAACAGGTTACAATTGTTAAAAAAAAATGGAGAAAAAAAAAAACACTATAATTAGGAAATTACACACCCTTTTCAAGCCTTCCACGGTAATTTTATTAAAAATTACATTGTTATCAAACAGTTGAATATTATTATGGTCACAATGTTTGTCGTTACTGCATACATAATGATACTGATATTATAACGAGGTAATTTTCTTAAGGTAATAATTGCTAGGTAAAATAATAATTTAAACTTAACAAGTGTTTTAATTTTTTATTAAGTACAATATTTCTTTTTAACATTTTTTTTTTTTTTTTGATTAGATATAATATTAACATTGTGGTCAAAGGCTGCTTCAATAAATCTCGATGTTCAAGATAAACGGGTAGAGTTTATCTTGCGATGCCAACCAACATATTTGAAGAATATGATATCAAAGGTAGAAAATTATAAAATTTATTATAAATAACTTATTCTTATATTTTCAAACACAATGTTATAATTTCAAAATTTTATAAGATAATGGAGTTAGAATGATTAAAGATTATATTGCGTCATGCCAAGACTGTGCCTATGCATTTATCATACCTGTACCAACAATGCTACGTCAATTAGATTGTGCACCGTGCACGAATTTTGTTTTAAATATAGATTGGTTTAAAAAATACCTATACGTTTTACAAGGTAAAATATATATATATATATATATAATATGTAAGTATAACATTTTTAGTTTATAATATTTTATACATACATAATATATGTGTTGTTTATCAATTATAATACTAACTATCATGTTGATAATGTAGGAATACTGATAGAAGACCCACAACAATTTGGATTTTAGTTATAATATATCTTATTTATTCAGTGAATTTCGAACAAACGTAATAAATTTTCATTTTTATTACTTCAATTATAAAACATCAATATATATTTTTTTTTCAAAATTATGTATATTTTATGCTAATACTTTAAAAATATATTTGACATAATCATAAATAATTTTTTAAAATCCAATTCCGTGCATAGCATGGGTGATAAGCTAGTTATTACTCCCTCCGTCCCAAAATAATGGTCCCTTTTGGGGAATCTAACTTTTTTTGGTAGTACAATTATTACATTTGAAAAAAAGTTGATTTTCCAAAATTATCCTTTTGATAGTACATTTTTTGGGAATATCAATGTCATAATTGTACTTTTTATATTGTTTATTAATTTAAAAGAAGGGCAAAATAAGAAATTTATATTATTTTTGTACTTAATTTTTGAAGAGGGACTAATATTTTGGGACAATAAAAAATAAAATAAATGACTAATATTTTGAGACGGAAGGAGTACATTATTAGAATTGACATTAGAGTTTTAATACTTTCTATCATCACTCACGTCACATCAGATAAACAATTCAAAATTGAGGAATTATGTGGTGATTTTGAGGCACATACACAAAGTTGTCTAGTTTAATATTTATATTAGTTATAGGGAAAATACTATAAAGAAAATACTCTATACCTTAAATAATCTATTAAATTTTTATCATATTTATTACATATTTATACAAATTCATGTATCTGAGTCCACCCACATATGAGAAGTTTGACTAAAAAAAAGTTTAATAGACATAACTCTGGTTGTAACTGTACCACCAAATGTCACTATCTAATGCCACGACTTTGCTATCAGAAAAGTGATGCAAGTCATAATGCCCAAAATGTGGGAGAAAAAAATTTAGAATAAATTACACTGATCCCTCTGGAGGTTTATAATTATTACAGTTTCTTTTTTTATTTTTTAGAAATTACATCTCTCTTTGAGGTTTAAAGTTTCATTACAGATTTCCTCTTCAGCAATTTAATTTTTTTAATACCAATTTTGCTCTCATTGGGTAAATTACATTGACACCCCTCACATTTTAGAAATTACAATCCCCTCCCTAAGGTTTAAAGTAGCATTATCAATTGCCCCCTCGGTTAGTATTAGTTGAAAAAAAAATTAATTGAAAAAAAAAATTGTTAGTAAAATTTTTAAATTTCTGTTTAAAAACCAACATAAATTCATTTTTTGAATTTACGTTTTTTTCTCAAATTTACAAACCGAGCCAACAATTTATAAATCAAAAAAATTATCAAACAAGTTTTTATGAAAGTTTTTAAAATTTTTGTAAATATAAATTGAAAACTGAAAATGAAATGGTTACCAAACAAGCTTCAGATGGTAAAAATGTAGTAAACCTAACAAATAATTAAATAAGTTACCAACGTAAGAAATGACTTATCAAAAGATTCTTAGACTATTTATGGTTTGATTTTTAGAATTTTTTTAAAAAAATTAAAAATTAATTTAGTTAAGAAATAAAAAATAAAAAATAATTATCATTTTTATATAATTTTTATCTTTCGAGTTGTTAAAAATAATTTTTTACAAATTAAATTGAAACAGTCATACGTATGTATGTAACTCGCCCAAATGTTAAAATGATAATTATTTTTTACCCTTAAATGATAATTATTTTTTATTTTTTATTTCTTAACCAAATTAATTTTTAATTTTTAAAAAAAATTTCTAAAAATCAAACCATACATAACCTAAAAATCTTTTGATAAGTCATTTTTTACGTTGGTAACTTATTTAATTATTTGTTAATTTTACGACATTTTTACCATCTGAGGCCTATTTGGTAACCATTTCGTTTTCAGTTTTCAATTTATATTTAAATTTTTTTTAAAAACTGTCATAAAAATTTATTTGATAATTTTTTTTTGTTTATAAATAGTTGTCTCAATTTATAAATTTGAGAAAAAAACGTAAATTCAAAAAATAAGTTTACGTTGGTTTTTAAACAAAAATTTAAAAATTTTATTAACAAATTTTTTTTTTCAATTATTTTTTTTAAAATATTTTTTTTCAATTAATTTTTTTTTTCAAATAAAATTTTTTCCAATAAATTTTTTTCTAACTAATACTAACCGATGGGGTAATTGATAATGCTACTTTAAACCTTAGGGAGAAGATTGTAATTTCTAAAATGTGAGAGGTGTCAATATAATTTACCCAATGAGGGAAAAATTGGTATTTAAAAAAATTAAATTGTTGAGGGGAGAATTTGTAATTAAACTTTAAACCTCAGGGAGAGATGTAATTTCCAAAAGGTAAGGAAGAACTATAATAAACATAAACCTCAGGGGTGTCAATGTAATTTACCCAAAAATTTAATATAACAGTGACACTAGTCTCAAAAAAAAAAAATAAATAAATAAAATAGAATAAAATTTGACATTAATGATAGGATACATCAAGTGATATTTTTTTTTTTGAACACATAAAAAAGAATATTTTGAGATATCATCACTGTATTTGTGGATTTAGATTTCGGGATAATCGATTGTCAACTTAATTTAACTTAATTCATAAGAAGGGATTTACTATCAAAATACCAACAAAACTTAACCAGACATCATAGACAAAAAATGATACTCTCTCCGTCCCAAAATATTAGTCCCTTATTCCATTTTTCATTGTCCCAAAATATTAGTCCCTCTTCAAAAATCAAGTACAAAAATAATATAAATTTCCTATTTTGCCCTTCTTTTAAATTAATAAACAATATAAAAAGTACAATTATGACATTGATATTCCAAAAAAATGTACTATCAAAAGGATAATTTTGAAAAATTAACTTTTTTCAAAAGCAATAATTATACTATCAAAAAAAGTTAGATTCCCCAAAAGGAACCATTATTTTTGGACGGAAGGAGTATTCATTTTTAATTGTGCATTTATGATTTTTTTATTTTTATTTTATGACTTTTCACCATCAAGAAAAGAGAACAAGATGTGACTTTGATTTTTTTTTTTTTTTTTTTTGGCGTGCTATAAGGCTATGATGTCGGCAGCAAGGCAAAAATCAATAGAATGACGCTTGAGACCCCCAGTGGGGGTACTGGGGGTCCTTTGTGATTGGCTGAAAAAATTGTTTTTTTTTTTTTTTTTTTTTTCTTTGTTTTTGCCATTGGCAGCCCCATGTGACACTGGGGTGCCAAAATGCTGGGGGGTCTCCAGCATTTCCGAAATCAATATGAATGTCTCAAGTAAGAAAATGAGTAACATTTGAGTTGTTTTGAGGGGATGGTTGAAAATTAATTTTTTAATTTTTATTTTTTAAATTTTTTTATATGAAAGATAATGTGACTTAAAATAAATTAAAAGTTTTTTTTTTTTTTTTTGATATGTTTCCAATAGCTCCAAAATACATATTCCTTCCATCTCAATTTATAATTTATTTGTTCATTTTAAATAATTCAACTTATTAAAGAGAAATACAAGAATAAATTATACTTTTGCACTTATGTATTTTGTAAATCTCACTTTGCTTCCTAATATAAAATCATGGCATTCAACTCCCTACACTTCTGATCAAATCTCACTTTTGGTCTCTGCATATGAAATTATGACAATCAACCCCTTATACTTTTGGTCAAATCTCACTTTAATTCCTACACAACTATCGATGTCTCCTTTCTGTTACTCAATTGTATAAATTTTTAACAAAATCTAATCATGTGATAAGAATGTGATTACGATATAAGAGTAAGAAAGACAAATTATCTACATTTTTCACCATTATACACTTTATCTCAAAATTTACATCAACATATGATTATATTAGGCTAAAACAAAACATAAATTATAAACAATTAAGAAGAGGAACTAGGGTTCCACATATATTGAAATCACAAAACTCTGTTTTTCACATTAACACGGTCTTCTATCTATTCATCTTTTTTTCTCTTTGATTTCTTTGTCGCGTTTTTTTTTTTTATTTCAAAAACTCTACTTTCTTATTTTTTTGTCTCAAATTTTACCATATGAACACACACACACACACGCATATATATATATATATATATATATACATATATTATATAACTTTATGTGCTTATCACGTAAGACATAGTGTATTGATGAAAAATATGGATAATTTTTCTCTTTTACTCTCATTTCATAGTCACATTTTTGTCACATGACTGAATTTTATTAAAAATTTAAACATGAAGTAACAGAAGAGGGACATTGACACTTGCGTAGGGACCAAAGTAGGATATAAGTAAAAGTGTAGGGAGTTGACTGTCACGATTTCATATGTAAGGACCAAATTGGGATTTGACTAGAAATATACGAGAGTTGACTGTCATAATTTCGTATAGAGGAGCCAAAGTAAGATTTGATACAAAGTATAGGAATGCAAATTGCAATATATCCGCGATACAATCATTATACTTTCAATTAAACTTTTGAAGTGTTTTTTACTACTTTTACCTTTTACCTTTTTATTTGAATTTTAAAATAGGTTTATAATGATTTATAATGGGTAGTTTTGAAAATCTAAGAAAATTAAGTATTCCAAAATAAAAAGTGCACAAATATTTTGGGACAGATATTTTAATTGGCTTTTTCATTTTTTATGAAAAAACATATAGAAAAGTAATAAAAAAACGTATAGAAAAGTAGAGAAAAAAGTTGACATTTTTACAATCTCTTTATTTATTTATTTATTTTTTTTGTGTGGTCTTTTTAACTATTTTAACGTATTGACAAAATCTATAGTAGTATTATACTAGAAAAGTATGCACATGTACTGTGCAATTGAAATAGTTATGGTTTATTAATTTTCTGGTATGCTACACTCATCTTTTTTAAGGTCTAGAGATAATACGGTCTATTATAGATCTACATTTTTTTTTATATAATTACATTAAGAATAATGCCAAAGACTCACACTTTTAGACTTACAAATCCATTCACAATGATATGATAATGGAGTTGGGTCCTACATCATTCAATGTGTAACAAATTAAAAATTGACGCATATTTTACTACATCATTGTAGGTACTATAGTAGGAGTTTTTTTTGTAGGTCTTAAATATTTTTCTTACTTTCATATTTTTTTAGTAAGGTCAAAATGATCGAAATTATTGTAGATGGTGTATAGATATTGAAATAAAAAAACATAAATATACATTTTAGTAGAAAGATATAACAATATCATTTTCTTATTTATACGACTAACATATTCTATTTAAATGAGGCCAAACTGTTATGTGAATTAAAATTTTAAAATAGACCAATATAATTATGTCAAAAGAGACCAATATATGAGGCTAACTATATTTTTTTTAAATCTTAAGAAAGTTAAGTGTAATTTACCCTTAATTTTATGTTTTGCTTACAATAATTGCTATTTGAAAAAAATCAAGTTGTTATTGTGATTTTTTTTTTTTTTAATGAAAATTGTGTGACAAAACTTCACTAAATGAATTGCTTGCTTTTACATAAAAATAATTTTTTATATAAATTAAAAATAGTGAACTTTATCATTTAGTAATATTTACATTATAATGTTAGTAAAAATAAAAAAATATATATTTGGCACAACTATTTATATATATATATATATATAAAGTAAAAGGAATAGTCAGCAAGAGTTGGTTGTTAACGATTGCAAATGATACTCAATAGTGGCCCTGTTTGGTAGAACTGTGGAAAAATACTTATAGCTTATGCCTAAATAGCTTATAGCTTATAACTATGAACATAAACTGATTTCTGACTTATAAATTAAGCATCTCCTGCCCCACTCAAAGAATAAGCTGATTTCTGACTTCCAAAAAGTTATAAGCTATAAACTAAACCAAACACATCAAACTAGCTTAAATTAACCTGAAAGCTTAAATAAGCAGTTTTTAAGCTGCACCAAACAGGCACAGTTATGGATCAGGCGGAGATGGTGATAAGAGGATGCTGCTAGTTGCGGGAGGTGGATGGTGATGGTTGGAGATGGTTGCCGACTCCACTAGTGAAGGCCAAATATGATTGTTTACAGTCGAAAATGATTATCCATCGTCTGAAGTGGTGTCTGAAGATGCTTTTCAATAAGAAGTATTAGTCAGAGAAGGTTACCTCTAACGGTGGCTGAACGTGGAAATGGCCAATCGGAAGAAGTGGAAGAAATAAGAAAATGATTTTTTTTTTAAACAAGTGACATCAGCCTTTTTATGGTAGTTTTTGTTTATAATTTTTAAAATTTTATAAATATAAAAAAAAAATTATAAATACAAACGTTAATTATGTTTCATACATGGCCTGTTGTGTCGTCCATGAAATATAAAATACATTAGGAAAAATTAAAGGGTATGTTGAGATGGCCGAGTTGGTCTAAGGCGCCAGATTAAGGTTCTGGTCCGAAAGGGCGTGGGTTCAAATCCCACTCTCAACATTATTTACATATATATTTTTTAATTATTAAAAAGTTTTCTGGTTGATTTAAAATTAAAAATAAAGTTTGCAGAGTTTTCTGATTGTATTTTTGCAAATCATTTTAGTTTTAGATAAATTACAAATATATCTCATGAGCTTTGCTTAAAATACAGATTACCTTTTATAATTTAAAAAATTATAAATACTCTTTGTTAGAATTTTTTATTTAATAGAATTAATTAAAAAATAAAATTCATAATTATTTTCTTATACAATAATAAAATTATTTAAATTATTAATTGAAACATATTTTTAATATCATTAAAAACTGTTAATTAATTTAATAATTTATTAATAAAATAAATAATTTATCATAAAATTAAAAATCTCAAAAATAAAATATAATTTACAAAATTATAAAAAAATAATTTATATTTTAATCAAACCTTTACGTGTATTTGTAATTTGACAATGCTTGCATGAATCCTTATTGAGTTTTTCATTACAGTCCATTGTGCCTATTTGAAGAACCAATTAAAGAGGGAGGCAGGTAGTCTTGATAATTGTGTAAGTGTGTCTTAAATAAAGTGAAAATATTGTGCCTTATTGGATCAAAATTTTCCATTACATTACATATCTTAATGGTAGTCCTAAGAGCATCTCCAACGATTCACCTGATGTTTCATCAAATCTGAGTAAAAAAATGACCATTTCCTCAATTTGATACTGCATGCTCCGACGGTTCAGCTTCATCAAATCTCATGCAGGACAACCAGTTGGTCGACCGGTTAGAGGAAATTATTATTATTTTTTTTCAACCTTTCTGAACTGTTTGAACCAACCAACGTGAGCTAACCGATGTGAACTGGTAGAGGGGCGACCGGCCGGTCAACCGATAACCTTATTTTATTTTTATTTTTTTTGTCGACCGGTTCACAACATACAATGCTATTCTCAAAATAAAATACTCTGTCTGATATATTTTATAGAGCACATTATCAACGGTAAATTTTCAAAATATTCTGACAGAGCAACGGTAAATTTATTAAAACGGCTACTTTTAAAATATGTATATGAATTATATCATCAACGGCAAATTTTCAAAATATTCTTTCCATCCAACGGTAAATAAAAGATAACAATTTAAATTATATTTTCAATGAAATTGAAATTTATGTCACCCTTTAAATCAAATTATTCCAAGTCCAATCTGAAAATAACCGTATCTGAAAATAAACCTGTTCAAACCAAACAAAACCAGTTCAAACCTTCCATTCCCATGCTCAGACCGGGCGACTGGATGGTCAACCAGCCGGTCAACCGGCTGGTTGACCGGTTCACCTTCATATCATCAGGCCACGGACCAGTTGAAACAAATCAGTTCAAACAGTTCAAACCCGTCGCAGTTCAAACCCGTCGCATGGTTGACCAGTGTACCTCTTTCAACGGTCAGTAACAGTGATTTGGTAAAATCTGTGTCTTGTTCTCAATTTGATGCTTTTTTTGCTAAATTCTCATTTTGATATCACTTTGGTGCAACGGTTGGAGCATAAAAAAGTGCCTTTTTCATCAAAATTTGAATCTGATGCTAACTTTGGTTCACCGTTGGAGATGGTCTAAGACAGTTTTGAACGAATGAACAAAATGACTATATATATATTATGGAATTACTTTTTTAACAAGGTCCTACTTTTTAATTAGAGCATTTTTAACGTTTATTTGTTTTTTTATTAAATTTGAGTAAAGATTTGAGTTAAAAATTTCATTTGATACCAAGAATTTCAATATTAAATTTTCAATTTTCATCAAACAATTGATCGACTAAGAGGATGGTTAGGAAGATGTTCGAGCGGTCAACAGACCTAGTGTAAATTCCCTTCAAATTTTTTTCAATCTAGTCATCCACCTAGTTGATTGGCCAGTCATCCATCTGGTCGTTCACCAATGTTCACTTGCAAGATTTGATGAAAGGTTAAAAGCTCCCTCAATTTGATGAAAAAAAAGGGCTCCCTTCATTTGATACCAATTTGGTGAAATGGTTGGAACACTGTTTTCACCAATTTTTCATCAAATATAAATTTGATAAAAGATTTGAGTATGGGTTGGAGATGGTCTTAAAAGAAAAGTCTGTATTGTACTGCTAGGTTCTTGTGAACCTATTAGAGCATCTCCAATGTTTACTCTCTTTTTTTTTAAATCAAATTTAAGTAAAAATTTCATTTAATATTGCGCATTCTAATGGAAAATTTAAAATTTTTATCAAAATACTGGTCGACCGAGAGGACGACAGGGTAGATGTCCGGCTAGTCGACCAGTTTGGTGTAAATTAATCACAACCTACGGGACAATTTTGCAAGGAAGAGGTTGTTTGAAAGGATGTCCGAGAGGATGTCTGGCCCAACGGTCACCTACAAATTTGATGAAACGCTCCAAGCATTCTCAATTTGATATTGTTTGATGTTATGATTGGAGCACTAAAACTAGACTTTTTTCATCAAATTTAATTTTGATAAAAGAAAAGAGTAAGTATTGGAGATGCTTTTCCATAGCTTATTTTAATGACTGAGTTTATTTTTTTTTAAGATCCTATTTATAGATCATTTATAAAACAAATTAGATTGATTAGATAATTATTCTCGTTTAATTTCATAACATTTATTTTGAAAAAAAAGTCAATAGTATATTTTCAAAATCATACTTGTTGTCAGTAACGGAGTTAGAAATTTAGCATAGGAAGGGTACAAATTAATGACAAAACTGATTTTTTTTTTCCTTCTCATAATGAATAACAATGCGACATTATTAAATTTAAATATTAACTATTCATTTGGATAAATGTGAATTTTAAATTAAGGATTTTTTTTAATTTTATTATGACCGAAGATGTGGTGGTTGTTTATATAATTTATGGTGGTCATTTTAGTTATGGTTAAAAACAATTTGATTATAACATTTTATAATATTAATATCACAAAGTCATAATTTGTATATGATACATTCTTTGGGGAGGGTGTATAATAAAAGGATTTATTTTAGGAGGATCCTTGTAATTAGAAGAAAATTCTTGAATGGGGGCACTATTACAATTTTAAAAAGAGATGCTATTATAATTTTATAGAGTACATATAAGATATTATCTGTATATTTAAGGGTATTAATATAATTATAAAAACTTCAAGCGAGCACGTGACCCCGGTCGCATGTCATTTAAATTTTTTAAAGAAAAATATAATATAATTATATAAATATAATTATCATATTAATATATTTTTTTAACAGATAATCTACCTAGAAAGACCTAAAAATAAACTAGCTGAATTATCAAAGTAAATTCCTTCCAGGGTGATGTTAGGTTTCATGAAAAAAAATCATGAAAATCATCATGAAAAGGATCTGCACCGTTAGATCAGGTATGATATTTTTTTTGTATACCTCATCTAACGGTGCAGATCCTTTCATGATAATTTTCATAATTTTTTTTCCATGAAACCTAACATTTTCCTTCCATAATAGACCCATAAAAGTCCATCAATTCGGTCCACTCTTGTGAGCACTTCAAAAATTTTAAAAGCAAAACCAAGACAACTTAGCAATAAAACCACGCAACTCAAAACCATCAGCAAATACAGTAGTACAAAATAAGCCAATAAAAGGCAAGTGACTTTCAAGGCCATCAGAAGGCTGTAGTACAAAATAAGCCAAAATAAAAGGCAAGTGATTTTCAAGACCATCAGAAGGCTGTAGTACAAAATAAGCCAATAGCCTTTCACAGGACCACCATTACTTCACTCTAAACACCAAAATGCTTTTGCTTTATGTTACTACTATATTTTGATAATGACTTGAACACTTTGAATCGTCCAATGAATCCTCTCTCTACTTGTATTAAACAATGTACAACAATGCCTTGAGAGAAAAAGGCCAATGAACCCTCCCCTTTAATATTTTAAAAATACTTCAGATCACTAATTAAAAATTACTAATAGACTATTAATAACGTAACGTTGATATGGACTCATCATTGATGTGATAGTCTGGCTTTTATTTATTCATTTTTGTTTTCCTTGCATTGCTAACTCATTAAAACTAACATTAATAGGGCAAATTTAGAACACTGAATCAGTGTTGTTAATATTTACTTGGGGACTAGGAAAATTTTCCCCCCTCCACCAAGTTTACACTAGTGAAACCAAACAACACATTTCCCTAATAAATGCAAAAATCTTATTCAATTACATAAGGGTAAATACAAATACACCCTTTAGGTTTGATTTAAATATGAATCATCTCTTGTGATAGAAATTGCATTCCATCTCCTGAGATTTTTAATTTTATAACAAATTGTCCATTTTATTAATAAATTATCAATCAATTAACAGTTTTTAATGATGTTAGAAATATGTTTCAATTAATAGTTTAGGTAATTTTATTATTGTACAGGTAAGCAATTATGAATTTCATTTTTTTAGTTAATTCTATTAAACAAAAATTTTAATAAGGGAGAGTATTTATAATTTTTCAAACCACATGGGATAATCTGTACTTTAAGCAAATTTCAGGAGTATATTTGTAATTTATCCTTTATTTTTTGAATTAAGAAAAAGAAAATACACCAATTCACTTATAAATTATATGAGAATATTATATATTCTCCTTTCAAATATATGCATTGATTATAAAATATTATTAACAACATCACTATTAGTTGCTTTTGTAAAAACATTTTTTCAAATATAAAATTAATAAAATCACATCTAATATTGACTATATCACTTAAATAATTAAGCGGATTAGCTAATTTATACATTGAATAAGACACATTAAAAAATTGATTGCAAAAATTTAATTAGTAATTTTTCATTACAAAGAGCAAGAAAAATTAATTTTAAGTAATTGACATTTAAAATAACAAAATGACATTAAATAAAATAGGAAAAATTATAATTGACATTTAAATAACAAAATGTCTTACTTTAAAATTTTGTCTTAAGCCTCCAAAAGGGTTGGACCGCCCCTGGTGCCAGTCGGTGGTGTATATATATATATATATAAATGCTTGGATTCCAAATTAAAATCATGACTATAAAATCGTGTTAAGGCAACCCCTTGGTATTCTAATATTTTAGTGAATTATGTAACGGGTAAATTATAAATATACTCTGTGAGATTTTTTTAAATACAGATTGTTTTTTATAATTTGAAAAATTATAAATGCCTCATTGTTAATTTTTTTATTTAACAAAATTAATTAAAAAATAAAATTCATAATTGATTGCCTATACCATAATAAAATTACATAAATTATTAATTAAAACATATTTCTAATATCGTTAAAAATTCTTAATTGACTTAATGATTTTTTAATAAAAAGGACAATTTCTTATGAAATTAGAAACCTCAGGAGGTGGAATGTAATTTTCAAAATTACATGGCGTGATTCATATTTGAATCAAACCTCAACGGGTGTATTTGTAATTTATCCGAAAATAAATCTAAACCATCAATATCCTTAAAATTCTTACATTTCAGTAAATTTTTAAGAAAATATTATTGTTTGTTTGAACTTTTTAAAATTAAATAGAAAACCAAAAATGACTTTAGATTTTTTTTTTTTTTTTTTGGAATTATTGAAATCTACTCTCAAAATGGTCTAGTATAGAAAGGAACTTTTTTTTCGATATTTTGATTTCCACAATCTTTGCACCAGTTAAAGTTTGAAAAAGCAATCAATGATTTTATTTATTTATTTATTTTTTTTTCTCCCTTCTTCTGTTAGTGAGGAGAACAATAAATGTCCTCAAGAAAATAGTAATAAAATTGGAGAGGCATTTTAACTACTCTGGGTTACACGGAAGTTTTTGTAGGCTGCATTAAACACATAACAAACATGTAAATGCATCTAGACATTATATAAATTTGGGGCCTTTATGTGTTGAGGGGCCAAGGTAATGGCCTAAATAGTCTTGTCCTTGGGCCAACCTTGACGGGCACATATAATGTTTATAATTTAAATAAATAAAAATAAAATAAAATATTTAGTATATATATATATGGTGTGTCATTCGAGCAGTAAAAGTCTTCTTTAATAAATTCAAAGTTTAATGTTCCAGTCTCACTCTTTCCATTGATCTATTTATTTATTTTTTAAGTAGAAAAATGAGGAACATGTGGAATAAGGAGAAATAAGCAAAGACTTGTACACCAAGTCTAACCTTCACTTAATATAATAATTAGCAGATAGCACACGTGATACGTGTGTAATTCAAATAAATAAGAATAAAAAAAGAATAATAAAATTAATATTATAATGTGTACTTAATTTAAGTGGTATATGCTCACCTCTTTGTGTAACTTTTTTTTTTAAATAAAAATAAAAAATATTGCCACATGGCATGAAGAGAGTAAAGTTTCACTACACTAAGCTTTCACATAATAATAGTACTAGCATATCACCCGTGCTATGCACGGATTATGTTTACAATTATCTATATATGTGAATTGTGATTTTTAAATGTCTTATTTTTTTCCTTTTTTATATTATATTAAAGTTTAATATTTTGATAATAATCATATGTGTTGGACTTTTCAAGGAATTAAATGTTTTTTTTTATTATTATATTATATTAAAGTTTAATATTTTGATAATAATCATATATGTTGGACTTTTCAAGAAATTTTTTTTATACTTACTCTTAATGTATTAAAGTGTTATTATGAGGGATAATAATCATATGTGTTGAGACTTTTCAAGGAATTCATTTGTGTTGAATTTCAAAGAATTTTTTTTATACTTGTTCTTAATGCATTAAAGTGTTATTATGATGGTAAGACTTGGGAGTTGGGAGAAGTTAATAAATGCTAAGATTTTTTTTTTTTTTTAAATCAAAAAATCAAGAAATTTAGATTGGGAGATTGGAGCTCCCACAAGACTTGGGGTTAAAAATCCCATTTTGCTTAATATATAGTATAGATAGAAGATAGACAGATAGATAGATAAATAATATAGATATAGATATAATTTGTTATTTATTATAGGCACTCAAGTAACTAATTAGTATTCTATATAATTTTATTTTTGTATAGCCAATATTCTATATTATTAACCCTCTACACTTGCAAACAGTGGCCGAGTCACATGGTGACTAGGGGGTTACGTTCATTCCCTGAATTTTTTTTTTCTTTTTTTTTACATGTGTATATAAATAAAATTTTAAACAAAAATAATATTTAGAATAAAATGTCAATGGCATTTTTAAATTTATGAAAATAATAGTGATTGTTTTATTGAAAATAAAGTGACTACAACAAATTATATTTTTATGTATGAAAATTTTGTGAAAAAAAATTTCAATATAAAGGTAATATCCATCGTTATTGATATGCAAATATAATTAATCTCATTATATATATGTAAAAATTACTAGAGTGTTAGTCATATTTGCACGTGGAGTTCACTCTTCATATATTGTTTTACTATTGATTGGTGATATCTTATGTCAATAATGACGTGATATCACTATTATATGAAATTTTTACTCAAATTTTGTAAAAATTTGATTTATCTTATCATTATATAATTTATTTTAAAACTTAAATATATGACTTTTTTACATTGTCCATGATACGCTAGTTACACACAATACTTTCTTTTCGATTTTACTCAAAATTAATTGTAAAATTTTATGTGAAATACTTTTGTGATAATTTATTTAAGTTTTTGTACTTAATATTAATTCAAAAATTATTATTATCTTCTTATTGTTGCTTATGGAAAAAAGAAAAAGAAAAAAGTTATAATCAATAAGTGTCCCTTCTGATTTAGTTTTCTGACTCTGCCACTGCCATTGCCACTGCCACTGCCACTGCCACTGCCACTGCCACTGCTTGCAAATGTGTTATTGTACAATGATATGATTAATTTTAAATAATCATTTAAACAATTATTGTGAGAAATATTTTGTATCCCTATTATAAATGATGGCAAGTTTTTAAAAATTAGGGTGAATTACATTTATCTCCCCTGAGGTTTCTGACAAATATAGGGACCTCTCATATGGTTTGAATAATTACAATAACCTCTCCTGTTTTATTTGACAATGTCAAGATTCCCCCCTTCTATCAAATTGTTTCAAACGGTGTTACTTTTTCTATAGTAAATTACCTTATTGCCCTTTCTTTTAAAATATTAAAAAATATTTTTGGATTGGAGGATAGGTTTGGAAGAAACAAACAATGTTTGGAACAGTATTTTTAGATTTATTTTTTTAAAATATTAAAAAAATTAAAAATTTATTTTTATATTTTAAATATATAATTTTTATCTAAATATTTTAATATATTTTGTAAATATTTTAATTTTTTTAATTTTAATATTTTAAACTCAAAACACAACTTGACACTCAAATCGTAACTAAACACAAAACTCATTTCAAAAATTATTTTCAAATCTCATAACCCAACACATAACTCGACACTCTATACTTAAATTGTAACCAAACGTATAACAAAAAAATTAAAATATTTAAAAATATATTTATCAAAAAAAATAAAATATTTAAAATAAAAACTATATATTTAAAATAAAAAATAAATTTTTTTAATATTTAAAAAATATATTTAAAATATTAAAAAAAATACAACATATAGATGTATGAAATATAATGCACATTAAAATAAATAAATAAATATTTAAAATATAAAATATTTAACCTAAAAAAGTAAATTCAAAAAATTTCAAAATTTATAACTCAACAAATTTTTTCTTTTCAAAACTCAAAACTCAAAATACGACTCCACACTCAAATCATGATTCTAAAAATAATTTTAAATATAAAATAATTTTTTTTTGAATTTTTTTTTTCTTTTAAAATAGAGTTCTTGAAAAAATTGGTTTTGAATTTTGAAAAGAGTTTTGAATTAAGTTTTAAGTTTGTGTTTGGTTACGAGTTTTGAAAATAATTTTTGAGTTGAGTTTTGAGTAAAAACATGTTTCAAAAAAAGATTTTTTTAAGAAATATGTTTGGTTCTCTTTTTGAATCACAATTCCAATTAGAAATGTTCAAAAATCTTTTCAAAACTCATAGTCTTAACCAAATACACTGTCACAACCCAAACCCGATATCTGGAGGTTCGACGTTGCGACAAGATAATAACTAAAATCATAACAAATTAATAGTGCAGCGAAGTAAAATAAAAGGGAACTCAAATCTTCATTTAAGTATAACAAAAATGTGTCCATTAGAGCTTCTATTCAATTACAATACCCGAGTTGTACTGTGACTACAAAGTGTCTTGTGCCTACCCCATGTACTAATTTTGACACGTCACCTGAAAGTGGTTAACAGTTATAAGTACATAACGGAGTAAGAAATATTATACAGTAAGCATGAGGGTACAAAAATTACCATGGATAATTATTTCAGCTAAAACATTAACATAACTTAATTTGAATAAATAAATTATTCAATGTGGCAAAAACTGAAATACATAAATTATATAAATAAATAACCATAACCACAGTACAGAACAAAATAGAATAGAACAGAAGTCAATGGATCCATGACAAACAGAGGACCACAAAGTGGCTAAACAGAGGCCAATGGTTATTTAAGTCCCCCAAGACATGGGACTCCCGTGGTGGTACTTACAGAAAATAATTGTTTACAAAATAATTGTCAAATAATTATTAAAAGCATATCCATGGATTTTAATATAAGCAAATGGAGTTTAAAAAATAATTAACGTAATTGAAATATAAATATTAAGTTATAAAATATAACTTGTATAAAATAAATTATAATAATTCAAAATATACGTAATATATTATAGTGATTCAAGATATAATTTAACTCATTTTAATATTAATCTCTACTATTTTCTTGCTATGCTGGCTTTACTAGGCTCATTTTCCTTAATCATTTTTCTTGTGAATTTTCTTTCGTTTTCGTTGGCCTTTGATTCACCCCCTTATATACTTGAGTTTTGGGCAAATTACAAACACCCCTCTCGAGGTTTGGTGAAAATACAGATTCCCTCCTGAGGTTTGAGAAATTACAAATTATCCTTTGAAGGTCAAATTTTCATAACAAATTAGGAGAAATTATGGGAGAATCTGTATGAAAATAAAAACCTCAAAGAACAATTTGTTATGAAAATATAAATCTCAAGAGGCGAAATGTAATTTTTCAAACCTCAAAAAAAATTTATATTTTTACCAAACCTCAGGGGTGTTTGTAATTTGCCCTTGAGTTTTTTTACATGGTGACTCACCCCTTATTTATTATCTTCCTGGCTGATTCACTTATCTACATAATAGGATTCACTCATTTACACAATAGGCTTAACAAGTGGCTTTTTCTTTAGGGGCCCAACGCATAGAACACATTTCACCATATTTCCTTTTTGGCCCCACCTTTATCATAATTTTGTGTTGTTTTGGCCCCAAATAATTATATTAATCATACTTTGAGTAAACCAATGCCAAATTAGATTACACCTTAGCACGTATAGCTACGTAATTATTTATATTATATTATTCTTATTATTAAATACTTGCACAATAACTCCTAATGTAAATTAAATTTCACTTTATCGCATATCATCATAAAATTAATATTTATTTTACTATTACAGACTATTATTATTATTCGCATTAATAAACTCTCACATGGTTTGATACTCGAAATTAAAATAATTAATTTAGTCAATTTTACCTTATTGAGAATTTTACAATTAAATTAGAATAAGAATTAAGTAAATGTAAAATATTATACGTTGCGGGTCGTCACATACACAACTCAAAACTCAATTCAAAAATTATTTTCAAAACTTAGAACCAAACACAAACTTAAAAAAATACAAACTTATGTTAAATATATTTTTTAAATATTAACAAAATTTAAAAATTTTATTTTTTTAATTTTAAATATATAATTTTAATTTTAAATATATAGTTTTTATTTTAAATATTTTAATTTTTTTGTTATGCGTTTGGTTACGATTTGAGTGTAGAGTTTTCAAAGTAGTGTGAAGTGTCGAGTTATGCGTTTGATTATGAGGTTTGAAAATAATTTTTGAATTGAATTTTGAGTTATGTGTTTGATTACGATTTGAGTGTGAGGGTGTGTTTTGAGTTTAAAAATATTAAAATTAAAAAAATTAAAATATTTACAAAATAAAATAAAATATTTAAAATAAAAAATATATATTTAAAATAAAAAAATAAATTTTTTAAATATTTTTTAATATTTTTAAAAAATAAATCCGAAAATACTGTTCCAAACACTGTTTGTTTCTTCCAAACCTATTCTCCAATCCAAAAATATTTTTTAATATTTTAAAAGGAAGGGCAATAAGGTAATTTACTAGAGAAAAAGTAATACCGTTTGGAAAAATTTGACAGAAAGGGGGAATCTTGACAATATCAGGTAAAACAGGAGAGGTTACTGTAATTATTCAAACCACAGGAGAGGTCCTTGTATTTGTCAGAAATCTCAGGGGTGGTAAATGTAATTTACCCTAAAAATTGTTGTTTCAAACCAAACAGTAGCGTTGTATTGGATTGGTTTGATTTAATTTTCAAATTTTAATGATTTAATCGTTAATTTACTCTTAAATTAAAGTAAACTGAATAATACATTTAGACCATTTGTAATCTTTCACCAACTGTTTCATCTAATTTGATTATAAGTTTGAGTAAAAAATTTAATTTGATATGAACTATTCTAATCTTTTATCAAATTTTCATCAATATCTTTTTAAAAATTGCTTCTTATCCCAAATTTTTATTTTCATCAAATTTGAAGGAAAAAAATCACCTTCAATACTTCATCTTTTTAAATTTTAATGAAATTCAAATTTAATGAAAAAAATGACTCCCAAAATTTAATAAATATTTGCTGAAAGAATTAAAGATAATTTTTAAATATTTTTTTTGGAGTATTTATACACAAGTCCTAATTTATGATCTTATACTCTATTAAATTCTAATTAAGATTTTTTGGACCTTCAAGTCCCATTAAATTTTTAATAGTCGGAATTACTCATCAAACAATTATTGTTCATCATTTATGATTATTTATAAAGGAATATGATAATTTGATATTTATTTTGATTTTCAAAACTTTAAAATATTAACTTTCAAATTGATAAAACTTTAAAAAAAAATTATGTGCACAAAAAAAAAATTGAATTATTTTTTTGTGCAAAATTGAAAATTTTATATTTATAAAGGATCATGATGATGGAACATTGATGCGCAAAATTTAAAAATGAAAAAACTAATAATGTTTTTAGTTTTAAAACTAGAAAAAATTGATAATGTTCTCGGTTTTATTGGATAGTTGAATCAAACCAACAAGTAGTAGGGCAAAAACGTTTAATCTCACTCTCTTTTTTTTCTATCAGTTAGTGAAACAATTATCTGGAACATTATTATGTAAAATTGATAATGTTCTTAATTTTAAAATTTGGAAAAAACTGATAATATTCTCAATTTTAATAAATAAGACTTATTGATTCAAAAAATTTTAGATAGGAGCTGACTTACCGTAATATTTGTAAATAGGACTTTTAGGTAACAGTGGTGCTAGGGACCCCCAGTGGGGGGCACCCCTAGCACCCCCAGTAGGCCAAAAACAAATATTTTTTTTCTTTTCTTCCAATCACGCGGTGTCACGTGGCACTGGGGTTACTGGGGGTGGGGTCTCAAGCTTTATTCTTTAGGTAATTAACTCATTTTTTTAGGATAAATTAAAAATACATCCCCTGAGGTTTGCTTAAAATATAGATTGTCCCTGCAGTTTGAAAAATTAAAAATATTCCATTATTAGATTTTTTTATTTAACATAATTAACTAAAAAAATGAAATTCATAATTGCTCTCCTATACAATAATAAAATTACCTAAATTATTAATTGAAACATATTTTTAACATCATTAAAAATTGTTAATTGACTTAATGATTTATTAATAAAAAAGATTATTTGTTATGAAATTAGAAATCAAGGGGTGCAATATAATTTTTAAAACCACATTGGTGATTCGTATTTTAATCAAATTTCAAGGGGTGTATAAATAATTTATCAATTTTTTTATTAAATTTAAATTTGATTAAATAAAAATAAAAAGGAATAATGTTTAATCTATTAAATTTTACTCCATCTAAATTATCTAAGTGAATATCTTATATAGAAGATATTCTTCTTTACTTGATGGAGTAAAATTCGATAGATATAACAATACGGAATAAAAAATGAGTGACATTTTTGTAAGAAACCCACAAAAGAATACATTATTCGAAACGTTTTGCATGCACTAAACCAAAGCTCATGATAAACCATTTTTTCGTAAATTGAGAGTTTCAATTTTGGAGTTTTAAAGAGAGTTTTAATGATGTGATAAGGAGTGAAGTCTACATGTGATATGATATGTATGCTTATGTTTTTGTTTTTATTTTTGGTTTTTCTCTTGTTACATCACTAGAACTCTCTGTAGAGCTCCAAAATTAGAACTTCCTATCATTGTTGTTCTTTTGTGACCAATATGTGACGCATTGACAAGAATAACTAACAAAAAAAATAACTATTTCAAGGAAATTTTAATATATACTATTTTAAAAAAAGTATATTATATATATTCTAGTTATGTTATTTTTTTTAGTTATAACTAATTTTCTTCTTTAGTTATAATATTATTTTAATTATGATCTATGAATTTTTTAAGTTATACTTCATGTTGTATTTAATTCTGACATTTTTTTTTTAAAGTTATGATTCAAAAAATTGAAATTATGTCATTTTTTTTTTAGTTATAAAATATATATAGTACACACTCTTTAAAAAGTGTATATCATAATATTTTCCTATATTTTATTATAAAAAATAAAAAATATGATTTGCTTAAATAATTGTGGCCACAGAATTCACTATTTGATCGACTTAACTTTTTATAAGAATAAAATATACAAAAAAAATTTATACATTAAATAATTTGAACTATTAAGGTAAGCTCTGTGATGTGGCTATAGAAATCCAACGGAATGCTTGTAACAACCCTCATCACTGATCACTGATTAATATTGATTACTGCTAAACTAAGACTGATTATGACTGATAATTGAATTGATTGAAATACTGAACTGACTGACTGAAATCTGAAACTGTTTGATTGGCTGTATCTGTTTGAATTGCATTTCTATCTGTTGATTGTCTAATTGTCTATTCGTGTATATATGTTTAAACTGTAAATTGAAGGCTTTATCGGCGGCCGAACCCGGAATTGATTAGTGATTTATGATCGTTGGGATTTATGTGATTTTATGGTGTATTTACCTGAAAACTGAGTTAATATGATTTGGTATGATTAAATTAGAATAAAATAAGCTAAGTTAAACAAGTTGCCTTATTTACCATATTGCCATCCTAGTGGCCCACTATCTCAACCTTTTGAATTTCATTACACTTGAAACAAAACATTTTGCTCAGCCAAGTTCATTGTTTTGCCGACTAGAGAGAGGGAGAATAGGGAGTGAGAGTGTTTTCATCTCATTTTGCTTGGTCTTGCTTGGAAATTGAGAGGATTGAAGTATAGATTTCATATTTAAGCTTCTACACTTGAATTACAAGACCTAGGTAAGGTAATTGAACCTCTCATTGTTGTATTTAAGATTGTTCTTGCATGATTCATGACAAATTGTAGAGTTAAGGCATGAATTGGTTCAATAGTGTCGATATAAAGCTTAATTGTTGCATGCATGTGTATATTGAAGAGTTTTGAGCTTGATTTCATGGAAACCTTGCATGCATGTCTATCTTTTGATCATAATCCATGATTACACCAAGTTCTTGAAGAAATGAGCTCAATTGAGCAAGCATTAAAGCTTTAAATTGGTTTGAATGCATGCATGTCATGTTTGAACATTGTTCATGAAAAATGAGTTTGAAAATGAGTTTAATTAAAACACCCTTGGGCCTTGATTCCTCAAATTGACCTTTGTAGCATGTTGTTCTATGAGTTTACTTAGGTTTTCCAGAAAATTGGCTCAAGAGGATCGAATTTTATGCATCTAAACTTGATTTTGAGTTTGGGACTCGAATCTGGAATTTCTAGATTTTGGTCTTCCGCTCGAGCGGGGGAAGTGCCGCTCAAGCGGGAAAATCGAGCTCCCAGCATCTTGCACTGTTCATCAGTCCGCTCGAGCGAAGGAATGTACGCTCGAGCGAAGGACTGAGTGACACGCTCGAGCGGGCATCGAGTGTGAATTTCACCTATCCAGTACTTTTTGGTCCGCTCGAGCGAGGAAACCTACGCTCGAGCGGAGAGCTGTTTTTTTTGAAAATTCTGAAACTGTCTTCTGTGCACATCTTTGCATCCTCATCCCATCCTAGGCATTCTTAGGCCTAGTTTAAGACATCTTAATGAGGATATAGATGTAGAACACACCGAGGCAATTAGGGATTAAATATTATTATCCTTCCCAACTGTGTAGCTTAGTGTGTGTTCGTTCTGTACTGTTTAGGGTTGGCATTTCGAGGAGACGCTCTAGCCTACTGTAGCCCAGAACTCTGTGAGTAACAACTGTGTAAAGATATGTTCAAAATGATTATCTTCTGAACAACTGAACTGTACCGCTTTCTGAACTGATATTGTTAACTGAATGAATGTATGTCCTATATTCTGAACTGTATTGTGGCATCCTTAGCAACTACTGTTACTGACTGTTACTGTTACAGAGATCTCTGTCGGTTCCCTCGTTGGAACCACTACTGTTTACTGATTGATGGCCATCATTTACTGTTTGGTCTTTTAAGACCTACTATTTACTGTTATGCAGATGTACCACATATGACTGTTTACTGTACTGAACAACTGATATACTGATTTAATGAACTATTTTCATTACTGTAAGGACATTCATTCTAAACCTCTTTACGCATTATGTTATTCACTGAGCTTTAGCTCACTGCTCATATATATATGTAGGTGCACAGGCACCAGACCGGAGCTAGGAGCGTCGGGGTAGACTCCCAGTTTTGTCAAGCCAACCACTGTGCCTCACTGCGAGGTTCCGAGCCTGCCAAGCTATGGCTTAGGGGTGTTTTTATTTCCCCGTCTGTCTCTGTACTGTTTTGTAATACTGTATAGACTGATAGTACTGTATTGTTAATAGGGATTAGGTCCCTGTCTTCTGAAAGATTGTACATGTATGTATATACTTTTCTGTACCGAATGTAATTATGTATGGAAAGTCTTTTTGCATACAGACTATCACAGCTCATTGGACATTGTTTATTTACTGTATTGGCTTCCGCCATGCCCCTGTACTCGTTTACTGTCTTACTGTTAAGCAGGCCTTCGGTAATCTCGGATTACTGGCCGGTTACGGTGCTAAACCCATAGCGGCGGGTTTGGGTCGTGACAATGCTCCAGATGGAAGAGCAGATTCCTTAGAAAAAACTCACATTTGAAACTTTTTGCATGCACTAAAACCAAAGGTCGCGATAAATCATTCTCATGTTGCAAGAATAACTAAAGAAAATTTTAATGTAAAAAAGATATTAATACATTATTTTATTTATAAAATTAATAAATTATTGATGAAAAAATAAATTAAGTATAATGTATTTAAGAAAGTTAAAAAAAGAAAAAAAATTCTAATATAAATATAAATAGAAAAATTTTACTATACACACCCTCATGGGATGTACCATATGCCTCTCAGTTACGACATTTGTAATATTTAGTTATGACCTAATGTGGTATTAATTATGATTTGATTATGACTTAATTATACACATTATAGTGTTAGTTATGACTCCATATAGTGTTAGTTATGATATTATTTTAATTATAATTCAAAAAGATTTTGGTTTTACATAATTTTTTTTTAATTATAACTCTAAAACCGTATTTGATTTTTGAATTATAGCAATCTAGGTTTTTACCCTGACGTTGTTGTGTTCTGGACTCGGGTTCCGTGTTGTATACTGTTGTCTCTGTCTTGTTTCCTTCCTTTTACTTTTTGTATTTGAGTTTTGGAACGTGTTGGGTGAGTTTGGAACAGGTTGGTTGTGAGTTGTTACAAGTGGTTGCTGTCCAGGTTTTGGCCTTTTTGCTCGAGTGAGGCTTTTTGCGCTCGAGCGAGCCTTGGGTGTGTGTCTCTTCGCTCGAGCGAGAATTCTTGCACTCGAGCGTGCATCTGCGTCTTTGTAAGACCTGAAGGTTGGTATTCTTCGCTCGAGCGAAGCTTCTTACGCTTGAGCGAGCCCTGTGTTATGTGTTCCTTCGCTCGAGCGAGCATTTTCGCGCTCGAGCGTGCATCTGCGTTGGTGGCAGACCTGAAGTTTCTCATTGTGCGCTCGAGCGACGCTTCTTGTGCTCGAGCGAGGCCACTTGTTGAGTCTGGTCACTCAAGCGACAAATCCTTCGCTCGAGCGAGCCTCGCATATATCAGTTCGCAGCAGCGTGATTTTATATCACTTTTTTCCCTCTTCTTCATTCCAAACCGTAGCACAGCAGCCTCTCTCTCTCCAAAATACTCTCTCTCTCTCTCTCTCTCTACAAATACTCTTGATTTAGGCTAAGTTTGGGAAGAATAAATAAGTGCACTTTTTGACTTTTTTTGTATTATGTGTAGAAAAAGTAGAGAGGAGATGTTGATTGATGTGACCCAAAAAAGATAAAAAGATAAAATAAGTGCACTTTTTTAGTTTAGCCAAACTTGGCCTTAGAGTCTCTAACCTACTCTCTTTGTTAAAAAGCTTGAGCATTGCGTGGGCTATCTTTTGATCCGAAAAAGTTTGGATTTGGAGCATCTTAGGTTTCTCTCTTCTTCTCCTTTGAGCTTCTCCATTTGAGGTAGGGATAATCTACTCTTTGATATGAGTTTTGACCTAGATATTTGTCATTTTGTATAAAGGATAGGATTTGGGAAGTTGGGGTTTGAGTTTGAATTTGTAAAAGAGGGATTTTCTATTTTGGGCTCTATATGTATATGTGAGGTCTTAAAAATTGGGTTATTGGTGTATAATTGTTGAAATGGTGAGATTTAGACCCTCGGGTCAATGTTTTGGAATTGAGGGAAAATTGCCCTAAATTGAATTTAATCAACTAGTTGTGTAATTAACAAAATTGTCTTGGAAATTATGAAATTGAAGGAACATGTGATTAAATGGTGTAGTTGGATTAATAAGTCACTCACCTATGAAAAAGTTTATAAATTATTTGTTGATAGATTTATTTATCTGTTTAGAAATATCTGTTTTGGGCTATCGGTGGAGGATATCTATGATTGTTGTATAAAATGCATGATGATTAGGCAAATTAAAACTAATCAATTGGACTATTTCATTGAATATGACGATCGGATTAAACCATTGAATATGTGATTTATTTGGTCATTATATATGACAAGGTGTTTAAATACATTGTATATGTATCTTTGTTTGGGAGGAGATAGAAGATGTACTCCACTGTGTGGGAGGAGATAAGGGATGGACTCCATTAATAATTAAGTTGGCCGGAGTGTCCAGGGTGAAAATCTCGAAATCTTTTATATATGTATGGGTGCCTGTTCTCTCGGACGTAGTTCCGTAAAATGGCAAGATATTGAAGTGTTGGAAGTGATGAATGTTGAATTGTGAACAATTGAGTTGTAGTCTCATATTGGTTGTTATGATAATAATGAACTTGATAAATTGATTTACCCGGTATGGGAAAAATGGAAATAAAATGACGTATTGGCTATCTATATTAACTGATCTTGAAAAGAATATATATATTGGTTAAGAATGTTACACCTTTATCTGATGCTCATGTCTTAGTTGATTCTTATATATTGTTTAGCATATCTCTACTGGGCTTCGGCTCACCCTACTTGGGACACCATTTTCAGGTTCAGGCGACATGTCGCCTTCAAGGACGTAGCTTGGGAAGTCTAGGGGTCAAAGGCTTCTTTTTACATATTTTGTTTGTGTTTAATGTAAATTCAAGCCAAGGGATTTACATGTAATAGAGTTAGAACGCTTCTTTTGTTGTAACCAAGTGTTGACTTGGAAAGCTGTAAGCCCGTAGGACATTTGTTTTGTTGCTTATCTGTAATATTTTTGTAAAGAAGACTCTGATGAATGAAAATATAACATCTATTTTATATTAAAGGATCTTATGAATAATTTACTTATATTGTATTTTGAGGACGTGACAACTTGGTATCAGAGCGTACCGGGTTTGAATATTTTGGGTACGTGGGAAGTGGTTAGTACCACAATGGGTTTGTCTCGCTTGTTAGAGACTTATTTATGAAGTTATGTACTTATGTGATAACATGTTTATGTGACTATATGGGTATTGAATTTAGTTTCTAGGATGTTGATTGGGTCTATGGGTTTTTGGGAGTCCTGTTGGAAAGGTACTTGATCACTGCCGTTTCTAACTGGAACTCTAGCAACGCCACGGGACGGTCATTATCCGGAAATAAAATTCGTATGTGCTTATGTGATTATGTGTTTATGTGATTATGTGCTTACGTGGAGTGAATTACAGTTGTCCATTGCATTAGGACGCGAGTGAGATAGCTTCGGCACATTTGTAAATGTGCTAATCTTTTTGTTGCCTTTATTAGGATGTCAGGACGAGGTCGTGGTGGTAGACATGGTAGGCCTAGGAGGCAGGAGATGCCTATACCGGATGAGATTCCGACGTAGGAGGAAGGAGTGGGTTAGGCCAATGTGGCCGAACCGGTTAGTCAGCAGGCCATGGACGCCTTAGCCCGTGAAATGGCCGAAGCATTGAGGGAATCTATGGACATTTTCAGGGCTAAGAATCAAGTCTAGGCCCAAGTAGCTGAGGCAGGGCCGTCTTTTCTGAAGAGGGAGTTCCTCTAGTCGAATCCGGATGAATTTTTGGATGATCCTAAGGAGCCACTGAAGGCCGATGAGTGGCTTGAGCAGATGACGAAGACGTTTGAGATGCTTGGCATCGAAGACGAGGGCTTGCGGGTGACCTTGGCGTCCTTCTAGCTGAAAGGAGACGCAGGTTAGTGGTGGAAGTATGCGAGGGGGCGCATTGAAGGGACTTGGAAGGCCTTTGTTGAAGCTTTCCTGGATAAGTTCTTGCCTGCTACAGTGAGGGAGAAGCTGAGGGATCAGTTTTCTCAGCTCAAATAGTTGAACACACCAGTGGCTGAGTTTGAAGCCACCTTTACTAGCTTGTCTAGGTTTGCACCGGAATTAGTGGCAACTAAGGAACGCCGTTGTCTGGAGTTCGAGAAGAAATTGAGGACCGAACTCATGTTCAGAGTTACCGGGTGTAGACACCCCATTTTTGACCACCTTTAAGAATTGGACGCGACTGATGGTTTTGGAAGTTGTGCAGTGCAAAGGTTCAATTTCTTCGGCAAGGAGAGAGAGTCAAATCTCAACTTCATACCCCTTTTTTTTTTGGACCAAAACGATCTTGATCAAAAGATTTTAGTCTTAAAACCCTCTCTTTCAAAACGTTTTTGAAATAAAGTTTTTACGATATTCCGAGGCTCGCATTTTGTCAAATGTTGCGCTTTTCGGTAAACCGAGCAAGGACAAAGTGGAAATGAATGAAAGAGAGATGAAATCTTTGAAAAATCTTTCAAAACACCTTATGTAGGGGTTTGGAGTTGAAGAAAAGAGGAGAAGCGGGAAGAAATCCAGTTGGGGGAGAAAATGGGCATGAACCGTTAAGAAAGAGTCGAACAGCCCTCGCCGAATCAGGCCTATTCATTTGCATACTTGGAATCAAGCTATGAGGCCACCACCGTTGGAAATAAGACTTCCGGGGCTTCATTTTGCACTCAAGAATCTCCTAAATCCAATTCTAGACGGGGGAGATATAGTTGATTGAAGTAGGGCATCACTCCGATTGGACCGAAATCTGCGCGGCTTCACCAAAAAGGGCATAACTTTTTCCACAGAAGAAATTTTAATGCAAGGTTTACTCCATTGGAAAGCTAACTTCCGGGGCTTCAATTTGGACACTTGAACGGCCACCATTGGACTTCCCTATCACTGGCCGGCCATCCTTCTTTCCGGCAGACCCATTTTTTTCCTGAAAAGTAGCAGGCCGGCCAGAAAATGTAGCAGGCCGGCCACTTACCTAGTTGGATGACCTTTTTTGCCCTTTTGAGCTGGCCGGCCATGAACCCCTCCCCAAGTGTGTTCTAGATGTGCAATTTGTTTTCCTCTAAGCCCTATGCCCGAGGGTCAACCTTTTGGGGGGGAAATTTGAATTTCATATTTCCCCCCTTTTCTCCACTCCTTTGCCTGTATAACCAGCACCCCCAGCTGTGTTTTAGAGGTGAAAAAAAAATCCTCTTGGAGCCTTTGCATGCATACACTCCCTATCTCTCTCATTCAACCCTCAAAACCCTTTGTTCTTTGACCATTTCTACACCATCTCATAGCACCACACCACCACCATCCATTCCAACAACTTGGGGCTGTTTTCCAGAGGTGAAGAGCTCCCAAACTTGGTCCAAAAGCTGCTGGTCCATTGGTCTTCAAGGGTGAGTCCCATTTTCTCTCTTTTTGCCCTTGTTTTGCATGCTATCTAAGCCTTGCTTGCAAGTATTTTTGGGCTCCAATCCAAACTGTAAATAGTCTTATTTTGAGCTCTTTTTCATGTTTAATTAAGGGCCTTTCCCTGTTTGAGGCTTCCTTCTTACCCTTTGTGTTTAAACCCTCTTTTAGGCCTATTTTTGCATAGTATTTTAGGCTTATTTATGATCGGTTTTGGACTTGTTCATAAACTGTAAAATATCATGTTTTGAGCCCCTCTTCAACATTGTTGAGGGCCCTCCTTTGTTTGAGGCCAGCAGCTACCACTTGCCTCTTTGTCCCTCTTTTGGCCTTTTTCTTGCATGATAGTTTAGCCTCACTTGTGTTTATTTTCGTGGCTTGATGTAAACTGTGAAGTGCCTTGTTTTGAGCCCCTCTTCAACTTTGTTGAAGGGATCCTTGCCATTTGGGGCCAGCTTCTGTCCCTTATCTCTATTCCCTCTTTTATGGCCATTTTTGCATGATAGATTAGCCCTACTTGTGTTCACTTTTGAGGTTTGTCATAAACTGGAAAAAGGCTTGTTTTGGCATCATCTTCATGTTTTATTAAGGTCCCATTTTTTTTTTGAGGTCATATGCTATCTTGTATGCTTGGTTGCCTCCCATTTTGAGCCTTATATCCTAGTTCTTGTTGCATGCTTGTTTTGGCCTTCTAGCCACTGGAATCCAGTGGATTTCCAGTGGCTTTGATCCTATTTTGAGCCTCTAAATCAGAGGGGGGATGACCCCCTCTCTCATTCTCTTGTTTGGTGGTCATTTTGGCCTTCCAAAGAGACCCTATCTTGCATGCTTTGAAGTCACTTTCTAGGGTCAATTTGGTGATTTTTGGGACTATCATATTTGATTTTCATAGTTGTTTTGGTCATGCTTCATGTCTATCTTATATGTGCCTAAGAATCCCTTGTATGGCCCTCTAAAACAACTCATCATTTTGGCATGCCATGGTTGCATATCAGTGGTTATTTGGGCCTATTTTCATATGATTTATTCATGATTTTTGATGGTTTGGTCAGATTCTATGTGCATCTTACACTTGCCATGTAAACCATGTTTGTTGGTCAAATTTGCATACTATTTTAGGCCATCTTGCTAGCACCTTTTGGCCATACTCTAAATTGGAAAAATGCATGTTTTGGGACTGTCTTGACTCTGTCTTTACACTTCATGTTCAAATAATGCATGCTTTGCGTAGCTATAGGTCAATGTATGTGCCTAGTTTTGCATTTCAGGACCATTCCATGCATCGAGTGCCATATTGCCATGTTTCGGGGCTGTTTAGCATCATATTTTAGCGCTGAAATTTGCATGTTTGTATGCCATATCCCATGCCTTGTCATGCCTTGTTAGAGTGGCATTTATGCCCTAGGTTCGGTCCTCGGTTTGCGTGTATGCGTGCACGCATCTCGAGTGTCTCATTTTTCATCTTATGGCCTCCTATGTGAGTGTGGCTGAGGTCCACTTGTGTTGGTGTAAGTCCATTGTGCATTGTGTATGCCATTTCATTTCATAGCATTGTGTATGCTAGGTTGTATGTTAGCGCATTGTGTATGCCATGTTACATCGTGCATCGTGTATGCCATTTCATAGCGTTGTGCATGTTAGGTTGTATCTTAGTTGCATTCATGCATGTCATGCATATTGCATTGTGTTTGGAATAGGAGTTAGCCCGAACACGGGAAACGAGGTACGTTTCGTACTCCGAGTGACGGAACGTGTCTCAATTCCCAGTCACCGACACTCCGGATTAACCATGATGGAGTCTTGGTCTTGTTATGTTTATATGCGCATTCATTTCATATTGAGTTGTGCAATTCGACTCCTCGGCCATCATGCATTGAGATGCGCGATTGGTGGCACGAGGATCGAGGCATGCATACATATGTGAAAATACATTGCCATGCCCCTTTCTTGCTCTCTGTTGCAGCAAATCAAAAACCAGCAGCCTTCCGGAGCTTGGCGCGCTTTCCAAGAACAATTGCAAACAGAGGCTAATTGGGGCATCGCGATGTATTTCCGCGCCGAACATGCATCATTCATCATCCGGAGCGGAGTCGAGGTAGTCCCTAGCTTGCATGCTAGTTTAATGCTTTCCTAGATTAATTTGTAAATTAATTAGGATTTCGTATTTATTCGGACTGTACTATTCATTTGGGACTGTATTATTTATTCGGACCCTCCGAGTGAGGGCACAATTGTAATAAGTGTGCGTGCGTATGATGTATGTCTTCCAACCCCACGTCTTTCTCCCTTTTATTTACCAGCTTATGATGGTTAGATTAGGGCATGTTTCAATTAGCATACAGTATGATAGCATGTTTGCATTCATTCATCTGTCTTGCATGCACCCGGCTCGGCGCATCATACTAACTGCATTGTATTTCAATTCCAAGTTGAATACTTGTTAGCTGTAGCATTCCATATGCCATGTTTAGAATGGCCGAGCCTGCTATCTTAGTTGCATTTTGCATGTGTTGCATTAGGCACTTCTGTATATTTAGGATCATGCATGGATTTCTAATTAGCTTCTTTTTTTGGCTTGGAGTACTCGGTAAGTTTTATGCTTTAGCATCCTTGCATGTGTGTGAGTGACTGCCATGATAGCATGTTTACCATGAGGCTATTTGCTTATGTGATATAACTGCTTGAATGCCTGTGGGTGAAGGTTGGGTTATTTGGATTGGGACAAATCATCAACTGTGAGTTTTAAGCCCACTAGATAGTGGCAAAACCATCTTTTCTAAGCCCACCTGAGGGTGGCAAAATCTGCATTTTAAGCCTACTTGCGAGTAGCAAACCATCTTTCAAAAACAAACATGAAATGTTTTGTTCCAATTCAGGCGACCCGGTCTATACTTGTATGTTGTGCGCATCACATAGTAAATCTAGGCTAATAACCGGAATAAGAACGCATAAGGTTTTCAAAACCCGATATTATGTTTAGTAGAGGCCGATCTTTGATCGGGCGAGCGGGGGTGCTCACGAAGTGACCTTCCCCAATCGTACCCAAGTTCCCGAGCCGAGGCAACTTTGGTGATGACGGACACGTGGCCTTAGGCAAACGAGTCAGGGTTTCCTAAATTTCCCAAAAATAAAATATTTAGGTGGCGACTCTGTATCTGGCAAAGCAGTCCATGTTTGGCACTTCTTTCAAAAATCTGTTTTCTCAAAACGATTTGCCGGATTTGGACTCTTTGGTTCAGATTAAGAACCGTGACAACATTGAGTCCTTGAACTGTAGTGACCCAAAAATGAACGGAACGGGAGACTCATCCTCTCCCGGGGCGTTCGGGGACGTCTACACCGGGTCCATGATTAGGGACTATGGGCGCCTTGTGGAGGCTGCTGCCCATCTTGAGACTATTATGCATGCAGATGAGGAGAGGATGAAGGGCTCTAGGAAGAGTTAGGATGGCCAGGGGATGTTAAGAGGCAGAGGGGTTCTAACCCTCAATAGTCCCAAGGAGTGCATTCGAGGTCCACCTTTCCAGTGCTAAGTTCGGGTTCTGGGAGAGGCGGTCAGGGAGACATCACTTGTTACAAATGTGGTCAGTTGGGCTACAAGTCTCCAACTTGCCCACAGAGAGGAGGAGGGCAGCGTGCAGCATCTTCTTCGGCCCGTTCTCAAGGCCAAAGTCAGGGTAGAGGCCAGCCACTCACTTGTTATCAGTGTGGGCAGACGGGGTACCTGAAGAGGTTTTGCCCACAGTTGGGTGACACATCTGGTGCGTCTGGTTCGAGGCAGTCTTAGAGTCACCAGCCAGTGCAGGCCTCGAGGGCCAATCAGGGAGCCTCTTCGGCTCAATCAGTGCAGCAATCTTATGCTCTGAGAGGTGAGCATGTAGATCAAAGACCTACAAGGCGTATATATGCTGTTACAGCGCTGGATCTTGTACCGGCTCCATCAGTAATGAAAGGAACCTTTTTGTTTTGCAACTCGGTTGCTAATGTGTTGATTGATATAGGTGCATCACATTCCTTTATATCTTCTGCATTTGTATCTGTTTTGGGATTGGAGTTGGCGCAGTTAGCACCTCCTATTTGTGTTGTGTCACCTATTGGGGGTGAGTTGATTTTAAAGCAGGGGCGTCAGGGTTGTGATATAGAGGTCACCGATCGTCGGCTTCCCTTTTCTTTTGTGATAATGGATATGTCTGAGTTTGATGTCATTTTGGATATGGACTGGTTATCGTCATACCGGGTTGTTATAGATTGTTACCGCCAGAGGATTACTGTATGTACCTTGAGCGGCGATTGTTTTCATTTCTTGGGGGATCGGGTTGGCAGAGTCTTATCACCGGTATATGATCCGCGAGGACGGAGTGAGCTTAGTTGTCTTTTCGCTAGCTTTATGAGTAGTAAGTGTGATGAGGCCCAGGTTGAGTTGCCAAGAGTGGTTTGTGAGTACTCGGATGTCTTTTCTGAGGATCTTATTAGTTTACCACCCCACCAAGAGATCGAGTTCTCTATTGATCTAGTGCCTGTCACAGCACCGATTTCCATGGCACCGTATCGTTTTACCCCAGCTGAGTTGAGTGAGTTGAAGATACAACTCCAAGAGTTACTAGATAAGGGTTTTATTCGCTCTAGTACTTCACCTTGGGGAGCACCGACCCTCTTTGCTAAAAAGAAAGATGGGGCTTTGAGACTTTGCATTGATTACCGAAAGTTGAACCGAGTTACGGTTAAAAACAAATACCCTATGCCTCGTATAGATGATTTGTTTGACCAGTTGAAAGGATCCTGTTGTTTTTCTAAGATAGATTTGAGATCGGACTGCCATTAGTTGAGAGTCAGGGAGGAGGATATCCCGAATACGGCATTCCGTACGTGGTATGGCCATTATGAGTTTCTAATGATGCCTTTTGGGCTAACCAATGCCCCAGTTGTGTTTATGGACTTGATGAACCGAATTTTCTGAGAGTTCTTAGATCGCTTCGTAGTTGTTTTTGTGGACGACATTCTGATTTATTCACCTTCTGAGGAGGAGCACAAGGAACACTTGCGAGTGGTGCTTAAGTTGCTTAAAGCCCATAAGCTGTATGCTAAGTTTAGGAAGTGTGAGTTTTGGCTGAAAGAGGTTAAGTTCTTAGGCCATGTGGTTTCCAAGGAAGGGGTGACTGTAGATTCATCCAAAATTGAGGTAGTACAAGATTGGGCACAACCTAAGAATGCTTTGAGATCCGTAGTTTTCTGGGATTGACCGGGTATTACCGTCGATTTGTGAAAGATTTCTCCAGACTAGCTTCGCATTTGACTAGATTGACGCAGAAATGGGTCAAATTTGTATGGAGTGAGACGAGTGAAAAGTCGTTCCATGAGTTTAAGGTTAGACTTACCACTGCTCCAGTCTTGATTATTTCGTTGAGGGGTTTGGGCTATTCAATATGTTGTGATGCCTCACGAGAGGGTTTGGGTTGCGTATTGATGCAAGGAGGGAAAGTAGTAGCCTATGGCTCACGTCAGTTGAAAACACACGAGAGGAACTACCCTACTCATGACCTAGAGTTAGCAGTTGTAATTTTTGCCTGGAAGATTTGGAGGCATTATCTGTATGGTGAGAGATTTGAGGTGTTTTCTGATCATAAGAGTCTGAAATATCTGTTTACAGAGAAGGACTTAAATTTAAGGCAGAGAATGTGGATAAAGTTCATAGAGGATTATGACTTCGAGTCACATTATCATCCGGGGAAGGCCAATGTTGTGGCCGATGCCCTAAGTAGAAAATCCATCAGTAGTGTAGCTTGTATTGCTATTCGGAAATGGGAGATGTTGGGTGCTCTTGGGGAATTTGACTTGGATCTGGGTGAGTCTGTTGAATCTGCGGCCTTGTTTTCTGTAGTTGCACAACCTACACTTGTGAACCGAGTGTCAGAGGCACAGAAAGGTGACTTTGAGGTAAAATCCCTCCTAGAAAAGATCTCCAGTGGGAAGATGGAGAAGGGTTTGTCTGTGTACCCCGACCTGAGTGTGAGATACCGAGACCGCTTGTTTGTGCCGGAGTCTTACCGAGAGGAAATACTCCGAGAGTTTCACCATTCACGCCTTGCGGTGCATCCGGGAGGCACAAAGATGTATCATGATCTGAGTCGCCAGTTTTGGTGGAGGGGTATGAAGAAGGATGTGGCAGTGTTTGTATCGAGGTGCTTTACTTATTAGCAAGTGAAGGCGAACATCAAAGGCCAGCAGGTTTGTTGCAACCATTGCCTATAGCTGAGTGGAAGTGGAAGCATGTCACAATGGACTTTGTTGTGGATCTTCCGAGGACTCAACGGGGTAGTGATGTCATTTGGGTGGTAGTTGATCGGTTGACCAAATCGGCGCACTTTATTCCTATGCGCGTAAGAGATTCGGTAGATTACCTTACTGACCTGTATATTCGGGACATAATGAGATTGCACAGGGTCCTAGTGTCAATTGTCTCAGATAGAGATCCGCGTTTCACTGCCCGGTTGTGGCAAAGTTTACAGAGTGCCTTGGGCACTAGATTGACTTTTAGCATGGCTTACCATCCTCAGACTGACGGGCAATCCAAGCGTACTATTCAAATACTTGAAGATATGCTTCGAGGCTGTGTCCTTGACTTTAAGGGGTCGTGAGAGAGACACCTACCCTTTGTGGAGTTTGTCTATAATAACAGTTTCCAATCGAGTATTGGTATGGCACTATTTGAGGCCTTGTATGGCCGACCATGTAGATCTCCAGTGTGTTGGGCCGAGGTAGGTGATGCATCGTTGTTGGGTCCAGAGTTGGTTCGGGAAACGACGGAGAAAGTGGCACTTATTCGTAAGAGGTTGGTTGCAACCCAAAGTCGCCGAAAGAGTTATGCCGACCGTAGGAGGAGACCTTTGTCATTTGAGGTGGGTGATCACGTCTTTTTGAAAGTATCACCTATACGGGGTTTGATGAGGTTTGGAAAGAGTGGGAAGTTGTCCCCCGGTTTATTGGCCCTTTTGAGATCCTTGAGCTGATTGGGGAGGTTGCCTATCGTTTGGCGTTATCACCGCAACTTTCCGGAGTGCATGACGTGTTTCATATTAGTATGCTTCGGAAGTATGAGTCGGATCTGTTACATGTGTTGGATTGAACCGACTTAAAGATAGATGAGGATGTCTCGTATGAGGAGAGACCGGTACGGGTCTTGGATAGGTGGGATCAAGTCTTGCGAGGCAAGACAATTCCTTTGGTCAAAATATTGTGGAAACATCACCGGGTTGAGGAAATAACTTGGGAGCGTGAATTAGAAGTCCGAGAGAAATATCCGGACTTATTTATTGATGTTTGAGTATATGTTGAAAATTTGTTTTGTTGATGAACTATGAGAACATTGTATATGTTTTGGATTGTAAAACATTGTAAATGTTGAATATGTCTCGGAAATGCAAGTTTAATTTAAACATTGTATCTGTTGAATGTGTTCTGGAAATGCAAATATGTTTTGGAAGACATGAGATGTATGAGTTGAAATTTATTAAATCTCAGAATATGCATATTGGTAATATATGTTGAGTTGTATATGTTATGGATTTATTCTCTTATGAAGAGATGGAATGACCGGTGGGTGGGTCATGATGATGGGTGTTGAATTGTAATCATTTGAAAGTTGAATAACCTTGATTTTGAAACTTATATAAAATTTCGGGAATGAAATTCTTTAAGGGGGGGAGGTTATAGCGATCCAGGTTTTTACCCTGACCTTGATGTGTTCCAGACTCGGGTTCCGTGGTTGTATACTGTTGTCTCTATCTTGTTTCCTTCCTTTTACTCTTTGTATTTGAGTTTTGGAACGTGTTGGGTGAGTTTGGAACAGATTGGTTGTGAATTGTTACAGTGGTTGCTGTCTAGGTTTTGGTCTTTTCGCTCGAGCTAGGCTTTTTGCGCTCGAGCGAGCCTTGGGTGTGTGTCTCTTCACTCAAACGAGAATTCTTGTGCTCGAGCGTGCGTCTGCGTCTCTGTAAGACCTGAAGGTTGGTATTCTTCGCTCGAGCGAAGCTTCTTGCGCTCGAGCGAGCCCTATGTTATGTGTTCCTTCGCTCGAGCGTGCATTCTCGCGCTCGAGCGTGCGTCTGCGTTGGTGGTAGACTTGAAGCTTCGCATTGTGCACTTTAGCGAGGTAACTTGTTGAGTCTGGTCGCTCAAGCGACAAATCCTTCGCTCGAGCGAGCCTCGCATATATCAATTCGCAGCAACGTGATTTTATATCACTTTTTGCCCTTTTCTTCATTCCAAACCCTAGCACAGCAACCTCTCTCTCCAAAATACTCTCTCTCTCTCTCTAAATACTCTTGATTTAGAGTCTCTCTACCCTACTCTTTTTGTTAAAAAGCTTGAGCATTGCGTGGACTATCTTTTGATCTGAAAAAGTTTGGATTTGGAGCATGTTGGGTTTCTCTCTTCTTCTATTTTGAGCTTCTCCATTTGAGGTAGGGATAATCTACTCTTTAATATGAGTTTTGACCTAGATATTTGTCATTTTGTATAAATGATGGGTTTTGGGAAGTTTGGGTGAAGTTAGGGTTTGAGTTTGAGTTTGAATTTGTGAAAGAGGGATTTTCTATTTTGGGCTCTATATGTATATGTTAGGTCTTAAAAATGGGTTATTGGTGTATAATTGTTGAAATGGTGAAATTTAGACCTTCGAGTCAATGTTTTGGATTTGGGGAAAATTGCCGTAAATTGAATTTAATCAACTAGTTGTGTAATTAACGAAATTAGCTTGAAAATTATGGAATTGAAGGAACATGTGATTAAATGGTGTAGTCACCTATGGAAAAGTTGATAAATTATCTGTTGATAGATTTATTTATCTATTTAAAAATATCTATTTTGGGCTATCGGTGGAGAATAGCTATGATTGTTGTAGAAAATATATGATGATTAGGCAAATTAAAACTAATCAATTGGATTATGTCATTGAATATGACGATCGGATTAAACCATTGAATATGTGATTTATTTGGTCATTGTATATGACAAGGTGTTTAAATACATTGTATATGTATCTTTGTTTGGGAGGAGATAAGAGATGTACTCCATTATGTGGGAGGAGATAAGGGATGGACTCTATTAATAATTAAGTTGGCCGGAGTGTCTAGGGTGAAAGTCTCGAAATCTTTTATATATGTATGGGTGTCGGTTCCCTCGGACGTGATTCCGTAAAATGGCAAGATATTAAAGTGTTGAAGTGATGAATGTGTTGAATTGTAAACGATTGAGTTGTAGTCTCATATTGGTTGTTGTGATAATAATGAACTTGATAAATTGATTTACCCGATATGGGAAAAATGGAAATGAAATGACGTATTGGTTATCTATATTAACTGATCTTGAAAAGAATATATATATTGGTTAAGAATGTTACACCTTTATCTGATGTTCATGTCTTAGTTAATTCTCATATATTGTTTAGCATATCTCTACTGGGTTTTGACTCACCCTACTTGGGACACCATTTTCAGGTTCAAGCTACATGCCGTCTCCAAGGACGTAGCTTGGGAGGTCTAGGGGTCGAAAGCTTCTTTTTACATATTTTGTTTGTGTTTAATGTAAATTCAAGCCAAAGGGCTTTACATGTAGTTTCAAGCCAAGGGCTTTACATGTAATAGAGTTAGAACTCTTCTTTTGTTGTAACTAAGTGTTGACTTGGAAAACTGTAAGCCCGTAGGGCATTTGTTTTGTTGCTTATCTGTAATATTTTTGTAAAGAAGACTCTGATGAATGAAAATATAATATCTCTTTTATATTGAAAGATCTTATGAATAATTTACTTATATTGTATTTTGAGGGCGTGACATGAATATGGAGAGGAATTTAAAAAAGAAAAGAGAAAAAGTATATGAAATTAGGTGAAATGTAAATATATTTTATTTACATTTCACCTATATTTTTTCTTTCTCTTTCCAAATCTTTTTTTTTTTAATTTATGAACTAAATACAGCCTAAAAGAATTTAATTATGATATTTATAATAACAGTAATACTACAGATACAGTACATACATAAAAATCTAAAAATTATCTAAAATTTCACATCAATAATTTAGATTATGTAAATTTTATATTTCATCAATTTAATTTCTACCATGTATACCCATTTCTAAATAGATTAAGAGTCCCAAATTTTGAGACCCTCATTTTTTTGTTATAATAATCAACCCTACACGTATCGGAACTGGCATATGTAAGCATAACCCATCTATACTATATAGTAAGCAAAATGGGGTTTTTAACCCCAAGTCTTGTGGGAGTTCCAATCTCCCAATCTAAATTTCCTGATTTTTTGATTTAAAAAAAAAAAAAACTTAGCATTTATTAACTTCTTCCCCAAGTCTTATCCTCATAATAACACTTTAATGCATTAAGATCAAGCATAAAAAAAATTCTTTGAAATTCTTTGAAATCCAACACATATGAATTCATTAAAAAGTCCCAACACATATGATTATTATCCTTCATATAACACTTTAATGCATTAAGAACAAGCATAAAAAAAATTTCTTAAAAAGTCCAACACATATGATTATTATCAAAATATTAAATTTTAATATAATATAATATAAAAAAAGACATTTAATTCCTTGACAAGTCCAATACATATGATTATTAACAAAATATTAAACTTTAATATAATATAAAAAAGGAAAAAAAGAAGACATTTAAAAAAAAATATTTAAAAATTACAATTCATATACATAGATAATTGTAAACACAATCCGTACATAACACGGATGATATGTTAGTATAAATATACCAAAAGCATAAACTTACTAGTGTGTTTTTATGCAAATTTGAGAAGAAGTCGGCGCAATTAGCTAAGTAAGAAGCAAGGAATCCGATGCTATGAATAAACTTTAGAAAAGCAATGGAAAGAAATCTATATCATATAAAAAAAATAGAATTTTTAATTTTATAAATTTTGTGAGAGTTTTAATATTTCAATTTTAATTTTTTAATTTTTTTTTATAAAAAATAACACTTATTGACTTCTCCCATACACACCCTGTTCAACTTCTCCCATACCTATTGCAGCATTTTTCACTTCTACCACATAATTCTTCACTTTTAACTTCTCCCATATTTATTGTAGCATTTTCCACTTATATTGGCAGCACATCTATCTATCTATAATACATAATTCTTCACATATTTTTTATATTAGAAGGACAAACCAAGATAAAGAGAAAGTTTCAAAACCTGTAAGTAATATTTTCATTTATTTTTCAATGGTTCTTTTTATTTATTTATTTATTTTTATTATGAGAAAAATAGAAAGTTTCAAAATCTGTAAGTAATCTTCTCATTTATTTTTCAATGGTTCCTTTTTCTTTTTTTTTATTATGAGAAAAATATTATTGTAGTTAGATAAATATGAACAGTCACAAAGATAGCATAACAACTGTAAAATAATTAAACTTAAACCCAAATACTCAACCATTCTTTCCTAGTGTTCGGCATATCTATACCCCCCCCAAAAAAATTGTAATTTGTATTTTGTCTAGCAAAAAAAATTTATAATTTGATTTTTTAACTCACTGTGTTTTTTTTTAAAAAATTATTGTGTTTTTTAACTATCTATTGACTTAATTTGTGATTTGATTTTTAACTCACTGTGTTTTTTGAAAGAAAAAATGGATTATATTCATTAGTTTTACATAAAATACCAATTATTGATAATGATTAGATTGTATTTTTTTAACTCACTGTGTTTTTTCAAAAAAAAAATTTGATTGTGTTTTTTAACTATCAATTGACTTAATTTGTGATTTGATTTTTAACTCGCTGTGTTTTTTGAAAAAGAAATGGATTGTATTCATTAAGTTCACATAAAATACTCATTATTGATGATACTTAGATTGAATTTTGAAAAAAAATAATAAATTGTAATTGATCTCTTTAACCATGGTTTTTGAAAAATAAATTATTGTGTTTTTTAATTATCAATTGACTTAATTTGTGATTGAATTTTTAACTTACTATGTTTTACTTCATTATATTTTTTAAATATCAATTAACTTAATTTGTGATTGAGTTTTAACTCATAGTGTTTTTTGAAGAAAAAAAATGATTGTGTTTTTTAAATATCAATTAAAAAAATTTGTATTTGTTTACCAAAAAAAATTTATAATTTGATTTTTTAACTCACAGTTTTTTTTTTATTTTTAAAATGATTGTTTTTTTTAACAATCAATTGATTTCATTGTTTTTTTTATTATAAGCAAAAATATTATTATGTTTTCTTACACTCCGTTTTGATCACATTTTTTTAACTGATTGTGTTTTTTCACACTCCATTTCGATCACATGATAAGGAAAAAAAATTTGTTTGGATTGTGACAATCTCTGTGTTTTAACTATCAATTAACTTAATTCATTTTTTAATTTGATTTTTAACTCAATGTGTTTTTTGGAAAAAAATTTGATTGTATTCATTAGGTTCATGTAATGTACTTATTATTGATGATGATTACATTATATTTTGAAGAAAAAAAATTTGTAATTGATTTTTTTAACTCATTGTGTTTTTTGAAAAAAAAATTATTGTGTTTTTTTAACTATCAATTGACTTATTTTGTGATTTGATTTTTAACTCACTGTATTTTTTGAAAAAAAAAAAGAGATTATATTCATTGGATTTACATAAAGTACCCATTATTGATGATGATTATATTGTATTTTGAAGAAAAAAAATTGTAATTGATTTTTTTAACTCACTGTTTTTTTTTTTTTTTATAAAAAAAATTGGTTTTGTTTTAACAATTAATTGGCTTGGAAGAAGTTAATGTGTTTTTAACCCACAAATTTTGTGGAAGCTCCAATATTCCACTCTTAATTTCATATATTTTTTATTTATAAAAAGAAAAACCTTAGTACTTATTGACTTTTCCCAAGCCTTTTTGACTTCTCTCATACAAAGCCTTTTCAACTTCTCCCATACCTATTGCAGCCTTTTTTCACTTCTACCTGCTGTACATCTATCTATCTATAACACATAATTCTTCACTTATTTTTTATATTAGAAGGACAAACCGAGTCAGGACAAACCAAGATAAAGAGAAAGTTTCAAAACCTGTAAGTAATCTTTTCATTTATTTTTCAATGATTCTTTTATTTATTTATTTATTTTTATTATGAGAAAAATGTGATTGTAGTTAGATAAATATGAACAGTCACAAAGAGAAAGTTTCAAAACCTATAAGTAATCTTTTATTTATTTTTTAATAGTTCTTTTTCTTTCATTTATTTTTTTATTATGAGAAAAATGTGATAATAGTTAGATAAACATGAACAGTTACAAAGATAGTATAACAACGGTAAAACAACCAAACTTGACTCCAAATACTCAACCATTCTTTTCAAGTGTTCGGCAGATAACAAAAAAAATTGTGATTTGTATTTTGTCTAACAAAAAAAAAATAAAAATTATAATTTGATTTTTTAACTCATTGTGTTTTTTTTTTTTTTAAATTATTGTATTTTTTAACTATCAATTGACTTAATTTGTGAGTTGATTTTTAAGTCAATGTGTTTTTTGAAAAAAAATGGATTGTATTCATTATGTTCACATAAAGTACCCATTATTGATGATGATTAGATTGTATTTTAAAAAAGAAAAATTTGTAATTGATTTTTTTAACTCACTGTGTTTTTTTAAAAAAATATTTATATTGTGTTTTTTAACTATCAATTGACTTAATTTGTGATTTGATTTTTAACTCACTATATTTTTTTATAAAAAAAAAATAGATTTTATTCATTAGGTTCACATAAAGTACCTATTACTGATGATGATTATATTGTATTTTGAAAAAAAAAAATTGTAATTGATTTTTTAACTCACTGTGTTTTTTAAAAATATATATATATTTTTAACTCTCAATTGACTTAATTTGTGACTTGATTTTTAACTCACTGTGTTTTTTTATAATAATAAAAAAAAGAATTTTATTCATTAGGTTTACATAAAGTACCCATTATTGATAATGATTAGATTGTATTTTGAAAAGAAAAAAAAAATTGCAATTGATTTTTTTAACTCATTGTGTTTTTTTGAAAAAATTAATTGTGTTTTTTAACTATGAATTGACTTAACATTGTGGTAAAAGACAGTACTGGTTTAATAAACAGACAGAGTTTATCTTGCGAGGTCAATCATCATATTTGAAGAATATGAAATCAAACGTAGGAAATTATAAAATTTATTATAAATAACTTATTCTTACATTTTCAAACACAATGTTATAATTTCAAAATTTTATAGGATAATAGAGTTAGAATAATTAAAGATTATATTGCTTCATGCCAAGATCGTGCCTATGTATTTATTATACTTGTACCAACAATGCTACGTCAACTAAATTATACACTGTGCGTGACGTTTGTTTTAAATATAAATTGGTCTAAAGAATGTCTATATCTTTTAAAAGGTAAACAATATATATATAAATAATATGTAAGTATCTATACTTACTATATATTAAGCAAAAGGGAGTTTTTAACCCCAAGCCTTGTGGGAGCTCAAATCTCCCAATCTAAATTTCCTGATTTTTTGATTTAAAAGAAAAAAAAAATCTTAGCATTTATTAACTTCTCCCAACTCCCAAGTCTTACCCTCATAATAACACTTTAATGCATTAAAAACAAGCATAAAAAAAATTCTTTGAAATCCAACACATATCAATTCCTTGAAAAGTCCCAACACATGATTATTATCCCTCATAATAACACTTTAATGCATTAAGAACAAGCATAAAAAAATTTCTTGAAAAGTCCAACACATATGATTATTATCAAAATATTAAATTTTAATATAATATAATATTAAAAAAAGACATTTAATTCTTTGAAAATTCCAACACATATGATTATTATTAAAATATTAAACTTTAATATAATGTAAAAAAGAAAAAAAAAAGACATTTAAAAATCACAATTCACATATATAGATACTAGCCTATCATCCGTGCTATGTACGGGATAATTATACATATTTATATTTATTTTAGATTTTTTTAATATATAAATTATGTTTTTTAAGATTTTTTATAGAAATAATTTAACAATCTTATCACTGGTCATAGTGTATGGGAGAAGTTGAAAAGGGTACTGCAGTAACTATACACGAATTATATCTATAATTATTTGTATAAGAGGATTTTAAATGCTGATTAGGAAATTTTGACTAAATCAATAAATGCAGGCATGTGGAAAGACATGTAGATTGAAAAAAGTTAATAAATGCTGATCAGGGAATTTTGACCAAATCAATAAATGCTGAGTTTTTTTTTTTAAATAAAAAATAAAAAATTTAGAAAATTCAGATTGGGATATTGAAGGTCCCATAGGCCTTGGGGTTAAAAACCCCCTTTTGCTTAATATATAGTATAGAATTGTAAACACATTAAAATATGAGGGCATTCATGTCTACACGTTTTTTTTTATAAGATCTCCTCCATTATAATAAGATAGCACTTTATTTCTCTCATCTTATAATTTGTATATATATATATATATATATCTATCTATACTATATATTAAGCAAAAGGGGATTTTTAACTCCAAGGCCTGTGGGAGTTTCAATATCTCAATCTGAATTTTCTAAATTTTTTATCTAAAAAAAAAAACACAGCATTTATTGATTTGGTCAAAATCCCCTTATCAGCATTTATTAACTTTTTTCAACACACATGTCTTTCCACATGCTTGCATTTATTGCTTTGGTCAAAATCCTCTGATCAACATTTAAAATCCCTCATACAAATAATTATAGATACAATCTGTGTATAGTTACTGCAGTACCTTTTTTAACTTCTCTCATACACTATGGTTAGTGATAAGATTGTTAAATTATTTTTATAAAAAATCTTGAAAAACATAATTTATATATTAAAAAAAATCTAAAACAAATATAAATATCTATAATTATCTTGTGCATAGCACGAGTGATAGGCTAGTACTATATATTAAGCAAAAGGGGGTTTTTAACCCCAAGCCTTGTGGGAGCTCCAATCTCCCAATCTAAATTTTCTGATTTTTTGATTTAAAAAAAAAATTCTTAACATTTATTAACTTCTCTCAACTCCCAAGTCTTACCCTCATAATAACACTTTAATACATTAAAAACAAGCATAAAAAAAATTCTTTGAAATCCAATACATGAATTCCTTGAAAAGTCCAACACATATGATTATTATCCCTCATAATAACACTTTAATATATTAAGAACAATTATAAAAAAAATTTCTTAAAAAGTCCAACACATATGATTATTATCAAAATATTAAACTTTAATATAATAAAATAAAATAAAAAGACATTTAATTCCTTAAAAAGTCCAACACATATGATTATTATCAAAATATTAAACTTTAATATAATATAAAAAATGAAAAAAAGAAGACATTTAAAACAAAAAAAAATATTTAAAAATCACAATTCACGTATATAGATAATTGTAAACACAATTCGTGCATAGCACGGGTGATATGCTAGTCTATACTATATATTAAGCAAAAGGGGGGTTTTTAACCCCAAGGCCTATGGGAGCTCAAATCTCCTAATCCTAATTTTCTAATTTTTTGATTTAAAAAAAAAAAATCTCAGCATTTATTAACTTCTCCCAACCCAACCTCAGCATTTATTGACTTTTCCTAACCCACAATCCCTTTTGACTTCTCTCATAATTATTACAACATCCTTTTCAATTTCTCCCATAAACTATGATTACACACAAAAATAAAAAATGAAAAAGACAAGAATTTAGCTATAGATCTCAAAAAGATATAACATCTAATTTGAATTATGATTTAATAATATAATTATGTATTTTTTTTTTATGTATATCTATCAAAATTTTAAATTGGAGTTTTTAACCCCAAGGCCTGTGGGAGTTCCAATCTCCTAATCCTAATTTTCTAATTTTTTGAATTGAAAAAAAAAAAACCTTAGCATTTATTGACTTCTCCCAACCCAACCTCAGCATTTTTGACTTTTCCCAACCCACAATCCTTTTTGACTTCTCTCATAATTATTGCAACATCCTTTTCAATTTCTCCCATAAACTATGGTTACACACAAAACATAAAAAAATAAAAAAGATAAGAATTTAGCTATAAATCTAAAAAAGATATAACATATAAATTTGAATTATGATTTAATAATATAATTATGTATTTTTTTTATGTATATCTATCAAAATTTTAAATCACTTAATACGACAAATTAATCAAATTTTCAAAATTATTGATTTTTAATTTACAAAATAGATTAAAAAAACTATTAACTGATTTATTTAGTTAATAACAAAATATTTCATAATCTCTCTCTCCTAATCTCTCTCACAAATTTTCAAAAAAAAATATTAAAACTTGCATTCATTTTCTCTTTCCAAAAAAATCAGATAGGAGCTCCAATCTTCTAATCCTAATTTTCTAATTTTTTGATTTAAAAAAAAAAAACCTCAGTATTTATTGACTTCTCCCAACCCAATCTCAGCATTTATTGACATTTCCCAACCAACAATCCCTTTTGACTTCTCTCATAATTATTGCAACACACTTTTCAATTTCTCCCATACACTATGGTTACACACAAAAATTTTTTAAAAAATAAGAATTTAGCTATAGATCTCAAAAAAATATAACATCTAAATTTGAATTGTGATTTAATAATATAATTATGTATTTTTTTTATGTATATCTATCAAAATTTTAAATTACTTAATGGGACAAATTAATCAATTTTTCAAAATTATTGATTTTTAATTTACAAAATAGATTAAAAAAACTATTGACTGATTTATTTATTTAATAAGAAAAATATTTCATAATCTCTCCCTCCTAATCTCTCTCATAAATTTTAACAAAAAAATATTACAACTTGCATTCATTTTCTCTTCCCCAAAAAATTAGATAATATTTTCTATTAAAGTTGTAGATATCTACCTATATTTTATATATTATATTATAACATAACCAAAAAAACTAAAAAACCAAAAAAAAAAATCTATAAAGTTTATCTAAATAAACTTTAAATCAATAAAACTCACATGTCTATCACATATCTAACACACATCATAACTTACCTAAATAATAATAATTAAAAACAAATGAAAATCACAGATAAATTAAATTTAAAAAAAAAAGATACCCACAACTCCATCTTAAATAAACTGGAAAAAAAATACCCGAATAGAAACCACACAAAAATAAAAATGAAAATAAAAAGATATATCTATCTATCTATCTATATCTATACTATATATTAAGCAAAAGGGGGTTTTTAACCCCCAAGGCCCATGGAAGCTTCGATATCCCAATCTGAATTTTTAAAATTTTTTATTTAAAAAAAAAAAAAACTCAGCATTTATTGATTTAGTCAAAATCCCCTGATTAGCATTTATTAACTTTTTTCAATCCACATATCTTTCCACATGCCTGCAATTATTGATTTGGCCAAAATCCCCTGATCAGCATTTAAAATCCCCTTATACAAATAATTATAGATACAATTCATGTATAGTTTACTGCAGTACCCTTTTCAACTTCCCCCATACACTATGGTTAGTGATAAGAAAAAAATCTTAAAAAACATAATTTATATTATAAAAAAATCTAAAACAAATATAAATATCCCGTGCATAGCACGGGTGATATGCTAGTTATCTATACTATATATTAAGCAAAAGGGGGTTTTTAATCCCAAGTCTTGTGGGAGCTCCAATCTCCCAATCTAAATTTCCTGATTTTTTGATTTAAAAAAAAAAAAAAACCTTAACATTTATGAACCTCTCCCAACTCCCAAGACTTACCTTCATAATAACACTTTAATGCATTAAGAACAAGCATAAAAAAAATTCTTTGAAATCCAACACATAAATTTCTTGAAAAGTCCCAACACATATGATTATTATCCCTCATAATAACACTTTAATGCATTTAGAACAAGTATAAAAAAAATTCTTGAAAAGTCCAACATATATAATTATTATCAAAATATTAAACTTTAATAATATAATAAATAAATAAAAAGACATTTAATTAATTGAAAAGTCTAACACATATGATTATTATCAAAATATTAAACTTTAATATAATATAACAAATGAAAAAAAGAAGACATTTAAAAAAGAAAGAAAAAGACATTTAAAAATCGTAATTCACATATATAGATAATTGTAAACATAATCTGTGCATAATTTCCTGATTTTTTATTTAAAAAAAAAATCTTAGCATTTATTAACTTCTCCCAACTCCCAAGTCTTACCATCATAATAACACTTTAATGCATTAAAAACAAGTATAAAAAAAATTCTTTGAAATCCAACACATATGAATTCCTTGAAAAGTACCAACACATATGATTATTATCCCTCATAATAACCCTTTAATGCATTAAGAACAAGTATAAAAAAAAAATTTTGAAAAGTCCAACACATATGATTATTTTCAAAATATTAAACTTTAATAATATAATAATAAAAAAACATTTAATTCCTTGAAAAGTCCAACACATATAATTATTATCAAAATATTAAATTTTAATATAATATAAAAAAAAGAAAAAACAAGGCATTTAAAAAAAAATATTTAAAAATCACAATTCACATATATAGATAATTATAAACACAATCCGTGCATAGCACGGGTGATATGCTAGTATCTATCTATCTATCTATAGTATATATTAAGCAAAAACGGGTTTTTAACCTCAAGTCTTGTGGGAGCTCCAATCTTCCAATCTAAATTTCTTGATTTTTTGATTTAAAAAAAAAAATCTTAGCATTTATTAACTTCTCTCAACCCCCAAATCTTACCCTCATAATAACACTTTAATGTATTAAGAAAAAGCATAAAAAAAATTCTTTGAAATCCAACACATATGAATTCCTTGAAAAGTCCCAACACATATGATTATTATCTCTCATAATAACACTTTAATGCATTAAGAACAAGCATAAAAAAAAATTCTTGAAAAGTCCAACACATATGATTATTATGAAAATATTAAACTTTAATATAATATAATAAAAAAAGAAGACATTTAATTTCTTGAAAAGTCCAACACATATGATTATTATCAAAATATTAAACTTTAATATAATATAAAAAAGAAAAAAAACAAGACATTAAAAAAAAAAAAAAGACATTTAAAAATCGCAATTCACATATATTGATAATTGTAAATATATTAAGGAAAATGGGGTTTCTAAACCCCAAGTGAGCTCCAATCTCTCAATCTTAATTTTCTAAATTTTTGATTAAAAAAAAAAAACTTCAGCATTTATTGATTTGGTCAAAATCCTCTGATCAGCATTTATTAACTTTTTTCAATCTATATGCCTGCATTTATTGATTTGGTCAAAATCCCTGATTTGCATTTAAAATCTCCTCATACAAATAATTATAGATATAACCCATGCATAGTTACTGCAGTAGCCTTTTTAATTTCTCATGTACACTATGGTTAGTGATAAGATTGTTAAATTATTTTTATAAAAAAATCTTAAAAAATATAATTTATATACTAAAAAAAAATTAAAACAAATATAAATATCTATAATTATCCCGTGCATAGCACAGGTGATAGGCTAGTACTATATATTAAGCAAAAGAGGGTTTTTAACCCCAAGCCTTATGGGAGCTCCAATTTCCCAATCTAAATTTTTTGATTTTTTGATATAAAAAAAAAAAAAAAACTTAGCATTTATTAACTTCTCCCAACCTCCAAGCCTTACCCTCATAATAACACTTTAATGTATTAAGAACAAGCATAAAAAAAAATTCTTTGAAATCCAACACATATGAATTTCTTGAAAAGTCCCAACACACATGATTATTATTCCTCATAATAACACTTTAATACATTAAGAACAAGTATAAAAAAAAAATCTTGAAAAGTCCAACACATATGATTATTAGGAAAATATTAAACTTTAATATAATATAATAAAAAAAGAAGACATTTAATTCCTTAAAAAGTCCAACACATATGATTATTATCAAAATATTAAACTTTAATATAATATAATAAAAAAAGAAGACATTTAATTCCTTAAAAAGTCTAACACATATGATTATTATCAAAATATTAAACTTAATATAATATAAAAAAAGAAAAAAGAAGACATTTAAAAAAAAATACATTTAAAAATCGCAATTCACATATATAGATAATTGTAAATATATTAAGGAAAATGAGGTTTTTAAACCCCAAGCCTTGTGGGAGCTCTAATCTCTTAATCTGAATTTTCTAAATTTTTGATTTAAAAAAAAAAAATCTCAGCATTTATTGATTTGGTCAAAATTCCATGATCGGCATTTATTAACTTTTTCCAATCCACATGCCTGCATTTATTGATTTGGTCAAAATCCCTGATTAGCATTTAAAATCTCCTCATACAAATAATTATAGATACAGCCCGTGCATAGTTACTGCAGTAGATTTTTTAATTTCTCTTGTACACTATGATTAGTGATAAGATTGTTAAATTATTTTTTAAAAAAATCTTAAAAAACATAATTTATATATTAAAAAAAATTAAAACAAATATAAATATTTATAATTATTCCGTGCATAGCACGGGTGATAGACTAGTTATATATTAAACAAAAAGGGATTTTTAACTCATAGGCCTTGTGAGAGTTCCAATATCTAATCCTAATTTTCTAATTTTTTGATTTAACAAAAAAAAAAAAAAAAATCAGCATTTATTGTTTCTCTTAACCCAACCTCAACATTTATTAACTTCTGCCAACCCACAATCCCTTTTGACTTCTCTCATAATTACTGCAGCACCGTTTTCAATTTCTCTTAAACACTATAGTTACACACAAAAATAAAGAAGATAAGAATTTAGCTATAGATCTCAAAAAAATATAACATCTAAATTTGAATTATGATTTAGTAATATAATTATGTATTTTTTTTATATATATCTATCAAAATTTTAAATCACTTAATGGGACAAATTAATCAATTTTCTAAAATTATTAATTTTTTATTTACAAAATAGATTAAAAAAAATATTAACTGATTTATTTGTTTAATAACAAAAATATTTCATAATCTCTCCCTCCTAATCTCACTTACCGATTTCAAAAAAAAAAAAAATTAAAACTTGCATTCGTTTTCTCTTCCCCAAAAATTAGATAATATTTTTTATTAAAGTTGTAAATATTTATCTATATCTTATATATTATATTATAACATAAAATAAAAAAAACTAAAAAAAAAAATCTTTAAAGCTTATCTAATAATTATAATATATATTTTTTTAATTTATAAAGTTCCGTGCATAGTACGGGTTATCACTATCTATATATCTATACTATATATTAAGCAAAAGGGGGTTTTTAACCCCCAAGGCCTGTGGGAGCTTCAATATCCCAATCTGAATTTTCTATATTTTATATTTTGTATTTAAAAAAAAAAAACTCAGCATTTATTGATTTGTTCAAAATCCCCTGATCATCATTTATTAATTTTTTTCAATCCACATGTCTTTTCACATACTTACATTTATTGATTTGGTAAAAATTTCCTAATCAGCATTTAAAATCCCCTCATACAAATAATTATAGATACAATCCGTGTATAGTTACTGCAGTACCCTTTTCAACTTCTCCCATACACTATGGTTAGTGAATATTATTAAATTATTTTTATAAAAAATCTTAAAAAACATAATTTATATATTAAAAAAAATCTAAAACAAATATAAATATTTATAATTATCCCGTGCATAGCACGGGTGATAGGCTATCTATATCTATACTATATATTAAGCAAAAGGGGGTTTTTAACCCCAAGCCTTGTAGGAGCTCCAATCTCCCAATCTAAATTTCTTGATTTTTTTATTTAAAAAATAAATAAATCTTAGCATTTATTAACTTCTTCCAACCCCCAAGTCTTACCCTCATAACAACACTTTAATACATTAAGAACAAACATAAAAAAAATTATTTGAAATCCAACACATATGAATTTCTTGAAAAGTTCCAACACATATTTAAAACATATATAAATATCTATATCTATCTATCTATATCTATCTATCTATCTATACTCTTATATATTAAGCAAAATGGGGGTTTTTAACCCCAAGCTTGTGGGAGTTCCAATCTCTCAATCTAAATTTCCTAATTTTTTGATTTAAAAAAAAAAAACTTAGCATTTATTAACTTCTCCCAACCCCCAAGTCTTACCCTTATAATAATACTTTAATGCATTAAGAACAAGCATAAAAAAAAAAAAAAAATTGAAATCTAACACATATGAATTCCTTGAAAAGTCCTAACACATATGATTATTATTTCTCATAATAACACTTTAATGCATTAAGAACAAACATAAAAAAAAAATTCTTGAAAAGTCCAACATATATGATTATTATCAAAATATTAAACTTTAATATAATATAATAAAAAAAAGACATTTAATTTCTTGAAAAGTCTAACACATATGATTATTATCAAAATATTAAACTTTAATATAATATAAAAAAAGAATAAAAGAAAGCATTTAAAAAAAAAATTAAAAATCGTAATTCACATATATAGATAATTGTAAACACAATCCATGAATAGCACAGGTGATATGCTATAGAATAAAAAATTTCTTAATACACAAATCTATATCTATCTATCTATCTATACTATATATTAAGCAAAAGGGGATTTTTAACCCCAAGCCTTGTTAACTTTTCATTTATTAACTTTTCCCAACCCCAAGTCTTACCCTCATAATAACACTTTAATGCATTAAGAACAAGTATAAAAAAAATTCTTTGAAATCCAATATATGAATTCATTGAAAAATCCGAACACATATGATTATTATCCCTCATAATAACACTTTAATGCATTAAGAACAAGTATAAAAAAAAATTCTTGAAAAGTCTAACACATATGATTATTATCAAAATATTAAATTTTAATATAATATAATAAAAAAAAGACATTTAATTCTTTGAAAAGTCTAACACATATGATTATTATCAAAATATTTAACTTTAATAATATAAAAAAGGAAAAAAAGAAGACATTTAAAAAAAAAAAAAAAGACATTTAAAAATCGCAATTCAAAAAAAAATCTTAGCATTTATTAACTTCTCTTAACCCCCAAGTCTTACCCTCATAATAACACTTTAATGCATTAAGAACAAGTATAAATTTTTTTTTTTGAAATCCAACACATATGAATTCCTTGAAAAGTCCTAACACATATGATTATTATCCCTCATAATAACACTTTAATGCATTAAGAACAAGTATAAAAAAAATTCTTTGAAATCCAACATATATGAATTCCTTGAAAAGTCCTAACACATATGATTATTATCCCTCATAATAACACTTTAATGCATTAAGAACAAGCATAAAAAAAATTTCTTGAAAAGTCCAACACATATGATTATTATCAAAATATTAACTTTAATATAATATAATAAAAAAAAAGACATTTAATTCCTTGAAAAGTCTAACACATATGATTAAGTCTAACACATATGATTATTATCAAAATATTTAACTTTAATATAATGTAAAAAAGGAAAAAAATAAGACATTTAAAAATTAAAAAAAAAAAGAAATTTAAAAATCGAAATTAAAAAAAACCCTTAGCATTTATTAACTTCTCCCAACCCCCAAGTTTTACCCTCATAATAACACTTTAATGCATTAAGAACAAGTATAAAAAAAATTCTTTGAAATCCAACACATATGAATTCCTTGAAAAGTCCCAATATATATGATTATTATCCCTCATAATAACACTTTAATGCATTAAGAAGAAGCATAAACAAAATTTCTTGAAAAGTCCAACACATATGATTATTATCAAAATATTAACTTTAATATAATATAATAAAAAAAAAAGACATTTAATTCCTTGAAAAGTCTAACACATATGATTATTATCAAAATATTAAACTTTAATATAATATAAAAGAGGAAAAAAAAAAGACATTTAAAAAAAAAAAAAAGACATTTAAAAATTACAATTTATATATGTAGATAATTATAAACACAATCCGTGCATAGCACAGTGATATGCTAGTACTATATATTAAGCAAAATGTTGTTTTTAACCTCAAGCCTTGTGGGAGCTCCAATCTCCCAATCTAAATTTTCTGATTTTTTGATTTAAAAAAAAAAAATCTTAGCATTTATTAACTTCTCTCAACTCCCAAATCTTACCTTCATAATAATACTTTAATGCATTAAGAACAAGCATAAAAAAAATTATTTGAAATCCAACACATATGAATTCCTTGAAAAGTCCCAACAAATATGATTATTATCCCTAATAATAACACTTTTATGCATTAAGAACAAATATAAAAAAAAATTATTGAAAAGTCCAACACATATGATTATTATCAAAATATTAAACTTTAATATAATATAAAAAAGAAAGACATTTATTCATTGAAAAGTCCAATACATATGATTATTATCAAAATATTAAACTTTAATATAATATAAAAAAGGAAAAAAAGAAGACATTGAAAAAACACAATTCACATATATAGATAATTGTAAATATAATCCGTGCATAGCACGGGTGATATGCTAGTTATATATTAAGCAAAAGGGGGTTTTTAACCCCCAAGGCCTGTGGGATCTTCAATATCCCAATCTGAATTTTTTATATTTTTTATTTTTTATTTAAAAAAAAACTCAGCATTTATTAATTTGGTCAAAATCCCCTGATCAGCATTTATTAATTTTTTTCAATCCACATGTCTTTCCACATACCTGCATTTATTGATTTGGTCAAAATTTCCTAATCAGCATTTAAAATCCCCTCATACAAATAATTATAGATACAATCCGTATATAGTTACTGCAGTACCATTTTCAATTTCTTCCATACACTGTGGTTAGTGATAAGATTATTAAATTATTTTTATAAAAAAATCTTAAAAAACATAATTTATATATTAAAAAAAATCTAAAAAAAATATAAATATCTATAATTATCCCGTGCATAGCACGGGTGATAGACTGTTTATACTATATATTAAGCAAAATGGGGTGTTTAACCCCCAAGGCCTGTGGGAGCTTCAATATCCCAATTTGAATTTTCTATATTTTTTATTTTTTATTTAAAAAAAAAACTCAGCATTTATTGATTTGGTCAAAATCTCCTGATCAGCATTTATTAATTTTTTTCAATCCACATGTCTTTCCACATACCTGCATTTATTGATTTGGTCAAAATTTCCTAATCAGCATTTAAAATCCCGTCATACAAATAATTATAGATACAATCCGTGTATAGTTACTGCAGTACCATTTTCAACTTCTCCCATACACTGTGGTTAGTGATAAGATTGTTAAATTATTTTTATAAAAAAATCTTAAAAAACATAATTTATATTATAAAAAAAATCTAAAACAAATATAAATATCTATAATTATCCCATGCATAGCACGGGTGATAGATTAGTATTATATAAGGAAAATGGGGTTTCTAACTCACAAGTCTTATGGGAGCTCCAATATCTCAATCTTAATTTTCTAATTTTTTGATTTAAAGAAAAAAAAATTCAGCATTTATTGACTTCTCCCAATCCACAAGCCTTTTTGACTTCTCTCATAGTTACTACAACATCTTTTTCAACTTCTCCCATACACTATGGTTACTGATGGGATTGTTAAATTATTTTTATAAAAAATCTAAAAAAATAGTAATTAATCCATTTAAAAGGAAAGTTAACTAATTCATTTAAAAATTTAAATTTGAAAGGAAAGTTAATTAATCTATTTAAAATTTTAAATAGCTTCTATGCCTTGATTTACACATTTTAAAAGGAAAGTTAATTAATTTATTTTATATATTAAAAAAATTTAAAATAAATATAAATATTTATAATTATCCCGTGTATAGCACGGGTAATAAGCTAGTAATATTTTTACTGTATAACGTTTTTTATATATATAAAATATATATATTGTTTATCAATTATAACACTAATTAGCTAAGTAAGAAGTCGGTGCAATTAGCTAAGCAAGAATTAAGGAATCCCATGCTATGAATAAACTTTAGAAAAGCAATGGAAAGAAATAAAAAAAAGGAAGGGCAATGTGGTAAATTACAGTAAGGGGGACGCGTGGCAATTAATAAGGAGAAGTTGTAGTTGGGGAATGCGAAAACACCAGAGAGTAAGCAGAAAACAAAGCCAAATGCGACAAATGGCTTTGTCGTCTCTCTCTTTCTTACCTCGTATTCCTCCTCCCACATTTTATCATCATTATCATTATTATTATTATCGTTGTTCCGGTCTGTCCTCAGCAGCAGCAGTACTGAGTCGGTGGTGGTGCGCTCGTCAATTGTCATCCAACCCACCAACACAACCTTTCTCTCCACAACGTTTTCAAAACAAACAATTCTATCATCCTTATAACTCTCATTACTCATCATATATCTCTACGAAACAGAAACAAGAACAAGAAGAAGGAAACAAATCAAGAAAGATGGCAATGTTTCCCTCTACTGGTCAGATCATTCGTTGCAAAGGTACAAATGTTTCTCTCTCCATCAACACCACTTTCTTTTTCTTTTTTTAAATTTATTTTTGAATTAAAGATTTGAGAGGTGATTTGTGGGATTTGATCTTTTTCATTTTATGTATAATCACTATAAAATAAGATTGTAAATTTATAATTAGTTTAAATTAGAAATAGAGGAAATCATAAAATCTGATTTGTTGAGTAATAGAAAAAGCAAAAGCAAAATTTCAAAAATTAAAAATAAAAGAGATTGATCAAAGTTATTTATTTGAATGTGATTTATTAGAACTCGACTCGAAAAAAGTTTGTTCGAAAGCGATTTAAAAAATTTAATGAATCAAGCCCAAATAAATTTTGAATTTCATTAAAACTTTCAAATCAAGCTGATGTAGTTTAATCATTAAGTCATTTAACTTTTTGCCTAAGAGCATATCCAAGATTAAGTCATTTAACTTTTTGCCTCAGAGGATATCCAAGAGAGGAGGCAAAAGAACATCCAAGACATTTTTGTTAGTGCAATTGGTTTTCTTTTCTCTAAGGTCATCTCTAATATTTCATTAAATTTATCATCAAATTTAAATTTGATGAAAAAAGTTATTTTTTCTTCTCCAATGATTTATTAAATCCGTCATCAAATTTAGGATTTCATTTTTTTTTATCAAACTGAGGATCAATGTGCATTTCATGAAATCACTATTCATTGATGTTGGATTTTCACCACCGAATGTCCTTCGAATGTCCCCCGGATAACTACCTCAAGACAAAATTTGTAAAAAAAATTACACTGACCGGTCGATCAATTGATCGTTTGCCCAGTCGACCGATGGTTTGATGAAGCCACAAAATCCTCTATTTGAGCACTTGATATCAAAAAGAGGTTTTATTCAAATTTTTACTCAAATTTGATGTAAGAGGGCTCATAAGAGGCAAAATGTCTGATTTTGGCTCTCCACATCTGGCTATTCTTCATTGAGAGGCAAAAGAACTTCCCTCTGAAATTGCTCTCTCCATCTGCTTGCTCTCTCTATCATTTGAAAATATTTTTTATAAAAATAATTTAATATATTTAAAAAAAATGATTTAATTATATATTTTTAAAAAATATATTTATAAATGCCATATCAACAAATACAACGTGTCATAAAAAGAATATTTATTTATTTATCTATATTTATAATATTTTCTTTTAAAAATTGGTTAAATTAGTTTGATTGATTAACTAAAATAAAGAGTATTTTTAGAATGCATATTAGCTAAACTATTTTTTTGAACTAGGTACTAGCTACACTAGTTAAGCAAAATAAAAAAAGTACTGTTCTATATACTTTTGTAAGGTATTTTATCTCTTACCCTTAGAGTTGCTTTAATCATTGTTGAAGGCCTTAGTTGTCATTTGGCTATGACTTTTTTAGTTGACTTTTTTGAGTTGGAGACTTTTTTAGTGTGAAAATAAAAAGTTTGTTTGGGTTGAACTTTTTAAATTTTTTGATTTTTGTGAAAAAAAAAACTAAAATGATTATAGTTTGAATGTGATTTTTTATCTTATTAACTTATTTAGTTTATTTTGTCTTTTATGCTTTTTTAGTCCCAACCATTATTGCCAAACGAAACCTTAAAATAATAATGTCTTTTGTGTACCAATAGGTTATGTTTGATTCACAAGACTAATAGTGAAGGTATTAATAATCTCATCAAATTAATGTGATATTCACTATCCAATTAGATTAGTAGGATAAATTATCCCCTTATCCATTGTTTGATTTGCATTGGATTAGTAGGTAAAAGAGTCATTTTATTTTATTTCCCAACTTATGATATGTAATCTCACCCCTACCCCATTACTAATAATCCTACAAATTTGTTGGATTAATAATCTTGAAATAAAATTTTAAAACAAACACAGAATTATTGGACCCACAAATTAATAATCACAATCCCATAATCTATTCCTGTCAATCAAACATGCTCATGAGGTACACTAATTACAAATATATATGCCCATAATATTTCTCAAACACCCAATAATATAACTCATTCCACTGTCTTCCAACAAATGTGAAAGGTATCATATGGATGTACTCTCTCTACGTACAAAAATCATTCCTTATATTAATACTATACTTAAGGCCTCACATAATCTTGAACGGTAATTGAAAACAAATAGTGTTATTCATTTGAGGGGGTGTTTGGGATGATCAAATAAGTAATATGATTCAAAAATAAATAAATAAATAAAGAAGCAAAAAAAAATACAAGGATGCAAAATAATGTCTTAGGCCTATTTTGAAAAATGGGTTAAAAGTCACTTTTCAGCTTTTAATTCATTTTCCTCTCTCACAAAAAAGCTAAAAATAATCAAAAAACAGATTTTAACCATCTTCTAAAAACACCCCTTAATCTCATATTATAAAAACCATAGAAAAGCAATAACAGAAGTAAAAAGTGAGGATAATGTGGTAATTTAGAGGAGTTATGTTAAAGATCTTAAATAATTTATCAAATTTTTTATTAAATTTTTTACATATGTATGAAATCTGTACAAATATAAATTTGTGCCAGTCTCAAGTAAAAAATTTAATAAAAAATATAATAAATTATTTAAGATTAAGAGCATTTAAGTAATATTTAGAGTAAGCACGCGTGGCAAGTAATAATAATAAAATATATAATTGGGGAAACGGAGCGCCGTTAGAATGAAAGATGGCAGACATTCTCCATCTCGTGTCTCTCTCACATAGTTTTTCAAACATCTAACAATATAATTTATATTTCATTATTTTTTTTTTATCATAAAAAGTATTATATAAATTACATCATTTTTTATTATTTTATATCATTTTATAAAAAATTAAAAATATATTTACGCAAATCATTCCAAACACAATAAAGGCCTCACAGAATGTTACTGAAATCAAGTGTTACTCCTATTTATTTGAAGTTTTGTTGGTCATAATTTAAAAAAATTAAAAAATTAAAAAGTTATTATTTTATTTAAGTCACATTATCTTATTTAAAGCACATTATTTTTTTATCACATCACTTCAAACTCAACTCATATTTTATAAAAAATCAAAAAACACATTTATTTAGATCATCCCAAACTATCCCTAATCTCATACTAAGGCCTTATTTGGGAAAGATTATTTTTTTTGTCTTTTTGACTAAAATTCATAAAAAGATAAAATAAGTTAAAATAATTAATAAGACAAAATATCCAATAAAACTTATAATCATTTTATTTTTTCTCACAAATATCACATCAAATTAAAAAAAATCTAATTATCTTCCTAAATACAAAAATTTTAACCTACTAAAATAATTAAAAATTAAAATAGTCTATTAGATCACTTTGCTTGGTTTTACTTTTCCAAAAACACTTTTCAAAAAATTTTACTTTTTTATTTTTTGTGTTTTTTTGTTTTTACTGAATTTTTAAAATATTTTAAGCAATTTTCTTAATTTTTAGACATACTTAATTTAGATGTATCTAAAAAGTAAAAAATTTGTGAAAAAAACTTTTAAAAATTCACTAAATACCAAAAATACAAAAAAAAAATGAGAATTCAATATATTTTTTATATTTTTATGTATTTATTAATTTTTTAAAATATTTTTTCACGAATTTTTTACTTTTTAGATACATCTAAGTAAGGTGCATCTAAAAAAGTAAAAAAAAATGTTTAAAATTTTAAAAATATTCACTAAAAACAAAAAAAATATGAAAATCAAAAAATTCACTTTTCAAAAACTTAATTCAAAAAATTCAAACCAAACATACTGAACTTTCCAAATACTCACTAAGAATTGTTTGGGATATTCCAAATAAATATATTTTTTAATTTTTTATAAAATATGAATTGAATATAAATTAAATTTAAAGTGATGTAATAGAAAAATAATGTGATTTAAATAGATTAGTTATTTTTTAAGCTTTTGACTTGTTTAAGTGACGAAAAAAATCAATAAAAGAAGTAAAAGGTAAGGACAATGTGAGTGAGGACAATGTGGTAATTTAGAGAAGGACGCGTGGCAAATAATAATAATAAAAAAAGAAAGGGCGAAACAGGAGCGCCGTTGGAATGAAATTATGAAAGACCGCAGAGAAGGCAGGCAGGCAGGAAGCAGAAAAGAAAGATAAATGGCTCTCTCCATCTCCTTTCTCTCTCTCCAATCTCCTCCTCTTCCTACGTATCATCACGATTATTGTGCCGGTAGTCGGTCAACAGTACTCACTCGTTGCGTTCATCAATTATCTAGTACAAGTACTATATTTACCACCTCACCATCACAACCTTTTTCTTCACAACCTCATTTTCAAAATCACAACAAAAAACAATTCTATCCCAACAACAACTCTCATTACTCATCATCATACATCTCTGCCAACCAACAACAACAACAATCAACAAAGATGTCAATGTTTCCTTTTACTGGTCAGACCATTCGTTGCAAAGGTTACAAAACTTTACTCTCATCTGATCTTCTGTTTTGGGGTTATTTTTTATTTTATTTTTAATTTTATTGGGTTTGGATTAAAGATTTGAGAGGCGATTTATGGAGTGATAGAAAAAGCAAAACCGAAAAGTGAGAATTAAATGTATTTTCAAAAATTAAAAATAAAAGAGATTGATCAGATTTATTATTCTGAATGTGATTTGGGTTTACATTTTGAATCATTATAGGTATAATATAAACACTGATCAATCACACAAAAAATAATCTATGATCATATACATCAATGACATCCACTATTAAACACTGTTTCACTCAGTTGCTCCATTTATATTTTCTTTTATTGTCTTGTTTTTTATAGTTTCCTTTTACAATTAATTTTCACATCAGCTGAATTTAGAGGGGTTTATTTATTTATTTTCTTGATATGTATAGTTTCATTTAATGTGTTTTTTTAAATCTACATTTATTTCATAATACTTTCTTGGTTGATAGTCTTACTCTGTGTTTAATTTTGACAAAGGAAATGGAAAAGGGAAAGTAAAGGGAATACAAGATATATAAAAAATTTTTAAAAAAATTGTTATGGAATTGTAAACTTAAATATTTTGTTAGTGGATATGAGTATATTCTGATTCGGATTCCTATCTTCAACTACAATAGAATTGGGTAGAAAAATAAATATGAAGCATGTTCTGTTCTTTATTCGGTTGTCTGATGAGAATATACGCAATGTGATCATACAGTTATTTCACCAATTTTACCTTCTAAAATCACTTTTTATTTATTCTTCAGAAGAATCTATTGTCAAGCATTTTCACTGATCTTGAGTGAAACTGTAACATAACATGTAACAAAAATGTCATGGACTATGAAAATTTATTTAAAATCTTGCCCCAAAAGCGAGCGTGTGGTGTGGATTTAAAGTTAATAGAATATGGGTCACACACAGTGAAAGTAGACCATTGATTTCTTTTTTGGTTGTTGTTGTTTTTTTTTTTTTTTTTGGGTTTATGGTATTACTGAAACTGTAATACATTGATGTTTCCATGGCTGATTGTTGAATATTTGTTGGTGGTGGTGTAGCTGCGGTGGCATGGGAAGCAGGGAAGCCACTAGTGATAGAAGAGGTGGAGGTGGCACCGCCGCAGAAAATGGAAGTTCGTCTCCAGATCCTCTATACGTCCCTTTGCCACACCGATGTTTACTTCTGGGAAGCCAAGGTATATTGAATAAAGAAAATTTAGTTTCCAATGGAAACATTCGTATATGTATAATTCATAGTAACTCTATTTTGTCCATTGCATAAATCACAGCAACAAAATCCTCAAAACTGTAGAACAATCAAATCCTGGAATGTATGATAATGCTTGTGATAATCTTGCATATATTGTTTGTTTATGGTTTCATTTTCTATTTTCACTTTTCAAAAAGCACATGAAACTTGTTGGTAATTGTTTTGTTTCTGAATTCTAAAAACAACACTCTTTTTAGAAAATACTAGAAAGTTAGCTTCAGATTTTAGATTACTGTTTTCCTACAAAAATTAAAACAATATGAAAATGTCAATTGTTATCAAACTTTTTGTTGTTTTGTTTTTGGAAACATGAAATTCTAAAACAATCCACTTTTTTTTTTAAAACTATTTTCGCACTTAAAAGAGAAGGCAATATGAAAACGATGGGTACTTTCAATCGAAAAATGAAAATTGAAAACTGAAAACTGAAAACAAAAACGCAAAATGCATTGAACTGATGTATTTGTCTTGCTCGATTTTATTTGAATCTTAAAAAAAATTTCTTCCCAAGTTATCTCCGAGGTTTAGTTTTCATCTGATAGATTCCTTAGGATTGATTGTTGATTGTTCTATAGATCAATCCCTTGTCTCTTAAGACCATTCTGTAAATTAAGCCCAGACTCTGAAGCTATCACTTGTGCTGAAATTTACCAGCAGTAGTTTGGATTTGTTAACAGTTGATTGTGACTGAAACGTATTTTTTATATTGCAGGGACAAACACCCGTGTTTCCTCGCATATTAGGTCATGAAGCTGGAGGGTATGAATATCCATATTAAATTTCAAGGACTTGGCTTTAAATGTGTACTACTTTTGCTAATGACTTTCTTTGTGTTTTCGTGGAAATTAGAATTGTGGAAAGTGTAGGCGAGGGAGTGACCGACCTCCAACCAGGAGACCACGTCCTCCCTGTTTTCACTGGGGAGTGCAAAGAGTGCCGCCACTGCAAATCCGAAGAGAGCAACATGTGTGACCTCCTCAGGATAAATACTGATAGAGGGGTCATGCTTAGTGATGGCAAAACAAGGTTCTCCATCAATGGAAAGCCCATCTATCACTTCGTTGGCACGTCCACATTTAGTGAATACACTGTCGTACATGTTGGCTGTGTTGCCAAGATTAACCCCAAAGCTCCGCTTGACAAAGTTTGTGTTCTCAGCTGCGGAATATCCACAGGTACGAAAAATAAAGAACAAAAACCATGTAACGTGTTTAGTCTATAATATGATGTTATCTCACTGATTCCTTATGCTTTTTGTGTTTGAAGGACTTGGTGCAACTTTAAATGTTGCCAAACCACGAAAAGGTTCAACCATTGCTATTTTTGGATTGGGAGCTGTAGGCCTAGCTGTAAGTAAATCTTGTTGCTTTCTTGTTTTACTATTTCTCATTACCCGTAAGATTGAAATCTTATGAATTATCTTTTGCATCATTTTTGGCAAAATTGTCAGGCGGCTGAAGGTGCTCGTATTGCTGGGGCTTCCAGGATCATTGGAATTGATTTGAATGCAAATAGATTCGATGAAGGTGAGTTTTAATGATTAATAATTGCTATTTCTTGTTGGCTTTGCTCCCCATCCTAATTTCTCATCTGATTCGTGATGATGGTCCTAATTTATTTCCCACAGCTAAGAAGTTCGGTGTTACCGAGTTTGTGAACCCAAAAGATTATGACAAGCCAGTTCAACAGGTTGGTTCCAAACCATTTCATATTTACTGTCACGTTAACCTGTTGTAGAAACAATTAGTTGAGACTAACGAAACTATAGGAAAAAGTCAAAAAGCGTTTGACGCCACTTTGTTGCCATTTTGTAATGGTGCAAAAATGTAAATTGGGCACCAAGTAAATTGACAACCACTCGTTTAGACAAATCGTTTGGACAATTGTCCAAACGTATCCCAAACCCCATATGCCATCGTCAAACCTGTGCGAACTGTCACCAATTGTTTCATTTGGATAGGGTTTGGTGACGACATTTGGGATTGGAACCATCTGCAGAAGTGTAATTTCCTAAGGTGCAAGCAAACACGCTTGTTATTGCATATCAATGCTAACTTTGCATAGGGACATGACCCTCATTGATGTAGTTGAGTAATTGAAGTGTTGATTTGAGTTTTAAAAAAATCACTTCTTTGAATTATTAGTTAGTTCCGAGATTTAAATTCTGGTTGTCAGGTGATTGCCGACATGACTGATGGAGGAGTGGACCGTAGTGTTGAATGTACTGGAAACATCAATGCCATGATCTCTGCATTTGAATGTGTTCATGATGTAAGCAATTGTTTTTGAAACCAATCCGTTGTGTTCAATCTTAAATGTGTAAAATCAATACCTTAGGACATTAATTTACTATCTGAAATTGGGGTATTCCTTTCCAGGGTTGGGGAGTTGCTGTGCTCGTTGGCGTGCCAAACAAAGATGACTCATTCAAAACTCATCCTATGAATTTGTTGAATGAGAGAACTCTCAAGGGCACCTTCTTCGGGAACTACAAGCCCCGCACTGACCTACCGTCTGTCGTGGAAAAATATATGAACAAGGTAATCTTGTCTCTAATCTTTAAAAGGTCTAAAATTAGGGAATTTGACATTGATCCAAAACCCGGTAGTTTAATTCAATCCTGGACAAATTTACCCATATGTATAATTAAATAGTGGTAACTCACCTTGTCTTGATGCTGCAGGAATTGGAACTCGAGAAATTCATTACCCATGAAGTTCCTTTTTCGGAGATCAACAAGGCATTCGAGTACATGCTGCGTGGTGAAGGTATCCGCTGTATCATTCGCATGGGAGCTTAGAACATCTGTGAAGTGGGGGTGGTGTGTGTGCTGCAAGAAACATATTTGTCTTTTCCAAGTTCAATTTTTCCAGTTTAAGGTCAGTTTTGGGGTAGTTGGTGCACACAGAACTACTACTTGGTGAATATCTACTTAAATAAGTTTAATATGGTCTGTCACTTTGGTTTGTGTCTATGGTTTCTATGTGTATATATATTTTTCGTCTTCACTTACTTCAATCTTGCCTTCTTATTTTTATTTTTATGTTATCAAGTCATTGAATGATTTTATTTTTATGTTTTTCTTTTTTAATCTGATAAAATGTGATGAATGAAGTTTGAGAATTTGAAGTGCATGTTGAATGAGGAGGGTGTCACTGGCCATGACATTGATATTGAAAGACACCCTTTTCAGGAAGTTTCTACTCAAGCATTTTGTAAATTCACGGACTTTGTAATGAGTACATTACGGTTATATTTTTCTGTATTTTTCTGTATAGATGTGATCCACAATGGTAAACTCCATATATATGGAGAAGAGAGAGGTACGCATTGGAAGGGGGATCAGAGGCAACTGGTCCGGGATAAAATATAGGAAATATGTATCGGATACACAAAATACCACTAGAAATGGGTCCCTACCATATGGGTGGCTTCAAAATTGGCTATGGCTTGTGTTATTCATTCTTCGCTACAAAGGGACAGATGTCCAACATGTTAAGTAATGTCGTTTTCCTTTTCCTATATAAGTGCACTTCAATTAATGTCTCTATAGGCTTTCTCATCTTCACATTTGACACTTTCAATATCAAGATTTGCTAGAATAAGGGGACTTTCAAAATAAATGGTGTATTTGATTCTTCCAGTAAGATAGGATTCAGGAAACCTCCATAAGCAGTATGTATCCTGGTGTGGACAAAGAAATTAGCAGCATGAATAACCGAGCCCCTTTCTCCTCGGTCCACCGTGACAAAACGTGAGACTGATGGCAACAGTTCATCACAGAAGAAAGGACTCACTAAGTCGGTATCACTAACAAATATTAATTTGATAGAACAGAAAAAAGAATTCTGTATTTTTCCCACTTCAGTTGCTACTGCTGAGCAGAATGCATCAACTGAGCATAGCAAGATGGTTTCAAATGATCCAGAAAAACTGTTTTCAAATTTTCCAAAACTGTTTTTGTGCAAAAATTAAAACCATTGGTGATTTTGAACATCTCATTATTTTTGTTTCCAAAAACATGAAATTTAAAAAAAAAAAAAAAAACACACACACATGCCCTAACTACATGTCAAATGTAGACTACTTCCTGAGTGAATTCAAATAGCTAGAAAAGTTAACTAAACATTCATTCATGTAGTCAAGTTCATGAGCAGCTATAATCGCAGCTCACTCTCGGGGGTTCGGTTTCCATAGCAATCAGGAATATAATATAATAATGATAATGGAAAATACAAAAGAACAAATACAAAGCCATATCAGTACATGCCAATCCAATTGTGTTTATTACACCATATCTATACAAATGAGCATAAAGTCTTCAGGTTGAAGAGAAAAGATCATAGAGCAGTCCTTAATCAGGGTTCGGGTACCAGATGGTGTTGACTTGAATGGGAAGTGGATACTCCTTCCTCAATGGCACTAGGATTGTCGTCTGCAGATTTAAGTTTAGCATGCGTACCTCTAAATTTCTCCTCCTTGCGGATCTCTTCATCAACATCCACATCATCATCAATCGCTAGCGTCACAGCTTCCGTTCCACGAGGTCCCTTCACAACAGCCTCCTTCACCTTCAAGTGTTCATGAACATGTACAATATCGGTTTCTTTTACCTTCTCCTTCTTCTTCTTCTTCTTCTTCTTGATGATGATGCAAAAGAGAGCAATCGCAAAGAATGCAAGGAGAAGGAGACCAGCACACGAGACAAAAATGATAATTATAACAGTAGAGCCACCATGGTGCGGTGATGACGGAGGTGGTGGCGGAATGATATGAGGAGGTGGAGGAGGAATGGTGCGAGGTGGTGGCAGGGGTTTCACTGCCGGAGGTGGTGGGGCAGGAAAATGTGGGAAGTAAAGGGCAGGAAGAGGAGAGGCCATTTGGATGTTGTGAAAATTCACGTTTTGGAATGGCTTGATGTGGTGAAGGAAGTGTTTCTGGGTACCTATTTGTAGTGAAGGCTCTGATAATGTTGTGTCTACAATGCTTCCAAGTTTCCTGAGACTTGACACTCATGCTAAGATATGCATAGTTGTTTTCATTGATTGTTTTGGAGAACACTTAAAATCTACATGTTAGGAGGCTTTTATTCCTAGGCCATAAGATATGAATATTTGGTTGATGGATGGTGTATCTTTGTGGGAATGTAGGTTTCACAGGTCACTAACTTTCATTCGCTTTAAGCAATCTCCACCCGTAAAATTTGGGAAGGACTGGTTAGAGCTGTGCTTCAATTTTCTTGATACTCTTATCAAAGTATTTATATGGTTACATTGTAATGGTTTGGTTTGTACAGAATTTTCAAGAGCTACTTTATCTTACAGGTTTGAGTTTTAATTTATAGGTAGACCAATGAAAAAAAAAAGAAAAAAAAAGAAAAAGAAAAAGAAAAAAGGGCCACAGAAACAGGCAAGGATAGTTTTCAGCAATTAAACAAATTGCTTATGGCTATGCGTTACACTTTTTGTTTTCTTTCTCAAATTTATCTACTTCTAAGTATAGGTATAAAAGTCACTAAACAAACTTATTGGTAATTGAAATTTTACAGAAACCCCAAGAAAGTGATGCTTCAAGTAATGGAATTTATTTGCACATGTTCAATGCACAATAAATAGGTGGAAATGAACTAGTGGAATCTCTGCAGGGAAGGAAATTCAAATTACAGTATTAGAACATTCACAGATGAACTCCGGAATGCCGATAGATCACACATTATAGCAAGAGAAGAAAATTTACTTACAAATTTCTATCTTCATTGAAGGGTAATCCTGTCCTGTGAAAGCAGATAAGAGAAAAGTATCTCATTCTACATAAGCTAAAATCAGCAATTGATGATTGTCAGTCCAGGTACCCACTTGTGGCATGAGCTTCACTCCGGAATGCATACATAGAAGTAACATGCAGTACCATTACCAGAACTGTGAAATTCTTCACTACATAATGTGTGATGTGATGTCCGAAAATGGGCTTCACTCATTGTATGGGGCGGTCTTTTTGCACAATAACATAGAACAACAAGACAAAGAAGACTTGCACAACTGACAAAACTTTCATATCCCTGGGATATATAAAATCTGAATACCACACCAACTAGTTTATCCATGTTCTTCCAATGATTTACTTGCACAACCAAAAACCATATTCTCTCTGTCACTAATACCAATTTTGAGGTTGCATTCCCCAAAAAAAACCATTCATAAAACACAAGTGGGGAATGACATGAGTGGAAGATTTAATTAGCTTTTATACTCTGATCATATAATTTCAGTAGCTTGTAACAATAGGTGAAGAAAACCACTATCATTCCAAAAGAAAATATCATAATTATCTTAGGATGTGTTGGCACATAAATTTCAACCAAATTTATGTTCAAATTTCAAATTCGGTCAATCAGTTAATGACACACATAGAGCCTATGATAGGATTGTTGTAGGTAATCACTTTCTAAAATGATCAACTTGATCCATTGAAGTGCATAAATAAAACGTCTTATGTCAGCAACATTATTCAAGATACTCAGATGACACGTGGAGCCAACGAAAGATGACACCTGTAGAGTCTACAACAGAGACACCACACAGGATGAAATCCAAAGGATCAATACGGTTAATCAGATATGGTTACACCTAAATTCAAATGGCGTTATCATTCAATTTAAAATTCAAATGGCATTATCATTCAATTTGAAATTCATATTGAAGATGAGGCACTCTTATCACATAAATGGTCCTCTATAAATATGAGGACCATCACACAAGAGAGGGGACGGAAAATCAGAAGTTAGAGAATCAAAGGTTAGAGAGAGAGAGTGAGAGTGAGAGAGAGAGAAATCAGGAGTTAAAGAAGTCTTCACAAGAAAGAATAGGAGAAACCCAGAGAATTCAAGAGTCTACGCTACAAACGCATAATGGCGATGAATAGGTAAAGGGTTCCAAGCCCAAGAATTGTACTCTGTATTCAAGGGTTTAAAACTCACAACAATTTCAATAAAATATTTCTTTTTCTTATATTATTTATGTTAATTTTCTTGTTCTTCATTAATCGGAGGTTTCATTTAAATAAAATATGTAATTAAGGATCTGAAATACAGGTCGGAAATAGGAACCTGCTATTCAAATAATCAAACATTTGTAACATGAATTTTGAAATATGTTGAAACACTTCACGTTTCAAAATTTGTGTCTACAGGATGATCCAAACCTAAATAAAGAATGGTTTAAAAATACACAAGAAGCCACGTTAATTGCCAAAAATCATTCAAAGAAGCAGAACATTATACCAGGATAGAAGGAAAATTTCTATAACCCAAGGCAAATCAAATTGGATGCCCTTAATTGTGGGTTCTTCTAAACAATGATGTTTAAGTACAGTACCACCACAACCACCCACATCCACCATTGAATACAGCTCTTCAAAGTCTGATATATTTCCATAATCTTTTTAATGAACAAAACATTGCATTCTCTCATTGAGGATTTCAGAAGCTCAAGCTACCTGGCATCATTCCCAACCATAATCATTGCCCTTTGGGGTGCTTCTCCTTTGATGTGAAGAAGAAACTATATTTACTCTTCACAAAAAAAAATAGCATTTAGGAGTTGAATTCCTTGATAGTCAACTCAAAAGGGTGACAATGTTCAGGGCCTTGAGGCCCAGCCCTCCAGTGTGCCAACTAATAAAACTGTGTAACAAAGAGATGAAGAATCTCCAGCAATTTGAATAGCTAAATAAGAGCCATAAGGAATTTTCTTGCTCCAAAGTCCTCCCAAAAGAAGAAAAAGTGATTTTGATGACTCATGCAGATCCAGACCTTAAAAAAATGGAGTTACTTGCATGATACCCTCACTTTCTAGCCAAATTGTCCTCCAGACTTGAGCACATGAGTCTACACAAATTTATCCTGTGCCGCTATTCATCGACTGGAATCACTGGATGGCTTGGTCTCTGCTTAAGTGACTTGACAGGAGAAGAGCCACACTCTTAGTCTTCTATGTGGAGGGGGAAAAAATACAAAATTCAATTTTAGTAACAACCCTCCCACCAAAATCCAGCTACATTGAGCGAAACTCGTCATACCTTTTTCTGTCATTGTCCTCCTCATAGAAGAGCTACTCTCTTAGTCTTCCATGTGGAGAAAATACTCAATTTTAGCAACATAACCCTCATCTTTCATCAATGCTGTCAAATCCTTCAACACTGCATGTATTTCATCAGAACTGGGATGAAATTTATCCCCTGCAACAAATACATTTGTCTTCTGTCCCACTACAATCCAGCTACATCCAGGGAACTTCCTCGCACCTTTTTCTTTCATCATTCTCCTCACAGAATTAACCCCATCCCAGTTCCCCGATGCAGCATATATATTCGAAAGCAACACATAGGGAGAAGAATTTTGGGGTTCTAACTCGATGAGTTTCTCAGCTGCCCACTGCCCTCTTATGTCATCCCCATGTATTCTGCAAGCGCCAAGGAATGCGGCCCACATCATAGCATCAGGTTCAAATTCTTGTTTGTCGATGAACTCCTGTGCTTCATCAAGAAAGCCCCATCGACCAAGAAGATCGATCATACATGCACAGTGATCTACTCTTGGTTGAATCCCATAGCAATTAACCATAATATCAAAGATTTGGCGGCCTTCAGATACCCTTCCTGCATGACTACATGCAGTGAGAACTCCAAGGAAAGTCACATCATCGGGCTTCACATGGGTCTGTTTCATCTCATCAAAGGTCCGAAGTGCATCTTCTGCATACCCATTTTTTGCAAATCCTACTATCATTGAGTTCCAAGAAATAACATCATTTTTACTACTCATTTCGGTAAAAACTAGCACTGAACTTTTCATATCCCCACATTTAGCATACATGTCTATCAATGCGCTACCTGTTAACTCATCCGAGTAAAAACCAGTATGGAAAATGAGAGAATGGATCTCTCTACCATCTCTCAAAGAAGCTAAGATGGCACATGCTCTAAGGACACTCACAAATGATGCTTGGTCTGGCATGGCATCAAATCTTCGCATTTCTCGATAGAACTGCAAAGCCTCCTCACTAGAATCATTTTGTGCATGCCCTGAAATGATCGCTGTCCATAATACCACACTCTTTGGAGTTGAGAACTCTGAGAAAAGAATATTTGCATCTGTTTTTCCATGGGAGTTCATATACATGCCTAAAAGAGAGACACCCAAGAAATCATCATCATATAAAAGCCCAGTTTTCAGTATAAAGCAGTGGATTTGCCTTCCGAGATTCAGAGTAGAAGGTCCACAACATGCATCCAAAAGACATGAAAAGGTAACTTCGGATGGCTTCAAACCTTCAGAGAGCATAAAATGAAACAGGTTTACTGCTTTCTCTAAATTGTTTTGAGCATATCCAGCAATCAGAGCATTTGTGGAAACCAAACTCCGCTCAGGCATGGAAACAAAAACTTCACATGCAGTGCCAATGGCCCCACACTTGGCATACATGTCAATAAGAGAGCTTCCACTATAAAGGCTAGTTTCTAAACCATATTTGACCGATAAACAATGTACTTGCATTCCTTTATTAAGAGATCGAAGATTTGCACAAGCACTGAGTATACTAGCCAAGGACACTTCATCAGGTACAATACCATTGGAGTTCATTCTCCAAAACAGTTTAAAAGCCTCGTCCTCATTTTCCTCCTGCACATACCCAACAATAATTGCATTCCAAGAAACATTATCACGATTCCTCAGGAGCTCAAATTGTTGCCTTGCTTCATCTAGATCCCCAGTTTTAGCATACATATCAACTAATGTGTTTCCAACAAATAAGTTTGCTTCAAGTTTGTTCTTGATTATACAAGAATGTAATTGGCGCCCCATTTCTAAGTTTTTCAAGCAACCACAAGCACTTAGAATGCTAGTATAGGTAAATTCATCAGGATGGAAACCCAAATTCCTCATACGAAAGAATAACTCCAAGACTTCAGAGGCATAACCATTCTGTGCATGACCTCCAAGCATTGCATTCCACAAAACAACATTCTTCTCATCCAGATAATCAAACACCTCCTTTGCAGCTTCCATTTTCTGACACTTGGCATACATGTTAATTAAAGAACTTCCCACGTAAACATTAGAATCTAACCCCTGTTTCGTTGCCTGAGCATGAACCTGGAAGCCGTAATCAAGATTCACCAAACTTGCAATGGCACTCAAAACACTACCCAATGTGGATCTTGTGGATTTAACACCAGCTTTCCTCATATTTTGGAAAAATTCGACGGCTTCCCATTCATAACCTCTCTTGGCATGCCCTGAAATCATCACATTCCATGCTACAACATTCGGGATTGGTATTTGGGAAAACAAGCGACGAGCATCATCAAGCCTCCCTAGCCCCATACAGGCACTTATGACAGTCACAAATGCCACCTGATCCGGGAAGTGGCCTAGTTTCTGCATATCTTCAAACAATTTTAGTGCCTCCTCAGGCAAATCAATTTGAACATACCCAGCAATGATTGCAGTCCAAGAAACTGTATCGGGGTCCTCAGCGCAATCAAATATCTGACGAGCATCAATCATGTTATTAAATTTAGAATACATGTCAATAAGAGAACCTTCACAAAAGGAACTCAACTCAAGCCCCATCTTAATAACATCACAGTGAACTTGTTTCCCAAGCTCAGCATCCATCAATCTAGCACAAGCAGACAAAACAACAGCAAAAGTAAACTGATTTGGTGACACCCCACGATTCCTCATGGACCCAAAATTCCGAATCACCCGTTCCAACAATCCCTGCCTTGAGTACATTGACAAAACCGAATTCCAAGCCACTACATCTCTGGTTTTAAGCTCATTAAACGCCTTCTCAGCAAACTCCATATTTCCACACTTGGCATACAAATCAACAATGGAATTCCCCAACTGCCCATCCGATCCGAACCCAAGTTTCAATCCATGTGCATGGACAATCCTACTGGCTTTTGAAGCAAAAGCAAGTCTTTCGGGCATTTCGTCGAACAGCCTGCGGGATTGAATTTGTTTGCAGTGTTGCAGACATATATGAAGGAGATGGGTATACATAGGATGCTCTGAATTTGAATTAGCTTCAGAGCATAGAAGTGGGTGACTTGTTTGTTGTGGGATTGTAGTGAAATTATTGGGTTGGTGATGAAAAGAGTGAGAGTTTGGTTTGTGTAGCAGTACTCTGAAATGACTTGTGTGACGCATTGAATGGGAGGCAGATCGGGCATGACTCTCTCAGCCTGGAGGCTAAAAAGTTAACTGAATTTGAAAGGGGTTTGTTCGGTTTGGTCGTTGGCTTGTGTTTGGTGGGGTTTCAAAATTTTAGCGCCAAATCATGCATTTGACTGTTGATTTAAAGTAAAAAGACATAGTTCTAGATATGTTTGTGGGAAAATGATTGGTGACCGTAAAAATTGTGGCTCAAATGTCTCTAATTGTCAGTTTTGGTAACTTTGTTTGTTTGTTTATTTTATTTTATTTTATTTTTTTTAACCTGATAGGGAAATTTGAGCTATTAGGGGCACCCAAATTCGGGCCCCCTAGCATTGCCGATGTTTGTGTTATCAAAACTGATTAGGGGCTCGAAAAAAAGGGGCACTAATGCCCCGAAATTCCCAAAAAAGAAAAACAGAAAAACAGTTAAGGCAAAAAAAAAAAAAAAAAAAACAATTACCCAAATTAGAAATTAGGGGCATTAAGAGACAGTTGGTTGTGTGTTTTTTTAATATTTTTTTTTTCTCTTTATTTTTTTAAAATTTTTTTAAAACATATTTTGTTATGTTAAAAGTTGTAACAAGATCCTTACATCAAAATTCTTGTGGCCAAATAGAGGATTAAGATTTTTTATAAGATATATCTCTATTCATATGATCTGAAGATATGTATGTACCAAAATACTTGTACCCAAATAAAGGATCAAGATTCTCTATGGAGATACCTCCCTCTCCATATGGTCTGGAAATGTGCATGTCGATCGTTTGGTTGGTCATCCAGATAGATGTCAATTGACACACTAATAAACAAAGGTGACAACCGTGATTAACAATGGTGACTTCGGTCATCCAAACGATCGGCAGTTGATACACTGGTAGATAAGGTGTGATAGAAGCAATCGTTCGAGAGGTTATCTGGTCAGATGTTCGGGAGGTCATCTGGTTGGATGTCCATCTTATGTAATTCGAGTGTACAATTTAAACCGCAAGATACTTCATTAATGAGGTGGCATAAGCTCTTCATATGCTCAGACTATATAAAGAAAGAGATATCTCTATAGAGAATCTTGATCTCCAAATAGAACCACACAAATGTAAAAAAATATTTATTATTGTTGTGTCTAATTTTTTTTTGCATAGGAAACTTAATAGTTGCCTTATACTATTTTTAAAAAGTCAAAAAAAAAAAATTATTACAAAAAATTAATTTTTTATTAAATAATTAATTTTCAAAACATACCATGCCAAGTGTGTTTGATATGACATTTGTGTTTCGTTCTTATTTGATATAATATAATATTTAATTAATTATGTTCCGTTCTTGTTTATTTTTCGATGTACCAGAAAAAATATGACATTTATGTCATCATCAAGGGTGACCATTGGCTTGGTGGCCTACTCAATTCGCCTAATCTGGTCCCATCAAGTTGCCCAATTTGGTCCAATATGTGCAGGAATAGGACAAGTATTGCCGCCCGTAAAATTGGATTAGACTAAGATTTTGACTTGTTTTATATTTTGGATTCGGTTTGCTATCAAAATTTATAATTCGGCCAGGTCCAACTTAACTCATCTATTTATAAAATATTAATTTTAATTTTTTATATTATTTAGTTACATAATAAACTTGAGGGAAAAAATATATATATATATATATATATTATTAAGATGGTGAAATTCATTTAATAGTCTTACAAGATAATAATAAATAAAAAATTAATAATATGTCAAGTTTTATAGATAGACTTGAGATTTAAAAATTCCTTTATATCACACTTGAAATAACTATATTATATTTAATGTTATAACTCAATCGATATCTACTCCTATCATCAATACTTCTTTACATATGCCTACCAGTCTTCTGAAGTTTGATCTTCCAAGTTTATTGGAATTTGCCAATGCAGTTTGATGCATTTTGTCCAAATCACAGGAGCTTTACATGAAAATAGAATTTAGTGAAGCTTTTTTTTTTTTTGAAGATGGAAAAATATAAGACTTAATATATTGTACATTCGACAATAAATCGTTCAATAAAGTATATCAGAATATAAATAGATCCAACCACTATGTAAAAAGGATACAAGTCTCCACATAGGGAGAAAAAACAAACCTCCATGTAAGGAGGAGATAACCTCCATGAAAGGAGGCAACCTCTATATAGAGAGATATTATTACAACACCAAAAAACAAAACATAAAAATAAAGCAAAAATGATTGCCACCAAACAAACAATACCAATCACTTTCATGATTCATTCATCATCGCAACTAGTAACTTTAGTATCTTAATCCCCACCTCTACGTTACAAATTAAAACATTATAGACCTAAGGTGGTTGTCTAACGTATAACGATACATTTAACAGTATCAGATCTTAGTCATGAATCAGATCTAAGACAAAATCTAAAAGCTTTCTTAGTAATAAGCCGATGATGGAGACAAGAAGAGCGGTAATAGCTAGTATGGTGATAGAAACCGCAGGAGAAGAAATAGAGGGGAGATGAAGGTTAAAAGCCTCACCCTCTCCCCGAAAGAGCAGAAAAAGATAAAGCGGATAGGGTTTCTTAGAGAGAGAAGGGGAATAGGGTTTCTTAGAGCTATTTGAATTTAGTGAAGCTTGAAAAACCTAAAACAAAAAATTGAACAGCTTAGGGCTCAAATTTACCATAACAAATGAATGCAAAATTCAAGCAAAGTTCATGATTCACAATCCCGTTGATTTTGAATCAGTACATTCAAATAGCTCTGTGAACTAATTTCCATTTAATCAAAGCCAATTGGGTTCTTCAATTGCATTTAATGAATTGTAAACAATACTTTCTTTCTTCTTTTTCGTTTTCTTATTGATGCTGGAAATTAACATTTGGCAAAAAGGGACATCAAGAAAATGTGAAAAACAAATCGAAACATCGTTGATGCAGTTGCCATCTTCTGTCATTCATTGATTGAAGGTCTAGTTGTATTTGGCAATCTCCGACCACGAACAAATGAACTGAACAGGTGCAAAGCTCTTGATGGCTGTGCATAGGGCACCATATGAGCTGCACCCCTTACAGTCGCAAAAGTTAATAAATTTCCGTACTCGGTCACCCAACCTCCCACCTATTTAAAACAAGAAAATGAACAAGTAGATTACACTTGTGCTAGGAACACAAGAATTTCAGAGAATATAAGTTTCAAGGACTTGTGTGTGAAATTGATAGAGAAACAAGACAGCATTAAGTACCTGCCCTTTGTGAAACCAAGCTCCATATGGGACTGTGATCTTGAAATGTAGATCATGAGCTAGTTCGCGGACAAGTGTGCGCGAACCGAGTAATGGCACGACAGAATCTTGATCCCCACTACATTTGGGTAAATTTGAACACCATCATATTTGTGATAAACAACGATATACAAGGGAAATTATTTCTATTTTCATTATAATCAACAGTTATACCTGAAAATCCAAACTGGGATGTGATTTTCGATTAGCCTTTTAAGCAAGGGCAGGATATTGATGTTTCCATCAGTGCTGCTGTAGTTCACAACACTGTCCAGTAAAGGAGAAAAATGAGTATACTTAAGTACTAATCTTAAATATCTTGACATACCATGAGAGATCAATGACAAGCTTTGGTAAATTGGTAAATAATACTGAATTTTTACTCGCTTACTTTATGCATAATTCATTATTTCTCTAAGTTGGTTGAAAGCTCATTGTAAATACTGCTTGGAAAAAATACTTACTCACTGCACATAGACCAGTCATATGCTAAGTTGGTTCTATTTGCATGAAGAGCCTTCTGAACCTCGGGAAGGTTGAAATAGAAGCGCCTTTCATAGCTCATGCACACATCAACCCCAACACTAATCTTGGTAGCCTTCAATCAGAAATTTCATCTTTATAATTCTTCGATGAAAACAGTTAAAAAAAAGCTGGTGAATGTAAGGAAAAAAAAATTACCATTTTTCGCAATCGTAGCTCTTGCTGTACTAAAGATGGATAACAAACATCAAGGATCACATCATAGTTGTTGATATAATCACCTACAATGCTGTTTGCTTCAGATATAGCATTGTTACATGAATCGGTGACATTGTGTGGAGAAGTGAAGGTATAATCCTCAAAAGCACAGTCACTCATGATGGTGAGGCCAATTTCATCAGAAATCATTCCATGCGACCAAAAAAATTCATATGTTGCTGGAACATCGCGATCAAGTTTGAGAAGTGGATTCCCAATCTAATCGAAATAATGAGAAAGAAAAAAACAAATATGTCAGAAACCGCTAGATATTAAGTAAAATTTTGAATAATAAAACCAAGATTGTTTATTTACTAATAAAAGCAGGCTGATCAAAACCAGTGTCAAGTTGTTCTTACAGCAATGCTTTTCAGGTTGAACTTAAAACCGTTGGAATGTGCATTATGGTCAAGAATGGCAATGGCCAACTGTGGTATGTAATGCCCTGCAAAAACACATTAACATGTACATGAAACTGTTGACATAATTATAAGGGAAAACAAAGTAAATAGCAAACAGAGTAACTACAACATTGATCACAACCAGAACCAGATTGTTATTTTGTTTTTAGTTGGATAATTATGTTTTCATGAGCAACCTTCCAAATTAATGATTCAAAATGTTTACAGAACTGATCGTATCCTTATCCTTTTTTAATTTTAAATTAATTGATCATAGATAAAAACACCAAATTGACCAGACTTCCTTTTGGTTTTGTGGGAAACCAAACCAAAACAAGAACTATGAGAAAGCATGCTGTTTCTGTCATATTCAAGAAGCATAGCATCATTGACAACGAGGTACTCATACTCTTGTCTTGCGGCCATGGTTTTGAGCATTTTTCTGTTACAATTTCTGGGCTCTACTTATCCAAACATCAAAAACAGCTTAAAAAAGGTGTGTTTTCGACATAGTATTCATTGAAAAAATAAGTCCATTACCAGACTTAGGAGTTTCCATTGTACTTTCTTACCTGCATAGCTTTCTCCTGTGAGGAACAAATCTCGGGATTTGAATTCTGGAAACTTCTCATACCATTTCATCATGAACATATGCATATCACCAGCTGCCAAAAACAATCGACACATAAATTTTCGAAAAATGTAAGACACAACATATGGGGGATAAGATATATAGTTTCATATATTTATATGTCATGTATAAGAAAAGATACTTATTATATGACACATATATGCTATTTAATTCAAACACAATAAAAAATGCTATGGAACTAATTTCTAAACTCTAAATGAGGAGAATAGGTATAATTTTACATTGGTTTTCTTTTATCATTGGATTTCAGGTTATTTTATTTAAAATTATATTCATCATGTTTGGTTTCACTTTTTTGAGTTATTTTTCAAAAAAATGATTAGAAAACTATGTTTTGAAAATGGATGTGTTTGGTTTTCCAAAAAATGCATTATTGTAATTTCAAATTTCCCTCCACAATTGCAGAGAGAGAGAGAGAGCTGCTTCTAGAATACATTTAACAAAATAAAAAAGAAAAAAATTTGTCACATCAGCACTAGTCCCATGTTTGTATTATGTATGTATGTACAAGATAGGTCCGAAAAAAGAGAGCAAGACAGAGTTTAGTAGTAGTAGGAGTAGAGCAATAGGCTGTAGTACCTCATATCTACTGAGATCACGTGAAGAATAAAATTGAAAAATAATCCGAAACAGAGATTCTAGACAACCAAACAATAACTCTAAAATTTTCAAAAAAGTAGGCCTGAAAAACCAGAACCAACCAAGTAGATTGTATTTCATGTGAGTCTAAGCGTTGAGCACATTTTTACCAAGTGTAATTTAAAAAAAAAAGGGATACGTTTGGAGGTGTGTCTGGCAACAACAGTTGATAAGTGTGTCACGAGTGTCGTGTCCGTGTTTCTTCTACCACATATAATTGCATAAAACTTTCTGCTGTATCACATATTCAAAATTTTGCAACTATTGACACATTTCATCTTCAACATCATCTATTCTCAGAAAATAACACTTGAATTAGTCAATTTTAGTGGTAAGATGGGTTTGGGATTATATTCTTACCCGTGGAGTCATCACCACAGACATAATCCGAAGTTGTATTGGAGTATGACCATCCTACCCCTGCTGGAGACTCAACAAAAAGGAGATTTGAAGCTACAAAAGGTAAAAACAGGAATTAAATTAGTAAACTGAATTAACAATAATCACTAGAGAGTATAACCAAGTCCAAACAGCATTCTATGCATATTCTACCTTTATTCCATGACATCGAATTTCTTCTGAGGCCCCGGCCATCGCCTTTAGGGAAGAAAGGGCCCAACTCTGTAAAGGCACCCCCACCAATTGAGGAGCAACCTGGGCCTACACACAGAAGTTGAACCTTAAAATTCGCACCGTTTAAGAGATTCCAACTTCACAAAACTGGATAAGTTTGCATTTTCCCTCGACTTGCACAACATTGGATAACACATCAATTAACCCATTAAAAAACATGTACTTCTCAGAGGATTAGAATATTGTTAAAGCTTAAAAAAAATATATATATATATATTTCCTCCACATTTCACTTTGTCATGGTAATTGAATAGCTTGGTGGTTTTCATGACTAGAATGTAGGCCACATTCACAGAACATGTCAACTCAATTTTACAAACAATTTTTCATTTTTCATTTGAACCTAAAAATGAGGTCCAATTGCCAAGATGTGTTTCTTTGGGCTATTTTTAAGATTCTAACTGTAATAATGGTATTAAAATTTGAAAATTTTCTTAAATTCTCTGGATATCAGATGCAGTTCAGGAGCAGAATCATCTGAAATTGAAGCTTATCAATTGAAACTTACAGTAAAAATTATATATATAGAGGGGAAAAAAAAATAAAAGAGTGGAAATCACTAAGCCCAATTGTTAATATATATATATATATATATTTTTTTTCAGTAGTGAATATAACAGTAATTGCTAGTCTACCAATATATCTACAGCCACTACAGAAGACCAAAAAAGCAACAGTTCAAAGATTCTTGAGTAAATTAGCAAAACAAGAGTGAGTGAATATTCAAAACAAAAGGCAAAAGGGGGCACAAGACCAACAACCCAAAACAAGAACAGCAACCAAAGGGTTAACAGTAGAAAGAATTTACCAATAAAGTAGACAAAAAAATGTCCCTGTAAAAGTAAACACACTTGGGCAACATGAAAATTTACAGAACTAGCAGTTTTGTTTGTTTGTGAAGAAAGAAAGAGAAAGTGAGAGAGAGAGAGAGAGTGAGAGAGAGAGAGAGAGAGAAAGGGGGGGGGGGGGGGGGTTGACTTCAATCAATCAATGTACTTGGCCTAAAAAGCAAGAAAATGAAATGAAAAAGAAAACCAACCTCCATTGAGCCAGAGAGTGAGGGGCTTCTGAAGAGAGTCCTGTTCAGCTTCAACAAAGTAGTAAAATAAACTCCTCCCAGCTTTCACATCCACATCAACATACCCAGCATACTGCCTGAACCCAACATTTGGCTGCCCAGGCAACCTCACCACCAGATCTTCCTCTGGAAACCCATTCACACCAACAACCAAACACAAAACAACCAACCCACAAAACCACCACATACCCATCTCTCACCAAACTCAAATTTCAAGATTCTCAAAGAAAATCCACAAAATTTATCCACTCTTTCTGAGAACTTTTTTTCCAAATATATACAACAAAAACAAACACAAAATCAAAAAGTGAGATTTTTGAAATGGTAAAAGAATTCTGGTGAGAGAAGGCACGTGAATTGTGGATTGCTTTATCTAAAAGGTATATGGTATAGCTTTCAAGATCTAAATTAAAGAAAATTTACATATATTTGGACAGCTTTTGAGAGACGGAGAACTATATATATATATATAAACATATGATATAAAGCTTGCATATATATATGTATGTACGAGGGAGAGGCAGTAAATTGCAGGTTACTGCTGGGGGAGTAATACTTATGAGTCCTTTGGCATATATGCTGGCTTTTTGGCTAAATATATGTTTGATATAGGATATATATATATCAATAATGTTCCAGACGTCCTTTTCCCCTCATTTCTTTTAACCCCTTTGATTGGTCAGTTTTTTTTTTTTTTTTTTTCTTTTTTCTCCAATCACCATCCACGTGCGTGGGTGGTAATTAGAGGACATCTCAATCGTGACCCTATATATATATATACAAAAATGCTTAGGACCTCTAATTTAGAGGTACCACTAGTGATGTGGCAATGGGTCCCCCACTGCCACAACCAATCATGTGTTTTGATTTTTTTTTTTTTTCCTTTTCCACCTCATTAAAGGTGGGTTTAGAGATGCCTTTTTAGAGATCTCTAGCATTGTTGATATATATACAGGGAGAAAGAGACAGATAGAGAGAGAGATGGGTTGTTGCTGTTGAGATCCAGTTGGCATCTTATAAGCCGCTAAAGTATAACTAAGCCCAGTCAAAAAGGTCAAAACCAGAACAATTGGAGTATCTTCTTTTTTTTTTAAAACTAAATAAATATTATTTAAAAAAATTACCTTACTATGTTAAGATAATTACATGTGTAGCCTACACATATGTGGGATTATTTTCATGTAAGAGTTTATGTACATTCTATATATTAAAATTTTGAATTAATTATCTTTGTTTGATTTGAATTGATTTTTTGAAAAAAAATTGATATACAAATTCACTTTTTAGACTCATTTTATAGATAATGATATGTAAGTTATATGATTAGTTGATTATCAGAGAAAATATGAGAGAGAGCGTTACCTTTAATGTTCTAATTGATTGTCATATCACTCAATTTAAAAATTGAGTCTAATTTTTTGTCTTAAATAAAAATACTCTTTTTGAAATGTGAATTTTTTGATTTCGTACTTTTTTTGAGAAAATTATTTATAAGTCCTATTATGGGAACTTATTTAATGTGAAATTCTGTGTAATTTCTTATAAAGTTTCAAGTCCTATTTAGATAGGAATATGTTCCATAAGATCCTATGAGTTATAAATAAATGGTATTAGTGTACTATTATATCCCTTATTTATTTTCATATTATAGGTTATTGTATCATTCAGTATATTACGTTTTTTTTGGCTTTCAGGAAAGTGGATTGTGCAGGCTACGTCCGTGGGTGTGGGTGTGGATGTCGCCTTCATCGCAAATTTTGATTAATTTTGAAAATGTTGCTTGTTTGGATGAGAATATGGCCAATATTGTCGTCAAGGTTGGAGGTTGTGTTTTGTTTGTTTCTGCTGATTTGGACTCCAAGTGGTTGAGGAAATGAGATATGGTTTTTGCTTCTCCAATTGGTGAGGTTTGTTGTTGTGTCGTGCCAATTGTTCATGTTTCACTATCATCTTATTTAATATGGCTTTGACAATCTATTACAGCTATCCATTGGCACACTTTCATTAGCCTCCAATGACGTTACATGTAGGTTGTAATGTTAACCCACATCCACAACGTTGTTATGTCTTTTATGTGTTCATTCGGTTGTATTTGTCTTTGAATGTGTGTTGTGTCGTTGTTGTATTCAGTGTTTACATACGTATCACATTACATTGCGCAAAATTACTAAGTTTTTAATTTTTTTAATTGAATGTGGATTGAACCCCGTCATATGATATCGAAGTTACGGTGGGTTGGGGGTGACGATGGTTCAATACATAGGTTAGGTTGGGATGTTATATGTTATATTTAGGAGGTTATATTATTCATAATTTAACGGTGGAGTATTGAAATGTCATATTAGGTTTGGGATGAGAAACATATAGGATGTCACGGTGGGTTTGGGATGTTACATGTTACATGTTACATTTACACTGGGTTTGGAATGAAAAGCATATGAAAATGTCTCATTGGATTTGGGATGTTACAAGTTACATTTATATTTTGAATTTCAAATTTCCAATCATATAGATATGATCACAGTCTATGGTAATATTGAATTACCTATATATGGTATTGCTATTAATCAAGTTATTTTGAATTTCAAAAGCATATGAGAATGTTACGTTGGGTTTGGGATGCTACATGTTATATTTGCGTTTTGAATTTCAAATTTCCAACCATATAGATATGATCACAATCTATGGTAACATTGAATTTCACATATATGGTATTGCCATTAATTAGGTTATTTTGAATTTCAAATTTCTAACCATATAGATGTGATCATAATTTATGGTAATATTGGATTTCCATATATGGTATTATCATTAATCAAGTTATTAATTAATTAAGATTGAGGGTAGACGTGTCCACAAGAAAAATCACAGGACCTATTAGGTTATAAGTTTTTTCATAGGACTATATCTTCCATAAGTCTTCAAATAGGACTTATAAATAATTTATTTTTTGTCTTTTGTCAATTTTTTTAATATTTTAAGTAAATTTTTACTTCTTAAATGCACTTAAAAAAATAAAATATTTATGAAAAAAAATTTAAAATTTTTAATAATATACAAGAATATGAAAATGTAATAAATTTTTATATTTTTTTTTATATTTGATGAATTTTTAAAGATTTTTTTCATAAATATTTATACTTTTTAATTATATCTAGGTTAAGTACATCTAAAAATTTTAAAAAAATATTAAAATATTAAAAATTTTGACTAAAAACAAAAAATATATATATAAAAAATAAAAAAATAAAATTTTTTGAAATATGAATTTAATTTTCTGAAACCAAACAAGGTGTATAGTGTTTCTAGCTACTAGCATTATGTGTGTGTGAGAGAGAAAGAAAATGAAAAATGTTTTGGAGTTTAAATTCTTGAGCTCTAAAGTCAGTGAGGGCCTCACTTACTGTGATGTGATGTTTTGGTCTGTGATGTGATGTTTTGGTCTTGATTTGTTTTTTTTTTCTCCTTATTATGTTATTAGTGCTCTATTAGAATATCAAAATTAGTATTCTGAATCATTGTTGGAAAGGAAATATCTACCATGTATAGTGTAATAATCAATTTAAGAGGGGAAATTGTATGGAATGCACCACTTGCATCATATGCACTATAGTAGGGTGTTCATTTAAGAGTGTCTTATTTTGCAAACAAATTTGATAAACTTTGAGGTGCATCATATGCGCTATAGTAGGGTAGGGTGTTCATTTAAGAGTGTCTTATTTTGCAAACAAATTTGATAAACTTTGAAAACAAAATACGAAATTTGATTGATCCAAAATTATAGAATTTACAAGTTGTAAGTGAGATTAATATATTTTTTAAATATAAAATTCATAAATTTATACCAAAATAAAAAAATTTAAGTTTATTTTACTAAAATGCTCAAACCTTGAGTTTTTTTTTTTTTTTAATTGTCCCTTAATTTTGTAATTATATAATTATAAAATTATATACAAAACATACACGATAAATTATACCAAAATTGTAGGGAAAAATTGCATTTCAATGGAGTAGTGACAAAAAAAATTATATTTTCATGGTGGTGTAACTCTCCTATGTGCATGGTGTAAATTTATTATCAAAATTTTTATTATTATTTATAATGTAATTATTTTGTCACTATCTTATCTATTTACAATTTCTTCAAATTGTAGCAAGTAGGATCCACTATTAAAGAGATTAATCCACTCAAGTTATTTCAGTTCCTTTTTTATGATCAATTCTATAATTAATTTTATAATTATAAAATTATATACAAATATAGACAATAAATTATACCCAAAATTGTAGAAGGTAGGACACACTGTTAAAAAGATTGGTCCACTCAAGTTATTTCACTTCTATTTTTTTAAGGTAAGGCCACATTAAAGAAGTCAACTCAACATATTTCACTTCTATTCACCCAAAAAAAACAAAGAAACGAAGAAAGAAAGAAAGTTATTTCACTTCCATTTTTGTGATCAATTTTATAATTATAAAAATAAAATATAAGAGTTATTATTCTTATTCTATTTTATTTTAAATACACTTCTTTATTCTTATTATACATAGTTACATTAATATCCTTTCATACAAAATACAGTCTCTGAAAAAATTAAAATTTTAAGAGTGTGTATAATAAGGATAGCTAATAAAATATATTTAGAGAAAAATAAAGTGAAAATAGCCGTTCATAAAAATATATATGATAAATTATACCTAAAATTGTAGAATATAGGGTCCACTATGAAAGAAATTAGTCCGCTTAAGTTATTTCACTTCCATTTTTGTGATCAATTCTATAATTATATAATTATATACAAACATATATGATAAATTATACCTAAAATTGTAGGAGGTAGGATCCACTATTAAAAGATTAGTCCACTCAAATTATTTCACTTCTAGGATTCTATAATTAATTTTATAATTATAAAATTATATGCAAACATACCTGATAAGATTGCTAAATGCAGAAATACAAACATATATGATGAATTATACCCAAAATTATAGAAGATAGGGACCACTTTTAGAGACATTAGTACACTCAAATTATTTCACTTCCATTTTTGTGATCAATTCTATAATTATAAAATTATATACAAACATATACAATAAATTATGTCCAAAATTGTAAAAGGTAGGAACCACTATTAAAAAGATGAAAAATTTACCTATAATTGAGGAATATTGATCCGTTTAATCTCAATAATTTTTTTATAAATCAATTAGTCTTATTAATTTTAGAAATGTAAATTTAATACGTTATTTAAAAATTAGATTTACGATTATATCTTTATTTCTATTATTTTTTTTTTTTTTTTTTTCCTTTCTTCTTTTGTGCTAGAAATGTAACATACACAATTTATGGAAATTAATTTGGGATGAATTTTTATATGAATTTTTTTTTTATTTGGAAAACATTTCAAAATGAGTACAAAAATGACTTGAAATATGAGATTCTTCAAACATTTTAAAATAATATAGAATTCTTCAAACATTTCAAAACAAGTATAAAAATTTCTTAGTAAATTTTGAACAAATGTATAATTTCAAACTGTAATAATCAAACGTAACACTCAAAAAAATTCCTCAATATACTTTTTCTAAGCGTAACTCCCATAAAAACTCCTTAATGTAACACTTCCAATAGAACACACAAAAAAACTCATTAATATACTTTTTCCAAATGCAACACTCCAACGTAACACCAAAAAAAAAGGGGATGTGGGATTATTTAAACCATTCCAAAAAGAGTACAAACATTTTTTAGTAAGTTTTGAGTAAATGTATAATTTTAAACTGTGAGTGTTACATTTGAGAAAAATATACTAAGAAGTTTTTTTAGTATTTTTGTGTGTGTTACATTAGGGTATTACGTTTGAAATTACATTGATTGGAGTGTTATGATTGAAAAAAATACACTATGGCCATGTTTGTTTGGATGGATTGGATAATGGGGGATTGGAATGCAACGGATTGTTAGTCCTGGGATAAATAGTCCCTGAACTATTTGGTTGAAAATGACTATTTTAGTAAATTTCATGTTTTATTTGAAAATTATGAAAAATTATAACTTCTTAAAAGATCATTTTGTCTTTTTGAATTATTTACAATAATAATGTTAAATGTAAAGTATATTTTATTTTATTTTACTGACTACTTTTAATTTTATTTAAATACGATATTAGAAGTATATTTTCATTTATAATGTTGCTAATAGAAAAACAAATTATTATATATCACAAGATTAATTTACCTATGTTAAAAAAAAATCAACATGTTTAAAAAAAAAAATTAAATGAAGAAAAATATGTTGTATATTATTTTCCTTTTAAATATTGAAAATATATTTTCTTTTATTATTTTTATAATACCAAAAAATAAAAAGAGAAAACAATTATATATTATGAGATTAATTTATAATGTTTAAAAGAAGTCAACATGTTTAATAAAAATATTTTTTTAAAAAATATTCTATACTTGAGGGTCAATTTCGTCATTTAACTAGCTAATTCGGAGGTTGGTTCAACCCGGCCCATTTCTATCCCACCCCCCTCCCATGGAATAAAGTTATCCCATATATGAGGGACTATTAGTCCGACTTTCATTTTTCTATCCAAACGTTACATTAATTATTTCATTGGATATGGAGTTCAATCCCATGGTTTAATCCTACCAAACAAACGCCTTCTAAGAAGTTTTTCTGTGTATTACATTAGAGTATTACATTTGAAAAAAATATACTAAGAAATCTTTTGGAGTATTACGTTGTTATGTTTGGAAAAAGTACATTAAGAAATTTTTTAGTATGGTATATTTGAGTGTTACGTTATTGGAGTGTTACATGTAGTGTTAGGTTTTTGTTTGTAATGTGGGATTTGTTCAAGGAAAGAAAATCCAAAACTTTTATAGTGCGGATTGCCCTAGTTTTATAATTGGAGAAATCCACTTTTATTCCTCAAAAATTAAACCCAAACGTGTAAGTAACTACCTTTTGTGTAATTTTCATGACTTTTGAATTCATAAGAAAAAAGAAAAGACTAAACAGCTCACAAGATCACATTTTGAGATTTATTATTACTTCACCCATTTTAGTCCACTCAAGTTATTTTATTTTTATTTTTGTGACCAATCTATAATTAATTTTATAATCTATATATTATATAAGAAAAATGTGATTTCTAGTGAGAAGGCTTGTGAGAGCTCTAAAGTTTCATTCCACAATTGTTAATTTTTTTTTGATTTTAAAAATAATTCTACTAGCTAACAAAGTAATTATAGATTCAAAAACAAAAACAAAAACCACTTAAAATTTTAAATTACAAGTTCCTAAAATCTCTCCACCCAATATTTCTCTCTTTCCTAAATCTCCTCTCATAACAAAGCAACTATATATTAAAAAACTATTATACATTAAAAAAAAAAAAGAAGACATAAATCTCATCTCATAATAAAGTAATTATATATTTAAAAAAAAAAAACATTATAGATTAAAAAGAACGCAAAACCATAATTGCTAATTTTTGTAATTTAAAAAATATTTAAAAATAGTACTATTGACTAACAAAGTAGCTATAGATTAAAAAAAAAAAAACTAAAATTGCCATTTTTGTAATTTTAAAAAAATATTTAAAAATAATACTATTAGCTGACAAAGTAACTATAAATTTAAAAAAAAAAAAGTTGAATTACAAGTTTCTAAAATCTCTCCCCTAATATTTATCTATTCCACAATTGTTAATTTTTGTGATTTTAAAAATATTTAAAAATAATTCTATTGGCTAACAAAGTAATTGTAGATTAAAAAAAAAAAAAAAACTACCTAAAATTTTGAATTACAAGTTCCTAAAACCTCTCTCCCCAATATTTCTCTCTTTTCTAAATCTCATCTCATAACAAAGTAACTATACATTAAAAAACATTATACATTAAAAAAAAAAACACACAAATCTCGTATCATAAAAAAGTAATTATATATATATATATATATTTTAAAAAAAACATTATAGATTAAAAAGAACGTAAAACCACAATTGCTATTTTTTGTAATTTTATATATAGATTAAAAAAAAACTAAAATTGCTAATTTTTGTAATTTTAAAAATATTTAAAAATAATACTATTGGCTAACAAAGTAACTATACATTTAAAAATAATAATAATTGAATTATAAGTTCTTAAAATCTCTCCCCTAATATTTATTTGCTTCCTAAATCTCATAATCTATCTATCTATATCCATACTTTATATTATACCAAAGTGAATTTTCATCTTAGAGACCTTAAGTGTTTCAAAACCTTAAATCTAATTTTTTGAATTTTTGATTTTTATAAAAAAAAAAATTTAAAACATCTATTTGCTATACCAAGGACATAAATATTAACCTTCAAAATTATTTAATACAAATATATTGCCGGTAAAAAGAAAGAAAGATAGAAAAAAAAAAAAAAAGCGCAGTCTTCTCAACCCCTCTCTCCTTCCCAAAATAAATCAAACCTTTATTTAAAAAGAATATAGATCTCATACAATCTTCTCTCTCCTAAAATAAATCTAATGAAAAGTAAACTCTCTCACCACTCATAAAATGTATACTATTAATATCTATAGCGATTCTGATTTTGACCTACCCTTGTTGTATCCTGGACTTAGGTTTCATGGTTTCATATTGTCGTTCACCTCTTGCTTCCCTTGTATCTACTTAAATTTGGCTATTGGATTGTTGTGGTTGTGTTTGGGACAAGTTGGTTGCTTATGTAACGCCCTCAAAATAAACCCATAAATCAACCAACAATAGCATGCTTAGACATAAGAAAATAAAGCATAATTGTATTCCATCAGAGTAATCTTTACAAAATGTATTACATGTTGACATCAAAAGTAAATGCCCTGAGGGCTTACAACTTTCCAAGTCAACACTTGGTTACAAAAAAGAGTACTAACTCTATATAAAGAAAGCCCTTGGCTTGATATACATGTAATACAACCAAAAACACAAAACAGTCCAACAGTCCCAAGCCTCCCAAGTTACGTCCTTGGAGGTGGCATGCTACCTGTACCTGAAAATGTGTCCCATAAAGGGTGAGCCAACGCCCAGTAAAGATATGCTAAACACAATATGGGCAGTAACTAAGACATAAGCAATTGATAAATGTTTAACTCGCATAAATCAATTCATAAACCATTTCCATTACATGACAACTGTGTCCATGTTTCATTTCATTTTCCATTGCTTATCCAGTTTTCAATTCACAACTACGGCTCAGAACCTGGCCAAACAGCTTAAATGAGATAGTAACTCGTATTAAACATTTCCCACTTCATATTAGATAAGCATACTAGCTGTATCAACATTTCAACAGATAAGCATATGAGCTATATCTACACTTCAACAGATACACATTTTAGTGCTGTATCAACGGAGTCTATTCCCTATCTCCGCCCAAACAACATCCGGTTTAGAAGTCCATCTCCTATCTTCCCCTAAACCATGGAGTACATCCCCTATCTCCTCCCACACACACAACGTATATAAACATAGGTCATATACATAATCAATCAATCAATACATAAAATTAATGTATTTTTTCAACCGTCATATTCGATGACACATCCAATTGATTAGTTTTAGTTTGCCTAATCATCATGCATTGTCTACAACAATCAAGACTACCCTCCACCAATAGCCCAAAGCAATTATTTCTAAACAGATAATAAAAGCACCAACAGATAAATTATCCGCATTTTCAAAAGTGAACGATTTATTAATCCGACTCCACTATTCCAACTCATAATGAACCAATATCATTATATTCAACTCAATTTCACAAATCCATAACTTTCCCAATTAATTATATCAATTAATTTATACACAATTTAGGGTTTTCTTCCTCATCTCTCAATATTAACCCAAAGGTTCAAATGTCAACAACCAACAACTATATCCTCATTTTGAGACCCAAAAATACATACTATGAGCCAAAAACACAAAACCCTCGTTTACACATTTTGAAACCCTAAGTCTCAAAATCAAGACACTTAAACCACATGCTCAATATCTAGGTCAAAACCCATAAGAGTGAGTAGGAATCCCTACCTCAAATTCGGAGCTCAAAGGAAGAAGATGAAGAAATTCAACGTGCTCCAAAACCCAATATTCTCGGATCAAAATGTAGCCCTCGACGATCAACACATTTTTTTGTAAAGGCCAAAGGGAAGGAAAACACTCTAGCTAGATCAAACCCTAGAGAGAAGGGAGATTCTAGAGAGAGGAGCTCTCAAAAATGGCTTTTTTGAAAAAGTAAGAGAGAGAAAGAAAAGTGAAAAGTGATTTAAAATCACCCAACGGATAACTCATATACGCATGACCTGCTCAAGCGGAGAATAGAACGCTCGAGCGTCAAGCACAAAAATCTAGACCCGCTCGAGCGCCAAGAAACAAAAGCAAAACACATCCGCTCGAGCGCGAAGAACCAGTCCGCTCGAGCGTAGATTTTCATCTCCCAGAACTTTTCAGAAAAAGAACTACCCGCTCAAGCGCCAACAAGCCCGCTCGAGCGCGACCCGCTCGAGCGTAGGAAACCCGCTCGAGCGTAGAAAACACACCTGCAGAAGTTTTGCAGAGACACGAAATACTGGAAGGGTGTAAACCCCGCTCGAGCAGACCATCTAAAAACTGGACAGCAAGGAAATGAAACCAAGGCTCAACCAACCTGTAACAACCCTGCCGAACACATCTTAAAACTTAAACATAAGGAATTAAAGGATGACAACAAGATAAATACAACTACCAACTCCACGGAACCGAGTCTGAAATACAACTGAACAGTAAAGGGACTACCGGATCGCTATAGCTTAGTTTCCAAACTTTTGTTGCACAGAATTTTGCTCCTCCACTCGAACGGAACTTTTTGCGCTCGAGCGGGCTTTGTGAACTCTCAGTATTTTTGCAAGTCTGCAAGACTACTGGGAGAGTCTATTCTACGCTCGAGCGGATCTTTTTGCGCTCGAGTGGGCTCAACTCAAGTGGCCTTTCCTGCGCTCGAGCATTGGTCTGTTGTCTGCAAAACTACTGGGAGTGTGCATTCTGCGCTCGAGCGTCACTTCTTGTGCTCGAGCGGAACAACTTATTGTGTCTGACGCTCGAGCGTCAACTCTTGTGCTCGAGCGGACTATACATATATCAGTTCGTAACAGTCACATTTTACATCACTTTTCTATCTCTTTCTCTCTCTAAAACTCACCAAAACCCTAGATCTTGAGTTTCTTTTTCTATAACTCACATTCTCTCTACACTTTCACCTAGATTCGTTGGTTTCTTAACCCTAGTGCCTTTGAGAAAAAGATAAAGTGCTCCTAGAGCTTTGTTTTGACCAGAACAAGATTTGGTTTAGGCGCCTTTGAAGTTCCTCCATTGTTGCTTGGGTCTTCTAACTTTGAGGTAGGGACTTTCTACACTCTCCTATGAATTTTAACTTAAATATTTGTTGTTGTGTAAATGATATTGGGATTTGGAGGATTTTTGGACAAACCTAGGGTTTTGGTTTAAACTCAAAATAGGGGTTTTCAAATGAAAGTATTGAAAATGATTACCGGTGTAGATATGAGGTTCTGTGGTGTTAAATTGGTTAATTTTGTCACATGGATTGGATTTTGGAAGGGAATGAGGTTTTCCCCAAAATGTTTAAGATAATTATTTATATAAATGATGAAATTGGTATTTGGAATGTGAAATTGAATAGATGTTTATGTAAAAGGGTGGAATCGGAAATGTATTACCTTCCGCCTATGGAAATTTGGTTAATTTATCTGTCTTAGAGATTGTATATCTATTTAGAAATATCTGTTTTGGGCTATCGGTGGAGGATAACAATGATTGTTGTAGAAATTGCATGAGGATTACGTGAATTGAAACTAATCTCTTATTGGTTGGCATTGAACATGATTGTGTTTTAATACGTTGTATATGTATGATGTTTAGGATGAAAAGTGGGGTGTACTCAATGTTTTGGGAGGAAAAAATGGATGGACTCCAGTGAATTAAGTTGGTCTGCGTATCCAGTGTGAAAGTCTTGAAAACCATTTGTATATATGGGTATCGATCCTGCGGACAAAATTTTCGTAAAATGGCAAATTGAAATGTTTGTGTAATAGTTATATTGATTTGAGAACCACTGAGTTGTAGCCTCAGTTGGGTTATTTGGATAATAATGAATGTGACTCATGAGTTGAGGTGAAATGAATTGACTTGAAACGAATTGAGATAAAATGGATTGAGATATCAAACTTGGCATATTATGATCTTGTAAATTACGAATGATTTTATCACAGGCATTGTATAGTCACAACATACTTATATCTTTGTTAAGATTTATAGATTGTATTAGATTGTTTCTATTGGACTTTGGCTCACCCTATGTGGAAAAAACATTTCAGGTGCTAGTGATATGTTCCGCCAAGGCAGTGACTTGGAAAGATTGGGAGCAAGAGCTTATCTTTTGGTGTAATTATTTTGTATAGCCAAGGGCTTTAAATGTATTGGACTTAAGGTTCATTTTTGTTGTAACCAAGGACCTACCTTGGGAGGTTGTAAGCCTTTAGGACATTTAATATTTGTTTCACTTCTTGTTTCTATCTCATGCTGTGATATATCAGTGATAGACTCATGAATGTATAATTGCATATGTCATTCTCTTATACAATTGGATTATATATAATGGAAGGATTTTACACTCTGATTCTCCTTGTCATTTATTTATTGTCTTGATTGGCATATTATTTTATTTCGGGGCGTTACAACTTGGTATTAGAGCGTACTGGGTTTGGATACTTTGGGTATGTGGAAAGTGGTTATTACTATAATGGGTTTGTCTCGCTTGATAGAGACTTTAGTATGTATGATGTGTTTATATGATAACATGCTTATGTGGTTATATGGGTATGAGATTTAATTTCTAGGATGTTTATTGAGTCTACGGGTTTCTAGAAGTCCTATTAGAAGAGTACTTGATCACTGTTGTTTCTAATTGGAATTCTGGTAACGTCGCGGGACGGTCGTTATCCGGAAATGAAATTCGTATGTGTTTATGTAATAACGTGCTTATGTGGAGTGAATTACTGTTGTCCACTACTTTAGGACGCGAGTCAGTTAGCTTCGGCACATTTGTAAATGTGTTAATCTATTCTGTCACCTTCATTAGGATATCAGGACGTGGACGTGGTGGTAATAGGCGTGGTAGGCCTAGAAGGCATGAGGTGCCTTTACCAAATGAAATTTCGGGGCAAGAAGAAGGGGTTAGTCAGGCCAATATGGCCGAACTAGTTGGTCAACAAGCCATGGGTGCCTTGGCTCGCGAAATAGCCGGAGCATTGCGGGAGTCTATGGACATTCTCAGGGCTGAGAATCAAGTCCAGGCCCAAGTGTCTGAGGCAGGGCCGGCTTTCTTGAAGCGAGAGCTTTTCCGATTGAATCTGGAGGAGTTTCTGGGTGATCCCAAAGAGCTACTGAAGGCAGATGAGTGGCTAGGGCAGATGGTGAAAATGTTCGAGATGTTTGGCATCGAGGACGACCAGCTGAGAGTGACCTGAGCATCCTTCCAACTGGGAGATGCTGGTTAGTAGTGGAAGTATGCGCGTGAGCGCATTGGGGTGAGTTAGAAGGCTTTTGTAAGCACTTTCCAAGACAAGTTTCTACCTCCCACGGTAAAAAAGAAGTTGAGAGACCAGTTTTCCAAGCTGGTGCAGTTGAACACTCCAGTGGCAGAGTTTGAGGCCACATTCACTAGCTTGTTGAGGTTTGCACTAGAACTCGTGGCGACTAAGGAGTGCCGTTGTATGGAGTTCGAAAAGAGGTTGAGGACCGGACTCATGTTTAAAGTGGCCGGATCGATGATTAGAGATTATAGACGCCTTGTAGAGGCGGCGACTCATTTGGAGATCGTAATGCAGATAGAAGAGGAGATGATGAGGGGCTCCAGGAGGAGTCAGGATGTTCAGGGGGACAGTAAGAGGCAGAGGGGTTCTAACCCACAGCCGTCCCAAGGAGCACAGTCGAGATCTACATTTCCAGTATCGAGTTCGAGTTCTGTGAGAGGTGGTCAAGGAGATGTCACTTGTTACAAGTGTGACTAGTTGGGCCACAAGTCTCCAGCTTGCTCGTAGAGAGGAGGAGGGCAACGATCTACAACATCTTCGGCTCGTTCTTAGAGCTAGAGCCAAGGAAGAGGCCAGCCGCTCACTTGTTATCAGTGTAGGCAAGCGGGGGCACATGAAGATGTTTTGCCCACATTTGGGTGGTACACTCGGTGTGTCTGGTTCAAGGTAGACACAGAGCTACCAGTCGGCACAGTCAGCATAGGCCTTGAGAGCCAATTAGGGAGCCTCTTCGGCTCAATTAGTGTATCAAACTTATGCTCCGAGGGGTGAGCAAGTTAAATAGAGACCTACAAGGCATGTGTATGCTGCTACAGCACCAGATCTTATACCAGCTCCTTTGGTAATGAGAGGTACTTTCTTGTTTTGTAATTCAGTTACTAATGTGTTGATTGATACAGGTGCATTCCATTCATTTATTTTGTATGCATTTGTATCGGTTTTGCGGTTTAAGTTGGCTCAGTTAGCATCTCTTATCTGTGTAGAATCACAAATTGGTGGTAAGGTTGTTCTAAAGCAAAAGTGTCGTGGTTGTGACATAGAGGTTGCCGGCCGTCGACTTCATTTTGCATTTGTGTTGATTGACATGTCTAGCTTTGATGTTATATTGGGTGTGGACTGGTTGTTATCTTATCGAGCTGTTATAGACTACTACCGTCAGAGGGTTACTGTATATATCTTGAGCGGTGAGTGTTTTTATTTCTTGGGTGACCGGGTTGATAGAGTCTTATCATCGATGTATGATCCGCGTGGGTGGAGTGAATTTAGGTGCCTTCTTGCTAACTTCATGAGTACTGAGTGTAATGAAGTCCGAGTTGAGTTGCCAAGGGTGGTTTGTGAGTACCCAGATGTTTTTCCTGAGGATCTTACTAGTTTACCACCTCACCAAGAGATTGAGTTCTCCATTGACTTAATGTCTGGTACGACACCGATTTCTATGGCACCGTATAGGTTTGCACCTGTGATGACCCAGAATTTAAAAATAAATAAATAAATAAATAAAATAAAATAAAAAAAGTCAAGATCAGGATGTGTGGGGTGATGGAATATATTCTTTAGAGAGAAAAAGTTGGAACAAGAGTGAGTGGGAAGGTTTTGTTTAAGATATCTCTCTGGTCACTCATTGACTTGCACTACTGTTAATAATAAACACAACATATCTCAAGTTTGAATTATAATGGTCACAAGGTCTGATTCTCCAATCCTTCCCCAAGAGCTCCTCTGTGAGGTACTATGTCAATTACCAATCAAGTCTCTTTGCCGATTCAAAATCTGTATCTCATTCATGGTACCCTTGATCTTCGATTCCCATTTCGCCCAAACCCACTTCACTCAAACCACCAACAAAATGCCCAATTTGTCCACACCATCCTTCTTCCCTTAGTTCTCTCCTCAAACCCATTAGGTTATTGGATATTATCAGCTGATCCAGAACGCCTCCGTAGTACCCAAAAGAAGGGTAACCCAGATAGCTCTAACCCGAGAGTTATCTCAGTGAGTTGACCTTGACTCAGTTCTGCCTCGCTCCCGAACGCAATATAGACCACTGACCCTTTAGCCTGGTTTTGGAGCCACTCTTTTATAGCGATCCACGCATCGTTGTTGTCGCCATAGCCACCGCTGTTTTCCGTGACCGGAAGTGGTCCTATTGGTAAAATTGGTTTCTAATGAAGCTCTTGAACGAGTTGAAACCATTCGGGTTCAAACTCCGAACAGCTTTTAATGGCGCTGATGTCACATGCTTTGATGGTAATTTCTCAACTGATACAAATCAAAAATATTTTCTTCGTCGCCTACAACTGCATCTTTGAAGATACTCGAGATCTCGAAGAGTTTAAACGCGACCGTTGTTTTAAAGGGAATCCAGTTGGGTGGAACGGTGAAATCCTCTGGTTTAGTGCGATAATCTTTAGTTCCCGTGAGAACTGTAGAGGGTCCAGCGAAGCCCAAGAAAGCAGCGTTGAAGATGATGAAGAAAGCAATTGGAATGTTAAAATTGGATGCAATGGTGAAGAGCCAGTAGGGGACAAAGTCGAAGAAGAGCCAATCAAGAGAGGATGAATTGGGTAATGTGTTGTTGGAGAGCATCATAGACAATCTTGAGGTATTTGACCTCGTGGTAAGCTACATCAATGGTGGCCTCCGCGTTTCCAGGGAGTTTGTCAAGGATGGGTAGAGGAATCTTGACAAAATTAATGAGGTGGGCTAAACGTAGAGGGAATTTTGGGAGGTGATCGATGTTTTTAGGAGTGGAGATGAAGGGGATTTTGTGACCCCTTTTGGGCTATGAGCTTGGCAAGCTCTAAGTATGAAATCATGTGATCGAAGGCTAACCATGGGAACATAGCAACATGTAGCTTCCCATTGTTGGCCATGGATGCTTACAACTTAGTGCAAGTCATTTTTGACCCCTGACGCTTTGGATCAAAACGTAAAGGGCGGAAAAGGCATCGTTTGGCCCCAAGCGGATTTAATTTCAGTTGCCGAAGAATTTGAAAGTTTCTTGGCTTGAGGTAGGGATTTTTCCTACACTTCTTTATGCACTTTTACTTGATTATATGAAACTTAGAGTTGTGTATAATTTAATTAGAATTTTTGAAAAATTTGTGATTTATTTGCTTAAAAGGGAAATTTTGAGGAAAATAAAGAGTTGATACCCAAATTGCGAAAGTGTAAACTTGGAATATGTTTGTAAGGTTATGAAAGAGCTATGTTTTAAATTTAAACAAAAACGGACTTCGATTCAATCGGTTTTGAAATTTTTACTATTTTGCGACCAAAAGAGCATTTTTAAAGAAAATAAAGGAATTACGTTTAACTTTTGGGTTTTTGATCAAAATAGGATGTCATAGTTGAATAATGCTTAGAGAATGAGTTTGGAAAGAAAATGATGTTTTCTTAGGCATTAACGGTATTATTTTGCTTACTGTATCTGTTGGAATAAAACCGACACGGTTAGAAATGGACCTTGAGAGGTTACCGAACGTGATTGTGATATGAAAACTAGTGTAGTTGTTCATATTTGATGAGATATGGAATAGATTGTATTTATCAGAATTTTTGAAATTTAATTGTTTAAATATCTATTTAGAAATATCTGTTTTGGGTTATCGGTGGAAGATAGCAATGATTGTTGTAGAAATGCATGAGACTTAGGTAAATTGAACCACATTTCCTCATTTGTTGCATTGGACATTACATTACATTCATTTCATTGGAAATGAATCTGTTTTTGAGAAATGTTTTGGAAATGTATTTGTTTGCGAAAATATGAATACTTGGTGAATCTGGGTTGGGGGTGTAGAACCGCGCAGTTAGGTGTCGAGCCTTCCAGTTTACTGGTAAAAATGACAGTGGTAGTGCATTAGGGCCTACTTGCAGACACTCACCTGGAGATTCACAGGGCCCGTATTCATGTAACAAATATGGTTTAAAAATGAAAATGGTTTTATATTTGTTGTTGCATCTCAGCATTGCATGCATTATAAAAAAAAAAGAGATAAACTGTTTTATCATGAGCATGGCATGGGTATACTCTTCTTTAGTCTTGTCATTGTTCATATATTGTGTAGTATATCTTTACTGGGCTGTGACTCACCCTATAAAGGAAACCATTTCAGGTACAGGTGCTATACCTCCACCAAGGCATTGACTTGAGAGGACTCGGAGCTGAGGCTTCATTTTTGTTTTATTGTTATTTGTTAGATGTAAGCCCAGGGCTGTATTTGTGTTGAGTTGAAACTCAATTTTGTGTAACCAATAATGTTCTTGGATAAATTTGTAAGCCTGTAGGGCACTTATTATCTGTTTAGCTTTCATTTCATACTTATTGTAAAATGCATGCTTGGGATTTGAACTGGGGCATTGAGATGTGAACAACATGTATTTGGCATTTGGGATTTAATAGAAATGGAAGTATGGAATAGCATGCAATATATATGTGTTTGTCTATCAGATGAGTTTTGTTGCATAAATAGATATACTCTGCCCAATTTTCGGGGCGTTACAGCACTTGCCGAGTTGAGTGAGTTGAAAATTCAACTTCAGGATTTATTAGATAAGGGTTTTATGCGCCTTAGTACTTCACCTTGGGGAGCACTGGCTCTGTTTGCCAAAAAGAAAGATGATGCGCTGCGATTTTGTATAGATTACCAGAAGTTGAACCGAGTGACTATTAAGAACAAGTACCCAATGCCTCGTATAGATGATTTGTTTGATCAGTTAAAGGGGCCTTGTTGCTTTTCTAAGATAGACCTAAGATTGGGTTATCACCAGTTGAGAGTAAGGGAGGAGGATATCCCGAAGATGACATTCTATACGCGGTTTGGCCATTACGAGTTTCTAGTGATGCCCTTTGGGCTAACCAATGCACCAGCTGTGTTTATGGATTTGATGAATAGGATCTTCCATGAGTTCTTAGACCGTTTCGTCGTCTTTGTGAAAGACATCTTAATTTACTCACGCTCTGAGGAAGAGCACGAGAAACACTTATGGGTAGTACTTGTGTAAGAACCTGAATTTTTAGACAACTAATTAGTTTATTAAAAATAATATTAATAGTGATTATAAACTATTAAATTATAATGTTATAATATTAATAGCACCATAATTAATACCAATATTAAATTCTTTTAAATAATTTTTTTTTGTCTTGCTGTGATTAAATTTATGTATCAAAATACAGTTTGTGGAAACTAAATGAGTTAAATAAATAGTAACTGAATTAATCAGAGGATAGTGGGGAGCAAAATATCTAGTGACTAGGTTATATATATTTATTCAAAAAAAAAAATCAAATCAAATCAAAATTTATTTTGGGAAGAGAAAGTCAGCCCAAGCATGCCAAGCACGCCTTTGCTTGTTGCCACTCTATGCTCACATGCATAGATGGCCAATTGCAAGACCTTGCCAAAGCAGCCACGAAATGCAACAACTGTAAGCTACCCTATTAGGTGGTATTTCCTAAGCCCAAAAGAGAAATAAAGTAAAACCAAAGTGATAATAATAATAATAATAATAAATTTGGCCTCAAACTCCTACATTTAGGAGCATTCTTCAGCAGTCCCTTGCACACACATACGTAACTAAGCAAACAAGAGGGAGAGAAAGCAAGAGAGGAAGGAGAGAAGAGATGAGTAGAAGGGCTCAATACTTGAGAATTTTTTTACTTCATTGAGGTAAAGAAATACTCAACCCTACCCTTCCTTAGATGTTTTCTTAAACCTACACATTAAAAATATGCAAGAGTGTGTATTGATAATACACAAATGCTCAATGCATGTTACATTTGGATAGAATGATAATCTTATGATTATGTGATTTCTGTCCTTTTTACAAATATGGGTTAGGTGGTTTAGCTAATGATTTTGCTCTTTATGTGATCAAGTATTCTCCATTGTTGAATCAATCTCGCATGTTTATGAATTTATGTTTACTCTTCATCAATATTATTTTCTGTTATCACTAATGAAAGTAAATATGAAGGATTAGATTTTCACATGGGAATAATAGTAAGAAACATTTTTTTTGTCTTGCATGTGATTCATGGTGGATACAAAGTGTGTTTTTCGCAAAACTAATAAACTTCCAGCAAAAACAGATTTTAATCCGTTTGAATAAACCCTAAACAAACTCATGAGAACATTTTCATAAAATTCGAAACTACTAGAGTTAGTTTAACATGTTTTCATGACACTAGAATATTGAAGAAAATTATTTGACAACGTTTTCATGGCCTGAATATATTTTTAACTTCATTGCTGTTTGGAGGCAGCAGCAACGCTGACTTTACCAGGTCACCGGTTATTCCAAAGAATGAATTTTCAAGTGATTCAAATTGGAAAAGTTAGATTTTTAAGTTACCTTTCAAACGCCGCTGGTTTCATAATTTTTTACTAGTATTGAGAGAGAAACACCAATTTTTCCAAAAGGTGACAGAATCTGTCAAGTTTTCTTATAAAAATCATTTGACCATCTTCGGCTGGTTTTCAGCCTTCACACTCTTCTGGAAATATCTTCTAAACTAAAAAATTTAGCAAACTGTTCTGACCATGCCTATTTTTAACACCGTTTGAGGCCCCTTTTTATTTTTCAAACCCGGATCACCTGTGCTGGAGGTGAATGTAACTCACTGTCCCAGCAAACCAGTTTTCTTCCAAATTTTTTTTCTCCATTTTAAAATCGTTTTTAGTCCTGGTATTCTTCTTGAAATATTTTCCTAACTCGATGAACTAGCACCAGTTAAAATATTATAATGGTTGAACATCGCTTGGTATGGGTTTCATATTTTTTTTGTTTGACCATACAGTACTGAAAGGAGAAGTATGTGAATTCTTAAGAAATCTTGTGATGACTCCTAAGACACTCTATCACATTTATTTTAGTTGCCATATATGATTGTGTTGTGCTATATAAACATTATGTCACCGGAGTTTTCAAACTAAAACTCGTACATGCATCAAAATGTGAATTGGACAAAGTAAAGGGACACGGAATCGAACAGATACATTAAAATTTAAAAGTGATGGGGTGAGCCCGGTTTAGAATCTTGCGCAAGTGAGTTGCGAACCCTAACATGGCACGGGAAGGTATTTCGGCTCTTATCGGTGTAGGTGATATAAGGTTGGTGGTGCGGGTGTCACAACATAGACCGTTTCCTTGGGGCAGACCGTGATGTCACAACTCGGGTACGTAACCCTGGTGCGTAGGCATCATTGGTAGTTACAGCAAGTAACATTTGAATATTTGACCAAGGGGGAGTCAGAATTGCCCGTAGCCATTGCTTAGCGGTTGAGTGGAAATAGTGCTCCGTAGGGAGTTACTTAAATTTATCTGATAAACTAAATCTATGGGAATTTAAAAAGAAAAGCGTGCATTTTCCTTATGATGAATCACTATTTCCGTTCGCCATTTTATTTATTTATTTATTTATCTATTGTTATTATTTTAATTGTTGGCATTCCTGTCATGCTTATTAAATGCTACATGTTATTCTGTTACTACGTATTATTCATTAATTGTAAGTATTATTATCGGGGTGGATATTTTCGGGTTGTAGTATATTACTGAGCTCATCGCTCATTGGCATTCTCGTTGCCCTGGCGTTTTATGCCAGGTACCGAAGAAAACGAAGGAAACACCGAGGCCTTGCAAGGTGACATTCAGCCTTGGTTAGCTTGAAGAGTCCCCAAATTCCACGAACCATTTCCTATATTTCCTAGTTTTCTCTAGTTTTTCGTTCGTAGTTGTTCTATTTTCTTTTTGTGTACCGAGACTAAGTTTTAAGTTTTATTAGAATTGTAATTTGAAAACTTTAAATTTTGGGTTGTTAATTAATTGATATTAGTGATGTTTGGGGGCAACATTGATTTTAAGTTCTAAATCTTATTATGATGTCCAAAAAATTTGGGGCGTCACAACTTGAGTTGCTTAGAGCCCATAAACTGTATGCAAAGTTTGGGAAGTGTGAATTCTGGCTGAAAGAAGTTTAGTTTTTAGGCCATGTGGTATCCAGGAAAGGGTGACTATAGATTCATCTAAGATAGAGGTAGTGCAAGATTGGGAACAACCTAAGAACGCTTTTGAGATTCGTAGTTTCTTGGGATTGGCTGGGTATTACTGTCAGTTTGTGAAAGATTTCTCTAGATTAGCATCACCATTAACTAGCCTGACGAGGAAGGGAGTTAAGTTTTTGTGGGATGAGACTTGTGAGAAGTCTTTTTAGGAGCTTAAGGTTAGACTTACTATTGCTCCAGTATTGATTATTCCAGATAGAGATTTGGGTTATTCAGTGTATTGTGATGCCTCACGGGAAGGTTTGGGATGTATGTTGATGCAAGAGAGGAAGGTAGTATGGCTTGCGGCAATTGAAAACACATAAGAGAAATTATCCTACTAATGACCTAGAGTTAGCGGTGGTGATCTTCGCCTTGAAGATTTGGAGGCATTACCTATACGGTGAGAAGTTTGAAGTGTTTTTTGATCATAAGAGTCTGAAATATCTGTTTACACAGAAAGACTTGAATTTGAGGCAGAGAAGGTGAATGGAGTTTATAGAAGATTATGATTTTGAGTTACATTATCATCTAGGAAAGGCCAATGTTGTGGCCGATGCGTTGAGTAGGAAATCCATTGGTAGCACGGTTAGTGTTGTCATCTAGGAATCGGAGATGTTGGGCACTATTAGGGAGTTTGACTTGCATCTATAACTTTGTTTTCTGTAGTTGCACAACCTACACTTGTAAACCGAGTGATAGAAGCACAGAAGGGTGACCTTGAGATGGAATCCTTCTAGGAGAAGATCTCCAGTGGGAAGGTAGAGAAGGTCTTGAATGTATAGCCTGACCTGAGTGTGAGATACCGTGACTGTTTGTTCGTGTCAGAGTCTTGCTGAGAGGAAATACTTCAAGAGTTTCACCATTCACGCCTTGCGGTGCATGCGAGAGGTACAAAGATGTATCATGACCTTAGTCGCCAGTTTTGGTGGAGGGGTATGAAGAAGGATGTTGCTGTGTTTGTATCGAGGTGCCTTACTTGTCAACAGGTGAAGGCCAAGCATCAGAGGCCAGCGGGTTTGTTGCAACCCTTACCTATAATTGAGTAGAAGTGGGAGCATGTCACGATGGACTTTGTTGTGGCCCTTCCGAGGACTCAACAGGGCAGTGATGCCATTTGGGTGGTAGTTGACAAATTGACCAAGTTGGCGCACTTCATATCTATGCGTGTGAGTGACTTGGTAGATTATCTTGCTGACCTTTACATTAAGGACATAGTGAGGTTGCACGGGGTCCTAGTGATGATTGTTTCAGATAAGGATCCGCGTTTCACAGCTCGATTGTGGCAGAGCCTACAGAGTGCCTTGGGCACGAGATTGACCTTTAGTACTACGTATCATCCTCAGACTGATGGGCAGTCAGAGTGCACCATTCAAATTTTAGAGGATATGCTTTGGGGTTGTGTCCTTGAATTTAAGGGTTCGTGGAGAGATACTTGTCCTTAGTGGAGTTTGCCTATAATAACAGTTTCCAGTCGAGTATTGGCATGTCACCGTTTGAGGCCTTGTATGGCCGACCATGTAAATCTCCTGTGTGTTGGGCAAAGGTGAGTGATGCACCTATGTTGGATTCGAAGTTAATTCGGGAAATGATGGAAAAAGTTGCACTTATCCATGAGAGGTTGGTTACGGCCCAGAGTTACTAGAAAAGTTATACCGACCGTAGGAGAAGACCTTTGTCTTTTGAGGTGAAAAACTATGTGTTCTTGAAGATATCACCTAGGAGAGGTTTGATGAGGTTTGAAAGAGTGGGAAGTTATCCTTCGATTCATTGGACCTTTTGAGATCCTTGAACGGATTGGAGAGGTAACTTATCGTTTGGCCTTGCCTCCATAGCTTTCCGGGGTTCATGATGTATTTCATATTAGCATGCTTCGGAAGTATGAGTCGGATCCATCGCACGTGTTGGATTGGACCGACTTGGAGGCAGATGAGGATGCCTCGTATAAGGAGAGACCGGTGAGAGTCTTGGACACTCGGGACCAAGTCTTGCAAGGTAAGACAATTCCCTTGGTTAAGGTATTGTGGAAACATAACGAGGTTGAAGAAGCAACTTGGAAACGTGAGTTGGAAGTCCGTGAGAAATATCCGGACCTGTTTATTGATGTTTGAGCATGTAATGAAATTTTGTTATGTTTTGAGAATATGAGAACATTGTATATGTTGTGTATGTTTTGGAAACATGAATTTAATGTAAACATTGTAAATGTTTTGAAAAAATGTAAATTATACTTCTATGTTGGAACTTGTGTATCGAGTTGAAGAGAATGGATGACCGGAGAATGAGTCATGATATTGGAATTGATTAACTATCGTTATTGTGTTTGGTTTAAGCATAACTATAAAACTTGATTTGAAATTTCGAGGACAAAATTCTTTAAGGATGAGAGGTTATAGCGATTCCAGTTTTGACCCGACCCTTGTTGTATCCCAGACTCGGGTTTCATGGTTTCATATTGTTGTTCACCTCTTGTTTCCCTTGTATCTCCTTAAATTTGGCTATTGGATTGTTGTGGTTGCGTTTGGGACAAGTTGGTTGCTTAGTTTCTAAACTCTTGTTGCCCAGAATTTTGCTTCTCCGCTCGAGCGGCACTTCTTGCGCTCGAGCGGGCTTTGTAAACTTTTAGTATTTTTGCAAGTCTGCAAAACTACTGTATTGAAAATGATTACCGGTGTAGATATGAGGTTCTGTGGTGTTAAATTGGTTGATTTTGTCACGTAGATTGGATTTTGGAAGATAAAGGGGTTTTGCCTTAAAATGTTTCAGATAATTATTTATATAAATGATGAAATTGGTATTTGGAATGTGAAATTGAATAGATGTTTATGTAAAAAGGTGGAATCGGATATGTATTACCTCCGTCTATGGAAATTGGTTAATTTATCTGTCTTGGAGATTGTATATCTATTTAGAAATATCTGTTTTAGGCTATCGGTGGAGGATAGTTTTGATTGTTGTAGAAATTACATGAGGATTACGTGAATTGAAACTAATCTCTTATTGGTTGTCATTGAACATGATTGTGTTTTAATATATTGTATATGTATGATGTTTGAGATGAGAAAGGGAATGTACTCCATGTTTTGGGAGGAGAAAGGGATGGACTCCAGTGAATTAAGTTAGCATGTGTATCCAATGTGCAAGTCTCAAAAACCGTTTGTATATATGAGTGCCGATCCCGCGGACGAAATTTTCGTAAAATGACAAATTGAAGTGTTTGTGTAATGGTTGTATTGATTAGACACTGAGTTGTAGCCTCAGTTGGGTTATTTGGATAACAATGAATGTAACTCATGAGTTGAGGTGAAATGAATTGACTTGAAACAAATTGAGATAAAATGGATTGAGACATCAAACTTGACATATTATGATCTTGTAAATTATGAATGATTTTATCACAGGCATTGTATATTCACATCATATTTATATCTTTGTTAAGATTTATAGATTGTATTAGATTGTTTCTACTGGACTTTGGCTCACCCTATGTGGAAAAAACATTTCAGGTGCTGGTGATATGTTTCCGCCAAGGCAGTGACTTGGAAAGATTGGGAGCAAGAGCTTATCTTTTGGTGTAATTATTTTGTATAGCCAAGGGTTTTAAATGTATTGGACTTAAAGTTCATTTTTGTTGTAACCAAGGACCTACCTTGGGAAGTTGTAGGCCTTTAAGACATTTAATATTTGTTTTACTTCTAGTTTCTATCTTATGCTGTGATATATCAGTGATAGACTTATGAATGTATAATTGCATATGTCACTCTCTTATACAATTGGATTATATATAATGGAAGGATTTTACACTCTGATTTTCCTTGTCATTTATTTATTGTCTTGATTGGCATATTGTTTTATTTCGGGGGGTTACAATATCTTTTACAACTGGTCTGATCTATATAAACCTAAAATTAAGTCTAACATAAAATAAAAATTAAATCTTACATCTAGATTCTCTCTCTATTTCATAATTAAACACAATTTTATTCCCAAATAAATTTAAGCATATCTATACTATATATAATTTTTTTTAAAAATCTCATAATTTATTATTTTTTATAATGATTTCATGATTTATAATTTAGAAAAGGAAAGATGAAAAAAATTATTCTTGTGTACTCTTTCTCTAACCAATTTTTTTTTCTATCCAAAAATCATAACCATCATACATTATACTTTTTCCAAGCTATTCATGTCTTCCTCGCCCTATAAATATTACATTCATGGAACGATGAAACTCATTAATTTTTTAACTTTCTTTTTATGAGACAATTTCGAGATTAGTTTATATTTAATCTATTACAATATTTGAACAAACTTTTATCCTTTAGGTACACCATTTTTTCTTTTTTCTTTTTTTCTTTTTTTGAACTATGACCATTTTTTTTTTTTATTTCATATTTTATGTGTCACTTATCCTTCCTGTCTACCAACCATTATCTATTTTTTGTTTATAACTATTTTTTATTGGTTAATATTGTTTTAGTAGAATTTTTATACTAAAATAGCGTGATATGGTCATTTGTATAATAAAAAACTAGCCTGTCACCCGTGCTATGCACGAGATAATTATAGTTATTTATATTTGTTTTAGATTTTTTTTAATATATAAATTATGTTTTTAAGATTTTTTATAAAAATAATTTAACAATCTTATTACTAACCATAGTATATGGGAGAAGTTAAAAAAGGTACTGCAGTAACTATACACGGATTGTATTTATAATTATTTGTATAAGGGGATTTTAAATGTTGATTAGGAGATTTTGACCAAATCAATAAATGCAGGTATGTAGAAAGACATGTGAATTGAAAAAAGTTAATAAATGCTGATTAGGAAATTTTGACCAAATCAATAAATGTTGAGTTTTTTTTTTTTTAATAAAAAATTTAGAAAATTCAGATTGAGAACATGAAAGAAATAAAAAAAAAATCAAAGATATTTATATTTACTATATCTAAAAAAATCAAAGATATTTAAAAGATATTTATATTTAAAAGATATTTAAAAAAATCAAAGATATTTTAAAAAAATCAAAGATATTTATATCTATTTTAAAGAAATCAACATTTTTAATATATAGTAAGTATAGATAGATAGATAGATAGATATAGATATTTATATTTGTTTTAGATATTTATATTTGTTAAAAATAAAAAATAAATTTAAAAATGATGTGTATATAGGAGAAGTCAAAAAGACTTTGGAGAATTTAATAAATACTGAGCTAAAACAAAAAAATTTAATTAATGGAAACTACAATTTAATGGGTCAAGACATATATATATATATATATATATTACATGTGGAATACACGCAGACATCATAATATCGTGCTATACACGGGATAATTATATATATTTATATTTTTTTTAGATTTTTTTTAATATATAAATTATGTTTTTTAAGATTTTTTATAAAAATAATTTAACAATTTTATCACTAACCATAATGTATGGGAGAAATTGAAAAGAGTACTGCAGTAACTATACACGATTGTATCTATAATTATTTGTATGAGGGGATTTTAAATGCTGATTAAGAGATTTTAACCAAATCAATAAATGCAAGCATGTGGAAAGATATGTGAAATTAGGGGATTTTGACCAAATCAATAAATGCTGAGTTTTTTTTTTTTAAAAATAAGAAATTTAAAAAATTCAGATTGGGATATTGAACCTCTCACAGGCCTTGTGGTTAAAAACCCCATTTTGCTTAATATATAGTATAGATATGCCACTCATTATAAAGTGATAAATCAAAATTCAAACAAAATCATTATTAATAAGTTTTTGTATTGATTTTATATTTGTATATCATTATTTTTAAAAAAAAAAATAAATTATTTTGAATATTTTTTTGATATCATGATATGTGTTAATTAACAATTGGTGCAGAGCATTACTTCAAAAGCATATAATAGTTTTTCATAGCTATAAAAAGAAAATATTAATTTTAATAATTTTTTTCAAAACTATTAAAGGTGTTGGTCAATTATTTAATTATTTATCTTTAATATATGTAGTTTCTCTATTTCTTTATGGTACTTCTCTCTCTCTACTTCACTGTGAGTTCATATGTTTTTATAAAAAAAATCATATGTAATTTAAAATTTTGAATCTTTTTATATAGGAAGTTAAAAAATAAATTTTAGAATTTAAAATATAGCTATACAAAACCATATCCTTTTAAATATAGTTATATTTATCTACTTTTTTTTCAAAATTTAAAATTATTAAAATGCATATGTTGTAATATCATTAATTTCTTCATATTTTAAATTTCATTTTAGGGAAAATTATTTAGAAGTCCTATTAGGGAGACTTGTGCTACATTTGGTCCCACAAAAAAACTTATGTTCCCATAAGTCCTATGGGAAGTTTCTTGACATATTTACCCTCAATATTAATTGTTAATATCATAATTAATAATAAAACCATATATAGGGAAATTGATATAAACGTAACGTAACGTGACACCTATACATAACGTGACATCTACATAAACGTAACGTGACATATATACATAAACGTAATGTAACGTGACACCTACATAAACGTAACGTGACACCTATATAAACGTAACGTGACATATCTACATAAACGTAACGTAACGTGACATATCTACATAAACGTAACGTAACGTGACACCAATATGAACGTAACGTGACACCTACATAAATGTAACGTAACGTGACACATAAACGTAACGTAATGTGACATTTACACAAACGTAACGTAATGTGTCACGTTACGTTTCGCAAACTTAATAAGTTTTTATTTTTTTAGTCCGTTTGTTTTGAAATAGATATATAATCTTAAGATTCATTAGCAATTTCGCCTAATCTAGATGCCGAATCTTAGGCAATTCATTTCAACTCAATTAGGCCAATTAACTGTTTTACGTATACTTGAGCACATAAATTGTCTTCCCAAGTCCAGCTGCACAAAGTAAATAATTATAAAATTATTTACGTATACTTGAGCACATAAATTGTCTTCCCAAGGCCAATTAACCGTAGATTTGTTTGACACACGATCGCAATGAACAAATCAGCGGTAAGAAGCTGGACAAAGGACGAATTGAGACTTGAGAGAGAGAGAGAGAGAGTCCCACATATCGAAGAAAATTTGAAGACGAGCGTCAAAGCTGGGGTCCGAAATCTGCAACCAGAAGTTGTAATCAAGAGGAATTCTGAAAAAGATTAGGGGTAAAAAGATTAGGATCTTGTGGAATACACTCTTATAAAAATAGGACTTGAGACTCTATAAGAAATTACACAGGACTTAACCTAGCATAAGGTTCTGAAAAAGGACTTATAAATAAGTCTCCCTTTATTTTAAATCTTATAAGATTTGTTCAATGACTAATATTCAATTTTTGTAAAAAAAAAGTCAATATATTCCTTCCAAAAGTTAATATAGCAAGTTTACAAAATCATATTTTAAAATTCAAAATTATTAATATTTTTATTTTTATTTATTTTTGTTTTAAATAAGCATGATAAAGTATAAATAGATATCCAAATAAAATTATACTTATTAATAAATATGACATTAGTTTTAATTGTAATCACATCTTTTTAAAATCTTTATTCATTTTTTAACTTGTTTTTGATATTTTAAATTACATGTTACGATAATTCTTTCTTACTCATTAAGTTTTTAAAATTTCTTTAATTATTTCCCTTTCAAAAACCAAATCAATTTTTTAAAATTCATATATTTTTATAACAAAGCATAATTTTAATTTTTAATTGTTAATTGTCAATACAACAATTTTAATCTATTTATACTATATATTATAGTAAAACAATATTTGAAACAAAACTCTTAAACCTATATATAAAATTTTATTTACGAGAGACAAAATATAAAAAATTAAATATAATTATCTTATTTTTAATAAATAATATATTATTTTATCCTGTACATAGCACGAGTGATATACTAATTATAAAATTATATACAAACATATACGATAAATTATACCCAAAATTGTCGAAGGTAGAGGACCCACTATTAAAGAAATTATCCACTCAACTTATTTCACTTCTATTTTTGTGATCAATTCTATAATTCATTTTATGATTATAAAATTATATACAGACATACATGACAAGATTGCTAAATGCAGAATTTTGGTTATACCTAAAACCATCTCTTTCACATGGGTGGATCTTGTTGCAAGAGAAAAAGATACCTAAAACCTAAGCTTGTGATTTTGGTGATCTTTTTTATAGGTAGGAAATAAGTATAGTGTGTTGGTGTAATAATTAAAAATAAATATGCACCAACATAGTAAAATTTCTCTATTCAAAATAATTAATGGAGAAATCTATGTTTTCAACAGAGAAATTGATTGTTTGAGCTCATTTAAAACAAATTGATTTAACTTCTTTTTTAACTTGTTCCTTGTTCAATAACAAAGAAATTTGAATGGTTGTGCATACCTCAAATTAAAATTTAAATGATAGAAACAAAAAATAAAATAAATGGAACGTACTAATTATATTTTTCTTATACTTATAGGAGTGGTGATCAAGTGTTGTACTTTGATTCTCCAGCTGAAAGATGACCATGACATGATTTATTCATGAGTTTGAAATAAGAAACATGTGTTATTGAAAATTTTGCTTTTTATCTACACCAATAGCCATTTTTCTAGCACATGCAAAATGGAACCTTCTATTCTTTTTCACCACCTACTACCAATTATTTGAATTTTGAAGGTGTGTTCGGATCAAAAAATTAAAGAGAAATTTGAAGAGATAATAGAGAAAAAAAAAAAAAAAAAAGAAGGAAAAGTTAAATGAAATAGAAACTAATTTTTGTCACTTTTTCTCCAAGCAAAACCAACAAAATCTTTGATTGATTTTAAACGATAATGAAATTAACCAATCGCAAGTGATCCTTTATTCTTAAAGTTTACATTTTTACATTCTCTATGGATTTCAATCAATGGTGGAACTAAGAAATTAAATCAGATAGGGCACTTATTAATTATAATATTGAAAATTTTTACAAAAATATTTCACATAAATTTTTACGATTGACTTCAAGAAAGATAAATATATATATATATATATATTATTTGTAACTAGTATATCATGGACAATATATAAAATAAAATAAAAAAAAAAAGTCATGGATATAAGTTTTAAAATAAATTATATAATGATAAGGTATTTTTTTATACAAAATTTCAATAAAAATTTAATATAATAGTAATACTACGTCATCATTGACATATGATATCACCAACTAATAGTAAAGAAACACATAGAGGATAAACCCTACATATCAAATGTAACTAACAATTCAATAAATTTCATATCTTCATTGAGATTAATTATGATTGCATGTTTATAATGATGGACATCACCATTATATTGAAATTTTCATAGATAATAATATGACTTATCGTAATATCTTTATTTTAAAATAAAAAAACAACCATTATTATTCTTATAATTTTAAAAATGTCATTGATATTTCACTCTAAATAATATTTTATAATTTTTTTATTTAAAATATTTTCTTTATATTTTAAAAAAAAAATCCAAAACCAGCGGACACGTGACCCCCTGGACCAGGTGTGGCTTTGCCACTAATTTCAATCACACAATCATGTCTTGAATTTTTTTTTTTTTTTTTTTTTTGTTTTTTGAAATTCTCATCCTATCATTTGGCAGGAAGCCCAATTGTATCGGATATTAGGAATCTTACAATTGTATCGGATATTAGGAATCTTACATTTTGATTGGGGGTGGGGATTCTCTAATCAACACAACATGATGTCTTGAAATGAACTTAATGTAGGTGCTATTTGGTACAGCTTATTAAAATGAAAAAATGATAATCAGAAAGTAGAGATCAAAAACACATGTTTCACAGCTTCTAAATAATCAAATTTTCTCAGTTTATTTAAGCTGTTTCTGCCTAAAAAGCTATAAGCAGAAATTACATCAAACAGTCTGATACAAATTTCCAAATTAAAATAAGCTATAATCATTCCTTATAATCCACACCAAACACCCCGCAGTAGCCAAACTTCTTCCAACACTTGCATTAGGCAAAGCATGGGAGGTAAATGTCAACCCCTTAAGGGCCATATGAGCTGGTAAGTAGATATTGTTGGAAATGGTTATAAAATTCTAGGTAAAATCAGAATTTTTTTCTAAGTTTGGTCTATTTTTTAGGTAGGCCCCGTGCGTCGATTTACGCGGGTCAAAGTGGCAACGCGTTCTATGCCGCGTTGTGATTCACGTGGTATATTTGGTTACTCAAAACCATTACCGAGTGAATGAGAAATTGAAGCCAAAGTGTGCTCCATGGAAATGGAATTTTGGTGGAAAATCCTTAAAGGTTTGAATAAGGCTTGTCCCACATTGATTTGGTGAGAAGTTTTGAATGGGTTTATAAGGCATAGGTTTGGTACTTGGGGTGTGTCCCAAGGAGTATCCAAGTGTTTTAGAGGGAGAGGTTATGGACAAAATGGGCTAGACCCATTGGACCCAAAAATCCCCACGCGCGCCGTCGTCCGGGCGGGCTGGGCTGGGTTTGGGCACGGGTGCGTGTTGGGTTGGGCTTGTTCGGCCCAATACTAATCTTTTTGGGCCAAAAACATTTGAATTTAATTTTATTTTTGGTAAAATAAAATCCAAAATTCAAATTAAACCGGAAATAAACTAGTCCTGTTTTACTGTACATCCAAACAGGGCCCTTCCCGTTTTTTATCTGTTTGAATTATGAACCCAACAGTCCGGTTTTACTATACATCCAAACAGGGCCCTTCCATTTTTTATCTGTTTGAATTATGAACCCAACAGATTCAAATCTGTTTGAATTCAAAACCAACAGGTTCATACCTGTTCAAACAAGTTTGCACCTGTTTAATTCAAAACCTATAGCCATCATTACATCTATAAATAGGAAACCCTCATTTGATGTTTAAATTCAGAAATTTCGTATTTCACCTCTGCAAATTCTATTCTTCATTTTGCTGCATTTTATTTTTGTGAGAAAGAGTATAAACACTTAGTGTGTTCGTTAGGCAAACAATTTGTAGTGCTGCTATTGTTTGTAGTTGATCATTTCATCTGGGAGATAGACGTCCACATTCTGAAAGTACCGAGGAGAGGACGAATCTGTCTTAAGGACACAGTGTCAAAACTGGACTTGATCAGATTAATTCGAAGAAATTAATCAAGTAAGTTATTTAATTTATTTTCGGTGTTTTATTATTTATTTAAATCAGATTTTAATTTTGTTTTTGTAACAAAATAAAAGTTTTTATTTATTTATTTTTATTTCGAGTTTGATTTTTGTAATCAAACAAATTCTCTCCTTTCCTTTATTTCTTTATATTCTGTTGTTGTTTAAGTACACAAATTGAATTAATTAATTACAGTGAAGATTGTCCAACAATCTTAAGACAGAAATTTTTTGGTATCTTCATTGTATTTAATTTTTCTGATTTCATAAAGACATATTCTGGTTGGAAAAACAAATAGTGTTTATGCTATTTGACAGATAGTAGTAATATACTGTCTCTTTTCTTTGACAACTAGTAGTAATATACTGGTGTCATTAACAATTGCAGAATATTAATTGTGTTACAGAAAATTATTGTGGTTTTATTTTTCTAGTTTTAGTAACAAGGAAAATAAAATTATTTTGTGTTATAATTTATTTTCTGGTTTTAGTAACTAGAAAATTATTTGTGTTTTAATTTTTCTGATTTTTGTAATCAGAGTATGGCTACTACTGAAACTGCAATCTGGAAGTGTACTCCGATTGTTACACCAACCGGTCCCTATCCAGAACCATGTTCATGTACCAATCAATCATGGAGAAAAATAAAAAAATTTAACGGTACCGAGTTTAAGAGATGGCAGCAGAAGATGCTGTTCTATCTTACAACTCTTAATTTGGCCCGGTTTCTCCATGAAGAGGCTCCAGCACTTAAAGAGGGTGGTGAAAGTGATCGGCAAGTTGTTGCCGCTGTAGATGTGTAGATGCACATTCAGATTTCTGTGCAGAAACTACATCCTCAATGGCCTTGAACATGCTGTATAATGTATACAGTCCTCTGAACAGCAAAAGAATTGGGATTCTTTGGAGAAGAAATACAAGACAGAGAGATGCCGGCACGAAGAAATTTGTCGTCGGTAAATTTCTGGATTTTGTTATGGTAGACTCCCAAACGGTAATTTCTCAAGTTCAAAGTTTTCAATAATTTTGCATGATATTCATTCAGAAGGTATGTCTCTTAGCGAGTCTTTCCAAGTCGCTGCTTTAGTGGAAAAGTTACCACCGGCTTGGAAAGATTTTAAAAATTATTTAAAACATAAACGCAAAGAGATGACCATGGATGAAGTTGATTGTAAGATTAAGAATTGAGGAAGATAACCGAAAGGCTGAAAAGAGGAATGGGAAAAATCCCATTGAGTCCAAGGCTAATGTGGTTGAACAAGTTCATAAACCACATAACAAAAAGAGGAAGTTTACTGGAGATGGTCCTAAACAAGGCGATAGCAACAAGAAGTTCAAAGTTCAAAGGAAAATGCTATAACTGTGGCAAGACTGGACATCGAGCTTCTGACTGCCGCCGCCCTAAGAAGGATCATGGAAGTACAAGTAAGAAGAACCAATCAGGCCAATGTAACAGAATTGGATTACATCTCTGACGGAGTGAATGACATCAACCTCTCTGCTGTGGTGTCTGAGGCTAACTTGGTTGGAAATCCCAAAGAGTGGTGGGTTGACACTGGAGCAACTCGTCACATATGTGCGGACAAGAAGATGTTCACTACCTACAATGAGGCTGCAAATGGTGAACAACTTTTTATGGGAAATTCTTCTACTTCTACTGTGGCTGGACAAGGAAAAGTGATCTTGAAGATGACATCAGGGAAAGAACTGACCCTCAACAACGTACTGCATGTACCTGACATCCGGAAGAATTTAGTTTCTGGTTCTTTGTTAAGTAAAAATGGTTTTAGGCTTTTTTTGAGTCTGATAAATTTGTATTAACAAAGAGTGGTATGTATGTTGGTAAGGGATACATGAGTGATGGTCTCTTTAAGTTAAATGTAATGACAGTTGTACCAAAAGTTGCTATGAATAAGAATAACACATCTTTTGCTTATATTCTTGAGTCGAATTTATGGCATGGTAGATTAGGACATGTAAATTATGATGCTTTGCGTAGATTAATTGGTTTGGATTATATACCAAAGTTTGAAATTAATCCTAATCATAAATGTGAAGTTTGTGTAGAAGCGAAACTAACTAAGGCTCCATTTAAATCGGTTGAAAAAAACCGAACCTCTAGAATTAATTCATACTGATGTATGTGATCTAAAATTTATTCAAACTAGAGGAGGCAAAAAGTATTTCATAACATTTATCGATGATTGCACAAGATATTGTTATGTTTATTTACTTAGAAGTAAAGATGAAGCCTTAGAAATGTTTAAACTCTACAAAACAGAAGTTGAAAATCAACTTGGTAAAACCATTAAAATGGTTAGAAGTGATAGGGGTGGTGAATATGATGCACCATTAAATGAATTTTGTGCACAACATGGCATTATTCACCAAACTACAGCCCTTATTCTCCACAGCAAAATGGAATTGCTGAAAGGAAGAATAGAACCCTAAAAGAAATGATGAATGCCATGTTACTAAGTTCAGGCTTACCACAGAACTTGGGGGGAAGCAATATTGTCTGCTAATTATGTTCTTAATAGAATACCCCACAAGAAAACCAACAGCACTCCTTATGAATTGTGGAAAGGTCGACCACCTTCCTACAAATACTTAAAAGTGTGGGGGTGTTTGGCAAAAGTTGAAGTTCCTGTTCCTAAAAAGACTAAGATTGGACCAAAAACAGTAGATTGTGTGTTTATTGGTTATGCTCAGAATAGTAGTGCATATCGGTTTCTGACTTATAAATCAGAAATACCTGATATAAATGTGAACACTATTATAGAGTCAAGAATGCTGTGTTTTTTGAACATGTCTTTCCTTACAAGAAAGGACAGGAATTAAGTTCACAGAAAAGAACTTATGATTGTACACAAAGTCAAGAGACTAATGACAATCAAACACAAGAGACTAGTAATGGTCTCGACCAACAGGATTTAACTGATGATGAACCAAGAAGAAGTAAGAGAGCGAGAACATCAAAATCCTTTGGTCCAGATTTTCTGACATACCTGTTAGAAAATGAACCTCAAAGCTTTAAGGCAGCAATGACAGGTCCTGAAGCACCTTTGTGGAAAGAGGCTGTTAATAATGAAATTGAATCCATTATGCAAAATCATACTTGGGAATTGGTGGATCTTCCACCAGGTTCTAAACCTCTTGGATATAAATGGATATTCAAGAGAAAAATGAAAGCAGATGGTTCAATTGACAAGTATAAAGCAAGACTTGTAGTTAAAGGTTACAGACAAAAGGAAGGTCTGGACTATTTTGACACATATTCCCCTGTGACAAGAATAACATCCATTCGCATGCTTATTGCTATAGCAGCGTTGTTTAATTTAGAAATACATCAAATGGATGTTAAGACAGCTTTCTTAAACGGTGATCTAAATGAAGAGATCTATATGGAGCAACCCGAAGGGTTTGTAGTATCAGGGCAAGAAAAGAAAGTTTGTCGACTTGTAAAATCCCTTTATGGATTAAAACAAGCACCTAAGCAATGGCATGAAAAATTTGATCATGCAATGCTTACTAATGGGTTTAAGATAAACGAATGTGACAAATGCGTCTATGTTAAAAACACTGACCAAGGATATGTCATAGTTTGTCTTTATGTGGATGACATGCTTATCATTGGAAGCAGTCAAAACATGATCAAATCAACTAAGCAAATGCTTAACAAAAGATTTGATATGAAAGATATGGGGGTCGCAGATGTTATATTAGGAATGAAAATTACTAAAACATCTGACGGATATGCATTATCTCAATCTCATTATATTGAGAAAATTCTTGATAAATTTATCAAGGATGATTGAATTTAGCTAGAACACCTGTAGACATCAGTCTTTATTTATCGAAAAATAAAGGTGATGCAGTGTCTCAGTTAAAATACTCCCAAATCATTGGAAGCCTAATGTACCTAATGAATTGTACTCGTCCTGATATAGCTTATGCTATCAGTAAATTGAGTAGGTACACTAGTAACCCCGGAGAAGACCATTGGAAAGCGATCATTCGGGTTCTTAGATATCTAAGATTCACCCGTGATCATGGTTTGAACTTTACTCGATATCCAGCAGTACTTGAAGGTTATTGTGATGCAAATTGGATATCGGATACTAAAGATTCAAAATCACAAGTGGATATGTCTTTACTCTGGGAGGCGCTGCTGTTTCTTGGAATCCACGAAACAAACATGCATCGCACGATCCACAATGGAATCCGAGTTCATTGCTTTAGACAAAGCAGGAGAAGAAGCAGAATGGCTTCGTCACTTCTTAGAAGACATTCCAATGTGGCCAAAACCTGTGCCAGCTATTTGCATTCATTGTGATAGTCAATCTGCAATAGGCAGGGCACAGAATCATATGTATAACGGTAAGTCACGACATATTCGTCGTCGACATAATACCGTAGGCAATTGTTGTCAAATGGAATAATCTCAATAGATTATATAAAATCTAAAGAGAATATTGCGGATCCGTTAACAAAAGGTTTGACAAAAGAGCTAGTGTATAGTTCATCGAAGGGGATGGGATTAAAGCCTATTACATAAGAGTCGTCATAATGGTAACCCTACTTATATGACTGGAGATCCCAAGAACTAAGTTCAAAGGGACAACTAAGTTATGTATGGCTCGCCAGAAATCACCAAGGGATTAAAATTCCTTACCCATTCCTATGGTGAGAGTGATATCTGCAACATTGTTGTATGCAGGGGTATAAGGATAAGCTTTGCTTTTAATGATTACTTATATCTTGATTAAGGCATAAAATCAAGACGAGTATAAGGAGATACTCACAATAAGAATCACCTATATGAGTGTGAACTGGGGCCGGTTCTATGAGAATGAAAAGGCTAAATTCTCTAGAAACACTCATGAAAACCAGGAGCGTTCAAGGCCAAAATGAACACAACAGTGAGAACCACGATGTGTTAGAAGATATTTTGTGTGAAATCTATTGTCTTGGCTTACACAAACGGCTGAACAATTCAAGGCATCGCGTCCATTGGTTAGCCAGTAAGTCCGATAGGTTATCACTAGGGAAGGTTCAAGGCCAAAAGCTACCTATCCTGATGCAAGATATTTTCGACTTATACTCTTTCGATAAAGTCTGCATATTGTTGCATTTCCGTTGTCATCAAATTCCATTCATGTGGGGGATTGTTGGAAATGGTTATAAAATTCTGGGTAAAACCAGAATTTTTTCCTAAGTTTGGTCTATTTTTTAGGTGGGCCCCGTGCGTCGATTTACGCGGGTCAAAGTGGTAACGCGTTCTATGCCGCGTTGTGATTCACGTGGTATATTTGGTTGCTCAAAACCATTACCGAGTGAATGGGAAATTGAAGCCAAAGTATGCTCCATGGAAATGGAGTTTTGGTGGAAAATCCTTAAAGGTTTGAATAAGGCTTGTCCCACATTGATTTGGTGGGAAGTTTTGAATGGGTTTATAAGGCATGGGTTTGGTACTTGGGGTGTGCCCAAGGGGTACCCAAGTGTTTTAGAGAGGAGAGGTTATGGGCAAAATGGGCTAGACCCATTGGAAAAAATCAACACACGCGCCGCGCGCGCCGTCCGGTCGTCGGTCGGCGGGCGGCTGGGCTGGGCTTGGGCGCGGGTGCGTGGTGTGTGTGTTGGGTTGGGCTTGTTCGGCCCAATACTAATCTTTTTGGGCCAAAAACATTTGAATTTAATTTTGTTTTTGGTAAAATAAAATCTAGAATTCAAATTAAACCAGAAATAAACTGGTCCGGTTTTACTGTACATCCAAACAGGGCCCTTCCCCTTTTTTATCTGTTTGAATTATGAACCCAACAGATTCAAATCTGTTTGAATTCAAAACCAACAGGTTCATACATGTTCAAACAGGTTTGCACCTGTTTAATTCAAAACCTACAGCCACCATTACATCTATAAATAGGACAACCCTCATTTGATGTTTAAAATTCAGAAATTTCATATTTCACCTCTGCAAATTCTATTCTTCATTTTGCTGCATTTTATTTTTGTGAGAAATAGTATAAACACTTAGTGTGTTCGTTAGGCAAACAATTTGTAGTGTTGTTATTGTTTGTAGTTGATCATTTCATCCCGGGAGATAGACGTCCATATTCTGAAAGCACCGAGGAGAGGACGAATCTGTCTTAAGGACACAGTGTCAAACACTGGACTTGATCAGATTATAATTCGAAGAAATTAATCAAGTAAGTTATTTAATTTATATTTCGGTGTTTTATTATTTATTTAAATCAGATTTTAATTTTGTTTTTGTAACAAAAAAAATCTGTTTTTATTTATTTATTTTTATTTCGAGTTTGATTTTTGTAATCAAACAAATTCCCTCATTTCCTTTATTTCTTTTAGATTCTGTTTGTTGTTAAGTACACAAACTGAATTAATTAATTACAGTGAAGATTGTCCAACAGATATACTCCCCCACAGTATTGATGACAGTTCATGCACCTTTTCGTTGTTTGAGATGATTTAAATAAGTGCACTTTTTGACTTTTTATAAAATATGGGTTGGGTTTGAAGTGATGTGGTAAAGAGGTGATGTGACTTAATAAGATGATATGATTTAAATAGGATAGTGACTTTTTGACTTTTTAACTTTTTAACTTTTTTAGATGCCAAACCTAACTTTAGTTCACTAGTTTAGGAGGTGATTTTGAACCTCGAGTTTATTTTGTTGAATAAAGCTTGGGAGCTCGAATTTCCTTCCCCCGAATCCCCCTAATGCCCAAAACGACGTCGTTTTGGGCATTAGTTTTTTTTTTTTTTTTCTCTTTTTGTCTGAACCAGGGGAGAAAGAGAGGAGGAGAGGAGAGGAGAGAGAAGAGAGGAGAGGAGAAACAGAGGGAGAAAGAAAGGAGGAGAGGAGAGCCGATCGCCGATCGCCGAGCCCGGTCGTTGTCCAGCCCAGCTCCGTCGTCGCCCAGCCCGGTCGTCGTCCAGCCTAGCTCCGTCGCAGCCCAGGCCCGCCGCCTCCGCCTCCCACCCCTTCCTCTGCCCCTTGCCTCTGCCTCCAGCCATTGAATAATTTGCCCCCTCCAGTCCAGTTCTTCTCTTCTCCTCTCCTCCTTCTTCCTTCTTTCTTCTTCTTTCCAAATTCGGGGGATTCGGGGCGGGGGGCTTTCGAGCTCCCAATCACAGCTGTATTTTGTTATTAGTTTGTGCAAAAGGGTTTTCCCTAGGATGAATTCTCTATTATGAAAACAAAAAATTAAAATAAAAAGGAAGATATAAATAATATTTTATTAAAAAAACTACAAATGAAATGAGATACGGATATAAATCTTTCACTTGTGTTAGATAACCTCTTGACAAAAACAAAGATGTTATGACAAATGCTACAATTCAACACATAGTGCATGGCAACAATTTCTATGTTTAGCATTTAGTGAGGGAAAAAAAATCAAAATTGAGAACATCATATTTATTTAATTCAATATTTAGAACGTATTTTAATTATTAGCATAATGATAATATGAAAAAAATAAAATATTAAAAAGAAGAAGAAACAATTGCATCTCTGATAAATGTACAAATGAGTTTGTATCTATTACAAATAAAAATGGTGACATGAAACCCAATTTTTATTATCCTTACAAAAGTTAGTGATGTTTTGAAATTAAGTTATTTTGATTAAAAAGTTAAAAAATTATTATTAAAATTCAATTTTTCTTTTCAATTTTGTGCATATTTTTTGCATAAAATGTTAAAAAAATTAATTAAAACAATCATTTTTCAAAATAATTTTTAATTACTTTTATTTTTTATTTTCTTAATTTTTTCAAAAAAAAAAAAACAAAAAACACAAGCTGTAAAATCTTATGAGAGATACATGGAAGGTTGAGGGTTTGACCATAGTTACAGAGGGAGAGAGCTGTCATTGATGGTGATGGTACTTTGGAAAAGTTATTGGTTGGTTTTAGTACCATCATGTGTTTTTTAATAATGTTATAATTGATGAGAAAGATAAAATTTATAAGTTTATATTGAATAATTAAAAATATATAAAAAGATATAATAAATTATAATTAATAAAAAATATGACCAATCATGTACCAATTATTTTTTGACAGCAGTGATTTAGACTCCCTCAAATTTCAACCTCTACTACCTTTCATACATAAGTGGCGGGTGGTGATTGGAGGAGGAGAAAAAAAAGAAAAAAAAAAAAAGTGACCAATCAAAAAAGAAAAGGGATCAAAAAAAAGGTGGGGAAAAGAAGGTACCAATCTTTATTCATTTTTCGGTGTTCTGAGTTTTGAAACCAGGTAAGTCAAATCAAATGCAGATCCATACACACATTTACCTTAAGCTACGAGAAAGAAAAGTCTTTTTATTTTTATTTTTATTTTCTTTTCTTTTAACTTGTTCAGAGGCAAAAATGTGAACATCTTTTCAAAGATTTGAATTTGTACTTCCATTTAAAGGCCCTAGGCAGATCTTAAAATCAAAAGCGTGGGATTTATGCATGCATCAGAGCTTTATAGTACAAACATTGACCCAAAATTATGGGGAAGCCACACGTGGGCAAGTTTGCATTTAAATTTTAAATTATTTTTAAATTAAATTTTCGTTTGTCATTATTAATTTTTTTTTTATATATTCGAATCAAATTCTTTTATTTTGCAAATACATCAAGATTATATACATCTAAAAAAATATATAAAAAAATCACTAAGAAGTGGTTTGGGATGTTCTAAATAAGTGTATTTTTTAAATTTTTGTGAAATATGGATTGGATATGGGTTGGGTTTAAAGTGATGTGGTAGAAAGGTGATGTGACTTAAATAGGATAGTGACTTTTTGACTTTTTGTCTTTTTTAGTATATGCCAAACAAGGCCTAAATATAAAAATACTAAAAATAAATTCAAATTCAAACAAAAATGCACATAAATTTTTATTTATTTTTAGTGAATTTTTTAAATATTTTAGTGAATTTACTTTTTAGATACATCTAAATTAAGTATAATTAAAAAGTACAAAAAATTGGCTAAAATATGGAAAAAAAAATTCACTAAACATAAACTATAATTTATTTAAAAATAATTTTTAAAAAATCAAATCAAATAGAGCTCACATAGGTAAATTACACCCATCTCTATTAATGTTTAAAGAAAATACAACAACTCACAATTTCGATATAATTATATCGAACTCTCTTACAATTTTAATTTATATAATATTCAGTTTCATTTTCATTAATAATTCATTAGTTAAATGAATAAAAAATTGATATTGTCATATTTTATATACTGAAATGTATAAATTTATTTGTTTATCTTTATGTTTTCACACTATTTACATTAATTCTGATTCATAGCTTTACTAAAAGAGAAATTAGTATAATTATACCAAAAATTGAAGCTTCTTGTATTTTTTAGGGGTGCAACTTGGGTGGGTTCAATCTAAAAAACCCGTGCCCAGCCCGAGTTTTTTTAGTGTTTGAACAACAATATCTTGTAATTTGGATGGGCCTGGGCAGATTTTTTATGCCCAAATTGTAATTCAGGCTGGGCCTGGGCAGAGTTTGTGGGTAACCCAAGCAACCCGAACCCAAATTACATTTAATATATTATATAAATTATATAATATATGTATAAATTAAATAGGTGGCCCTTAATTTTCTTTTTTTATTTTTTTTTGGTTGGTCTTTGGCCCTTGGATTAGAATCTTTAGCAAATTTTTGTTTTTATGTTTCTTTGGTTTTATTATGTATATGATTATATAAAGAAGATGATTAGCAGCTTCTGATTTATTTGGTGGCCATATTTATTTGTTTGTTTATAATGCATTGATCTTAGATTTTCTTGAGAAAAGGTAAAAAGAAAGAGGCATATTATTATTTTTTGTTGGTGGGATTGTTTGAGGTCATTTTCCTTTCAATAAAGTTATTTGTGCTTTTTAACTTTGGTGTTTGTTGCCTTGTGAAATTCGGACAATTCAGGCTAACCCGAGTTCAAATTATAAAGCTTGGTTCGGGCTTGGGCACTGCCAAACACGATTCGGGCTGGGCCTAGGCAAACCTCCAACCCGACTGAGCCCGCCCAAATTGCACCCCTAGTATTTTTCTCCAAATTTCCCAGGAAGTCATAATTTATCCTTAGACATATTATTAGTAAGGTTTAACAAATCTCTTTTAATAGTTTTTTTTTTTTTCTTTTAGGAAAACTAATATTACAAAAAAAAAAAAAAATTGATGTATTTGATGAAAATACTTAAAAAGTTATTTGTTTTAGTGGTAAAGTTGAGTGAGAAAGGTACTCTGTTTTTTTATCAGTTAAATCAGCCATTCGCTGACGAATTTTTTTTTTAGGATAAATTATAAATACATTTTCTAAAATTTGTTTAAAATACAGATTATGATTTGAAAATTATAAATATCCCTTTGTCAGAATTAATTATTTAACAAAATTAATTAAAAAAAATTTTCTAACTGTTCTTCTATACAATATCAAAAATTAGTTGAATTATTAATTGAAATAAATTTCTGACATTATTAAAAATTATTAATTAACTTGATAATTTATTAACAAAAGAGACTATTTGTTATGAACTTAAAAACTTCAAGGTGCGAGATGATTTTCATAATCACAAAGAGTAATTTATATTTTAAGCAAATCTTAAATGGTGTATTTGTAATTTATCCATTTTTTTAATTGAAATATTCAAAAAGTGAGTACTCAAGCCATTGCCAAACAGGCAGTGGCTTTAGTTTTTTGCTGCATAACTTTTTGGTCTTGATTTGTTAATAGCCTACGGGAGGTTTAGTCACTCTTACAAGCAAGAGTCTTCTTATACACAGTACTCTCTTTATGTATAAAATATTTGTGAGTCTTTGTAATAACTTTGAACTTTATTAGTACTAAAGTTCTTATTTGGAAACAAAGCAAAAGAAAATATTCTAAGCCATTTCCATAGGTATACCATGTGGGACAAAGCCATTTGAATAGCTTTTCTTTTTTTCAGAATAAATCAACTTTCAAGAGCTCTACCAAACAAATGGGTCTCAAGTTATAGGTAAGAATCTGAAATGGAAATGCCAAGTTGAGCATTTAGAGAGCTTTTCTACACCAACAAGTTTTAGGTAAGAATGTGAAATGGAAATGCCAATTTGAGCATTTAGAGAGCTCTTCTACACACACTACACACACTCACTTGTCCATCAACAAACTGTAGCCATGTGCTATGTTAGTGCAGCTATTCTATTTCACCTTTTTCTTCTGTATCTGAGGCTCCCCTTCCCACCACCTTCCACTTTTCTATCCCACCATCAAAGTCATCATTCAATCAAATCGAAGGGTTGAATTCGGTGCTAAATGTTTCTATAACTCTGACCGGATTAAATGTTGTTCACATGTTACGATTGAATTTTGTTAATTTTTTAATTGAGTAATTCTATACAAATTAACAAATTTTTCTTACTAATGTGGCACTTATTTTAAAGGTGATCATGTTTTTTATTCTAAAGTTTCTTTGTTGCATGATACAATGTTAGTAAGAAAGTTTGTAAGATTTGTTAATTTGTACGGCACTGCTGGGGACCCCCAGTGGGGGGTGACCCCCAGCACCTCCACGTAGGGGGCTGTGCAAGGATGACTTAGAAAAAAAAAAATTTCCACCAATCAGAAAATAGTGGGGGTGGTGAGGGTCACCCCACTGGGGGTCTAATATATTTTCCTAATTTGTATAACATTTTTATTTTCAAATTAATGTATAAAGACTTTCATGGAAACTTGTAGAATAACACAATAAGAGAAATGATGAAGGCAACTCTATAAATGTATCTCTCCTTAATCTCTATTAAAATATATGTATTATTGGCCAGTTATCTTTTTCTTTTTCTTTTTCTTTTTTTTAGATAGGAACCAGTTATCTTTTAGTGCTCAAATAATTATAATATAAAAGTATTTAAGTACAATATTTCGGTCTATTCGCTTAGTATCAATGTAAATTTTTTCAAAATTGAAATAGACTATACATTATGAAAAACTGATCGAAAATCAAAATTCCAATCATTCTCTAGCGGTCAGTCCAGTTCTCCCATTTTTTTCGTCCTTAATCATTTATTCTATATTATCAAAGACGGAACGAGGATTTCATTACTAGAGGGGCCAAAAGAAGAATAATTTTTTTCACCATATACACAAAACACACATGTATATAAGATATATAAATTATATATATATAAAAGAATTAAATACTATAGAAGCAATTTCTAATAAGATGAATAATTTTTTTTTTAATGTAAAATAGAAAGAGAACTCAAGATGGAAGAAGAATGACATATATTTTTTATGTTGGGAGTCATTTTATATATAAAATGATATATATATTTTTTAAAAAATTTTATAGCAAACAATAATGTTCACAGAAATAGGGGGCCATGACCCTCCCATAGTCTTCTCCTAGTTTCGTCCATGTATATTATGTAAACACTTTATTTGATAAAAACGTTTTGACTCTTATTTTTTCAAGAATGTCCTCATCCAATGATTGCTAAAATATTTTTTCTCATTCATCAAATAGCTCAAAATTATTAAACGATTTTTCTCATTCATCAAACTACTTAAAAATTTAAAGGGTTAATTGCACTTCTAATTCCTTTAGTTTGACTCGAGTTTTACGTTGGCCTTTATCGTTTCAAATTAAACAATTTAGTCTCTACACTATAAATCTAGTTTCAATTTGGTCTTCTGCTCAAGTTGAAGATTAAAAGTAACTATTTTAGGACATTTGTCAGTCTCTTAAAGTGTACACATAGAAAAAGTTAATAAAAATTTAAACGGAATAACCAAAGTGAAACTGCACTAAAAGTGTATGAACCAAATTAATCAAATTTAAACTACACAAATTAAAATAAAATTTGAATCACACCCATTGTTGTATGAATATATGTAAACGGAGATGAGAAAGTAAACAGAAGGAAGAGAAGAAAGAAAATGCAAGTTGATGTACAAGTTTTTTAAGTCAAAATGAAATTGGAAAACACCTTTGAAAATGAATGAATATAACTTTGTTCTAGAGCCCCGTTAATCATCTTCCCCAACTGCAAATCAAATCCAGGGTGCGCGGGAACGAATCTTTAAAAATAAAAAGTCCAATGACCTTAGCTTATTGTTTGTCTCGACCTGTCTTAAAACTCAAGTTTTGTTTATTTTATAAAAAGTACTGAGATTTTGTGGGAAATTGAAATTGTTATTTTTTTATAATGTCTAAGTTACTCCTTATATTTAAAGTAAATAAAATAAGGTATGTGTTCTCCTTTATGATGGTCTGGTTCGTTTTTCTAGTGACTGATCCCATCTTTTCTACACTGTAATATCAACTATTCATCTCGTAGGCCTTGAAGAAATTAAATGTATATGCAAAAAATCAACTTTATCGAAAATCGATAGACACACTAACTAATTGTGTTTTATTTTATGAAATTGAAAGTAAATATGATTTTAAACTAAAATCATTCATTTTATAAAATAAAATATGCTAAGTTGGTACACTTATCATTGTCTAAGAGTAAGCTATTTTTTTACATATATATTCTTCTCTTTGAAGCTTACAAGTTAAACGGTTCGAAATACCGTCGTAGGGCTCTACGAGGCCCACCAAATAAAGTGTTATGGAGAAGATGGAGTCTTTGAGGGAGGTGCTCCCTAAATGGCCTCCCTAATATGGAGAGTTGCATGTTGGATTGTGTTTTCATTTTTTTATTTACTTTTTGTATTTTTGGCAACAAAATAATTATTTATTTATTTATTATTTATTATTATTATAGTCAATAGGAAAATAATAGGAGGAAAAAAAAACTGCATTTCCAGCGACAAGGCTCAAACCCCTTGAATTGGTTAATACCTAAACCAGTCATGTAAAGTATAACAAAGATACCAAGTCTCCACATTCAATCAAGAACTAGGTAGAAGGATCAAAAACTGCTAACTCATATGAGCCATTGAACCTTGCCAACTACTTTTATAGGTCATTGGACAAGATAAAAAGCTAGTTTTTGAATAACTGATTCCTAGTTTAGAGGCTACTGTACCGAGTTCTTTTGCCGTAGATGTTCCTAGTTCGAGCTCTGTAGTCAAGGACAAGGGCTTACTTGAGGTTCTAACCCCATAAAAGATGGGCATTATACCCGTTAAAAAAGTGTTTCATCCATCACATCAGTCTCTTAGTCTTATAAACAATGAAAAGTTTGAAAATATCCATTGTATTCATATCATTTTCATCGTTGTGAGAACAATTTTTGAAAATTTGAAAACAACTTTTCGTAAAATAAAAATAAATAAATAAATTCTCAAAATAACTTTTGGAAAGTTTGACAAACAAATTTTTTTTTAAAAAAATAGAAAACAGAAACAGAAGAAGAAAATATAACAGGAGAGCCCTAGGCCAAATCCAAGGGGGAAAAGGAGAGAATATATGAGTACCACAGCCCCTTTTGGCCTGTAGGGATCTCCTTTGACTGGACACTGCAAATTAGTTATTGGACAAGGGAAGGACTCAGAGCAAGAGACAAGCCCTAAAAACATTTTATTTACAAAGGCAATGCACCAAAAGTAGTTCAAATAAGATAATGAACTAGAGTAGGTAAAGCCCTAACCAAGAGGGATCTATGTGGGGTTTGAGAGGAGATTTAAAGGGCATAGTCAATAAAGGAAGCCAAGTACTAATATAAAACTTGAATTCATAATGACATTCATGCCAACTTTTTCTCTCTCTTTCTGTTGTTCTTAAAGTAAAAGAGAAGCTGATAGAATTTAAAAAAAAAGAAGCAGCAGAGCTTGGTATATTGGTAAGCTATATAAAGTGTAAACAAACAGTACATGGTCCCCCGCAACTTAGCTATACTTCCTTTGCATTCTCTTTGCTCTTCACTGCCCCATGCTCATTCACCTACCAATTGCTACTACTAAGAATCCGTAGCACCTAATCAAGATCAGTAAGACAAAAAAAAAAAAAAAACAAAAAAGAACAAATTCACACGAATTGTAAATCACTTATTCATAAGAACATAAGATTTGCATGATTCATACTAAAATTAGGGCTACATCTACTATTGCTGAAATTTCATTATGATCAAGAAAGTTACAAGAGATGTAGAGATAACGACACCCTTAACTAGGGCCAGCCCTAACCCAAGGCGAGCAAGGCGGTCGCCTTGGGCCCCCAAATTTTGTCAAATTTATGGGCTCTCAAATAATTTTAGCTCTTATGATATTAGTAGGTTTAAAAATAAAATTTCAAATTAATTAATTTAACTTCACAATCTAAATTAAAGATCCTTAAGCCTTCGTTTGATATGCCAGGCTTTTTGGCTATTTTAGTCACAAAAAGACAAATAGATTTTTTAGCCTAATAAGACAAAACATCACATTCAACCCATAATCATTTCATTTTTTTTCTCACAAAAGTCAAAAAAATCAAAAAACCAACTCACATCCCAAACAAATCCTAAATCATTTTCAAAACCATTTTAAAAATTCTTCTTTGACAACAAATTTTCATTTTCATCAAATTTGATGAAAAACATGTCGCCAATGCTTTATCTTTTTTAATTTTCATCAAATACGAATTTGATAAAAATAATATATATATATTTCTCCATTGATTTAATAAACATTTGATAAAAGGGTGTGATATTAGTTAAAAAAAACAAAAAAACAAACTACAAGTACTTAATTATCATTTTTCTACAATTGTTTTAATAATTATGTATATATTAATACTATATACTCTTAAAAATTAACTCAAAAAATATATTTATGTATCTCATTCATTCTAGGCATAACTCACATTAAATTAATTTTAAATTTACGTTATACACCTTCAAAGTAAAATTTTGAATAAATAATTTTATTATACATAAAGGGCCCCAATTTAAGATTTCGCCTTGGGCTCTAGAAATCTCAAGGCCAGCCTTGCCTTCAACTATTCATAGAATTAAGGCAACAAGTCATAAGTTAGATCCATAGTCGAGTGATTAGTATCGAGTACTTCTTAGAATCCACACTACCCTAACAACCCCTTTCCATTTTTGTGAAAAGAAAATTTTTTAAACACTAGGGATTTTGCTTTTTGCTGGATATGCTCAGTTTAATTAAATGAGTTTATGTTTTCACTGAGTTGAATTTGACTGGTCAGATGATGGGTAACACATGTATTCCTGCAAAATACACATTAATCTCAAGAACATATACTTGGAAAGCTTCAATATACTTCAGCATTATATTTAAACACATTTAAAATTTTCAACGAAAGCCTATGTCAATGTCAATATCAACAAAGATACGACAATGAAGATATCAAAGAAAGGTATAATTGCTTGAGGTTTATTCAATAAAAAAAAAATGTTTCACTAACAATGTGTTTGGTTAGGAGATTGCCGAGGGATTTGAAAATTGAAAAGGAAAAAGAGTGTGAAACTAGGTGAAATGTAAGTATATTTTATTCACATTTCACTTAAATTTTTCCTTTCTCTTTTTTAATCTCTTCCCAAATCTTCCAATCAAACACAGTGTAAGTGTTTATAATTTGCCTAAATAGATGTAAATTTTAAATATTGATGGACAAATCAGCTGAAAATAAAATGAAAAGGAAACATAATGCTGTGGATAGGCTTGAATGAAGTAACAGTGGTCAGGTAATGCGGTGAACAAGTAAACATGTAGTTATGAGAAAAGTTCTTCAAATGTCTAGGAGATCCAAGAATGGACTAAACCAAACAATCAAATTTAGGTTTATGGCATATCAGCTCAAAGCTCAAGCACAGCATCTCAGATAGCTTCTTCTCAAGAAATCTTTTTAATATTGAATTACCAATTTTAAAAGATGAAAGTACGTTAGGTTCAATGGAGAAGCCATACCTTGCATAGTAGGATGTCATGTTCATCTTGTGCACAAGACAATTTCAAGTTGGTTTTACTGAACAAGAGGAATTAAACTTGCACCATACATAGATTTGCAAAACACGAACTTGTTAGGAATTGATATGCCTAACCAGAATCGATGTGAGACAAAACACAAACAACAATAAAACAAGAAAGGAAATTAAGCACACAAGAACACAAATATTCATGTGGTTCACTCAAAATACAGCTACGTCTACGGTTGTTGTAATTTTACTATGTATTTAGGGACAACAAGCAGCACTGTGTGAAATACCAAACGTAACCTTACCGCAAAGTTAGATCCATAGTCGAGTGGTTAGTGTTCAGTACTTATCAAGATCCGCACCACCCAACAAAGCTATTATGCTCAATATATCTCCACCGGAAAAGCATCATCCTTTGTCATTTCAGTTACAAATTCTCATAAATAAAGAAAAAGATCATTATATTAGACCTTAAACCAGAAAAAGGATAACTGATTAAGTAGTGAAAAAATTCTTCATACCTATCATTTTTCCTCCGCTCTTCGTTGTGTAACAACAATTATCAATTGGAAAAGAGGCAATTTACAAAAATACATAACATAAACCACAATTGTCAATAGTCATACTTAGATATAAGGGAGAACCAAATATGGAAACTGAAGATAATCATACTTATTGTGGTGATAAATCTATCCACTACAATGTAATAGGGAGCTCTTTTATGGCTTTGTACAAATATGCTTTTATGGTTTTGTACAAAGATGTATGAGTAAATGTTCAAATTTCAGAATATAACCGGACGAAGCATAATGAATCGAAGGGTGTGTTCAACCGCCACTCCCGTTGCTTTTTGTTAAGTGGTCTTCCTTTCCCTGCTTTTTCCCTATCAACCCTAACATCTGCTAAACCCCAGATGCAACAGTTTGTTTCCAAATCAAAAGAAACAAGCCTGAAAACACCATCATTTTTGGTGGAAGAACCAGTCACATCTACCTCACTGACATATTTCACATACATAGGGCGATCCTTGAACCGGTCAAGGTCTTGTGGAATGTGTACAACCCTTTCAACGCCCGGTGAAGACACCTAAAAAGAAACAGATTGTTTCAGATGCAATGGGTAATGAGCTTATAACAAGAATGTACGCATGGTCAATTTCAGAAATTATGCTGCAGATGTCATTGCCAATAAAACCTACAATTGATGGCACAACTTTAATTTAAGCAATTAAACCTTCTCTGTCTATAGGCTAAAGTCTCACATACAATGTCCTAGCCCACATATGAAGCACATATTCAGCCCAACTGAACTGCTAAATGTTATTAGGAAAAATTACAATGACCACCCTTGAGGTTTAGAAAAATACAATAAGCCTCACAAGTTTGGCATAATTACATTGTCCTCCCTTTTAGTAAAGCTAAAGAGACTAAAACTAATGTAGATGGTGTTAAGACACGAAAAAATATACAATTCAATGGAAAAAAATATGAGGACATCATTTTTTTTTATCCATATGACTAACAAATTACTAATGAAAATGGAGCTAAGTATTATGAGAATTAAAACTTTAAGGGAGCCTAAAGTAATTATGCTAAATTTGTGGAGCAAAATGTATTCTCTCCAAACCTCAAAGGAGGTAATTCTAATTTACTCATGTTATTCTTATGCTAGTAAGCATAAAGGGACATCTTTCCCAAACCACAAGTAATGGCTGTAGAATTGACAAAACACTGGGAGAGGAAGATCTATAGAAAGAAAGAAAGTAATACCTCCAGAGAGATGTTATTGGGAATAGATCCAGAAAGTTCAGCTTCATCTAACCGTTTTCTATAGGCTAACGAGAAAGCTTCAATATCAGTAATACTGGGGGAACCAGACCTGCGAAATATCACTGAAGATCAGAGCCTTCAAGAAACCTCACATTACGTGGAGAGGTTGGCACAATTTCAACGTGGATTCAGAAGTGGGACAAGATGGTCACAGGCACGTAAAAACAAAATCAAGACAATTTTTTTTTAAATTAGATCTGTGTTGATTCAATGTGGGTGTTTGGGAAGTGGCTATTTTAGAGGCTTATTGAAAATGGTTGAAACCATTTGAACAGGGACCATTGTTTAGAGCACTAGTAAAATATTGACTAGCATGAAAACTCAGCTTCAACTATGAGGTCAACCTTTTTATGCAAAGAAAGCCTGGTAAGGTCTATAACATCCATAGTTATCAATCCAATACCGGCCAGCATATCATTTTTGTTGTTGACAAGGCACTTATTCCATTTTGGATTTATCACTACAAGTATGGTACATTTATCAAAACAAGATATTTGCGCATAAAATTTAATGTACTTAAAGATATACATAATGTTAAACCTAACAAGAATTGTTTAAGATCTGCATAAAAACTCATTTATCAAGCTAATAACATAATTATATTGCCCAGTACAGATTCACTATGAAATATACAAAAATATATCACTAAACTATAGCATGCATAAGTTCTCAGTACTTCAAAAAAGGATTTAAAGAACTTTATGCAGATCATGATCATTTGAAAAAACAAAATGGAAAGACTTCAAGAATATAAAGAACTAGTATAGTTATTTGACAAATTTTGCCAAAATGGAAAATAGAATAGAAGAAAATAAACACAGCATTACTTTCTTCCCAACATCCATCCAATGAAATCCAAGCTTAATAGAACCAGCATTGGGCATACGAAACCTTCCAGTGATTTAGAGAATAAGGAAGGATGGGACAAAGGACCCACTTTGTGAAAGACAGCAGGAATTTACCACAATCTCAGAGCAATTGTTATGCAAAGCCTATGCTCCTTTACTATTTTGTAAAGTTCAAATGAGAAATAATCAAAGTTCATTGGGAAAAAAAAATTAAATAAAAGAAAAAAGCAGGATAAATAACCTTAACAAAAAAAAGGAGATCCTTTAACAAACAGAAAGAGAAGAAACAAAACTTGTTTATGTAGATCCACGAGAGAGAAAACATTGTCAATTTGTCACCTTTTGGACATATAATTCACTCACAAGTCATCCATTTCATTTGAACTCAAATATTGACCAATCTATTTTTAGGTTTGGATTTGTTACGAGCAAAAAGAGAGTAACTATTCATGTTCCATTTTTGCCTCCTCTTTTTTTTTCTTTTTTTTTTCTTTTTAACATTACATTAAAAAAGTCAATGTTCCATTTTTCTACAAATTTTTGGGAGAATGTGGTGTGAATTGCACACTGGTGGTGCAGTCTCCAATTTCATTTCTCTTCAATAGTGTCATAGATGCTTACTTGTTTGAGGACTTCTCAATGCGCACCCGAATGATGGAATTTGGTAATGTCTTAAAGGCATATATTTTCAAGTCACCATCAAATGATAGAGAAACCTCTTCAGCTATTGCTAATGCTTCTTTACCCACAATGTCCCAGCAAGTGAGATTCCACCTCCTCCATCTCCATCCCCAACCTTCAAAAGAAAGGACAATGGTTACATAAAATGTCGACTTCCTTCATTTACTACAAAATGGTAAAAATCATTCTACTTCACAACACTTACATAGGGTTCAACATCTTCTGGCAAATACTCGTCCTCAAAATAATTATCATCATTCCCCAAGTCCCCTGTACAACAATAAGGAAGAGTGATATGATCACCATAAATGGAGATGCTAGAAGAAGGGAAGACCTAAGCTGACATGAGATGCAAAAATGAAAAAATATATGAATTTATTTAATTTAACTGAGCATATAGCCCTTGATGGAACATAATGGCAAAAAAAGATTATGCAGCCAATGACCACACTTGATTAGGACACAAGGCTTAGTTTGGTTTAGTTAGTTTGATTTTGACAGATCCTTAAGCTTTTAAGATGTGATTATCTGAAAACAAGAATAAATTCACTGCTTGAATAAATTACTGAACAAATTCATAATAATAGCAGTTAGTCCTGATTCTGAAGCCAACCAAAATATTTATAGGGAAAAACACTATTTTAAAATGTCTAAACTGCAAACAATACATATCAAATGAAATGGCTCTGCAAAACCACTGGATATTAAGTCATATTAATGGTGTGTTTGGTTGGGGGATTTGGGGAGGGATTTGGAAAAGGAAAGGGAAAAGGTGTGTGAAACTATGTGAAATATATACATATTTTATTCATATTTCACCTACCTTTTCCATTTCCCTTTCCAAATCCCTCCCCAAATCCCCCAACCAAACACAGCATAAAAGATCTCTTAAAGATTTCTACTCCATTTTTTCTTTTCAAAGAATGTAACAGAATCTTTTGCAGAACTCAAGGTTAAATACTATCCATCTAAACAAACATAACTTACCAAAATTGTATCACATGGGTATTATGTATCACATGGGCATCCATAATATCTTACACCTATCCAGTCTAATGACACACCTCAATTGTATCATAAGGGCATCCATTGCCCTCTCTTTTAGGTTAATCACCTTGAGTCACATCAAATAAATGTTCAACCACAATTTTAACTCCCCAAGTTTCTGATAGCGTTTCATAACCTTCTCTTATGATAAAAGCCTAAAATACCCAAGCCTTTTCCACTTGCACCATGGATTGACCCCTGTGCGAGTTTTTTAATTTATATTTTCTGAAATAAGTCTCATCTCCAACCTTGACCCCCTAAATAAGAACTAATGCACTGGCCTGGTTAAAATTGATAACCCCAAAATTAAAAATAACAAAAAAAAGAAGAAAAAAAAAAAAAAGAAAAAAGAAAAAAAAGGAGAACAAAATTTGAAGGACTTACTGATATTTTTGTACTCATTATGTATAACTCCCACAAAATTGGCCAAAGATGTGTTAAGCTTAAACTTTTTGGAAATAGGCCCAACAATGTGTAAGACATATAATTATTTATCTTTATATATGACACATGATAAATATATAAAATTATATATTTTTTGAGAATTGATGTCTCATGTGTCCGTACTTGTTAGATTTTGTGCTTTGAAATTTCATCCCAGCCTCAAAAGGACGAACATTGTGGAAAAGAAAGGAGGGAGTAACTAATTATAGAGTAGGCAATATTCACCCCCTCTGGGCACAAACATGCACACTTTCATAAACAATGCCCAACTTTATGAACAAAAAAAAATACAAAAACAAAAATTCAATCGCCCAAAATACCATCAAAACAAACAAACAAACTTGAGAACAAAAATATTCAGAAACTCGAAGGAAATATACGAGGGCAGTTAATCAAAGGAAGAAACAAAAGAAATTTTTTGGTATTTCTTAAACAAAAGAAAGATAAGAAGTGATTACCATCTTCAAATTCATCAAAGAGGAGGTGGTCTTCGTCGTCCATTGACACTTCTTGGACGATGGTTGGCTTCAAAACTGGCTCGTAATGTGCATTTTTCTTCCCGGCGTGGACAACAAAGGGCTTAAAGGGAATTTGGGCAAATGGGTATGACCGAAACGGGAAGGAGAAATTATGGCAAATCCTGAGAAGGCAAACATTGTTGGGCCTAGTTGCCATTGTTGAACCCCAAACCCCACCACAAGCTTCCCTCAACCTCCATGCTGTTAAATCCATTTTCTTCTCTCTCAGTCCAAGTGTAGTTTTTGCTGAGGATTTATACGCTAATTTTTATCTTGAAGATAAGAGTTTTTTTTTTTTTTTTTTTTTATTGAAAATATTATGGACTGGTTTGGGATACCAGAAAAAATTAAAAAGTCAAAAAATTACTCAAAAAGTTAAAAAGTTATTACTATTCATAAAAAAAAAAAAAAAAATTACCCACAAAATTACAACTTCAGTGGCTGCGTTTTTTTAGAAAAATTACATAGTTGGGGTGTAATTTTAACACAATACTGTTCGGCCCGTTGGGGCCCATCACGGGTCCCGTTTTGATAATATGAACCGTTGAATGGGTAGAAATCGTCGATTACTATATGTCTGTAAAAAATCATATTGATCGGATATCGCTAACTACATGATCAAATCAGTTTTGTATAAAAAAATAGATGGTGTTATAGTTAACGGTTAAAAAAAAAACAAATCTGATCAGATAGCTATCGATATCCGATCAACGTGATTTTTTATAGGTATGTAGTAATCGACGAGTTCTACACATTGAAACAGTTCAGATTATCAAAAAGGGACCCGTGATGGCCTCCACGGGCCGAACAGCACCTTCCAGTGCAATGCCCGAAAAGTAGGCAACTACTTCTTAGCATCAATTCAATGCACAGATAGTACGGCCGTACAACTCACACTCCTAATCTTCTCCTACACTAATTTATACAATTTTTTAATATACATTTTTTCATAAAAAGTAAAAAAATTAACCCAAATAACTATATTTTTTTCTCAACTTTTTAATTTAAAAAGTCAAAAAATGTACTTATTTAGAACACCTCAAATAACCCCTAAAATAATAAATAAAATGTGAATTAAATGTAAATTTATTTTATTTTATATTTTTATATATTTTTTTATTTTTTTAAAATTTTTATTTAAATTTATGATGTTTAAATTTTTATTTAAATTCATAATTTAAACACAGCCACAATATCCTTTCAATTTTGCTTTTCCATTCATGTATCATTAATAAGGCTGACAGAAGTATTAAGCAGAGAGACCAAAATAAAATTTTGATAAAAGTACAAAAATTAAAGTGAAATTCTAATAAAAATATAAGATTGCAAATAAAATAAGAAAAAAGCATCATATATTATTTAAATGATAAATTCTGTCAATTTTATTAACGATCGATAGATAAAAAGTTGACATTACAACTTAACTTAAATTATAAGAATTAATTATCATCACGATTAAAAGTGGATGAACCAAAGAGTTGTGATTCGGAGCTCGAAATTGGGAGCCCCGAATACCCCGAATTCCCTTCTTCTTCTTCTTTTTCTTTTTTTTTTTTTTTTTTTTTTTTAACAACAGCGGAAGAAGCAAGAAGAAGACAAAGAAGAGAAGGAGGGGAGGGGAGGGGAGGGGAGGGCGAGGAGGAGGGGGAGGGGAAGGGGGAAGAAGGACTGGAGGGGGCCTCAAAAATAGACCGGAGGCAGAGGCGGGGGGCGCGGCGATGGAGACGCCTCTGCGACGATCGCGCAGAGGCGACGGCGGGCGGAGGCGACGCGACGAGCTCAGCTGGGCCGACGACCGGCGCAGACGAGCTCGGCTGGGCGACGAGCTCTTTCTCTCCCTCTCTTTCTCTCCCTCTTCCTCTCCCTCTTCCTCTGCGTCGAAAATAGCGGAAAAAAGGGAAAAAAAAAAAAAATGCCTAATGCCCAAAACGACGTCGTTTTGGACATTAGGGGCATTCGGGGCGAAAATTTCGAGGCACAAATCATTTTTCATGAACCAAAATTAAATTTTGATAAAGACAAGGATCCAGGCACCAAACCCATAGGAGAGTGTCAAAGCCCTGTTCTGTTTAAATTTTAAATAGAAATCAGTAACATTTAACACGCCCTTTTTGGACAAAGCATGTTTTAATGTTTTCAACGTTAGTACCCCCAAAAAAATATATATATATATAATAAAAAAATAATCAATGAAAAACAAATTCATGTGGGAACAAAACATTTCCCATTTTGAAAATGTGAAACATTTTCCATCACAACACCACCACCACCACTAACCTGCTACTATAATTGAGCTCTACATAACATACCATACCACCACACCACCGGTTAAATTAACTTCCTTTTAAATAGTGGGTGGCATTTAAACCAGGATCAGCAGCAGAACATACACGCCCAAACCAAGCATTCCAACACATCCATATACGCATGACTATGAGCTAAACAGATACCATGCAATTCATATATTAGGTCATGCCAACACATCCATATATGCATAATTAAAAATGCTTTAGAGACCTCAAAAATTCGAGCACAGATTCTCCCCTTGCACTCCCTCCTTGCAGGGCCTTCGGGCCCACTTTTAGGCCCAATTTTGATAATCCGAACCGTTTATATTTTAAGATTTATTCAGTATATCATACCTGTAAAAAATCAAGTTGATCGGATGTCAGAAAGCATGTGTTCGGAAAAATCGAACTAAAAACTATTTTTTTTTTTAAATTTAATAAACAGTTTTCCGAACACATACTTTCTGATATCCGATCAACTTAATTTTTTACAAGAATGATATACTGAATAAATCTTAAAATATGAATAGTTCAAATTATCAAAATTAAGCCTAAAAGTAGGCCCAAAGGCCCTGCAAGGAGGGAGTGCAAGGGGAGGATCCCAATTCCAAAAATTCTACCAAATGTCTCACATAGGTAGGGTGACCCACATGAGACTCACATTGTGTAAATCCTACACCCATGTGAGACATTTGTAAAACTTTTGATAAAATTTTTAGAAACTCTAGCATTACTCATGCATAATAATGGGGCACAAATTTAAAACTCAATTACAGAGCTCACTTATCCACCCAATACTAGGCAGCAGAACAAGAAAAAACCATAAGCCTATACAAAATGCTGTGCAAATGAATGACGACCTGAACTTAAAAAATTCCATCAAAAAGCCGAAGATTAGGTTTATAATGGGGAAAAGAAACAAAAGCTAAAAAAATTAAAATCCAATCCACACCAGTGACACCAATTACACCCAAATACATGAAGTCATCTAGAGGAGGAGAACATGTGAGAATCGATTACGTCTGAATCAACAAGAGACAAAGACCACAGAGGAAATCCACAACAGAAAAATACCATGGGATGATCAATTAACTCTGAATCTATCATGGAAATATGACATCTACAATAATAAGAAGATAAATCAACAGAAATTTTCCAGGAGAGCAAGGACTGTAAAGAACAGTTTGACCAAAGCAAGAAACACGAGATGTATTCACACAAAATAGAAAATGAAATAAATAAAATAACGGGAAAAGAAAAAGGAAAAGACGACGATATGAACCAGTAGGTGGAACTGCTCGAAGGGTGGAGACATCAAGGTGTCCGCAGAGACGCATAGCTAGATGGGTGCAAAGAATCTAAGCAACCAAAAAACAATGACAAGCTCCATCTTGATAAAGCAAAAGTCAAGCATGCAGATAACTGAAATAAAAGCAGCATTTAGAAAAGATAACCAACAAGTACCCATCATCATTGTATCTTTAACAATATCTACAAGTAAGAGAGAAGTAACACCTATCAAACTCCAAAAACATATACTACACAAATTGCAAAAAATATTTAGAAACAAAAACATAAACTACACAATTCACGGAAGCTCCGGGAAAAAACCACATATACACAACAAAACTCAATGTTTAGCCCATCGAAAGTCTAATATAATGAGGGAAATATCAGCAGCACTAGGTGTTTTAAGCACTCTTCAAAAATCTCTCTGTGTATGCCTGCAAGAGAAAAATCAAGCTTTAGCATAACACAGCATTTTACATAAAATAATCAACTTGGATTTATGTTTTCCAAGGAATTCAATATTTTTCACAAATAACAAATTCATCAGATATTATCACAAATAAGCAACTTAATTATGAAAAGCAACACCAATAGTGTTACACGGGCCAAGTGCCAAAATTCAAGAAAACAACACTGCCCAATTTGCTTCTGCACTTAAAACAAAAACCTGACAAAACTCAACTGATGGCTGACAAAACAGATTAGACCTAGCAATTGAATGGACACAAGAACAAATTATCTATTGGGTTGACCAGCTGAACGTATAATCTGTCAGAAAAATAGAGACAGCCAACTAAGAACTCACCTCCACAAGTTTGGCAAGCTTGGGTTTAGAATATGAAAGATACTGATCAATTTTATCTTGCGTCTTCGGGACATTAACTCCTTGAATGGTACTGGTCACTTTATCAACCACCTTCTTTACAATAGTTTTGTGAACTTCCCTGCTCAGCTGGCCTTCCTTCCATTTGGGCTTTAAAAGCTCCTTAACAAATTCCACAAGTGCAATTTTAAACAGCCGCATTGCCTTTTCATCCTTCCCATTAGCGCCATCCCCAATGCTGGCATCTGCATTCACATTTTCTGCGGGATTTTTTTCCGGCTCTTGCTTGCATTTCTCAGCTATTGGTTTACTGTCTTCCTCAACACCTGAATTCTCAACTGGCTTTTGCTGTCTCAACTCTGGACTTCTGTGATCATTTTCCACAGGACAGCCATTATTGTCAAGTTTGTCATTGTCAAGACCAACAGCGGCTGATGCAGTTGAATGTTCCAAGAGCATTTTGTTTTTCTGTTCAACGGAATTAGACAAAAACCCAGGTGGTTGGCTATAGTTGCCAGGCTTGTTAGGCTCTGTGCTATCACCTAAGGGGTTTTGGGACATTGTAGCTTTATCAGGCTGAGCATCCATTAAAGTAATGGGGGGAAGAAGGGTCACAGCATCAGGAAGAGAAGGCGCCAATTCTGTGGAATTTGGGAGGTTTAGTGCAGCATATAGTTGAGGGAGTTGTCCATTCCCAAATATCTGCGTCAGAGATGCTTGAAGGTTAGTTATTTGAGCAACCTGCTCACTGTTCACAATGTTCAGAGGCATGCCGGAGTTCACCATTGGTTTGAGAGATTCTCCATGTTGAATCTGTGTCTGATTTTGCAGATTGGATGGAGAGAAGTTCTGTTGCAGTGACCAATTCGAATCAATATTATGTCCTTTTGAGGGGTTTATAGAAATCATGTGCTTACTTTGATCAACTCCACCAAAACTTGGAGGTTGAGGGCCAAAACTATCAGGATTTTGATTGAAATTCTGTACAGGCACAAGAGCAGGATGACTAGCATTTCCATAGATGTCTAGACTGTTGACTGAATTTAAATCATCTGTTTTTGCATTATTGTCCCTCATCTTTGTGTGGTGATGCTGCTGCTGAATCTGAGAATTTACAGGAAAAACTGAATGCATGACTGTAGTAGCAAGCTGCCGGCCTGAAGCTTCTTGCATTTGATTTTGTTCATGAACATTTTCAGGGATTCCATATGGAGTTTGAGATTGCAAACCATGGGAAGTAAGTCGGGACTCTTCCCTATCAAATGATTTTGCCACATCTTTTGATCCAGTACTTCCTATGTTCACAACATGACTACCACCCCCCAATTGACGGGACACATTTTCATCTCCGTCAACAACCTTATCTTTCCATAATGGACTGCCCCACATTCTATTCTCATTATCCAAACTATCATCAGCACATTTCTCAGCATTCATTGAATCAATTAAATTCACATATTCAACATTACCGATACACCACCCAGTGGATTTCGCATTCTCTGACACATCAGTTGCATCACCCCATTTGGGATCATTCCACTGTTTGTTCTTGTCATCCAAACACTGGCCCCGTCTATCATCAGTCTGTTTCTCAGCAGTTATGGGACCAATTGAAGTCCCTTTTCCAACATCACCCCACCCAGTGGACTGTGCAATGTCTGAGACAGCAGCTGCTTCACCCCATTTTGGACCATTCCATGATTTGTTCATGTCATCAAAATCATGGCCCCTTCTATCATCAGCGTGTTTCTCAGCAGTTATGGAACCAATGGAAGTCCCTTTTCCAACATTAACCCACCTAGTAGACTGTGCAATGTCCGAGACAGCAGTTGCTTCACCCCATTTTGGACCATCCCACGATTTGTTCATGTCATCAAAATCATGGCCCCGCCTATCATCCTGTGGCATTCCTTCAAGATTAATGGGAGCAGGACAATCATGAGAAAACCTGCAGTTATCCCTTTGGCATTTCCCCATCATAAAAAACTTGCAAGGAGGATTGAAATTCTTGCGCGGTTGTCGCCTGTAATCATGATCAACAGATGAATGTCGATTGCCTCTTTCACTGTTATCACCAGAAGCATCGTGATGGAGATATCTGCATGATGATCCCCTCTGACACCTACCTTTCAGAAAATCATTACAGAGCATTGTAGATTTGCTGCTATTCATCGGACGCTCATCCTTCTGTCCATCATAAAAATTTCCTCCACGTTCCTCTCTAATTCTCCATCTTTCTGCTTGGTCTCTCTCTAATCGTCCCCCATCCCTGTGACTGAGGTTGTCCTGATGAAGGAACCTACATTCATGCCTCTCCTGCATTTACCAAGAGTAAAGTCTCTACATGGTTGAGATGATACCCCCGATCCACTTCTTCTGTCACTCGATCTGTACGACTCTCGTCTATAATCACCAAGTGGGCTCCTGCACCTACCCCAGTTCCTGTCCCTGCTCCTGCTCCTACTTCTGCTCGTGCCTCTGCCTTGGCTCCGGCTCCTACTCCTGTCCCTGGCTCGGCTCCTACTCCTGCTTCTGCTCTGGCTCCTGCTCCTCCTGTACCTAATGAGGATAATAAAAATAATCAAAGTTCAATTACAAAAACTATGCCAACTAAAAATATTAAGGAAAAAATGTGGGAATTTTTTTTTAGGAAAAAAAATATAAGAAATAGAAATGTATTTATATAGTAACAAAAAATAAATTAAAAAGCAACATTTGTAAATACAAACTCTCTTGAAAATGAATAACATTCACAGAAATTGAGTTTCATTAATCAGGTTTATAAAATCACAAACCTGCGTGACTGGTTCCCACTATTTTCAGGGTAACGGCTATGGTTTTGCTGTTTCCATCCATCAGACCCTGGAGATAGATGATAGCTCTTATCCTCATCCCGAGCCTTTCGGATTTCTGGAATATCATTGAAGTCTCTGCTTTCATCCTTCGGCCATTGTTTCCCTGTGAAGATTCCCAAGATGACCTCCCAGAACAATCTTTTGACTTCAATGCATTGTCAACTCCCAAGTCAGGCAACTTTGAATCATGACTAACATGAAGATTGGAATAGTTTTCATTCCCATGACAATCATTCTTTTCATTGATTTGAGCAGGAAGCTGAATGTCTTCTTTGCTATCCCACAGAGATTTACGTTTTCTGGCACTCCCACTCATCGTGTACCCTCGTTAAGGTATGCAGGCAATAGTTTATCTCTCAACCAAGATGCAGCAGAAGCTGGACAACAAGTAATGATGAAAATAAATACTAAAAAGACATTAAGAAAGTTGTTTTAGATTTGCTTTCCATGGTTTTTTCTCTGGGATGTGTGTGCTTCTGCTCAGATTTTCTGAAGAACTTCCAATCAAAAACCCACCCCCAAGCAACATTCCAACTCCACGTACAGACAAAGAAGAAAACAGTGACTTAGTCTCAGAAATAATGAGAGTCTTGAGGTTATTTAGCCATTCATAAACTCAAGCACCACAAACAGAATACTATTTCCATCTAACCAAAGAATGCAAAATCCATAAAAATCACCTAGAATATAATAAGAAACAGAGAATCTAAGTTCATCAATGAGAAGATTCGCAAACATAAATGTCAACATAATCCAAAAAGTTGTTCCTAAAGGTTATGCGTCCCTTTTGTCATATGCAAGGAAGGTATGCTAACAAATTATCACAAGACATCCATGATGCACCATTCTTATTAGGGTAAACTTCCGCTGCCTTAATAATCAATCCCAAAGGTAGAAACTCAAGACTTCGAGGAAAAGATACAGAGCAATCATTTAGAGTTTGTCTGATCCTGCTCACTTTGGAATTGTCATGTCTACTATAGATGCTGACCAAAGAAGATCATCCATCAAACTAAACCATCAAGTATGATATTATTATCTAAACTGGTATAGTGCTTGACCTGATCACAGGTACATAGCTTCATGCTTCATGATGATGACCAACATCCCCAACAGCAGTGAGTGCTACTTCCATCCCCCTCAACAAACCTATTCATGAGCTAATTCAATCTCCAGAGGTCCTAGTGTTGGACAATCTTAGGTGTACTTTGCGTGTGATACTGTGATAATATAACAGAACCAGAAATAAACTAATATGACGCAAATCAGAAACAGCAGTAGAAACTAGAAGTAACACCAAAACTGGAGAACAAAATTAAACTTGCAAACATGTTTTTCCAGAAAAACACAACAGATCGAGGCTTATATTTGACACAATGTCCTTGAGACAAAAGTCGCCCCTCGTACTTAAAAGTTTGATGAACGTTGCCTCCCAAAATACAATGATCTACAACACACAGAAGACAACACTTCAATCTGTGTCTAGCGAACCAACACAGTGCTTACACAACTAGCTCTACACTTTTGACATAATTACATTAAACTCCCATTTAGTATGGTTAAAGTGACTGAAACTAATGTCAATGGCCGGTAAACACTGAAATAAACAAACATAAATATATATTTTAGTAGGAAGGAGATGATAACATCATTTTTCATTCATATGATATTTTATTTTTATTTTTTTTTGGTACATCTTCCATATGATTAATGAATCTAATAAAAAAAGACCCAGTGTTATGTGAGTTAAAACCTTGTGAAAGGTCAAGGTAAATTTGTCAAAAGTGTGAGGCTAACTGTATTTTCTTCAAACTTCAAGGGAGGTGAGTGTAATTTACTCTTAACAAATTTTACTCAAAAAAATAATAGTCTAACGACCCGACCCAACCCGACCCGACTCGTACATGTGCCAAACCTAATTCTATTCGGTGTAACACGGTGACGTGCACGCTCACAAGCATCATGAACTAACATTGAGCGAGGTCCAACCTCCTTACAAAACTAGGGTGCCCCTTGGGGCCTAACCCCATGTACAAGGTTAGAGTATATAAACATCATAAAAAGTGTCCTATTCTACCAATACATAACTAGGGTGTGCGCGGTGCGGTTCGGGCGGTTTGAGAGTAAAATTATAAACCGAATAGAGGATTGGCGGATTAGCAAATTGCGGTTTGAAAAGTTTTGGGCGGATTGCAGAAAATTCTAACAAATTATAAAGTCTTTGCATAATATTTTTCACATATATAACACAAACTAATTTTATATAACATTTTTCATATATATAACTACTAATTTGTAAAAAATTTCACATATTAAATCTCTATCACACTCGTTTTTAATTTAATATTTCATTATAAGTTAAAAAAATATAGGATAAATTACACTGACACCCCCTCAGGTTTGGTCCAATTACATCCCACCTCCTGACGTTTTGAAAATTACATTCTCACCCTTGTGGTTAATAGTCTCATTTCACAAATCCCCCTGTGATGAAGATCATGGAAAGAAGAAAAAGAACAAATCTGGAATTCACATGAAGCACATTTAGAGCATCAAGAATTAAAGATTTGGAATAATTTTGAGTCTTCATGTCATTATAGTAGGTTTTCGTGATTAAGGGTATAATGGTAATTCCAATAATTGTTGGACATAGGTTGTAGGGATCACCTATGGGTTTTATTTTGAGTCAAGTTATTAAATGGGTCTTATATATGGGTTTTATTATGTCTAAAATAATTTTAGTAGTCAAAAGTTAGGTTTCTTATTTTGATATTGAAGTAGAATTAGAAGTCATTAAAGTTTCCTATTATAATTGAAGTATAATTGGAAGTCATAATTGGTCTAAATTTAAAATATTGGTAGTTGCTAAATATTTTTAGTTCCTAAATTTGAGTAGTCCTTATAGAATTAGGAGTTTTAGCCTATAAATAGGTGTGTAATTTCAATGATTCAATAGAAAAGTTAATATTATGAAAATTTGAAATTATGTTTGTGTGATTGGCCTATCCCTTGCGAGGGTGAAGCACTTCTCTCTCTCTCTCTCTCTCTCTCTCTCTCTCTCTCTCTTCTTCTTCTTCTTCTTCTATCAAGCAAGGTTACTGGCTACGTCACTCTTCACAGTGTTTAAAACAACCAACCAACTATCCCTTAATACTTGTGTTTTCATTCCCAAAACCCTACCTTTTTACAAACTCTTGAACTCCTATTTTTAAATACTTTTGCAGTCACAAAATCCCACCAAATCCAGCCCTATAAGTCTATTGTTGCTGCTGCCAGTATAATTAAACCGGGCTCACTACTTGTAGAAAAGTAATCCCTACTCGTCCTACATCACCCTGCTTATATAAAAGGCAATAACTCCTAGTAGAAAAATAGAGGAATTTATATTGAAAAAAAAAAGTAAAGCAAAGGAAAGGAAAAAAAAAAAAAAAACAAAGGAAATGAAATGAAGCAAAGCAAAGCAAGAAAAGAGAGTGCATGAGTTCAATAACAGGGGGGTTAGTGTAATTGCCAAACGTCAGGGGGTGATATGTACTAAACCCAAACCTCCGAGGTTGTAAGTGTAATTTACCCAATATATATGTATTAACTATAGCAAAGCGGAGCAGTTTCGAAGGCGGATTATGAATTTTAAAGTTTAAACCGCGGTTAGCGGATAGGGCAGTGCGGATTGATGCAAATCGGTGTGAATTGGACGGTATGTTGCACAACCCTACCCATAACTACCATTCTCAAATGGTATACTTTGGAGTCCATTTCTAATTCACCTACTAATGATTTGATTAACCAAATACATGTAATTAATCACCACATGAAGGTGAACACATCACTACTTGGACCCACCTAAAAGGAAGTATGGACCCTACACATAAACAATAGCTAAAAAAAATATAAAATAAAAAATAAAAACCCTTAATGGTTCAAAACCATTTTCCAATAATACCCCACACAAATGAAAGATGTAAATACAGACTAGAAGAAAATAAAATTTAAAAATATCCTTCATATGGAGAGATAGCTTTTGGCCTTGAACCTTCCTTTGTGAAAGACCAAGGGCAGAGCTACAGCTATGGTGATGCCACTGGAATTCCAAAAATGTTTACAACATTCAAAAGTTTTGAATTTTAACAAATTGAACCCAATAAACAAAAAACTTATTTTGCAGTTTACAAATTAATTCGGTACAGTTAAAAATAGCAATCAGATTTATACAAAATTTTCAAACTTCAAGAAGAAAAATACAATACAAACTAATAAATTTTATAAAATTTTCTTACTAATTGATATGTCATGCAATAATGAATTTTAAAAACTAAAAGGTGCCACCATATCATGAGATTTATTGACTATTTTACCGAAGTGATAATATTAATGTCCCAATACTTCGTTTTGTTTGCAATTTGACTAGTTTGAATTAATTTTGTCAATGTGATTGAAAATATATGGAATTTATATGGTATCATGTGATCTTTAATGTTGATAGTTTGTTTAGAGGTGACATTAATGATAACTGGTTAAATGAACCCACTCATTGTAATTGCTAGCTACGCCACTGAGAAAGACTATCGCGTTTACTGGCAAATCAGTAAACATAATGTCTTGAACTGTTCAACTATTTGTGTAAACCAAGATAATGGACTCCACACAGAATATTTCTAGACATAGGTTGGTTCTCATGGTTGTGTTCATTTTGACTTTGAACAACTCATCATTTTTCAGGAGTGCTCTACAACATTTAACCTTCTCAATTCTCATAGAAGCAACCCATTCACACTCATAGGTGATTCTTAATAAGAGCATCCTGCTATACCCCACTTTGGTTTCCAAGATCTAAGAATCATTAAAAGCATAGCTTACCATGACAAACACTGCAGGCATCACTATTTCATTATGGAAATAAGTTATTAGAAATTATTTCCTTAGTAATCTCAATGAGTCACACACAATTCAATTGTCCCTTTAGCTCTTGAGATCTCTATTCAGTTAAATTGGGTTGCCATTATAGTGACTCTCAAGCAATATACTTTAGTCTCATTCCCCTCAATGAACAATTCACTTGCTCTCTAGTCAAACCTACGAATATGCCATCGATTGTTTTAGGTCCTATTTTTGACCTTTTAGGAGGAGGAACCACCACCACCTTTGATAAACACCAGCACAATTTTTAAGAATTTATAGGAAGGTTTCCAATCTTTCTATAATTCTCATAAGGTGTCTTATTGGTTTTCCTGTGCAGTATCTTATGAAGGATGCAACATGCTGAAAGCACTGCTTTCCCCCACAAATTCTGAAGTAATCCTGAACTTGTCACCATAGCATTCATCATCTTTTTGATAGTTATTCCTCCCTTCAGCAACTCCATTTTGCTTAAATGAACAAGGTGCAGTGATTTGGTGAATAGTACCATGTTGTGAATATAACTCACCAAAAGGTGATTTATATTCACCACCTCTGTCAATTCTTGGCAACTTAATCTTTCTGCTAAGTTGATTTGCAACCACATTTTTAAACATATGGACATTTTGAAGGTAAACAAACATAACAGTATCTTGTGCAATCATCAATAGAAGTAATAAAGTACTTTGTATATCCTCCGCTTTGAACAAATTTTAAATCACAATATCATCGTGAATTAAGTCTAAAGACTTAGTACTTCTTCCTATTGATTGGAATGAAGTTCTCATTAATTTTGCTTCTACACAAATTTCACATCTATGATTAGAATCAGGGTCAAATTTAGGCAAGCAATCTATGTTAAATAATATACTTCGTCTCAAAATTAACATATCCTAGTCTACCATACCATAAATTAAAAAAACTGAAGATATAAACAGTTTATATGTTCTAAATATTAATAACAACTGTAAGTACAATTGTCGTTACATTCACCTTAAAAAATCAAATCGCTCAGATACCCGTTGCCACGTACATCCCATTGGGTAAAAACTTGTTTGACTCAAAGACCAACCTAAACCCATTTTTACTCAATAGTGACCCAAGAACTAAGTTCTTACAAACGTCTGGCGCATGCAACAAATCGTTGAGAGCGAGTTCCTTTCCTGAAGTCATCTTCAAGACAACCTTTCATTGCCCTTCACTTTGAAAGTCGAAGAGTTGCCAATGAAAATAGTTCTCCATTGTCCACCACTTGATAGAAAGAGAAATCTTTTTGTCTGAACATGCAACACATCGTTGAGAATGAGTTCCTTTCCTTAAGTCATCTACAAGACAACCTTTCATTGCCCTCAACTTTGGAAGTCGAAAGTCACCAATGAAAAGTTGTTCTCCATTGTCCACCACTTGATAGAAAGATAACATCTTTTTGTCTAAACAAATATAGTGAGTAGCTCCAGTATCTACCTACCATTCCTTGGGATTTCCAACCAAATTAACTTCAAAAACCACTGCGAAGAGATACATGTCAGACACACTAGTAGAAAGGTTAACTTCGGTCATATTGGCCTAAGTAAGTTTCTTGCTAGAACTCCCTTAGTCCTTGCGCTTGTGGACAATCCTTAACACAATGCCCTATCTTGTCAAGTTGTCATAGATGTAGCACTTGCCTTTGAACCTCTTGGTGTCCCACTTTTAGTGCCTTGTTTGGGACCATCGCCAGCAACTTCCTTTTCTTATTGTTGTAGGGTTTCTATATTTGTTCCACTACATTGGCTTTGGACTCCATGCACTGATTTCCCGCTTTCTTTTCAAAAACACAATTGTCTTCCTCCATGCACAATCAAATCTTCTAATTTCATATCCTCACACTTATGCTTCAAGTAATTTTTTAAATCCCTTCAGACTAGTGGGTAATTTTTCAATAATTACGACCACCTAAGAAGATTCACTCAAAGCCATACCTTTTGCATGGATGTCAAGAAAGATCCATTGGAAATCTTCGACTTGACTACTGACATTCAAATCCACCATTTTGTACTTTAAGAATCTATCGACAACAAATTTCTTCATTCCGACATCTTCTGTTTTGTACCTTTTATCCAACGATACCAATAATTCCCAAGTTTTTTTGATCGGATTATACACATTATATGATGTGTCATCCAATCTATTGAGCATATAATTCCGACAAAAAAATCAAAATGCTTCCATCACTCCACCGCAATAACCACTTGCCAGTTGATTTCAGTCTCTTTCAGAGTAGGAACATCTTCATAGAGAAATTTGGCCAAATTTAGTGTGGTTACATAAAACTAAATTTTTTGCTTGCCATCTTATTGTTGGACACTTATGCGTACTTTGTGTGTGACACTGTGATAATATAACAAAAATATAAAGAAACTAATACAAAGAAAATCAAAAATGGAAACTAGAAAAAACACTAGAACTGGAAAACATAATTAAACTTACAATGATGTTTTTCCAAAAACAGAGTAGATAGAGGCTTGTGTTTGACACAATTTCCTTAAGACAAAATTTGCCCCACTCTATGGTGCTCACAATTTTTATAGAAGTTTGCTCCCAGGATACAATGATCTACACCACAGAAGATAGCACTTCAATCTGTGTATCTAACGAACCAACATAGTGCTTGCGCTCTCTTATAGAATGTATTGATGCAAAACCAGGAAGAAAATTAAATGCTAAGAATGCAGCAGAGGACGGTGTTCACAAATGAATCCATGCATGTTCAGATAGCCATTGATAACTGTTTAAATGACCTGAACCGTGAAGAGATAGCACCTTTCCATGGAAGAGGTGCAGCGACATGCTTTATCTGGGAACAACTTCGATGCTAATGGTTCATGTTTGACTCAAAATGGTAACCAAATAAACCGGTAAAAATTTATTAAATAAATTTTATCCAGAAAGATAATATACTCTAATGATCCGACCCAACCTGCAACAGTGCCCAATTTGGTGCGTGGCAAATTTGTTACCTCATAACTATGGAACTAACTACCAAATGATTTGTAGCAAACCAGACGGTTGTGAAAAAACAGGATTTAGAAATTAAAAAATTATGTATCCTCGAGTCTCAGAAGGTTGTTAATGTTTTTAAAAATTTGACAACCACGACACCTGATTCTTGATATGTAACGCTCAATACTCCCGATACCATTACACCGCAACCGAGAGTCAATTTCTCACTCACCTACTAATGATTTTGATTAACCAAATACATGTAGTTAATCAGCACATAGAGGTGAACATATCACCACTCGGACCCACCTAAAAGGATGTATGAGTCCTACCAAAAGATTACCTCAAAATTTAATGGTTCAAAACCATTTTCCAAACACTTGAGAGCAGCAAAGAATTGAAATTTGGCAGCCTCCATCATTCTGATTACAAATGGGCACTAATGCATTAACAAAAAGTAAGCAAGGCATAGATGGCACTAGTGCCTCAATGCCCCTCCCACGTGCGTCCAGTTATACAATATAAAAAACAAAAAGATGATACGTGAAATAAACCTAAACAAAATAAAATAAAAAGAGCAAAATTGTTGTCTTCTTGTGAACTCCACAAAGATGATAGGTATCAAACCAAAACATTAGATGCCCAATGATAACTACAAATATGAGAAACCCGGATTTTATTAGAGAAAGAAAACAACAACAAAAAAAAAAAACAATTTTTTTCACTCACCCGCGGTGAGAGGGTTTGGTGAGAAGCTTCAGAGAGATACAAGTGATATAAAAGGGAGTTGAGGTCATAATTGAGGGAGGATTTAGTAAGAAAAAATATTGTGAAAAGAAAGAAACTAATGTAGAAATAAAGTGGAGAGAAAAAGACTAATAGAGAAAGTAATGAGTTACTATAAGTTCACTTCACCTTGAGACAAAACTACTAGGGCCAAAAATTGTATACTCGTAGCAATTTTAGAGAACATATGGCAGAACATTTTTCATTAAAATCCAGTGGGAAGAGATGCCCCCACCCACCCTAACGTGCACCCACCCTTGTTTGCAACCAATTAGCCACCATGTTCTCTCTCTCCACCACCACTGCCAACCAAGGGGGATGAAACTTTGTAAAGAAAAATGATTGAGTGCAAATAGTGGTGGCCATGGCTCTTGTTAATGGAGGGAGTCATGATGAAATTTATTGCAAAAGGAGCAAGAAAGCAAAAATGGTGTAGAAAATGGGTTTGTTGATGGTAGGGGTGTTTAAAAAACCAAATGATCTGATCAAACCAACTGATCCGACTCAAACTGATGGCTCACGGACTGTTTTGCACAAACATACAGTCGGAATCGGGTGCTGAAAGTCTAGAAATTCAAATTTTGGTTCGGCTGTCGGTGCCCAGTTATTCAACCCATAAAAAATCTGACTGACGGAATAATTTGGGCATTATTGTTTAAATAGTTGTACATGTGGCATATTCTTAATAACTTATCATTTAAGGCCACCAGCTAAATCTCACGTTGGAATTTGATACTCATTTATCACTCATCCATCAGCAGCTTTATCTAGAATTGACTAGGAAGTTAGAAAGTTAGGAACACATCTCTCTCTCCTCTCTATATTCTCTGTATCTATATCATTTGTCTATATCTTTCTATATTTTCTCTCTCTATATTATACTCACCTGCATATTTTCCTTTCATTCTCCATCACTGGCAAAGATGAGATAGTGTGCCAACGCCAACAACGACGAGATCGTAGCAGTGGTGACAAGATAAAGGTGGTGGTTGGTTGTGAGATCGCGACTATGGTGATACAATGGTGGTGGTATGGATCTGTTTTGCCTCTTCCTCTTCCCTTCAACCCCTACCCCTTTTGATCTCCTTCCCACAAAACCTATTTAATCTCTCCACTATCGAAAACCCTTTGTTTTGAGATTGAGATCTTTTGATATTTGAATGGAGGGTTTTGTTATTGCACCGACCGAAGCCCAACCAGTTGTTATACCGCCCGAAATGACCAGTTTCGAATCATTACTCTGTTGAGATCTTCTCCTAACCGAAATGGTCGGTTTGGTTGACGAATGACTGGTAAACCCAACCCGGTCCGACCCATCCCGTCCTGTCCCATCCTGTGAACAACCCTAGTTGATAGAGGTGGAATAATTCAAAATTAAGGAAGGAATAGTAATTGAAAGATTTCCATCAATTCACCAACTCAATAGGGCCATATGAAAGAGCATAAATGAGAGAGTGCTACAATTGAAACTATAGGGGGTCAATATAAAGTAGCATACCATCTCGAAAATCAAGCTAAATTACCCTTTCGGAACTTCAAAATTATAAAAATTTAAGAGTTTCTTTCTATAAGTAAAGATAACTCTTTCATTAAATGGTGCCAACAAAAGGGGCATAACAATATATATAGAGTCTACAGACCATATACAACCAAAAAAGGGGGGAAAACAAACGAAAACAAAAACAAAAAGAAAAAGAAATCTCCCATATATCTACAGGGATATAAATGTCACAAAGAATCAACAAAAAAGAAATTAAAGAAAAGGAAAAGTACCCCTCAACCAAAAAGACATAGAGACTAGCACTATACCCTTCAAGCCAATAATCAGGCACTCTACACCTTCAAAGGCTTGCCAGTTCCTCTCTTTCCACAAGCACCACATCAAGCATGTGGGGCTACCTCCCAAGACTTTGTGTAACTCTGATAGGACAGCCCCTACACAATGCAAAGAGCACCTTGACTAGCACAGGCACACTTAACTCCAAACACCTAGAAAACACATCCCTAGCCACTGGATAATGCAACGAAAGATTACTGACACTTCCCCCCTGCACACTTGCACATGTAGCATTAATCTAAAAGGAATTTCAGAATCCTCAGATTATCTGTCAGCAGAATAGCCTGCCAAGTTGCCATTCCTGCAAAGAAAGTAACCTTTTTTGGTGGGCTACCATATGAAGTTGCCATCCTCCAAATCCCTTTCCAAGGAAGGCTACATCCCCAACCCTAACAAGCTTCCTATAAAAGGAGGCTACCGCAAACATAATCATTCTAAGCCCTCCCCAGACCAAAGTATCATCCTTACCTTCTTGGACCATCTTGCACTAAAGCAAGTCAGACTGCCTTAATTGACCCCACTTCCCAATCCTCAAAAGACCGGATCAGCAGGTTTCAAACCATTCCCATAGAAGAGGAGAACCAACAATCCCTTACTGCAATATTTCGTCTAGCCACAATCCAATCAAAAAAATTGAAAATCACCTTCAAAGGTTTCTAATTGCATCATTAATCATGCCAAATATCAAATTAACTTCGAAAATATCTATTTAGGAAATTTAAGATATTTTACCTATATCATAACTACACTTAGCTACCCCAAGTTAACCCAAGTAAAAAATATTCCTATCCAAACCCATTTATTATTACTAGGTTCAAATAGTTTAATGCAAACATTATATTTGAAAGGAATAAAAGATGAAAAAGATGGTAAGAAAGTACTCTTTTGACATCCAATGACTAGCTGTATTTTTCATTATCGGGTATTATAATGTTCTATCTTGTTTATGAAGTTGTATACAAAAAAGGAGTCAACTTCATCACATCACTCATGAAAGTGATTGACGACCTTTGCAAGCCTTTTCTCTAGTGAACAAACCAAGACCCTCAAATCATCCAATGATGGCACAAAATCCCCTTCAACAACATATTCATGGTGCTTGTTCTAAGAATTGTAAAGCATTACCCTAAGAAACTATGAAGCACGTGTATGGGCACTAGTATGGGTATGTTCATACAATATAAGACCTAGGGGAAAAAATTATTTTTAATTTGGAGAAGTGATATTAAAATTAGGTAAATGGTTTAGTTGGCCAAAAGTAAGGAATAAAATAAAGTTAAATGTCATTATATTAAAGAATTTACAAACCAAAGCTTAGTTTTAAAATCATACCAAGCACAAGAAAAGAAAAAAAAAAAATCCAATGAAACGAACTTCACTTCTATATAAAAAGAAAATACTATTTTAGCTGAGGTACGACTTGGTACATTCTAGGTACCTTTGTGGTACGTCAAAAATTGAGAAAAAATATCGGTACATGTTTTGTGTACCCAATATGCATATATAAGTACCATGCCAAGTACTAATACCCAATACAAATCTGGTATAGGTACGACATGCTTTTCAAAATACACATGCTTCATCGATGAGCATAAAATGCATCACAAAATGACACCGTGCCTACATTGGTGGTGTCAAAAACAATAGAGCGTATACTCCCTACACACAAGGTACAAAACCCATCTTTATGCATAACAAGCTTATTTCAACCAACTTGAAAAATGTGTGAAATGCTACATGAACTGGCCAGTATCAAAGAAGGGCGGCCACTTTAGGAACACAAGGCAGTAAAATATTAGGCTGCAAATGAACCAAGATGCTCATGAACAATTTGAGCTCATTCAAGTTGTTTGTTACATAAATGAGCCAAGCCAAGGTTAACTTAGAATTGGCCAACACTAGCGTGGCTAATTTGTGAACACAAGCAAATTGGTATGTAAGGAGATAGTAAGATGAGTGCAAGGTTGGTGAGACTTTTCCAACAATGACAAACAACAAAACTAAATACTTTACTAGAATGAACAAGAAGTTGACACTTTCATGAGTTATGGAATTAAAAGCATTAGAATTTTACTTTTTAACTTTATCAAACAAGTCCTTGTTCCCACTTCTCATGTACAATTTTACTATTACGCTAAGAAAGTCATCCTTAAAAATTATTTAGCACTGCAATCATAAAAAAATTGCTCACTTTGTACACATTTTTACTTATGGTTTATGTTTGATCCTCTATCTATCTATATATATAAATAAACATACCAATATATGTAGGTATAAGTTAATAGGCGTTCTCTTTCAACTGAGTTGTTTCATGTTTCAAAAGTGTATATGAACTTGAGGCAAGACAAACATGTAGGGGTGTTTGAAAAACCGGATAATGTGCCAGCCGAATCAGACCAAGCTGACTCGTTTTGGTCGGTACTCACTAAATACGGTTGGCTACGGTTTTGGTTATGTTAAAAATTAATTTCCCAGTTCAGTAGCAGTTTACAAATTATGTATATTGAACAAAACCGAAACCAACCTATTTAATGTTCAAGTTTATCAAAGTGTTGCTATAGTCTCTCACACACCAAATCACAACCTTAAAAGTGAAAAACTCCCATATTTTGTTTGATACATCCATCCCGGAACACCTGTCTGAAAAGTGTTTTATTGGTTTTATAAAAATAAATGTTGAATATTGGATGGTAGATGGTAGATGGGACATTTCACATTTGTTTGTCATACTAGTAAATCAGAAGGATGCGTTTTCCATTTCAAATAGCCTGATGTAGCATTTTATTTTCTTTGTCTAAATGAGAGGATCACCAATGTCACTACTATTTTAATTAATCCAGGTCGAATATTTTGAACATGGAAGCGTACTAACTATAGCTTTATGTTTTGCATGATGTTGTTGATTGGTTGTTCATAAAAACATGCCCAATTGCAAAATGACCAAACCAATTGAACCAAACCGAACCGCCACAATGCATAACGGTCTGGTGTGGACTATAATTATAAACAGTCTGTTTCGGTTCTTGCTAATTGCAAACCGAGAGGATCGGCGTGATGCCAAATTCTTCATAAAAGCCAACCAAACCGAACTGTTTTTACCCTTGCGAGCACGAGTTTCACTAATTATTGATGAGCCGAGCATAAGTTTCACTAAATATTGATGAGTTAAGCCTGAGCATGGCTTAGCCAAGTTGGGCCAAACACAGGCCAAGCCTGAGCATGCATCTGGTGTGACCGAGCCAAGTGCAAACAACCCCAAGCTCAGCTCGGCTCAGCTAATTTGCACCCCTACGGAGTAGTAAAGTTTGATCCATACAAGATGATGCCAAATGTCTTGAAGACAAGTACACAAAATTGCATCCATCTACACATGTGAAAGACAAAGAAAAAAATGGATCAAACAACTATAATAGATGTGAATCTAATAAACTAGATGACTAGATTTATGCAGAAAGTATGCATTTATAACTTAATTATAAAGATAGCAAGTTGATCATCATAATTAGCTGCATTATTGGCCATACAGCAAGTGATGGAAATCACACTTGCCAACAATGTTAAGGTGGTGAAAAGGGTTGTCATGATGAACTCAGAAACAACTAGACTGGACAGCCCTACAACAAAAAGCCTTTCCGGCTTCTAAAAGGTTGAATCTGTTATGCATATACGAGTGTGTATGTGAATATATATATATATATATATAGAGAGAGAGAGAGAGAGGGAGATGCTCTTTAAAATTTCAATTCTACTTTTATCTACTCGGCCTTCCACACCGTCAAACCGGCATATTTATATAACATAAACCTGAAACAAGTCAAACCATTCTGAAACTCCACATGGCCCATACCATAATAGGATTCAAATATCACCTCTTAAAACATCTAAACTAAGGAACTACAAGAAGATCCATCACAAATTTATATTATTGCTACAACAACTATAAGAAATAAAATCACATATAAAATATATATTCTATTTGTGAAAGGAAAACAAAATAGAGATGTTAACTTACAAAATGTCCAAAACAACAAAATAGAGAGAGGGAAAGGAAAACAAATTCTTTCAAATCTTATAAGCTACAGAGAATTCTATCATCCACATGAGATGATTTCATCCCAGTTAGCAAATCAAAGTTGTTGAACTTCCTGCTGATTCAATTTTGGCAAAAAAAAAAAAGAAAGAAAGAAAGAAATATAATCAACAGTTCTTATTTACAGCTTCTGACTAGTAGCATAGCACCTAGTTTCACATTTCACACGCCTGTCAAAGGAAAATGTGAACTTATTCATGAGATTGAAATTATATTCAACCTCACAATTTACTAACACTTTCCCACAAAATTTAACCCACTGAATCAGCAACACACATTCCACATCGAAAACATACAAAACCAAAAGACACCCAATTTAACAATAGTAGCTGTAACCATCATTAACTAAAGTTCAAACCAGGCCCCATCTCAAATCCAACAAACAAGCACCGAGAAATTACAGATCCGACACACCCAAAAATAGTAAACAAAGGAGAAACCAGAACTCCGAATATTTCATTTTATTATATACTAAGGAAACAACGTTCTCTTACTTTCCTTCATTTTCCAGGCAGCCAAACAGAGGGGTAACGGTAGACAGAACAAACACAAACATTACATTCCGAAATATTATTGACTTACATAAAAAAAAAAAAAATCTTCAACCAAAATTAGATTGGATTTAACTATACAAACACGTATACATATAAATAACAATGCAAATCAATCAATTAAAAAATACACGGCAAAAACAAAACCCTAACTTGTATGTATGAAGATAGAGAGAGAGAGAGAGAGAGAGAGACTGACCTCAGAGTCGTGTGGATGAGAGAGAATCGCATAAGGGAAATTGAGAAGATACCCTCTCTCTCTCTGTCTCTCTCTCTCGAGTTCTTCAGTGTTGTGCGTCAATGGAGAAATTTTTACTACCAAGGGTTGGATTTCTCATTAGTACTAGTATTTATTGTCTGTTATTGTATTTGTATTTATACCGTATTGGCTATGTTTGGATACATTACAATTCTATGTCAACACCGATTAGTCTATTCTATACTTGAATTGCTAATCCCGACGGGGGGTTTTGGTTATTTTGGCATAGGATTCACTGTGTTAGTTTCAATTTTTTGAATTTAATTTTTTAAAAATTAATTTTTTTGTTTTTCATATTTTTTTATTTTTAGTGAATATTTTTAAATTATTTTTTTACTTTTTTAGATATATCTTATTTATTTGTATCTAAAACGTAAAATATTTTTTAAAAAAATAATTTAAAAATCAATAAATACACAAGAATAAGAAAAATGTATTGAATTTTTTTTATATATATTTTTGGTATTTAGTGAATTTTTTAAAGAATTTTTTTACAAATATTACGTTTTTTAAGTGTATTTATATTCGGTATATCTAAAAAATTTAAAAATTACTTAGAATATTAAAAAATTAGTGAAAATAAACAAATACGAAAAAGAAAAAAATTTAATTTTCTGAAAAGTGAATCTCAAAAAAACAAACCAAACAAGCTAATAATATATCTTGTGATAAATTGTGGATAAAATTATTCCCCATACGTATGATCAAAGAAATTCAAATAAGTTATTTTGAGTCATAAAATATGAATCAAATACAAAATAATTTTACTTAGTATAAAATAATTTTGTCTTGATATGGACGTAGGCCTCGTTTGGGAACATGTTATTTTAGTAATTTTTTACCTTTTTGACTAAAATGTGATGTAAAAAAATCTAATATATTTATGATAATTTTTTAGTTTTTTACGAAAAAATATGTAAAAAGTAGAAAGAAAATAGAATCTTTAACTTTTTGATATGAGTTGTTAATTTTTTAATTTTTTTAGTGACATTTTAACTTTTTAATTAAAACAATCACTTGCCAAATGTGGAATGTTTATTTCCTTTTTGCTTGAAGATAAATAATTACTTGGCTCATCTCGTTGAACTTGGAGAAATATATTATAAACCCCAATTTTTTTCTTCATATTCGTTTCTTTTCCCGTCCTCCACCTCGGCATAGCGCTTAACTAACTTTTATTGTTCAAATAGTGTCTTGGTTAATTTTATGGATGGATACAAAAAAATAAAAATAAAAATAAAAAAATAAAAATTATGCACAAATTCAATCATTGTTTCAATCTCTTATTTGTGATCTCTTATTTGTGATCAGATTTGAAGAATAGACCTTATTGAAGTTCAAACCAAAAGTCTACGGAGCGATTTTACATTTGGGTTGTGTTAGGGAGCCCTAATTTTGACCCCCTAATCCCCTTAATTTTCATACCAAGACAAAAAAAAAAAAAAAAAAAAAAGTTACCCAAAACGACGTCGTTTTGGGGATTAGGAGGGGTTTCTTTAGGGGACAAATCATTTTCCTTACATTTATGAGGGTAGATTCTTATTGTGAGATCACTTGGACTTGTTTGGTTTGTATTTTAAGATATAATTTTTAAGGAGAATTTTTAAAATTTTGTTTGGTTTAAATTTTTTGAAAAAAAAATTTCATAATCAATTTCTCTCTCCTCTCTCATTCTCAATTACTTTTTCTCTCACACACATTTATTCAACCACAACAAAGTGGGTGTTTGGTAGAACTTTTTTTCAACTTAAATCAGCTTTTGGCTTAAATTAAGCTATATTGGTGCGTTTGGTACAACTTATGGGCATAGATTATGGCTTAATTTAAGCCAAATTCAGCTTAAAAGTTGAAGTTGCTCCCCAGGTGCTTAATTTTACAGCTTATGCGGAAAGTTGTTTAGTCAAATATGTAATGACTTAAATGCCCCTCTTATATTTCAACTATTACCAAAAACCCACCTATATATAACATTTGTTCTGAAGCACTGTTCATTCGAGAGAGAGAAACAGAGGCGATTTCCGGCATGGCGATTTCCGGCGAGTGTGATTTTCGGCGAACGCGATTTCCAGCGAAGACGATTTATAGCTCTCAACACTATTCTTAACTCTCTCTTTCACTCACACACACACACACACACACACACACACACACACACACGAACCAGACCTCTCACTCACTCCCTCTCTCTCTCCATCGCGCATGTCGTCAGCGACTAGGGTTTCTCTCTCTCTCTCTTCCTCTCTCTTTCCATCGCGATCTGAAACTGGAAATCATCTCTGTCATTCGCTCTCTCTCCGCTGCCTCCTGCACCTACATCGACAGCTGGTCATCTCTGCCAATCGCTGTTCGCCGACTGGGTTGAAACCCTAGCACCAGCGGTGTGACAACCCTCACAACTGTTTACTGATAATACCACTGATTACTGTTGAACTGTAACTGAACATGATAAGTAACTGATTATGATGAAATCCTAAACTGATTGCATGAGTATGTTGTTTGATTGCATTTTCTATCTCTTTGACTGTTAAATGATCTGTTTATGTTTCAAGTTCGAACTGCAAATTGAAGGCCTTATCGGCGGCCGAATCAGAAATTGATTAGTGTTTTATGCTAATTAGAATTTATGTGATTTTATGGCATGTTTAATTGAAATGTGATTTGGAGTGATTAAATTAGATTAAATAAGGTTAAATTACATTAGTTTGGCTTTTTTTTTACCAAAATGCCACTTAGTGGACTTTTTCATGAGCCATTTATTTGATTTATGTATGTTAGCATTATCACAACTCTTCAGCCATTTTCCTCAAGTCCAAAACCGAGTGAGTGAGAGAAGGAGAGTAGGAGATTTGATTTCAACAAGTTTTGGCTAGGAAAATTTGAAGAATTGAAGAGGTTTTACAAATTAGGCTCCTACACCTTAACATTCAAGACCAAAGGTAAGAACTCATCTTCTTGATTATGAGTTTAAGTTGTGTCTTGCATGGTCTAGGATAATATTGAAGTCTAGAGCCAAGATATGATTCAAAATGTTGAATTGAGTAGTAATCCATGCATGCATGTACATGTTTTACCATTTTGAGATTGTTTTCATGGAAATTGCTACATGCATGTCCATATCTTGATTATAGTTCATGAATTCATCATGGTTTTGGAAGTTTTGACTCATTTGATTATGTATTGGAAGCTTTGATTTCAATTGAACATTTGCATGTTACATATACATTATGTTCATGAAGTTTTGTTTGGATTTATGTTTAATTGAACTACCTTTAGGCTTTGATTTTACAAATTGATCTTTGAAACATGTCATATTATGAGTTTTAAAGTGTTTTCCAGAAAATTGGCCCAAAGGAATCGAATTTGATGCTTTAAATGTTGAATTTGAGCTTAGAGGTTCAATCTGGAAATTCCAGATTTTGGACCCACGCTCGAGCGTAAGACTTCACGCTCGAGCGTACACTCTGAGTTCATGCAGTCCGCTCGAGCGGGGAAAGTAACGCTCGAGCGTGAAATGCGTGTATCCAGTACTTTTCATATGTTTACAGTCCGCTCGAGCGAGGGAATGCACACTCGAGCGAGGACTTGTGTCTCACGCTCGAGCGGAGGTCGAGCGCCCATCGAGCGTGGATTGCATACATCCAGTACTTTTGCTTGAGTTTACAGTCCGCTCGAGCGAAGGAAATCACGCTCGAGCGGAGCTCCTTTGTCTGCATGTCCGCTCGATCGTAGAAAGCACGCTCGAGCGAGACCCCTATTTTCTGAAAATTTTGAAAAGTGTTTTAAAGTGCATCTTTGTGTCCTCTTTCCATCCTAGGCATTCCTAGGTCATGTTTAAGGCATCTTAATGAGGATATTGATGTAGAACCACACCAAGTCAAGTTAGGGACTAAGTCATTGATTCCCAAGTGTGTAACTTAGTATGTGTTCATTCTGTAACTATGTAGGGTTGGCATCCGAGGACGCTCATTAGCCGCTTATAGCCCAGGCTCTGTGAGTAACAATGTTGTAAAGATACGTTCAATCATGAATATTTTCTGAATGATCAACTGTACTGCTTTCTGAAATGATATTTCTTACTGAATGAATGTTTGTCCTATTTGTGAACTGTATTCGTGGCATCCATGCAATTTACTGTTACTGTACTGTTACTGCTACTGTTACAGAGATCTCTGTCGGTTCCCATGTTTAGAACCACTACTGTTTACTGATATGATGGCCATCAACTGACTGTTTGGTCTGTTAAGACCTACTGTACTGTTTGCTATTGGATGTACCACATATAACTGCTATGGTTTCTAAATGACTGTTATGGCATGAAATATGAGCCACAGACTGAATGACTGATATACTGTTATAAATGACTGTTTTAAATATTGAAAGGACATTCATTCTTAACCTTTTTACACAACTGTTATTCACTGGACTTTAGCTCACTATTTATATATATATGTAGGTATCTAGGCACCGGATCGGAGCTAGGAGCGTTGGGTTAAACTCCATTTTTGTCAAGCCAACCAACGTGCCTCACTGCGAGGTTCCAAGGGTGTTCAAGCTTTGGCTTTTTGGGGTGTCTCAGTTCACCATTCTGTCTCTGTTTTGTAATACTGTATAGACTTGTACTATACTGTTATAGTAGGGATTTGGTCCCTAACCTGAATGCCTGTACATGATGTATGTACATACTGCTTTTGTTCCGAATGTGAATGTGTTATGAAAAGTCTTTTTGCATACAGACTGTCACAGCTCATTGGACATCTTTCATTTACTGTTTTGGCTTCCGCCAGCCCTTGTACTCTATATTACTGTTATTACTGTTAAGCAGGCCTTCGGTAATCACGGATTACTGGCCGGTTACGGTACTAAACCCATAGGAGCGGGTTTGGGTCGTGACAGAGTGGTATCAGAGCGTTATCAAACCACGAGTTATACCGCACACACGTGTCCAAATGAGCTATAGGATGTCCTAGAAAAGCGATTAGGGCATTGCATGAGCATTAAAAAAGTGTGTGTGGCCATGACATGAATATATGTGCTAATGTGCTAATGCGTTTAAGTAAGCAATTCCTATGTTTATTATTACTGTATTACATATAGTGAAATGGACAATGCAAGGAATGCCGATGAAACAGAATCATCTGATGCCAGAATGGCAAGATTAGAAAGAACAGTTGAACTGTTGACTGAGGCCTTAAGGCTACAACAGAACCAACAGCCCCCACCTCCTCCAGTTCAACCCGAGCAGAATGTTAATGATGATATAATTGCTCTGACACAGAAGTTCAGTAAAATGAAACCACCATCCTTTCAGGGAGGCCTTGAACCATTAAAGGCCGAAGCCTGGGTTCTAGAAACCGAGAAATTGTTCGAAGTGTTTCCATGTTCTGAAGCACACAATGTGCTATTGGCTACCTTCACCTTACAAGAAGAAGCCAGAAGGTGGTGGATGCTTGTCCGTGACACCAATACTGTTATGACTTGGGCTCAGTTTAAAGAAGCCTTCTTTGAGAAATACTTCCCTCAGTGTGTCAGGGATCGAAAAGTGACTGAGTTTGAACAGTTGAAACAAGGTACTATGTCAGTGGCTGAGTATGAATCAAAGGTCATTGATGAGCGGGAGTCCAAACGAGGCCGGACTTTAAATTTGAGAACAATGTGTTAAAATTCCAGGGAAGGTTATGTGTACCGAATGATTCTGAACTGAAAAAACGAATTCTGCAAGAGGGCTACAATTCGAAACTGTCTATCCATCCAGGAAATACGAAAAATGTACCAAGACTTGAAATTGAATTTCTGGTGGCCGGGAATGAAGAAAGAGATTGCTGATTTTGTATCGAAATGTCTTCATTGCCAACAAGTTAAAGCTGAACATCAACGACCCGCAGGCTTACTGCAACCCTTACCCATACCGGAGTGGAAATGAGAACATATCACCATGGACTTTATTGTCAGTTTACCTCGTCCAGTAAAGATATGGACTCAATTTGGGTTATTGTTGATAGACTGACTAAATCTACTCACTTCTTACTTATCAAAACAATTTACAATGCGGACAAATTGGCTATAATTTATATTGATGAGATCATTAGATTGCATGGAGTGCCTGTGTCCATTGTTTCTGATAGGGACTCGAAGTTTACCTCGAGATTTTGGCAAAGTTTGCAGACTGTATTGGGTACTGAACTGAGACTGAGTAGTGCATACCATCCTCAGACAGATGGCCAGTCAAAAAGAACCATCCAGACTCTAGAAGATTTACTGCGGATGTGTGTTCTTGATTTTCAGGGAAATTGGGAAAGTTATCTACCTTTAGCTGAATTTGCCTACAACAACAGTTTTCACTCGAGCATTGGTATGGCGCCTTTCGAGGCTTTATATGGCAGGAAATGTCGATCTCCTATCTACTGGGCAGAAGTTGGAGATGGGTCTTTGCTTGGGCCCGAAATTGTACAGGAAACTACCGAAAAAGTGAAACTGATTCAACAGAGATTGAAAACCGCACAAAGCCGACAGAAAAGTTATACGGATGTCAGAAGGCGAGACGGAGAATATGAAATAGATGATCATGTTTTTGTTAAAGTGACACCAATGAAAGGCCAGACTCGTTTTGGAGTCAAGGGTAAGCTAGCACCAAGATATGTCGGACCGTATGAAATCATTGAAAAGATTAATCCGGTGGCATATCAAGTAGCACTTCCTCCTGAAATGGAGCATATGCATAACGTCTTCCATATGTCAATGTTAAGGGATTATCTTCAGGATCCCTTCCATGTGATTGAGCCTACCCGTGTAGTGCTAAGTGATGACTACACTTATGAAGAACAGCCTATTCAGATTGTAAATCGACGAATCAAGAAGTTGAGGAATAAAGAAATTCCGTTAGTGAAAGTGGACTGGCAAAACCATGGTGGCATATATGCCACTTGGGAAAGAGAAGACGATATGATGAAACGGTATCCTTAACTGTTTCCCTTGAATCTAGTATTCTACCAAAATGAAGGAAATTCGAGTTTGGGAACCAAACTCTTTTAAGGGGGGAAGACTGTGACAACCCTCACCACTGTTTGCTGATAATACCACTGATTACTGCTAAACTGTGACTGAACATGATAAGTAACTGATTAGGATGAAATCCTAAATTGATTGCATGAGTATGTTGTTTGATTGCATTTTCTATCTGTTTGACTGTTAAATGATCTGTTCATGTTTCAAGTTCGAATTGCAAATGAAGGCCTTATCGGCGGCCAAATCAGAAATTTATTAGTGTTTTATGCTAATTATAATTTATGTGATTTTATGGCATGCTTGATTGAAGTGTGATTTGAAGTGATTAAATTAGATTAAGGCCTTGTTTGGCATGATCTAAAAAAGTTAAAAAGTCAAAAAGTCATTATCCTATTTAAGTTACATCATCTTATTTAAGTCACATTATCTCTCTAATACATCACTTCAAACCCAACCCATATCCAACTCATATTTCATAAAAAGTCAAAAAGTACACTTATTTAGATCATCCCAAACCACTCCTAAATAAGGTTAAATTACATTAGTTTGGCTTTTTTTTTACCAAAATGCCACTTAGTGGACTTTTTCATGAGCCATTTATTTGATTTATGTATGTTAGCATTATCACAACTCTTCAGCCATCTTCCTCAAGTCCAAAACCGAGTGAGTGAGAGAGAAGAGTAGGAGATTTGATTTCAACAAGTTTTGGCTAGGAAAATTTGAAGAATTGAAGAGGTTTTACAAATTAGGCTCTACACCTTAACATTCAAGACCAAAGGTAAGAACTCATCTTCTTGATTATGAGTTTAAGTTGCGTCTTGCATGGTCTAGGATGATATTGAAGTCTAGAGCCAAGATATGATTCAAAATATTGAATTGAGTAGTAATCCATGCATGCATGTACATGTTCTACCATTTTGAGATTGTTTTCATGGAAATTGCTACATGCATGTCCATATCTTGATTATAGTTCATGAATTCATCATGATTTTGGAAGTTTTGACTCATTTGATTATATATTGGAAGCTTTGATTTCAATTGAACACTTGCATGTTACATATACATTATGTTCATGAAGTTTTGTTTGGATTTATGTTTAATTGAACTATCTTTGGGCTTTGATTTTACAAATTGATCTTTGAAACATGTCATATTATGAGTTTTAAAGTGTTTTCCAAAAAATTGGCCCAAAGGAATCGAATTTGATGCTTTAAATGTTGAATTTGAGCTTAGAGGTTCAATCTGGAAATTCTAGATTTTGGACCCACGCTCGAGCGTAAGACTTCACGCTCGAGCGTACACTCTGAGTTCATGTAGTCCGCTCGAGCGGGGAAAGTAACGCTTGAGCGTGAAATACGTGTATCCAGTACTTTTCATATGTTTACAGTCCGCTTGAGCGAGGGAATGCACGCTCGAGCGAGGACTTCTGTCTTACGCTCGAGCGGAGGTCGAGCGCCCATCGAGCATGGATTGCATACATCCAGTACTTTTGCTTGAGTTTACAGTCCGCTCGAGCATGACTTCCACTCGAGCGTGACTTCCGCTCGAGCGAAGGAAGTCACGCTCGAGCAGAGCTCTTTTGTTTGCATGTCCGCTCGAGCGTAGAAAGCCACGCTCGAGCGAGACCCCTGTTTTCTGAAAATTTTGAAAAGTGTTTTAAAGTGCATCTTTGTGTCCTCTTTCCATCCTAGGCATTCCTAGGCCATGTTTAAGGCATCTTAATGAGGATATTGATGTAGAACCACGCCAAGTCAAGTTAGGGACTAAGTCATTGATTCCCAAGTGTGTAACTTAGTGTGTGTTCATTCTGTAACTGTGTAGGGTTGGCATCCGAGGACGCTCATTAGCCGCTTATAGCCCAGTGCTCTGTGAGTAACAATGTTGTAAAGATACGTTCAATCATGAATATTTTCTGAATGATCAACTGTACTGCTTTCTGAAATGATATTTCTTACTGAATGAATGTTTGTCCTATTTGTGAACTGTATTCGTGGCATCCATAGCAATTTACTGTTACTGTACTGTTACTGCTACTGTTACAGAGATCTCTGTCGGTTCCCATGTTTGGAACCACTACTGTTTACTGATATGATGGCCATCAACTGACTGTTTGGTCTGTTAAGACCTACTGTACTGTTTGCTATTGGATGTACCACATATAACTGCTATGGTTTCTAAATGACTGTTATGGCATGAAATATGAGCCACAGACTGAATGACTGATATACTGTTGTAAATGACTGTTTTAAATATTGAAAGGACATTCATTCTTAACCTTTTTAGACAACTGTTATTCACTGGACTTTAACTTACTGTTTATATATATATGTAGGTGTCTAGGCACCGGATCGGAGCTAGGAGCGTTGGGTTAAACTTTCTTTTTGTCAAGCCATCCAACGTGCCTCACTACGAGGTTCCAAGGGTGTTCAAGCTTTGGCTTTTTGGGGTGTCTCAGTTCACCCTTCTGTTTCTGTTTTGTAATACTGTATAGACTTGTACTATACTGTTATAGTAGGGATTTGGTCCCTAACCTGAATGCCTGTACATGATGTATGTACATACTGCTTTTGTTCCGAATGTGAATGTGTTACGAAAAGTCTTTTTGCATACAGACTGTCACAGCTCATTGGACATCTTCCATTTACTGTTTTGGCTTCTGCCAGCCCCTATATTCTATATTACTGTTATTACTGTTAAGCAAGCCTTCGGTAATCACGGATTACTGGCCGGTTACGGTGCTAAACCCATAGGGGCGAGTTTGGGTCATAACAGGCGGCTGGGTTAAAACCCTATAAACAAATTGAAGAAAAAAAAAATCAAACAAAAATAATAATTAATGAATTAATAAAATGTATATTTTTGATACTAATTAATAATTTTAGTGTTAATTGACACTAATAAATTAAACAAAAATAATAATTTAAAACAAAATAATAAAAATAATATTGAACAAAATAAATTGAAATAAAAATAAAAAAATAAATTAATCAAAATTATAATAAAAATAATTTATTAATATTGAAATAAATTGTGCAATTTATATCCATCAAATAAATTACACAATTTAATTGTAATGAAAAAGAATAATAAATTAAAAAAATAACAATTTTTATATTTAATTGTAATAATTTTTTTTTAATAAAAACAGAATCAGAAATGTCAAAAAAATTAATATTGTATATTTTTGTAATGAATTAATTATTAATTGATACTAATTAATAACAATTGTTGATTATTAATATTATTTGATGCTAATAAAAATTAATTATTAATATTAATTGATACTAATTACTAATTTTAGTATTAATTCAGACTAATTAAGCCATTAATTGATACTAATTAATAATTTTAGCATTAATTGATACTAATTAATAATTTTAGCTTTAATTGATATTGATTAAGCAATTAATTGATACTAATTAATTTATAATGGAAAAAAAATTATTACAATAATACTTCTATTACATCTTTATCAAGTGTATCAATTTTTATATTAGTTGAAACTAATTAATACTAATTATATTAACTTTTATTAATGAAATAATTTTTTTAAATTAAAAAAAATGACAAAATTTTCATTTTTATATCATATAAGGGCAAAAAAGTCAATTATACAGAAAAAACTATTTTACAGCTTATTTACCAAACACTATTCTGCTACTTAAATCTATAATCCCACAGTTATACCAAACAGATTACCAGCTTATGCTCATAGCTATAAGTTATAATCTGTTAAGCTATAATCTATAATCAATTTCTCACAACTCTACTAAACGGGGCCAAAATATCAAATCATCCCAAACTCCTAAATTTCAAAATTATTTTCAAAATATATAACTAAACAAATTAAAAAAAATTCTCCTCATAAATTTTTTTTAAAAATTTATCTTAAAATACAAACCAAACACACCATTTGTGACTTAATCAGAGCCTTGAGCGTTTGATTTGTTAATTTTGGATTTTTTTTTTTTTGATTTGTAAATACGAAGAATAAAAGTTTTGACCAATTAACATCACTTAAGTGTTCAGAAATTTGACATGTGTTTCTATCTTCAAAATATTTATGGCACAAAAGAGGGCATAACAATATGGGTAAATTATTTATGAGCCTGGCTTTAGTCCAGTCCATTATCGGATTAGATCATATTATTGGATCTGTGAGGGTTCATCACGGATCCCGTTTTGAAAATCTGAACCGTCAATGTGTAGAAATCGTCGAGTACTATATGGCTGTGAAAAATCATGTTGATTGGATATCGATAGCTATATGATCAAAATAGTTTTTTATCAACTGTTAATTTATTCACTGTCCATTTTTTTGTATACAAAACTGATTTGATCACATAGCTATCGATATCCAATCAACGTGATTTTTCATAGGCATATAGTACTCGACAAGTTCTACACATTAAACGGTTCAGATTTTCAAAACGGGACCCGTGGTGGGCCCCCACGGGCCCAACAACACGGTCCAGTCCGATGGTAGACTGGACCAAAGCCAGACCCATTATTTATAAGTCTTATTTGGAAGATTTATATAAGATATGATCTTATAAAAAAACTTATAACTTAATAGGTCTTGTAATTTTCTTGTGGACACATCTACTCCCAATCTTAATTAATTAATAACCTGATTAATGATAATACCATATATGGGAAATTTAATATTACCATAAATTGTAATCATATGTATATGGTTATAAATTTAAAATTCAAAATAACCTAATTAATGACAATACCATATATGAGAAATCTAATGTTATCATAGATTGTGATCATATTTATATGGTTGGAAATTTAAAATTCAAAATATAAATGTAACATGTAATATCTCAAACCCAATGTGACATTCCCAAACTCAACGTAACATTCCCATATACTTCTGAAATTCAAAATAACTTGATTAACAATAGCAATACCATATATGAGAAATTTATTGTTAACATAGATTATGATCATATCTGTGTGGTTGGAAATTTGAAATTCAAAACATGAATGTAACATGTAACATCCTAAATTCAATGTGACATTCTCAAACCCAACGTGATATTTTCATATGCTTCTCATCTCAAACCCAACGTAAATGTAACATGTAACATCCCAAACCTACCGTGACATTGTCACATGCTTCTCATCCTAAACCCAACGTGACATTTCAATACTCCACCGTTGAATTATGAATAATGTAACCTCCTAAATGTAATATGTAACATCACAACTCAACCAATGTATTAAACCATCATTACTCCCAACCCAGTGTAACTTCAACATCGAACAATGGGATTTAATCTACATTCAATTACAAACCCAAATTCTCAATAATTTTGTACAACGTACTGTGACATATATGTAAACACTAATTACAACAAAGACACGATACACATTCAAACACATATACAACTAAACAAACACACAAATGTCATCTACTACATGGTGTATATGGATTAATGTTAGACACTAAATGTAACATGCATCGTAACACGATCATCCAGGTCCTAATGTACAATTGTCATCCTACGACGTGGTTCACATTCAACATCCAATTAACAACCAAAACCAAATACCCCTAACCCAACCCTTCAACCATACACACCACCACCACATATCGAACATATCAAAACGCATCAACCATCACAATGTCAAATACACACATTCAATCAAAACATTGGCCAAAGTGTGTCTATCAGTGAGTGTAATAGATTGTCAATACCCTATTAAAGATGAACAATTCACACTTTAACAAACAACAACATACTTCAAAAATAAATAAATACCTATTCCTCTCAATCGATTGGAGTCGAAATCTGTCGAAGGAATTTACACAAAACCTTCAATCTTCATTATATCATCGACCATATCCATATCGATTTAGACAATATTTTGAAAATGCACTGGAATCTTGCGATCAAGGCCAAAAAAACTCGCACGATCGTTGCCTATACACTTGTTTTTCTTAAAAGCCTTCTTAAACATGATATGATGAATGAGAAAATAAGGTACAATATGAAAACAAATTAGGGATATAATAGTACACTAATATAATTCATTTACAACTCATAAGACCTTATAGAACACATTCCTATTTAAATAGGATTTCAAACTCTAAAAGAATATTCATAGGACTTCACATTAAATAAGTCTTCCAAATAGGATTTACAAATAATTTTCCCTAGCAATATTTGCTTTTATGAGAAAACTTAAGAATAGAGCCAAAATGTACTCCTATTTTAAAAGTCTTAAAAACATATATGTCCTTTTTTTTTTTCTTTTCTTTTCATATTTCGAAAATACCCTCTCAAACTTATTAAATATCACGCAGTAACCTACATCTACAGAACAACCAACCACTAGGGATGAGCACGGATTGGTTGCGGCCAAGGAACCTCCAATCCGCCATCCGTCCACTAGATTGGTGGATTGGAGAAAATCAATTTGCATCCATCCATCAATTTGACAGATGTGGATTGAGTGGATTGGCGAATGGATACGAATCGGTTTGGTAGTTTAAAATTTTATAAATTTTCAATGTAATTCAACTTGTGCGCTTCCTAAAACATATATATATTACAGTCATTGACTTTAAAAAGTATTACAATCACTATATACATCATCCACATATTACAATCACAGCATGCCTCATCCGCATAAAGTATTACAATCTGTGGTTCTTACAATATATAAACAATTCAAATCACCAAAACCATGAACAGTGCAGTAATAGAGATTATATGCCTCTGTATTGTTACATCTATATCTGTTTTTAAAAACAAAAACCAATCAATATATATCATATTTTTTATTTATTATTTTTAGAGTTAGATTTAAAAACCAAAAAAATAGATAAATAATATATTTATTTTTTTCAAATCAAAAAATATATTCAAGTTGAAAACTCTTTTTCAACAGAATATATTCAATAGAATATTTAAACTTTTTTTCAATTGAAAACACAAACAGAATATCTAAACAAATTGAAAATACAAAATCTTAGAAATTATTAGGGGTGCTCGTGGTTTGGCGGTTCGGTTGCAGCTAAAGAAACCTCAAATCCGTCATTCGTCCAAAACTAGACGGATTGGAAAAAATCAATCCGCAATCGTCCGCTAGTCATCACGCATCCGTCCAAAATGTGGCGGATCGGAGCGATTTGGTTCGGTCGGTGGGCGGATTGGTATATCCACTGCTTACCTGTAACGCCCTCAAAATAAACCCATAATATATACAATATTAACATGCATTGATTAAGAAAAACAAAACCTTATTCCATTCATCAGAGTAATCTTATTAAAAGACATTACATGTAATAACGAAAGTAAATACCCTACGGGCTTACATCTTTCCAAGCTAACACTTGGACACAAAAGTCTGAGTACTAACTCAATTACACATTAAGCCCTTGGCTTGAGTTTACATGTAATATCAAATAAAACAAAATAACAACTAATCTAAACAGAGTCTTCAACTCCAAATCCTTCCAAGCTAAGTCCTTGGAGGTAGCATATCACCTGAACCTGAAAATGATGTTCCCGTATAGGGTGAGTCACAGCCCAGCAGAAATATACTAAACCAAATATAGAAATTGACTAAAGCAATAGCATTCGATAGATGGTTACCACTTAAAATCAATTATAACACAATTCAGTTTTATGACAATAATGTCCATGGCATGTTTCACTTTCCATTATTATTCAACTTTCCATTTATACAAACGTGGCTCAGAATCTGGCCAAACAATATAATGAGATTACATCTCAGATTAACAATCCTTCCAATATCAACAATTTAAGTGAAACTAAGGTTCAAACCAAAACACTTCCATAAATCAATAAGTACACATATATGCTGTACTAATACACTTCCATACATCAATGAGTACACGGATTCGCTGTACTAATGGAATCCATCCCCTTTCTCCTCCTAAACTGGTTTGAGAGTCCATCCCCTATCTTCCCTCAAACCATAGAGTACATCCCCTATCTCCTCCCAAACAATATGCATATACAATGTATTAAACACTTGTCATACATAATATTCAATCAATACACAGATTTGCTGTATTAATTCAACTATCATATCTAATGACTCAATCAATGTGATTAGTTTCAGTTTTCCCTAATCAACATGCAATGTCTACAACAATTACGACTATCCTCCACCGATAGTCCAAAACAGTTATTTCTAAACAGGAAATAAATGTATCAACAAATATAATCTCATAACTTCTCAATTTCATGAATTAAACCAAATTCCACATTTTCCCAAAATTAATTATACAAATTAATTTTATTACAACGATTATGACTTTTTCCCCTTTTCTCAAAATCAACCCTAAGGTTCAGTTATCTCAATTTAACACACAAACATATGTTGTTTAATAGATGGAAAACCCCATTTTCAAATTAAAGTTCAAACCCTAATTTTTTCAAAATTACCAAACGACACCAACATATCAAAAATACCAAAACTTAGGACAAAACCTATAATATGGAGTAGGAAATCCCTACCTCGAAGTGAAGAACTCAAATGGAGAAGATGGCGAAAACCCAATGTGCTCCAAATCCAAGATTGTTCAGATTAAAATGAAGCCCTCGACCCACTCTATCTTTTTAACAAAGGACCTAGGGTAGAAATACACTCTAAGTAGATCAAACCTAAGAGAGAATGTGTGTAGAGGGAAGGAGAACACGGACCTAGGGTTTTGAGATCAAAAGAGGCTGAAAAAAGATGTTTAAAACTGCTGCTGCGTATTTAAATAAAACAAACTCGCTCGAACGACCAGACACAGAAAACCCTCGCTCGAGCCAAGAAGGTCTCGCTCGAGCCAACAACCCAGAAGCTCGCTCGAGCGACAGACTACTCGCTCGAGCCAAAAACTCAAACTCTCAGGTCTGCAACCAGACGCACGCTCGAGCGACGGAACGCTCGCTCGAGCGAATAACAAACCAGCTCGCTCGAGCCAAGAAAAGCTCGCTCGAGCCAAAAACTGCAACTCTCAGGTCTAGAACCAGACGCAATCGCTCGCTCGAGCGAAGCCACTCTGGCTCGATCCACTAGACACAAGACTCCACTCTCGCTCGAGCGACCAAACCCTCGCTCAGCGAAGTACCAAAACGAAGAGCTCGCTCGAGCGACAAACTGCTCGCTCGAGTGAAGGACCAAAATTCTGGACAGCAACCATTTGCTCCCAAACCCAACCAACCTGTAACAAACCTGCCCAACACATCCTATAGCTCAAAGACGAGTAAATAAAGGATGACAACAACATAAATATAATAACAGGATCTACGGAACCTAAGTCCGGATGCAACAACCAAATGGGAAGAGACTGGGGTCGCTATATTACCCTTACCAACCACATTCCAGAATTCAAATATCAAACACTTTCAAACATTATAATATGATCATTTTTCTTGTTTCTTCCATTATCTTCTCATGAACGGTGAGAAAGAGAAACTTTGTCATATTCAAATAAAGAAAAATCATGAAAATATATAAAGAAAATAAATATTTTTGCAATTGATCTATTTTGAATGAGTGGTGATAATTCAAAGTAGCCTTATTAGCAAACTGATAGACTTTTGATTGTTTTTTTCAATTGGGTTTTGTGTATTAATAATAGACTTTGTTTTAGATGGTTCAGAACAACCATTGGTTACAACTATGACAACGCTTTCACAAATAATAATCGACTCTGCTTTAGAGAGTTCGGAACAATTCTGTTTCACAATCTAAAATAAATTTTATAATCAGTATTACACACTCTATTTTGAATGTTTCATACCACGGATATTACATAACCCAATGGTTAAACATTAATATAAAAGCTTAAGATAATATGTGAAATTTATCGGATGTAATGCACATGCACCTCTAGTAGTGTACCATAAGAATCTTAGGAAAGGTTCTCAATTCCTAGTTTGAAAAGCCCTTACATAGCAACTATATTTTTAATTAGATTAGAAGAATAAGTAAATAAGAGCAATATTTAGATTTCACTTTTAACCTTCCATAGTTTTATTGTAAGAGGTTAAAAGATATATAGAAAAAAATGTAAATATCAATGCTCTAAATAAATTAAGCCCAACCATGTGATCAAAAGTGATAAACTACCATAATAGTATGTCCAATGGCTTATTTGCTAAACTTTAATTATTATTATAATTTTGTAATATTATTCTAATTGTGTTTTTGCCATATTTTGGGGTGTTTGGGAAGAGAATTGGGTTAAAATAATTTACTAAAAGATAAAATAGGCTAAAATAGTTAATAAGGCAAAATATCACATTCAACCCATATTTCACTTTTTCTCTCATAGTCATTAAATCAACTACAAAAAAAAAAAAAAAAAAAATTTCTCGAACACAACTATTTTAGCCAAACTAAAATAATGAAAAAACCAAGTAGCCAACTAAAATAACCAACTTTCCAAACAAGACCTTTATTACTTTAATCACAACCATTAAATTGTGATTTTCTATCCTATTATAACTAATTATCATTTCTCTCTATTAAATAAGTTGGCAATTTTGTCTATAGTAATTCATTAATTGTATCCGAATGGATTAAGATCTTGTTAATTACACCCTCAATTACATAATTTAATGGTTTTAATTTAGTCATATAATTTTCTAAAAAAAAAAAAACAGTCATATAAACTTCTTTTTATTTCTAATTAAGAAAAAGTAATTACAAACATGATTTTTTTCCACAATTTTTAGACAATATAACTGAGATGTTTCATTAAAATCATGTAATGAAGAGGATTTTGATCCGACACAAAATAACAAGCTTAGATTATAGTAGTAATTTTATTACCTTATAATTGGAGATGACAAACACTTCTTATTATATTTCAAACATAGCAATAGTTTTACTGATCATTAGATAACCTCATTAAAGCCCAATTTAGCTTGCTTTACATAAGTTGATGAGGGTGACAGAAAGAGAGTTTCATAGAACCAAGCTTTGTGTAGCTTTACAAGCATAAACTGTTTCACTAGTGGGACATTGTTTTAACAAAAATAACTAAAGATTCTAAAAATAGTAAGAAAATACACTTCTCCATTGCTATGGTGTTGGAATCTATTGATGAAAAAGTTAGGAGTATGAAAGAAAAAAAATCACATATCACAAAGAAGAGAGAGAAGCTGATTTGATCACAGGCGGCGATGGGCTAGCGGTTGCGTTATCTGTCCAATTCGTTTCACCCCAATGCCACAACATGCTTTCCCAGAAGCAAAAATTCTCGAAACAAGTCTGCAAACGCGGGTCTTGAATCTTGATCTTCCAATGCCCGTCTGTGTAATTTCCTTTCTCTGCTTGCCTCCGGTCCCACTCCAATGCCGCCTTTTGCTTAGACCTAAGCAAGCAGTACTTGTGCAAGTTCTCTGGCATAGCATCGTGAACCTTCCACCACCTCTTATGCGCAACGTTGCTTGCAAACTCGTGCAATATGTCCACGTTCCAGTTACAGTCATAGTCCCGGAAACATAGCCATGGTTTTAAACCCAAATAATGGAGGACGTAAAGGACCGGAGGATCGGCTCCAAAGAGACGTGTTTTCAATTCTTTCTTATCGTCCTCATCGCCTTCCCAAAAGTGCTTCAAAAAGTTCATTTGCTTTGGAATCCTATGCCACCATGTGAAGATCTCGTTCAGATACCCCTGGTCACCGCCATTGTATGACTCGATCTCATTGACGTGATCCATCAGAAGCTGGAACGTACAATTTGACGGTTCAACAACCATCACACCTGAATTAAACAGCGATCCATTGTTTCCCGTAGCGGTAATTTCAGGCATTTCAAACAGGAAATCAATATTCCGAAGTATAAGCAGGTCAGCATCGATGAATATGATCTTGTCATAATCTGTCAACTGCCAGAGGCGGAATTTGCTGTAGTTCCATTCGTTGTAGGCGTCTCGTTCAGCTTTTGGGTTCCTGATTCTTTCAATGGTACGGATTTTCCACCCTGCAGCCTCTAGGCCCCCCCTGTGATACTCGCTGATTGTTTTATCAACGAGTATTACAAGATCGCGCGTTGAACCTGCCATGCGGATACTCTGAGCTGCAGCGATGGCGCCACAGACATATACATGTGCTGAGTGTAGGATGGTTGCATATGCTTCTCGCCGCGCATTTCCTGAGAACCAGTTCTCTGCACAAGGATGTTACGCTAGTCAAATTTTTTTTATTATATATTTATCTTTTATTTTCTACTTAAAATCAACTTGATTTCTAAGGCTATCATTTTTTGTGTGCGCGCGTGCGTGTATTCGTGTGCCATATATATGCAAAACATGCTGGACTCACTACATGGGAAATTTATCATTAAGGTTTTCGAGATCAAAAATTGAATGGAAAGCATCATCTAACATTCTTCATACAAATTTGTACAAGTACAAAGTTGTTTATTAGAACTGCTAGCAAGGTTCGATAGATCCCAAACACTCAAAACACTCACCCGATTGAATTAGTGTTGATTTGAGAGATCCCAATTCCAACAAATTTGACAACATTCTTTTCTCACACTAACACTTCGTTCGTTTCAGTAAGAAAAAAAAATTAGAAAATATTTTATGTATTTTCTAACATTTGGTACCATGGAAGACCATAGTCAATAGAAAACAAGCTTATTTGGGCGGAAAATGTTTTCCGCTTTTGAAAGCTAGAAAAAAATTTCTCGACTAAAATCATACCAATGCCACCACATACACACTACAAGGGATTATTAAGACAAATGACAAAAAGATATCAGTTTGAACTTACCTTTAGCCATGAGAGGAACTGCCAGCTCACACGACCCAACTGGCAGCTGAAGCTTTTCCCTCAATAGATTAAGGTTGGGCTCGTACAACCACACATTGCCTTCACGCACAACAAGTTCTTTGCAGGTGAAAAGATTTGGAATTGGGAAACAATCCGTCACCAAAATTACATGCACCGGATAATACCCTTTAGCAGCGGCAGCAAGCTTTGCAGCTGCAAGTTGCAAGTGCAGACGAGCCACGTCTCTTGACCACTTCCCCGACTTGTTGCAGGGAAGTTTGACAGCAATGAGATCAATCCGTGGTTTTACAGTGACCTGAAGCTTGGGTAGAGTAGGACAACTGGGAACCTCAAATTCCTCTTCCTCATCAATCCATTCAGGGAAAAGGGACTCCCAAGTGATGTTGTTTGAGACATGGTCCAGTTGCAAAACAACATGCTCTGCATCAGGTATGAGCTGATTCCACTGATCAGTTTCACTGCCATTGAAATTTAACAGACCTATACCCTGATACTCATTTATGTTAGTCAGTTTCTCAATTACTTCAGTGATATGGTCCCAGTTAACATCCAAATTTGATATATAACGTTTATCTACAGCAGATGTCTTGCTTGTCCACCGGTCGACAAAAGTTGTGCTGCATGAAAGAGACTTCGTGTTCAAGACTTTACAAGAAATATGAAGTTCGACATTGTATTGAGTGCAATTAAACTGAATATTGAGCACTTAAACAATTGAAGGACATGTGCTCTTGCAAGATAAGACAGATAAGCGGAAAAAGAAGTTAATGACAGTGTAAAAAGCTTTGAAAGAGTACTAAACTCAATTAAAGAAGTAAAAGCAAAGAGAGAAGATAACATAACATACCTAGATCCACAATTGGGTATATGTTCGGTGTTATAAACTGCTGGAGAGTGGAGAAGCATAAAAAATGTTCCCAAAACAATAATGACCAACACAACTTTTAAAGTACGGAACTTGCAGTTTGAACTCCTGTCACTATCTTTAAAAACTTTACTTCTGGAAGATCTCCGTTTGTTTGGGTCTTCACTGGACCAAATTCAAGAAAACATTAGTACATTAAGCACGTGACGAGGACCTAAAAGATCAGGAACACCAGGCAGATTTATGATAGCATATTCCATGCAGAGGACGAATTATCTTATCCAAATTTATAATTTTTTATTGTTAAAGCATCAGGAATGGCAAGTATAGAGGAATTTATAAATAAGAACAACATTTTCATTTACAGATAGACGCCTTCATTATGCTACACAACAATTTGGTCTCACTACCACACCAGTAACAAAGAAGAAAAGAAAAGAAACGGCATCAACAACAATGCAAGCTAGAACAGTGAAGCTCATAGGTTCATATACTCAAATCCAAAGAGAAATTGCATGTTTCATAAGTGAGAGTGCCACAGTTGGTGCAAGACGACAGCCAACTAGGTAAAATCATCCACTTTTTCTAACCTTTACTGTCCACCTAAGAAGCATGGGCATGGATACGGGTGTGGACACGGGACACAATGATTTCAAAAAAATAGGGACACGGACATGGCCGTGACACGGCAATGAAATATGTTTTCATATATTTTTATTTGTTATTTAGATTAATATTACATTTACAAACAATCAATATTAACAAAAAATAACTCTAATTTTATTTTTTTTATTTAAAAAAAGCTCTTTTAAATTAATACTTACAGTTTATATCTTTTTTTATGAATAATCTATTAAGTATTTAAATCTAAGAAAAAAACAATAAACATTCAACATTCATTAAACTAAATAAAAAGGGGAAAAAAGACAACTTAGCATGTCTCTAGTGTGCCCCTGAAGTGTCATCGGCGTGTCCCCTGAAAATAAATTGATTAAATAAGGGGAACACGCCTTATGGTGTGTCTCATACGTGTCCACGAAGTGTTTGTGTGTCCGATACAGATCAGCACTTGTTTTGAAGTGTCGATGATTTATAGCTGTCCACTACTGGATGAGGTTTTTTCTCCTTTTCTTTGCACAGTTATTACATACCTAATTTCAATTTTCAATTTATTTATTTATTTATTTATTTTTGTTTTAGTCTTTGATAAGTAAAACAATTTGTATTAAAAAAGAAGCATCAAAAGGGGATGCTGCCCGTTACAAAAAAAGGTTAATATCTCACTCTGCTAGCCACGTCAGCAAACGAACACAATCCTCCAAGCCACTCCAAGCTTAATCAATGAATGTGCAACCACTAAATCTATATGCAGACCTAGCAAAGCTCTCTAAACAATATGAAAGAACTATGGGCTATGAAGAAGCTCTCTCAGAATTCTATATGCTCTAAGCTCTCAAAAAAAGAAAAGACCCTCTAAACAAAGGCTCTTTTATACCTTGAAATGCCCTATTTCGCTCCCACCATAAAAGCCACGTCAAACACAAAGGAGCTAGATGTACATTCCATCTTTGTTTCCTCATCTTTCCTCCCACACTACCCAAGCATGACCCCCATCACATCTCTTTGAAACACCCACTCCATCTCAGACAACGCCAAAATTAGCTGTCATAGCCACATTGCAATTGATAAGCAAATGAGAAACTGATTCACCATCACACTTATAAAGGCAGCACCAATTAACATATAAACCTGACTCCCCCTAATTGGATAAAAATCGTAAGAATCTTCTCATGTACTGCATTCCACACAAAGAAGACCAACTTGGAATAAGCCCCAACCCCCCAAGTGTGCATTCCACACAGTCAAGTTCACATTGGATGAAGAAACTATCCAATTGCCTCTCCAAACTATCCAATTGAACTTATCATCCATATCAATAATTCTATTTTATAGAGAACAGTTGGGAACTTATTATCCGATTGATTACCAAGTCTAATTAGTTTGAGATCCAAATAATTTATGAATGCAGATCCATCACTAATATGACTAAACAGAGTTGTACCACACTGTCAACCCCAATGGAAACTTCAATCATATTAAAATTACATGATGGTCAGCCAACAAAGGAATAATTGAAGTAGTGTCAAAGGACAGATCAATATGAAAATTATATGATGCTTTAACACTAGCCAAAGAAAACATGGCGAGGTATATCTTGCCTTTCAACAAATGTGCAGTAAGGAGTCAACCCATTTGAAGAATAATGAGAAAAAGTAAAGCAACACTATCAGAAAATTTACAATCAGCTGTGCAAAAATGTTAATTCCAAACAGTCAAATGCCAAGAACTCCATTCATTAAATAAGCAAGCAAAATCTTGACTGACTCACTTATAGTAGATAAAAAGCACACGACAGTTGCTTCTATCACCATAAGTTACTGACACTTGATCTAGTTGCGGAGTATACTTCCAATGGTGAGAGATTTCTCAGCTAGTTCAACCATTATGACTCTTTTCCCATGGAACCTAATAATAATGAAGGTGAAATACCAAAAGATACTTAACCAGAAAGAAAAGTAAAAAGTTCCTAAAGACACCTTAGACAGATTTGCACCATTGTGTATCCGTACCTAAACTGTGAAGGCATTAAAAGTTGTATGTCAGATGTTAAAAGTTGGGTAAACTACCAATAGGTCCTACTTTGGAGACTTATTACTCAATAGGTCCTACTTTGAGACTTATTACCCATTAAGTCCTATTTGATAAATTTATTAAGTGATAAAGATAAATTTATCAGTCTTTTATTTTTATGAATAAATTTATAGTGATAAATTTATCAGTTTCTTATTTTTATAAATAAATTTTTAGTGATAAATTTATCACTCTCTTATTTTTATAGTGTTAAATTTATTAGTTAGGACCTGTAGGTAAATAAGTCTAGTTAATAGGACTAATTGGTAACTACCCCTTAAAAGTTCATATTGAGGTGCTTTCTATCGAATTATGATTTTTTAATTTTTATTTTTTTGGTAAGAATATGTGTGCTAAACTTGTTTATAAATTTTCCGACTTAGAATTGCTTGAAATTGAGGATGTTAGGCCACCTTTTTACACGTAGTATGCAAACAGTTTTTACTTGTCTTGGCCTTAATTGTATTGAACTGACTATGCCTCTTTTGCAAAAATGCATTTGCATACACAAGGCGTATTTTATGACTGGTGAAGATTAGCTTAGCATGGCATGCACATATATTGCACTCGCAAGGCTAGCCGTTATGTTTCATTCTTCTTATAGGAACTTACTCTTACCATATATTTAGCCATGCAAAATTACATGAGAAGTTGCTCTAATCATATTAGTTACCGGACCCCTGAAAGGACAGCTAACTTTTCAAACAGGGGGATTATCTAAACTAGTCACCAATTTGTCAAAGGTAAGACACAATCTGTAACCAAAAACCATATAGGGGAAAATGAAGCAGTTCACAATTTTCCAAGAAACACAGTCAACTTTTTACAAAGTATTCAAGCTTAAAATCCTCAATATACGCCACTTTTTTTTTGCAATACTTGCAGTAAGAGTCATAAATACTAAGAACACAGTCAAGTCTTGTTACTAGTCAGAATAATGCAAAAAGCCTCATATTGTCCTTCCTTTGTTATAAAGTCCAAGATTCTCTTACACTATGTTTAGTTGGGAGATTTGAAGAGGGATTTAGAAAAAAAATAAAAAAAGTAGGTGAAATGTGAATAAAACATACCTACATTTCAACTGATTTTACACACATTTTCCCTTTCTCTTTCCAAATTCCTCTCCAAATCCTCCAATCAAACACAACATTACAAGGCATATCAAAACCAGGAAGATGAACATGTCAAAAGCACTCCTTCAATCAATTTATACAACTACATATGCATAAACAAAATACTACCCTTTTCCCTTGTAACCTCAAATAATTAACCATAACAAAATAAATGCAAAAGGACCGGTTGTTAACCACACAACCACTATCTCTCTACTCCAATCACCCATGCTCACCCTCAATCACATACTTCAATGGTCAAGGAGAAGCATTGCATGTAAAATTAAGGGTAAATTATACTGACCTCCCTCGGATTTGAAAAAAATACACTAAAAAAAGCCAACAATTTTGGCACAATTACATTGACTCCCAAACTGCCAAGTCAGGGCAAAAATAAGGGACTCAAAAATACATATGTAATAATACCTATGATGATCCAAAGTATAGGAGTGCTATATCTGACCTAAAATTACAAACTGCTTTCTGCAACCCTATTCTCAACTAAAACCTAATAATCTATATACAGATCTAAAAACACCCATCCCCCACATTCAGGACAATCAACATTTTTTCAGCTTTTCAAAGTAATTTTGTCGCATAAACTACAAGCCGAAGCCACAAAAAAAGGGTCAGGCACACAATCCCCCCAAAACAAACCATACCCAGTACATTTAAACGGCTGCAATCACCAAATCTGATTTAAAAACTAAAGGAAATACATACATCAAGTGTGTATATAAACAGATCATTTACTTTATTGGGTCTAAAATAGCCTACATTCTGTGTATATATATAGGCATTCACCTAGTTCACACTTGTCCATACTAATTAAGATGAATAAAGAACAACTCTACACAATTCACTCATTTTTAGCTCATAATAGCCCAAAATAGGTGTTTGTGTGTGTGTGTGTGTGTGTAGAGAGAGAGAGAGAGAGAGAGAGACTAACGTAGAGGAAAAGAATCGGTGTCTGGTTTCAATGGAGCTGGGTGAGGTACTACCACCTACAGTTCCTCTCATCTTTGGGTTCAATTTTTACAGCTTCAGATTGGGGAAGGCAACATCTGATCTGAAAACAGACAAAATTAACAGAATACAATTTCCAAGCACAAAAAACAATACTAAAAAAGACTTGAATATAGTAGATTTTTGTACATAGATATTGGCTGCAAAATTGATGTGATTTTAGAGAGAGAAAGCACGCTCTAGAGAGAGAGAGAGAGAGAGAGAGAGAGAACCGTGAGATGTGCTGTCTTTCTTGGGGCTGTGATTGGAGAAATTGCAAATGAGGAGAGGCGGTTTGAAGTATATTTTTAGAATAGTCAATTTTATTGCTAAGTAGTAAGTATGGATTTGAAGTCGGATACTTATATGAGTGAAAATGATATCGTGTAAGAAAGTGGACACATGCATAGAAACTCAGCAGTTTTTTTATTATCCTTTTTTAAATCAAAAATCATTGGTAGGTAGAGCTTAATTTGTTTGAATTGTTTAAATTTGTACATATTGATCAATTATTTAGAAAACTGTAATTGTTACTCTTATCAATCATGACTGTCACCTTATTATTAAATGATCAACTGAACAATTAACAAATCAAAACTCAGATCATTTGGACAAATTCAAATTCAAATGACGGAACATTATTATTTTTAAATTCTATTATTATGCTATCTTTTTCTATGCTTGTTCTCACTTGCCTCTTCTAGTCTTATTTTAATATGGAGTTGTTAGCCCATCTCTATCTCCAAATTACGACTCAGTTTTTTTTTTTTTTTTTTGCACTTAAATCTAAGTAAAATTTTGACATTAATCGTTTCAAGGAGTCCTAAATCCACTCATAAAATTTGTATTTTTATCTTTTTATATGCATTTAGAGGTACCTAGCATTTCAATGGCAAACACTAACATGTACACAAGATTTGAATACCCCTTCATTCGGGTAAAAAATTTGAGTAATAAAATTCCGTTGAGTACGAGTTTGAGTCAAGAATTGTGTTTGGGGTGTTCTTATTTAAATTTAAAATTGAGTTGACATTAAGGATTGAAGATGTTCTCTCTCTCTCTTGATAATCTTAAGAGACTAATCCTACCATCCACTTATAGGGATCATATATAAATTTATATATGTATATATATAATGATGCATTCAAAATTTTAACATACATTAATAGTTCATAATTTTCACTAATTTGAGTCATAATCAAGACTAAATTGGTTCATATTGTTGCATTTTGATAAATAATTGATTAATTATTTATTTGTTTGAGACATTTCATATCAATCAACCGTTAGTGAGAGTAATGGTCATTATTAAGCAGTTAGTGTTTGATAATATGAAGAGTTCTACATTGACTACTGAGGAAAAATTGAATAAGTATATAATATATCGGGTAAATTACACTTTGTACTCTTATATTTTGTATCAAATTTCACTTTGACATACATGAAATTATGACAATCAATCTCTGCATTTCTGGTCAAATCCTATTTTAGTCTCTAGACATAAGATTGTGACAGTCAACCCTCTGCACTTTTACTCAAATTCTACTTTAATCCCTACACAAATATCAATGTCCTTCTTATGTTATTTCATTTTTTAATTTTTAACAAAATCTAGTAAAGTGACAAAAATGAAAGTAAAGAGGAAAATTATCCATATTTCCCATCAATACACTTTGTCTTACGTGATAAGCACATGAGATTTATAATATATATATATATGTTTGTATGGTAAAAATTGGGACAAAAAGGCAAGAAAATATAGCTTTTGAAATAATAAAAAAATGCGACAAAGAAATCAAAGAAAAAGAAAAATAAATAGATAAAAGACTGTGTTACAGTAAAAAATAGAGTTTCGTGATTTCAATTTATTCAAAACCTTAGTTCGTCTTTTTAATTGTTCACAATCTGCAATTTGTTTTATCTTAATACAGTTGTTGTCACTATAAAATATTCTTATTCTTATTATTATTAGTATTATTATTGCTATTATTTTCAAGACATAGGGTATCCTCTTATTCATTTGGAAGTTAAAAGAAGTTATGGAGATGGTGGGAAACATGAATGACAAAGTGGATAAGTGGAAGGACATATGGCAAGGCAATGATGAAGATGGGAGAAATGGGTAGTTATTAAATAGTTATTGCTGTATTTTTTCCTCTATAAATAGCCATCAATGGTTACATTGTAAAGGATCCAGAACTCAAATCAAAGACAATTGATTTCTATTTTTTCTTGTCATTTATATTTTATGCACTTTATTTTATGCACTTCCTTTTCGAATTATAGGAGTAGAGATAAATTAATGGTTAGTTTGATTATTCACTCAATCATCTTTCTCCGTCTCTCTCTTTCTTTTTTAATTTTTCTTTTCTTTATACTTAGCAATTTTGAAGTCCTCTTTATAGAGGCAAAAGAAAAGAGGCAAAAGAACCGTCAACACAACTGCTTGATAATTGGCTTGAATTTAATTTGTAAGGATTTTTCAATCCTTACTGGCACGCTTGCATTTATGATATTTTCTTTCGTAAGAAAAATAAACCAATAATTTTTGGCACGCCCGGTAGGAGGTCAAGTGTAAGAAATGAAAAATGAATTGGATTCGTCCATTTCAAATAGCCTAGATGAAATCTATTGGCGTAAACAAAAAATTTTGGATCTTCAAGAAGAGATCCATTTCTTGATGAAATAAACTTTCATTCCTTACAATATTATTTGGTGAAAGAAAAAAGATACTATTTAATTGGAGAAATTCATCAACTTGATATGGAAATTCGCCAATGGAATGATAAGATGTCAACTCTCACTACCAAGTCTTTAATTGAGGCTTTAATGGCCGGAATTGGTGAATTTTTTCAGAATTTGTCCATGGTTGAAAATAGCAAAAGTAAAGAGTTGATTTCATCAATGACCCGGGGGGTCAAAAAATTCATTTTTAAAGAGCCAATTTATGAAAATAACATGGCTAAAAAGCATGTTATTGAGCCAAGCATGGTTAAAAATAATGTTCCATACAAGACTCGAGGGGGTTGAAAAACCCATTCTTAGAGAGTCAAATCATGGACATAAGATGTCTATGAAAGATTTTCATAAGCCATTAATGGCTAAAATGGAACAACCCATTAGACCGAGAAATGATGAAACTCACATGGAGGATTTTCATAATCCATTCATGGATAAAATAGAAAAACAACTCCATTTGTTAATAAATGATGAAAGTTATTTGGCCAAAGAACATATTCTCAAGCCAAACATGGCTAAGAATGATGAACAATTTAATGTTCATGAATATGAATTTTTCAAAATTATTCAAAATGTCAAATTGTTTGAATTTTTAAGGCCATCTTGTACTATAATTCTTGGTGTTCAAAATCCTTTTTGGATTTGTGGTTCACATCAAAATTTAATTTTGATGAAATGGCTAATAAAACAATCATCTTTAAGTATTGTTTTGATGAGTTTGATGCACTAAAGAACAACTTAGTCATTTGAAATGTTGAACTTGGCTAGGAAAAGTTTATGCATTTAAATCAGTGGTTGAGAATGGCTTATATTTTCAAATTGATGGCCAATTGCTCTTTTTTTTCTTTTTCTTTTTCTTTTTCTTTTTTTTTTAAGGCACAAAATGACAGTATGTGTGCTTGGTTCGGCTCTTCAAAAATTCAAGTAAATATTATTTTTAAGGGCTACGGGGGGTAATGTTGACACTATAAAATATTCTTATTCTTATTGTTATCAGTATTATTATTGTTATTATTTTCAAGACACATGACATCTTCTTATTCATTTGGAAGTTAAAAGAAGTTATGGAGATGGTGGAGAACATGAAGGAAAAATGAATGAGTGGAAGAACACATGGCAAGACAATGATGAAGATGAGAGAAATGGGTAGTTACTAAGTAGTTATTGCTGTATTTTTTTCCTCTATAAATAGCCATCAATAGCTACATTGTAAAGGATCCAAAACTCCAATCAAAGACAATTGATTTTTATTTTTTCTTGTCATTTATATTTCTTGCACTTAATTTTTTGCACTTTATTTTATGCACTTCTTTTTCGAAGCATATGAGTAGAGATAAATTAATAGTTAGTTTGATTGTTCACTCAATCATCTTTCTCCGTCTCTCTCTTTCTTTTTTTAATTTTTCTTTTCTCTACACTCGGCTATTTTGAAGTCCTCTTCATTGAGGCAAAAGAACCGTCAGCACAATTGCTTGATAATTGGCTTGAATTTAATCTGTAAGGATTTTTCAATCTTTATTGGCACGCTTGCATTTATGATATTTTCCTTCGTAGGAAAAATAAGCTAACAACAGTCATATTTTGATGTAAATTTTAGGATAAAGTGTGTATTAGTGAAAAATCTAGATGATTTTTTTTCTTACCCTTATGTCGTAATTACATTTTTATCACATGACTAAATTCTGTTAAAGATTTAAACAATTGAGTAACAGAAAGGGAATATTGACACTTTTATAGGGACAAAAGTAAGATTTGACCAAAAGTATAAGGGGTTGACCGTTACAAATTTTCATGGAGGAGCCAAAATGAGATTTAATCAAGAGTGTAGGGAGTTGACTGTGACAACCCTCACCACTGTTTACTGATAATACCGCTGATTACTGCTAAACTGTGACTGAACATGATTAAGTAACTGATTTGACTGACATTCTGAACTAATTGATTGAGTGTATTAGTTTAAACGCATTTCTATCTGTTTGACTGTTAATTGATCTGTTCATGTTTTAAGTTTGAACCGTAAATTGAAGGCTTTATCGGCGGCCGAATCTGAAATCGATTAATGTTTTATGCTAAGTAGAATTTATATGATTTTATGGTAGATTTGATTGAAATGTGATTTAGAATGATTAAATTAGATTAAATAATGTTAAATTACACTAGTTATGTTTATTACTCTTTTGCCACTTAGTGGATTATTCTAGGACCATTTAGTTGACTCATATATGTTAGCCTTAGCACCTCTTCAGCCATTAATTCAAGACCCAAAACCGAGAGAGAGAGAGTGTCTTGGGAGAGAATTGATTCATCTTGAAATCTTGGCTTGAAATTTAGAGAAATTGAAGATAGATTGCATAATTGAGCTTCCATTCTTGAAATTGAGGACCTAAGGTAGGAGAATCATCTTCTTGAACTTGTATTTAAGTTGTTTCTTGCATGATTCATGGAGGAATAGGAGCTTAAGGTCAAGAATTAAATTAAAGTGTTGCATTGAGTAGAAATTCATTCATGCATGTGCACATTCTTGAGTTTTGAGGTCTTTCCCATGAAATTTGCTACATGCATGTTCATATTTTGATTATAGTTCATGAATTCATCATGTTTTTGGAAGGATTGAGTTATTTGGCCATGTATTTGAAGCTTTGAATTTAATTGAATACATGCATGTTATGTTTGAGCTTTGTTCGTGAAATTTACTTGAAAATGGTGTTCAATTGACTCACCTTTGGGCTTTGATTTTGCAAATTGATCTTTGAAACATGTCATATTACGAGTTTTAAAGTGTTTTCCAGAAAATTAGCCCAAAATGATCGAATTTGATGCTTTAAATGTTGAGTTTCATGCTTGGAGACAAATCTGGCAATTCCAGATTTTGGATCCACGCTCGAGCGGGGAACTCCACGCTCGAGCGTACACTCTGAGTTCATGCAGTCCGCTCGAGTGGGGAAAGTCACGCTCGAGCGTGAAATGCGTGTATCTAGTACTTTGCATGTGTTTACAGTCCACTCGAGCGAGGGAATGCATGCTCGAGCGAGGACTTGTGTCTCACGCTCGAGTGGGGGTCGAGCGCCCGTCGAGCGTGAATTTCGTGCATCCAGTACTTTTGCAATCCGCTCGAGCGAGTAAAGTCACGCTCGAGCGTAGCTCTTTTGTCTGCATGTCCGCTCGAGCCGAGAAAGCCACGCTTGAGCAGGACCTCTGTTTCAGCAAAAATTTGAAAAGTGTTTTAAAGTGCATCTTTGCATCCTCATTCAATCCTAGGCATTCCTAGGCCTAGTTTAAGGCATCTTGATGAGGATAATGCTATAGAACCACATAGAACCACATTGAGTCAAGATAGGGACTAAGTTATTGTTTCCCAAACGTGAAACTTAGTGTGTGTTCCTCCTGTAACTGTGTAGGGTTGGCATCTAAGGACGCTCACTAGCCTATCTGTAACCCAGAACTCTGTGAGTAACAATGTTGTAAAGATATGTTCAATCATGAATATTTCTGAATGATCTACTGCACTGCTTTCTGAAATGATATTTCTTATTGAATGAATGTTTGTTCTATTTGCGAACTGTATCCGTGGCATCCATAGCAATTTACTGTTACTGTACTGTACTGTTACTGTCACAGAGATCTCTGTCGGTTCCCATGTTTGGAACCACTACTGTTTACTGATATGATGGCCATCAACTGACTGTTCGGTCTGTTAAGACCTACTGTATTGTTTGCTATTGGATGTACCACTTATGACTGCTATGATCGAACAACTGATATACTGTTCAAATGACTATTTCAAATACTGAAAGGATATTCATTCTTAACATCTTTACACAAATGTTATTCACTGGGCTTTAGCTCACTGTTTATATATATATGTAGGTGTCCAGGCACCAGACCGGAGCTAGGAGCGTCAGGTTAGCTTTTGTTTTGTCCAGTCAACCATTGTGCCTCACTGCGAGGTTCCAAGTGCTGCCAAGCCAAGGCTGCTTTGGGGTGTTTTAGATTCCCCATTTCTGTTTCTGTTTCTGTTTTGTATAGACTGTATGTAGGAATGGCAACGGGCCGAGCCGGGGCCGGGGATCGCCCTCTCCGTCCCCGATCCCCGAAGATCAAAATATCTCCGCCCTCGCCCCCGATCCCCGGCGGGGAATCCATCGCCCCCCCACCCCCGTCCCCAATGGGGATCGGGTTTCCCCGACCCCGCAAAATCCCCGACAATCATCAACCACAACTCTGAAAAATCCCCCAAAAAGCTCAATCATCAACAATTTAACAAAAAAACATTTAGATAACTCAAAATCATCAACAACCCAACAGTTTAGTATGTTCATTACACACAATTAGATCCCAAAAAAAAATAAAATTAGAATGTTCATTACACACACACAGATCTAAGAAAACCCAAAAAAAAATAAAAAAAATAAAAATTAGAATGTTCATTACACACACACAGATCTAAGAAAACCAAAAAATAAAAAATAAAAAAAAAATTAAAACACACATACATCTTGCCTTTGATTGCTCACACACAAATCTCTTTCTCTCTCACTCACTCTCTTGCCTTTGATTGCACACACACAGAGATCTCAGTCTCAGATTTGCGGAGACGGTGTCGGTGACGGTGGAAGACACCGGAGACGATCTTTAGATCTAGATCTAGAGACGAAGTCGTTGAAGCCATCACGAGGCAACGGAGACGAGGCAGTGGAGACGAGGCAGGAGACGGTGGAAGGATGAGAGAGTAAGAGAGAGAGAGAGTGTGAGTTTCACAGAGTAGATGGAAGGGAGAAGAACGAACAAGAAAGAGAAAGAGAGAGAGAGAGAGAGAGAGAGAGTGTGTTGAGAATCTGAACTGCTCTAAACTGAACACACATATATAATATATTGTATTATATATATTATATATATATATTATATAATACGGGGTAATGGCACGGGGATAATTCGGGAAAATCGGGCCGGGGCCGGGGCTGGGGGACCAATCACCGTCCCCGGCCTGAAAATTATCGGGATGTGTTTTTCAATACTAGCCCTGGCCCTATGGGGAATAATCTTCGGGAAAAATCCTATTTATCGGGACGGGACGGTCCGGGTCCCCGTCGGGCCGGGTTTAAATTGCCATCCCTAACTGTATGAGACTGGCACTGTACTTTTATGGTAGGGATTTGGTCCCTAACCTGAATGTCTGTATATGATGTATGTATATACTGTTATGGTTTTAAATGTGAATGTGTTATGAAAAGTCTTTTTGCATACAGACTGTCACAGCTCATTGGACATATTTCATTTACTGTTTTGGCTTCCGCCAGCCTCTGTACTCTGTATTACTGTTATTACTGTTAAGCAGGCCTTCGGTAATCACGGATTACTGGCCGGTTACGGCGCTAAACTCATAGGGGCGGGTTTGGGTCGTGACATTGACTATCATGATTTTATATATAAGAGTCAAAGTGAAATTTGGCGTAAAATACATGCACGTACAAAGTGTAATTTACCCTAATATACCTATGTTAATGGACTTGGATACTTGTCGGAAAATATTAAACCCATGAGTAGGGGTGGGCGCGGGTCGGTTGCGGCCATAAAACCTCCAATCCGCCATCCGTCCGCCACATTGGCGGATTGGAGAAAATCAATCCACATCCGTCCGTCAATCCGGCGGATGCGGATTGAGCGGATTGGCGGTTTGGCGGATGGATGCGAATCGGTTTGGCGGTTTAAAATTTTATAAATTTTCAACATAATTCAACTTGTGCACTTCCTTAAAAAAAAAAAAATATTACAGTCAATGACTTAAAAAAGTATTAGAATTACTGCATGCCTCATCCAAAGAAAGAAAGTTTGAAACTTTAGAATATCACAATCACTACATGTCTCATTCACATATTACAATCACAGCATGCTTCATCCACATAGAGTATTACAATCTGTGATTCTTAAAATATAAAAACAATTCAAACTACCAAAACTATGAACAAAGTAGTAGTAGGGATTGTATGTCTCTGTATTGTTACATCTATATATATTTTTTAAAACAAAAACCAACCAGCATATATATCATATTTTCTATTTATTATTTTTAGAATTAGATTTAAAAACAAGAAAATATAGATAAATAATACGTTTATTTTTTTCAATTCAAAAAATATATTCAAGTTGAAAACTTTTTTTCAACAGAATATTTAAACTTTTTTTCAATTGAAAACACAAACAGAATATTTAAACAAATTGAAAACACAAAGTCTTATAAATTACTAGGGGTGCTCGCGGTTTGGCGGTTCGGTTGCGGCCAAAAGAACCTTAAATCCGCCATCCGTCCGCCAAATTGGCGGATTGGAGAAAATTGATCCACAACCGTCCGCTCGTAATCACGCATCCGTCCAAAATGCAGCGGATCGGTTTGGTTCGGTCGGTTTTGGCGGATCGGTATATCCGCTGCCCACCAGTGTGGGAAAGGAACAAAAAGTATGAGGTCTATATTTGAGAGAGATTATAGGTAAGAGAAGAGTAACAATTGAATCATCACATATCAATTTATATGTTAATATGATACTCCTGTCATTTTATCTTTTAAATTTGAATAAAAATTAAAATATGATAAATAAAAATGGAATGTGAATAAAAGTTTGAGGATTTGACATATCATTCTTTTAATTTGATGAAATTAAAATGTGCTCCCATAGTTCACACATGAGCACTCTATTTTAAAATTTTAATAATGAGCACCGAGGTGACTATATTAAAACACGAATTAAAATATGAAGATTTAGTTTTTTGAATTATAATATTGATGACCATATTAAAACACAATTAAAGTACGAAGATTTAGTTATTGCAGTTATAATACTATTAAAGAACAAAGTAAAATTTGAATGATGGTTGAAAAGTATAATTTAACCACCCCAAAAAATAAATAAATAAAAGATGTATATGGGGGCTGGGATTCTCTATCTCCCAAATGTGCTCCTTGTTTCATACATTTACAATCTTGTATTTGATTAATTTTCAATTTAAAGAAAATCAAATCATAGCGTTGTAAATTTTGAATAAAGGATCTGGACTCAAAATTAATTATTTAGTCTTTGTTTGGGAAGAGTTAAAATAGCCTAGTTTCTTTGTTTTTTTGACTATTTTAGCCTGATTTTTTTAGCCTCATTTGTTTTTTGTTTTTGGCTTTTTTGACTTTTGTGGAAGAAAAAGTGTAATGATTATGGTTTGAATGTGACATTTTGTTTTATTGATTTATTTAGCTAATTTGTCTTTTATGTTTTTTTAACCAAAAATCCATTGCCAAACATAGCCTTATTTTTGTATAGCAGAAGCCATAATTTGAGAAAAGGAATAAGATTTAAACCATTAGCTTTATAATAAGAGATAAGAATTCTAATCAATTAGAAGAAAATTGAATTGCTCAATCAAAGATAATCTATACTCTATAATACAAGTCAGAGAAATGAAATGCATAGTAAAATAGACAAATTGATTTCAGTTTCACTCGTCCTTTGATGGATAGGAATGAAGGTAGTTGTTGAATTGAAGTCAAGAAATTAGTTAATGGTGGGTGTGAATCTGGTATGAGCTAGTTTGTCTCATTAAGGTTATGTTTGGATTGTTATTAATTAACCAAACCTAGTAAAAAATTACATCTCCATCAAGAATTTATTGAGTGAATCATATTTCACCAATTGGGACTGGTTCAACTGCACTCACCTAATAGGCTGGCCATAGGCTCCTAGGCAAAATGCCTAGTAAAAGTATATTAAAAATACTTTTTTTATTTTATTTTGCTAGTTAATTTAGTTTGTATGTAATTTAATTATATATATATATTTATTTTAGTTGACTAATCAAATTAACTTAATTAATTTGTATAAGAAAAATATATATTATAAACATAAATAAAAAATACACAATTTTTTTTTTATGACATGTTACATATGCATTTAGTATTGATATGATTACTGACGTAACATTTATAAATATTTATTTATTTTAAATATATTATTAAATTAATTTTTTAAATAATATTTTTACACGATTATAGTTTTAAACAATCATTTTATTTCAATGGAAATATTTTTAAACTATCAAATAGGTTGGAGCAAAGAAGAAACATCAAATATTAAGCAAGTAAAGATGCAACAAAGATGGAGGTAGCAAGTAAATATAGGCAAAATGGTGGAAAGACTCTTTGCCTAGCAATGGATGCTAGTTTTTTTGGAAATATAGGGAAATATAGTTTTTTTTTTTAATATAGACAAAATGGATGCTAGTTACTTGTGAAGGGTCAAAATAAAAATTGACAAAATGCCTTTTATGATGCAGAACCTTTTGGAGGAAGACCAAACCAACATCAATAGAAAAAATGCCTCATATAAACCCTTTTCCCTCCTTCTTTGGAGTTGCTCTAACGCCCTGTTTGTTTAACTTTGTAAATGGTAAAATTGAATTAACAATAAAGTAAGTTCATATAAATCATGTTTGATTGGCAAAAATACATTAAGATTAAGCCTCCATTTGTTTCTATATAATATATATATATATTTTACACATTTTTTATTGTTTGGTTGAATAAAAATAAGTAAAATATTTTATCATTAAAAATTTCGTAAGCCGATACTTACGAAGTTCACTTATGACTTGATTCTGGTAGCACATTGATCTTTTCAGAGGTGAAAGGCGCTCTTCATTCGCTTATATCCAATGCCTACACAATATATAATTTTTCTTTTGAGGGTTGAGTTTGTCTCAAGTTCACATCTCAACTTGAAAGAATTTGAGGACTCGTATGACCCATCACGGGTTCTATTTCAATAATCTAAACTGTTTATTTTGTAGGATTTTCTATGTATATCATTCATGAAAAAAATTAGATCAATTCGATAATCATAACATTTTTATTTTATCGTATTTATCTATAAAAAATAGATGATCTATTTTTAAAAATATATTTGTCGGTTATTTTTTCTAAACAAATGCAATAAAATGAAAATGTTACGATTATTGGATCGAATTAAGTTTTTTCATGAATGATAGACATTGGGGCCGTACAAAATGAATGGTTTAGATAATTTAAATGTGACCTGTGGTGGGCCAACGGACCTTTCAAGCTGAGATAAATTGAGAAAAGTCTAACCCTTATTTAAAGTGTCAACCAAATACCAAAAAATAAAAATAAATTTTTTTTTTGTGCAATATTGATTTACATGAAAAATATTACTACAAAAGATATAAAACTATATCAAAGAAACAAATTAAACCAAATGACATGGTTAATCATCCTAATATTACCGTGAATAATTTTCTTTATTATTTATTTATTTGGATGGATTAATAAGATAGTATTTTATTGAGGTGGGGAAACTGTAAACTGAGGTTAGCAAGCGTGGATAGTGACTTCTATGGGGAATTTGGAATTTTCTCTTGAGAATCAGGAAGACCAATGTATATGTACTATGTTTGTTTGCTGTAATTTAACGTAAATTAAAATTGACAATAAAAAAGTATAAGTGAAAAACATTTTTTTTAATTTTTAAATAATTAATTTTTTAGTTAATTTAGGTTATTTCTATCTAATAAATTATGAGCAAAAATTATAGTAATCTAACACAAACTCCTACAACAAATAAGAGTTTTAAGAGCGAAACTTTTTGTTTCCAACAATAAAAATTTTGTTGCAAAAAAATTTAGAGACTAATTTTTATCGTCGCGTGAATAATCGTTAAAAGGTCTTCTCGAAAAGTAAAAAATAAGACTTTTTAAGGACAAAATAATTTGATCCAAAAATTATTTATTATTTTTTTAGACAAAAATTTTGATCCTAAAAAGATAATAATTCATCACTAAATGTTCAATTTTGTCGCTAATAATATAATAATGATACTTTTGATAACAAAAATATTTTGTTCTAAAGTGATTTTGTCCCTATATTTTTATCTCTAAAACCTTAATTTATTATAATGGTAGAACAATAATAATAATAATAATAATAATAATAATAATAATAATAATTAAAAAAAAAACTATAAACATCTCAAATAAGTTGTACCAAACCTAGGAGTCATACTAAAAGACTCTCAAATCTTACTTTTGTTCCTGATTCAGTGTGTTTGGTTTCAATTTTCTGAATTTAGCTTTTTGAAAACTGAGTTTTTTGCTTTTAATGAATATTTTTTAAATTTTAAGTAATTTTTTTACATTTTTAGATGCACTTTACTTTGATGTGTCTAAATAGTAAAATATTTGTAAAAAAATATTTCAAAAAATTAATAAATACACAAAAATACAAAAATGTACTAAATTTTTGTAGTTATTTTTTTTTTTGTATATTTTGGTATTTAGTGTATTTTTTAAAGACTTTTTTTCAGAAATATTATACTTTTTAAGTGTGTTTATGTTAGGTGTGTCTAAAAATTTTAAAAAATTACTTAAAATATTAAAAAATTCATTGAAGATATTAAAATACAAAAAATAAAAAAGTAAAATTTTCTAAAAACTGTTTTCTGAAAGCTAAAATCAAACAAGCTGATGCTATTATCCCCCCCAACCCCCCCCCCCCCCAAAAGAAAAAGGATTATTTCATTTCAATAGTGTGAGAAACAAAAAAAATACATATACACAAAAAAATTTATAATTTTAATTAATAACATATATAAAATTTCTCATTAATTTGTAATTATTTTTCTAAAATCCCACATCAGATGTGACATTTTCCCCAAAAAAGGGAGTCATACTAAGATACAAAAAATGCTACCAAACACTCACATGAGTGTGAGTTATGTGAAAAGATTTGTATAATTTTTGGTAGAATATTTGAAGTCTAGCATTTTTGTAAGCTAAACATTAATAATTAAAAAGTAAAGATAAAAAAATTCCTTTAATTTCTAAAAACTTATTTAAACTTTTTTTAATTACCTGAAATAAAAAATTACAAATTCCAAAAGAAATAAACTAATAACCAAAATTCCAAAATAAATAAATAAGAGCAGTCTACTTAATTCATCTATCTGTACTCCCAAACGGACCAAATTGATTCATCTATGATTAACCCACAACATATGTACGTGTATTGTATGAGATTAATATTTACTAAATGATTTTCTTAAATGATTTGATAATTTAAAACAAAAAAGGATAAGGAATAAATATAAAAAAGATTTAGGGTTCAAATTACATTTTAGTGGAACAAGATATGTGAAAAATATAAAACTTTTAAGTAAATACATGTATGCTCAGATTTGGTGTGATAGCACAATTCGACAAAGTAAAATAACAAAATTAATTGTATTTGATATTATGAAAAAAAATAAAGAATGCACATCAATTCTATGCTCACCTTAAGGTTGGACGATAGAGATAAATCTGAATGAAAAATGTAATGATAAATTATTTTATATAAAAATTTTAGAACGAAAGTCTTATAATATATAGAGAAAATTTCAAACATTAGAAATTTAAATTTCAAAAAGGTAACAATCATATTCAATAGTAATATCAATTAATACTAATTTTAAACAATGGAAAATGAAAATTCACATTAATATTTCCTTCTAATTAACAAAATTGGAAATACTATTATTGCATAACAAGAAAGAGAAGGAAAATGTTCAAATTCTAGAAATAAGAGCATCTCCAATGGTATTTGCTATAATAGCATTGTTATTGCTATAATTTGGCAATGAATAGTAGTAAATTACCAAATTATAACAATTGTACGAATACGAAATAATGTTCTCGTATAATCCTGTTGGTCAAGTTTGCGTTCCTTCGTACGTCGTCGCTTTTCTCCCTGAAAACACAAACGTGAGCTAGCCGGCGGGTGTGTGCCGGATACCTCTCCGATGCCTAAGTCAGCAAAATAGACAAATAGACAAAAAGCTCTGTGTATTCGGGAATCAAAGTTGTGTTACCTCTCCATAGGTGATGTTGTGAGCTTTTATACGTTCCGTGTGGCACAATTCTAGTAGGACTCTTATTTCTTCATGCAGAGTCCTCTTAGGAATTACTCTCCTAAAAGATAATGCTTATCCTCCAACACCCCCCTCACTGCTTAAACCAAGTGAGATGGTCCTAACTCGGTGGTATGTCCAAACGACCGAGCTAGCATTGCCATGGCACAATGACAAGGTAACCGGGCTAACAATACTCATGTTACATTTATCCCGGCGCTTTATGTGTAACATGTACCTTGGCTTCGCCTGTAGACCGTGCTAACCATAGCGTACTTGGACCGAGCTACTCAACAGCAAGGTCCTGAGTAGAAGCCAAAAATACCTCAGCTCAAGATGGTTTGACCGAGCTAACTGTCACCGCACTGACCGTGGTGACAGAGCTAACCACAAAGCTTTTTCAGACCGGGCTATCTGCAAGGCTCCTCTGGACCGGACTAATTACAAGGCCCTTTTACTCAGCCCTTCTACTGTGGCCCACAGAATGGCCCATTACCCAGCTCGGCCCAATTTACATATAAATTACCCTCTCAACAATGGTGCTCAAATGGTAACATGTTATTTGGACAAATCTCAACAAACTTTCCCTCAAATTTTGTAGATGTTGTTTGGATATAGATTTTTTAGTGATTTTTTTTTTTTTTTTTTTTTTTTTTTTTTTTTTTTTTTTTTGTCTTTTGTGACCTTTTTAATTTTTTTTTAAAAAATAAATAAATTTTTATATTGTATCCGACTGGACAAATATAAACATTAAAAAATTGAAAAAATTGATTTTTTTTTTATTTATATAATTCACCCCACCAAAAAAACATACAATTACAAAATCAAAAAAAAAAAAAAAAATTATTAACTACATTAAAATTACAGGACCATTATATTACATTGCAAAATAAAAATTATATTTAAAAATAAATAATAAAAATTACATTGACAAATAAATGACATTACAAAATTTAAAAATACATTCTCCCGTAATTATTCATCAAGAGGCAAGGAAAAATAATAATCTAGGTTGCTGATGTCACAGCCCCAAAAATAATACTATAAATCCCACTCATAAGAGAAGTGATAACAGAAACGATATGCTTTCATTTATTAGAGTTCGTATTACAAAAGATAATACATGCAATATACATTTATAAACGTACATCCTGAATCTATAGCATGTAATACCAGTTAATACTCAACAAAATAAATGTTCTATGGGCTTACATCTTTCCAAGTCATTGCTTGGTTACAACAAAAGAGAGTCATAAGCTCTGTACATATAAAGGCCAAGGCTTGAACGAACATTAAATACAAAATAACATAAGATAAGCCTTTGGCTCCAAGGTCCTACCAAGTTACGTCCTTGAAGGAGGCATATCACTGGTACTTGAAAATAGTTTCCCAAAATAGGGTGAGTCAAAACCCAGTAGAAACAATCTAACATAGTATATGAGAATTAACAAGATATAAGTATAATGCACATTTTCATTGTCCTACAACAAAATCTTTATAACTTTCTTCAAAACCATAGTACGCCAAACTTACATTTCATTCCTTTCATTTTGGTTCAATAGATACATCCACTGCATTTCATCCACCCAACAGAGGATACACTTCACAGGTTCCCAAAAAATTAAAATCATCACACTATACATTCACTTCTATTTGCCATTTTACGAAAATTTCGTCTGCGGGAATCGGCACCCATGTATACAAATGGTTTTCGGGACTTTCACTCTGGACACACAGGCCAACTTAGTTCAACGAAGTCCATCCACTTTCTTCTCCTCAAAACATGTAGTTCATCCCCTTTCTCCTCCCAAATATCATACATATACAATGTATATTATTCATAATCATAACCAATGACAATGGTTTAAGGATTAGTTTCAATTCGCCTGATCCACATGCAATGTCTACAACAATCATAACTATCCTCCACCGATAGCCCAAAATAGTTATCCGTAAACAGATATACAATCTCTATAACAAATAAATCCTTAATTTCCATAGGCGAGTGATTGAGCAAATCCAACAACACCATTCATGTACACAACCTCCCAATTTCACATTTTTCATACCAATTTCATTATTTATACAAAACAATAATTCAAGATATTTTAGGGCAAGCTCCTCATTTTTCCAAATATTAACCCAAGGGCCAAAATCATCTATTTTGACACAAAATAACCTTATATCTAAACCCTATAATCATTTATATAATACCCACATAGAAACCCCTCTTTTCAAACTTGAAACCAAACCCTAGGTTTGCTTAAACACCCCCAAAAATAAAAGCAATCACTGTTTTCAAATGACAACCCATAACCAAGTTAAAACCCATATTAAGGTGTAGAGAGTCCCTTCCTCAAGTTTAGAAGACCAATGGAACAAGCACAAAACTCCAACGATACCGAAACCAAACTCCAATCGGATCAAAATGAAGCTCTCAAGATGCTCTACCTTTTTTCCAAAGACACTAGGGCGGAGATATCAATGGATCTAGGAGAAAATGTAGAGAGAGAGAGAGAGTGTATTTTAGAGAGAGAGAGAGTCTCACTTTAGGTTTTTAGAAGAAAAGATCTGAAAAAGTGATGTAAAAAGTCATTTTCGCGATTTGATATACGCATAGTCCGCTCGAGCGCAAGAGTTGATGCTCGAGCGTCAGACACAAAAAGTTGTTCCGCTCGAGCGCAAGAAGTCCTGCTCGAGCATAGAATACACACCTTCAGTACTTTTGCAAACAACAGAAAAACTGCTCAAGCGCAAGAAAGGCCGCTCGAGTACCTACTCGCTCGATCGTAGGAAATGCCGCTCGAGCGTGGAAAACACCCCTCCAGTACTTTTGCAGACGTGCAAAGTACTGAGAGTTCGCAAATCCCACTCGAGCGCAAGAAAGGCCGCTTGAGCGGAGGACCAAAATTCTGGGCAACACAAGGTTTGAAAACCAAGCAACCAACCTATTCCAAACACACTCAACGCGTCCAAATAACCAAATTTAAGGAGTAATAAAGAGAAAAGACAATGAACAACATTCAGAAACCATACCCCCGAGTTCGGACTACCACAAATGTCAGGTCAAAACTGGGATCGCTATAACCTTCTCCCTTTAAAGAATTTCTTCCTCGAAATTTCAAATTAAGTTTTAAAACACAATTAAAACTAATTACGATAACGATAATCATTCAATTCCATCACCATGACCCATTCACCGGTTATCCATTCTTACCAACTCGATACACAAGTTCTAGTATCAAGCGTGCCAATTACAATTCTCAAAACATTTACAATGTTTAAATCAAACTCAAGTTCTTTTTCCAAACTTTACTCAATATATATACAATGCTCCCAAAAGTGATATAACACAAATAATATTCCATATTCTTAAAACATATACAATGCTTATATTGAATTTATGTTTCCAAACTCTCATAACATATACAATGTTCTCATAATTTAAGACATATACAATGTTATTACATCTCATTAACATAATCAAAATCTCAACACATGCTTAGGGATCAACAAACAAGTCCGGATATTTCTCTCGGACTTCCAATTCACGCTCCCAAGTCGCTTCCTCGACCACGTGATGTTTCCACAATACTTTTACTAAAGGAATTGTCTTGCCTTGCAAGACTTAGTCCCGGGTATCTAAGACTCTCACTGGTCTCTCCTTATACGAGACATCCTCATCTACCTCTAAGTCGGTCCAATCCAATACATGCGATGGATCCGGCTCATATTTCCAAAACATGCTAATATGAAACACATCATGGACTCCGGAAAGTTGTGGCAGCAATGCCAAACGATAAACAACCATTTCGACCCGCTCAAGGATCTCAAAAGGCCTAATGAATCAAGGGAAAAATTTTATACTCTTCCCAAATTTCATCAAACCCCTTCTAGGTGATATTTTCAAGAACACATAATCCCCCACCTCAAAAGACAAGGGTCTCCTCTTACGGTCGGCGTAACTTTTCTGGCAACTTTTACGGATAAGTACAACTTTCTCCGTCGTTTCCCGAACCAATTCTGAACCCAACAAAGGTGCATCACCCACTTCGGCCCAACACACAGGGGACCTATACGGTCAGCCATACAAGGCCTCAAATGGTGCCATGCCAATACTCGATTAGAAACTGTTATTATAGGCGAATTCTACTAAGGGCAAATGCCTCTCCCATGAACCCTTAAAATTAAGGACACAACCTCGAAGCATATCCTTAAGGATCTGAATGGTACGCTCGGACTGCCCGTTAATCGGAAGATGATACGCAGTGCTAAAAGGCAGCCTAGTGCCCAAGGCACCCTGTAAACTCTGCCACAACTGGGCCATAAAATGCGAATCTCTATCCGAAACAATCGTCATTGGAACCCTATGCAATCTCACTATGTCCTGAATATACAAGTCGGCAAGGCAATCTACTGAGTCACTCACACGCATAGGTATAAAGTGCGTCGACTTGGTCAACCGGTTAACTGCCACCCAAATGGCATCACTACCCCGTTAGGTCCTCGGAAGGTCTACAACAAAATCCATAGTGACATGCTCCCATTTCCACTCGGCTATAGGCAAGGGTTGGAACAAACCCGCTGGCCTCTGATGTTCGGCCTTCACTTGCTAACAAATAAGGCACTTCGACACAAACACATCCACATCCTTCTTCATACCTCTCTACCAAAACTGGCGATTCAGATCATGATATATCTTGGTACCTCCCGGATGCACTGCAAGGCGTAAATGGTGAAACTCTCGGAGTACTTCCTCTCGGCAAGACTCTGGCACAAACAAATGGTCACGGTATCTTACACTCAAGTCGGGATACACGCTCAAGTCTCTTTTTACCTTCCCACTGGAGATCTTCTCCAGGAGGGATTTCGTCTCAAGGTCACCTTTCTGTGCTTCTATCACTCGGCTCACGAGTGTGGGCTGCACAACCACCGAAAACAAAGTGGCAAACTCAACAGACTCGCTAAGATACAAGTCAAACTCCCCAATAGCACCCAACATCTCCCATTCCCGGATGGCAATACAAGCTACGCTACTAATAGATTTTCTACTCAATGCATCGGCCACAACATTAACTTTCTCGGGATGATAATGTAGCTCGAAGTCATAATCCTCTATGAACTCCATCTACCTCCTCTGTCTCAAATTCAAGTCTTTCTATGTAAATAGATATTTCAGGCTCTTGTGATCAGAAAATACCTCTCACCATACAGATAGTGCCTCCAAATCTTTAAGGCAAAGATCACCGCCGCTAACTCTAAGTCGTGAGTAGGGTAGTTTCTCTCATGTGTTTTCAACTGCCGCGAGCCATAGGCTACTACCTTCCCCTCTTGCGTCAAAACATAACCCAAGCCTTCCCGTGAGGCATCACAATACATTGAATAACCCAAATCCCTCTCCGGAATAATCAACACTGGAGCGATAGTCAGTCTAACTTTAAGTTCTTGGAATGATTTCTCGCAGGTCTCACTCCACACAAACTTAACTCATTTCCTCGTTAATCTAGTCAAAGGTGAGGCTAGTCTAGAAAGATCCTTCACAAATCGGCGATAATACCCAGCCCACTCCAAGAAACTACGGATCTCGAAAGCATTTTTAGTTGTTCCCAATCTTGAACTTCCTCTATCTTGAATGAGACTACAGTTACCCCTTCCCTGGATACCACATGTCCTAAGAACTTAACCTCTTTTAGCCAGAACTCACATTTCCCAAACTTAGCATACAGCTTGTGGGCTCTAAGTGACTCAAGTACTATTCGCAAGTGTTCCTCATGCTCCTTCTCAGATGGTGAGTAAATCAAGATGTCGTCCACAAAGACGACCACGAAACGATTTAGAAACTCACGGGAAATTCGATTCATCAAGTCCATAAACTGAGTAGGTGCATTGGTCAACCCAAAAGGCATCACTAGGAACTCGTAATGGCTATACCTCGTATGGAATGCCGTCTTTGGGATGTCTTCCTCCCTTACTCTTAACTGATGATAACCCGATGTAACAACCTCGACCTGTGATTAGCCTTTAATCCATGATTAATTATGCCTAAGAAGAATTAAGATGACATTTTGAATTTATTTGCATGTGTGTACGACATTATTTGTGTTTCTATCTGTCCATCATAGAAATATTTGTTTGTCGTTCTGTTCTGTTCTGTTCTGTGAATTGAAGACCTTATAGGCGTCCGATCGCGAAATTGACTTGAATTATGTGTTAGTTAGAATTTTTAGAATTTTATGGTAAGTTCAATTGAAAGTCGCTTTAGAATGATTTAATTAGAATAATTTATTTCTAATTGAGTAATTTGATCAACCATTTAATTAAGCCTATATAAGGCATAAGTGGACCCTTGGCTACTCTCATTTCGTTATCTTGAGATCAAACATGAGAAAAGAGGGAGATAAAAGCTTGAGAACTTAAATTCATCAAACAAAAAGGAAGAGAGGATTGCTAAGCATTGGAAGAGAATTTCGAAAATTTTAGCACTCTAGAGCATAATTGAATCTCGCTCAAGCTTGAAATGTAAGCTCCCAGAAGTTTCACGTTTTTGCAGACCGCTCGAGCGACAAGAGTTGCGCTCGAGTGAGGACCTGAGTCTCACGCTTGAGCGGCCGTCGAGCGTGAAAATCACATAACTAGTACTTTTTCAAAGTTTACAGACTGTCCGAGCGAAGGAAGTTACACTCGAGTGACCCTTCATATGTTTACATATCCGCTCGAGCGGAGGAAGTTGCGCTCGAGCGGGGCCTCTGTTTCCAGCATTTTTGACCAAGTATTTTCAAATACATCTTTGCATCCTTATTGCATCTTAGGCATTCCTAGGCCAAGATTAAGACTCAATAATGAGTATAAAGGCTGATGACATGCTAAGAATGAACATAATGAGTAAAGTATATCTTGAGCATATGTTTCAAATGTATATCTGTTATGTGTTGTGTAGGTCACGCGCCGTAGGCTATTCGATTATCTGTTCTGTCCATCTACTTTGGCGCCATCTGTGAGTAATAACTTTGTAAAACTATGTTTAATTATAAGTATTTCCTGAATAATATAAGATGATCTGTTTTTGAAATATTATTGTTTGTATGAATGAATGGTTGTCCAATGTTTTTGAAATGTATTCATGACATTCTTAGTTTCAGATGACATCTGTTATCTGTTCTGTTACGTCCCAATTATGGGTTAACTACACGTCTCATGAGCTAACTGTTATGGATCCTTCTGAATATGTCCCTTTATGGGTCAACTGTATGTCTCATGAGCTAACTCTACCGTCTTCGTTTATATGAGTCAACTGTGTGTCTTTATGGCCGTCCCTTTATGGGTCAACTATATGCCTTTATGGCCGTCCTTTTATGGGTCAACTGTTTCTGCTAGTGCTAACGAATGTCCCGCGTATTATTAACTACAAATTCTGATTATGAATATGATTCTGATTCTGTATCTATTATGAACTATAATTTCTGAACATGATTATGAATCAATTTCTGATAACTATTGAATTCTGTTTTTTGAAACTGTTATGGACAACATTCTTTTAAACCGTTTACTCTATTATTATTCACTGGCCTTTCGCTCACTATTTATATTATGTATGTAGGTGATCAAGTGTATGACCAGACTCAGAGTTGAGTACCTGGTGTCTCAGTTTTGTCAGCCAGCCGTTGTGCCTCCCAGGAGGTTCCCTTTTTGTGAGCAAGTCAAGTCTAAATGGCATATGTTTAAGACCTTGTCTTCTTTGAATTATGAACAAGTTTTCTGTTACGTGTATATTGGGCTAAGTCCCTTTTGACCACATTTGTATTGAATGTGACGTAAGACCTGCATTATGACGTCACGTATATGTGTAATAGCTTTAAATTTTTGTCCCATATATGTCTCTACAGCTCAATGGACTATGTATGTTTCTATATTTGCTTCCGCAACCCCTATTCATAAGTTATTCTATTCAGAGGCCTTTGGTAATCCAAGGATTACTGGCCGGTTATGACGCTAAACCTATAGGGGCGGGTTTAGGTCGTGACACCAGATCTCAGGTCTATCTTCGAAAAGTAACAAGACCCCTTCAATTGATCAAACCGATCATCTATACGAGGCATTGGGTACTTGTTCTTGACAGTTACCCAGTTCAACTTTCGGTAATCAATACAAAGTCGCAACGCTGCATCTTTCTTTTTAGCAAAGAGCCGATGCTCCCCAAGGCGAAATAATAGGGCGGATGAAACCCTTATCTAAGAATTCTTGGAGTTGAATCTTCAACTCACTCAATTCAGCAGGTGCAAATTTATACGGTGCCATAGAAATCGGTGCCGTGCCAGGCACTAAATCAATAGAGAATTCAATCTCTCGGTGAGGTAGCAAACTAATAAGATCCTCGGGAAAGACATCGGGGTATTCACAAACCACCCTTGGCACTCAACCCAGATTTTATCACGTTCACTACTCAAGAAGCTAGCAAGGAGGCAACTAAGCTCACTCCGCCCACGCGGATCATATATCGGCGATAAAACTCTATCCACCTGGTCCCCTAAGAAATAAAAGCAATCATCGTTTAGGGTACATATAGTAACCTCTGACGGTAGCAATCTATAACAGCCCGATATGACGATAACCAGTCCATACCCAAACTAACATTAAAACGAGACATGTCAATCAATACAAATGAAAAGGGAAGTCGGTGATCGGCAACTTCTATATCACAATCCCGACACCCTTGCTTCAGAACCATCTCACCCCCAATAGGTGACACCACACAAATAAGAGATGCTAACTGAGCCAACTCTACTCCCAAAACCGATGCAAATGCAGATGAGATAAATGAATGGGATGCACCCGCATCAATTAATACATTAGCAACTAAATTACAAAACAAGAAAGTACCTCTCACAACAGAAGGCGCTGACACTAGATCTGGCGTGGTAACAGCATATATAGGCCCTGTAGGCCTTTGATCTACCTGCTCACCCCTCGGAGCATAGGACTGATGTACTGACTGAGCTGAAGAGGCTCCCTGATTGGCCCTCGAGGCCTGTGCTGACTGTGTTGGCTGGTGGCTCTGTGTTCGTCTCGAACCAGACGCACCAGGTGTGCCACCCAACTGTGGGCAAAATCTCTTCATGTGGCCCATTTGCCCACATGGATAGCAAGTGAGCGGCTAGCCTCTCCCTTGACTCTGGATCTGAGAACGAGCAGAAGATGAAGCTGCTTGCTGCTCTCCTCATCTCTGCGGGCAAGCTGGAAACTTGTGGCCCAACTGACCACATTTGAAATAAGTGATGTCTCCCTAACCATCTCTCCCTGACCCCGAGCTCGGTATCGGAAAAGTGGACCTCGACTGAGCTCCTTGGGATGACTGGGGGTTAGAATCCCTCTACCTCTTGCTGTCCCTTTGACTGTCTTGACTTCTCCTGGAGCCTCTCATCCTCTCCTCCTCTATTTGCATCACGATCTCCAAATGAGTTGCCACTTCCACAAGGCGTCCATACTCTCTAATCATCGATTCGACCACTTTAAACATAAGTCCGGTCCTCAATCTCTTCTTAAACTCTAGAAAACGGTGCTCCTCAGTCGCTACTAGTTCCGATGCAAATCTTGACAAACTGGTGAATGTAGCCTCAAACTCGGCCACTAGTGTGTTCAACTGCACCAACTTAGAGAATTGATCCTTCAAATTCTCCCTAATTGTGGGAGGCAAAAACTTGTCCTGGAAGGCATCGACAAAAGCTTCCTAAGTCCCTCTAATGCACTCTCGGGCATACTTCCATCATTGCCCCGCATCTCCTTTCAGCTGGAAGGATGCCAAAGTCACTCTCAAACCCCCATCTTTGATGCCAAGCATCTTAAACGTCTTCACCGTCTGTTCTAACCACTCATCTGCTTTCAGCGGCTCCTTAGGATCACCCAAAAACTTGTTCGGATTCGACCGGAAGAACTCTCTATTTAAGAAAGATGGCCTTGCCTCAGCTACTTGAGCCTGGACTTGATTCTCAGCCCTGAGAATGTCCATGGATTCCCTCAATACTCCAGTCATTTCGCGGGCTAAGGCGCCCATGGCCTGCTGACCAACTGGTTCGGCCACGTTAGCCTAACCAACACCCTCCTCCTGTGCTGGAATATCATCCGGTACTGGCATCTCCTACCGTTTAGGCCTACCACGCCTACCACCGCATCCACGTCCTGACATCCTAATAAAGGTAACAACAGAGGTTAGCACATTTACAAATGTGCCGAAGCTAACTTACTCACGTCCTAACACGATGGACAACAATAATACACTTCACGTAAGCACGTATTCACATAAACACATATGAATTTCATTTCCGGATAATGATCGTCCCACGGCGTTGCCAGAGTTCTAATTAGAAACAGCAGTGATCAAGTGCTCTTCTAATAGGACTTCTAGAAACCCGTGGACTCAATCAACATCCTAGAAATTTAATCCCATACCCATATAATCACATAAGTATGTTACCATATAAGCACATATCGTCCATATTTAAGTCTTTAACAAGCGAGACAAACCCACTGTGGTACTAACCACTTCCTATGTACCCAAAATATTCAAACCTGGTACGCTTTGATACCAAGTTGTCACGCCTCCAGAAATAATACTATAAATCCCACTCATAAGAGAAATGACAACAGAAACGATATGCTTTCATTCATTAGAGTTCGTATTACAAAAGATAGTACATGTAATATACATTCATAAACGTACATCTTGAATATATAGCATGTAGCACCAGTTAATGCTCAACAAAATAAATGCTCTATGGGCTTACATCTTTTCAAGTCATTGCATGGTTATAACAAAAGAGAGTCATAAGCTCTGTACATATAAAGCCCAAGGCTTAAAATAACATTAAATACAAAATAACATAAGATGAGCCTTGGGCTCGAAGGTCCTCCCAAGCTACGTCCTTGGAGGAGGCATATCACTGGTACCTGAAAATGATTTCCTAAAGTAAGGTGAGCCAAAGCCTAGTAGAAACAATCTAAAACAGTATATGAGAATTAACAAGATATAAGTATAATGCACATTTTCATTGTCCTACAACAAAATCTTTATAACTTTCTCTAAAACTATGGTATGCCAAACTTACATTTCATTCCTTTCATTTTGGTTCAATAGATACATCCACTGCATTTCATCCACCCAACAGAGGATACACCTCACACGTTCCCAAAAAATTAAAATCATCACACCATACATTCACTTCTATTTGCCCTTTTACAGAAATTTCGTCCATGGGAATCGACACCCACGTATACAAATGGTTTTCGGGACTTTCACCCTAGACACACATGCCAACTTAGTTCAACGGAATCCATCCCCTTTATTCTCCTCAAAACATGGAGTCCATCATTTTTCTCCTCCAAAATATCATACATATACAACGTATTATTCATAATCATATCGAATGACAATGGTTAAAGGATTAGTTTCAATTCGCCTAATCCACATGCAATATCTACAACAATCATGACTATCCTTCACCGATAGCCCAAAACAGTTATCTCTAAACAGATATACAATCTCTATAACAAATAAATCCTTAATTTCCATAGGTGAGTGATTGAGCAAATCCAACAACACCATTCATGTACACAATCTCACATTTTTCATACCAATTTCATTATTTATACAAAACAATAATTCAATATATTTTAGGACAAGCTCCCCATTTTTCCAAATATTAACCCAAGGGTCAAAATCATCTATTTTGACACAAAATAACCTTATATCTAAACCCCATAATCATTTATATAATACCCACATAGAAACTCCTCTTTTCAAACTTGAAACCAAACCCTAGATTTGCTCAAACACCCCCAAAAATAAAAGCAATCACCGTTTTCAAATAACAACCCATAATGAAGTTAAAACCCATATTAAGGTGTAGAGAGTCCCTACCTCAAATTTAGAAGACCAATGGAGCAAGCACGAAACTCCAATTACACCGAAACCAAACTCCAATCGGATCAAAATGAAGCTCTCAAGATGCTCTACCCTTTTTCCAAAGACACTAGGGCGGAGATGTCAATGGATCTAGGAGCAAATGTAGAGAGAGTGTATTTTAGAGAGAGAGAGAGAGTCTCACTTTAGGGTTTTTAGAAGAAAAGATCTGAAAAAGTGATATAAAAAGTCATTTTCGCGATCTAATATACGCACAGTCCGCTTGAGCGTAGGAGTTGACGCTCGAGCGTCAGACACAAAAAGTTGTTTCGCTCGAGCGCAAGAAGTCCTGCTCGAGCGCAGAATACACACCTCCAGTACTTTTACAAACAACAGACAAACCGCTCGAGTGCTAGAAAGGCCGCTCGAGCGCCTACTCGCTCGAGCGTAGGAAACGCTGCTCGAATGTGGAAAACACCCTTCCAGTACTTTTGCAAACGTGCAAAGTACTGAGAGTTTACAAATCCCGCTCGAGCGCAAGAAAGGCCGTTCGAGCAGAGGACCAAAATTCTGGGCAACACAAGGTTTGAAAACCAAGCAACCAACCTGTTCCAAATACACTCAACGAGTCCAAATAACCAATTTAAGGAGGAATAAAGAGAAAAGACATGAACAACATTCAGAAACCATAAACCCGAGTCTGGACTACCACAAGTGTCGGGTCAAAACTGGGATCGCTATAGCTGACATGTGCGGACCACTTGGCGAAAATCTCATTTTTGCGCATTATGTAATACACTTTCATCTAAAGGTCCAAATGAGAAATGTCCGTAGTCATTATCAAATGTTCTTCCTTTTTATCTCAAGTTCTCTCATCTCTTACAAATGTCTTCTTTTCATCTCCTGCAATACTTGAACCATTTTTTTTTCTTTTAGTTTTTTTCATTTCCTTCTCAGTAAAGTGTTTTAAATGTCTCCAATAAATTGTTAAATTTGTGGACTTCAGCTTGAACAGTTTGACTTTTTCGAAGCAATTCTTTTGTAGATTTCCTACCCATAGGCTTTTTACCCATTGCAGAGACACTACCCTCATTGATTGAATTATTACCAACAGTTGGACTGTTACCAACACATGGACTATTTTTATCTTCAAGAGAAATGCAGTTATTCATAGGGGATTCGGGGGCTGAATTAGAGGAAAACGGTGTATGTATCTTTGACTTCACTATGTTTGTAGGAGTTATATTTTGCCACCTGATATTGTTTTGCAAGATTGGCCAAAAATGTTCAAAACCAAAATGTTTGTTTTCATCTTGATAGTATAAAAGTTTTTCTTGAAGCATCTGTATCAATAAAATATTAAATTAACTAATTAGTTAATTTTTATATGAGACAAAATAAAAAAACTAACATAATAAATGAAGATGGAATCTTACTATATCAACTTGAGACATCTCACTTGGGTATAGATTTTCGACTTGCGCTAAACACCCACAAAATTTGTTGCAACATTTCATGATTACACCTCATCGAGATGAGATAGACACTTGTGTTCTAAAGTGATCATTCTGTAGCGAGCAATAATTTTCAAAAATTCCTTCCCAAAAATAAGCATGAGATTGCGAATTTCCAACAATTAGGTCTTCAATAAAGTAAATTGCTCCAAGCTCTACAAATTGCCACATCTTCTTGATTGGTGAATGATTTTTCTCTCTTTGTTTTTGATGAACCTTCCATACTGATTGTGTAAAAAAAAAAAAAAAATTATTTATTTATGTAGATTGAAAGTTGTGTATTCAAATTGAGATTGGTTGTTTATATTTATAAGGAGTAAAAATATGACTTTTTTTTTTATTTGTTTAAACCATTAAAAAGAGTCGTTTTAAACTTTTCTGAATTAGAGGAAGAAAAAGAGATGTTGCTCAATTTGTTCATTCCAATGACAAAAGAGCACCATTGGATTATCTATTTCTTTGTCTCTCTTATCTATCTATCTTTCTTCATTCCAGAACCAGTCTTCATCTCTCTTTTTCTCTCTTAGCATCTTTATTCTTCTCCATTCACTCTCTTCTCTGTATTTCACCTTCTTCATCACCACAACCACCACCACAACCACAGGAACCACCACTACCACCTCAACCAACAGAACCACCACCACCACCCAGCACCGATCTCCAACTCTCAAACCCCAAATTTCTTTCTCTTTTCTCCAACCCTCTTCTCCCCCTGTCTCTCATTTTCTTCATCACCACAACCACCACCATAACCACAGGAACTACCACCACACCTACCGTTGATCTCCAACCCTCAAACCCCAAATTTCTTGATCTTTTCTTTAACTCTCTTCTCCCTCTGTCTCTCACCTTCTTCATCACCACAACCACCACCATAACCACAAGAACTACCACGACCACAACCAACAGAACCACCACCACACCCACTGCTGATCTTCAATCCTCAAACTCCAAATTTCCTTCTCTCTTCTCCAACCCTCTTCTCTACCACAACCTTCTATCTCTTACCTTCTTCTCACTGTCTTCTTCTTCAATCTCCCTCTCCCTCCGTTCTAAACCCTCTTTTCCAACGAGCGAAATCCTAATCCTAATCAAAATGATCCTCTCACTCCCTCTTCGATCAATCTCTCCCTCTGTTCTAAACCTCTTCTCCAAGGATCCCTCTCTCTAAAAAATGATCCAAACCTGAAACCCTAATGAAGACCATCCAAAGAAGACGAAGAAAATCAACCCGAAGTTGTAATGAAGATGATCGAAACACAAAGATGAAACAGATGAAGCCAAATTTCTCTTCAAATTGTAGATATTTTTTAGGAAAATTTACCCATAAGTCCTAGTTTCTGAAAAGTTGAATCATTTAGTCCTAAAAGTTTTCTTATACTCCATTTAGTCCCATTTGCACATCAATCTAATGTTCGAAACATTAATCTGATGTTCGAAATCTAATGTTTGGAACATTAATCTGATGTTCGAAATCTAATGTTCGAAACATTAATCTGATGTTTGAAACATTGTAACGGGACCTTGCAGTCTATAAGAAAATTTTTAGGACTAAATAGTGTATAAGTTATTAATTTGGGATTTATTGGTGCATCCCCCTATTTTTTATGATATCATCTTGCTGAAATTATTATTATTATTATTTTTTAAATTCATTGCTTGAAATTGCTGAAATTGATTCATTCATATTGCTTGAAATTCTTGAAATTCAAATTATTTATTTACTTATTTATTTTCTTCAGATTGATTTATTATTGATTCTAAAATAAAAATGCTTCAGAATTTATTTATTTTTTGGTGGATTTTTGGGTGAATTTTGCTTATGTTTTGGAATTGTGTGCTGGGAAGGATGATGAGAAAGGGAGGGAGGAAACGGTTGGTTTTGGTGACTTGACAGCTGCCAAAGCTTGTGCCATATTTGACACAAGGTAGGCATTTGCCAAAGATAGCAGCTGCCAAAACTTGCCATTGGAGAACACTTTTGGCCCACACCTGCTATAAAATGGCTTTGGCATACTTTCAAATTACTTTTATCTTCATCGCAACTAAATACAAAAGGAACTCAATTATTACTCAAAGTTATATTAAAATTTTGAAATTTAATTTATAAGTCCAAATTGAACACGACATATGTAATGAGCAAATGTGCACATGCAGTGTACGTGATCAATATTTACTAATGGATTGTCTTAAAAAAAAAAATTAGATAATTTGAATAGAACAATTTATTCTAGAAATTGTTAAAAAAAAGTCTCATCTAATTTGTTAGAGTTTTAGAAATGCTCACCTTAAAGACAAATGGTCGAAATAAATCTAGTTGGAAAACATTTTTTTTATTATTATTTTAAATTCACTTGCTTTCTTGATAGTTAGGAACACAGTCACAGTTGATCTCAAGTTTTCCTTCAACAAAAACCTTAAGCTTCTCAGCTTTCTCGCCATGGTATTAAGTTTTCAATACACACTTAACTTCAATAAAATTTAGCCCTCTTTCAACCTCACTTATGTCTCTCAATTTTTTATCCTTGAACATGATCACACCGTTACCATATACGACTATATCAATTTCTCTTTACAACTGTGCAATCACAAAATAAGACTAATAACAATAAATATATTTAGATTATAGAAAAAATAAAGTAAAACTCACGCTACCGTCAAGTGAATTAGGTAAAATACAAATACATAAATAGAATATGGATCCCAAAAAGAAACTTTTTATTTCTCACAAATATTCAATTATAGTAATTAAAGACAAACCAAAATGCACGACCTTTGTTTAAACCAAAAATAAGAAAATAAAAATCAAAAGAATAAGAAACAAATATAAAAAGATTTAAGTTCAAATCACATTCTGAGGAACAAGATACATGACAATAATAGAAAATAAAAATAAAATCTTTTAAGTACATACATCTATGCTCAAATTTGGTATAATAGTACAATTTGAGTTTGTGTTGATTCAGTAACACAAAGTAAAATGGAAAATTAATTACTTTGATATTATGAAAAAAAATAAGTAATACACATCAACTGAGATATACGTAATACTAAGCTCACCTTAAGGTCAGATGTTGGAGATAAATTTGAATGAAAAATGTAATGATAATTGTTTTGTATAAACATTTTAGAATGAAAGTCTCAGAATATAAAGAAAAAAATGTAACCATTAGAAATTCAAATTCTAAAATGTCAATGGTCATATTCAACGGTTATGTCAATTAATACTAATTTTAAACAATGGAAAATGAAACTTCTCATTAATATTTCCTTATATTTAACAAAAGTTGGAAAACATTATTATTATACAACAAGAAAAAAAAATGATCGAATTATGGAAATGTATGTTTGGAGGTTTTGAAAAACATTCAAATTTTGTTTATTGTCTTCTGTACAACGAAACACAAAAAGAACTGGAAAATGTAATGATAAATTGTTTTGTATAAAAATTTAGAATGAGCAACCAAATAAAAAAAAGAACTCAATTATTAGACGACGTTATATTAAAATTTTGAAATTTAGTTTGTAAGTCCAAGTTGAACATTACATATGTAATGAGCAAATATGCATGTGTAGTGTTCGTGATCAATATTTACTAAGGGATTGTTGTAAATAATTAGATAATTTGAATAGAACAATTTATTCTATAACGTTGTCTAACCTAAAAAAAAGAAACTAAAAAAAAAGTCTAACCTAGTTTGTTAGAGTTTTAGAAACGCTCATCTTAAATCTAAATGGAAAACCTTTTTATTATAAATTCACTTTTCTTCTTGACAGTCAGGAATACTGTCATAGTTGATCTCAAGTTTTTCTTCAACAAAAACCTTAAGCTTTCCAGCTTTCTCGCCATGGTATTGACTTTTCAATACATACTTCAATAAAATTTAGCCCTCTTTCAACCTCACTTATGTCTCTCAATTCTTCATCCATGAACATGGTCACACCGTTGCCATATATGACCGTATCCATTTCTTTTTACAACTGTGCAATTACAAAATAATTCTACTAACAAATACTTTTAGCTTAAAGAAAAAATAAAGTAAAACTCACGTTACCGTCAACTAAATTAGGTAAAATACAAATACAGAAATCGAATTTGGATCCTAAAAAGATTTTTTTTTTTTTATTTCTCACAAATATTCAAATATAGTTATTAAAGATGAACCAAAAAGCACGATGTTTGTTTAAACCAAAAACAAGAAAATCAAAATCAAAATCAAAAGAATAAGAAACAAATGTAAAAAGATTTAGGGTTCAAATCACAATTTAGAGGAACAAGATACGTGACAATAATAGAAATTAAAAATAAAATCTTGTAAGTATATACACATATGCTTAGATTTTGGTATAATAGTACAATTCAAGTTTGTGTTGCTTCAGTAAGACAAAGTAAAATGGAAAATTAATTGTACTTGATATTATGAAAAAAATAAGGAATATTCATCAACTGAGGCACATATAATACTACGCTCACCTTAATGTTAGATGGTGGAGATAAATTTTAAGAAAAAATGTAATGCTAAATTGTTTAGTATAAAATTTTTGAATGAAAGTCTCAGAATTAAAGAAAAAGATTTGACCGTTAAAAATTTAAATTTCAAAAAGGTAACGATCATATTCAATGTTTATATCAATTAATACTAGATGAAAATTTACATTAATATTTCCTTCTATTTAACAAACGTTGGAAAACACTATTATCACAAAACAAGAAAAAGAAAAAAATGTTTGAGTTCTGGAAATAAATGTTTGGAGGTTTTGAAAAACTTTCAAATTTCCTTTATCGTCTTCTTTACAACCAAATACAAAAAGAATTAGAAAATGTAATGATAAATTGTTTTGTATAAAAATTTTAGAACAAAAGTTTCATAATATATAGAGAAAAATTTTAAACGTTAGAAATTCAAATTTCAAAAGGGCAACAGTCATATTCAATGATTATATCAATTAATACTAATTTCAAACAATGGAAAATGAAACTTCTCATTAATATTTCTTCTAATTAACAAAAGTTGGAAAACACTATTATTACACAACAAGAAAGAGATGAATGTTTGGAGGCTTTGAAATACTTTCAAATTTCTTTTATCGTCTTCTCAGCAACCAAATACAAAAAGAACTCAATTATTAGACAAAGTTATATTAAAATTTTGAAATTTAATTTATAAGTCCAAGTTGAACACTACATATGTATCGAGTAAATGTGCATGTGCAGTGTACATGATCAATATTTACTAAGGGATTGTCTTAAATAATTAGATAATTTCAATAAAACAATTTATTCGGTAAATTGTTAAAAAAGAAACTAAAAAAAAGTCTCACCTAGTTTGTTAAAGTTTTAGAAAGCTCACCTTCAAGATAAATGGTTGAGACAAATCTAATTGGAAAACATTTTTATTTTTAAATTCATGTGCATTCTTGACAGTCAGGAACACTGTCACAGTTGATTTCAAGTTTTTTTTTTAAAACAAAAACCTTAAGTTTCCCAGCTTTCTCGCCATAGTATAGACTTTTTAATACACGCTAAACTTCAATAAAATTTGGTCCTCTTTCAACCCCACTTATGTCTCTCAATTCTTCATCCCAGAACATGGTCACAACGTCACCATATACGACCATATCCATTTTCCTTTACAACTATGCAATCACAAAATAATACTAATAACAACAAATACTTTTAGATTACAGAAAAAAATAAATAAAACTCATGTTACCGTAAAAAAGAATTTGAAAATATAATGATAAATTGTTTTATATAAAAATTTTAGAATGAAAGTCTCATAATATATAGATAAAAATTTTGAATGTTAAAAATTCAAATTTCAAAAGGGCTACGGTCATATTCAATGGTTATATTAATTAATACTAATTTCAAACAATGGAAAATGAAACATCTCATCAATATTTCTTCTAATTAACAAAAGTTGGAAAACACACAACAAGAAAGAGAAGGAAAATGTTCAAGTTCTAGAAATGAATGTTTGGAGGCTTATTTTGGGCCAATTTTGAGTCCGAATTTGAGTGGATCCCAAACATTCTTTGGGGTGGATCCGAAGAGGTGACGTGTTCCTTGCTACATGGCAAGTCACACGGTGAAGACGGTTCGTCAAAACCATTTATGAGTGAATGAGAACTTGACGTTGTTTTCGGGTTCGTGGGATGGACATTTAAAAGAATTAAATGTGGGTTTCCTTGTAAGTCTAGTCCCACATTGGAAACTTAAGAGAATTTATGTGTGTATATAAGTTCTAGGTGACAACACTTGAGTTGGGCCTCAAGAGGCACTCCAAGTCTATAGAAGGAAGGAGTTCTGGACAAATGGAACCTTAGCTAAAACCACCACATGCGCGCGCACCGCCGCTGACCGAGCCAAGCCCGGTGTAGGTCGGTTCTTATATTAATTTTTTGGACAAATTTTTTTATCCAAATTTCTTGTGGGAAAAATTAATTTAAATTTTGCACAAATGTAATTTGAATTTGAATTCAAATTTTTGTCCAAAAATTTGTCCCTCTTTTTAGATTCGAATTCCACTATTTTCCCAACTATTAAACAAGTTTTTTAACTGCCAGACAGATTCAAAACTGCCTACCAGTTTCTGGACAGATCCAAAACTGCTGCAGTTATCTGTTGAAATTGCTCTAGATTTGTTTGAAATTCAAACTGTATTTGTTCAGGGTTTTCATACCTGTTCGGTTCAAAAACAGCACCTGTTCAGGCATATTATTTTGTCTATAAATACAAGCATAATTCCAGCAGTTTGGGATTGGAAAAATAGTCTGAAAAAATTCATTTTGTTACCTTCATTTTGCTTTCTTGCTTCATTATTCTTCATACTAGTTTTAGAATAAAATTCAGAGAGTATAGAACACAGGTTTGGTTCGCCGTACAAATTGTTTGGAGTGCTATTACAATTTGTGAAGATCATTGTGTCTTGGGAGATAGATGCCTTTTACCCGTAAGTATCGTAGCGGGGCGAATCTGTCTTAAAGACAGAGTGTCACACACTTGACTTGATCTTTTAAATATTCATTCGGTTTGGTAAAATAAATTCTATAAGTTATTTATTTTATTTGTTTGATTTGGTTTCAATTTATTTATTATACACAGCAGATTGTTCTAACATGAAAAACTTTCAAATTTCTTTTATCGTCTTTTTAGTAACCAAATACAAAATAAACTTAATTATTAGACAACGTTATATTAAACTTTGAAATTTACTTTATCAGTCCAAGTTGAACATTACATATGTAATGAGCAAATGTGCACGTGCAGTGTACGTTATTGATATTTACTAAGTGATTGTCTTAAATAATTAGATAATTTGAATAGAACAATTTATTCTAAAAATTGCTAAAAAAGAAACTAAAAAAACAGTCTCACCTAGTTTGCTAGAGTTTTAGAAATGCTCACCTTAGAGACAAATGGTTGAGATAAATCTAATCGAAAAATGTTTTTATTTTTAAATTCACTTGCCTTCTTAATAGTCTGGAACACAGTCACAGTTGATCTCAAGTTTTTCTTCAACAAACACCTTATGTTTCTCAGCTTTCTCACCATGGTATGGATTTTTCAATACACACTTAACTTCAATAAAATTTGGCCATTTTTCAACGTCACTTATGTGTCTCAATTCTTCATCCCTGAACATGGTCACATTGTCATCATGTACAACCATATCCATTTCTCTTTACAATGGTGCAATTACAAATAATACTAATAACAACAAATACTTTTAGATTACAGAAAAAAATAAAGTAAAACTCATGTTATCGTAAAGTGAATTAGGTAAAATACAAATACGGAAATAGAATTTGGAACTTAAAAGGAAACTTTTTATTTCCCACAAATATTCAAATATAGTTATTAAAAACAAACCAAAAAGCACGAGTTTTGTTTAAACCAAAAGCAAGAAAATAAAAATTAAAAGAATAAGAAACAAATATAAAAAGATTTAGGGATCAAATATAGCGATCTCGGTTTTACCCCGATCTTTGTTGTATCCCAGACTTGGATTCCATGATTTTTTGTTGTTGTCTATGTCCTATTTCCTTCCTTTAATCCTTTGAAATTGAGTTTTGAGACTTGTTGGGTGAGTTTGGGACATGTTGGTTGTTAGTTGGTCTAGAATGTTGTTGCCTAGATTTTGACTTCTTCGCTCGAGCGAGGTTTCTTGCGCTCGAGCGAGCCTTATGTAATCTGCTTCTTCGCTCGAGCGAGGATTCTTGCGCTCGAGTGAGAATTGAAAGTTCTCAGGTTTCCTTCCAGACGCAGCTTTTCTGGAGAGGGGGCAGTTATTCGCTCCAGCGAGACTTCTTGCGCTCGAGCGAGCTTTATGTTGGTTGTTCCTACGCTTGAGCGAGGCTTCTTGTGCTCGATCATGCGTCTGCGTTTGTGGCAGACCTGAAGCTTTGCATTCTACGCTCGAGCGACGCTTCTTGCGCTCGAGCAAGGTCATTGTTGTGTCTAGTTGCTTGAGCGACGACTCCTTCGCTCGAGCGAGGACTGCGTATATCAGTTCGTAGCAGCGATATTTTATATCACTTTTTGGTCTCTTTTTCACTCAAAAACCCTAGCACAACTCCATCTCTCTCTAAAGGTCACTCCCTCTTTACATTTTGACCTCCACTCATTGATTTCTACACCCTTGAGCCTTGGTTAAAGAGGTAGAGCACCTTAAGGGCTCCGTGTTGATCCGAATAGATCTTGGTTACGGCTTGTTTGAAGTGTCTCCATCTTCTCCTTTGCTCTCCTAATTTGAGGTAGGGATATTACTCTTTAATATGAGTTTTAACCTAGATATTTGTCATTTTGTATAAATGGTGGAGTTTTGGAGTTATGGGTGAAACTAAGGTTTTGGGCTTGAGATTTGAAAGAGGGGTTTTCCATATTTGGTACCATATGTGTATGAGAGATCTTGAACATGATATTGCTTGGGTATAATGGGTGAAATTTGGTCTTGGGCGTGATATTTGGAAAATGGAAAAAATTGCCCTAATTTGAATTGAATGAATTATTTTGTATAAATAACAAAATGGATGCGGAAATATGATATTGGAAGGGCGTGTAATTGAATGGTGTAGTTGGATTTGTTAAATCACTCACCTATGGAAAATTTGGCAATTTATCTGTTTGATAGATTTGTTTATCTGTTTAGAACATATATGTTTTGGGCTATCGGTGGAGGGTAGCTATGAATGTTGTAGAAACTGCATGAGGACTAGGTAAATTGAAACTAGCCATATGAACTATGTCATTGAATATGACGGTTGATTAAATTATTGAATGTGTGAAATTGGTAGTCACTGTATATGACACGTTTTTAAATACATTATATACATATAATTGTTTGGAAGGAGATAGGGGATGTACTCCATTGTTTGGGAGGAGATAGGGGATGGACTCCATTGATAATTAAGTTGGCCGGAGTGTCCAAGGTGAAAGTCCCGAAATCTTATATATATTTGGGTGCCAGTTCCCTCAGATGTGATTCCGTAAAATGGCAAGAAAAGATGGAAGTGTTTGAATGATATTTGTTACTGAAGTGTTAATAAACGAGGTGTAGCCTCGTTTTGAATTGTTTAATTAACAATGAACTATGTCAATGAATTGATTTGGATAGATGAATGGGAAGGGACCGAAATATGGATGTCAATATTGATTGGTCTCGGAAAAGGTGTAAGTTGGTTTACAAGTATTAAACATTTATCTGATGCTGATATTTTAGTTAATACTCATACATTGTTTAGCATATTTCTACTGGGCTTTGGCTCACCCTAATTATGAAACCATTTTCAAGTACAGGTGACATGCCGCCTCCAATGACATAGTTTGGGAGGTTTAGGGGTTGAAGGCTCCATTTTGTTATTTTTGCTTTGTGCTAAGTGTAAATTCAAGCCAAGGGCTTTATATGTATAGAGCTAGATCTCTTCTTTTGTTGTAACTAAGTGATAACTTGGAAAGATGTAAACTCGTAGGGCACTTATTTCATTGTTAGTAGTTAGAGTTACATGCTATAGTCTCGAGATGAACTTGTATGAAAGTGTAATGCATGTAATATCTTTTGTAATACCGACTCTGATGAATGAAAATATAATTTTTTTATCATGTTTATAGATCTAGTGAGTGATTGATTTATATAATATTTTGAGGGCGTTACATCAAATCACATTTTAGAGGAACAAGATACATGACAATTTTAGAAAATAAAAATAAAATATTTTAAGTACATACACGTATGCTCAGATTTGGTATAATAGTACAATTCGAGTTTGTGTTCTTCAATAACACAAACTAAAATGGCAAATTAGTTGTATTTTATATTATGAAAAAGATGAGGAATATGCATCAACTGAGACATACGTAATATACAACGCTTACCTTAAGGTTAGATGGTGGAGATAAATTTGAATGGAAAATGTAATAATAAATTGTTTTGTATAAAAATTTTAGAATGAAAGTCTCAAAATATAAAGAAAAAAAAATTTGACAGTTAGAAATTCAAAAGGGCAATGGTCATATTCAACAATTAACCAATTAATACTAATTTCAAACAATGGAAAACGAAACTTCTCGTTAATATTTCCTTCTAATTAACAAAAGTTAGAAAATACTATTATTACACAACAAGAAAAAGAAAGAAAATGTTCTAGTTGAAATGAATTTTTAGAAACTTTCAAAAAAAATTTATTGTCTTCTTTATAACCAAATACAAATACAACTGGAAAATGTAATGATAAATTATTTTGCACAAAAATTTTAGAACAAAAGTCTCATAATATCTAGAGAAAAATTTTGAACGCTAGAAATTCAAGTTTCAAAAGGGCAATGATCATATTCAACGGTTATATTAATTAATACTAATTTCAAACAATGAAAAATGAAACTTCTTATTAATATTTTCTTCTATTTAACAAAAGTTGGAAAACACTATTATTACACAAAAGAAAATGTTTGATATTTTGGAAATGAATGGTGGCTTTGAAAAACTGTCAAAATTCCTTTATCGTCTCCTTTATAACCAAATACAAAAAGAATTGAAAAATGTAATGATAAATTTTGTATAAAAATTTTAGAATGAAAGTCTCTTAATATAGTCATATTCAACGGTTATATCAATTAATATTCATTTCAAACAATAAAAAATGAAACTTCTCATTAATATTTCCTTCTAATTAACAAAAGTTGGAAAACACTATTATTACACAACAAGATAAAGAAGGAAAATGTTCAAATTCTAGAAATGAATGTTTGGAAACTTTGAAATACTTTCAAATTTCCTTTATCGTTTTTTCAGCAGCCAAATACAAAAGGAACTCAATTATTAGACAATGTTATATTAAAATTTTAAAATTTAATTTATAAGTTGTAATAACCCTCGTTACTGATCACTGATTAATACCGATTATGGAAAGTAAATGAACTGACCGATTTACTGAACTGACCGATTGGAATCTGAAACTGAATCGATTAACTGTATCTGTTTAATTGTCTGTATCTGTTTGAATTGTAATTCTATCTGTTTGACTGTATGATTATCTGTTCAATTTCTATGTTTAAACTGTTAATTGAAGGCCTTATCGGCGGCCGAATCCAAAATTGATTGATGTTCCATGATTAGTGGAATTTATGTGATTTTATGGTGTATTTAATTAAAATGTGATTTAGTACGATTAAATCGGACTAAAATAAACTAAATTACATGAGTTAGACTTATTTACTTAATTGCCATGTAGTGGCCCACTACCTCACACATATGGAGCATTGTTATACACTTGATCAAACATTTCATGAGCCCATTTGTTGCCTCACCACCGAATTTAGAGAGAGGGAGAGAGAGAGAGTTGTGTTTTCTTCTTGTTTTGCTTGGAGGCTTGGAGATTTGGTTAGAGAATTGCCATATTGAGCTTCTAGGCTTGAACTACAAGACTTAGGTAAGGAGATTCACCTTCTTTATTGTGTATTTAAGTTAATTCTTGCATGGTTCATGTCAATTGTAGAGCTAAGTCATGTTTTAATTCATACATGTTGGATCATGTTAGAATTCATGCATGCATGTGTGTATTGATGAATTTTGAGTTGATTTCATGGCAAATTGTCACATGCATGTTCATAATTAAGCTTAAGTCCATGTTTTTAACTTGTTTTGAAAGAATGAGCTCATTAGAGCATGTTTTGAAGCCTTGAATTGATTTAAAGTCTTGCATGTATATTGGAGATTATGTTCTTGACATATTGGTTTGAAATTGAGTTTAATTAAACACCCTTGGGCTTTGATTTACCAAATTGATCTTTGAAATACATAAGGTTACATGTTTACAAGTGTTTTTCCAGGTTTTAGCCCAAGAGGATAAAAAATTTGGCTTTTAAACTTGATTTTGAGCTTGGGACTCAAATCTGGAATTTCCAGATTTTGGGCCTACGCTCGAGCGAGGAAGTCCACGCTCGAGCGTACACTCTGTGATTCTGCCCTCTGCTCGAGCGAGAAAAGTTACGCTCGAGCGGGGAATGCGAGCATCCAGTACTTTGCATGTGTTCACAGTCCGCTCGAGCGAGGAAACTCGCGCTCGAGCGAGGACTTGTGTCTTACGCTCGAGCGAGGGTCGAGCGTCCATCGAGCGTAAAATTGGAGCATCCAGCATTTTTACTGTAGCACACAGTCCGCTCGAGCGAAGGAATTGACGCTCGAGCAGAGCTCCTTTGTCTGCATGTCCGCTCGAGCGTAGAAAGCCACGCTCGAGCGAGACCCCTATTTTCTGAAAATTTTGTAAAGTGTTCAAAAGTGCATCTTTGCATCCTCTTTCCATCCTAGGCATTCCTAGGGCATATTTAAGGCATCTTAAAGAGGATATAGATGTAGAACCACATCGAGGCAAATTAGGGATTAAGTTATTATCTTTCCCAACTGTGTAGCTTAGTGTGTGTTCAATCTGTAAACTGTGTAGGGTTGGCTTTCCGAGGAGACGCTCTAGTTCACTATAGCCCAGAACTCTGTGAGTAACAATTGTGTAAAGATATGTTCAAATGATTATCTTTCGAATACTGAACTGAACTGTTTACTGAACCGATATTGATTACTGAATGAATGTATGTCCTTTATTTCTGAACTGTACTGTGGCATCCTTGGCACCTACTGTTTACTGTTACTGTTACTGTTACAGAGATCTCTGTCGGTTCCCTCGTGGAACCACTACTGTTTACTGATTGATGGCCATCATTACTGTTCGGTCTTCAAGACCTACTGTTTACTGTTATGCTAATGGATGTACCACATATGACTGTTTACTGTACTGAACAACTGATATACTGATTGAATTGAACTGTTTTCATTACTGTAAGGACATTCATTCTAAACCTCTTTACGTATTATGTTATTCACTGGGCTTTAGCTCACTGCTCATATATATATGTAGGTGTACAGGCACCGGATCAAAGCTAGAAGTGTCGGGGTAGATTCCCAGTTTTGTCAAGCCAACTAATGTGCCTCACTGCGAGGTTCCGAGCCTGCCAAGCTAAGGCTTAGGGGTGTTTTAGTTTTCCCCCTCCTGTACTGTTTTGTTTACTGTATAGACTGTATAGACTGCACTGTACTGGTTAATAGGGACTTGATCCCTGTCCTGAATGTTCGTAAATGTTTGCATACTGTTCTGTACTGTATATATATATGAATGTATGAAAAATCTTTTTGGCATACAGACTGTCACAGCTCATTGGACATTGTTTATTTACTGTATTGGCTTCCGCCAAGCCCCTGTACTCTGTTATACTGTATTACTGTTAAGCAGGCCTTCAGTAATCTAGGATTACTGGCCAGTTACGGTGCTAAACTCATAGGGGCGGGTTTGGGTCGTGACATAAGTCTAAGTTGAACACTACATATGTAATTAGCAAAGGTGTACGTGCACTGTGCGTGATCAATATTTATTAAGGGATTGTCTTAAATAATCAGATAATTTGAATAGAATAATTTATTCTATAAATTGTTAAAACAAGAAACTAAAAAAAGATCTCACCTAGTTTGTTAGAATTTTAGAAACGCTTACCTTAAAGATAAATGGTTGAGATAAATCTAAATAGAAAACCTTTTGATGTTTAAATTCACTTATCTTTTTGACAGTCAGTAACACAATCGCAGTTGATCTCAAGTTTTTCTTCAATGAAAACCTTAAACTTCCTAGCTTTCTTGCCATGGTATAAACTTTTCAATACTTAACTTCAATAAAATTTGGCTCTCTTTCAACCTCACTTATGTCTCTCAATTCTTTGTCCCTGAGTATGGTCATAACATCACCATATACAACTATATGTATTTCTCTTTACAACTGTTCAATCACAAAATAATACTAATAACAACATATACTTTTAGATTAGAGAAAAAATAAAGTAAAACTCACATTACCATCAAGTGAATTAGGTAAAATACAAATACAAAAATAGAATTTAGATCCTAAAAAGAAACTTTTTATTTCTCGCAAATATTCAAATATATCCATTAAAGACGAACCAAAAAGCACGAGTTTTGTTTAAACCAAAAAGAAAAATCAAAATCAAAAGAATAAGAAACAAATATAAAAAGATTTAGGGTTCAAATCACATTCTAGATGAATAACATACGCGACAATAATAGAAAATAAAAATAAATCTTTTAAATAAATACACTTATACTTAGATTTGGTGTAATAGTACAATTCGAATTTGTGTTCTTTTAGCAACTCAAAGTAAAATGACAAATTAATTATATTTAATATTATGAAAAAAATAAGAAATACACATCAACTGAGACATATGTAAAATTACGCTCACCTTGAGATTAGATGGTCAAGATAAAATTGAATGGAAAATGTAATGATAAATTGTTTTGTATAAAAATTTTAGAATGAAAGTCACAGAATATATTAAAAAAAAAATTTGACAGTTGTAAATTCAAATTTCAAAAGGGCAACGGTCATATTCAACGGTTATATCAATTAATACTAATTTCAAACAATGGAAAATGAAACTTCTCATTCACGTTTCCTTCTAATTAACAAAAGTTGGTGAAAATCCTAAGTGATTCGTGATTAGATCAGGATTTAAAATATTCCAATTCCCAAATATTTAAAACACTCAATCTAAATCAACAAGCACTTACGAAAGTGATTTAGATTGTTATTTTATGAATAAACAGTAAATCAACACAAACGATTTTTACGTGGAAAAACCATAATTGAAGAACCTTCAATTGTAATAAAAAACCACGAGAGAAACGCCACTAATCAATCCACTACTGAAGAAAGAAAGATTACAAAGATAACACACAAATTACCCAACTCAGTCAATTTGTCTTCACACCTTCTGTAACTCTTTCACCACACCTTCGTCTCGGAACTGATTGATCTGAAGTTGAATCCACAACTTCGTTTGTCGAACAAACGACTACGTACAGAATCAAACTCCGTTGAAACTCTACGTTTGAATCTTCAGAATCCACCGAAGAGAACTCTCTTGTATGTATATGAACAATCTCCTTGATATGTGCTTCTCAATTCATGAGTTGAAAACTCATTCAAATTTATCAAGGAAAACTCACAAAAATCTCCAGAAGAAAAACTCAAACAAAACCCTAAAAAACCTTAAACAAGATCTAGGAGAAGTAATCCTAAACTTGACCCAACACGCGAATATATAAAGTCTGAGTTTGCGTGGTCCGCTCGAGTGTGGGATTCCTCGCTCGAGCGGAGACTGCATATTCCACGATTCATATAAGGTCCACGCTCAAGCGGAAGTTTCCACGCTCGAGCGTCGAATCACACCATCCAGTATATTTGCAGGCTTGACAGAAATGCTGTGAGGGTCCAATCCCCGCTCGAGCGTCACTTTCCCTGCTCGAGCGGGAAGACAAAAACAAGAAAACCTGGAAAACTCTAAATAATTACAACCTCGGTTTTGTACCATGGAATTTGACAACAAAGGGTCCTAACAATCTCCCCCTTTGTCAAATCTCGGACAAAACCATTCTAAAACAAGTTTCCTAACAAAAAATCACTAAACCAATACTAACAACACCAACAACTATGAGCTAACACTAACACCATGAAAATCTGAAGCCATGCTTTTGAACAATCACCCTGAAAGAAAAACACTCACACAAGCCAACCAAAATCTGTGGAACTGTATTAAATAACAAAATATACATCCATCCAAAAAAAAAATATACTATCCAAATATACTATCCATCAAATAACAAAAATAACCCAAAAACCAAATCACGATCCAACTGTACCAAAGAAGGATATAAGCATAAGTAACTACTGTACTGTACCATCAATATAAAACAACTGTACCACTCTTCCTTTTTGTTCGGGAGCAAAAATAAGAAAAACAGAACAGAAGAACACCGATCATGGAGTTGGTGGTGGAAACTGTAGCTGAAGCAGAGACAAAATCTGATCCAGCTGAGATGAAGACTGTGCCACAGATGTCTCAATCCGCTGGGAAGAAGCCTCAAAGGCACTGAACCGGGTATCAGCTGTGGTCTCAAGATCTGTGAGCCTGGCCTCAAAGATATCCATCATCTCCTCGAGATGGTCAAACCGGTAAGCAACAGATCTCTCAAAGGACTGAAGCTGACCACGAATCGTACGAGCTGGAGGATGCTGCTCCCCCTCACCAATATCGCCGCCACCAGCAGCCGCATCATACTCTGCCTCTTCTGCGATGGCTGCGGCATCACTAGGACCTGCACCAGAACGACCTGAACCAGAAGAAACCCCCCGAATATGAGACTGACTCTGGGAGACAGTCTTTTTGGTGAAAGGTCGGGAAGGAGAGGCAAACTCATCCTCATCGAAAGCAGGGACCTCAAGTTAGGCAAGAAACCGGTTTATAAGGCAGCCATAGGGTAAACCAAGATTGTTGCGCTCAAAAGCAGCAACCAGCTTTTGAATGATCAATGTGGCAAGATCGATGGAACAATTGTGAGCAAGGCACTGAAGGACAAACCCTTGGTCTTGATTAATTTCGGAGCTATAGGTGGTAACAATGATATTGGCACACACAATTAGGTTGAGCAACCTAAATTGGGGAAGTAGCTCATTCTGTTGGATCAAAGAACCGGTAGGCCAAGAACGAGGAAAACCGCACAAAGTATGGGCTACCGCATCGAAGTCACAAGTGGGGCGTACTGGAAAAGGATAGAAAATGGGAAATCTCTCAGTAATCCCTAACACCTCTCGAATAAGGTCGGTGGTGACAAGAATGGATTTAGACCTAACCCAAGTTTTGAAAGAGGGCCCAATATTGTCAAGACTATTCATGTTGCAATAGAATTCGCGCACCCATGTGAGGTTTTGAGAACCAGAAAATAAAAGAACATTATCCCCTCCCAAGGGATCAAACAGTGAGCGGATAGGTATAGACTCAAAAGTGGAGGGTTGAACATTTCGTTCAAGGTGAATGGAGCGGGCGGTATAAGACTCGCGGTACAACTGGGCTTTCTCGGCCGAGGGAAAACGGTCAGTGTTATATGGAGGGCGAGAGGCAGTAGACTTTCGTCTTTTAAAGGTTGACATGACTAAACCAAGTCAAAGAACCCCCAACCCAAAACCAAACAAAAACCAACAGAGAAACCACAAAACATTAGCAGCACAGTTGTGATATAGCAACATAAACAATGAAGCAACAATGTGGACTCAAAAGACCCAAAATGACAAATAGGTAACATGGTTAACAAAACATTATCAAATATATCAAAGACCTGAGCATAAAACAAAGGAAATGACAACCAGGGCTAAGGGAACATCAATCAATGTAGCCAACATGATTATGGACTCAAGCAATGCAAGTGAAGAGATAAAAACCCCAATTTAAATAAAAAAAACTAACACAAAACCCAAAAAAAATGAACCCTGGATGCCAGAGAGAGACCAATACTAAGACGAAATCATGACTAAACTAATACTAAAAAAACAAGACCAACAATGGAGAACCCTAGACATGAGGAACAAGAACAAAGTAAACCCATCTACACATTGTAAATCCAACTCAAGTAGACCCAAATTCGAATAGATCAAAGGGATAGAAATCCGATACAAGAACAAAGGAGAATGAGATGAGAGACATACCTGAGATGTGTAAACACACGAAAAACACCAAGGAAACACCAAGGAAGTGCAGAGGACTGGTATCGCAAGGAAAGCCCTAGGAGAGAGAGAGCACTTTGGAAAAAATGAACTGAAAGGACGAAGGAGGGAGAATTTAAACAAACCAGTCCGCTCGAGCGTGGGTGTGAACGCTCGAGCGTGAGACAAATCACGCGGAGACACGCTTGAGCGCGAAAACGAACGATCGAGCGTCAATTCACCTTGCGCAGAACTGTAAAACTAAGAGCAAAATACTACAAGGCGCAAAACCACGCTCGAGCGTGGGAATGTCCGCTCGAGCGGGGACAAAACAAATTATTTTATTTTATTTTTTTTTGTTTTTTTTTTATTTTTAAAATAAGATACTCAATATCATGAAGTGAGACCTGGAACACAAGAAGATGATCACATTTAGGCAAAATTAAGACTAAAATGAAATAATCCGAACATCATGAAACCTGTAAGCTTGCAATTTTGAAAAACAATGACACTGGAAATCATGAGCAAAGCAGATAAAATATTATCAGTGATCATAAGCTGCATGAGAATGTACAACTCAAAATCCAACATGAGATCTCACAAAATAAAGTTTGTGTGTGCAATCCATGAGAGTCCACTGAGCTAGAGTTAATCCTCGTAGTGATCGGATGGCTGGACCTCCGGCAAGAGTAACTGAACGTCACAAAGAAAAGTCAAACTACTAGGAATCACGGGGTATTTGTTGAGTAAATATGGAGGCTCCCCCTCAATCAATGAGTCCATTTTGTTTTTGTTTTTGTTTTTTTTTTTTTTCTTTTCTTTTTTGTGGGCACTCACTGGTGGCATTCACGCTCAAGAGTATGGAACCAAACCAGAGAAGAATGAAATCAAAAAGGATGGCCTGGTTGGTGCCTCTGAGGTAGCCTTTTCCTAATGCCCGGACTTCAAGGAACTGAGGGAGAAACCGTGGAAGTGAAAAATGATGGTAGATGGTTAAGAGACTCAACATCACCCATGATATACTAGTATCGGTCAATTCCACTGAAAAAGTACAAGAAACACTTTTAGTGGTCCATAGAGAACTTTGATCACTTGTGCGGAACCCCTGCAACAATTTACCTCAAGGATGTACAGATGAGATCATGAGGTTAATGAGCATGGGCATTCAAAATGAGCTATGAACAGAGAACAATGTGATCTTGTGAGCATCATGAGTAGTGTGCATATAAAGATGTATGTAAGTAAAACAGGAATCAATGACAATCAGATTATAGCATCCAAGCACACAACTGCCAAACACTCACACCTACTTAAGGAACAAGTAACACTCTAGTGATCGAGCATGACACCCAAGGTTTTTCTAAGGAACTCAAACCGAAGAAGATCAAGGGGTTTTGTAAAGATATCAGCTTTTTGATGCTCATGGGAATATGCTCAAGAACAATAAGGCCCTCTTCTACTAACTCTCGAATAAAATGATGACGAATGTCAATGTGTTTGGTGCGAGAGTGTTGGACAGGATTTTTTGAAATGTTTATGGCACTTGTGTTATCACAAAAAAGTGTGAGAGTGTTCTGTTCTATCCCATAATCATGAAGCATTTGCTTCATCCATAGCATTTGAGCACAACAACAACTCCTGCAGCTATGTACTCAGCCTCAACAGTCAAAGAGAGATGGCATTTTGCTTTTTACTATGCCAGGAAACCAGATTATTCCCAAGGTAAAAACACCCCGAGATGTACTTTTCCTATCATCAGCACACCCTGCCCAGTCGACATCAAGAAAAAACCAGTAATTTCAGCTGTAGTATCAGTAGAAAACCAAACCCCATACCCCAATGTCCCATTAACATATTTGATGATGCGTTTGACTGCAAGAAGGTGAGACTCTTTAGGACTGGCTTGGTAACAGGCACAAACACCGGCACTGAAGAAAATATCAAGACGACTGGCTGTGAGATACAAAAGACTCCCTATCATACTTCTATAAAGGGTAGGATCAACATTAGTACCAGAAGAATCTTTGGAAAGGTGAAGACTGGTGCTCATAGGAGTGCGAGCATGTTTGGCAGACTCAAGACCAAACTTTGACACAAGATTTTTGGCATACTTAGACTGAGAAACAAACATACCTGAAGGAGACTGTTTAATTTGAAGACCCAAAAAATAGGACAACTCTCCCATCATGCTCATCTCAAACTCATGTCTCATGCAATCCGAAAAATATTTAACAAGATGATCAGCAGTGGATCCAAACACAATATTATCAACATAAATCTGAGGAACAAGAATATGAGACTTAGTATGTTTCACAAATAAGGTCTTATCTACACTACCCCTTTGAAAGTCATTATCAAGAAGAAATGTCGTAAGTCTATCATACCAAGCCCGAGGAGCTTGTTTCAATCCATACAAAGCCTTGTCTAACTTGTAGACATGATTTGGACATTTAGGTCCTCAAACCCTTTTGGTTGCTCAACATATGCCTCTTCTTTTAAGTACCCATTCAGAAAGGCACTTTTTCACATCCATTTGAAACATTTGAAACCAAGATAACAAGTGACACCAAATAAAATACGAATAGATTCGAGACGTGCAACTGGGCAAACGTCTCATCATAGTCAATACCCTCTACTTGTGTTAGCCTTGAGCAACCAACCTGGCTTTATTCCTAACCACAGTACCATTCTCATCAGATTTATTTTTAAAGATCCACTTGGTACCTATCACATTCATGTCTCTAGGTCTGGGAATTAGAGTCCAAACATTGTTACGTTCAAATCGACCTAATTCTTCATGCATAGCATTGACCCAACTATCATCTAGCAAGGCCTCTTTAAAATTCTTGGGTTCAATTAATGAAACATAACACATATGTGATACCTCATCCCGAATTTGTCTTCGGGTTTTCATTCGATCCGATACACTTCCAATCACCTGTTGAGCTGGATGATTCAGTTTCACTCTTGCTGATGGTTTGAACTCAGGACTTATGGTGACAGAAGCATCAGGAGTGATGTCCCTTTGAGCACTTTTTGGACTTGAACTTACCTGTGAGGATGGTGCTATAACACCTTCTTGTGTTTGGACCTCAGCTTCTCTTTGAATTTGTGGTTCAGTATCCAAGATTGGAGACTTAACATTGTCATCCTCATTTGTTGCTGGAGTAGGGGAACTTGTATCATCTATAACCACATTGATAGATTCCATTAAAGAAGAAGTTCGCAGGTTATAGACTCGAAAAGCCCTACTAGTGGTTGAATACCCTAGAAAAATACCTTCATCACTTCGGGAGTCAAATTTGCCCAAAGGCTCTCTATCTTTGAAGATATAACACTTACTCCCAAAGGTTTTGAAGTATTTTACATTAGGTTTCACAATTCATATGGAGTTTGTAAAGTGTTGGGCCTTAAATACACACGATTTATGACATAAACAGCAGTATTTAGGGCTTCAGCCCAAAACTTTGGAGGAAGACTCTTACTAAGGAGCATGACCCTAGCCATTTCTTGAACAACTCTATTCTTCCTTTCAACCACTCCATTTTGTTGTGGAGTAATGGGTGCAGAAAATTCATGCTTGATTCCATGCATATCACAAAAATCCGAAAACGAACTGTTCTCAAATTCACGACCATGATCAGTTCGGATTCTTATGATACGCCCAATGGAAATACCCTGTTCATTTTGAATTTTAAGGACTAAGGCTTGGAAAGCATCAAACGTATTAGATTTTTCCCTTAAAAAATTTACCCATGAAAATCGAGTAAAATCATCAACAGTTAAAAAAATATATCTTTTACCTCCAATGCTTTCAGTGCGAGTAGGACCCATTAAATCCATGTGAACCAATTCAAGAGGACGTTTGGTTGTAAAGTTGTTACCTTTTATGAGGGGCACGGGTTTGTTTCCCTAGTTAACATGGTCCACACACATGATTCAGATTCTTACCCAATTTAGGACTCCTCTCACAAGCTCTTTGTTGGCTATCTTAGTTAGGTCTTTGAAATTCATGTGACCTAATCTTTGATGCCACAAATCAATGTTACTTATGATGGCTGAATGACAAGTGAGATCATTAGTAGTAACAATCCCATAGCAGTTATCAGATGTGCGAACTCCATGCAAGACAGTATTTCCCTTTTTATCCAAAATTTCACATTTATTTTTTGAAAACAATACTTCATGATGGGAATCACACATTTGACTAATGCTCAAAAGATTTGCTTTAAGACCATCAACAAGTAAGGCATTGTAAAGCTTGGGAAGACTAGCAACACTAATGGAGCCCTTACCAATGACTCTAGAAGTGCTGCCATCTCCAAAGGTAACAATTCCTCCTTCATATTTTTCAAGGGAGGTGAAGTAGGATTTGTTACCGGACATGTAATGAGAGCACCCACTATCGAGATACCACATGTGTGAGTCACGTGCTTTTAGAGCAGTGTGAACAACTAAACAAGTCAAATCATCTTTTCTCACCCAAATCTTTTTGGTCTTGGTAAATGTCTTGGCGTTGTGAACACCTTCATGAATCTTGGTATTCCGCCTAGACATGTAAGGTTGTCTCCTAACCCAAAAAGTATTCGAATTTCTACCCTTTTGAGATACCTTACCAAACAATTCATAGCAATAAGGACGAATGTGGCCATACCTACCACAGTGATGACAAATAAAAACAGGTTTTACCTCCCTTTTGTTGATCTTACCCCCTTTAGGTAGATGAAGAGAGGGATCACCCTGGGCTACCTTCAGCTTTCCCTTTGCTTGAGTCTTCAGGTCATGTGAAGTAGAGGCCAGTCCCTTGTGAGTTGTTGCATCATAGCCTAGCCCACTTTTGTCACAACCCATTTGTTGAGACCCGATGATGTTTTCTAAAGATTTGGAACCTTTGTTCCACATGCTAAGTGGCTCTAGCAATACGGAGTTCTTCATCTTTCTGACAGACTGTCTCTTCCAATGTAGCTTGTGATATCTCAAGACTTTCAAGCTTCTCTTCATATGTGGAATACACCTTAAGAAGTTCATTCCTTTCAGTTTCACAGGCTAGAAGTTTTCCACATAAATCTTGCCTGTCACTTGAGATCTTGATGATATTCTGCTTTGCTGCTACAAGTTCTCATTTCGGCTTGACATTCTCACTTTCACATGCTTTGAGCTTAAGAGTGAGTTTGTCATTGATTTTTGACAGATTCAGAGATTCATCATAAAGTTTTTCGTAAGCTTGTTGTAGATCATCACTGGTAATCTCATCATTGTCTTCAGATGTAGATGTTTCATCATCATCTTTTTGCTCCGCATTCTTCGTGACCTCATCCAGTCGGGCAACTAAGGCAGAAAAGTTGCTGGATGGTGGTAAAGGTGAATCTTCTCTTTCATGGAATTGGCTCAGAATCTCCCATGCATCTTTAGCCTTTGTGCAGTGAGCAACCCGTTACTGTTCTTCATCAGAAATTGCTCCACGAATAGAAATCAGGGCTCTCTGATTGCTCGGATTGTCAGCACTTTCAGTATCTTCTTCAATGGCTTGCCAGCCTTCTGGGTCAGAAGTTCTCAGAAACGTCCTCATTCTGATCTTCCAATATAGGTAGTTACTCCCGTCAAAGTTGGGAGCATGATGCAGGTTCTGACCACGAACTAATTCCGCTGGCTTTGGAAGAGGTTGAGTAAAAGTGGACCAAAATGCCATGAAAGCACTATCCCTGTCTTCGCCAGATTCAGGTTCTTCGGGTTCTTGCTCCGACCCGCTTTCATCATCCCAAGTCACAGTGTAAACTTTCTTTCGATTCTTTTTCGACGGACATTCAAGGGCAATATGGCCAAACCCTTGGCATTCATAGCACTTGACCCCTTGCCCCTTTACAATCTTCTTTTTAGTTTTTTGAGCAAGTTTTGGTGTGGAAAAGTTTTGGGTTTTTCATTATTCTTGTCTTTTGAAATAGGGTCTCTGAAATTAGGCTTTTTCTTCAAATTTTTTTTAAACTGTTTAGTAAACATAGCCGTCATCTCAGACTCTAAATCAAATTCAGTCTCCAAAGTTTTTGCAGTCTCATGAGCAATAGTGAAAGCCACACTATCTTTTTATTTTTTCTTTGAAATCTGGTGGGCTTCATAAGTCTGCAAATTTCCAACCAACTGATCAAGCTTGAGGGTATCAACATTCTGAGCCTCCTCAATGGCTGTCACCTTTGACTGGAACCTCTCGGGTAAAGACCTTAAGATTTTTCCAACAACTTTAGCTTCAGAGATTTTTTCACCGAGTGTGAAACAGGAATTCACGATATCACTAAGTTTTGCATAGAAATCATCAAATGTCTCATCATCGCGCATAAAAAGGGTTTCAAACGCGGATGTGAGACGTTGAAGTTTTGACCTTTTGATAGAAGTAGTACCTTCGTGAATCATTTCAAGAATGTCCCAAGCCTCTTTTGCTACCTCACACGTGCAGATACGACGAAATTCTTCAGTGGTAACGGAGCAAAACAGGGAATTGAGAGCCTTACTATTCAAACTCGAGTTTTGGTAATCAGTTGTGTCCCATTTATCAAGGGGGGTTTAGGATATCAACACCATCAATGGTGACAGTAGGTTCACTCCACCCATAGATCACGCAGTGCCAAACTTTCTCATTGATGGATTTTAAAAATGCTCTCATACGAGCTTTCCAATAAGAATAGTTTGTACCATTGAGTAAAGGAGGTCTATGGGTCGAGTTACCTTCACGAATAGAATCCATATCACTAGTCACACAAAATCACACTCCTATAGTTTTGAAAAAATAAAGAGTGACCTGCTCTGATACCAATTGAAAATCCTAAGTGATTCGTGATTAGATCAGGATTTAAAATATTCCAATTCCCAAATATTTAAAACACTCAATCTAAATCAACAAGGACTTATGAAAGTGATTTAGATTGTTGTTTTATGAATAAAAAGTAAATCGACACAAACGATTTTTACGTGGAAAAACCACAATTGAAGAACCTTCAATTGTAATCAAAAACTACGAGCGAAACGTCACTAATCAATCCACTACTGAAGAAAGAAAGAAAGATTACAAAGATAACACACAAATTACCCAACTCAGTCAATTTGTCTTCACACCTTCTGTAATTCTTTCACCACGCCTTCGTCTCGGAACTGATTGATCTGAAGTTGAATCCACAACTTCGTTTGTCGAACAAACGACTACGTACAGAATCAAACTCCTTTGAAACTCTACGTTTGAATCTCAGAATCCACCAAAGAGAACTCTCTTGTATGTATACGAACAATCTCCTTGATATGTGCTTCTCAATTCATGAGTTGAAAACTCATTCAAATTTATCAAGGAAAACTCACAAAAATCTCCAGAAGAAAAACTCAAACAAAACCCTAAAAAACCTTAAACAAGATCTAGGAGAAGTAATCCTAAACTTGACCCAACACGCGAATATATAGAGTCTGAGTTCGCGTGGTCCGCTTGAGCGTGGGATTCCATGCTCGAGCGGAGACTGCATATTCCACGATTCATATAAGGTCCACGCTCGAGCGGAAGTTTCCACGCTCAAGCGTCGAATCACACCATCTAGTATATTTGCAGGCTTGACAGAAATGCTATGAGGGTCCAATCCCCGCTCGAGCGTCACTTTCCCCGCTCGAGCGGGAAGACAAAAACAAGAAAACCTGGAAAACTCTAAATAATTACAACCTTGGTTTTGTACCATGGAATTTGACAAGAAAGGGTCCTAACAATTAGAAAGCACTATTATTACATAACAAAAAAAAAAAAAAGGAAGGAAAATGTTCGTGTTCTAGAAATGAATGTTGAAGAGCTTTCAAATTTCCTTTATCATCTTCTTAGCAACTAAATACAAAATGACCTCAATTATTAAACAACAATATTAAAATTTTGAAATTTAATTTTTAAGTCTAAGTGGAACACTACATATGCAATGAGCAAAGGTGCACGTGCATTATACATGATCAATATTTCCTAAGCAACTGTTTAAAATAATTAGATAATTTGAGTAGAACGATTTATTCTATAAATTATTAAAAAAGAAACTAGAAAAAAGTCTCACCTAATTTGCTAGAGTTTAGAAACACTCACCTTAAAGACAAATGTTTGAGATAAATCTAATCGAAAAATGTTTTTATTTTTAAATTCACTTGCCTTCTTGATAGTCAGGAACACAGTCACAGTTGATCACAAGTTTTTCTTCAGCAAAACCTTAAGCTTGACAGCTTTCTCACCATTGTATTGGCTTTTCAATACACACTAAACTTCAATAAAATTTGGTTCTCTTTCAACGTCACTTATGTCTCTTAATTCTTCATCCTTGAACATGGTCATACCATCACCATATACGACTATATCCATTTCTCTTTACAATTGTGCAATCACAAAATAATACTAACAACAACAAATTTAGGTTACAGAAAAATCAAGTAAATCTCACATTAGCGTCAAGTGAATTAGGTTAGATATGAATACAAAATAGGATTTGGATTCTAGAAAGAAATATTTTATAGTCATTATGGACAAACCAAAATGTACGAGTTTTGTTTAAACATAAATAGAAAAATAAAAACCAAAATGATAACAAACAAATATAGAAAAAAAAGGATTTATGATTCAAAGCACATGGAGGAGCAAGATACGTGATAATAATAATAATAAAAAAAAAATTAAGTAATTACACGCATGCTTGGATTTGGTGCAATAGTACAATTGAAGTTTGTGTTGCTTCAAAAATACAAATTAAAGTTAGATGGTGAAGATAAATTTGAATGGAAAATGTAATGATAAATTACTTTGTATAGAAATTTTGGAACGAAAATCTTAGAATATATTGAGAAAAATTCTGACTGTTTGGAGTTGAAATTTCAAAAGGACCACGATCTTATTCAATGGCTAATACTAATTAATACTAATTTCAAATGTCTTTCAATTTTCTTTTATTGTCTTTTCTACAACCAAAAACAAAAGGAACTTAATTATTAGATAACAATATTTAAATTTTGAAGCATAATTTCTATAAATTCCTAAAAAAGTAACTAAAAAAAAAAATGATATTGTTAGAGTTTAGAAATGCTCACCTTAAAGTTAGATAGTGGAAATAAATCTGAATAGAAAATGTAATGATCAATTATTTTGTATAAAAATTTTATATAAAGAAAAAAATTTGACTATTAAATATTTCAAATTGCAAAGGGGCAAAGTCGTAATTCAATGGCTAATACCAATTAGTGGAAATTACCTGTTTTCAATTTAAACCATTCGTCTATTATCATGTAGTAAAACTGTCGAAAAAAGGTGTATTTTAATCATTCATTTCAATGTAGACTGTACGGAAAATATCCGTTTTCATATATTTCCATGCCTAAAATATATATTTTTAACAGTTTTATTTAACAAAAATAGACATATGGTTTACATTGAAAATAAATCAAAAGAATAGGGTTTAAATTGACAAAATAATTTTTATTTATTTATTTTATTATAAGGCTCAAACCCTTTTTTTTTTTTTTTGGTGTAATTTTCCCGACTAACTAATACTAATTTCAAACAACAAAAAATGAAACTTGTCATTGATATTGTTGCTTCTAATTAACAAAAGTTAGAAATTGCTATTATTAGACAACAACAAAGAGAATGAAAATGTTCAAGTGTTTGAATGAATGTTTGGAGGCTTTAAAAAACTTCCAAATTTCTTTTATTGTATCCTCAACAATCAAATACGAAAAGAACTCATTTGGTTTATTTCACTGATTTTTTTTCATATTTTAAGATTTTTTTTTTGTTTTTGTTTTTATTTTTAGATACACCTAATATAAATGTACTTAAAAAGTATAATATTTGTAAAAAAATTTTTATAAAAAATTCTCTAAATATAAAAAATATAAAAATTCAGTATATTTTCAATATTCTTTTATATTTATTGATTTTTTAAAATATTTTTCATAAATATTTTATTTTTGGGAAAATTGGCCTAAGGTCCCTCCTCTACTTTTGATAGGAGGAAAGTCCAAAATAATATATTTTAATGGCTAAGGTCCATAAAATTTATTTTAATTATAAAGTACCTAAATTACCCTTCTTTATAACATAAATTGTTTGAATAATATGTTGACTTAACTGATAGATTTTGGAAACCGAATTCGCAGGGGAGATTTCTTCGGAGTTTTCGTCGGAGATTTCAGTGGAGATTTCATGGTGAGATTTCGTCGAGATTTGAGTGGAGTTTGACGAGAAAGATTGCTACGATCGTGTTGATTTCGTCGGAGATTTCGTCGGAGTTTTCGTCGGAGATTTCAGTGGAGATTTCATGGTGAGATTTCGTCGAGATTTGAGTGGAGTTTGACGAGAAAGATTGCTACGATCGTGTTGATTTCGTCGGAGTTTTGATTCTTTGTTTTTGAATCAATTTCAAGGAGTGTTGACAGTGTATTGATCGCGTAGGTTTTTGAGTGGAGTTGAATCAGGTTTGTTTTCGATTTTAGATTCCACATGGAATTTGACTTTTGTTTTGAATTTTTGTTTCGAGAGAGGCCAGGTTTATAGAGTTGATTTTTATTTTTGGAATTAATTTCATTCTTTTGTTTTTTTGATCAATTTGAAATAGTGTTGACAGTGTAGTTGATTTTGATGTTTAGTGTTTATTTTTCGTGCTCTGTTTTTTATCAACATGCTGATGAATGATAAGTTTTGTTCTATGTTTTTTCAAACCAGATATTTGATTTTCTGCACTTTTGTTTGTGTAGTCCAGAGAAAATTATAAGTGCATATGGACATATTATTAGAAGTTTCTAATGGAGATAGAATATGAGAAAGTGAATGTAAGTTCATAAATTTGTGCAATAAAGTCAATATGAGATAGTATATAAGTTTGTAAATTTCTCTGGCTTTTTCTATGAGTGCAATATCAGTGTAAAGTTCATATATAAGGTGTATATGATTTTTTTCTATTATTGTGTTTAATAGTTAGCAGTAAATTTCTCTTTGTTTCATTAAGTTTCTGTGATTTTGTTTTTTATCATCTTGAAGGTGAATATCAATTTGTAGATGTGTCTTTGGACTTTTATTTTATGAATACAGACAAAGTCAGACAGAGGCAATTGAATACAGACAAACTTTTATTTTATGAATACAGAAAATTATAATTTTTAGAAATTTATCTGGACTTTTATGTTGTTTTTGTGAAGTGTTTCTATGTTAAACAATTTTTTCAGTTTTGTGAAGGTGAATATCAGTTTTGTTCTGTTTTTTTAAACCAGAGAAATTTCATTTTCTGCACTTTTGTTTTTGTAGTCCAGAGAAAATTATAAGTGCATGTGGACATATTATTAGAAGTTTCTAATGCAGATAGAATATGAGAAAGTGAATGTAAGTTCAAATTTTCTGGACTTGTATTTGTAGTTCAGAGAAAATTGTAAGTTTGTTACTCACTTTCAGTTTGTAAATTTCTATGATTGTAAATTTCTCTGGACTTGGATTTTTTTGTATGATTGTGTTTAATAGTTAGCAGTAAATTTCTTTGTGATTCATTGAGTTTCTGTGATTTTGTTTTTTATCATCTTGAAGGTGAATATCAGTTTGTAGATGTCTGTGGACTTTTATTTTAAGTTCAGAGAAAATTATAATTTTTAGAAATTTCTCTGGACTTTTATGTTGTTCTTGTGAAGTGTTTCTATGTTAACTAAATTATTTTTCTTGTTTTTTGTTTCAGTTTCAATGGACAGTGCAGTGTTGTTGCTGTGTAAATATGGGAATGATACTATTGTCATTAATGTTTCATGCGAATTGAATTTTGAGGAATTGGTTGGAATTTTGTGTAAAACATGGGAGAATTTGAAACCTGAGATTATGTGTATTTCATATTCTATTTTGGGCCATCCGAATTGTATGGTTCGAAATAATATTGATTTTTTGAATATGTTGAGGGTTGTTTGTGCACGCGGTGTTGATATAGTTGATGTTTCAGTTACTAGATGTGGTACTTCTGATGAAGAGGAAGTGGGGTGTAATTGGGTAGATGTTGTGGATGGTGAGTGTGATAGGCTGGTGGATATTGAAAGGAATTCACTCTCTAAGTTTTGTTCTCACCAAGAAAAGGTGTTATTGTCGGCTCGTTGGCGGAATAATATTACGAGTGTTGGACAAAAGTTTGAGGGTGGTGTGGTTGAGTTCCGTACTTTTTTGTGCAAGTATGCTATTGAGGTTGGTTTTCAGTTTACGTATGTTAAAAATGACAAGCTGAGGGTTACGGCAGAATGTGCATATAAGGAATCAAGGGGATGTATGTGGCGTGTACATGCTTCTGTTGAAAAAACAAATGGGTTCTTCTACATAAGGACTTTGAACAATGAACATACGTGTGGTGTGGCGGTTCGTACGAGTAAACATTCGAGGATGACTTCCAGCTTAGTTTCTGGGCTGATAGTTGAGAGGTAAGTGCAAAACCTTTAACTCGTCCAGTGGATGTTGTGAAAGAAATGAAAGACAAGTATGGGGTCTCAATCAGTTATAACTGTGGTTGGTTGGGTGTTGAAAAAGCAAAACGTAGTACATATGGGGATTCTTGTTTGTCATTTGATCAATTACGGTGGTATTTTGATGAGGCATTGAAGAACAATCCAGGTAGTCGTTTTGAGTTAGATTTTGAAGACAACAAGCGTTTCAAAAGAGTGTTTGTGGCTTTTCATGCATGCACAGCTGGTTTCAAATATTGTCGGTCATTGCTTTTTCTTGATGGAACATTTTTGAAAGGGCGATACAAAGGAGTTATGCTTGCTGCAACGGAAAGATGGGAATGAAGGTAATTGTAAATATATATAATTTTATCTAACTATGTGAATTTTCTATACATGTAGGAATTCAGTGAATGTGATTTTTCTCTGACACTTTGAATTTTCTCTGGTTTTGGCCTGTGTGGATTTTCACTGGATTTTGGTCAGTGTGAATTTTCTCTGGATTTTGTCATTGTGTGAATTGTATCTGTAGGTGGTCACTGAGTGAATTTGCTCTGGATATTATGATTGTGTGAATTTTCTCTGTAGTTGGTCACTAAGTCAATTTTCTTTGGATGTTGCCAATGTGTGAATTTTCTCTGGAGTTGGGCACTAAGTGATTTTTTGTCTGGATGTTGGCAGTGTCAAATTTCTCTGGTTGTTTATTGTTCTAATTTTCTATGCATGTGTATATCTGATATGCTTGTTCCTATTTGTTTTGTAGGTTTTTTCCCTGTAGCTTTTGCTGTTGTTGATGCTGAGAATAAAGACAATTGGTGTTGGTTTCTTGAACATTTATGTGGAGTATTGGGATCAGAAAGGGTGATAAGTTTCATATCAGATCGACATTGTGGTATTGTGGAGGGAATTGCTAGGTTTTTCCCTAACTGCTTTCATGGATTTTGTCTTGAACATCTAAAGAGAAATCTGAGGGATAAGTTGTCATGGGGAAACACAAATTTGGTTAGGGAGACGATTGTGTCCAAGTTTTCAGAATGTGCATATGCGCCAACAAAGGCATCATTTCATTTCAAGTTAAATGAATTAAAAAGTGAGGGAGGAGACATTGTGATTGCTTTCTTGAGAAGTTTACCATATGAAAATTGGAGTGATGCATATTTTGCGGGGAAACGTTATGGTGAGATGTATTCAAATGTTGCTGAGTCATTCAATTCATGGATACGAGATGCTCGGCACTTGCCAATAACAAATTTGGTGGACATGATACGGTTGCAAATTATGAATATGAGGTCTGATAGGAGGCTGCTCTCTAGTAAATGGAATAAAGTTCTATGTCCTCGTATGGATAGTGTATTGGAGAAGTATTTTTTGGATGGGAGGACATGGAATGTGAGTTTGTCGTCTGATAATGTCTTTGAAGTGCATTGTTTTCCTTCGGTTATGGTTGATCTTGGGTTGAGAACTTGTTCGTGTCGAAAATGGGAAATAAATGGGTATCCATGTCAACATGCTGTTGCTGCAATTTTTAGGAGTGGAAGGAATTTGAATTCATTTGTTGAACCATTTTTTCATGCTGATATGTATCGTCAAGCGTACTCGTTTTCGATTGGCCCAGTTCCAACTGTTGAAAAACCTGTGTGTAGCATTGAAGATGCTATGATTTTACCTCCATTGAGCAAGAGACCAGCTGGGAGGCCGAAGAAGAACAGAATTGCTTCTACTGGAGAGTTTAAAAGGGTGATTAAGTGTAGTCGTTGTGGGAGTATTGGTCACCATAATAAGAGGACATGCAAGGAACCTTTGTTAAATAGTTGAGGATAATACATTTTATTGATTGAATAATACATTTGATGATTAGTTTGTGTATTTTGTTTTGTGAAATGTGTTTTTTAGACAGTGTATATAATAATATCAATCAAATTCATCCAGAGAAATTTTTGCAATATCAGTTAAAGTGTGCATTGTGTTTGTTGATATATACTATAGGCATTGGGTTTGTAATACCTGTCAAATTTATGCAGAGAAATTTGGTATGGCAGAGAAAATTTTGTGTAATGTGTTTTGAAGCTTCAAATTCATCCATATAAATTTGACAATGGCAGATAAAAGTACTGTGTGGATTTTGTTTTTTGAATTTGATAATTGCTTTGTACTAACACAGTGCATTATAGATTGCATGATCATATAGGCACCTTCTTTGGCATGATACGAGTTAAATTTCTCTGTGAATTTGTGGTAACTTCATATCAGTCATTTCAAGAAATGTGCATACCAGACAGAGCATACACAAAATTATTGCAGTGAGTACAACCAAGAAACAAAATCATGCTTTTTTGAAATTTCTCTGAGTTAAGAATTTCTCTGGACCAGGGAAGAATTTATCTAGAATGAATTCAACTCATAAATTTTGCTCAAAGCCAGAGAAATTTTCCTCACCAACCCAGAGAAATTCACAACTCAGAAATTTCAAATTCATCCAGTGAAATTTTATAGTAGCAGATAAAATTACTGTTCGCTTTTGTGTTTTGTTGAGTTTGATGATTGTTTTGTACCAACACAAAGCATTACAGATTACATGATCATATAGGCATCCCGTTGGGACTGTACGAGTTAAATTTCTCTGAATTCTGGTAATATGATACCAGAGAAATTTGTGCAGACAATTTTCTCTGTGTGGATTGTGTTGACAATCACAATAAAAATATATATATATTTAACCATCGATAGGTATGAAATTGACATTAGTCGAAATAAAAAAAAAATGAAAATTACATAGTTAAAAAAAAAATGAAATTACATTAGTCAAGAAAGGATGTATATGGATAAGTCAAGCATCAGTATTCCTTCGATGTGTCAACAAAAAACTGAACGGTTAATACTGTATGGATATATACATATATGTGAGACAATTTTCTCTGTCTGGCTATGTACATTGTCTTCCTTTCACTAGTTTCACTATTACATGTTTGGTTGTTCTGGAGGTATTTCAATTGGTTCAGTCCATGATCGGCCAACTTCGGTGACAAATCTCTCTATGAGTTCTGCCCTCATCAACCTGATCTCTTGTGTGGACAATTTGGAGCTGATTGGTTCATGCTGCTATATTGTTTCATGATATAGCAGACAAAGAGGCCACAATCCAGACTGCATACAAATTATAGGAATGGTTAGTTTTAAGAAACATGCAAATCAGAGTATCTTATTTATAGATGTATGAAACTTACGAATCACTTTCTTGTTGTGGAGCATTGTTGACATACTCAAAGTCGTAACTTGTGTTTTGTGAGTTTATCAACTTGAAAGAGGGTTGTGATTGAGCGTCTCTTTCAAGGCAAGCTTTCAAAAAATTCTCCACATATTCTTGCTGCAAGAAAATGATTTTTAAATAACAGAGAAATTTACAGACAAATCAATGGGATTGTATGAAAATTATCATCACATAAAGATTATGATGGATCAGAGAAATTTGCACTGGTTACCAATTGTTTTGCATCTTTGACATATTTGTCTTCTGCATCATCCCTCCTTGGCCTCAGTGAGTTGTAGAACCTCCATAAACTGTCTTGTTTGTCGAGGACAAGCAAGGTCCAGTGATTTCCAGCTGTGGACTTCTCATTACCTCCAGTGTTTATTGGGAAATGGAGGAACCTGTAGTTCCTCCATGCTGTTTCAATATGCTTGTCAAATAAGGACACTCGAAAAGATTGATTTTCTGTCATCTTGATGAAATTCTGTGTTCAGAGAAAATCCAAAAATGGTTTTGTTCAGAGAAAATCCAAGAAGTATCTTAAGAAGAGAAAGTAGTAAGTAAATTCCAGAGAAAATCAAATAAAATAGTAGTAACATACTAAGCTCATGGATGTGAAAAAAAATGAGGTTGGTTGTTGTCTTTCTCTCATTTGGTCAGCCAAAAGTATCTCCCCATAGCCATCAATGACCTGAAAAATATGATTTGTAATTGTAATATTGGTTTATAAAGGCAGAGAAATTTTGATGAAAGGGAAAGACTTACATTGTTGGCAATTTCTTTTTGCTTTATTAGGTTTCCAATGTCTTCGAAGGTAATGAGGTTCAACTCACTTGTCCAAATTAAAGCCCTACAAGACGAGTTTGTGGAAATTAAATTGTTGTTAATGCAATATAAGTTTGTAATTTGTTGTTTGTTATCTTCTATTTTGTTTGTTGTACTTACTCAAGTCCAGAGACGTTTGATATGTGCTGCAACATATCTTTTACGTGATCTTTTATCAATCTTGAAATCGGAAGAGTTTGTGGAAACACCCAAGATTTTCTGATGTTTAGAGGTTGAGGCAAGATGTACGCATCAGCATCAAGCACTTCTTTGTCCTTCGTGCTTTGCTCAGCTTGCTTTGCAGCTTGTTTTGAAGCTCTAGTCACTTTCGCAACTTTTGGATATTGAAATTCTGGATCGTGCTGCTTTTCCTTCCTTTCTTTTGCCTTTAAATTTTTGATCATTGAGGTCGGATCTTTTTTGACTGTAGACAGTGAAAATATTAGTAAAAGTGAAATTTCTCTGAAGTAACAGATGATATTTCAATATGTAAATTTATGTGATTCAATATTTTCCAGTTACCATAGACTTTCGTCTTTTGTTTCGGTTGTTCTTTGTGTGCCATTTCTTCTTGTTGGGTTGTTGGTTGTTGTTCAACTTGCATTCCAACTAGGCACAGTGAAAATCAAACAAATCCCAAAAATGGAATAAGAAAATAGACAGAGAAGATGAAATGAGCAGTAGAAATCAATAGAAATAATCGGCAGAAACTAATGTGTTCAGAGAAATATAACTTCCAGAGAAAATTACCAATGTCAGAAAATTATAATAAATAGAAATTTCTCTGAGTTATGCTGACTCAAGGACTTGACTTTTTGTGGGTCAAGATTTTCACTGACCTTGTGGTTGAAGTTGTGTTGGTGTTCTGTATGGTTGTGTTGCTAGTTGGACTGAAAGTTCTTGTACTTGTTCATGCAATTTAGCATTTTCTGCTTCAAGCTCTGAATTTGAATTCCTCAACTGTTGAATTGTTTTCATATCATGTTCCTTTTCAAGCTCCAACATCCTTAGTTTCATTTGGATTGTGCTTTCTTTTTCTTGAAGTTCTGAGTTAAGTGATGTCAGGGTTCTTATTGAAATATCCTTTTGAGCAAGTATTTCCATCCAATTTTTGTCTTCTTCTTGTTTAGATTGAGAAAGTGCCTTCAGTCTTTCACGCAGATCAGCAATTTGGGCGTCCTTTGATTCCTCAAATTGTTGTTGGTCCACTGGCTCAATACGTTCTTCTTGATCACTTTGCTCGTTTTCTTCTTGCTGTTCATCTTCTTCTTCTTCTTCTTCTTCTTCTTCATCTTCTTCTTCTTCATTTTCTTCTTCACTGTCTTCTTCTTTCTGTTCATTCTGTTCTTTTTCTTCTGCTTCTATTTCTTCACTTTCTTCTCGGGCTTCTTCTTCTCCACTGCTTTCACTTTCTTCTCTGGCTTCTTCTTCTCCACTGCTTGCTTGAGCTTCTTGTCCATTGCTTTCACTTTCTTCTCTGGGTTCTGCTTCTTCATTGAATTTGACAATTGCTTGACCTTCAGATGAATCTTGTAATTTCTCTTTGAATTTGACAATTGCTTTTTTTGATTCTTTCTTTGTCTTTTTACCAAGACAGAACTCCTCTGATGGGTTTTTGACTAGTGCTTGTTATCTATCTGTAACAGGAGGCTCTTTTATTAGAGAAATGTTACAAAATTCACTGAGAGAAAAATTAAAATAAGGAAAATAAAATTCATCTAAATGATACTAATGGGAAACAAACTTCAGAGAAAATTGTATGGGCCAGAGAAAATTACAGACAAGGAGTTAATTTTATGAGGCAGAGAAAATTATGAAATGAGCAACATAATTTAGATATCAGAGAAAATCAATCAAGGCATATAAGTTAATGTTTGACTATAATTGTGTCAGAGAAATTTGGATTCCAGAGAAAATTCATTAGAAGGGCAGAAATAAACAGTGTTTATCAAAGATGCAAGGCAAATAAGTAATGGCCAGAGAAAATTATGAAACAACATAATTCAGATATTAGAGAAAAGCAATGAGGGCAAATAAGTTATGGGCCAAAGAAAATTATGAAACAACATAATTCAGATATTAGAGAAAAGCAATCAGGGCATACAAGTTAATGTGTTACAATTGTGGTCAGAGAAATTTGGATTGCAGAGAAAATTGATTACAATGCAGAAATGAACAAGTTTGTACCAAAGATGAAAGCATAAATTGAGAATTGAGAGAAAATTGATCTTAAACAATCAATGCACAAGGAGGGAAACAAAGTAGTTGTCAGAGATATTTTGGAATTTCACTGAGATTTTAGGAGCAATAGGAATTAACCTGTCGAGGTGCAAGAGAGGAGTGGTGTCTTCTGCAGCTGTTTTGTCAAGGTTTGCAGGTTCCACTTCGCACATCTCGGGAAGTCAGTTGTGTTGCTGTGTTCCGAGTCAATGATAGTTGCATGTTCACATAGCCAATACTGTGATGAAAATTAAAGTAAATAAAAATTTCTAAATGCACAAATTTGTAAGTATGATAACTGCAAATTTGAATGGATATTATACTTACAAGCAATGCAATGACACACCCCGTAACTTTTTCTGGGGTTTTGTGCAATGCCATGATAGAATCAATCAATGTTGAGGTGATTGCCTCTGGCCAATCATACTGTTTCATGGATTCAAGAGGTTCCACATACTGTATAAAAACCTACCCTATCGAATTCCCACTTGTTGCAAAAAATAGGGTGAGACACAAGTACAATGTAACGATGATTGCTACATCTTTGTAGTTTGTTGGTTACTTCCCTTTCATTGCCTTGAGCAAGGCGTTTTTAATGACAGGACCAGTCAGCCTTGTGTCCTTTTGGAATCTTCTCCTTAGGAATGCAGATTTTGGCTTCTTAGAGTATCTTAATGACATGGGTCGTTTACCTCCTTCCAAACCGAAAATCAAGGTCATGTCGTTTGTTGTGAAGGTCAGGTTCTTCTTACCAACAGTGAATGCTTTTGTTTTCTGATTGTAACATTTGATTATGGCAACTACATCATCATCGGATTTCCTACATTTCTTTGGATCCATTCTTGCACTGGTTAGAGCTTGGATCAAATACCAGAATGGGGATTTTGAAGCTCTACAAGTTGTTTTGAATTGAATTTAAGTGTTTGAAAAAATGAGACAACAGACGAGAGGTTGGATCGGAATTGAATGGTGTAGTGAGCTCTCTTTCTGTGGAGTTTAGCAGGTTTTTTGCCCCTTGAGGTTGAGTCGGTTGAAGTTGGGGTACTCATGTGGATGCTAGTTGCTTCATCACCTTGTGTGATTTGGAGTGGAGTTTGTGGTGATTTGCTGCTGGTTTTTGATCTTAGATCATAGGAAGACTGAGAGAGTTGTTCTTTCTTGGTTGGTGTTTCCAGTGCTTTGCTGCTGGTGTTTGATCGCAGCTCATAAGAAGACTGAGACAGTTTCTGTTTCTTGCTTGGTGTTTCTGGTGTTTCGGTGCTTTTACGTTTTGCCATTGCTAGACAATGATTAAAACATAAAGATTTCAACATTAAATCCCAGTGAAAATTGAACATGCCAGAGAAAATTGGACATGTCAGAGAAAATTACAGATAAGGTAGAAAATTACAGATAAGAGAAAGTGTAAGATGTCAGAGAAAATTACAGATGAGGGAAAATTACAGAAAATTGGACATGCCAGAAGAAATTGGACATCAAAAATTAAATGTCAGAGAAAATCAACAAAGCATCATAAACATGGGATAGAAATTTTCAATAATTCTTAAAATTACATATAGAAGTAAACATACCAGAGAAAATGAATGACAGAGAAAAGTAAACATGGCAAGGCAAAGAAAATTTCCATTCCACAATTAGCAAGATAAAATAAATAAAGTATTGTAAACAAGCCACTGAAAATTACACCACATTGAAACCAAGAATTGAACAAAATAAACATACCAGAGATAAATACACATTCCGGAGGAAATTACACATTCTTGAGTAAATTTCCATTCCAGAGAAAATTTCAATTCATAATATTGAAATGCCAGAGAAATTTACATACACAACCAGAGAAAGTTAACCATGATAGAGACACAAGGGGAGGAAAGTGATGTGATGTTTGTCAGAGAAAATTATGAATACAGACAAACTTAGACAGAGCAAGAAGTAATAGACATTCCAGAGAAAAATACATATTCCAGAGAAATTTTCAAAGCAGAGAAATTCATAGACAAAATCACAGAAAAATGTTCAAAAATAAGAAAAACACAGAGAAATAACTTTTTTTTCAAAATACACATGTCAGAGAAGAAACATTCATTCCAGTCCAAAATAAACATGGCAGAAAGGGTGATACATTCATTCCAAAATACATATGTCAGATAAGAAACATTCAGTCCAGTCCAAAATACATATTACAGAGAAATGTACAGAAACAAAATTACAGAAACACGTTCAAAAATTAGATGAAAACACAGGAAATTGCTTTTTTCAAAATAAACATGGCATAGAAAATTGAAAGAAGAAACATACATCAAGCAAAAATCAGAGAAATTCAAATGCCAGAGAAATTTGCAGAAATAATCACACAAACATGTTCAAGAATAAGTTCAAAACACACAGAAATAACTTTTTCCAAATTCAGGTAGCTTTTTAAAACGAAGTGAAACCCTAATTTATGGAAGTTAATATAAAATGCAATTAACTGTGTTTCCAGAGAAAATCTAGTTGTATTGTAGAAAAACTTACCAGAGTTAGGATGAAACTTTGAATGACGAGCTGATATGGCCTGAGATGAAGATGCGACGTCACGAAGGTGGACGGAGATGACGATGAGCAGTGAAAACGAAACTCTAAGGAAGGTTAGAGAAATTTGTGAGGAAGGAATGGGAATGGGAATGATTTGTGTAGAAGAGAACGAAGCTCGAATATCGATCGTGAAGATGATGTTGAAACCCTAATTTTGCTGTTCTTGTGTTCGTGAAAATGGTGGATGCTTGGAATGAACTCAGACGTCGGAAGGAGTATCGTTTCTGTGTTGATTTCGGCAAGGGTATTTTGGTCCAAAAAAATAATTAAAAACGCGCGCCAAGTTGCTTAGGGACCTCATGCATCACTATTTTTTTGGGTGTCCTTTAGCCTCTAAATTAGTATTATTAGGGAGCTGTAAAAAAATTCCCCTTTATTTTTTAGGTACATCTAGGTTAAGTGCATTTAAAAAGTAAAAAAATTGATAAAAATATTAAAAATTCACTAAAATTTTTAAAAAAACATAAAAGAAAAAAAATTCAATTTTTAAAAAAATAATCAAAACCAAACAAATGTAATTTCTAAGTCCAAGACAAATGGCAAAATTACCCCGTTCAATTATATTTGTTTTAACTTGATTTTAATAAAAAATAAAAAAAATTGAAAAACATTGATAAGGTAGGGTAAATATAAGAATAGACAGGTTAAAACTATATGAAATAATATCGTTAAAATAGTTAAGTTTAACGTAAAGAATTTCAGTGTAAAACTTAAAAATAAAAAAATAAATAATAAATAAAAAACCGATCCGTTGCCATTCGGTGCTTGATTCGATTGCTTCCGAAGCTGTTTAGGTCCGGCCCAAGGTTGACAACTAGAACCAGGTCTGGGTCGTAGAGGAACCAGTTTGATCGTCCTCTTCTTTTCACAGCCGTTGATTTCGAAGACTTGCTCTATCGATCAAAGAATGGTAATCACTACATCTCAGGAATGAAGGTCTTCATTCTCAATTCCCAAACGGTTCGTACAGTCGTTAACCCTGAAATTCTTTCCATTATTATTCTTTTATTAGTTCCTAATCATTCTGTTTTTTAAAATTTTATTGTTTGGCAGAGAATCTTTGATTGTTTGAATTCATTTTTTGGACTAATTAGAATTTAATTATTCCATTTCTTTTTTGGGTTGAGGGAATGAGAAATTTAGTTTAGTGACTCAATTTAGATTTTATCTTGTGTTGGCCTGGTGGAAAGCCCTTGGGTTTTTGGGATGAGCTTTCTCCCAATCGAAACCTCTTAGGTGCTAACAATTTTTAGAGACTGAAAAAAATCTTGAGTTAACCGTGTGTACTTGGAGGAAACGCTATCCGGACCCCGTGCCAATCAAAAATTCTTCTTGTGTTGTGGGTTACTTTTGTTTTGAGTTTATCCTACTGTATAAACAATATAGGGTAAATTACACTTACATCTTGAGGTTTAGATTTAATACATATCTGAAATTTGAGAAATTACACTAATCTCCTGTCATTGTAATTATTTGGACGGAATGAAGATATTGAACTCATACACTTTCTCTTTTCTTGCTTTACTTTACTTTCTCAATTTTTTTATTTCCTTTCCTTTTCTTTGCTTTACTTTATTTATTTATTTATTTTTCAATGTAATTTTTTATATTTTTCTATTAGGAGTTGTTGTCTTTTATATAAGTAGGGGGTTTGTCAAATGAAATTATTAACCACATGGGTGAAAATGTAATTTTTAGAACATCAGGAATAGAATATAATTGGAACAAATCTCGGGGTGTCAATGTAATTTACCCAACAATATAATAATTGTAATGAAATTGTAGGATTTTGAGTATTCCTTTCTAGTTCATGCAAATCCCTTACATGGTTTGGCCTACTGATCTCTCTTATGGAAGTCATTTATATATGTTATGTATTGCTCATATGTACGTCTATGAGTGTGGTATCTATGTCGGATACACGGACACCTCGGGAACATGTATAGGACACACCACACGGCGTGTCCCCTTATTTAATTAATTTATTTTTAGGAGACACGTTTGGACATTTCGGGAACACACTATGGACATGCGAAGTTGTCTTTTCTCCCATTAATATTGAATGTTTATTATTTTTTCTTAGATTTAAATACTTAATAGATCATCTAAAAAAAAATATATAAACTATAAGTGTTAATTTAAAAGTGCGTTAAAAAAAAAAATAATTAGAGTTAGCTTTTGTTAGTATTGATTATTTGTGGATGTAATATTAATCTAGATAGTAGATAAAAATATATGAAAACATATTTTATTTTGCTGTGTCCCCACTGTGTCTGTGTCTCAATTTTCTTTAAATCTCCGTGTCCGCATCCATGTTTGTGTCTGTGTCCACATCTATATTTGTGTCTGTGTCCGCATCCATATATGTGTCCATGCTTCTTAACAAGCCACTATTCAGTGGTACCCCCTTAATTGAAGCTAAACCGGAACCAAATGAACCAAATCAAACTAAGCCGTGTGTCTCACTCATGTAGGGTCGGCTCTTAGTTGCAGGAATCGTGCAACCTGGTGACGATTCGGAGTCAGAATCGCGATTCCGCGCTTCCTAGAAAGAAACGTGTAGGAATCGCGTCTCTGTGGAGACAGAAACGCGATCCAGTCCAAGATGGGATCGCAAGGGGGAGAGAGAGAGAGAGAGAGAAACCTGAACTCGCTGCTGCCTTCTCCTTCGACATTGCCTGGACCTTCGAGATCGACCTTCGACATCACCTGGACCTTCGATCTGCTCCTGACCTTCGATCTGCTCGCGATCGATCTCGCCTTCGATCTTCTCCACATCGCCTTCGCCATCGCCATCTCGATCGCCTTCGCCATCGCCATCGCCATCGCCATCGCCATCGCCATCGATCTTGCCTTCGAGCAGCTCGCCTCCTTCTGCTTCTTCTTCTTCTCTCTCTCTCTCTCTCTCTTCGATCTGTGTTGCTGCCGTTTCTAACATATAATATATAATATAATAGATAATAAATATAATTTGTTATATAATAATATAATAGATAATAAATATAATAAATAATATAATTTGTTATATAATAATATAATAATCTAATTAAATCAAATATAATAAAAAAAATCTAATAAGATTTATAAATAAATTATTATTTTACTATTTTTTATTATTTTACTGTTTTTTAACATATTTTATTATTTTACTGTTTTTTAACATATTTTATTATTTTACTGTTTTTTATTTATAATATATATCAATTAAAAATTAAAATATAGGGGAATTTATCAGAAAGTCCCATATGGCGAAATTGTATTCCATTTGGTCCCATGAATATTTTGTTTGATTGGACAGTCCATGATAATAGAAATATCTTACTGATAACTCCTTTTTTGAATTAAATTGTTATATGGGGGACAAATATACCCTCACATCAATTATGGGTGGTTATGTTTTCATTTTTTTAAAATCATGTCGGTGGTCGGCTTGTACGCGAAGTCTAAGTGGATTGTTAGGCCTTTTTTACATTGGAATATATGACACCTCCATAACAAAGATTCCAATTATCTACAGTGTTTGAGAGCAACACAAAGTTGACCCGTAAGACACCTATTTTGACTATATAACTTTCAGTTTACAATTCTGATTCTGCTTTAATACTACTTTAGATTTTGACGAGAGATTGAGAATCGGTGAAACCAGAACTATGGAACGAGAATCGGTGAAACCAGTGTGGAACCGAACTGTGGAACGAGTATCGAACCCAGCAAGTGTGCTTCGGCTTCGTGAACCCAGCAATGAACTATGACGTGAACCCAACAAGTGTGCTTCGGCTTCGTGAACCCGGCAATGAAATACGACGTGAACCCAGAAAGTGTGCTGCGGCGTCGTAAGCTTCGTGGACGATCGAAGATCAGAGAGGAAATATCTCTACAATCGACGTGAGACAAAACTTGCACAAATTCCATTGTTTCGAGCGTTTGATCTGAGTGAATTCTCAAAATTTCAGTGATATATATATACATATATATATGTTGTTTCGTTTGGACTCTGAATCGGAGACTTTGAAGAGAAGAAACTCCATGGCCTCCTCACCTGTTGTTCCAGCCAAGTCCCAACCTCTCCACAACTTCTCATTACCTCTCTTAAAATGGCCGAAGAACCACACAAACAATCTCCATCGCGGCCGCCGCCTCTCCGAATCATCTCCTCCTCCTCCGCCGCCGGATTCCGTTTTCCGCCATTCTCCGCCGTTTGATTCAGCACCGCCGCGACAATCTCCGCTACGGCGGCCGTCTCCGATGCGTGATTCTGCCTCCGAGATGGAATCGGGGTACGTTTCTGAGAATCGGAGAAAATCGGCTCCTGAAATTGTCAGGAACGGCTTCGTGGTCTCCTCTTCTGATCACATGATCGAGAAATCGGAGAAAAAAATCGGCGGTATCGGAGGTTGATGGAGTCAGATCGAAGATCTATAACGTGAACCCACCGACTCCATATACAACGTGGGTTTCAAAATACGTGTTGTGAACAATGGTCACAAGATGATTGTCAATCCGTTAGGTCGGTGTACCACGTCGAAACGTCACAAATGGCAATTGGAAAACAAAGGCTCAAACTGATGTAAAGCTGAAATGTGACACAATCCACATCATGAAAAAAAATAAAAAAAAAAGTGTCAAATTACTTGTGTTCACGTCACAACCCACGTCACAGAAAAAGAGTACTATTACCTTTTTTTGGAACGTGAATCTCACACACCCCTCCCCATAAATACATGTGGGTCTACAAATTCAAATTAACACTTTAATGGCAAAATAGTAAACAAACGACCCAAAGGACTAAACGGTTTAAAAGAAAACAATTAGGACCACATGATCTACAAGATGATAAAATGGGATTTCCTGGTCAATTCCCCTAAAATATATATATATATAAATAAATTAAAAATATTATCTATAAAAATAATATCTAAGATAAAAATAATAAATATATTTAAAAATAATTATTTAACTCACCTTTATATAATAAATATATTTTAGAAATAACTATTAAATATATATATATATATTACCGCTTCCCGAGACGCTCCCAACCTAAGAAACTTCTATCAGCTCACGCTTCCCCGCTCCCGCTCCTGCCCCCGCTCCGCTTCGTGCAACTAAGGGTCGGCTACATGAATCGTTTTTCGCCATTATGCGCTGACAAGAGCTATATATTCAGTTAAATAGAATAAGTCCACATTTTTTTGCCACTCCATCACATGTCAGTTAATGTCTTCCTCTCCGCTAACATTTTATTTATGGTGATTATATTACTTTTCCTTAGTGTTGCATCTATTGGTTTTCGTTGTACACGACCAAACCACCTTAGCTTATTGTTTGTCAACTTATCTTATCTTATCTTCAATTGGTGTTACTCGGACTCCTACTAGTACTAGCTCCTTTCAATTCATATTTCCATCACATGAACTCTGTGGCTCCTTTTTAAATTTAATGTTGAATCTATCTTAATTTATTATAGTTTCAGGTTATCCTTATTTTGGTTATTTATTGTTTGTACATGCAATGTGTTGTGATTTGATTATATATGATGTTTATTTTGGTAGTTGTAATATGTCTTCCAAGATTATTGTGCGAAATAGTTTTGTTTTATAATTGAGGCTTTTACTACATTTTGAGGTTCTAATCATATGCTATGCAATGATTCGATGAGTCTTTTTTTTAGCATATTTTCTAATTGACTCCTTAATTGTGTATATAGCAAAGAAAGTTGCTAAAAAATATGTATGGATTCAATCATAGATAAATTCTGTGATAGAAAGAATGCTAAGTACCACATTGATGATAGACAACTACGTATTTAGAAAAACTATTCCTTTTGTTTTTCCTCAAGTATACTTGTTTCTATTGAATATTTTTTTGACTGTCGTATTTAAGGCATTACAAATTAGGGTCTGAAAAATATAAATATATTCCACTTTATTTGTTTAAATTTATGCTCATAATGTTTGGGCCCCTAAGATAAAATCCTGGCTCCATCCCATTTGTGTGCGTTCTATTGTTTCATGACTTTCAGGTTAGCATTGTTAGCGTTGTGTATTTTCAGTCATAGCTGCTTCAGAAAGAAGTGTTTCTGGTGGAACTGGTAGATTCCATTTCCAAATCAAAGAAACCAATGTCGCATCTCAAAGCAGTTTACTTTCTTCGGCCAACATCACAGAATATTCAGCATGTGCGATTGTTGGCACATAAATTTCAACCAAATTTATGTTTAAATTTCAAATACAGTCAATGAGACACATAGAGCCTACGATAAGATTGTTGTAGGCAATCATTTCCCAAAATGATCAACTTGCTCCGTTAAAGTGTATAATAAAACGTCGGATCTTAACAACGTTATTCAAGATGCGCAAATGACACGTGGAGCCTACGAAAGATGACACCTGTAGAGCCTACAACAAAGACACCACACATGATGAAACCCCAAAGATCAATCTGGTTAATCAGATATATGATTAATCATATAGCGTTATCATTCAAAATTCAAATGACACTATCGTTCAATTTAAAATTCAAATTGAGGATGAGACATTCTTATCATTTGGATGGCCCTCTATAAATACGAGGACCAAGGTTCTGAAAAGCGGTTGCGGTCGCCGTAACGGTGGCGGTGGAGCGGTTGTAGTTGCGGGGTGTAAAGGCCGTAGCGTAACGGTTGCGGTAATCGGAACCGTGAATTTTTTTATTTTTCGCACAATTTGAAAAAAACTTACCGATATGCATATTTTTTTTTCCATGATCATATTTATTAGGTTTAAAATAAATATTGATCAATTTTTGTAAATTTTTAAGTATGATCCAATATATTTCATATTTCTAAGTCACTATAAACTGAGTTTTTTACATTTTATTTTAATAATTAATGGTTTTATATTATACAAAAAATTAATCACTAATTATTATATATAAGATAAACAATAAAAAAGTAAGAAAATAAATAAGAGCCTAAATATATATATATATATACATATTTTAACCAAGCCAAATAAATAATAACCACACTTATTATTATTATTATTATTTTCAAACAATATATAGATAGACACACACAAACAAAATGGTTGAATGATAGTAGCTGAATAGAATAGTATAGGTCTTACAGCTTTAACAAATCAATAACATGTTCTTCATCTTCCCTCTTCCCTCTTTCCTCTCTCTATCTCTTGCTCCTCCATCTTCTCTCTTTATATTCACTCTTCTCTCTATCGCTCTTCTCCTATTTTTAGCTTTTTTTGTGTGTTTTTTCAAAAGAAGCAGCTCAGAACTGTTATGTAATGGTGCGTAACAGGCCGTTACGACTGTTACGGCATCGTTACGACCGCTACGGCAGCCACTACGGCCGACACACCTGTGAATCTCAATCACACTGCAAAAGCGGCCGTAATGGGTGGCGGTAACCACTACAACCGTTACGTACGTAACGGTTGCGGCCGCTTTTTAAAACCTTGACAAGGACCATCACACAAGATCAGGGATTAGAAAATCAAAAGTGAGAATATCAGAGAGAGAGAGAAAAAGAAATCAAGAGCTAGAAGAAAAGAAGCCTAGAAAACTCAAGAAACTACGCTACAAACGCAGAATGGCAATGAATAGGTAAAGGATTCCAAATCCAAGAATTGTACTTTGTATTCAGGGGTTCAAAACCCATAACAATTTCAATAAAATATTTATTTATTTTTAAATTGTCTTTTGTTATTTATTTTGTTCTTCATTAATCGGAGGTTTCATTTATATAAAATGTGTAAGTAATGATCTAGAATATAGATCGGAAATAGAAACCTGCTATTCAAATAATTAACACTGCTTAGTCCAAAAACTAAACAGTGGACATTTGTAGCATAAAATTTTGAATTGTGTTGAAACACTCCATGTTTCAAAATTTGTGTCTACAGCGATGCCAGCTGGCCAGTCCAAGGTTTGGAGAGTATCACCTTTGTAAGTTGGTTTCAATGAAAATACCACTTAAATTTGTAATTTTGTTGGAATTTGCTGTGATCCATTGACTGAAGTTCCCCTTTTTTCTCTGCAACATGTTGAAGGATACCCAGCTGCATATATTAGCTAATCCGGATGAGCATGAAGTTATCCAGCAAGTTCAGGTAACTTTGCATTTTGCAAAACATAAGTCGCCAAACCAAATTCTGCTTTTAACTGTATATTTTGGGTGCATTTTCTTGACAACTTATATTTTTGCAAGTGAGTACCTGCTTACAATAGAATTTGGATGCCAAATTTACCAAGCATAATCTTTTCTTTTTTATTTATTTATTGGTACTGAGGTGTCCGGATGAAAGCCCGACTAATCCCCATGGGTAATTTACCAAGTATAATCTTATCAGCTCTTATAGGAAAAATCATGGATAATTTTGGTATATGTCTTCCTGTGGTCGTTGTTGTTGTCATGAACTACATGGTACATCTGTCAATTTTTATTTTTTGTGACAGTTTTTAAAAGGGACTCTGAAGATACTTAATGTCATTTGTGCATGGCCGAAATGGGCTTCATTTTCATGTTCAATCCTTTTTCTTACTCATGCCATATGGATTATCGCATGATGGTTTATGGAGCATCGTGTTCTCTAATGTGTTTGACATGGTTCATCTCCTAGTAACGGAGCATTATCCAAAAGGAATTTTAAGCCAATTTGGATAACTTTGTTAAAACTTTGTCCAAGATAAGTTGTGCCATCAAAACAAGATGTATGAGGCCACTCAATAATGTCTATTTAAGCTTAAATGTTTTACCTTTGGCAGGCCGCAGGAGGTGGTAATTTTTACTGTTGGTGGGACAACCTATGAGGAGTCACGTTTTGTTGCTCTACAAAATGCTACCAATTCTGGAATTCGCTTCATACTTGGTGGTTCGATGGTTCTCAATTCTAAGAGGTCTGTTTGCGAGCCATATTGTGCTTTTTACATAGATAAAATTCAGAGAGGCTGAACAAAAAATTGCTATCACTAGAAATGACAATTTAATTCAAGTAGGGTCTGGGTTTGGTTTGATTGGGATATGGGGCAGTCTGTTGCTTATAGGATTCTCTTCAACCATTACCATAAGCCGTGTGCCCACACAATTTAGTGTTTTTTTTTTTTTTTTGTTCTTTTTTTTCTTTTTCCCCTGACAGTGGGTTCCATAAAAAAATAATAATAATAATACTCACAAGACTAGCACTAGTTTCATTTGATTTGAAGTATTAATCCTACCAGACTAGCACCTCTTAGAAGATTTGTAGAGAAGTGGATGGATTCGTCTTCATATTTGTTTTTATTTTTGTTTGATTGGAATTAGAGTAAAGAGCGGAGTTTGAGGAGGTAAGGCTTAAACAGAGTGAATAAGAGGATTAAGCATACATTCGAGCCAGATTTTGTATAGCGATTCCAGTTTTCCCTTTCTGTATTTGTTGTACTCCGGACTTTGGTTCCGTGGAGTTGGTGGTTGTATACTTTGTTATCATCCTTTAATTCCTTATGTTTGAGTTTTAGGATGTGTTGGGCGTATTTCGGACAGGTAGGTTGAGATTTGGTCTCAAGTGTAGTTGCCCAGGTTTTTGGTGTTACGCTCGAGCGGGTCATTCTGCGCTCGAGCGAAGTTTGGTTTTTGGTTGTCCGCTCGAGCGGGCCTTCTTGCGCTCGAGCGGGGTTTACACACTCCCAGTATTTCGTGCCTCTGCAAAACTTCTGCAGGTGTGTTTTTCACGCTCGAGCGGGTTTCTTTACGCTCGAGCAGGTCGCGCTCGAGCGGGCATGTTGGCGCTCGAGTGGGTAGTGCTTTGTCTGTGAGAGTTCTGGGAGGGGGAAATCTACGCTTGAGCGGACTGGTTTTCGCGCTCGAGCGGATGTACTTTATTCTTGTGTCTTGGCGCTCGAGCGGACCTTCTTGAGCTCGAGCGGACCCAGTTTTTCGTTCTTGACGCTCGAGCGTCCTGTTCTACGCTCGAGCGGACCTGTCGTATATCAGATGGCAGCTGGGCATTTTTGAATCACTTTTTACACTCACACTCTCTCTCTTACTTTCTAAAAACCGATTTTGAGAGCTCCTCTCTCTAGAAAATACCTTCTCTCTAGGGTTTGATCTAATTAGAGTGTCCCACTCCCTTGGTGCCTTTGTAAAAAGTGTGTTGATCGTCGAGGGCTACGTTTTGATCTGAGAAATTGTTGGTTTGAAGTACTTTGAATTTCTTCATCTTCTCCATTTAAGCTCTAACTTCAAGGTAGGGATATCCTACTCCATCTTATGAGCTTTGTCTTTGAATTTTGGTATTTCGATATGTTGGGGGTTGTTGGGTAATTTTGAGAAAGTTTAGGGCCTTTGTGTAATTTTCAAAAGATGGGTTTTCAAACATATAAACTCTTATGTATATAATACATTGGAAAATGGACTTGGTGTTGGATTGTTGATGAAAAAGGAACCTTAGGGTTGGTATTGTGAATTTGGAAAAAAGCTCTAATTGCATGATAAATTAATTGGTATAATTAATTTTGGGAAATGAGAAGTTGAATAGGAAATATTCAAATTGGAATAGTATGGGATTAAAGGGTGTAGTTGGATTAATTTATCGCTCACCTAAGCAAATGTTGATATTTTATCAATTTGGTACATTTATTTCCTGTTTAGAAATAAATGTTTTGGGCTATCGGTGGAGGATAGTCTTGATTGTTGTAGACAATGCATGTTGATTAGGCAAACTAAAACTAATCAATGGAATGTGTTATCGAGTATGACTGTTGAAAAATACATTAACTTTATGTATTGATTGATTATGTATATAATCTGTGTTTATATACATTGTGTTGTGTGGGAGGAGATAGGGGATGTACTCCACAGTTTAGGGGGAGATAGGGGATGGACCTCTAAATCGGAATTTGTGTGACATTGATACAACACTACAATGTGTATCATGGTGAAGTATGGAAGTGTTTGTTTGATTTGATATAGCACTAAAATGTATATCATTATCAATTGTGAAGTATAGAAGTGTTTCTATGTTAGATTGATACAGCACCAAAATGTGTATCACTTTTGAAGTAAGGAAGTGGTTTATGTGTTATTGATACAACACCAAAATGTGTATCCGTCATGAATCTCGATAGTGTTTTAGTAATGAGTTATAATCTCATTAAATTATTTGGCCAGGTTCTGAGCCTTGTTTTCAAATTCAAAGTTGAATAAGAAATGGAAAGTGAAATGTAACATGGCTATGATTGTCATGAAACTGTAAAATGGCATGAGTTGGAATATAAGTATGGACCATCTGTTGAATGCTATTATTTTAGTCATTGTTTATAGTTGGTTTAGTATATTTCTACTGGGCTGTGGCTCACCCTATATGGGACATCATTTTCAGGTACATGTAGCATGCCACCTCCAAGGACGTAGCTTGGGAGGCTTAGTGGCTGGGACTCCTTTTGTTGTTTTGTTGTATTACATGTATATCAAGCCAAGGGCTTTCTTTGTATAGAGTTAGCACTCTCTTTTTGTAACCAAGTGTTGACTTGGAAAGTTGTAAGCCCATAGGGCATTTACTTTTATTGTCAACATGTAATACATTTTGTAATGATTACTCTGATGGAATATATTTATGCTTCATTCTCTTATGTCTAAGCATGCTATTGTTGGATGATTTATGGGTTTTTTTCGAGAGCGTTACAACTTGGTATCAGAATGTACCGGGTTCAAATACTTTGGATACGTGGGAAGTGATTAGTATCACAATGGGTTTGTCTCACTTGTTAGAGACTTATGTGTAATGTTATGTGCTTATGTGATAACATGTTTATGTGACTACTTGGGTATGGGATTTAGTTTCTAAGATGTTGATTGGATCCTTGGGTTTCTGTGAGTCTTGTTGGAAAAGCACTTGATCAATGCTGTTTCTAACCGGAACTCTAGTAACGCCTCGGGACTATCATTATCCGGAAATGAAATTCGTAAGTGCTTATGTGTTTATGTGCTTACGTGGAGTGAATTACGGTTGTCCATGCATTAGGACGCGAGTGTTATAGCTTCGGCACATTTGTGAGTGTGCTAACGTTCTCCGTTACCTTTATTAGGATGTCAGGACGAGGACGAGGAGGTAGACGTGGTAGGCGTGGTAGGCAGGAGATGCCTTTACCGGATGATATTCCAGCACAGCAGGAGGGGGTTGGTCAGGCCAATGTGGCCGAGCCAGCAGGACAGGAGGCTATGGGCGCTTTAGCCCGTGGGATAGCCGATGCTTTGAGGGAGTTTATAGGAATTCTCCGAGTTGAGAATCCAGTTCAGGCTCAAGTGCAGGCCCCGGTTGTTGATGCAGGGCCTTCTTTCTTGAAGAGGGAGTTCTTCCGGTCTAATCCGGACGAGTTTATTGGGAATCCGAAGGAGTCACTTAAGGCTGACAAGTGGTTGGAGCAGATGAGTAAGACGTTCGAGATGCTTGGCATCGAGGACGGAGCATTGAAAGTGACCTTGGCATCTTTCTAGCTTAAGGGGGATGCGGGTCAGTGGTGGAAGTACACGAAGGGTCGTATTGGTGGCACGTGGGAGGCCTTTTTAGATGCTTTCTAGGAGAAGTATTTATCTCCAGCTGTCAGAGAGAAGCTGAGAGACCAGTTCTGCCAGCTTTTGCAGTTGAGTTCTTCAGTGGCCGAGTTTGAGGCTGCTTTTACTAGCTTGTCCAGGTTTGCACCTGAGCTTGTGGCGTCCGAGGAACGTCGGCGTATCGAGTTTGAGAGGAGGTTGAGGCGTGGACTCAAGATGAGGGTTGTCGGGTCTATGATTTGAGATTATGGGCGTCTAGTTGATGCTGCAGCCCATATGGAGATCATGATGCAGGAGGAGGAAGGGGGACAGAGGGGCTCCAAGAGGAGTCAGGATGGTCAGGGAGATGGCAAGAGACAGAGGGGTTCTAATCCCCAGCAGTCTCAGGGTGGTTTTGTTAGATCGACCTTTCCAGTGCCTAGTGCGGGCTCGGGGAGAGGCAATCAGGGGATATCACCTGTTTCAAGTGTGGTCAGTTGGGCCACAAGTCTTTGGTTTGCCCGCAGAAGGGAGGGGGTTAGCGAGCTGCTTCTTCTTCGGCTCGACCTCAGGGCCAGAGTCAGGGCAGGGGTCAGCCACTGTCATGCTATCAGTGTGGTCAGCCTGGGCACCTGAAGAGGTTTTGTCCACAGTTGAGTGCCACATCAGGAGCGTTTGGTTCTAGGCAGACGTAGGGTTTTCAGCCGGCTCAGTCTGTGCAGGCCTTGAGGGCCAATCCGGGAGCTTCGTCATCCCAGTCTGTGTAGCAGTTTTATGCTCCTAGGGGTGAGCAAGTAGATCAGGGGCCTACAGGGCGCGTGTATGCTGTTACTGCGCAGGACCTAGTACCGGCTCCATCAGTTGTGAGAGGTACCTTTCTGTTTTGCAACTCGGTTGCTAGTGTATTGATCGATACGGGTGCATCTCATTCTTTTGTATCTGCTGCATTTGCATTTGTTTTGGAATTGGAGTTGGCACAGTTAGCATCTCCTATATGTGTTGTATCACCTGTTGGGGGTGAATTGATTTTGAAACACGGATGTAGAGGTTGTGATATAGAGGTCGCCGATCGTCGGCTTCCGTTTCCTTTTGTGGTTATACCTATGACGGGTTTTGATGTTATTTTGGGTATGAACTGGCTATCGTCATACCGGGCTGTTATCGATTCCTACCGCCAGAGGGTCACAATATGTACCTTGAGCGGGGAGTGTTTCCATTTCTTGGGGGATCGGGTTGGTAGTGTGTTACCACCGGTGTATGATCCGCGAGGGCGGAGTAAGCTTAGTGGTCTTCTCGCTAGCTTCATGAGTGGTGAGTGTGACAAGACCCAGATTGTATTACCGAGAGTGGTTTATGAGTATTTGGATGTTTTTCCCGAGGATCTCGTTAGTTTGCCACCTCACTGAGAGATCGAGTTCTCTATTAATTTAGTACCCGGCACATCGCCGATTTCTATGGCACCCTATCATTTTGCCCCAGCTGAGTTGAGTGAGTTGAAGATTCAGCTCCAGGAATTGTTAGATAAGGGCTTCATTCGCCCTAGTGTTTCGCCGTGGGGAGCACCGGCCCTCTTTGCTAAAAAGAAAGATGGTGCCTTGAGACTCTATATCGACTACCGAAAGTTGAATTGGGCTACAGTCAAGAATAAGTACCCTATGCCCCGTATAGATGAATTGTTTGACCAGTTGAAGGGGTCCCGTTGTTTCTCTAAGATAGACTTGAGATCGGGTTACCACCAGTTGAGGGTCAGGGAGGAGAATATTCCTAAGACGGCATTCCACACGCGGTATGGCCATTATGAGTTTCTGGTGATGCCATTTGGGCTCACCAATGCACCGGCAGTCTTTATGGATTTGATGAACCGGATTTTCCAGGAATTCTTAGATCGCTTTGTGGTCGTTTTCGTGGACGACATTCTTATTTATTCACCTTTAGAGGAGGAGCACGAGGAACACTTGAGAGTGGTGCTTGAATTGCTTAGAGCCCATAGGTTGTATGCCAAGTTTGGGAAATGTGAGTACTGGCTAGGAGAAATCAAGTTCTTAGGCCATGTGGTATCCGGGAAAGGGGTGTCTATAGATACATCCAAGGTAGAGGCAGTGCAAGACTGGGCACAGCCTAAGAGTGCTTTTGAGATCCGCAGTTTTCTGGGATTAGCTGGGTATTATCGCCGATTTGTGAAAGATTTCTCCAGACTAGCTTCGCCATTGACTAGATTGACGCGGAAAGGGGTCAAATTCGTATGGAGTGAGACTTGTGAAAAGTCGTTCCAAGAGCTGAAAATTATATTGACCACCGTTCCTGTTTTGATTATTCCGGAGAGAGGTTGGGTTATGAGTTTATTGTGATGCCTTATGAGAGGGTTTGGGTTGTGTGTTGATGCAAGAGGGGAAAGTGGTAGCCTATGGCTCACGTCAGTTAAAAATTCACGAGAAGAATTACCCTACACATGACCTAGAACTAGCAGCCGTGATTTTTGCCTTGAAGATTTGGAGGCACTACCTTTATGGTGAGAGGTTCGAGGTGTTCTCGGACCATAAGAGTTTGAAGTATCTGTTTACGCAGAGAGACTTGAATATTAGGTAGAGAAGGTGGACGGAGTTCATTGAGGACTACGATTTTGAGTTGCACTATCACCCGGGAAAGGCCAATGTTGTGGTCGATGCCCTTAGTAGGAAATCCATTAGTGATGTAGCTTGTATAGCTATCCGGGAATGGGAGATGTTGGGGGCACTTGGAGAGTTTGATTTGCTTCTGGGCGAATCCGTTGAGGCTGCGGCCTTGTCTTCTGTTGTTGCGCAGCCTACACTAGTGAGTCGAGTGTTAGAGGCACAGGGGGGTGACCTTGAGGTAGAATCCCTCCGGGAGAAGATCTCCAGTGGGAAGGTTGAGAAGGGTTTGTCTGTGTATCCCGACCAGAGTGTGAGATACCGAGACCGTTTGTTTGTACCGGAGTCCTGCCGAGAGGAGGTACTCCGAGAGTTTCACCATTCACGTCTTGCGGTGCACCCGGGAGGCACCAAGATGTATCGAGATTTGGTCGCCAGTTTTGATGGCGAGGTATAAGAAGGATGTGGCAATTTTCGTGTCTAAGTGCCTTACTTGTCAGCAAGTGAAGGCGAGCATCAGAGGCCAGCGGGTTTGTTCAACCCTTGCCTATTGCCGAGTGGAAGTGGGAGCATGTCACTATAGACTTCGTTGTAGGTCTTCCGAGGACTCAGCGGGGTAGCGATGCTATTTGGGTGGTTGTAGACCGGTTGACTAAGTCGGCACACTTTATTCCCTATGTGCGTGAGAGATTCGGTAGATCATCTTGCCGATTTGTATATTCGGGACATAGTGAGGTTGCATGGGGTCCCAGTGACGATCGTCTCAGATAGAGACCCTCGTTTTACTACTAGATTGTGGCAGAGTTTGCAGGGTGCCTTGGGCATCAAGTTGACCTTTAGTACGGCTTATCATCCTCAGACTGACGGGCAGTCCGAGCGTACTATCCAGATCCTTGAGGATATGCTTCGAGGTTGTGTCCTTGACTTTAGTGGGACGTGGGAGAGGCACTTGCCCTTGGTGGAGTTTGTCTACAACAATAGTTTTCAGTCGAGCATCGGTATGGCACCGTTTGAGGCCTTGTATGGCCGACCGTGTATGTCTCCGGTTTGTTGGGCCGAGGTGGGTGATGCACCTTTGTTGGGCCCGGAGTTAGTGAGAGAAACGACGGAGAAAGTTGAGCTTATCCGTAAGAGGCTTGTTACAGCCCAGAGTCGCCAAAAGAGTTATGCCGACCGTAGGAGGAGGCCTTTGGCATTTGAGACGGGTGATCATGTTTTCTTGAAAATATCACCGAGGCGAAGTTTGATGAGGTTTGGGAAGAGTGGGAAGTTATCCCCTCGGTTTATCGGTCCCTTTGAGATCCTTGAGAGGATTGGGGAGGTTACTTATCGTTTGGCTTTGCCACTGCAGTTGTCCGGGGTTCATGACGTCTTTTATGTTAGTATGCTTCGGAAGTACGAGCCGGATCCATCGCACGTGTTGGATTGGACCGACTTAGAGGTAGATGAGGATGCCTCGTATGAGGAGAGACCGGTTCGGGTCTTGGATAGGCGGGATCAAGTCTTGCGAGGCAAGACCATTCTCTTGGTAAAAGTTTTGTGGAAGCATCACGGAGTGGAAGAAGCCACTTGGGAACGTGAGTTAGAAGTCCGTAAGAAATATCTGGACTTATTTGTTGATGTGTAACCATGCATTGGTAATTTTGTAATATTGTTGAACTTTAAGAACATTATATATGTCTTTAAGTTGTAAAACATTGTATATGTTTTGGTTTATGGAAGTATGTTTTGAAACTTGCTTCAAAATAGAAATATATCATGAATACTGAATATGATGTACAATTGTGGAACGTGGTATTGAAATTTGTGGAATTTCAGGGAATGCATATCTATAATGCATGTTGTGAGAAATGTTGTAATTTGCCTCTTGAAAAGAGATGAGATGACCGGTAATGGGTCGAGTTGTTAAATTTCGCATTGTAATAATGTTGGGAAGTGAGAAAATCTTGTTTTTGAAAAACTTGTACTTAATTTCGGGGACGAAATTCTTTAAGGGGGGAAGGTTATAGCGATTCTAGTTTTCCCTTTCTGTATTTGTTGTACTCCGGACTTTGGTTCCGTGGAGTTGGTGGTTGTATACTTTATTATCATCCTTTAATTCCTTATGTTTGAGTTTTAGGATGTGTTGGGCGTATTTCGGACAAGTAGGTTGAGATTTGGTCTCAAGTGTAGTTGCCCAGGTTTTTGGTGTTACGCTCGAGCGGGTCATTCTGCACTCGAGCGGAGTTTGGTTTTTGGTTGTCCGCTCGAGCGGGCCTTCTTGCGCTCGAGCAGGGTTTACACACTCCCAATATTTCGTGCCTCTGCAAAACTTCTGCAGGTGTGTTTTTTACGCTTGAGCGGGTTTCTTTACGCTCGAACAGGTCGCGCTCGAGCGGGCATGTTGGCGCTCGAGCGGGTAGTGCTTTGTCTGTGAGAGTTCTGGGAGGGGGAAATCTACGCTCGAGCGGACTGGTTTTCGCGCTCGAGTGGATGTACTTTATTCTTGTGTCTTGGCGCTCGAGCGGAGCTTCTTGAGCTCGAGCGGACCCAATTTTTCATTCTTGACGCTCGAGCGTCCTGTTCTACGCTCGAGCGGACCTGTCGTATATCAGATGGCAGCTGGGCATTTTTGAATCACTTTTTACACTCACACTCTCTCTCTTACTTTCTAAAAATCGATTTTAAGAGCTCCTCTCTCTAGAAAATACCTTCTCTCTAGGGTTTGATCTAATTAGAGTGTCCCACTCCCTTGGTGCCTTTGTAAAAAGTGTGTTGATCGTCGAGGGCTACGTTTTGATCCGAGAAATTGTTGGTTTGGAGCACTTTGAATTTCTTCATCTTCTCCATTTAAGCTCTAACTTCGAGGTAGGGATATCCTACTCCATCTATGAGCTTTGTCTTTGAATTTTGGTATGTCGATATGTTGGGGGTTGTTGGGTAATTTTGAGAAAGTTTGGGGCCTTTGTGTAATTTTCAAAAGATGGGTTTTCAAACATATAAACTCTTATGTATGTAATACATTGAAAAATGGACTTGGTGTTGGATTGTTGATGAAAAAGGAACCTTAGGGTTGGTATTGTGAATTTGGGAAAAAGCCCTAATTGCATGATAAATTAATTGGTATAATTAATTTTGGGAAATGAGAAGTTGAATAGGAAATATTCAAATTGGAATAGTATGGGATTAAAGGGTGTAGTTGGATTAATTTATCGCTCACCTAGGCAAATGTTGATATTTTATTCATTTGGTACATTTATTTCCTGTTTAGAAATAAATGTTTTGGGCTATCGGTGGAGGATAGTCTTGATTGTTGTAGACAATGCATGTTGATTAGGCAAACTAAAACTAATCAATGGAATGTGTCATCGAGTATGACTGTTGAAAAATACATTAACTTTATGTATTGATTGATTATGTATATGATCTGTGTTTATATACATTGTGTTGTGTGGGAGGAGATAGGGGATGTACTCCACAGTTTAGGGGGAGATAGGGGATGGACCTTTAAATCGGAATTTGTGTGACATTGATACAGCACTACAATGTGTATCATGGTGAAGTATGGAAGTGTTTGTTTGATTTGATATAGCACTAAAATGTATATCATTATCAATTGTGAAGTATAGAAGTGTTTCTATGTTAGATTGATACAGCACCAAAATGTGTATGTGAAGTAAGGAAGTGGTTTATGTGTTATTGATACAACACCAAAATGTGTATCCGTCATGAATCTCGATAGTGTTTTAGTAATGAGTTATAATCTCATTAAATTATTTGGCCAGGTTCTGAGCCTTGTTTTCAAATTCAAAGTTGAATAAGAAATGGAAAGTGAATGTAACATGGCTATGATTGTCATGAAACTGTAAAATGGCATGAGTTGGAATATAAGTATGGACCATCTGTTGAATGCTATTATTTTAGTCATTGTTTATAGTTGGCTTAGTATATTTCTACTAGGCTGTGACTCACCCTATATGGGACATCATTTTCAGGTACAGGTAGCATGCCACCTCCACGGACGTGGCTTGGGAGGCTTAGTGGCTGGGACTCCTTTTGTTGTTTTGTTGTATTACATGTATATCAAGCCAAGGGCTTTCTTTGTATAGAGTTAGCACTCTCTTTTTGTAACCAAGTGTTGACTTGGAAAGTTGTAAGCCCATAGGGCATTTACTTTTGTTGTCAACATGTAATACATTTTGTAATGATTACTCTGATGGAATATATTTATGCTTCATTCTCTTATGTCTAAGCATGCTATTGTTAGATGATTTATGGATTTTTTTTAGGGCGTTACATTTTGGGTCTGGATCTATGCTTCAATGGAAATTTTAGGCCTGGAAAAAAAAGGTGTGTAATTTCATTTGTTGAAGGACCATCATTCTTGTATACCTTACTGATGTATATTGTAATCATTTCAATTGTGATTTTTTAAATGAACATAGCTGACCCCAAAAACAATTTTTGTAATGGATAACTTTTTTTTGCAAAGTTTTACACATTGCATATAAGCAATTGGCTTCTGCACTTTTTGTTCATTGCTTAATAAATCGATATGAATGGTTGATCAAGACAACGGTATTTGTAGGCATTGCCCAGCTAGTGTCTTTCTCTGTTGTCATTGACTTATATTTGTGTAAGTGTTTAGAGGATAATACCAAGTTTAACCATTTGTGATTTGGTAAAGCACATGGTATTGCTTATTGGTATGCAATATTTTTTTTTTTTTTTTGTGTTTTTGGGTCTTCGTGCCTCCATTAATAAATGGATTGTGCTAGGAATATAGAAAGTTCCAAACAGAGAGTTGCCGTTTGGCAAATGATTTTTATTTCAGTTGGTTTTTAGTTAGTTTTTTGATTTTTTAGTTTGTTTGGTCCACAAAATTAAGACGGGGTGATTCAAGTGGAGGAGCGCGTTTAGAGTACTGTGCGATAAGCGAATACCCATTAGACTAAAAAGAAAGTTCTATAAAGCAGTTATTAGACTAGCGATGTTGTATGGGACAGAATGTTAGGCAATTAAGAAATAACATATAGATAAGATGAGTGTTGCTGAAATGAGAATACTAAGGTAGATGTGTGGCAAGACTAAAAAAGACAGAGGTAGGAATGAGTATATTTGAGAATGGACAGGAGTAATATTGATAGAAGATAAGTTGAGAGGGAATAGATTGAGATGGTTTGGTTATATATAATGGAGACCAATAGAGACAGTAGTGAAGAAATGCAATACAGTGATGGTAGATGGTAGTATTAGCGGAAGGAATAGACCTAAATTGATGTGGACTAATATAGTAAATAGAGATATGAATCTTCTTAATTTGACTAATGAAATGACCTTGGATATAGTCGAGTAAAGAAGAAGGATTTATGCAGCCGACCCCATTTGATGAGATTTAAGGTTTGGTTTGGTTTGATTTAGTTTTTTAGTTTTTTTCACGTTTGTGAGAGAAAAAGTAAGATGATTATGATTTGGATGTGATATTTTGTTTTAGTCTCGTTTGGGAACAAACTATTTTGTAACTTTTTAACTTTTTATGAAAAGATGTGTAGAAAAGTAAAAAGAGTGACATGAATAGTGATTTTTTAGCTTTTGGGTTAAAATTAAAAGTTGCCAAACAAGGCAAGCTTATCTTATCTTTTGTGTTATTTTAGCCAAAAAGCTAAAACCAAACGAGTCCAGAATATGCAAATATAAGATAAAAATTGTTCGCATTTATAATTTCTAACTATAGATGCAAACATGTGTCACATTTGTGTATCCTATATTCGAAACTTTCTGTGTTTCTCGACTTTTCCTTAATAAATTCAAGGTTGCAAATGTCTATTCAAGATAATCAAACTTATAACTGCAGGTCTCGTTTGATTATCCTTTGAAATTGTAATTCTAATAAAAAAAATTCAATTTTTTTTTTAAATTCATAACCAAACAAACAACTTAAAACTTGATTCAAAAACTATTTTAAAATTCATAACCAAACACATAACTCAAAATTCAATTCAAAACTCATAACCAAACTTTCTTCAAAACTCTATTTTTTTTTAAAAAAAAAATTCAAAAAACTATTTTTTATTTTTTTTAAAATTATTTTTAGAATCATGATTTGACTGTGGAGTTATATTTTGAGTTATGAGTTTTGAAAAATGAAAATTTGTTTGATTAAAAGTTTTGAAAAGAGTTTTGAGTTGTATTTTTTTAATGTGCTCTGTTTTTCATTCAATTATGCGCTATATATTTTTTAAATATTTGAGTTGTATTTTTTAAATATTTAAAAATTTTAAAAAATTATATTTTATTTTATTTAAAAAATATTTTTTTAATATTTTCTTTTTAAATTTTTTTAAATATTTTAAATTTTAATTTTTTTTTACTTTTCTCAAATATTTATTTATTTTTAAACTTAAAAAAATTGGATCACCATATATATCTAAATCATAACAAATTATTTGACTAATACTTTAAAAAATAACAAATTTTATTTTTTGAAAAAATAAAAAAATATATATTTGAAAATAATATTTTTTCAAAAAATAAAGAATAAAAAATAATTTTAAAGAACAAAATAAAATTTATTTTTTTTGAATTGTTTTTTAATAGAATTTTGAAAAGAGTTTTTCAATTGAGTTATGAGTTATGAGTTTGGTTATGAGTTTTGAAAATAGTTTTTGAATTGAGTTTTGAGTTATGTGTTTGATTATGATTTGAGTGTGGAATTGTGTTTTGAATTTAAAATATTAAATAAAATATTTAAAATTAAAAAATTAAAATTTTTTTAAAATAAATAAATAAAATTTTCTTAAATATTAAAAAAAATAAAGGGAAAATTATTTATAAGTCCTATTAGGGAGACTTATGCTACATATGGTCCTACTAAAAAATTTATGTTTCCATAAGTCCTGTGAAAAGTTTGTTGACACATTTACCCTCAATATTAGTTGTTAATATCATAAATAATAGTAAAACCATATATAGGAAATTGAATGTTACCATAGATCATATCTATATAAACGTAACGTAACGTGACACCTACATAAACGTAACGTGACACCTATGATCTATGGTAACATGCAATTTATGATCTATGGTAACATGTAATTTCCTATAGGAAATTGCATGTTACCATAGATCATATCTACATAAACGTAATGTAACGTGACACCTACATAAATGTAACGTGACACCTATGATCTATGGCAACATTTAATTTAGGAAATTGAATGTTGTCATAGATCATATCTACATAAACGTAACGTAACGTGACACCTACATAAACGTAACGTGATACCTATGATCTATGGCAACATTCAATTTCGTATATAGGAAATTGAATGTTACCATAGATCATATTTATATGAAACGTAACGTGACACCAACATAAACCAGTAATATTTTCCCATTCAATTTTAAAAAATAAAAACTCATTAAGTTTGCGAAACGTAACGTGACATGTTACGTTATGTTTATGTAGGTGTCACGTTACGTTTATGTAGGTGTCACATTACGTTACGTTTATATAGGTGTCACGTTACGTTACGTTTATGTAGGTGTCATGTTACGTTACGTTTATGTAGGATCTTGTGGAATACATTCCTATCTAAATAGGACTTGAGACTCTATAAGAAATTACACAGGACTTAGCTTACCAAGAGTGTCTGAAAAATGACTTATAAATAAGTCTCCCAAAAATAAATCACAAAATATAACTGAAAATTCTTTTCAAAACTCATAACCAAATAAATTTTCTCTTTTCAAAACTCAATTCACAACTATACACTTAAATCACAACTCTACACTCAAATCATGATTTTAAAACTAAACCAAATATATATATATATATATACATAAATCTAGAATAAATTATATTGAGCTCTTTTCGGAATTAAAAAAAATAATAGTAAGTCCAAGATACAAATTGATATTAAAGTAGTACTGTGAATGGCACCCAATGATATTGAATTTCCCCTTATAAAAATTGAACTTACAACTTCATATCATAAATTGGTGTTACACAGTTATTAGGTCAAAGACAATATTATTTTTATTCACATGACTACCGAATTAGTGATGAGAAATGGATTAATGTCACTACAAGAAAAAGCACATTTGCTGACTAATTTTGGCGACTAAAACATTTTTAGTCGCCAAAAGTATATTTTTTGGCGACTAAAATTGATTTTGGTCGGCATTGGTTCTATATTTACCTACTAAAATCTTTTAGTCGGCAAATATTTTCAATTAGCGACTAAATTTTAAATTAATTGGCAAAAATTAGCCTTTTCAGCGACTAAATAGTATATTAGTCGCTGTTGGTGTACAATTTAGGTTAAAAAATTAAAATTAAATCTGTAATATACACTTTTTCCTGACTAAAATACTGATTAGTCGCTAAATTGGCTTTACTGACCAAAAATTTCGTCGCTAAAGGATGATCATGCATTCATTTCCCGACTAAAAATAATTTAGTCGCTGTTAGTATACAATTTAGGCTAAAAAAAAAAAATTTAACCTGTAATATTTATTTTTCCCGACTAAAATAGTACTTAGTTGCGAAATATGACTTTTAGCGACCAAAACTTTCATCGCTGTTGAGTGATAATTCATTCCTTTCCCGACTAAGTAGAAAATTATTCGGTAAAGGTTGAAATTTCAACTCGCTCGCTACTTCATTAATTCGGACCCGTGCGTTTATCTATAGGCAACAGTATCACACACAAGTGAACAACAGTGTATCACACACACCTCACCAAATCTCACAGAACTCAGCCTCCCTCACCGTATTCTACTGTACGGGTGACATTGCGATGGCCACCGCTACCGCTACCGCCAGCGGCGCCAATCACCACCGTTGCAGCCCTTGAATCACAGGTTCTCTCTCTCTCTCTCTCTCTCTCTCTCTCTCTCTCTCTCGCTTTCGCGCTCTACTTCTCAGTCCGTCTGTGCGTCTCTCGCTCTCTCGCTCGAGCTCTCTGACACAGTCTATCTATGTATCTGTTTTTCTCTGTCTCTTTCCATCTCTTTCTCTCTCTCTGTCTCCCCCTTTCAGTGTTTTCCCCCATTTTTGAAATCGATTCTGTTTAATGTGTGTGAATGATGTAATTTCTTTTGATTGGGTATTTTGAAAGAAATTACTAAAATTTATTGGGTATTTAATTTTCTTTTGATTATTGATAGAAATTGGTTTGGATTGAATAATTGGAACTTTTGTTTGGGAATTTGAATTGAATTCTTTTTATTGGGAATAAAAAAAATTGTCTTTGGCATTTTATTTTCTTTTGATTATTCATATAAATTGGTCTACATTGAATAATTGAAACTTTTGTTTGGGAATTTAAATTGATTGAATGCTAGAATTGTGAATTCTTTTGATTTGGTATTTTAATTTAATTTAATTTAATTTTTTTAACAACAAAAGAGATGGGGTTTAACAACTCGAAAAGCATAAGATGCATACCATACTCGGAATTTAGCCTCAACCCCCCCCCCCCCAAACACACACACACAAAATCACTCTTTAATGCTCCTTTATTCTATTCCTGAACCAAACAAATGTAGGACTGGGTACATTTACTCTTAGGATTCCTTGTCTTGATGCCAATTGCCTCACGGTTTAACAATACCGTATTGTCTCGTCTTGGGAACAAATGGTCCCATGTATTCAACATTACTTGTACTTATCTTAAAACCTCTTGATTTACAATTTTTTTTCCCCAAAAGGTTTTGGGCATTCATAAATGCCATGTTTATGCTAGAACTGGTACATAATTGTGCACCAATATACTATGCTGTCCCATTTCTCTTCTGGGTTCACAAAGTTATGGAATTCTCATTTAAGGTAATATACCTTTTTAAGTTGGGATTTTGTGGTTTTGATTATTGAGTTAAGATATTTTCAATGTAGTCTTGTGTACAACTCATCCTCCCTAACCAATTGAGGTGCTTATTGTTATCATTATGTTTCTCTACTTGTATTCATGTTGTTCTTATTTTTTGACTTTATTTTTATTTTTTTCTCTTATGGTTTGGTATGCATACTTATATATGGGCCAAGCCACCCTTTGGTAGTGCATACTAAAACAAACTTTGTTTAATTGTTATCTGGAAATCATATTATTTTCAGATCAACCGGGTTGAATTTGTTCATTCCAAGTCATTCTTGCATCGAGATATTAAGCTAGACAATTTCCTTATGGGTTTAGGGAGGCGTGCAAATCAGGTTTTGGATTGCACTTTTTTTTCTTTCATCCCTTGTTACTTGTTTCCATCATTTTTCTGGCTTTCGTATTGGAAGGGTTTGATATTGCACTGGCTCAGAACCTACCTGATATGATATGTCTAGTCATCCTGATTTACTTGCCTTTCTTCCTCCTCCACCTTGGGTTCTTTTATTATTACCCTTATTGGATTTAGTATAGCTAAATAAATAACTATTACCATCTTATTCTCTCTTTAAGTATGACTTCATCATATAAAATGCAAAGAAAATAAGAACTTTACGGGTACTGCAAGATATGAGAGCATGAATACTCACCTTGGCATTGGTATACTTATGAGTACAGAAGAGTTGTTAATAGAATTATCTTAGGACTGAAGTTCTTGGAATACGTGCAGACTGTAGAGGAGGCTATGACATCGATTGAATCAACATTTTTCTTTCGATTGACACATCATGCCTCATCATGCCATTGTTCAAATTGTTTGTTAGCCTCTAATTTATTTAGCCATGAATGATATTATGTTTCTTTTTTTATTGTTATTTTTATTTCAATGGATAGATTTAGTTTTCTTTTTCTTTCTATTTTCCCAATTATACCTTTTAGTTGCTGCCTTAAAAGGATAATAAATTGGATTTGTGTAGTCGAAAAAGGGCGCTTTGGGGGCAAAAATTCAAAACAGCCCCCGAACCACCGTGTGACTTTCACGGATAGCTTCCCCATGACAAATAGGATTTGTGACAACTGACGAAATGTAATTCGGACCTGTAGGTTGGAAGTTAGAGTTGAATATGTCTTAAACTTAGTCGAAAAAGGGCGTTTCGGGGGCAAAAAATCAAAACAGCCCCCGAACGACCGTGTGGCTCACACGGATATCTTCGCCATGACAACTAGGACTTGTGACAACTGACGGAACATAATTCGGACTCGTAGGTTGAGAGTTAGAGCCGAATACGTCCACGACTTAGTCGAAAAAGGGCGTTTCAAGGGCGAAACTTCCAAACAGCCCCCGAATCTCCGTGTGGCCGAAACGAACAGTTTCCCCATGCCAAATATGACTTGTGACAGCTGACGAAATGTTATTCTGACCTATAGGTTGGGATTTAGAGCCGAATACACCCAAAACTTAGTCGAAAAAGGGCGTTTCGGGGGTGAAAATTCAAAACAGCCCCCAAACCTCCGTGTGACCGACACGGGCAGCTTCCGCATGTGAAATAGGACTTGTGACAACTGACAGAATGTTATTCGAACCTATAAGTTGGGATTTAGAGCCGAATACGCCCAAAACTTAGTCGAAAAAGGGCGTTTCGGGAGCGAAAATTCAAAACAGCCCCCGAACCTTCGTGTGGCTGAAACGAGCAGTTTCCCCATGCCAAATATGACTTGTGACAACTGACGGAATGTTATTTGGACCTATAGGTTGGGATTTAGAGACGAATCGAAAAAGGGCGTTTCGGGGGCAAAAATTCAAAATAGCCCCCGAACCTCCGTGTGGCCGACACGGGCAGCTTCCCCATGCCAAATAGGACTTGTGACAACTGACGGAATGTTATTCGGACCTATAGGTTGGGATTTAGAACCGAATACGCCCAAAACTTAGTCGAAAAAGGCCGTTTCGAGGGCGAAAATGCAAAACAGCCCCCAAACCTCCGTGTGGCCGAAACGAACAGTTTTCCCATGCCAAATATGACTTGTGACAACTGACGGAATGTTATTCGCACCTATAGGTTGGGATTTAGAGCCGAATACGCCCAAAACTTAGTCGAAAAAGGGCGTTTCGGGGGTGAAAATTCAAAACAGCCCCCGAACCTCCGTGTGACCGACACGGGCAGCTTCCGCATGCTAAATAGGACTTGTGACAACTGACAGAATGTTATTCGAACCTATAGGTTGGGATTTAGAGTCGAATACGCCCAAAACTTAGTCGAAAAAGGGCGTTTCGGGGGCGAAAATTCAAAATAGACCCCGAACCTTCGTATGGCCGAAACGAACAATTTCCCCATGCCAAATATGACTTGTGACAACTGACGGAATGTTATTCGGACCTATAGGTTGGGATTTAGAGCTGAATACACCCAAAACTTAGTCGAAAAAGGGCGTTTTCGCCGACGGAATGTTATTCGGACCTATAGGTTGGGATTTAGAGCCGAATACGCCCAAAACTTAGTCGAAAAAGGGCGTTTCGGGGGCAAAAATTCCAAACAGCCCCGGAACCTTCGTGTGGTCAACACGGGCAGCTTCCCCATGCCAAATAGGACTTGTTACAACTGACGGAATGTTATTCGGACCTATAGGTTGGGATTTAGAGCCGAATACGCCCAAAACTTAGTCGAAAAAGGGCGTTTTAGGGGCGAAACTTCAAAACATCTCCCGAACCTCTGTCTGATTCTCACGGGCAGCTTTCCCATTACAAATAGGACTTGTGACAACTGACGGAATGTTTTAAACTTGCTAATTTTGTGAACGTACACACGCGTGTTATTATTTTTATCACATGTTCTAATATCCTTTCTGAAATGGCACTGACATACATTAATAAGCACCGATGGTTTTATATCCAATCTAATGATTCAAGTGCCTTTTGCAAACATATAATGAGGAAGTTGGTAAAAAGAATACTTTCTATTCACATTGGGCTTTGATATTGGTTTAGCCACAGAATTTGGATACATGTTGCTTACAAATAGAAGATTGTTACATTAGCTGTATGTTATAAATAAAAGATTTAGTAATGATTGTTCTGCCTTTAAGAATGTTCCTTATAACAAAACTTTTTAGAAAGACTGTACAATGACTGATAATTGATTCATCATGGAAGGTTGCTTCTCACTTATTTTTATTTGTCACTTGTTCCCAATTCATTTATGAAGTTGGCATTTTTAGGTCCAATTCTAATGTTTTTTGTAGATGACTTCGTTGCGTGGACTTGCAGAGATATTTTGATGTATGGAGAAGAAATTATACTTTTGTATAGAAGTAATATAATCCTTTTGTCGTCTCCAGCTTTTGTGCAGTTAACTATTCCTAATACAGAAAACTATTGGCAGCGAATAGATAATTATTGGCATGGTAGATAGATCACCTTTTGACGCCGTCCACTAAATTGATTTTTTGTCGTGGTACATAGATGTATTTTTGGCTTGGTACATACATCACCTTTTGTTGTGGTACAGATTACGATGGTAATTTATACCATGCCAAATGGTCATTTCACATGGTATAGTACATGTAATTTTTGTATATGGAGGGCTTTGCTTTTTGTATGATTGAATATGTTGTATGGAATTATTATTTTAGTTTGGACAATAGTTCGTTTGTATGTACTTGGACAATTAAAGTAACTTATTTTTTGTATACGGATGCAGATTGTGGAATGATTGATAATTTATGTATCATTTTATTTATATACATATTACAGGTTGAATGGAATACAGACAGGTTATGAACACATTATAATATTAGCAATAAAACATAATATCATGTTTTTGCCGACTAAACGTTTTGTAGCCAATAAAAAGGGGGAAAAAAAAAAACAAACATTTGGCTACAAAAAATTTAGTAGCCAAATAGAGAAGACTGTACTAAATCATTTTGGAAAGAAAAATTTATTAATGGATTACCTAGTCTATTTGCTCATAAAATTTGCGATGTTCTTAGTCAACCTACTGTGTTATAGAATATGATAATTTAACATATGGTGATATAATTAGTACTATTCAAAAAGAAGGATTAAAGATGTGTATTGATCTTAAACTTAGTCAAAAAGCTACTAAAGATAAACATAAAGCTAAATATGAATTAGGAAATTTCTGTGAACAATATGGATTACCTCCTGTTGCACCCTCTCGTAGGAAATCACATAAATACTCTAAACATAAAAATAAATCCAAATATTATAATAAATACAAAAAGCCTTATTCACCTTCCAAATCCAATGATATATTTTATACCAACCCAAGAAGAAACATCATAAATCTAAATCACATCCGAAATCTAATAAAGATATTACCTGCTATAATTGGGTCAAAAAGGTCATTATGCTAATAAATGTAAAGAAAAACAAAAACTAAAAGATAGAGTTAACCAACTCCAAATTAATGAAGAATCCAAAATTCAGTTATTTGAAATCTTTCAATTAAATCAATCTGATAATGATTCCTCTTCTGTTCCTCCATCTACATCTAATTCCCCTTCTAATAGTGATAATTCTGATTCTGATAATCAAATTACCTTAGGATGTAATGATGTTTGTTGTAAACCAGTTAAACAAATTTCTGTTCTTACCAAACATACTCGAGAAGAATCTGCTTTAATTGACTTAATTAGTAAATTAGATGATCCTATTTTAAAACAATAATATATTGATAAATTAAAAGCTTTACTACTTCAATCGGATACTAAACCTAAGTTTAATAAACCCATTATTAGTTTATCTAAGACCTTAGAAAAATTTAAAATAAAACTAAAGAAGTTACCCTTCAAGACTTACAATCTGAAATCAATCAAATTAAACAAATATCCGAGATCTCCAATCTAAAGATAACAAATTAGAAAATGAAATCATTAATCTCAAACTTAATCAAAATTTAAATAATTTCCAACCTAATCCAAAATCACCTCATGAATCTGAACATAATTCTGATCCTGATTCTGATCATACTAATCCAGCTAAACTCATATTTGATAATCGACCTCAATCTACTAACCTTGAAGATAAACGATTAAATTTACTCAATAAAATCTATATATGCAAAAATGGTATTCAAGAATTAAAATCATAGTTGACGATTTTGAATTAGAATTAGTTGCTTTAATTGATACTGGTGTTGATTTAAATTGCATTCAAGAAGGATTACTTCCCACTAAATATTATGAAAAATGTCAAGAGAAATTAACCTCTGCTAATGGTAGTAAAATGCATATTAAATACAAGTTACCTAAAGTGCATGTTTGTCAAAATAATATTTGTTTTAAAACCACATTTGTTTTAGTTAAAAATATGACTGATAGAATTATTTTAGGCACGCCATTCATATCTTTGTTATATCCTTTTACCACTTCTAGTGAAGGAATAACTACTCATGTTTTAGGACAACCTGTCACATTTAAATTCTTATTTCCACCTGAAATGTTAGAATTAAATCAATTACAAGATTGTTCTATTTCTCATACTATTAATAGATTAACCGACACATTAATTTTCTTAAAGAAGAAATTAATTATAAAAGAATTGATCAATAGTTAACTGACCCAGTTCTAATTTCTCAAATTAGTGATTTTAAATTAAAACTTGAATCAACTGTTTGTTCATTTTTACCTACTGCATTTTGGCATAGGAAAAAGCATGTAGTTACTTTACTATATATTAAGAATTTTAATGAACGACAAATACCTACTAAATCTCGACCTATTCAAATGAATCATGAACTATTAGAAATGTGTAAAAAAGAAATTAATGAATTATTAAAAAATAGAATTATCAGTCCTAGTAAATCTCCATGGTCTTGTCCTGCTTTTTATGTCAATAAAAATGTTGAATTAGAACGAGGTGTTTCTCGCTTAGTTATTAATTACAAACCATTAAATGTTGTTCTAGAATGGATTAGATATCCTATTCCCAATAAAAAAGATTTAATTAAACGACTTAGTCAAGCTCTTATTTTTAGTAAATTTGATTTAAAAAGTGGTTTCTGGCAAATTCAAATTCATCCTAAAGATAGATACAAAACTGCTTTTAATACACCTTTTGGTCAATATGAATGGAATGTCATGCCATTTGGTTTAAAAAATGCTCCTAGTGAATTTCAAAACATAATGAATGACATATTTAACCCATTTAGCCATTTTTCAATTGTTTACATTGATGATATATTAATTTTTTCAAAATCAATTAGTGAACATTGGAAACACTTAACTGCATTTTTTATACAATTAAAAGTCATGGTTTAGTCATCTCTGCTCCTAAAATTAAATTGTTTCAAACTAAAGTTAGGTTTTTAGGTTACGACATTCACCATAATACTATTCTTCCAATTAGTCGCTCTATTGAATTTGCTTCCAAGTTTCCTGATGAAATTCTTGATAAAACTCAATTACAAAGGTTCTTAGGTTCTCTAATTACATTGCTGAATTCTATAAAGATCTTCGAAAATCTGTCAACCTCTGTTTGATAGGTTAAAGGATAATCCTCCTACTTGGTCCTACTCATACTGCTGTAGTTCAACAAGTCAAACAATATGTTAAGTCTCTTCCTTGTCTTGGTATTCCTACTGAGAACTCATTCAAAATTATTCAAACCGATGCTTCTGATATTGGTTATGGTGGCATCCTACTTCAGAAAGTCACTCCTCAATCACCTGAACAAATTGTTCGTTATCATTCTGGTGTCTGGAATAAAGCACAATTAAATTATAGTACTATTAAAAAAGAGATTTTGTCTACTGTTTTATGTATTCAAAAATTTCAAGATGATATTTTAAACCAAAAATTTTTACTTCGTGTTGATTGCAAATCTGCTAAATATTTTTGGAAAAGGATGTTCAAAATCTTGCTAGTAAACAGATTTTTGCCCGTTGGCAATCTATTTTAAGTATTTTTTATTTTGATATTACCTATATGCCTGGTTGTCAAAATTCCCTGCCTGATTTCTCACACGGAATTTTTACAGGGGGTAAGGGATGAGTGCTACTCCACATATTCCATATTTAAAAACCCAAATTACCCATTACCAAACCCTGATCCACCAAGTTAACCACCGTATTAACCGTCTCAAATCAGCTCGACCAACTACTAAAAGAGCCCAATACATCAATTACCATCAGATTAAAGCCCGTCGTACTCTGCGACATGATTATTACAATCATTACATTATTACCAGAATTATTTAGATCTTCTCTCTGGTTGTTAATCTCTGTTACTAATCATTGTTTCTTGCTTCAACAGATGTCTCGCCCAAGGCCTTCTTCTAAGGCTTTGGTTCTTCTAGTCAACCTTTTGTTCCTCCTCCTTTGGAGTTAGTAGGACAATACCCTCAACCCATTCAAATGATCAACCGTTGCCAAATCCTTGGTAATATCCCCGGCCTAATTACTCCACTGCTTTGGCTACTGATCCTTTTGCTTCAAGCCAATCAGTCCCAGTTACTCCATTCCCTGCTAACCCAGTCAGGTCATCTCGATCTGATTATACCAAATCACACACTACTAATCTGTTCTATATAGAACCCAGTCACCCTAAAGGCCAAGTAATCCATGAATTGCTAAATCCCATTTTGGCTCTGGATGCCATTTCATCCTCTCACATCCAGAGAAAACACTCACCTATTACAAAGATATTTTGATCCATCATCAATCAGTCTTGATCAAACCGATTTATGATCGAACCTATGCTAGCAAGGTTCTGTATCATTCCATTTACATTCACAGTATTGTTTCCCAAGCTGAATGGGGTCCTCCTTATCAGCTTCGAGATTTACCTGGTCACTCTATTCAGTACAATTACCATGATTATGTTGATGCTTGGTTCAAGATCTTCTTGTACCAAAATGAAACTTTTAGTCACTCTTGGTTCATCTCCTTTGATCAGAAATTCAAATATGAATTACCTACCTGGTTTCTGAGATGGTGGACTCATTATGGTGCCATTTCAGACATCCTTCCTGGTGATCTCATTGAACTAGTTAACTATTTCTCCTCTGTTTACCCATTCACCACTCATCAAAGACAATTTCCATCTTTGTTAATTTTTATATCCAAATATAAACTCCCATGGATATTTAAATGGCATTATGGAATTGATGGCATAATCACCCGTCAACATTCAGTCAAATGGTGGCTAAGTACAATGTGCCCCGAATTTTTGAAATTGTTCAAGAAGAGTTCCCCATTGATCAATGTGCTCCAACTCCTTCTATGATCAAGGCCCAGCAAAATCCAACTGCTGCAATCAGCCAAGGAAGTCAGCCCAGTCTTCCTCCAATCAATCTTGGAAGCCCCTCTTCGTGGTTCCAAGCCCAAATCATCCAAGTCAAAATCCAAGGCTAAATCCAAAGTTCCTGCAGTTCCGGCCCAGCCCAAGGAACATTCACGCCCAAATCAAAGTCCAAAGCTAAGGCTAAGCCCATTTCACCTCCTGCTCAGCCCAAAGCTAAATCAAAGGTCAAGCCCAAGTTATCCAGAGATGAATTGCTCCAGTTAGCCCGCCAATTAACAGATCAAGCTGGAGAAGCTCAATCAACCGGTTCAGAAAATTCAGAAGACAGTTCAGACCAATCACAATCTTCTGAAGGATCAACTACTCAACCCATCTCATATGGCAGATCCGAGTTCCAAGATGCTCAGGACCCATATGCCTGATCAACATAGGATTCCCTGTAAATACAAAATAGCTTAAATCAATACTCTTTGAGAAAAGCTGCTATTTTGTATCTATATTGATTCCTATATTCACGTGTTCCACCAAAAGTGATGAATAGTAAAAGTTACTGTTCACTTTTACTATTCACCGTCACTATTCACTCAATCAACTTTTGTTAAAGCTGCATATTCGTGTAATCTCTCCCCGAAAGCAACCGACAGCTCTGCTCAGTCTTCAATGCTGCCAGCTGCCTTCATCAATCAACCAAGTCACATGCTGCATAGTTAGTTTTATTTTCCTATATATTGTAATCAATTGGAATCACTCGGCACTCTTGAATTTTCAGAAAAAAATAGCATTGTTCTAAGAAAACCAGAGAGCTCTGAGTGAGAATTACCTTCTCCCGTTTTGTAACCCAATTAAGATCCTTACAGTTGCTACAATTGTAATTGTAAGTTATTTTTTGTATTTATGTATTTATTTAAGTTTTATGTCCAAATGAATTTGGTTTAAGTGCTTTCCAATTCTGTTTATTTGAATCATCTTTGATTTTGTAATCCATGATTCTTCATCTGCTTGCTACTTCCGCGTGAATGGTATCAGAGCCATGTTATGTTGTATCCTGTTTCTAACTGCTTTGTTTCTTCCAATTAATCCTTTCTATTGTTTTCTTGATTAATCTGGTTTTCAGTTCGTCTTAATCACCCACGAGATCAGTCTGGGTCTATCCACCAGGTTTAAGTCACCCACTTTCAACCCCTGTCCAGAGTAAGTCCTTAGGGTTAGGTAGTGTTGGACATTTCGAATAGGGTCTGTACTCAAACCTCTTTGGTCTATGATAACCTGACTAGAATAGGGTCTGTATTAAGATATCTGTAAAACTGGTTAATTAACAAGAACAATGAATCGATTATTTAGAAGTAACTCATCAGCAGTTCTAGGTCAACTACGTTGTCCTCCATACCTAATCAAGGATTAGTAATAAATGAAGAAGATGTTGAAATACAAAATGATCAATTAATACAGGATGGAATATACCAAAATTGCAAATTAAAGAAATTTATAAAACTACTTTTTTACAGAATATTTTTAAAGTTGCATTACATGTTAAAATAATTGAACAAGTTTATGCTTTAGAAAAACCCCGAGAAACCTGTAGATTATTTGATGCTAAATTAATTAAAAGACATTTAAATAATGGTTACAATTTTATGCATATTGGTTTAATTCAAGTTGGTGTTAATCCATTAACCATATTGGTAAAAATACCTCTGTTTTATTATGTTTAAGAGATGCTCGTTTCCTCAATTACAATGATAGCTTAATAGGTATGATGGAAACTGGTCTTCATAAAGGTCCAGTACATTTTAATTGCTTTCCTGATTTTACACTAAATTTACGAGATCCACATATTTTAGATGCATTAACATTAAATATTCAAATACATGGTTCATTTACTAACATGAAAGAAAAAGTTTATAATATTGCTTTAATATATCGTGTTCATTATAAGTGCATGCAAACTAATCTAAATGTTCATGCTTTGCATAAAAGTCCTCGAGATAAAACCCTTCTAATTCAAAGTAGTGATACTCATGAATCACATATTAATGTCCCACAAATGATTGAATGGAAAAATATAGATTTACCGATCAATGGATTACTGTTAATGAAAATTACAAACATAATCAACAACAATCTTCAGAACAAGACATCCAAGATATTCAACAATACAATGATGGTTCTGTTAGCATTAAATTCAATCGTAGTCAATCCTCTAGACATAGTACATCTAGTGTCCCTACTGAAATTGAAACTGAAGACGAAATATTTAATACTCCTTTATTTAGAAAAAATAGTCGATTAATCTTGGACCAACCACTGGTCCTTCAACTCAACATAAGTTGAAAGGAATTGATAATTCTACAACTTCCCAAATTAGTAAACCTGTTTATTCTGCACACACACATTTCCCTGAAGAAGAAGTTGCTTCTACTAATTCTCCAACTCAAACTGATTTTGAAGAATTTACACCACCTGTCAACTCTCAATTAATGGCAATTAAAAAAGACTTTACTCCTAATCTTGAAATATTACTTATTGAGTTTAAATCAACACCCAATAGAGCTCAACGACATGCTTACTATGCTAAATATAATTCTGCTCAAATGTCTCAAATTTCTCGACAATGGTATGATTTTATGATTACATATGGTTTTGAATTACCTTTATTAGAATATGTTGAAAATATTACAAACAGCTTAATACAATCACAAAATATAAATGGAAAACTTCTGCCACTACTTCTGTTAGTTCTAGTCATCCTCCTTTAGAAAAAATACTTCTTCATCAACAAGGTTCTGAAATCCCTGCGTCACCTTTCAAATTACCTGGTAATGATAATGAAATTAAAAAAGTCATTGAACAAAATAATTATACTAATCAATGTTTAAGCACGATTGGTAAACAATTAGACAAAATAGAAGCTAATTTAGAAACTGTCCAAACTTCATCCTCTAAACAACCTTTAGATTCACCTTTACTTAACCTACCCACTAATCGTTCTAAAAGAACTAGTTTAGTAACTAATGATCATTCTACTGTCCAAGCTATTGAAAAATTATTCACTAATTATCTACAACTGATAATACTTCACCTTCTAAAGATAATGCTTCACCTTCTAAAGATAAAGGTCTTACTGTTCTAAATCAACAATTTGATATGGATCCAACTTCTACTCAATCTGACACTGATAATGACATAAATGAATTAGCTCAACAATTCCAATCTACTCATCTTACAAAAATTCATTATCCCAAAGTTAATCCTCAAACTACTAAAAATTGGTATACAAAACCTACACTTCCTGATCTTCAATTCGAAGAAACTAATCTCAATAATCAATTTTCTGTCTCTGCTAAACGATTATACGAATGGAATATAGATGGTCTTAGTGAAGATCAAATTCTCCAAAAATTAAATCATTTATCTATGGTTTCTAATAGTTATCTCTCCAATTACCCCCAATATTCTCAATCTGAAATTGTTACTCTAATTACTTCTGGGTTCATTGGTATGCTCAACTCTTGGTGGGAAAAATATTTAACTGAAACCCAACGTGAATCTATAATATATGCTAATCAAACCGATGATAATGGTTTACCTATTTTTGATGAAAATATTGGATGTTGCCACCCTGATGATATTAATGCCTTAATCTATACTATTGTTAGACATTTCATAGGTACACCCACTAATATTTATTCTCGCATACATGATCAACTTAGTAACCTTACTTGTCCAACCTTAAGTGATTTTCGCTGGTATAAAGATGTATTTACCTCTCGAGTAATGTTAAGAGAAGATTGTACTAAATCATTTTGGAAAGAAAAATTTATTAATGGATTACCTAGTCTATTTGCTCATAAATTTGGCTACTAAATTTTTTGTAGGCAAAAGAAAAACAACCATTTGGCTACTAAATGTTTTGTAGCCAAAAGAAAATCAAACCTTTGGCTACTAAAAGTTTTGTAGTCAAAAGAAAATCAAACATTTGGCAACTAAAATATTTTGTAGCTAAAAACAAAAGTTGAAGAATAAATATGACTTTTGGCGACTAAAAATTTAGTAGCCAAAAATGTCGTAGTTTAGGTGACTAAATTTTTAGTAGCAAAAAATGTTGAAGTTTAGGCGACTAAATTTTTATTAGCCAAAAGAAATAGTATTTGGCAACTAAAATTTTAGTAGCCAAAAAAGATTGACTTTAGGCGACTAAAATTTTAGTAGCCAAAACACTAGTATTTCCTTTTGGCGACTAAAAAATTTTGTAGCTAAAAATTTTTCGGCCACTACATAATTGGCTTTTGGCGACAAAAAAATTGGTCGGCAAAAATGTATTTATTTAATTAATTTTCAAACCTATTGGTGACTAAATATTTAGTCGCCAAATGCATACATTTGGCGACTAAATTAGATTTAGTCGGCAATTATATTTTCCGACTACTCGTTGGCTACTAATTTTCCGACTAAAAAATTTAGTCGCTAAACACTATAGGCCACTAAAATATGACTTTTGGCGACTAAAAATTTAGTCGCCAAAAGTGAAAATTCTTGTAGTGTGTTATATGAATTAAAATTTTAAAATAATTTAATATAATTACATTATATATGTATGAATTTATAATTATTATTATTATTTTCTAAGTCTGAGGAGAGTCAATATAATTTATCATTTTATTTGTTTATTTTGGGTTGATTTGTATTGTAGCGATTTGGCCTACTCCATGCTATCATTATGAAGACATATGAGGACACTATGAGGAAGATCATCCTGGGAAGTGAGATAAGAGGTCAAAACTAGACTTTTGGAAGGCTCAAGTCTTTTATCCTCAAATTTTTTATGTATTTCTTTCTTGTCCTTTAATGTGGTAAAACATTTAGAATAATTTATTATTCAGTGATATTTTTAAAAAATAATTATACATGTATAAAAATTTAAAATTTTAATTATTAATGTTTATAAATTTTATCACTCGTATTTAATTATATGGTTAAAGTAGATCATAGGATAGGTGTAGTTGGGCTGCTAGAGCCCACCATAAATTTTGTTTTGTTGATTTGAACAGTTCAGTATTGAGTAGTGGTGTTTAGATTATTTATTAAAAAAAATTAAATTAATTTGATAATCATAATAAGATGATTTTGTCATATTTATTTTAAAAAATTGAATGGTCTATTTTAAAATCATATATTTTTTAAAAACAAATATAATCAATTTAATTTTTTACATAAATAATTATACAATAAAATTCGTAAAATAAACGATTCAAATTATTAAAACAGAATCATAATTAGACCATACACTCAAACAATAATGATACATCCCTTTAAAACTAGAGCCCTGGATTAGAAACCAGCCAATCTTTTTATTGCAAACAACTAAGAGGAAAGATACTCGCCCATATATTTGTGCACACAAATCTCTCTCCACCTTCTGTGCATGTAAAATGGCTTCAGTAACTAATAATTGTTAAAAATGCATAAAAATTTTACAAAATGAAATATAAATAAGAGACTATCTGTACTCGTAGATTTATCCAATAACTAATGAGTACTTCACTAAAGTCTAAACTTGACTCTAAGTTTGGTTGGTCCACCTGGTTGGCCCCCTGGTTTATTAGCCAATTTTTGGTTCGGCCACACAAACAACTTTTGAATTTAGACATAGAAACTTCTTAGCTATTCATATATATATACATATATGCCGTTTTCTATGACTTGTAAGCCAAGCAATTTTAAATCTATAGTCTTCACTCATTAGTGAAAGTTCTAAGCACAGATCGTTATCAGGATTGTACAAATTGTTATCCTGAATTAATGATCATGAAAAGCACTAGTCAATGTGGGGACACCTCCATGACTTGTTGCCATGGGTCTTCCTTCCTATACAAATGATTACATATAATAATAACATGTAACAATAATTACAAATAGACATAGGTATACACTAAAATATTATTTTTTATATATTTATTGACTTATTTTTAGGGACATTTAAATGTTCATTTTAAAAATTACAATCATATAAGAATACCCTATTTTATTCAATCTTTTTGTGTATAAGGTGAAGTGTGTTGGATCTTATAGACCTTGATAAGTACTTTTCACTGGGTCTTGGGTTCAATTGGGAGTTTGGAGAGCCTCTCTCAAGGGAAGGGGGTTCAACAAGGCCTTGATAAGTATCTGAATTTTTGGGGAACTTTAGTAACTTCCTGTTACTTTTGCATTGCTCTAATTCTATGTTTATAAATAGATGAAGGGTTGCCTCTTGTATTGTAAAGAGTTGTATTGTTTTCTGATCATAACAAAAATCATAGCAGTCATGGGCGTAACTCTATTCTGAAGTAAACCTCATAAATCTTTGTCTGTACGTGTGTGATTTCTTTGATTCGTTTTATCTTTATTGTTTGCTATTTTGTGCTTCACCTATCCTATTTAGGAAGAGACAATTTCCTAACAAAGTGCTTGACACCGATCCTGATTAGGAAGAGATGTTCCCTTCCTGTTATCGAGTTTAGTTTGAATTTGTTGCAGTTCCAGTTTCAGTTGTAATTGTTTATATACCTTCTAATCGACCTGAACAGCCAATATCTTTCATTGTTTAACTTAAAATAGAATGAAATGATCTTATTTTGTTTCTCTATTGATTCGGGATTGTAGGATGCGTAGATGTAAAATATTATGAGTCACAATTTTTTTTCCTACTTCGATCACTGTCTTTGTTCTATGAAAGATAAAATTGGGCAATTTCACTGTTTCTAAAGCTTGCTTATAACTATCACATTAGGATATCTAAACGGATGGAATTAGGTACCATGATAACAATTGAATGCAAGACTTAACTATCTAAGCCTAATTGAGTTAGGAACCATGACTTTTCTAAGGGTATAGTCTCAAGGGGGAGGCTATATGTTCAACTCTCTCTAAAGGGGCTCCTTAAGGAGGAGTTAAATTATTGGACAAACACTACTTCACAAGGATGGAAAGGCTAACTCTCATTAGTGTTAATTTAACAATTAACAATTGACTTTTGCTGATAAATAAAAAATGAATGCAAAACTTATTGTAATCAAATCTCTAATACTGTGTTAAATCACTTCTTGTTCTCAAATTCAAAATAATAATGTCTATCAAGATTACAATTATAGTAAGGTTGTGTTTGGTGTAGAGTTGTAATCATAATTTCACACTCAAATTTGAGTGTTGTGTTTGGATATAATTCTCAAAAATTAATTCTACACCCACGTTTGAAAACTCTTTTCAGAATATGGTTGGCAGATAGAGTACTTGAATTTTGAATTTCAAAATTTGATTTACTCAGTCGTCCGCCCGGACATCCTCTCGTACAGTTTTTGAATTTTTGGGTGTACCCGGTCATCCTTCCGAACGTCTAGCCAGTTGACCGGAATAGTGATTTTTTTTTTTTTTTTGCAGTTGTTATGTGAAAAAAAAAATTAAATAAATTGTTTTAATAGTTTTTTTTAGAATTGAATTTTAAAAAGAGATTGATTATGAGTTTTGAATAGAATTTTCAATAGAGTTTTGAGTTGTGTGTTTGGTAATTCATAATCAAATAACTTTTCTTATTTTGAAACTCATTTAAAAAATTCAACACTAATTTAAAACTATTTTCAAAACTTATAACTAAACAAATTTTCTTTTTTCAAATCATAATTTTAAAACTTATAAACTTAAAATATAATTCCATTCTCAAATCAAAATTGTAGAACTCTGCCAAACGCCATCGAAAAGTCTTTCCATAGATTCCATAAGACAACTACGCTTTCTGACTTTTTCAAACGTTAGCTTCTCATCTTTAAGTAATATGAATGATATGCAAAACAAAAATTATATAATGTATATCTATATCTATATATACATATAAGAACCACTAAATTGTTTGAGATTCGTCTTTTCTTTTTAATTTTGTTTTTTTATTTTTAATAATTTACTAATTGTGACCTATATGTTGAGTGAAGGTTTTTTCGTAATTACGCAAAATTCTTAGTCAATTATGCATCAGGTTTTTTTTATAATTACACGAACATTCTTGGTCAATTATGAAACAGGTTTTCTCGTAATTACGTAAATATTCTTGGTCAATTATTAAACATAAATATTTTATTTTATAACAAATTACAAATACACTCATAAAGTTTGTTTAAAATATGAATCAGTCCTATAATACTAGAATTACAACTATCGTTTGTTATAAATTTTTCATTTAATACAATACTAAAAAAAAAAAAAAAAAAAAAAAAAAAAAAACCAACAACTCTCCTATGCATTAATAAATTATCAAAATTGTTTATTGAAAATTATTTCTTATGTCATTAAAAATTATTAATTGATTTAATGATTCATTTATTAACAAAATGGTTAGCTGAAAAATATTTTTCATATCATTACAAGTTATTAATTTACTTAATGATTATTTATTAATAAAATTGGTCATTTGCATATTTATTATTTCAGTGAATTATCTTAGTATTTTTTTTATAAAAGAATTATCTCTATTGAGAAAAATTACACACCATAATTTCTTTTCTTTTTTTTATTATAAATTTAGAAGAAATGTTAAAAACTCATAAATTCACCCAAAATGATATGGTAATAAAATTGGAGTCTATATCATTAGTTGTATAACAAATCAAAAAATGATACATACCATACCATATAATTCTATTATATATCTAATGATTTATTATTCTATTCAATTTCATAGAATAATATTTTAATTTTTAAAAAATTATCAAAATATAAAACTTAAATATACTGTAATAATAATCCATGCGTTGCACGTACCTTATTAAACTACTTATGGCTGGTCTTTTTTTTCTTTTTTTTTTCTTCTTCCTATTTTTCCCTTAATGGTGGCTTATATGTTGAGTGGAGGTTTTTTTCATAATTATGCAAACATTCTTGGTCAATTATGAAACATAAATTTTTTATTTTTAACAAATTTCAAATATACCCATAAGGTTTGTTTAAAATATGAATCAGTCCTATGAAACTAGAAATTATAACTATCATCTGTTATAAATTTTAATTTAATACAATAATCAGGAAAAAAATAACTATTCGCCTATGCAATAATAAATTAACAAAATTGTTTATTAAAAAATATTTATCATATCATTAAAAATTGTTAATTGACTTAATACTTTATTTATTAACAAAATGGTTAACTGAAAAATATTTTCCATATCATTAAAAATTGTTAATTTACTTAATGATTTACTTATTAATAAAATTAGTCATTTGTTATGCGAGTATGATTTATATATTAATAAAATTGGTCATTTGTATATATATATGTATTTTCTTCTATTTCTTTATTAGTTCAGTAAATCATCTTAGTATTTTTTTAGATGGAGAAATTATCTTAGTATTTTGTTTATTTATCTGTTGAGAAAAACTACACACCATAATTTTTTTTTTTAAGATTCGAAAGAAATGTTAAAAACTCATAAATTCACCAAAAATGATATGGTAATAGATTAGGTGTATAACAAATCCAAAATGATACATATCATATATCTAATGATTTATTCTATTCAATTTTATAAAACAATATTCTAATTTTTTAAAAATTATTAAAATACAAAATTTAAACATACTGCAATAATAGTCAGTGCCTTACATGAACCTTTTTAAACTAGTATATATATATCATTCAAATGTTAGCTTCCCATCTTTAAGTAATATAAATGATATGCAAAACAAAAATTAATATATATATATATCATTCAAGATGATGTGATAATAATGGCCTTAAAATTATGAGCCTTGTAGTTGGTGTTTTAATTTGAAATAAAAGAATAATATGATATCATATTATTCTGTAAAAAAAATTATATACAAAAGTTCTTGTATATCATTACTAATAACTTAATTGTATTGCCAAACAGCCAAAGTACATACTGGAAAAAGATCAAAACTTGCTTTCTAAAAAAAATTTTCGGTAATTAAAAGATAAAAAACTTGAGGTAGATCTCAGCAACCCAGACTTATTTTCAGAGCAACAAAAATTTGACAGCAGCAGTACGCATTCTAGAAAATTGTCTAGACGAAAAAACCCAAAACTTGAATTGAAATTTCCAAGTCTTCACAAAACTGTTGGCCCCATTTGCTAAAATTTGGAGGAACCACTTATATTACCACTTTTTGGGTTCACATTTGGGCATCTCAACCGCATCAGACTCCTCAAATCCTTCAGTCTCAATGCACTTATAAAATCATGCATCGACAGTTCTGTGTCTGAGAACATATATAGGCATCCTAACGGCTTGAGACTCTTTAAATCTTTCAGTCTCAATACACTTGTAATCATAAAATCACGTATCTGAGATTTCTCTCTGTCTGAGGTCATAATTAGGCATTCCAATGGTATGACACTCCTCATATTCTTCAGTCTTCATACATCTTCAGTCACAAAATCATGTATTGAGATTTCTGTGTCTAAGTTCACATTTAGGCATCCTAACAGCACTGGACTTTCTTAAATCTTCTCGTCTCAACGCACTTTAAATATGCTTCGAGCTTTTGTAGTGTCTTGAAATTTTCACATAACCCTAAAGCTAACAACATATTGCGATGAAGAAAGTTGAGGCAAGAGCATCCTTGGCCATGTCCACTCATGTGTTGGGAAATAATAACAATACTATACTTACTATCTTTTTATACTACATTCAATGTGCCATCTCATATGTAAGCACATCATTGGTGTAATGAGTCCCATTACTTATGTTTATCTCCAATATAGTACTGATATATGAGATGATAAATATAGTATAAAAATGTGATAAGTGTAGTATTACTCGGGAAATAATGAGATTTTTTGGCAGTTCTCAGAGAGCCACTTGGACTGCATGTAACTTGCCTTCCTCCATGGAGGAATATGAAGACCACTCTCTCTTAGAGATTGCTTAGCAGCTGAACAGAGCAGAGGGATGATTTTCATGAGTTTCTCTTCAGACCCAACAAAAATGGAAGGCAGAGAAGTAGAGAGCTCTGAGTAGGTTGATGTAGGCCTTGCCAGCTCAAACTGAGACCTGAAATCCATATCCACTATCAACCTTACTCTCTCAATAGTACCAGTGCCACCATTGTTGTCCTTCATCATAACATCTATGTATTCATAGTCACCTGTAAATTCAAAGACTTCAAACGCAACAAACACTGAGATATCAGAAATGGGTTAAAAAAGAAATCTTACTCGAGATGCGTATAAGCTAATGTGAATACTCAATTATTAAAAATAAAAAAAAAAAAAAAAATATGAGCAAGCTTAACTTACTCCAGTAATTTCAGAGTATTATGGGATGTTGTCTATGTATGCTTACAATTAAGATGTAGCAAAAAATTTATAGGTGGAACAATATTAATTCACCTTTGTTAAACGAGAAAAGTTGGGGATCATGAAATTTTTTTCATGAAAATGATCATGAAAGAGTTATGATCTTTGGATCACCTTGATTAGTGTGTGGTGCTTTATTCTAAGTATAATCCAATGGTCACAAAACTTTCCTGATTATTTTCATGAAAGGTTTTTCATGATACCTAACATTGATGTTGTTAAATATTTAAGAGATAAGAAATGACTTATCTACTATATTTTGCTGTTATTTATTTATTGGGAGCATCACATAAACAATAATAGTCTAAAATTACTTAATAATTTTCTCTAAACATAAAATAATTTATTATTTAGTACTCTTAATTAAAGTACCACCTTGCATTGTCTGCCTAGTAATTCCAATCAATAATGTAACGAAAAAAATTTACATCTAATTTATTTTACAGTTTCTCATTTATTGAATTTTACTTCATAATTGTTCATTAAACATTAGCAGATAAACATGTAGATATATCTATTTTTTAAAACACAAATTTTTGAATCTTTTGTATAGCTGAAATAGCTCATCATGATCAAATAATACCATAACACTAAAAAAAATAAGAGCATAAATAATGTTTTAAACTTAAGTAACTGTCATGATTATTTTAAATTAATGTGCATAATAATAGAGAGAGAGAGACCTGAAGGACCACCAAAGGTAGCAACCCAGGAAGTTCTACATATAGAGGCTTCAAAACCATCTCTTCTTAATCTCTTCACAATCAACTTCTTCAAATTGTGGGTTTGCTCTACAACTTCCATATCTTTCAGGTAAATTAAGATTTTTTCAAGGATCTCAGTCTCAGCATCTGTGACCCTCGTAAGAATATCCTGCAAAACCAATACACATACACATGTTAATATATACATAATATATATAAAGTCAAACCCAGAAAACAAAATGAAGAAAATTGTAAAATTTGAAGCTATGAGAGACCTGTAAGGTGGAAAATGTGGATTTATGATGAAATTTTGGGGATTGTGAAGAAGAAGGTGAAGTGGGTTTGGTTGAGCCTCCTCCTAATTCAATGAAGTCTCTAACCATCTGAATTAGCTTTTCTTCTTCTTCTTCTCCTGAGCTACCCATTTTAGTCCTCCTCTAAGAAAAAAAGAATGAAAGGAAGACTTGGAAAGAGGTTTTTATATAGTAGTAATTTTTATTTTTCTAAACTTTTGTTTGGGGTGTATTAATAAGTATACACCTTTTATTTTTTTATCTTTTTTTCATCATATCACCTCTCTATTTTTTTGCACATCTTTTTATAAAAAGTCAAAAAATATACTTATTTAGATTATCTCAGACCACCCCTAAATTTTTTTTTTGGGGAGTCTTTGAAAGCAAAGAAACTGTTTTTAGAAAAGTGAAGAGCGGAAGAAACCGTAAATTGGGCAACCGTGTACATAACTTATAGGACGATTGTGTGCGCCCACACATAGAGGACTTGTGGCGGGTGGATTCTTTATCAATTTTTTATTTTTTATTTTTTTATTTTTAGATCATTTGGTGAATAAGAAAAATGAATTTGAAAATTGTTTAACTTGACTAGTTATTTCATGGATATTGTTAGAAATGGATAAAAAATATATGAAAAAATTTCAATGGAGCAATTTGATCCAGTTCATACGGATGGTTTATAATTTTTTTTTTTTTTTTTTTTTTTGGGGTACCACATTGGCACTGTAAATTTATAAGTTCTATTAAATGAGATTATTATTTAATATAATTTATGTTTATAATTTATTAGACATAAATAACTTAAATAAGTTGAAAAAATCTAACTGTCTAACCATGACTTAAGATTGGTTTTTTTAAAGATTTTTTTGTTTTTTATTTTTTTGTCTTAGTGAATTTTTATTTTGCATTTGTAAGAATATTTTAAACTTTTAGAATCTATAAGACTAGATGAACTAAAAATTTTGTATAAAATTGAAAAAAAAAAAAATATTAACTAAAGACACAAAAAGAAAAAGAAAAAGAAAAGAGAAGTTGTTGACTTGTTGAACCATTTTGTTCTTATTGTTTTTTTTTTTTTTGGGGGGGAAAACTTTTGTTGATTTTTACTTTTTAAATTCTTTTACAATAGACAGGCTGGGGAAAAAAATTGACACAAATTTGGGGAAAAAAAAAAGTCATTAAAGACAAAATTCAGGAAAAAAAATAATGATTTTTTTAATTGAATGCCAAACAATGTCCTAAAAGTTGAGAGAATGATACTTTTAATATCTATTTTTCGATTATCAATTTTTAATTTATAAATAAGTTGCAATGAATAAGCTCGATACATGAGAGAGAAATCTCTCCAGATTGCACAGTGAATTGGAGGGGTGTGGTTGGGCCGTAAGGCCTTCATAATTTTTTTTTTTGATAAGTTGAATCGTTTATTTTGTTAGTTGTGTGTAGATTATTTATAGTTTAAAAATTAAATTGATTCAATAATTATAGTTATATAATTTTATTGCCTTTAAAAAAAATAATTTACTTTTAAAATTATATTGTCGCCTATGATTTATTTGTAATGAAATTAATTTTTGTATGACTGTCAAATAAATTTAATTTAATTTTTTTATAAATAATATATACATAAGAACATATAAAATGAATGATTACAAGCCTCAACAACACTTTTCACACCATTACAATTAAATTTAACAAAATTAACCATTCAAATAGTTAAAATAAAATTGACATGAAATTGATGTGAGCCCCACATGACATATGGAGAGAATTCTCTCTTTTATATAGGATCAAACTAAGGTTTTATTTGGCAGTTAGTAAAAAAACTAGTTTAGAAAATTAGTCTTCAGAAAAGATAATATAGGATCAAACTAAGTGTTTGCCATATATTTAACTTTTTAAAATTTTAAATAATTTTTAGAATGTCTAAAATAAATTTTTTAACAAAAAATAAATTAATAGTTTTTTTATGTTTAATAAATAGATTTTTTAATCTAATAAATTGACTTTCTAGTCAAGACCAAACAAAGCATAAACACATTATTTTAAAGGAAAATTGTAAATCAGTGGTACAATGAAAAAACTATTATACTATGAATAAAATCTTTCATGATATAACTCTGACACATATGAAGGCTTTGCACAAAATACATAAAATAATTGCACTATACATACAAAAAATTTACACAACCATAAAAATATAAATATATATTTTGGAAGCAGCTTGCCTCCGGCCCTTTATCGAACTAGACAGTGCTATTCGGCCCGTGGGGGCTCACCATAATCCAAACCGTTAATGTGTAGAAATCGTCGAGTACTATATGCTTGTAAATAATCACGTTGATCGGATATCAATAACTATGTGATCAAATCAGTTTTGTATAAAAAAAAAAAATTAGACGGTGAACAAATTAACGGTTGACAAAATACTGATAAGATGAGATAGCTATCGATATCCGATGAACGTGATTTTTTACAAGCATATAACATTCGACGAGTTTTACACATTGAACGGTTCGGATTATCAAAACAGGACCCGTGGTGAGCCCCCACAGGTCAAACAACACCATCCAATCCGATTAAAGACTGGAGACAAGCTGCTCCCATATTTTTTTATTGTTGTATGGAGTCTCTTTTGGGAAGAACATAAAATGTCAAAAGTCAACTTTTAACTTATTTAGATCACATTATCTTTTCTACTTTTTATATATTTTTAAAAAAAATCAAAAAATCAAAAAATTAATTTTTAACCAAGTCTTAGGGGTTGTTTGGTTTTTGTGTTGGGTTAAAAAATCACAAAAGGACAAAAAAAAAGTCAAAAAATCACAAAAGACAAAATTCACAAAAAGATAAAAAAAATCTACCATTCTAAAGCTAAAAAGTCAATCAAGAATACCAAACGAACAAAAATATTTCAGACTACAAAAGTTAAAAAAATTAAAAAATTAACTAAAAAAATTATTGCCAAATGAAGGCTAAAACAGTCTCTTTATTTCAATCTTGGGAAAGAGAAGGTAATAGGAAGCAAGTTTTGATGTCACCAGAAGTTGCATGTCCCTATCATCTACTCATCCTAGTGCTGGCAATTTTACTTGCTTTACTTTCTCTCTCCGAGAATTGTGGTTTTTTTCATTGCAAATAGTAAAGTCGTGTGGTTTTTGGTTGGGAAAGTCCAAAAAGGAAGAATTTTATTTTATTTTTTTAGGTTGGGAATGTGTTTGGCATCTTCTAAAACGTCTAGGAGAATCTTAAAATAAATAAATTTAAATATAAAAGAAAGACTTTTTCATGTTTACCGTATTTTTTGAGTTCAACACCTCCCTCAATTTTAAATTTAAGAGAATTCTGTTTGTGAAATTCATCATAAGTTTCATTTCAATAATTTAAAATTATTTATTTTGTAATTATTTAAAAAAAAAATTAAGTTAATTTGATAATCATAACATTTTTATTTTATCATATTCATCTTTAAAAAAATTAATGATTTATTTTCAAAAACATTGTTTGGTTTACATTATTTATTTTGGTTTACTTTTAGGAGAGTTGTTTTTGAAAAAAAAATTCAAAATTTTATTTGGTTTGTGGTTTTTCTTAAAAAAATTTCAAAATCACTTTCTTTCTCTTACACATTAATCAATCACTTTTTCTCTCTCCTCTCTCATTTTCAATCACTATTTCTCTCATACACATCTATTCAATTACAACAAAATGTCAAATCATTCCAAAATCTCAAACTCCAAAATTACTTTCAAAATATATAATTAAACAAATCAAAAAAATTTCTAAACTCTCTCTTCCAAATTTTTTTTGAAACTCACTCTCTCAAAAATAAACAAAACACACCCATATTGATCCTCTATTTTTCGGAGACAAATGTTAATAAAAAGAAAGTATTATAATTATCAGACCGACTTAATTTTTTTTAATGAATAATATACATAGAAAGTCCAATAAAATGAAGAGTTCGAATTATCGAAATGAGATTACTAATCTGAACAATTATTTTTTCTCTTTTATTTTACTTTCTATAAATAATTTTTTGTCATAATAAATATTTTGTGTATATATAGAACTAATTATATTTAAAAGATTAGAAGTAGTGGGTATACGCGCTATATGTATATATGATCATTTTCTTTTAGAAAAATAAAATTTAAAATTAAAACATTTTACGGATATGAAAGGCCAACAGTTGAGAGATTTGAAGAAAAGAAAAGAAAGAAAACAAAGTGAATTGATAACTACTCATGTAACTAGTATTTGATTTGATAAATATATATACATATAATTTGATTTGATATTTAAGGCATCACTGTCCATGTAATTACTATTGGGGTATTTTCGAAAAATTCAAAAATTCAGACATGAACACTAATTTCAACATTCCCTTATTATAGTACGAGTGATCAGCAGGGGTTGGTTCAGTAGATAAGACCTTCAAATCCTTCGCTCAATGCTTGCGTTTGAGTCTCCATAGCCTCTTGTTGAGGTTAAACATACTCCTTAGCGCCTGGAGCACGCGGGGGCCTAAGCTTCGGCCCCAACGTAGGTGTAGTGGGGTTCTCTGCAGATATGTTGTAGGTGTTAAGGGGCAATACTCCCTGGTGGATATGTTGGAGTAGCCTATTTGCATATCCATTTTGTGCAATCAAAAAAAAAGAAAAGAGAAAACTCATGCTATGCACGGGTTGTGAAAAAATTAATAAAATATTTTTATATAAATAGTTAGATTTTTGTATGTAAATTATAAAAAAAATATTATAATTTATAATTTAAGTTTTATGATTTTATCATAATTTATGTATCTTTTTTTAATTTGTCACAATTTCAATAATGTAACTTTCAACCCTCGTTAGAGTTGTAAAATTGAGCGAGTTTAACCCAAGCAACTCGAGTGAAACCTGGAATTTTTTAAAGATAAGACAACATAATTTTAATCCGGTAGGGACCTATGTAAAATTTAAAAATTCAAATAAATTTGAGTGGATTTGGCAAAGACACCAAATAATATGAGCAATCGAAACAAAATTGTATACAAATATATAAAATTATTTGTTAATTTATTTCTTTAATAATAAATAAGATTAATTAAAATTTTAATATTAATGAACAAAAATAAAAACAATATGCTTAAGTTTTTTCAATAGATTTTTTTTTTTTAATTATGTTTAAAAATTACACCTTTCAGAATGGGATCATCGAATAAGTTGATATTAAAAAAATTACATTTTATAATGACATAAAATAATTTAAATATAATAAAATTAAGGGCACTCGAGTCAAAAGTCCAAAATTGAATTTTCTTTGTCCAAATATCTAGGCGCTGATTTTTTTTGTCCATAAGCACAAGCTTACGTAAAATGACCAAAATACCCCTCCTTATATGTACCAATACACGGTCCAAAACCTAACATTCACACTCCCTCTCTCTCTCTCTCTTCCCTCTACTCTCTCTCTCTTTCTTCCACCTCACACGACGACGGTGATCGTCGCTTCAGTGACTGTCACGACCACCACCTCCGTCGCCACCATTCAAACACGGTATCATCTCCATCCCCAAGCTTATCTTCTCCAACGGTCTCACCATCATCATCATCGTTCCCAAACAAGGCCATCGCAGAAGTCAGATATGCCATTACGCAGTCATCTCCAAGCTACCAGTGGTTAATTTTCCACTCTAGTAGTTTGTTGTCGTGCGGTCGTCGTCTCAACACCTCAGCCGAAGCCACCATTCGCAGAGAAAGAGAGAGATGTTTGAAGAGAGAGAGATAATGATTCGTCCCCAGCAATGTGACGCCCCAAATTTGAGGACATCATAATAAGATTTAAAACTTAAAATCAATTTCCTTAATTAAGAACTTCTAATCATTGTTGCCACCAAGTTTGCCATCATCCATTAATTAACAAAACAAAAATTAAAAGTTCTTAAATTACAACTCCGAATCAAACTTAAAGCTTGGTTTTAGTACATTCATGACAAAAAAACACCAATATAAAAAATAATAATAATAATAAAAAAAAACTTAGGAAAAGGGTTCATGGGTGTAGACACCCCATTTTTAACCACCCTTCAGACTTGGGTGCTTTATTCCGAACACCCAATGATAAAAGTTACATTGTGCAATCTTTTGAATTCTCAGCTAAGAAATTTGGATTCAAGTTCTAATCCTAAACCTTGCACCCTATTTTGGCCAAACTATTTTAGACCTTAAAACGCTCATTTCAAAATATTTTTGAAATGCTTCTACGATATTTCGAGACTCGCATTTCGTTTAAAACATCGTACTTTTTGGTAAACCGATAAGGACAAAGTGGAAATAAATGGAAGGTAGGTGAATTTTTTGAAAAATATTTAAAACATCTTGTTTATAGGTGTAGACACCCCATTTTTGATGGCCCTTACGACTTGGATGTCCTTGTAGGTACACCCGATGATGAATCTATTTGCTTGTCAAGTGCTCAAAGTCCTCAGCGGAATGCCATAACTTTGAGCCTTTCTCATCCTCCATCCTTTTGGTCTCATTTTTGGACCATGCCTTGGTATTTCTAGCTTGCAACCTCTGGTGACCTGCCGACCATCCCTAGAGGCTGCCGGCCATTGATGTGGCTTGCCGGCCACCAATGATGGCCGGCTGGCCACCAGTGTTTTCTGCAGATATTTTATGTCAGTTGTGCTAGCTGTTTGCATAGATGCATGCATCTGTCCACACGTGGAGGGCTGGATCTCCTTGTAGGAATTTCATGTTTTCTATATATAGAGACCCTCTCTCTCTTGTAGAAGGGTTAGAAAATTTTAGACTCAAAAATTTTCCCCTCTCTCTGCAAATTCTCTACACTTTTGACTATAATTTCTTAACCTTTGCCTATACACCTTTAACCAAATTTCACCGTCTTTGAGCTGAGGTATTCTTGAGCTTGGTTTGAGCTCTAGAGGGTGTACTTCTTGGTTTTGTTGCTTGGAGTTACTCTTTGCTTCAAAAGGTATAATATTTACTTTATTAGCTTGCTTTGCATACTTATTTTTCTATCTTTTTCCCACTGTTTTGGGCTGTTCTGGGTTATAAGAAACTCTATTTTTGTGGACTAAAATTGTTGTTTTAGGCCATTTAAGGTTAAAGGGTGGTTCACCCTTCTTTATTCCTTGTTAGTAAGGCCTTTTCACCTTTATTTCCCACTTTCAAACCATCTTTTTTTGGGCCTTTAAACATTGAATTTTAGAGTATTTTCAGTGGTGAAAATTATGTTTTGAAGTCCAAATTTGGAGGGGTTAGCATCCCCTCATTGTGTCTTGTTTGCTAGCCTAGTTGGTGTCATGCTTTAACTTATTTTTTAGCTTGTTTTAGCTTAATTCCAACATATTTTAGCCTCTAATTTGGATTGTTTTAACTCTGTTTTGGGTTGGTTAAGTCATTTGAGTCTTGTATTGCATGTTTGTAGTGTAACTGTCCTCACAAACTTAGTGTTTTAGGCCTTTAGACACCATTTATTTGAGTTGATTGCATTGTTTTAGTGCTTTTCACATTTAATTTCAACACTAATCACCTCTGCAACCTCCCTCCTTTCTTGGCTTTTAATTTTGCTTTGAAAGTGGTTTCAAGTCACTTACTTGCCTAAGTGTGAAATTGAGATTTCATAGTTAATGGTTTAATCCCTTAGGGGGTTCATTACCAACGGTATGATACTTCTTCATACCTAAAGCAACTTGTGTTATAAGCCCTCTTAGAGGACTTTAATTCACTTTTTGGACTTAATTGGATTAAAGGATGGTTGGTAAGTCAAAATGAGTAACTAAAACTTCTGATTAAAAATGAGCAAGATAATAACTTGGTGTGTTGTGTGTTCAATCCGACGTTAATTGAACATATGGAACTTGGACCATTTCATACTTGCTAGTGATGAAATGATCCAAGTCTCCAAGGTCTACTCGTTCCCTTGATCATTCATGAAAGGAAGGAGGCTTGTGTCTTATTTTGCATTTATTGAGCTTGCACATCTTAAGTCATAAGCCATCATGTAATGAAATTGCTTGAATTGGTGGTTTATAACTTAAGATTCACCATTTCTTGGATTTGCTCATGAAAAGGAGGGGTGAGTTATGTAAACAACTCTTGAAAATACCCTGTATATACTCTGTTCGTCCTCTGTTGCAGCAAGATGAACCAGTGCATCAGTGGCCAACATGCCACTTTCCATGGCCGGTAGGTGTCTGGCAATTTTTACCAGTGGCCGGCTGGTCACTGATGCAAGTCTCAGCAGAATGTTGGTATGGTGGAACTAAATTGTTCTGGAAGTGTTCAACTGTGCAAACAGAGGCTTTGGGGAGCCAAAATGTGGTCTTTTCGGAAGGAAATCGAGCATGCGCATGCACATCTCTCATTCCCTGAGGAAGAGTAGTTAATTGCTTAGTTTACTTTCACTTGTGTTGTGATTATTTAATTAATTAGTTTATTAGCTAGTTAATTTAAGTGTTGTAATAATTAGCTTAATTAGCTTAGCTTAGTTAGCTAATTAGCTTTATTCATTCGGACTATCCTTCGTGAGAGCGTAATGTAATAATGTGCATGTCTTCTAACCCCACGTCTTTCTCCTTTTATTTATCCACTTTTGATGGTTAGATTAGGGGCATTACGTTTCAATTAGTATACCTTATACTTGCATACATTCACCTTGTCTTACATGCACCGAGGCTCGGTGCATCATTCTAACTACATTGTTGTTTAAATACATTATTTGAATACGTGTTTAACCGCATGTTGTCAAAATTGAACCACATGCCATGTTAGTAGCTGAGCCTATTAGTTGCATTATTGCATACGTTGCATTAGACATTTGGCATAGTTAGGAATCATACATTTTTCTAACTCATATCTTTTTGGCTTGGAGTACTATGTGAGTTTTTAGTGCTTTAGCATACTTGCATGAGTGTGAGTGATTGCCATGACTAGCATGCTTGCCATGAGGCTAAATGCTTACTTGTTAAACTACTTGAGTACCTGTGGATGAAGGCTTGTTGCTCAAATTAGAATAATTCAATGAATGTACGTTTAAGTCTACTTTCTTAAGTGACAAATTCGAAAACTTTAAGCCCACTTGAGGTGGCAAAATCAAACCATTTTCGCAAAACAAACATGAAATTGAGTTGTTCCAACTTGGACAAACTAGTCTATACTTTGCTTGCGCACATCACATAGTAATACTAGCCTAATAAACTGGCACAGGAGCATATAATGTTGATAAAAATCATATCATGATTAGTAGAGGCCGATCTTCCATCTGGCGAGTGGGGGGTGCTCAAATCATGACCTTCCCTTCTCGTACCTAAGTTCTCGAGCCAAGGCAACTTTGGTAATAACAGACACGTGGCCTTTGGCACGAGTCATGGGTTTCCTAAATTTCCCCAAAATAAAATATTCAAGTGGTGACTCTATATCTGGCAAAGTAGTCCAATTTTGGCATTTTTGATTCAAAAATTGATTTTCCAAAAGATTTGCCGGATTTGGACTCTTTGGTGTTTATCAATTTCACATTGCACTTGTGAGATTAGATTCAGAACCATGGGAGTCTGAACTGTAGGGCTTATTTCCGAGCTTCCGAAAGGGGGTGCGGAAAAGGTGAGCTACAATAGGTTTGGAGTTAAAGGAAATAGGAGGGGAGGGAAGAAAACTAGTTCGGAAAAAGGTTGGGCATCAAACCATTAAGATAGAAATGAGCATCCTTCACTAAATTAGGCATATCTTTTGCACACTTAGAATTTATATGTAAGGCCACCACCATTGGAAAGTAGACTTCTAGGGCTTCAATTTAGACTCAAGAATGACCTAAACCCGAGTCCGGATGAGGGAGATATGCCTGTTTGAAGTTGGGCCTAAAATGCAAATTTTTGGACCCGGCCGGTTCTCAATGAAAACTTTTCTAGACTTGCTTTTTAGGCCCGGCCATGTGTTTTTAGGCCCAGCCATAGGTTTTGGGGCCCGGCCGAATCTCAATGGCGCCAAATAGATAGCTGGCGGGAATTGAACAAATATCTTTGTTTAAAGATATTTTCGACCAAATTGGCTCAAATTCTATAAATAGGACTTCCTACTTCAGATTTTAAGGTTAGAAAACCTTCCAAGAGGCTTAGGCATTAATAGAACATCTATCTTCCTTCCAAAGGCTTCCTTGACCTCATACCATCTTTTAGTTATAGATACACAATACATACACTATTAGAGCTTGTTCTTGGAGCTTTTTGTTGAGATTTCAACCCAAGTTTCACAAACTTGAGGGTGTTTAGGATCAAGTTTGTTTAACTACAAGCATCCTATGTTTCAAGAGGTATAACTTTTGCATCTTCTTCTTTACTTCTCTCTCACTCTTTTCCTCTCTTTTCCTTGCTTTATACACCCTTTTTGGAATGGTTTGAGGGGCTAAAATATGTGATTAAAAGTTGTAAAAAGTAAGGGGGTTAGCCACCCCTCCTTAAGCTTTGTTTCATAGTTTTTTTTTTCTCTATTCTTTTTACTTACTTTCTCTTGCTTTTGCCACTATTTTCTTGGCTTACAAATTGATTTTCAGAGTTTAAAAGGGCTAAAAAAAATGGTTTAGGAGTCCAAAAAGATGAGGGGTTAGCCACCCCTCCTTAGTCTTGGTTATTAGCTTTGTATCTCTTTGTTTTTCCTATCTTTTGTGTTTTTTTAACATGATTTTAGCCACTGTTTTTGGACTATTTTCAGAGGCTAAAATATGTGATTTGAAGTTGTAAAAAGTGGAGAGGTTAGCCATCCTTCCTTAGGCTTGCTTACTAGCTTTGTTCTCTTTAATCTTTGCTTACTTTTTCTAACTTTTCAAACTATTTTCAGCTTGTTTTTGGGGTAGTTTTATCACAATTTTTTTTTTTTTTTAGGGGCTGTTTGACTCATTTAATTAATTTATGCTTTGAATATCATGCTTGTAGTGAAAGCTTGCTTGTCTAGCTTGTCCCCTCCTATTTGTGTTCACTTTCTTCCCATTTTTGAAGTAGTTTTGTCACTTTTTTTTGTATATTAGGGGTTGTTTTAATCTATTTAATTCGTGGACTTAACCATCCCTCTCTCTTCTCATTTAGTGGACTTAACCATCATTTTGGACAAATGAATTAAAGAATGAAAAAGACTAATAAAATTGGCTTAAAATGAACCAACCAACGTAAAGAAAAGGAGTTGTATTGCTTGGGTTCGGTCGGATGTTATGCTGAGTTCATCGTGTCAAGGGTTGTCATATGTCAATTCATGATATTTTGATAAACCTTGAAGTGTCTCTACCATCCTCTTTGAGCTAAATTCATGATAAGAGAGAGGGGTTGTCATGACCCAAATCCGTCCCTAAAAGTTTGGTCCATGACCGGCCTGTACATAGGCCCCAAAACAAAATTTCACGAATATTTATTCGAATACAGGGCCTTAAGCGGAAGCAAATAACAACATAAAGACAATGCCCATTAAGCTTGTGCATACATGAAACTTAGATTAATTTAAGCATTAAATATATTTCCATATTTACACATATAATCATAGAACTTATATAGATCTCACACACAAATACATAAAACTAAATAAAAGACATAATTCTCCAATACAAAATTAAAGCCTCGATGCAGAGGCGTAATCTGGGCAGCTTGATAGAGAGGTGGACCTCAATACAACTCTAGTGTTGGTCCCTGATGGCTCACCTACATAAATATACATAAAAACGGAGTGAGCAAGGCTCAGTGAATAATAGCAATGTAAGGAGGTTAGGTGAATCAACATGGCCTTGAAGAATATAAATCTACATATAGTAAATCATATATAGGTCTTATCCATAACCATATGTCAAAACGGCCTCAGGCCCACATGTAATACATAACGGCCTCGGGCCCATGTATGATACGAAACGGCCTTAGGCCCAACATTACAATAGTTGTCCAGAGCAATATAGGGAAGATGGAACATCGGCATGTCTTCATCTCCCTTGGCGTAGAGCCATTAGTCATATACAGTTCATATCATTATAGAGTAGACGGAACATCGGCATGTCTCCATCTCCCTCAGCCTTAGGGCCATGAGTCATAAGCAATTCACATCATAACAGCCTCGGGCCCACTTTCATTAATAGGAACAAAACGACCTTAGGTCCATATCAATGCCATCGTTCAATTATGTCCATTAATTCAATCAAAGCACAATGTCAATAGTATATGCCATTCACAAACAACAATATATATCATAATCACAGGAAGTAAGTAAAACATATCGTTACACTACTATTACTCACAGTGATGGGCTTCTAGTAGTGATAGGACGATGTCCTTGTCTTGACCTACAAACACAATGCACATAGCATAATATAAGAATATAACCAATCCCTTACTTGTTCTTTAATCAATTAGTCATGTTGGTTCTAAACTCATTAGTCCTCAATAGGTCATAATCCGGGTCTAGGAAAATAGGAGGAATCGAAAAGAAAATGGTTTAGAAGAAGAAATTGTATAAAACCGGTAGGCAGAAAGTGAACAATCTTCACTAATCTGGGAATATCTATTTGTGTACATAGAATTTGGGAGTAAGACCACTACCATTGGAAACTAGACTTCCGGGGTTGAATTTAGGCTCAAGAATCACTTAAAACGGAGTCCGGATGCAGGAGATATACTTATTTGAAGTTGACTGAAACAGAGCTATCCCGCACCTACAGGAAATAGGGCCACACGTGCAGGAATTGAGCCGCACGTGCGGGACAAGGTGCTTTTATTTCAGAATCATTTTTGGGTGCTGGAATGGATTGCCTCACGTGCGGGAAGCCCCACCGCACGTGTGACTCTGAGCAAATTCTCCTGTCCAAAAATGTTTGTTGGCTCTAACACTTGTTCTTTCAATTTCTAAGCTTGGTTTCAACTCTAATCACCCAAAAACATGTAAAATTACCCCATAACATGATAAACTAACATCATTCAAGTGTAATTCCATTTCAAACAAATCAATCTTTGCCTCAAATTCAAGATCAATGTTCTATCTTTCATAATCTTTAAAGTTCTCAAAACACAACCCACAAACACACTTGATTCTTGCATAATCTTGTTCTATGGACAATCTAGAGTTCATTTCATATGGTATTCATAAGATTGAGCTCTAATCATAACCAAAATCAAAGGACCCAAGTTCTAATTTCTTAAATTTAACTCAATTAAATACATACATAAACCCTAACCCAAATGGGTTTCAAATCTTCCAACATCATTATGATTTCATTAAATTGATGCATTAAACATAAGGATTCAAGATAGACTTCCATACCTTAGTTCAATCTTTGCCTTTCTCTTAGCTCTCTTTAATTTCCCAAGCTTCCATGGTTGATCTTCTTCCCCTCTCTTCAATCTCTTCAATTTATCTTCAAATCCCATGAATGTTGAGCTCTCTCTTAGAGAAGCTTTGTCTCTCCTTATCTCTCTCTCTCTCTCTCTCTATCATGGTTCTCTCTCTCTCCCTTAGATATTTTTGGACTCCAGTTGATGAGTTCAACAACTCATATCATATATATATAAGCTTATCACAAGTAGGGAGAGCCAAACGCGCCCTTACGAATCGTACGAAATCAAATTCCAATTAAACTTTTCAGATGACTCAAAAAATTATGTTGATCATAACTATGTACTCCATTCTGGTTTCTGAAGCCTCTAAGGCCTTCAATTTGCAGCGCAAAGTTAACCACCCAAACACACCTTAACGAATCAGACAAAATAAATTTCTAATTAATTTTTCCAAATGGCTTTAAAAATTCTCATTAACATATCTATGTACTCAATTTCGATTCCTGAACCCATAAAGGTCGTCAATTGCAGTTTTAAAGTCGTAACTCAAATTCTTCAATTCGAACATATATAATTAAATTAAAGCACATTAACCCATAATTACATAAAGGTAACTTCTGATACGCATTTTGGGGTCGTTACATTCTCCCCACCTTAAGAAGTTTGGTCTTCCAAACTTTATTTACCTTATTACAAGTCCAGTTTCATCTTGGATATACAACATTCTTTAATCATTTAACAATTCATAATCCTATTAGGCTATACTTATGTGTTACGTAGTAATGTTAGTCTAATAACCGGAACAAGAGCATATAATGTAAATAAAAATCACATCATGATTAATAGAGACCGATCTTTGATCGGGCGAGTGGGGTGCTCAATTCATGACTTTCCCCTCTCGTACCTAAGTTCCCGAGTCGAGACTGTCACACCCCACTTTTTATTACTCGAAATCATTACCAAATCCATTAATTCACTTCAAGTTCAGAGACAACATGCGGAAATAAACTCAAATATTCAACTAGTAGAATTAAATAGTAATTCTTTCATTCAAATGCAAATTACATACAACATGAGCATTCTGAATAGACTGCCCGTAGGCTTACAATCATTAAAGAATCAAAAGAAGGGTGTAACCCTTTTTCAACAATGGCACTCCGCCAACACAAAAGAGGCCCCGTGGCCAACAAATAAGAAGATCCAAATCTCGTAGCACGTCGTGACTATCACCTGAAAAAGATTCAACAACGTGGGATGAACATATAGTCCAGTAGGGATCTCAACATGATCCTCAACAATAACAACTTACAGATAGCAATGATCATGAATGCTCAATCTCATACTAGAATACTAATGTGGCAGTTTATACAAAAATATACATAAGTATGAACTTTTCTCAAAAACAACCATTTCATTCAATGCTATAAGCGATTCATCTTTCTTTTCTTTTCATTATCCCTGGTTCCCAAACTTTTATAACAATAACAACATCTTAGAAAAACAATTTCACTAAGCCCACTACCTTTCTCCCATTTTCCACACTTACAACAGATTGTCCTTTTTCAAAACATACTTTCAAATACCCAATTTTCCTTTACACTTTCCCAAAATCTCACAATGGCATTTTGGTTTGTTCCCAACACATTCATATCTATACATGCATGCCTTTAATGAAAGGGAGATAACAAATCATCAACATGTATATAATCAACAAATGAGGCAACTCGGCCCTCCAAAACTGTAACCATCGCAATCCATGATATACTCAGATACACTGAGACAAAAACAATAAAACTCCGCTCTACCGGCTATATAAACAGTAAGCCAAGGATACAACTCTCACAATAGTATGCCATTTTACCAAGCGCTAGCTGGAAGGGTGTGGTACCTTAGATTCTCAGCGCAGTCAGTTCTCCAAGCGCCAGCTAGAAGGTAACGGTACCTCTGATTATAAGCGCGGTGTACAACACCAATAATCACAATACAACAGAACATAACCAACAAGTGTAATACATACACATAAACTATTCAAGATACATAAGCAATGTGTTAAAGTATATGAACACATAGGTGTGTGGAGTACATCCCCTATCTCCTCCCACACACTGGAGTACATCACCTATCTCCTCCCTAACAATTATACATATATAATGTATCATAGCACTTCATTACATACAATGTTCAATCAACACAGGTGTAATGCATACACGACAATTCAACACAACCATGTCATCCTCCACCGATGACCAAGGACAAAACCTCTAGATGCATGATTTTAATACACCTATTATAAAGACTCAACTCTCATGAGATTTTAAACCCAACAACGACACTAGTATGATAGGTAAGGGTAAAACCCCCAAATGTGTGTATTCAACACTCATGATACAATAATTCAATTCTCATATTTATTTTCTGAAACTCACATAGAGTTAATATTTCAATTCCCATTTCCAAGATCAACTTCCAGGATTTTTCAATTCTAAAATCCCTTTTTCATTTCACAAAACCAATTCCATTCATTATAAAGTCATAACCTAACTCGATTCAATACATTCATTTCAAAACAACCCCAACGCCATAGTTAATCCCTTAGGCATTAACACCTTCACCCAACTCATATTAACAATAAAGACTTACAAACATTGATCAACTACCCTCCATTTTAATTTACCAAATCAAAACATAATTTAGGGCTTTTTCTTCTTTCCACAATAACATGCTAATTTACACTCCAATTAGCCCAAAGAACTATCAATGATAAAATAATCATTCTCAAACCACCAACCCTAGGTTCCCTCACATGGTTTTCAAAAAAATTCAACATGATATGATTTTCATGCAATACAAAACTACCACATGTCTATCTATAGACGGAGTATTAAAAAAGAACAAGGAGAATCCCTACCTCAAATGGAGAACCCAAGGGGAAGAAGAGCCAAACTCGGAAGTGCTCCAATCCCAAAGTTTTTCAGATCAAAACGAAGCCCACGTAACCCTCTAACTTTCTTACAAAGAGATTAGGGTAGGAACACCCAAGAACTAGATCAATGCCTAGAGAGAAGGCGAGTGTAGAGAGAAAGAGTCGAATCTAGGGTTTTGAGACAAAAGGAAAATCAAAAAGTGAAGAAGAAGCTGCTGCTACGAACTGATATATACGTTCCTCGCTCGAATGACTAGACACAAAGAAACCTCGCTCGAGCGCACAAAGCCTCGCTCGAGCGAACAACACGAAGCTTCAGGTTTGCAACCCAGAAGCATGCTCGAGCGAAGAAACACTCGCTCGAACGAAGAAGCCCAAAACATACAGCTCGCTCGCTCGAGCGAAGAACAGCTCGCTCAAGCCAAGGCTGCATCTAAACAAAACCTGAAGACACGAAAAGCTCGCTCGAGCGTACAAACCGTCGCTCGAGCGAAGAAGCAACAACACAAGGTTCGCTCGAGCGACAAAGTCTTGGTTCGAGCGAAGAGGCTAAAAACTGGACAGCAACCATATGCTTCCAATCACAACCAACCTGAAACGAACCTGCCCAAAACATCCTATAACTCAAATACAAAGTATTGAAGGACGGAAACAAGCTAAATACAACAACCCACATCTATGGAACCAAGTCCGAAATACAATACTCAATGGAGGGAAAACCGGGATCGCTATAAGACACTTTGGTGATGACGGATAAGTGGCCTTTGGCACGAGTCTCGGGTTTCCTAAATTTTTTAAAAATATTTAGGTGGCAACTCTGTAAACTGGCAAAGCAGTCCATTTTGGTATTTTGATTCAAAATCGATTTTCTAAAAGATTTTCCGGATTTGGACTCTTTTGTGTTTATCTATTTCACATTGCACTTTGTGAAATCAAATTCAGAACCACGGGGAGTCCAAACTGTAGGACTAGTTGTATCCGAAAGGAGCACAAAAAGCAAACTACAATGGGACTTGGGCATACTTCAAGCTAACCAAGGCTGAATGTTGTCTTCCAAGACCTCGGTGTTTCCTTCGGTTTCTTCAGTACCTGGCATAAAACGCCAAGGCAACGGAAATGCCAATGAGTGACGAGCTCAATAATATACTACAACCTGAAAATATTCACCTCGAAAATAATATTCACAAATAATGAATACTGTGTAGTAACAAAATAATAAGCATAACAAGAATGCTAGCAATTGAAATAATAACAATAGATAATAAGAACAATGGCAAGTGGAAGCAGTGATTCATTATAAGGAAAATGTCAAACTTTTCTTTTGAATTCTCATAGGTTTAGTTTATCAGGTAAGTCTAAGTAACTCCCCGCGGAGCATCATTTTCATTCAACCGCAAAGCAATGGCCACGAGCAATTCTGACTCCCCTTTGGTCAAATATTTAAATGTTACTTGTTGTAACTACCAATGATGTCCACGCACCAGGGTTACATACCCAAGTCATGACATCATCGTCTGTAACAACCCGAAAATTTAAGTTGTCCCTTAAATTTTATACTAGTATTATGGTTGTATGTGATAATGTATTATTAAATAAATAATAATAAATACTGAATCTAATTTGGTATTGGATTATCAAATATGAGATTAATTATGGATTATTATTTGGGGCCAAATTAATAGAAATATGAAATTATAATACTAGTTGGGCCAAATTAAAGTTAAAGATAATAAATAAATAAATATAAAAGTAAGAATAAATAAATAATAATATTGATAACAATAATAATGATAATAATGGGTATGGTAGTAAAATAAATAATTAATTTTGTGTTGGTATACGATAGAGTGTAATTTAAGTAGGGATTGATTTATTTATATAGTTATATTAGAAAATTGGGCCAAAATGTAATTATCTTAAATATTTATTAAAGATATGTATAAATCTAATCGAATTTGTGAGAAGATTCGCGCCTGGCCACGTGTTGGCCGAATGAAGCTTTTACCTCCCTATTTATAGGGAAGAGTTGATCAACTCAGGGGAAGAAAGGAAAAAAAAGAAAGAAATGAAGGAAAAGGAAAAAGAGAGGAAGGAGAAGGGAAAGAAAGGAAGAAAAAGAAGAAAAAATAATGAAAGCCGAGAGGGTCTTTGATAGTGAAAAAAAGAGTGAGGTATTAAAGTTAAGGTGAGTTATATTATACCTTGAGTCACCATAATATATTTTACGTATGTTTTGACTTACCACATTTATTTTATACAAGTTATGTTTTATAAAATATTATAAATTATATAATATTTCAACTACGTGAGTTATTTTCTGAACTCTATTTGTTTAAAATGAAACCTATGGATATGTTTTTTAAAGAATATTTGACTATAACCTTATAAACAATTATGTTTTGTAAGTACCACCACGGGAGTCCCATGCCTTGGGGGACTTAAATAACCATTGGCCTCTGTTTAGTCACTTTGTGGCCCTCTATTGTCATGGATCCATTGACCTTTGTTCTGTGCGGAGTAAAGTACTGTACGAAAATAAGTGCTACACTATTGTGGGAGCCAGCTTTATAATCCGTATGAGTCACCTCTTGAATCCGTATTTCTGTTCTGACTATCATTCTAGTGACCTCTGTTCTGTTCTGTTCGGTACTATGGTTATGGTTATTTATTTACATAATCTCAGTTTTGCTACTTAAATGATTATTTGTTCAGACTAAGTTATCTTAAATATTTTAGTTACATAACTATCTATGGTTATTTTGTGTCCCTTATACTCTTGGTATAATATTTCTCACTCTGCCATGTGCTTGTAGCTGTTTACCAAATTTTAGGAAACAATGCAATTCAGAAATAGGTTTTGGAAAGTCTTATATGCGGGGTTGCGGAATAGACACATACAACACTTTTATGATATTTTTATATGTAAATATCGGCCTTTTTGGTCAATACATGTTGTAATAAAAATAGAAGTTCCGATGATTATTTTGGTACCCTCATTTAAATATTATTTCCGCTCGCGTTTATTAATTTGTTTAAGAATTGGCCGGAGATAACTTCAGTTACTGGCCATCACAATACTTAACCCTTGGGTACGGGGAGCGGGTCGTGACATCGTCTATCCCAGGGAGAACGGTCTATGCTGTGACGCTTGCACCACCAACCTTATATCGCCTATACCGATAAGATCCAAAATAACTTCCCGTGCCATGTTAGGGTTTGCAACTCATTCACACAAGACTCTAAATCGGGCTCACGCCATCACTTTTAACTTTTAATGCATCGGTTCAAGTTTGTATTTCCTTACTTTGTCAAATTCACATTTTGATACATGCGCAAATTTTTGTTTGAAAACCACAGTGACATAAGGTTTATATAGCACGACACAACCATGTATAGCAACCAAAAATAATATTAAAAAAATATCTTAGGAGTCATCACAAAATTTTTTAGAATTTTCCGCACTTCTTATTTTCAACACTGAATTATTGGACTAGAAATAATGAAACCTATACCAAACGAAGTTCAATTATTATAATATTTTAACTGGTACTAGTTTATTGAGTTAGGAAAATATTTTAAGAGAATTCCAGCGCTAAAAATATTTTTTGTAATGCCCCGAAATATTTCAACATAATCCAACTACATTAACTAACATCAACCGTATAAAAATGGCATAACCCCAACATAGATGTAATCCATCGTTTGACATTCATTAAATAGTCATAGCAATTCCCCAACCATTACATCATGAATTCCAAATGTCTATACAAAAGTCTCACATGCAATTTATACATTCAAGGATATAGTAATACATGAATTTATAGCATGCGAAGCATCTAGTCTCAAAATAAATAGAATGCCCTTACGAGCTATAACTTCCAAGGCTTAAGTCTGGTTACACAAAAGTGGTCTCTTGGACCCATACAAAAATAGCCCTTGGCTTTACACAAAATCTCACAACAAAATAAAGAGTAATCTACTCTTCACAAGAACATATCCACACCTTTAGTTTGGCGGGATCACCACATCTTTACCTGTACCAAAATCCCATAGGGGTGAGCATAAAGCCCAGTAGAGAATTCTCACAAGTATATACAGTTATGAAACTCTTAATGAAAATGCAAATATCCATGCCATGCCATGCCATGCTCTTTTAAGGAAATTTCATTTCATGCCTAATCTTGAAAATCACCATGTTAACAATTTTGTTTCACAATCTCAATAATCTCAAAACTTCCATTTCATTTAATCAAGAGGGGGCGGTAAATACGACACTAGTAATCCCTAGGCTAGTGTCTGCAAGTAGACTCTACAAATACTACCAAACTGTCCTTTTTACCGGTATTAACTGGAAGGCTTGACACCTATCCGTGCGGGTTTCTGATCTTTCACCATAGACACTCAGGCCGACTTATCAAATTCGACTACACCCCCTATCCAGACTTACCAACGTATTTACCCCGTACACATTTCTGTTAGTTCTCATAACAATATAATCATTCTCAAGTAAACATGATGAGAATGCAATGATGGCACAATTCACTTCATGTACATTTATGATAATGAATCAAATGAAGGTGCAATGCAATAATTAATATCTCTTGACATTTCTTCCCTTTTCAAAATCTCTACAATAATGTCCACAACCACATTTCTCATTACCTCTTTTCAATGCTCTTCCTCAAGGTAACCATATATTATCTACACTTAGCCACGATTTCACTTTTCACCAATCTTAGCAACATTGTCTCATCAAGACTACATGTAATGTTTTCAAACATTAATTCTCACAAATCCATAATGCACAACAAATATCATTTTACACTTAGACATTTCCATGCATTCAACAATAGTTTTAAAAATAAGTTTCCCACTCTCTTATATCAAGAAAATCATCATTTCTTTATATCACATTGCGAAATCCACACTCATTGACTCATTTAAACACAAGGAAAGAAGAATTTCATTCATACAAATCCCCAATTACTAGGGTTTTTCAACAAAACCAAACATCCCTCATTCTTTTAGTGAAACCTCACCAAAAACATCCTTTTTGTGTTTAATGAAAAGGAAACCTCTTATGATTAACTTAGGATAGAGATTTCAAAAAAAAACCCACATTCAAAAACTCTCTACATTTTGCTCAAAATAGAAATCTAACATGAGAACCATTAGAGACCCATCAAACAACACATATATGGCACAACATGTATATATAACTCAAGAAAACCCTACCTCAAAGCTTTGGAGAAGATGAGAAGATGAAACCCTAGCGTTTGATGAAAGATCCTTCAACCTCTACCACACCAAGAGAAACCCTAGCTTTCGATCCTCAAGATTAGAGGAATGATGATGATCTAAACCTAATGGATAGCAAGAATCAAAGGTTTTTGATGCCTTGGTTAGGGTTTTTAGAGAGAAGGAGGAGAGAAAATATTTTTAGAGAGAGAGAGGTATAATAGAATGAAATACAAACAGCCCCAAAGAAGAAAAAACAGGGTTTTCGGACTGCCCCTGTCCCGTACGTGCGGCACGTGCGGAGCCTCCTTCCCGCACGTGCGACCCTCAACCCCGTACGTGCGACTCTCCCCGCACGCACCTCCTCCGCACCTGCATATATTGTAGTGTGCTGCCTAGTTTTTTCCCTGAAATCTGCACGTGCAGCCTCACACCCCGCACGTACGGCCCTAGGTCCCCGCACGTGCGGCTAGCCCAGTAGCCCAGAAAAATTGATGGCTCAACCCCCGGCACTCTGAACCTGACTTCACGCTCCTCGGGAATAAAAGAATTTCAACACCGAATAAAACAAAAACAAGCACTATGTTTGAGAATAACCTCCAAACGTTTTCAAACTCAATGAGAGCGGAAAAGAACAGAAAGAATGGGAAAGTAAAAGAAAGGAAAAACAAGACCCGGTCATCACAATTTTAAGACGGAGAAATAAAATTTAGAAGAAAATGATTTCTGGGACAATGAACTACAATAACTTCCAGCACAAGTAATCTGTGTTTGAAAAATAAAAAGGGCCCCAAACGATGTCAAAAAGAGGTAAGGTCAGAATTTTTTGCTAGATAGTTGAGTTGAGAACGCATTTACAGAAGATCTTCAAGACAGAAAACCAATGGAAGATGGTCAATTAATTTTGCTAAGAACATTGGACAGATTCTAAACCATTTTAGTAAAACTCCAAGTTCTCCTCTTAGCCTTATAAATTGGCTAAAAATGAAAGATAACTCATATATCTAATTATCCCAAGTGGTCATTTAGAAAAATACCATTTGCAGAGAAAATGGGGCTTGTTTGAATTTACTGTTTCTACTGTATTGTAAGCAACATTTAGGACAAATATTTATTTCGGTAAGAAAATGGTGTCCAATGATCTTATAAAAATTTTACATGCGTATAGAACACCTATATCTACTCCCAGTACAAATAGATTTTAAACATAAGCTATTTTCAATTTATTAGAGCTTTTTTCAACCGATAAAATCTGAAACAGCAAAGAAAATATAAGTTTTAAGTAAAAGTGAACTAACCTTATCTCATTTCACCCTCATACAAGATTATTTCAAAACAATGGGGAATATTTGAACACATAAGAAGATAAAATCCATAACTAAATCATTTAATCTATGCATGCAAAGAAGGAATAGAAATCATATAGTCATGAAATTCTCATTCTATCAAAATGTGAACATACATTGAGCTATTCTAATCACACTTGCTATGTATATATTAATAATGCATGCTCTTGAATATATATAATATATAAATTTAGTTAAGAATATCTAAGGGAGGATAGAGGTAAAGTATTCTTACCTCAAGAGCTTTTACAAACTATGCTCAAGATTAGCTTCAAAATAAGCATTCTCTCCTTTCTCCTACTTTTTTTTTTTTTCTTTTCTTTTCTCCTCTTTCTTTTCCCTTACTCAGCCGTATGTATAGGAATAGAGGGGTTAAAATAGTGCTCTATTTGTAAGAGTTTGGAGGCAATATATTTTTATGGAGTTTTCTTAAGTGTGCAAGTGCACACCATGTGCCACTTACACAAAAAGTGTAAGTGTAAGGTGTAAGTATAAGTATAAGGTGTAAGTGTAAGGTGTAAGTGTAAGGTGTAAGGTGTAAGTTGGTTGCATATGGTGTGCAACCTCAAAAAAGGTGTAAGTGTAAGGTTTAATTTTTCACAAAAGGTGTAAGTGTAAGGTGTAAGTGTAAGGTGTAAGTTGCACACCATAACCAAACCCTATTTTTATTTATTTATTTTGTTTTTGGCAGGTTTTTATTTTTATTTTTTGACTTGGGAAATATTATCTATAAGGCATAGGTCTTGAGTGTGTAAGTGGGTTTGGATGCATGCCTTAGCATGCCTCTCTGCAGCCTCCTTGGGAAGGAAGGTGGCCGAAATCCTCTGCCAAAATCAGATTTCATTTTTTTTGTGTACAAAATAAAATCAATGTATATATAACCTATTCACTAGATGTTTTGTTCCATACTATCCTTTGACTGACTTAGTTATTATTTATTTAACTCATTTAGTTTTCACAACTATATTTAGATACAACAATTTAATCATAGAAAGATAATTAAATTTATTTACAGGAGTTTAATATTGGTATTAATCATGATGATATTAACATTATAATTTAATAATCGCTATTAATTGACTTAATTTTATTATTAACAAATTAATTAATTGTTTAAAAATTTAGGACCCTAAGATCTGTAGATTCGCCAGTCGTAACCCCAGAACTAGACCACCACTGACTTCATTCACGCCCTCTCTCTCTCTCTCTCTCTCTCTCTCTCTCTCTCTCTCTCTCTCGTAGATAATCTAGACTCTTCTTCATATTTCAGGTTTCGTCTTCCTCAAATCGACCATCGATCTCGACTTCATTCTGCTGACTCGGACTTTGAGGATGAATTCGAGCTGCTATGTTCAAGTATGGTATAAGCAATTATATTAAAGTTTGTTGTTATTATAGCTCTAGAATCTTCAGTGATTACATTAAAGTATGTTGAAGATTCTAGAGAGATTACTATAGCTCTAGAATCTTCAAATTTTTTAATAAAGTATGTTCTAATAGTATTGTCATCAATATTGGATTTTGGCTTTACAGACCAAGCCAAAGACTGGTATTTCAGCCTCGGAAACTAGAAATGGCAAAGATATTCAACAACTTTGACAAAGGAACATCAGATCTGAGATTTTATTTATTTATATTTATTTATTTATTATTATTATTTTTGTAGTTCTTGTTGTTGAGGTTTAGTTGTTGATGATGATGAAGAATCTGTGGTATGATGATAATAGGGTTTAGAACAAATATGGTTTGGTTTGGATTGCAACATATAGGTGTTGGTGTATGTATATCTGTGAGTGTATAGATGTATATCTGTGAGTATGTGTATGTATAAGACAGATCTAGAAAAAAAAATTGATGTTGATAATAATGATTTCAACAGATAAACAAAAAAGTTAACATATATTTTCAACATATAAAAAAAAAAATTTGAACCAATAGATAGAATTTAGGAGGAAAATAAACAGATAGATGGAATTTAAGGAGAAAATTGAGCAAATAGTCAAAAATTTTGAACAAATAGATATAAAATTGAACAGATAAATAGAATTTAGGAAAAACTTGAATGGATAAATATAAAATTGAAAAAAAATTGAATAGATAGAAAAAAATTTGAACAGATAGGGAATTTTTTTTGAACAGATAAGAAATTTTTTTGAACAGATAGTCAAGAAAAGTCAACAAATAAAAAAAAGTCAAGGGGCAAAATTATAAACAAAATGTCCTTCAAAACCAATAAAAAGATTTCTCACCTAACTATTTCACAAAAGGTTGATTTCTCAGCAATAAAAATATCCACTGGACCTCATGTCTTGGACACTCACTAAATTGGATTTATCACCAATTTTCTCTAAAATTAAATTTCTTACAAAAATAAAAGTATCTAGATAAAAAATAAAAAATAAAAGAAAAAGTAAGAAGAAAATTTAGATGATCAATTAATTATCATCTATAACCCTATTTTTTTTTAATAAAAAAAAATATTTCACAAACCATCACTTTTAATAGAAAAATAACGTTTATTTCTATTGTTTTAGCAAAATTCACATTTTAGCAATTTGAGCCAAAAACAATATATTTTTTTTTATTTTAGTTTGTTTAATTGACAATTGAGATTAAAAAAAAAATTTAACTGGATCCACCATGTTTCGCAAGTACTAAAAAGTCTAGATAAATAATAAGGAAAATGTTTGAGACTCACAAAAAATACCATAATTATGTGGTATCATGTGTCGACTCTTGATTTGCTATACACTCAATAACATATTTCCCAACTCATTTGCCATATTATTGTGGGCGAAAGTGTAAGTTTGTAGCATTGCTGGAATAATAAATTATTATGTGTAACTCCCTTTTTATTATTATATAACCATCACTTTTAATATAAAAAATATATATATATTTATTTCTATTCGATTTTAACAAAAGTCACTTCTTAACTATTTAAGCCAACAAATTTTATTTTTTATTTTAATTTGTTTAATTGACAGTTGAGATAAAAAAAAAAAATTAACAAAATCCACTACGTTTGGCAAGTGTTAAAAAAAATCTTTCATTTTCTTAACGTTTGTCTTTTGTTAAAAAAAAAAAATTATATTAAAAAAATTTATTATTCAAGTCCTTGTAGTTTAGAAGGATATAGGAAAATTTATAAAATTTAAAATAAAAAATGACAAAAAATAAAAGCATAAAATTTTAATATCGATTAATAATTTGAAAATGTGTATTTAATAACATATTATATTTAAATTAATAATATTATGCCACATTATTATGACGCATGTGAATATTAATCTCATTCTAATTCTAATAACATAATTTAAAGAAAATTTTAAATTTTTATTTTATAATTTAATAAAAGATATAATGAATGAATATTGATCTTATTCCAATTATGGTAACATAATTTAAGGAAGAATCTAAATCTAAATTTTTTTTTAAGAATATAAAATTAATTTATAAACTAATCATATTGTGACACATATTAACAAAAGTTAAACAAAATCATAAAAATGAGAAAAAATAATTGCAACTTTTATCCTTAATAAGAAACTAACGTTTTATAATTATAATAATATATAGATTATGAGATAGTATTCATTCGTTGTTTAAAATTTTTATTTATTGATGAACTAGCCAATTAAATATTTTTTTAATTTTTTTTTCAAATTAAAAAATTTTAAAAATTTGTTTAAGAAATTAATGCTCTCACAATTCTTCTTGTTAAAAAATACCTTTTTCTTGACAACTAACTTTAGTCAATTAAAAAAAAGAGGGGAAAATTCTTGAAGAAGTATAAACTTACAGTGAAATTCGTTAACTGAAATCTTTTTTAATTAGAATGTTGATGCACTTGAAGCCATCTATCCAAATATATATAAACAAAATGGTTTTTTTTGTGGAAGTCTTCTAGGAGTTTCAAATCTTCATTTTAATTTTCTTGATTTTTTTAATTTTAAATAATTATTTTTATTTGATAATCTCACATCGGAAAAAGAAGGAAAATAATGAGTTGTTTTACTCATATAAAGAAAATCTTATACTCTCATCCTAATTAGTGAAGAGTTCTGTGAGAGTTTCAATATCTCATACTAATTTTCTTGATTTTCTTAATTTTAAACAATTAAGAAAATCTCCATTGGCTAACTCTTATTTGATAATCCCACATTGGGAAAAGAAGAAAAAAGTGAATTGTTTAGGTTGGGATAGTTTAGGTAGGAAGCTTTTATCATCGTTTAGGTTGATGGTTCACCAAACTGTACAGTAAAAATATGCATCTTTAATAAAAGGCCAACTATAATTTAAAGGCTTTTTTTAATAAATAATGTTATTATTATTATAATATCTATGTATATAAGGAAAATTATCTTTTTAGTGAGAAGCCTTCTACGAGCTCCAAATTCTCATTCTAATTTTTTGATTTTCTTAATTTTAAATAATTATTTTTATTTGATAATCCCACATTGGAAAAAGAAAAAGAAAAAAATGAGTTGTTTTACTCATATAAAGAAAATCTTATACTCTCATCCCATTTAGTGAGGAGCCTTGTGAGAGTTTCAATATCTCATACTAATTTTCTTGAATTTCTTAATTTTAAACAATTAAGAAAATCTCCATTGTCTAACTTTTATTTGATAAAAAGAAGGAAAAAGTGAATTGTTTAGTTGGGATAGTTTAGGTTGGAAGCTTTTATCATAGTTTAGGTTGATGGTTCACCAAACTGTACAGTAAAAATATGTCTCTCTAATAGGAGGCCAACTTATATAATTTAAAGGTTTTTTTTTTAATAATTAATGTTATTATTATTATAATAAAAGGGTTTCGAAATTTGGAGGCCGTCACTCATCTCCCACACTTGGGTTCATCTCGCTTGTATGACTACAATTAATTATATTTTTAAAATAATATTTTGCTCCAAATGCAATGATGCAAGTTAATTCCACGATTATAACAACATGGATGACAATGTAACAAGGCACGGGTCAGAGAGGAGAAGAGGTCAGTTGATTGACTTTGATTTATTTTCAGTTTTTATCAGCATCTTTCTGAACAAATTAAAGTTCAATTTACTTTGAGCGAGACTATTATTTATAATCATATAATTTTATTATATTTAACTTTTAAAAATAAATAATATATATAATTTTATAAATAGAACATATATTTTTATTAAAGATGAATATATTGAAATCACATGAATATAACTTTAGAATGAATTTGATTTTTTTTTTTAATATGCGTATGAGTTTACAAAATAATTGAGTATGATAAATTCACAAACCTAAACTATGTCTCTCTAATTCCCATTGGCTAGCTTCCATTTATCTTTTATTTTACAATCTCACATCAGAAAAAGAAATAAAAAGTGAATTGTTTCACTTATATAAAGTGAATCTTATACTCTCATTTCTATAAGTAAAAGTTGATTTTTAGTGAGAAACCCTATGATCAATATCTCATACTCATTGTTTTGATTTTCCTAATTTTAAACAATTAAGAAAATTCCCATTGGTTAGCTTTCATTTAACTTTTATTTTACAATCCCACATAGTTTTGATTTGAAAAATAATTTTGTATGAGATTTTGAAACTCTCATAATATTTAACTTTAAAATAATTACAATCCCATATCGAGAAAAGAAAAAAAAAGTGAGTTGTTTCACTTATATAAAGTGTTACATCGGGAAAAAAAAAATGAGTTGTTTCACTTATATAAAATGAATCTTATAAAGGAAGTTTTAAGGGAGAAGTTATAGCGTTTTTGGTTTAGACACTATCCATTTTGTATTCTGGACTCGGGATTCATAACCTTGTATGATTGTTCATGTCTTTTTCCTCTTATTCTTCCTTAAACTTGATTGTTGGAATGTAGTTGTTGTGTTTGGAACAGGTTAGTTGCTTGATTTTCAAACTTTTGTTGCCCAGATTTTTGCTCCTTTCCTCAAGCGGCATTTCTTGCACTCGAGCGGGCTTTGCAAACTCTCAGTACTTTTGCAGGTTTACAAAACTACTGGAAGAGTGTATTCTACACTCGAGCGGCGTTTCTAACGCTCGAGCAAGTATGCACTCAAGTGTTCATTTCTTGTGCTCGAGCAGAACAACTTATTGTGTCTGACGCTCGAGCGTCGACTCTTGCGCTCGAGCGGACTGTGCGTATATCAGTTCGCAGCAGCATCTTTTTACATCACTTTTTCTATCAAAACCCTAGATTGGGACACTCTCTCTCTAAAACTCACATTCTCTCTACATTTTCACCCAGATCTAGTGATCTCTTTACCCGCGTGCCTTTGTTAAAAAGGTAGAGCACCTCAAGGGCATCGTTTTGGTCCGAATAGACTTTGGTTTCGACATCTTTGAAGTTCCTCCTTTGCTTTGCTTATCTTCTCTCTTTGAGGTAGGGACTCTCTACACTCTCTATGAGTTTTAACTTGGTCATTTTCTTGATGTGTGATAAACATTGGGTTGTGAAGTAATTTTAACAAACCTTGGGTTTGGGGTTTCAATTCCAAAGAGGGGTTTTATAATGGATGTCTTAGAAATGGTTAAGGGAATGGATATGACCTTGGGTTATGCTATAAATGGTCGATTTTTGGTGATTGGGATAAGATTGGGAAAAAATGGAGTTTTGCCCTAAAATGTTCAAGTAATTATTTTGCATAAATAATGAAATTGGAATGGGAATATGAAATTAGATGAATAGTTATATAAATGGTGAAGTTGGATGTGTATCATCTTTCACCTATGAAAACTTGAATAATTTATCTGTTGAGAAGATTGTATATCTGTTTAGAAATATATGTTTTGGGCTATCGGTGGAAGATAGCTATGATTGTTGTAGAAATTGCATGAGGATTAGGTAAATTGAAACCAATCTCTTATTGATTGTCATTGAATATGACTGTGTTTAATACATTGTATATTTATGATGTTTGGGAGGAGAAAGGGGATGTACTCCATATTTGAGAGGAGAAAATGGATGGACTTCATTGAATTAAGTTGGCCTGTGCATCCAGGGTGAAAGTCCGGAAAATATTGTGTATACATGGGTGTCGATTCCCACGGACGAAATTTTCGTAAAATGGCAAAGTGTTTGTGTGTAATGGTTGTGTGGTAAGAAAACCACTGAGTTGTAATCTCAGTTGGGTTGTCTCGATAACAATGGATATGACTCATGAATTAAGGAGATACAAAATGACATGAAACGAATTGATATAAAATGGATTGGGATATCATACTTGGCATAATATGGATTTGGAAAGAAGAGTTGTAAATGATTTTATTTTGAGCATTGGCCATGTGTATCATGTTTATAACCTTGTTAAAGTTTATATATTGTGCTAGATTGTTTTTGATGGGCTTTGGCTCACCTTATTTGGGAAAAACCATTTTCAAGTATTGGTGATATGCCTCCGTCAAGGCAGTAGCTTGGAGGGATTGGGAGCAAGAGCTTCTATTATGTTATATCTATTTTTGTATAGCCAAGGGCTTTAAATTGTGTCAAGCTAAGCTCACTTTTGTTGTAACCGAGAACTGTTTTGGAAAGATGTAAGCATGTAGGGCATTTATTTCGTTAATTACTTAGTTTGGTGTCACATGCTTTAGAGTCAGGGTAGAGCTTATGAATGTGTAATGTATGTACCCTTTTGTAAATGGATTCTGATTAATGAAAGTCTAATACTCTATTTATGTCATTTTGTATTAGTCTTTGCGATTGAATTATTGTATTAGTTTCGGGCGTGACAGGAGCCTTTTATTGAATTTTCTTAATTTTAAACAATTAAGAAAACTCTCATTAGCTAACTTTCATTTACCTTTTATTTTATAATCCCAAATAGGAAAAAGTGAATTGTTTTATTTATATAAAGTGAATCTTATGCTCTAATTTATATAAATTATTGAAATTTATTAATTTTAAACAATTAAGAAAATCTTCATCGGTTAGCTTCCATTTAACTTTTATTTTACAATCCTACATCGGAAAAAAAAGAAAAAAATGAATTGTTTCACTTATATGAAGTGACTCTTATGCTCCCATTTATATAAGCAAATTTTTAGTGAGAAGTCATATAATCAATACCATTTTGTGTGTGTGTGTGTGTGTGTGTTTAAGAACACATGTACAATACTCCTAGCATATCACCTATGCTATGTGAATGTGCAATGTGAAGGTGCTTTTGAAACATAGTTTCAATCTGCAATCCAATGTACATATCCATTTAACTTTTATTTTACAATCCCACATTGGGAAAAGAAGGAAAAAAAAAAAATTGTTTCACTTATACAAACTGAATCTTATGCTCGCATTTATATAAGTAAAAGAAGATTTTTAGTGAGAAGCCCTATAATCAATACCATTTTTTTCCCTTAATTTTAAACAGTTAAAAAAATCTCCATTGGTTAGCTTTCATTTAACTTTTATTGTACAATCTCATATAGACATTTTGATTTTAAAAATAATTTTGTATGAGATTTTGACACTCTCATAATATTTTATTTTAAAAATAATTACAATCCCACATCGAGAAAAGAAATAAAAAGTGAGTTGTTTCACTTATATAAGTAAATCTTATACTCTTATTTAGTATTAAAGTATTATGCGTGTTTCAAATCAAGATAATTTAAATTTTAAAATAAAATTTAAAGGTTTTAATTAATTAATTTTGTTGTAAATTGGTTGATTTTTTGACTTAGTTGATTAAGCTGAATCGTTTTCAGTTTGATTGATTCACTGATTTAACCATGGTTTTAGCTATTTTATCAAAATATATTGCTTAGATTTGTTTAATTTGAAATAAATTAAGATTGACCTTATTAAAAATTGAACGACTGAGATTGGTTGATTAAAAATGAACTTCCCGTCCAAACAACTGTTAACTTTTATTTTACAATCCCACATCAAGAAAATGAGGAAAAATTAGTTGTTTCACTATATAAACCTTATACTCCCATTTAATATTATAGTATTGCGTATGTTTTAGTTCAAAACAGTTTAAATTTTAAAATTAAAATAAAATTTAAAAGTTTTACTTAATTAATTTTTGTATAAGTTGGTTAGTTCTTTGACCTAGCCAATAGAGTGAACTATTTTTGGTTTAACTAATTCGCTGGTTTAACTGCGATTTTAGCGGTTTTATTAAAATATATTAGTTAAATTTGTTTGATTCGAAATAAATTAAATATTGACCTAATTAAATATTAAACGGCTAAGATTGCTTGATTCGAAATAAACTTTCCAGTCAAACAATTGTGAACTTTTAAGCAATTAAGAAAATCTCCATTGGCTAACTTTCATTTAACTTTTATTTTATAATCCTACATCGAGAAAAGAAGGAAAAAGTGAATTGTTTCACTTACATAAAGTGAATTTTATACTCCCATTTATATAATCAAAATGAGATTTTTAGTGAGAAGCCTTATGATCAATATCTCATACTAATTTTTTAATTTTCTTAATTTTAAACAATTAAGTATATCTCGATTGGCTAACTTCTATTTAACTTTTATTGTACATAATATAAAAAAATTAAATATAATTATCATATTTTTATTAAATAATATATTATTTTATCATGTGCATAGCACAAGTGATATACTAGTATATTATATAAAGAAAAGGAAATTTCTAACTCACAAGCCTTGTGGGAGCCTTAATATCCCAATCTTAATTTTCTAATTTTTGATTTTTACAAAAAAAAAAAAAAAAAAAAAAAAAACCTCAGCATTTATTGACTTCTCCCATACCTACTGTCACACCATTTTCAACTTCTCCCATACACTATGGTTAATGATAGGATCGTTAAATTATTTTTATAAAAAATCTAAAAAAATAATTTGTATATTAAAAAAATATCTAAAATAAATATAAATTCTTATTAAAAAATAACAGGTTGCAATTACGAAAAAAAGAGAAAAAAATATACTATAAAAAATAATAGGTTGCAATTGTGAAAAAAAAAAAGAGAAAAAAAATTACACAGTGCATTTCTTAAAATCTAATAAAATAATTTATCTATTAAAAAAATATCTAAAACAAATATAAATTCTTATTAAAAAATAATAGGTTGTAATTGTGGGGAAAAAAAAGGAGCAAAAAAAATTACACTGTGCACTTCATTAAAATCTAAAAAAAATAATTTCTATATTAAAAAAATATCTAAAACGAAAAAGGAGGTTTCTAACCTACAAACTTTGTGAGAACTCCAATATCCCAATCTTAGTTTTCTAATTTTTTGATTTAAAAAAAAAACAAACTTTAGCATTTATGGACTTTTCCTAATCCACAAGCCTTTTTTACTTCTCTCATACCTATTGCCACACCATTTTCAACTTCTCTCATACATTATGGTTAATGACAGGATTATTAAATTATTTTTATAAAAAATCTTTAAAAAATCATTTTATATTAAAAATATATCTAAAATAAATATAAATTCTTATTAAAAAATAATAGGTTGCAATTGCGAAAAAAAAGAGAAAAAAATTACATTGTGAAAAATAATTTGTATATTAAAAAAATATCTAAAACAAATATAATTTTTTATTAAAAATTAATAGGTTGCAATTGCGGAAAAAAGGAGAAAAAAAATTACACTATGCATTTCATTAAAATCAAAAAAATAATAATTTGTATATTAAAAAAATATCTAAAATAAATATAAATTCTTATTAAAAAATAACAAGTAATTGTGAAAAAAAAGAGCAAAAAAAATTACACTGTGCATTTCATTAAAATCTAAAAAAAAATCTTTATTAAAAAAATATCCAAAACAAATATAAATTCTTATTAAAAAAATAATAGGTTGCACCTGCGAAAAAAAAATAGAATATAGCGACCCCGGTTTTCCTTCATTGTATGTTGTGTTCCGGACTTAGGTTCTGTAGTGTTGGTTGTTGTTTATATCTTGTTCGCGTCCTTTAAATCCTTTGCATTTGAGCTTTGGGACGTGTTGGATGAGTTTGGTACGGGTTAGTTGTGAGTTGGAACAAGTGGTTGTTGCCTAGAATTTTGGTCTTCCGCTCGAGCGGGGTTTGCAATCCTTTAGTACTTTGTACGCCTGCGAAAATACTGCAAAAGTGTTTTTCATGCTTGAGCGGCTCTGAGCTTGAGCGGTCTCTTTGGCACTCGAGCGGCTGTTTGAAATCTGAAATACTAGAAGTGTGTATTATACGCTCGAGCGAGTCGCTTCGCGCTCCAACGGGTTGTGCCTCGCTGTTGTGTGTTGGCGCTCGAGCGATTTTTATTGCGCTCGAGCGGGTCAAAACTTTTGTGTCTGACGCTCGAGCGTCAAACTATCCGCTCGAGCGTACTGCACGTATATATCAGATCACGTAAGTGATATTTTAAATCACTTTTTCTGTCCTTTCTCTCTCTAAAACTTTCCAAAACCCTAAGTTGAGAGCTTCTCACTCTAGAATACTCTCTCTCTGTCTCTACATTTTAGCCTAGATCAAGTGATCTCTTCACCCTCCTTCCTTCATTAAAAAGCTTGAGCTCTTCAAGATCTCCATTTTCTTCCGAGCGGAAGTTGATTTCGGCATCTTTGGGGTTCATCTCTTACTTGACTTGTCTTTTCTTCTTGAAGTAGGGATAAACTACTCCTTCTTATGAGTTTTAACATAAACTTTAGTCATTTTGTGTAAATGGTGAGTTATGGAAATTTTGGGAGTTAGGGTTTTGAAATTGAAATTATAAAATGGGGGTTTGTTAATGTGGAGTTCCATGTGTGTATAAGACCTTGGAAAATGGGGTTATTGTTGTAGGATTGATGAAATTGAGCCTTACGGCCAAAGTTTAGAAAATGGGAAAAATGCCCTAATTTAATGTGACTGATTAATTTGTATAATTAATTTGGGGAAATATGGAAATATGAAATTGAGTTGAAAATCATGAAATTGGAAAATTATGAGATTTGATGGTGTGGTTGGATTGATTAATCCCTCACCTATGAAAATGTATTAATTTATCTGTTTAATAAATTTAATTATCTGTTTAAAAAAAACTGTTTTGGGCTATCGATGGAAGATAGCCATGATTTTTGTAGAATTGCATAATGGTTAGGTAAATTGAAACTAATCGATTGGGTTATATCATTGAATATGACGGTTGGATTAATACATTGTGTATGTGCTTTAAATTGATCATTGTATATGATGAGCGTTTTAATACATTGCATATGTATCTTGTTTGGGAGGAGATAGGGGATGTACTCCATGGTTTGGGAGGAGATAGGGGATGTACTTCCAAACCTGTTTGGGAGGAGATAAGGGATGGACTCCATTGATAATTAAGTTGGCCGGAGTGTCCAGGGTGAAAGTCCCGAAATCCTAATTACGTTTGTATAACGTAGATGATTGGAGTATTGAAATGTTAATGATATGAGTTGCAGTCTCATTTTGAATTGATGATGATCGATGTGTTAATAACATGAGTTGTAGTCTCATTTTGAATTGATTATGCTTGAAGTGGTAATAGTATGAGTTGTAATCTCATTTTGAACTGTTCGGATTAACAATGAGCTATATCTATGAATTGATTTGAATAATAAAACGGAAAGGGATTGGAACATAGTTGTGACTATGAATTGGTTATGGAAGAGATGTACGTTGATTTATATGAGTTAAACATTTATCAAATGCTAATGTTTTAGTTAATGCTCATATTATGTTTAGCGTATCTCTACTGGGCTTTGGCTCACCCTATATGGGACATCATTTTCAGGTATAGGTGATATGCCACCTCCAAGAATGTAGCTTGGGAGGTTTAGAAGCTGAAGGCTTATTTTTGTAGTTTTCTTTTGTATTACATGTAATTCAAGCCAAGGGCTTAATTTGTTAAGAGTTAGAACTCTCTTTTGTTGAAACCAAGTGTTGACTTAGAAAGTTGTAAGCCCATAGGGCATTTACTTTTGTTGTCAACATGTAATACTTTTGTAATGAACACTCTGATAAACGAATATATGTTTATTTCTCCTATGTCTATGGATATCATGAATGACTGGTTTATATACTTAAATTTGAGGGCGTTACAACTTGGTATCAGAGCGTACCGAGTTTAAATACTTTGGGTACATAGGAAGTGGTTAGTATCACAATGAGTTTGTCTCGCTTGTTAGAGACTTATGCATAATGTTATGTGCTTATGTGATAATATATTTATGTGACTATGTGAGTATGGGATTTAATTTCTAGGATATTGATTGGATCCTTGGGTTTCTGGGAGTCCTGTTGGAAAGGCACTTGATCACTGCCGTTTCTAATTGGAACTCTAGCAGCACCATGGGACGGTCATTATTCGAAAATAAAATTCGTAAGTGCTTATGTGATTATGTGCTTATGTGGAATGAATTACAGTTGTCCATCGTATTAGGATGCGAGTGAAATAGCTTCGGCACATTTGTGAATGTGCTAATCCTTTTGTTACCTTGATTAGGATGTCAGGGCGAGGACGTGGTGGTAGGTGTGGTAGGCCTAGGAGGCAGGAGATGCCTATACCGGATGAAATTCCGGCATAAGAAGAGGGTGTTGGTCAGGGCAATGTGGCTAAGCCAGTAGGTCAGCAGGCCATGGGCACCTTACCCCGCGAGATGACAAGCGCGTTGAGGGAATCCATGGACATTCTCCGAGCTGAGAAACAAGTCCAGGCCCATGTTGCTGAGGTAGGGTCGTCTTTTCTAAAGGGGGAATTTTTCCGATCAAATCCGGACGAGTTTTTGGGTGATCCAAAGGAGCCACTGAAGGCTGACGAGTGGTTAGAGCAGATGACGAAGACGTTTGAGATGCTTGGCATCGAAGACGGAGGTTTACGAGTGACCTTGGCGTCCTTCCAATTGAAGGGAGACACGGGTCAGTGGTGGAAGTTTGTGTGAGGGAGCATTGGAGGAACTTGGGAGGCTTTCGTTGATGCCTTTCAGGAGAAGTTCTTGCCTCCCACTGTTAGGGAGAAGTTGAGGGATCAGTTCTGTTGGCTCAAGCAGCTGAATACACATGTGGCCGAGTTTGAGGCCACTTTTACTAGCTTATCGAGGTTTGCACCAGAGTTGGTGGCGACTGAGGAGCGTAGATGCCTAGAGTTTGAGAAGAAGTTAAGAACCGGACTTATGTTCCGAGTGGCTGGGTCTATGACTAGGGAGTATGGGCGCCTTGTGTAGGCTGTAGCCCATCTTGAGACCATTATGCAGGTAGAGGAGGAGAGGATGAGGGGCTCTAGGAGGAGTCAGGAAGGTCAGGGGGACAGTAAGAGGTAGAGAGGTTCTAACTCTCAGCAGCCCCAAGGAGCATATTCTAGATCTACCTTTCCAGTACTGAGTTCAGGTTCTGGGAGAGGCGGACAGGGGGACTTCACTTGCTACAAATGTGGTCAGCTGGGCCATAAGTCTCTAGCTTGCCCGCAAAGGGGAGGAGGGCAGAGAGCAGTTTCTTCTTCGGCCCGTCCTCAGAGCCAGAGTCAGGGCAGAGGCCATCTGCTCTCTTGTTACCAGTGTGGTCAGGTGGGGCACCGGAAGAGGTTTTGCTCGCAGTTGAGTGGCACATCTAGTGCGTCTGGTTCGAGGCAGACTTAGAGCCATCAGCCAGCTCAGTCAGTTCAGGCCTCGATGGCCAATCAGGGAGCCTCTTCGGCTTAGTCTGTGCAGCAGTCTTATGCTCCGAGAGGTGAGCAGGTAGATTAGAGACCTTCGGGGCGCGTGTATGCTGTTACAGCGCAGAACCTTGTACCGACTCCATCTGTTGTGAGAGGTACTTTTTTGTTTTGCAACTCGGTTGCTAATGTGTTGATTGATATGGGTGCATCTTATTCCTTTATATCTGTTGCATTTGCATCTGTTTTGGGGTTGGAGTTGGCGCAGTTAGCATCTCCTATTTGTGTTGTATCACCTGTTGGGAGTGAATTGATTTTGAAACAAAGGTGTAGAGGTTGTAATATAGAGGTCGTTGATCGTCGACTTCCATTTTCTTTTGTAGTAATGGTTATGTCTGGGTTTGATGTGATTTTGGGTATGGACTGGCTATCGTCATACCGAGCTGTTATAGATTGTTATCGCCAGAGGGTTACTGTATGTACCTTGAGCGGAGATTGTTTTCATTTCTTGGGGGATCGGGTTGGTAGAGTCTTACCACTGGTGTATGATCCGCGAGGGCGGAGTGAGCTTGGTTGTCTTCTCGCTAGCTGTATGAGTAGTGAGTGTAATGAGACCCGGACTGAATTTCCTAGAGTGGTTTGTGAGTACTCGGACGTTTTTCCCGAGGATCTTGTTAGCTTACCACCCTATCGCGAGATTGAGTTCTCTATTGACTTAGTGCCTGGCACGGCACCGATATCCATGGCACCATATCGTTTCGCTCCAGCCGAGTTGAGTGAGTTGAAGATCCAACTCCAGGAGTTACTAGATAAGGGTTTTATTCGCCTTAGTACTTCGCCTTGGAGAGCATCGGCCTTTTTTGCTAAAAAGAAAGATGGGGCTTTGAGACTTTACATTGATTACCGAAAATTAAATCGGGCTACGGTTAAGAACAAGTACCCTATGCCTCGTATAGATGACCTGTTTGACCAGTTGAAAGGATCCCGTTGTTTCTCTAAGATAGACTTGAGATCGGGTTACCATCAGTTGAGGGTCAGGGAGGAAGATATCCCAAAGACGGCATTCCGTACGCGGTATGGCTATTATGAGTTTCTAGTGATGCCTTTCGGGCTCACCAATGCACCGGCTGTGTTTATGGACTTGATGAACTGGATCTTCTGAGAGTTCTTAGATCGCTTTGTGGTCGTTTTCGCAGACAACATTCTGATTTATTCACCTTCTGAGGAGGAGCACGAGGAACACTTGCGAGTGGTGCTTGAGTTGCTTAGAGCCCATAAGCTGTATGCCAAGTTTGGGAAGTGTGAGTTCTGGCTAAGAGATGTTAAGTTCTTAGGCGATATGGTATCCGGGGAAGGGGTGACAGTAGATTCATCCAAGATAGAGGCAATGCAAGATTGGACACCGCCTAGGAGTGTCTTTGAGATCCGCAGTTTTCTGGGATTGACCGGTTATTACCGTAGGTTTGTGAAAGATTTCTCCAGGCTAGCTTCACTTTGACTAGATTGACGCGGAAAGGGGTCAAATTTGTATGGAGTGAGACTTGTGAAAATTCGTTCCAAGAACTTAAGGTTAGACTTATTACCGCTCCAGTCTTGATTATTCTGGAGAGAGGTTTGGGTTATGCAGTGTATTGTGATGCCTCACGAGAGGGTTTGGGTTGTGTGTTGATGCAAGAAGGGAAAGTAGTGGCTTATGGTTCATGTCAATTGAAAACACATGAGAAGAACTATCCTACACATGACCTAGAGTTGGTAACTGTAATATTTGCCTTGAAGATTTGGAGGCACTATCTTTATGGTGAGAGATTCAAGGTGTTCTCGGATCATAGGAGTCTGAAGTATCTGTTTACACAGAAAGACTTGAATCTGAGGCAGATGAGGTGGATGGAGTTCATTGAGGATTATGACTTTGAGTTACATTATCATCCGGGGAAGGCCAATATTGTGGCCGATGCCCTTAGTAGGAAATCCATCAGTGATGTAGCTTGTATAGCCATCCGGGAATGGGAGATGTTGGGTGCTCTTGGTGAGTTCGACTTACTTCTGGGCGAGTCTATTGAGTCTGCAGCCTTGTTTTCCATAGTTGCACAACCTATACTTGTGGATCGAGTGTTGGAGGCACAGAAGGGTGACCTTGAGGTAGAATCCCTCCGGGAGAAGATCTCTAGTGGGAAGGTAGAAAAGGGTCTGACTTTGTATCCCGACCTAAGTGTGAGGTACCGAGACCGCCCGAGAACTCCTAGCTCCGCGCGCGAGGGCGCGAATTCGTTTGTTCTTAGCTACTACAGTTCAGACTCGTGTCACGGTTCTGAATCTAATCTCATAAAGTACAATGTGAGACCGATAAGTCACCAAAGAGTCCAAATCCGGCAAATTGTTTTGGAAAATCGATTTTAATAAAGAAGTGCCAAACATGGACTGCTTTGCCAGATACAGAGTCGCCACCTAAATATTTTATTTTGGGAAATTTAGGAAACCCTGACTTGTGCCTAAGGTCACGTGTCTGTCATCACCAAAGTTGCCTCGGCTCGGGAACTTGGGTACGAGAAGGGAAGGTCATGCAATGAGCACCCCCGCTCGCCCGATCAAAGATCGGCCTTTACTAACATGATATTTTGTTTTTGAAAACACATGCGTTCTTATTCTGGTTATTAACCTAGAATTTACTATGTGATGCGCACAGCATACAAGTATAGACTAGATCGCCTAAGTTGGAACAAAACATTTCATGTTCGTTTGTTTGAAAATGGTTTAGAAGTGCTACTCGCAAGTAGGCTAAGTCGTGGATTTGCCACCCTCAAGTGGGCTTAGAAAACATGATTTGCCACTCTCAAGTGGGCTTAAAACACACATTTTGATGAATTGTTCCAATTCAAGCAATCCAACCTTCACCCACAGGCATTCAAGCAGTTAATCACTCAAGCAGTTAATCACTTAAGCAGTTAGCCTTATGGCAAGCATGCTAACATAGCAACATACACATCTCATGCAGTATGCTAAAGCGTAAACACTCACAGTGTACTCCGAGCCAAAACAGAGAACTAGTTAGTAATCAAGCATAATCCTAGTTCATGTTAAGATGGCTAATGCAACACATGCAAAATGCAACTAAAATAGGCTCGGCTATTCTATGATGTCATATGAAATGCAACTTGATAACATGCTGTTGAACACGTATTCAAGTAAATGTATTGAAATACAATGCAGTTAGTATGATGCGCCGAGCTCGGTGCATGCAATACAGATGAATGGATGCACGTATGCGAAGCATAAGGATGCTAATTAAAAGATGACCCTAAACTAACCATCGAAAATGGTTAAGTAAAAGAGAGAAAGAAATGGGGGTTGGAAGACATGCGTCACACACACGCACGCTTATTACAAAAGTTTGCCCTCTCGATAGAGGGTCCGAATGAGTACGCTAAGCTATTCTAACTAATCTAATAATCTAATTAGACTAATTATTACATAATCAAATTGAATAGCTAACTAATACTAAGCTAATTATTACAACACATTAACTAATTAACAAATTAGCTAGTTTAATTACAAATTCAAAAGCTAACTAACAAGTATAGCTAACTACAAATTACAAAGCCTCATCTCAGTTCTAAGAGTTCGAAGATGCATGCTCGATCGTCTTGCTCGGAAATCCGTTACCATGCCTCATGTTGCCTCTGTTTGCACACATCTGCACCTCTGAAAATTATGCCAACTTCTGTGATGCTTCTGACCTACCTTAGGAACCATCTGAGGGGTAGTCGGCCAAAAGGTATGGTCATCGACCAAAGAATAATGCTCATCGACCAATTTTAAGGCTATTGGCCAATTTTTGATAGCCGATCGGCACATTTGATAGCCGATCAGCCACTTCTTCCTGCAAACTTCTTCTTTTGCTGCAACAGAGCACAAACAGAGGCATGGCAATGTATTTGCAAGAAAATGTGTGTGCAACCACACTCCTTATCATGTTCAAAGCTCAAAGGAGTGTAGTGCTCGACTCTCAAGCCATCAATCATGCATTTCAATGCATGATGGCTAAAGAGGCCGAGTTGCACAAATCAATATCACATGAATGCACAAAAGACACAAATGCCTTAACCTCTATCATGCATGATCAAGAGGGTCGGTGACCGAGAAATGAGGCACGTTTCGTCACTTCAAGTATGAAACATCCTTCGTTTCCCGTGTTTGAACTAACTCCCTATCCAAACACAATGCAAAGCACACAATATGGAAATGCAATGCAACTCAACATAAGCATGCCAAATGCAATGTAACTCAAGCATGCAAATGTCATGCAATGCAACAAGCATGCAACAACATGCTAGATGGACTTAAACCGGATATGGACATACCTTAATCATGTTCAAAACAGTGGCCAACAACACCAAAACTAAGGCACCAAAAGGCAAAATATGCATGCAATTGGTCCACAAACAAAGCATGAAGGCACCAACTCTCAAGCACATTGAATGAGTGGAAAGTGTGGGAATGTGGCAGTGAAATAGGCTCTGAAATCACATTTCAAATGAGGCTAAATCATGCACAAATGACAAACAAAGCATGCTAGTGGGCTCAAAGCTTAAAGCTAGCAAAGGGACTTACATCATAACTAAGCAATACATGAAACATATAGCCAAGGCAACCCAAAACTGTCCTAGATCATGCCAAAATGAGTCTAAAACATGCATGGAGCATCACCAAAACAAGCTAACATGAAGGGCATGAGGCATGAACTTGCAAGGCTAATAAGGGGTATTACACTACACCTATCAAAACCAAGTATGAGGTGACTCCAACAAAAAAAATCAAAGTTATATCATGGAAAAATGAGACCAAATACACACTGATATGGCAGCTTACAAGCTTAGGCAAAATGGCATACGCAATGGCCCATTCTTAAGGCATAAAGAACCAACCCTACAAAGCATTGAAAGAGTGACAAATGCAAGTGTATGACCACACTACATGTACTGAAATCACATTTCAAATGATGCCAAATCATGAAGATAGTCTAAGTAATGCATGCTAGTGGCTTAGAAACTCAAAGCTAGTGAGCTAGATTGAACCATGGCTATACAAAGCAATGCATGCATGACCAAAACAACATAAATCAGAGCTAGAGCATACTAAAACATGAACAAAAGCTTCTTGGAGTTGAGCCAAAACATGCTAGAATGATGGTCTAAACACATGACGCATATTAGGCTAGTGAATGGAAATGCACTACAAGTGCATGGAGCATGCATGGGGCTATTAAACCAAACCTTAACAGAGGTATATAATGCTGGAATGAGGCCAAAAACATGATAAGATGAAGCTAAAACAAGCTTGACAAACATTCTCAATCATGAGGCATACAAAACAAGTAAACAAGCAATAAGGAGAGGGGATGACCCTCTCCCATTTGGGACCTCAAAACACCCTTTCCACCACTAAAATTCCTCTGAGTTTCAGTGGTGAGAAGGCCAAGAGAAGGTGGTCCCAATAGCTTAAAAGAATAGCATAAAAACAGGGCCTAACAAGGCACAAGAGGGGGTAGACCACCCCCAACACAAAAGAGACCTTAAACAAACATTACAAGCATGCAAAATTAGAACTTTTTGCAGTAGGAAGTTAGGCCTAAAACAACATGCAAGTAGAGCCAAAAGCTTAATCAAAACAAAGGGTTAAAGGGCTAGTTGACTCACCCTTGTAGAACCACTTCAAAGCTACAACTCCAGCAGCTTTTCTGAGCTTAAACCAGTCCAAGAACTCCAAACCAACCTCAAGGTACCTCAATAACAAAAGGATGGTGTTTCACTAGGTGTTTGTGTGCAAAAGTGTGAAGAAAAGTCACTTTCAAGCACAAACAAGAACAATATAGAGAGAGAGAGAGAGGAAGAAAATATATAGAGAGAGTGATATATAACTTCTATCTCCAGATTTTAGAACCTCTGGAAAGGGTGAGGGGTCTCCCTTCTTATAGAAAATCAAATCTCAAGCTTGTTGAGCAAGCTTGAGACTTGATTCAATCCCTCCATACACGTGTATGGAGGATGAAATATGTGCTCACCAGCTGTCACAGCTGGCACAAAAATATCTGCAAAAGCAGGTAAAAAGGTCTCGGCCAAAAGATATGGCCGATCGACCAAAAATGGTGCCGATCGGCCAAAAAGAGCGCCGATCGACCACCACCAATGGCCGATGGCAAGAAGACAAGGCCGATAAGCACAAGGCTTGGCCGATGGGTTGTAGGGATGGCCAACAAGCCACCCTCTTCCCTCAGAAGCAAAACCACAAGTCCTTGGTTCACAACCAAGCACAAAACAGACAAGTTGAGAGATCCTAAGGCAAGGCGCGCAGCCGAGACCTTCGGGAACTCAAAACAAACACGAGTATAGATGATCATCATGTGTTCAAACGATGACGTTCAAGTCTTGAGGACGGTCAAAAATGGGGTGTCTACAGGTGCATCCAGAAGGCATGAAGATGTATCATGATCTGAGTCGCCAGTTTTGTTAGAGGGGTATGAAGAATAATGTGGCAGTTTTTGTATCTAAGTGCCTTACTTGTCAGCAAGTGAAGGCCGAGCATCAGAGGCCAGCGGGTTTGTTACAACCTTTGCCTATTGCCGAGTGGAAATGGGAACATGTCATGATGGACTTCGTTGTAGGTCTTCCGAAGACTCAATGAGGTAATGATGCCATTTGGGTGGTAGTGGACCGGTTGACTAAGTCGGCGCACTTTATTCCTATGTGTATGAGAGATTCGGTAGATCATCTTGCCGACTTGTATATTCGGGACATAGTGAGGTTACACGGGGTCCCAATGTCGATCGTCTCAGATAGAGATCTGCGTTTTACTGCTAGGTTGTGGCAGAGTTTGTAGAGTGCCTTGGGCACTAGATTGACCTTTAGCACGGCTTACCATCCTCAAACTGACGGGCAGTCCGAGCGTACTATTCAGATCCTAGAGGATATACTTCGAGGCTGTGTCCTTGACTTTAGTGGGTCGTGGGAGAGGCACTTACCCTTAGTGGATTTTGCCTACAACAACAGTTTCCAATCGAGTATTGGTATGGCACCATTTGAGGCCTTGTATGACCGACCGTGTAGATCTCCTGTATGTTGGGCCGAGGTGGGTGATGCACCTTTGTTGGGCCCGAAGTTGGTGCGAGAAACGACGGAGAAAGTTGAACTCATCCGTAAGAGGCTAGTTATAGCCCAGAGTCGCCAAAAGAGTTATGCCGACCATAGAAGAAAGCTTTTGTCATTTGAGGTGGGTGATCACGTCTTTTTAAAAATATCACCTAGGCGGCGCTTGATGAGGTTTGGGAAGAGTGGGAAGTTGTCCCCTCATTTTATTGGCCCTTTTGAGATCCTTGAGAGGATTGGAGAGGTTGCATACCGTTTAGCTTTGCTGCCGCAGTTGTCCGGAGTGCATGACGTGTTTCATATTAGTATGCTTCAGAAATACGAGCCGGATCCGTCACATGTATTGGATTAGACCGACTTAGAGGTAGATGAGGATGCCTCGTATGAGGAGAGACCGGTGAGGGTCTTGGATAGACGGGACCAAGTCTTGCGAGGCAAGACGATTCCCTTGGTTAAGGTATTGTGGAAACATCACGGGGTTGAGGAAGCCACTTGGGACGTGAATTGGAGGTCCGAGAGAAATATCCGGACCTATTTGTGGATGTTTGAGCTCATATTGAGAATTTCGTTTTGTAATGAACTCTAAGAACATTGTATATGTTTCTAATTTTGGAAGTATTGAAAATGTTACATATGTTGCAAAGAAATGAACTTAATTTAACATTGTATATGTTGAATGTGTTGTAGAAATGAAAATATGTTTTCAACATTGCATATGTTATGGAATTGTAAAGTATGTATATTGGAATTGGTTAAAATTCAAAAGAATGCATGTTGATAATGCATATTGAGTTCTATTTGTAAAGTTGTTCTCTTGAGAAGAGATGGGATGATCAGTAGTGTATCATGTTGATAAATGTTGTATTGAATTATATTGAGAATTGAAAAGATCAAAATTTTGAAAATTATAATTCTAATTTTGGGGATGAAATTCTTTAAGGGGAGGGGGGGGGAGGTTATAGCGACCCCGGTTTTCCTCCATTGTATATTTGTGTTTCGGACTTAGGTTTCGTAGTGTTGGTTGTTGTTTATATCTTGTTCGCGTCTTTTAAATCCTTTGTATTTGAGTTTTGGGACGTGTTGGATGAGTTTGGTACAGGTTAGTTGTGAGTTGGAACAAGTGGTTGTTGTCCAGAATTTTGGTCTTCTGCTCGAGTGGGTCTTCTTGCGCTCGAACGGGGTTTGCAATCCTTCAGTACTTTGTACGCCTGCGAAAATACTGCAGAAGTGTTTTTCAAGCTCGAGCGGTCTCTTTGGCGCTTGAGCAGCTGTTTGAAATCTGAAATACTGGAAGTGTGTATTATATGCTCGAGCGGGTCGTTTCGCGCTCGAGCGGGTTGTGCCTCGCTGTTTTGTGTTGGCGCTCGAGCGGTTTTTATTGCACTCGAGCATCAAACTATCCGCTCAAGCGTACTGCGCGTATATCAGATCGCGTAAGTGATATTTTAAATCACTTTTTCTGTCCTTTCTCTCTCTAAAACTTTCCAAAACCCTAAGTTGAGAGCTTCTCACTCTAGAATACTCTCTCTTTCTACATTTTAGCCTAGATCAAGTGATCTCTTCACCCTCTTTCCTTCATTAAAAAGCTTGAGCTCTTCAAGATCTCCATTTTCATCCGAGCGGAAGTTGATTTCGGCATCTTTGGGGTTCATCTCTTACTTGACTCGTCTTTTCTTCTTGAGGTAGAGATAAACTACTCATTCTTATGAGTTTTAACATAAACTTTAGTCATTTTGTATAAATGGTGAGTTATGGAAATTTTGAAAGTTAGGGGTTTGAAATTGAAATTATAAAAGAGAGGTTTGTTAATGTGGAGTTCCATGTGTGTATAAGACCTTGGAAAATAGGGTTATTGTTGTAGGATTGATGAAATTGAGCCTTAGGGCCAAAGTTGAGAAAATGGGAAAAATGCCCTAATTTAATGTGATTGATTAATTTGTATAATTAATTTGGGGAAATATGGAAATATGAAATTGAGTTGAAAATCATGAAATTGGGAAATTATGAGATTTGATGGTGTAGTTGGATTGATTAATCACTCACCTATGAAAATGTATTAATTTGTCTGTTTAATAAATTTAATTATCTGTTTAGAAATAACTGTTTTGGGCTATCGGTGGAAGATAGCCATGATTGTTGTAGAATTCCATAATGGTTAGGTAAATTGAAACTAATCGATTGGGTTATGTCATTGAATATAACGGTTGGATTAATACATTGTGTATGTGCTTTAAATTGATCATTGTATATGATGAGCGTTTTAATACATTGCATATGTATCTTGTTTGGGAGGAGATTCCAAACCTGTTTGGGAAGAGATAGGGGATGGGCTCCATTGATAATTAAGTTGGCCGGAGTGTCCAGGGTGAAAGTCCCGAAATCCTAATTACGTTTGTATAACGTAGATGATTAGAGTATTGAAATGTTAATGATATGAGTTGCAGTCTCATTTTGAATTGATGATGATCGATGTGTTAATAACATGAGTTGTAGTCTCATTTTGAATTGATTATGCTTGAAGTGGTAATAGTATGAGTTGTAATCTCATTTTGAACTGTTCGGATTAACAATGAGCTATATCTATGAATTGATTTGAATAATAAAACGGAAAGGGATTGGAACATAGTTGTGACTACGGATTGGTTATGGAAGAGATGTACGTTGATTTATATGAGTTAAACATTTATCAAATGCTAATGTTTTAGTTAATGCTCATATTATGTTTAGCGTATCTCTACTGGGCTTTGACTCACCCTATATGGGACATTATTTTCAGGTACAGGTGATATGCCACCTTCAAGGATGTAGCTTGGGAGGTTTAGAAGCTGAAGGCTTATTTTTGTAGTTTTCTTTTGTATTACATGTAATTCAAGCCAAGAGCTTAATCTGTTAAGAGTTAGAACTCTCTTTTGTTGAAACCAAGTGTTGACTTGGAAAGTTGTAAGCCCGTAGGGCATTTACTTTTGTTGTCAACATGTAATATTTTTGTAATGAACACTCTGATAAACGAATATAGGTTTATTTCTCCTATGTCTATGGATATCATGAATGATTGGTTTATGTACTTAAATTTGAGGGCGTTACATAGAAGAAAAAAAAAATTACACCGTAAAAAATAATTTGTATATTAAAAAATATAAACATATATAAATTCTTATTAAAAAATAATAGGTTGCAATTGCAAAAAAAAAAAAAATCACACCGTACATTTCATTATTAATGTTCAAAAAATGTGCCAAGCATTTGTGCAAAAACTTGACACGTGTCCACTATTAGAAGTCTGACCATTGAAACCTAATAACTGTAACGCCCTCAAAATAAACCCATAAATCATACATTCTTGGCATGCTTAGATATAAAAGAATAAAGCATAATTACATAACATCAGAGTATTCATTACAGAATGTATTACATGTTGACAACAAAAGTAAATGCCCTACAGGCTTATAACTTTCCAAGTCAACACTTGGTTACAAAAAGAGAGTACTAACTCTACACAAAATAAGCCCTTGGCTTGACATACATGTAATACAAAAGAAATAATCACAAAAGATGTCCCAGCCACTAAGCCTCTCAAGCTACGTCCTTGGAGGTGGCATGCTACCTGTACCTAAAAATAATGTCCCATATAGGGTGAGCCAATGCCCAGTAGAGATATGCTAAACATACTATGAGCAATAACTAAAACATTAGCATTTGATAAATGTTTAACTCACATAAATCAATTCACAACCCATTTCAAATACATGACAAATGTGTCCATGTTTCATTTCATTTTCATTACTTATCCAATTCCTCAATTCATAATCCTGGCTCAGAACCTGGCCATATACTTTAAATGAGATTATATCTCATATCAATAACTCTTCCATTTCAACAATTCAAATGAGATAACAACTCATATCAAAACACTTCCATAAGCCACAATAGATACACAGATTCGCTGTATCAATAACACATAAAACACTTCTATACTTCACAAATGATACACAGATTTGCTGTATCAATAATTTAATAGATACACGTATTTGCTGTATCAATGGAGTCCATCCCCTATCTCCTCCTATATAACATCCGGTTTAGGAGTCCATCCCCTATCTTCCCTTAAACCGTGGAGTACATCCTCTATCTCCTCCCATACAATACAATGTATATAAACACAATCATATACATAATCAATCAATACATAAATTCAATGTATTATTCCAACCGTCATATTCGATGACATACTCAATTGATTAGTTTTAGTTTGCCTAATCATCATGCATTGTCTACAACAATCAAGACTATCCTCCACCGATAGCCCAAAGCAGTTATTTCTAAACAGATAATAAATGCCTCAACAGATATAAAATCTCAACATTTTCAAAGTGAGCGATTAATAAATCCAACTCCACCATTCTAACTCATAATGAGCCAACTCCATTATTTCCAACTCAATTTCACATTTCCATAACAATTGTCATTAATTACACTAATGACCAAATATACCCAAACATGGCATTTTTCCCCTTTTTCTCAATATTGACCCAAAGGCTCAAATATAACAACAACATCAACAATCTCCTTTTAAGACAAAAAATATACATATATGAGTCAAAAACAACAAAACCCCTCTTTTGAAAATAACACATTTCAAACCCTAACTTTCCAAATCACCCATCTATACAAATTACTCAATGTCTATGTTAAAGCACATAAGAATGAGTAGGAATCCCTACATCAAATTCGGAGCTCAAAGGAAGATGATGAAGAAATTGAAGATGCTCCAAATCCTAAGATTTTCAGATCAAAATATAGCCCTCGACAATCCCCACAACTTTTACAAAGGCCCAAGATGAGAAAATCACTCCTACTAGATCAATCCCTAGAGAGAAGGTAAGGTTTTAGAGAGAGGAGCTCTCAAATCTGATTTTGGGAAAGTAAGAGAGAGAAAGGGAAATGAAAAAGTGATCCAAAAAGGTGAAATCCCGCTGTGTTATACCAGTTGCCCCGTTCGAGCGTGGAAACCCCCGCTCGAGCGTCAGACACAGACTCACGCTCGAGCGTCAGAATAGCCGCTCGAGCGTCGATTGCACACTTCCAGAAGTTTTGCAGACATGGTCCCCGCTCGAGCGTCAAACTCCCCGCTCGAGCGAAGGAACAAAATCAAAGGGTCACGCTCGAGCGTCAAAACTCCCGCTCGAGCGTCTGAAGACCTGCAGACAAAAGTATTGGGAGATGGAAAATCACGCTCGAGCGTCAAAACGCCCGCTCGAGCGGAGAAGCAACAACGAAGGGCCCGCTCGAGCGTCAAAAGCCCCGCTCGAGCGTGAAGGCCAAATTCTGGGCATCAACCAATGGTTCCAAAGCTCAACCAACCTATTTCAAACCTACCCAACACAACCCAAGACTCAAATACAAAGAGTAAGAGACGGAAATGAGAATGAGACAACAACACAACCACGGAACCAAGTCCGGAACACAATATACAAAGGAAAGGAAAACCGGGATCGCTATAATAACTATTAATTAATAGAATTCATCAATTAAAAGGTCTCAAATCACATTTCTTGTCTTCTCAAATGTTTCATTTTTTTGGTTTATGATATTGATAGAGAATTGGACGTATGGAATAGTGAGAGATATTAAAATTATATATTGAGTTATGTAATTGTTGTGATGAAAAATAAATGTTGTCTTCCTCTTTTATGGCAATTTATCTGGTTATACCTCTAATTAAAATGTCAGGTGTGCTTCCACATCATCATTGAACGTTGCTTTCATTTTTTTAGATACTTTGTCTCTCAATTGTTTGTGTTTTGTGTTATGAAATTTATTACATATGTGTTTACTAAAACTATAAGATGGACCTAATGCAAGAAATGCAAACTATTTCAATTTATTCTCGGGATTAAAAGTACAAAAAACATACACAAAAAGTATATGAATAGATAACATTTTACAAAATTTGTTTGTGAATCTCATTTCGTGAAAATCCTATAATTTATTTATTTTTTGTATTATATTTTATGTTTAGTTTCAGTACTTTTTTATTTATTTAGTTTTCTTCGTTTTCTTTAAAAGTTTATTTTTAAAAATTAATAAATAAATAAATCATATTCTATTTCAAACAAATTTTTTTTTGTTTTTATTTTTTATTTTTTATTTTTTATTTTTTATTTTTTATTTTTTATTTTTTATTTTTTCTTAAAGTAGTTTTAATTTTGAGCAATTGCTTACTTTTTTTTCCCTCTATATATTGTAATTTTGTGCATTTTCAATATATGATGTTTTCACTAATATACTCAAAGTATTATGCGAAAATCAAGTAAGAAGAAAAATAAATAAACAAAACAATATGATGAATGTGAAGCAAAGATCAAAGATCAAAACTCCTCCCAAAACAAACAAGTAAACAAACAAGCAAGTAGAATAGAATGTTTAACAATAGACATTTGAAAATTTGTAACAAAATTTTATAACTTTCCTTTTTGCCAAGAAATTCTATTTGGTACTAGCTAAATAAAATACTTTTAAAATACTTTTTTTTTAATTTGAAATTAAAATATAGTAAATTTATGTAAGCATAATTGCTAACCACATTTTTTTACTTAATGTATAATATTTATATTGACTACCTTTTTCAAGTTTAATTTTTTTAAGTATTTATATAGAAGTAAAAAAATGTTGTCAGGAATAAATTTGTTCTTAATTTAGTTATAAATTTTGCCCGTACATTATTTTTAAATTTTAAATAAAAATAAACATAAAATAATTGATTAACGATATGCTAAATTTTTTATATCCATTTTTCTGTGTGCAAAAAAAAAAAAAAATCACAATTCAAATATATACAAATAATTATAAACACAACCCATGCATAGCACGAGCAGAACACTAGTTAAATAATAAGAGAAAACATCTCTGGAAATTGAATTAATTTCCATATTTTAATGATACCCAAATTTGAATTTTGAAATAAATTAGTTACTTTCCTTTCAAAATTCATAAATCAAGACATAGTTAGATTTATTTATTTTTATTTTTTTTAAAATGATTTTTTAAAAATTAAAAGTAACAATTAATTACCATCTATATTATTATACAGAATGGAAAAAAAAAAATTACAGATACGTATAAATCTAAAAGGTATGCTTGTTACATGGTCCATACTTCGTAAACATACACAAATTATACAAAATTGTAATAGAACTGGTCAGGCATCTTTCCAGTTCGAGATTAGACTGGAGTGTTCTTGGACTCATAGGGGCCCACCACGGATCTTGTTTCAATAATCCGAACCGTTCAATGTGTAGAGCTCGTCGAGTACTTTATTCTTGTAAAAAATCACATTAATCGGATATCAATAGTTACTTAATCGGATCAGATTTCTATCAACGGTAAATATAATTTTCAAAATAAATTGTTGACAAAAAATCTATCCGATCAAATAGCTATCGATATCCCATCAATATGATTTTTTACAAGGATAAAGCACTTGACAAGCTTTACGAATTGAATTGTTCGGATTATTGAAATAAGACCTGTGGTGGGCCCCACAGGTCCAACAGTACCGTTCAATCTATAAAGTGAACTGGAGACCAACCTAACCCAATAGAACTAATAGATTTTCCATAAAATCTACAAAATAATAATAATAATAATAATAATAATAATAATAATAATAAAATCAACAATTCAATAATAGGATACCAAGTTGGAAATAATAAGAAAGTTTAAGACTTTTTTTTTTTTCAAAGTAAAATTAATTGATTATTAATTTCAACAATTCATAACATTTTTCTCATAAATGTCAAAATTTCCAAAACAATATTAACTTACTATGGAAGGTGAATTGATTCTCATATTTTAATGATACCCAAATTTAAATTTTGAAATAAATTACTTACTTTCTTTTTAAAATTCATAAATCAAGACATGATTAGATTTTATTATTTTATTTTATTTTGTGTAAATGATTTTTTTAATTTAAAAATAACAATTAAATAAGATCTATATTAATATAAAGAATGAAAAAAAAATATTTATAGATACGTATAAATCTAAAATATAGCGATCCCGGTTTTCCCTTTGTTGTTTAACTGTAATTCGGACTCGATTCCGTAAATTTGTTGTTGTCTTATCCTCATTTCTATCCCTTACTCTTTGTTTTAGAGTTTTGGGTTGTGTTGGGCAAGTTGGGTTTACGTTGGTTGTGTTTTGAAGTTTAGAATTTTGCCCAGATTTTAGCCTCTCCGCTCGAGCGGGCCTTTGTTGTTCTTGTCCGCTCGAGCGGGGAGTTGGACGCTCGAGCGGGGACCTGGTTCTGCAAAAGTTCTGGGAGCGTGCATCCGCCGCTCGAGCGGGGGTTTGGCCGCTCGAACGGGAGTCTGTGAGTGACGCTCGAGCGGGGGTTTCCACGCTCGAGCGGGGCGACTGGTTTAAGGCACCGAGTTTCAGCTTTTTGAATCACTTTTTCCCATCCTCTTCTCTCTCTTACTTTTAGAAAATACCATTGGAGAGCTTCTCTCTCTAAACCCTTCCCTTCTCTCTAGGGATTGATCTAGTAGGAGTTAGTTCCTCACCTTTGGCCTTTACAAAAAGTGCGTTGATCGTCGAGGGCATCGTTTTGATCCGAGAAATTTGGGATTTGGAGCACCTCCGAGTTTTGCTCTTCTTCTCCTTGGGTTCTACATTTGAGGTAGGGATTTCCTTGTTTTTTTCCAACACTTCGGGTATAGATAGACATGTGGTAGTACTTTTGTATTGCATAAAAAATTATATCATGTTGGATTTGTTGAAAATCATGAAGTTGAACCTTGGGTTGGTTGTTGGATTTGGGTTTGTTATTGTTAGTTGTGGTTTGGGCTAATTGGGGTGTTGATTAGCACGTTGTTGTTGAAGGGAGAGGAAACCCTAATTTTATTTGACTAAATAAATTAATATAGGGGTTTTGGTCTTTGGGCAAATACTTATATATTTTGGGTCTTAAATGAGGCCATTGTTATTTGTTGTTGATAATTGAGTCTTTTGATCAACATTGAGAAAGAGGGAGGAAAACTCTAACTTAAGGGTTATGGCTTAATTTGCATAATTAATTTTGGAATGGCTTGGAATGAATGTAGTGAGTTAAAATGGGCTATGGCTTTATTGTCTTTGAAATTGGTTTTGTGAAAACAAAAGGGATGGAGTTGGTTTTGTGAAAATAAAAGGAAGTGGAATTTGTTTTATGAAAATTGGGTTGTTATATCTTATACTACCATGTTAGTATTGTTGACAAGTTTGTGATCTCATGATAATTGAGTTTGTTAATAGATGTACAATATACATGCATCTAGAGGTTTGGTCCTTGGTCATCGGCGGAGGATGACACGGTTGTGTTGAATTGTCGTGTCTACATTATACCATTGTTGATTGAACATTGTATGTGATGAAGTGCTGAGATACATTATATATGTATATTTGCTCGGGAGGAGATAGTTATGTGTTCATACATTTTAACACATTGTTCGTATCTTGTTGTGTATGTATATGTGTTATACATGTTGGTTATGCCCTGTTGTGCTGTGGTTGTTGGAGTTATACCCCGCGCTTAAAATCAAAGGTACCGTGACCTTCCAGCTAGCGCCTGGAGAACTGACTGCGCTAATAATATATGGCACCACACCCATCCAGCTAGCGCCTGGTAAACTGGCAAGTTGTTGTGAAAGGGGTATCTTTGGCTTACTACGCGCATAGCTAGTAGAGCGAAGCTTTGTTGTTGTTGTTTCACTGTATTTGAAAATATCATGGACTTGATTGGTTACAGTTTTGGAAGGCCGAGTTGTTCCATTTGTTGGTTTTGTACATGTTGATGAATTGTTATCTCCCTTTTATTTAGGGTTTGCATGTATAGATATGGTTGTATCGGAAAGGAACCAAAATGTCATCTTTGTCTTTTGGGAAGTGAAGGGAATCGAATATTTTAAAAATATGTCTTTTTAAAAGGTACATCTGTTGTATGTTTGGAAAATGGGAGAGTGTAGTGGTCTTAGTGAATTTATTTCATAAGTAATTGTTTATGTATGAAAGAGTGAGAATGGGGGTTAATGAAAGGAAAGGAAAGATGAATTGTTTAGCGTCGAATGAAATGGCTGTTTTCGGGAAAAGTTCATACATATATATATATATAAATATATATATATATATATTTTGTATAAACTGTCACATTACTATTCTAGTATGAGAATGAGCATTCATGATCATAGCTATTTGTAAGTTGTTATTGTTGAGGATCATGTTGAGACCCCTACTGGACTATATGTTCATCCCACGTTGTTGAATCTTTTTCAGGTGTTTAGCAGGATGTGTGCTACAAGATTTGGATCTTCTTATTTGTTGGCCACGGGGCCTCTTGTTGTAGGCGGAATGCCATATATGAAAAAGGGTTGCACCCTTCATTTGATTATTTATTATTGTAAGCCTGAGGGCAATTTATTTAGAATGCTCATGTTGTATTTAATTAGCATTAGAAAGAGAGAGTTGTTATTCATTCTTTCTAGTTGAACGTTTGAGTTTATTTCCGCATGTTATCTCTGAAATTGAATTAAGTTAATGAACTTGGTAATGACCTCGAGTAATAAAAAGTGGGGCGTGACATAAAAAGTACGCATGTTAAATAAACAATACTTTTTTTTTTTGTTACAGGAAAATCCTCCCTACTCTCCCGCAAGTCCAAGGCAATGCTCCTTGCAGAGATCACTAGAGTGTCCTGTTAGTCATTCCGAGCAAGGAGATTATAACCTAGGAACTTGTCCCGACCTCCCAAGACAAGCTCCGCTTAAGTCAGGACTCGCACAACAGGGGAGCATTGAACCCACACCAAGTGCTGATTAGACAACTTGAGGTCCAACCTCCTCACCAACTGTGCTTCGCCCAGGAGATTGGCCCAGAGGGAAGGGAATTGAACCTGTGACCTTGGGGCTTAAACACCGAGCCTTAACCACAATGCCACCCACCCCTCGATTAATAAACAATACTTCATAAGCATATACACAAATTACACAAAAGTGTAATGGAACTAATAGCTTTTCCACAAAATGTATTAAAAAAAAGAAGAAAAGAAATCTACAATTCAATGATAGGATACAAAGTTGGAAATAATGAGAAAGCTTAGAATTTCCCATAAATGTCAAAATTTTAAAAATAATAACACAATATGATATCATAACTTTCTAAATATCACAAAAAAATAAATATACAAATAAATTTGCTGGTATGATAAGAACCAACAATGGCTAAAGTTTCTACAATGACCCTTAAAAAAAAAAAAAAAAAAAATCAATATGAACATGAGATAAAAAAAAAAAATGCAAAGTAAATTTAAGAAAAATTGCTAAATAATATTTTTCATGCTAAAGGTATTGGATAACAACTTAAGAAGCCAGTTTGAGCACAAACCATAGCTCATAATGCAATTCATACGACGTATATGTAGACACCTCATTTTTGACCGACCTTAAGACTCAGACGTCACCGATTGAGCGCTCGGTGATGTTGCATATCGTGCTCGTTCAGAAGTCTCAGAGTCGCAGCCGTGAGCCCTGCCTCCGGGCTTCCGAGCCCTCTTCTGTACCTTGTCTCGGTTTGCGAACCAGACTCGGTTTTCTCTGTTTCTTTTCCTGAGAGGAGGGAGAGGTCTCGTAGACCATCTCTCAGTGGCCGTGGGCTACATTTCGTGGCCGTAAGCCATTTTGCCCATTCCGGAGCCCGGTTCCCGGTTTTCGGAGCCGTCAGGCCGTGCGCCTCGGTTCGGGACCTCCTAACCATCTCCGATTCCTCCGTTTTTTGGCATACATCTTATTTACTCCCTTTTGAGGGACACTGGGGCCCGAGAGGCCCACTTCGTGCCCGAATGCCACTTTCGATGCTTAACAGCCTATTTTCAGGACCCCGAACTGCGTGTTTTGGCCCCCGAGCATTCATTTTGCATCGGTTTTTGTTCATTTTTGGCAGGTACCTCTGTTTTATCACCAGGAAGGTCACTGAAGGGTGGGAGGCCAACAATTGTCTCAGTGACCAGTTATGCTCCTCCGGCGCCCTCCGACACCCGCTTTTCTCATTTCCGGGCCAATGTTGACTACCCTAGGAGCATTTTCTTCAAGCCCAAACCACATATTTGTGTTGTACACACATGGGAGGACCCTAAAAGTCTATGGCCGGCCATTAATTCCATTGTCCACTTTTGAACCTCTTTGAAAAGTGGCCTATTCTCTCTCTTGTTTTAGAGTTGCCAATTTTGAACCACAGGGTTGTGTTGAGAAGACCTGGGAGGACACCTTTCTCCTATGGCCGGCCATTAATTCTTCTGGACCATTTTACCCCTTGGCTGGCCGGCCATAGGGGGTGGCCGGCCGGCCACCTGCAAGAAAGGTAGCAGGCGGGCCATGCTCCTTGGAAGGAGTGTCTTACAGCTGTATAGCTTTTTCCCCAAAAATATCTGATTTCGGGGGACTTTTGAGGGACAAGGGAACTTAATCCCAAGCCTCAACACACTTTCACTCAATTCCACCACCATCCTTGCATCCATACAGCAGCTTTGGCTCTCCTTGAAGGCTTAGAAGACTTGCTTTGAGGATAGATACACATATCTATCCATTTTCCCCTAAAACTCTCAAGTTTTGGTGCCATTTCTCCATCACCACCAAGCACCACCACCATCACTCCATTTCGAGCAGCAAGGGGAGCTTTTCAGAGGCTTAGAAGCAACATTCCTCAAGCCAAGAGGTAGAAAAGAAGTGGTCTTCAAGGGTAAGTTCTCATTCCCCTCTTTTGTAGCATTTTCTTGCCTCATCTCTTAGGCCTATTTTCTTACTGTTTTGGGCTCCGACCCTAACTGAAACTAGGCCTTTTTTGAGCCATTCTTCATGTTTGATCAAGGGCTCAACCCTGTTTGAGCCCTCCATTTGGTACTTGCTTCAATAACATCTTGTATGCCATTATTTTGCATGAGATTTCTAGCCCATGTGTGATCTTTTTTCGAGCATAATGTAAACTGTAAGTGGGCCTATTTTGAGCCCCTCTTCAACATTGAAGAAGGGCTCAACCCTTTTTGGGCCCCCTATCTTGCACTTGCTTCATAATCTCTCCTATTTACCGTAAATTTGCATGATTTGTTTGGCCTATATTTAAATTGTTTTGGAGCATGTCATGAACTGTGAGTAGGCTTATTTTGTGTCCCTCTACAACATTGTAGAAGTGATAAACCTTGTTTGGGGCCTCCATGTTATACTTACCATTATCCCCCCCTTTGGCCCCCATTTTTGCATGCTTTTTTAGGCTTATCTAGCTTCTGTTTTCGGCCATCATCAGAACTGGAAATGGTCATATTTTGACCCCCTGGATATATTTCATGAAGAATCTTTGCTTTTTTGATGAATTTTTGGCCTACTTCATGTTATACCCTCTTGTGGCCTATTTCTTGCATGGCATTTTTGGCATGTTTGCATACTGATTTGGGGGATGTCATCTACTGTAAATGTTCATATTTTTAGTCCCTCTTCAGTGTTTTAGAAGGGTGTTTTTCCATTTGGGCTTTGCATCTACCACTTGTTTCATAGCCTCCTTTGCGGAGCCCCTTTTGCATGCCATTGTTGCCCTATCTATGCTTGCTGTTTGGCCATGTTTTAGGCTAGAAAAATGATTTTTTTGGGGCTGCCTTGCTACTGTATTTTCATTCCATGTCCATATCGTGCATGCATTGCATGGCTATAGGCCATTTCGGGTGCCTAAATTTGCATTTCGGGACCATTCCTTGCATTTGGTGTCATTTCGCCATCTTTCGGGACTGTTTTCCCCCATATTTCAGTGCTGAAATTCCATTGGCGTGTTTGCATATCATTTTCTATGTCATTTCATGCCTTAATGCCATCTCCTCGGTTTGCGTGCCCGTGTGCACGCATTTCGAGGCACTTCATTTTTCATCTCTCGGCCTCTTATGTGAGTGTGGCTGAGGCTCACTCATGTTAGTGTAAGTCCATTTTGCATTCTGTATGCCATTTTAGCATCATTGCATTCCGTATGCCATTGCCTCGGTTTGCGTGCCCGTGTGCACGCATTTCGAGGCATTTCACTTTTATCCGATGGCCTCCTGTGTGAGTGTGGCTGAGGCTCTCTCATGTTGGTATAAGCCCATTATTGCATTGCGTATGCCATTTCACCCATAGCATTGTGTATGCCCGGTTATATATTACCTCGTACAGCGTGTATGCCATTCCATGACATTGTGTATGTTAGGGTTGCATATTAGCTACATTTCATGCATATCATGCATATCATGCATATCGCATCGTGTTCGGGATAGGAGTTAGCCCGGGCACGGGAAACGAGGCACGTTTCGTACTCCGAGCGACGGAACGGGTCTCAATTCCCAAGTCACCGACGCTCCGGATTATCCATGATGAAGTTAGGTTTTGTTGTAGCATTCATGTGCATTCATCCTATATTGAGTTGTGCAATTTGGCTCCTCGGCCATCATGCATCGATATGCGTGATTGGTGGCACGAGGATCGAGGCATGCATATATTTGTGAAATACATTGCTATGCCCCTTTCCTGCTCTCTGTTGCAGCAAAATGAAGAATCAGTAACTTTTCGGAGTCTGGCACGCATTTCGAGAAACATTGCAAAACAGAGGCTAATTGGGGCATCCTAGTGGATTTCCGCGCAAGGCAGCCCAAACTTGCAGCACTCATCAGAATCAAGGCACCCCCTGGCTTGCATGCCAGTTTACAGTTTTTCTTAGTTAAATTGTTAATTAATTAGGGATCTATATATTATTCGGACTGTAATATTCTTTCATTCGGACTGTATTATTTATTCGGACCCTCTGCGCGAGGGCATAATTGTAATAAGTGTGCGTGAGTGTGGTGTATGTCTTCCAACCCCACGTCTTTCTTCCCTTTTATTTACCCGCTTATGATGGTTAGATATAGGCATATCTTAATTAGCATACAGTATGATAGCATGTTTGCATCATTCATCTGTCTTGCATGCACCGGGCTCGGCGCATCATACAAACTGCATTCGTATTTCAATTCCAAATTGAATACGTGTTAGTTGTAGCATTCCATATGCCATGTTTAGAATAGCCGAGCCTTCTATAGTTGCATTTTGCATGTGTTGCATTAGGCATTTCTGTATAGTTAGGATCATGCATGATTTCTAATTAGCTTTTGTTTTGGCTTGGAGTACTCGGTGAGTTTTATGCTTTAGCATCCTTGCATGCGTGTGAGTGACTGCCATGAATAGCATGCTTACCATGAGGCTATGTGCTTATGTGATATAACTGCCTTGAATGCCTGTGGGTGGAGGTTGAGTTACTTGGATTGGACAATTCATCAAATGTTTGTTTTAAGCCCACTAGATAGTGGCAAAATCATGTTTTCTAAGCCCAACCGAGGGTGGCAAATCCACGTCTTAGCCTACCTGCGGGTAGCACCATCAAACCATTTTCAAACAAACAAACATGAAGTGTTTTGTTCCAATTCAAGCGACTCAGTCTATACTTGTATGCTGTGCGCATCACATAGTAATCTAGGCTAATAACCGGAATAAGAACATACGATGTTTTCAAAAATATATATCATGGTTAGTAGAGGCCGGTCTTTGACCGGGCGAGCGGGGTGCTCACGAAGTGACCTTCCCCAATCGTACCCAAGTTCCCGAGCCGAGGCAACTTTGGTGATGACGGACACGTGGCCTTTGGCACCGAGTCAGGGTTTCCTAAATTTCCCATTTAAAAAACATTTAGGTGGCGACTCTGTATCTGGCGAAGCAGTCCATGTTTGGCACTTCTTTCAAAAAATCTGTTTTCAAAACGATTTGCCGGATTTGGACTCTTTGGTTCAAGATTAAGAACCGTGACATTTGAGTCCTTCGAACTGTAGTGACCCAATATCGAACCAGAACGGGGGGGGGGACTCGCACCCCTTTCGCCCGAGATGCGTTCGGGGACGTCTACATATACAACAAAATAAAAAATAAAATTTTAAATTAAATAGAAAATCAAAACAAATAAATCGAAAGAGTTTAAAAATTGAATGCTTAATTACCTACCTCCATTCACTATTCTCATATTGCAATTCATACAACCCTTACACCAAAATAAAAATATAAAGAAAAAAAATTAAAAAGAAAGTCAAAACAAATAAATAAAAAGTTTAAAAGTTGAACGTTTAATTACATACCTCCATTCACTATTCATAGATTAATTTTTTAGCAACTTTAGACATCATCATTGTTAAAAAAAGTAAAACACAATTCATAATATGTTGAGAGATTGAGTGGGTATCAAGTTATACCAAGATAAACCCTAAAATAGAAGAAGATGATAATAATTTCAATAATAATCATTTTTCACAGTTTTACTTTCCATTCTCTCTTCTTGCCATGATATGTTATTGCCGTGTAGAAGTGAGAGATAATAGTAAATAGCTTATGGAGAAATTGTAATGTTTAGGATTAAGATGGATGTATTTAAATTGTAATGTTGTAGGATTTTGAAATTTGGCAAAATATGGAATGAGAGAAAGTTAGGTAGAAAAGAGCATGAAGTAAAAAGTTTATATTTCCTTTTCAAATTTCGCAAATTATGGTATAATAATTAATTTTAAGTAATTAATAGCCAATAGTATTTTTTTCAAATAAAAAAATTAACAATTTTCGGATGAAGAGTTGGAGCTCTCACATTCCTTCTCATTGGAAATCTCCTTTTCGTTAATATATAGTATAGATACATAGCAAATAGATAAAGAATTTAAAGTAGTGTTATACAAACAAATAAAACTTACAAATTATTTTTATAAACTGATATAACACCAATCAACATAATTTGCGGGTCCCATTTTATATTCTAAAATTTCACAAAAATATGTTACATTACTTTGTAAAAAAAGTATATCAATATAGATTTTTTAGAAAGTTATTCAGTCATACCATTGCTATTTTAGTTTTGTGTAGATCCTAATGATACTCAATGACCATGGTAATTTAAAGTAGTTTTTGAATAAGGAGTTGTCTAATAGCTTCATAAATTTTGATATTAATTTCTCAAAATTTTAAATTTTAAGAATTAATTTTTACAAACACTACAAGAAATTTGTCTTTTAGAGACTAATATTTAGGGACTAGTTGAATTTGGTAACTAAAAATAATCTTTTAGAGACAAATTTAAACATATAATAATTTACTTATAAGATTATAAAAATAACTGTTAATATTCTCACTTAATATTTACATACCTTTTTGAGACCAATAAATTTTGTTACTAATACATTATTAACATCTTTAGGGACCAAAAATAATGAAAAATTTGCAAAACCACCGGATCAAATACACGCTTTGTTCACGCTCCATTCACTTTTACAAATCCACAATGTTAAACAGCTTCTCTCTCTGTCTCGAGCTCCATTGCAGATCTTCACTCCAAGTCAAATTTGAGATCTACAAGCTTCAATCCACAGTAAATCTCTCTTTGTCAAATTTGTTGCAAATTTGGTGAGCCTCTCTCTTAATTCCTCTCTGCTTATACATACATACATACATATATATGTATATATATTTGTAGATCTATGAAGAACACAATAAGTAGTTCACGTATTGTTCGACTGGACAGATTAAATTACCATATACTATACATTATTATCGATGGAGCTCTCATTATCATCTTGTATAAAATCTAGGGTTTCTTTCACATTCTACATCTCAATCTCTTGTTCTTCATCTCTGTCTATTCGATATGATCATCTCTCTTCATTTGAGTGATTTGAGAATCTGAAGAGCACAAAATACCTATTCGACTAATCGAACGCCAAATCCGAGGCACTTGTTATGCATTTTTTTTTTTACGCTTTGGGACTGGAAATTTATGTGTCAATTTTTAAAAAAAAAAAAATTTTCAAATAATCTAGGTAAGGTGTTTATTTTTTTCTTAGCTAAACTATAGCAATCTGGATTTGTATTTGTTTTCAATAGTTTGTGTTTTAATTCAACTTCAAAATTGATTTGATTTGTATTTGATTGTTTTGTATTCAAATTCATTCCAGAAATGATTGGATTTTGATGTTTATCAATGTACGGGCTTTTAGATTTCTTTTAGTTCAATTTGGATTTGACTGATTTGAATCTGGAGGTAAAGTTTTATTTCACTCTATAGCTCGGCTTTTCGCGCTTCCTTTCAGAAGAATGAATAGCCCTTACAGTTCAGACTCCACTTGTGTTGGTTCTGATTCTGATTTCGCAAGTGCAATGTAAAACAGTGGAAACACAAAAGAGTCCAAATCTGGCAATTTCTTTTGGAAAATCGATGTTTGAATCAAATGCCAAAAATGGACTGCTTTGCCAGATTTCAGAGTCGCCACCTAAATATTTATTTTTGAGAAATTTAGGAAACCCATGACTCGTGCCAAAGGCCATTAGTCCGTCGTTACCAAAGTGTCTTGGTTCGGGAACTTAGGTATGAGAGGGGAATGTCAATAATTGAACATCCCACTCACCCGATTAAAAATCGGCCTCTACTAATCATGATGTGGTTTTTATGTACAGTATATTCTCTTGTTCTATATGTAACATACAAGTATAGACTAATTTCACGAAAAGTTGGAATGTTTAATTTCATGTTTGTTTTGAAAAAAAAGTGTTTCGAATATGTATCACTGAAAATGGTGATCTCATATATTCATGAATCAAAATATCCCAATTCAAGTGATTAGCCTTCATCCACTGGCATTCAAACATGTATATTAAATAAGTAGCTAGCCTCATGGTAGTATGTTTGATATGACAGTATTCACACTTATGCAATATGCTAAAGCAAAAATGCTTACCTTAATGTCCGAAGGCGAGTCCAAAAAGAAAGCAAATAATTAGAAAAAGAAATGCATGATCCTAATTTAATGACTAATGCAACACATGCAACGTGCAATTAAGGTTCGGCTACTAGTATGGCATGTGAGTCAATTCAAGGCATGTGATAGCGCATGTATGCAAGTAAGGAGTTTGAATTTGACATTTGAATAATATGATGAGCCGAACTTTTATGCATGTAAACGAATGGAAGTAAATCATGGAAAATGCTAATTAAACATGATGTCCCTAATCTAACCATCATAAGCAGTGAAATAAAAGGGAGAAAGAATGGGGGTTGGAAGACATACAACTTATTACATATTTGTCCTCGTGAAGGAGGGTCTGAATGTCCAAGTGTCCAAACAAATAATTATTACAAAGCCGAATGAATAATAAATGAAAGGGGCTGTCTAATTTATTACAATAATAATATGCAATGATTGCTTGATGCTCCTCAGGACTTCTTCTGTCTGCCTTGCTGGGATTTGTTCTGTTTCACCCCTAGTTACTACTTTCGACCAAAAGTGTATTGTTTTGCAATTTATTGGAGCCTTGCCGACCCCAAAACGCGACTCAGTCGAGCCCCAAATAAATCCAATATTTTGTTTTCTTGTGGAAATCTGTTTTTTTGTACCTGAGGTGAAACAGTGCAGACAGGGTATTCCTAGCCATGTTTGTCTTTTTTTTTCACCCTTCTCTGTCATAAAAAATACTCAAGAGAGGGTTGGAATCATCTCCAAAACCATCAATTAGCAAGTTGATTGCTTGATAATCTCAGATACAATTTGGACAATGATCAATAAATGCAATGAATAAACAACCACCCCTTCCTCCTATCATGAAGTGAATTCAAGAAGGGAAGTAGAGACACTTCAAGGTTCATCAAATTATCATGAATTGATGTAAGACAAGCCTTGACACAATAAACTCGGTATAACGTCTGACCGAATTCAATTAATCATATTGGTTCTTTATGTCGGTTGTAATCCAATTTTAACCAATTTTATTAGCCTTTTTTATTACCTTTCCATTTCTTTATCTTTTCTCCTGTTTGTGCAAAAGTGATATTTACGTCCACTAAGTCCAAAACGCAATAAAGAGAAACAAGCATCAACTTAACCCGAGAAACAAATCTTATTTTCTTCGGGAGAAATTACAAAGGAAGAGTCAAACTTATTTACAAGTGATAAGGGATTCCAAGTCAAACTCAAGATGTGCAACAAGGACTAGTCAAACTCAAAAGAGTGATAATGACTTAGAAAAACCCAAACTTGAGTGATAATGACTTGAAATCCAAACTTGATAATAAGTGATAATGACACTTTCCTTGGTGATTTCCAAGGGTCAATTAGTCCCTTAAAAGTAAACACACTGATGAATAAAGAGAAATGAAAAATAAAAGATTGTGCTTTAGTATAAGAACATGTATACATTTGGGGTAGTGAACCTCCAAAGAATTTAAACCGTTAAGTATAAAGCGTTTTATACCTTTGGTAGTAAATCTCCTAATAGATTAAATCAGTAAGCATAGAACGTTGTATACTTATGGTAATGAACCTCCTAAGCATGAAACGCTTTATGCCTTTGTTAGTGAATCTCCAAAGAGATTAAACCATTAAGCATAGAACGTTTTATACCTTTGGTAATGAACCTCCTAAGCATAAAACGTTTTATGCCTTTGGTAGTGAATCTCCAAAGAGTTTAAACCATTAAGTATAGAGCGTTTTATACCTTTAGTAATGAACCTCCGAAGAGATTAAACCATTAAGCATGGAAGAGTTCCTTTCTTATACTTAAACCACAATCTTAATTTTTCACAACTTTTTAATCGAAATAAGCAAAGAATGGAGGGAGGTTGCTGAGATGATTATGCGAAGTTGATTAATTGGTTAGTACAAACAAACTTGATATTTAAAACATAAATCATTGAAATAAATTAAACAGCCCCCCCTAATAGCATACAATAGTGCTGAAATTAAGCTAAAGAAAGCAAGCAAAATTAAATAGGATCAAGTTAGTAAACAAGTAGAAGGAAGGGTGGCTAACCCCTTCACTTTTATAACTTCAAATCACATAGTTTAGATGTTGAAAAATAGCCCCAAAACAGTCCCAAATCAGCCCTAAAATAGTGAGAAAAATTAGCGAAAACAAGTAGGAAACACAAGGATTCAAGCTTGGAATAAGGTTCAAAGAAGGGTGATTAACCCCTCCACCTTTGGATAGATTTTAATCACAAGTTTCAGCCCTCAAAACAGTCCCAAAACAGTACCAAAATAATATGAAAACACAAGAAAAAGATGAACAAAGGAGGCTTTACCTCTTGTAAAGAAGTGTTCTTGTTGTAAATCAAACTTGATTCCAAAGCACCCTCAAGTTTGAGTATGATTTTCAATTCTCAAATCAAGATCCAAGTTCAAGCTCTTGTATGGTATGGATGGATGGAAGAACAAGGAAGAACAAAGATGGTTTCAACTCTTGGATATTGCCTAACACCTTGATATTTCTAACTTGATATTTCTCTTTAATATATGATATTTCTAACTTGATATTGTTTTCTTAACTCTTGATAATGTTTTTTGTCTCCCCTAAAACATCACTTTGAGCCTTGCATTTATAGGCCTTGAGCTGCTACTCCTCAAAATATCAGCACATTTGGACAGCTTTGAAAAGTCAAAAGGGGCTGCATGACCTCGGTGAGGTCTTATCGGACTTCAGAATTTGCATTCAGGCCCGACTTCAAACAGGCATATCTTCATCATCTGGACTCCGTTTCAGATGATTCTTAAGTCTAAAATGAAGCCTCGGAAGTCCTCTTTCCAAAGGAGGTCGCCTCACATCTAAATTCTAAGTGTGCTAAGAGATATTCTTATTTAGTGAAGGTTGCTCAATTTTGACCTTATCGGATTTATGCCTAACTTCAAACAGCCATATCTCCCTCATCCGGACTCGGTTTTAGGAGATTCTTGAGTCTAAAATGAAGCCCTAGAAGTCCTCTTTCCAATGGTGGTGGCCTCACAGCTAAAGTCTAAGTGTAGAAAGAGATAAGCCTAATTTAATGAAGGTTGCTCAGTTTTCTCTTAACGGTTTTATACCCAACTTCTCCCTAACTAGTTTTCTTCCCTTTCCTCCAATTTTCTTCAACTCCAAACCTTTAACCAAGATGTTTTAAAGATTTTTTTGTTTTCAAAGAGTTCACCTCCCTTTCATTTATTTCCACTTTGTTCTTACTCAGTTTATCGACAAGTGTAGTTTTAAATAAAATGCGAGCCTTGGAACATCGTAGAAGCATTTGAACAAATATTTTGAAAGAGGGTTTTGGTTTAAAATAGTTTGGCCAAAATGGGGTGCAAGGTTTGGGATTAGAGCTTGAATCCAAATTTCTTGGCTGAGAATTCAAAAGATTACATAGTGTAACTTTTATCGTCGGGTGTTCGGAATAAAGCGTCTAAGTCTTACGAGCGGTCAAAATTAGGGTGTCTACACACTCTTCCATGTTTCTATCAATCCATACTTTGCTATTGCTTGCTACTTCATATCATGTAATTAAGAGTGATTGCGTAATTAGGTACAAACTGTATAAGTGAGAGGCATACTACATTAGGCAAAATAATTTTGTTATGAAATTAATTTTGTAGAGTGTTTAAGCTTTTGGATCTATGGTTTTATTTTCATCAATGGAAGACACAAGTTTAAGCTCATATACACCCACACTCATCATTCCCCATTGCTCCCTTGTTGATTGTTTGATGTTTGAGTATCAAAACAAAAGTTAAAAGCCCTCCTAAAACAGCCTCTATTGCTACAAAATTCCATCTTTCCCTCCCCTCTCTTGGTTTGCTTCATTACTAGGAGTAGTTAATGATGTTGTAGGTTGTGGCTAGAAAACAATGATTTGATGAGGTAATCTATCTCCACTGTGTTCTTGTTGTCATTATCTTTTTTTCCCCCAATTGTTGTAGTTGGCTAATGTTTGAATTCAATGTTTTAGAGTGATTTGGAGTATCAATTTTACTTTGTGATTACGAAGACAATATGAAACAGGTAGGCAATAGATGGTAAGATATTGTTCACTTTTTTATTTTTTATTTTTTGTCTTTATATTAAGCATAAGTAATTTGTCGCAAGCTAAATGTCTTTAAATTAATGAGCAGATGACAAACCTGACTAAAGAGGAATTTGTGCACATTCTTCGTCGCCAAAGCACCAAATTCTCTCGAGGGAGCTCAAAATATAGAGGAGTGACCTTGCACAAATGTGGTCTATGGGAGGCTCAAATAGGACAGTTCCTTGGGAAGAAGTGAGTGCCCTTAAACTCAAAACTGTTACTAATTAATTAGATGATCCTATTTGTTAGGTTTTATTATTGGCAATCCCATTTGACAAGGATTTCTTTAAGAAGTTGATTTTTTTCCAAAACTAGGATTACTTTTGGATTTCTATAAGTAATTGGATTTCCTCCAAAATTAGGATTACTTTGGATTTTCTATAAGTAGTTGGTTTTCTCCCAAAACTAGTGTAATTTCTCCAGATCTTCTTTTTGGTTCTTAAGGTTTATATCTGGAGATATTTTGTTAGTTTTCTTTGATATTTTATTGAGTATTCAACTCATGGTTTAAAGAGAGTACATCAAAGGTTTTGTTTGTTATACACAAAAAAGATAGAGTTGTTCTTCGGTGGATTCTGAAGAATTCGAGCCTGAAGCTTCGATGGATTCTGGAGTGGCTCATTGTAAAGACAATTCCGAGGTGAAAACGGGGTTGGAAGAGGCACATAGAGGTTGGTTCAATTAGGCGTGGATTTGCTAGGTAATTGAGAGTATACCTGTGTAATTCCTTTAAATCTTCTTAGTGGATTGTTTTGTGGCTGTTTGTAACAACTCCATCACGTATAATGATTAGTACTTGATTAATTAAGAGGATTTGAAATTTAATTGCCGAGTATTATAATTTATTTGGGATTTATGAGAATTATGGAATCTGACTCGTATATGATTTTAATGAAGGTTTATTTTGGAATTAGAAATTAAGGGTCCAAATGGCTTAAGGAAGTGAAATTAAGAAGTTAATCAATTTAATTTTAATTACGGACCCATTTGGAAGTTTAATTAAATATTCGATTCAGTTTAGCGAAATTGAGATTCGATTAATTAGGTCCTAATTGGAGTTGATTCAGTCATGAGGATTGAGGATTACGATTATTATAAATTAAATTTAATTATGATGTGCCCTATTTGAATATATAATTTAATTGACGGAAACTTGGAGTCTGATCAGAAATTGAAGACCTAAACGATTTAAGAAACCAAAATTGAAGTTGGAAATAAGTTTAATTTAATATTTGGAGTATTTTGGGAATTTGATTAGGAATCTGATTCAGATTGATAAATTTAATTACGAATGATTGGGTCTTAATTGGAATCAATTAGACTAATTAAATTATGTGGACTTTGAAATTAACTATGATTAATAAAAGTATGTGCTAATTGAGATTTATTTAGATTAAGTGTTAATTATAATTTGTTAAGACTAAGTGAGACTTAATTTAATTAATACATAAATTAGTAATTTAATCCTAGAAAAGCCAAGTGTCCCACTAAGTTAATAAATAAAAGAATGAAATAAAAGATGAAGATTGGAGTCAAGGAAGCTTGTTTCTGCTAGAGACAAATTAGAATGAGAGAGTGCACTGCCGAGAGAGAGAGAAAGAGAGGGAGAGAGAGCTTGCCTCTTTGTTCTTATGGGTTTTCAAGGATGAAAATTCTAGAAACCCTAGATGTTGATTTGTGATTATGTACCAATTTTAAGCAAAATATAACAATCCCAATCAAACAATCAAGAGAAAGAGACACAAAGATTTTACGTGGAAAAACCACAATTGGACACCTTCCAATTGTGATCAAAAAACCACGGGCAACTGCCACAAGACAATCCACTAAGAAGAATTAAAGGAATTACACAGGTATACTCTCAATTATCTAGCGAATCCACAACGCCTAATTGAACCAACCTCTATGTGTCTCTTCCAACCCCATCTTCAGCACGGAATTGTCTTTCTGATGAGCCACTCCGGATTCCACCAAAGTTTCAGGCTCGAATTCTTCAGAATTCACAACTGAAGAACAACTCTCTCTTTTGTGTATAACAAACAAATCTTTGATGTACTCTCTTTAAACCATGAGTTGAATACTCAATAAAACATCAAAGAAAATAACAAAATATCCCCAGATATAAACCTTTAAGAACCAAAAAGAAGATCTGGAGGAATTCAATCAATGAGTAGTCTAGTTTTGGGAGAAAACCAACTACTTATAGAAAATCCAAAGCAATCCTGTTTTGGAAGAAAACCAACTTCTTAAAGGACTCCAAAGTAATCCTAGTTTTGGAAGAAAATCAACTTCTTAGAGAAATCCAAAGTAATCCTAGTTTGACCCAACATGTGAATTTAAAAAATTACAACCTTGGGTTTGATTCATGGAATTTGACAACAAAGAGTCCTAACAATCTCCCCCTTTGTCAAATCCTGGACAAAACCATGCTACAACAGTTTTCCTAACAAAAACACTAAAACAATTTTCCAATCAAAACAAGAACAACACCACCAACTAGGAACCAGCACTTATAACCAAATCTCTTTACAAACTTATTTCTCAAGGTCATGATCTGCAAAACAACTATTAGTGCCACAATCTCCAAAACAACTATTAGTGTCACAATTTCCAAAACAACTATTAGTCCCACAAGAGTATATGAAAAAGCAATAAACGTATGACAAGATTATCTTGAAGTATGAGATGAAAAACATGAATAACATGAATAGATGCAACTTGGAGATTTTAAGAACATGTAGCATGAAAACTTGAAAACTAAGACATATGCACCCGACACATGACATGAATACATGAAAAACAAATTTCTCCCCCTGTTTGTCACGAATTAACAAAGGAATCTCAAATAACAAAATCAAGATCAAAACCCACACAAGCAATGACATGATAACGATTAACCGAACTCCCCTTCACTAAAAGCAACCACAAACACTGAAAACAGTGAACAAGAAAAAAATAACAAAAATAATATGGTGGAGCAAGCAAGGAATTTCAGAGTTGTACCTTAAAACACACAAGATTATCCAAGAAGCACAATTACTTGAAAACACAATGTGCACAGCCTGTAGAAGATTCCTTATAAAAGAAAGTGATGCATTATGTGAAAAGCATAGATCCCATGAGAAAAGTGTGTGTGTGACTCTTGGAGTTCGACAAACACAAGATTCAAATTCTAGTAGTGATATGAAAGCTGGACCTCCGACAAAGAATCTAAGCACAACTAAGGAAAGTCAAACCACTAGGAATCAAGGGATATTTGGTGAGTAAAGGCGGAGGCTCCCCCTCAATCAATGAATCCCTTTTTTTTCTTTTCTTTTTCACATTTTTTTCTTTGCTTTCTTTTGCACATTTTTTCTTCTTCTTTTTTTTTCTTTTTCTTTTTCTTTTTTTTTTCTTTTGCACACTCATTGGCGGCTGACACGCTCAAGAGTATGGAAACCGAACCAGAGAAGCATGGATATAATAAGGATGGCCTGGTTGGTGACTCTGAGGTAGCCTTTTCCTCATGCTTGGACTACAAAGAACAGAGGGGAAAGCCGTGGAGATGCAAAAAGATGGAAGGTGGTTAAGAGACTCAACATCACCCATGATATGCTAGTATAGGTCAATTCCTCTAGAAAAGCAAAAGATACAATGCCAGAAGTCCATGAAAAAAAAAAACACTAAGTCGGAAGACTCCGATATTTGCTAATCCAAGAGTGTGTACAGAATGAGACATACTAATCAAATAACACACTCCAAAATGAGTAATGACCAGAGAAAGCACACACATGTTAACATGTAATGGATATTCTCATTAATTCCAATATGCACCAAGGACATCTCAAAAAAATTTCAAGCTTGCAAAACCATATTAAGAAAATCTTTTTGGGATTTTTTTTTTTTTTCCTAAACAAAGCAAGACAAACAAAAAAAACAAACATGCACACATTTTTTTTATAAAAAAAACACACAGAGACCCAAAAAAACTAAAAAGAGTAAACACATTAACACAAGTCAAGTTTTCTCACCCAAATCTTTTTGGTCTTAACAAAATCAGGTCTAGCGGTCTTGGTAAATGTCATGGTGTTGTGAACACCCTCATGAATCTTGGTATTCCGCCTAGACAAGTAAGGTTGTCTCCTAACCCAAAAAGTATTCGAATTTCTACCATTTTGAGACATTCTCCCATGTAACTTATAACAAAAAGGGCGAATATGACCATGCATACCACAATGATGACAAATAAAAACAGGGTGTACCTTCTTTTTTTTTACCTTACCAACTCTAGGGAGTTTAAGAAGTCTTTCCTCTTGTTGAATCTTTTGTCCTCCCTTTCCTTGAGTTCTTGTATCATGAGATGTGGAAGCCTTCTGTTTTTACTCTTTCTTACCACCAAAGCCAATGCCACTCTTGTCAGAACAAATTTGTTGAGACCCAATGATATTGTCCAAAGTCTTTGATCCTTTGTTCCAAAGACCAATGGTAACCATGGCACACTCGAGCTCTTCCTCTTTCTTAATCATTAGTTCTTCCAAGGCAACTTGTGACATCTCGAGAGATTTAATCTTTTCTTCATACATGGCATGAGTTTCCTGTAGCTCATTCCTCTTTGTCTCACAAGTCAACAGTTTTGCACAAAGAACTTGTTGATCATCAGCTATCTTGATGGCATTGATCCTAGCCTCGGAAATCTCCTTCTTAAGTTTGACATTCTCACATTCACATGCTTTGAGTTTTGTTGTGAGTTTGTCATTTAATTTGAATAACTTAAGAGACTCCTTATACAACTTTTTATAAGCTTGCTCAAGCTCTTCATTATCACTCTCCGAGGATTCATCATTAGTGATATTCTCAACCAACCTCTTTGAATCCATTATCACAAATTAAACAAGATCTCGTTCTAAAAAAAAATATTTTTGTTTTAAACAAAATAGAACGACCCGCTCTGATACCAATTGAAAATTCTAGAAACCCTAGATGTTGATTTGTGATTATGTACCAATTTTAAGCAAAATATAACAATCCCAATCAAACAATCAAGAGAAAGAGACACAAAGATTTTACGTGGAAAAACCACAATTGGACACCTTCCAATTGTGATCAAAAAACCACGGGCAACTGCCACAAGACAATCCACTAAGAAGAATTAAAGGAATTACACAGGTATACTCTCAATTATCTAGCGAATCCACAACGCCTAATTGAACCAACCTCTATGTGTCTCTTCCAACCCCATCTTCAGCACGGAATTGTCTTTCTGATGAGCCACTCCGGATTCCACCAAAGTTTCAGGCTCGAATTCTTCAGAATTCACAACTGAAGAACAACTCTCTCTTTTGTGTATAACAAACAAATCTTTGATGTACTCTCTTTAAACCATGAGTTGAATACTCAATAAAACATCAAAGAAAATAACAAAATATCCCCAGATATAAACCTTTAAGAACCAAAAAGAAGATCTGGAGGAATTCAATCAATGAGTAGTCTAGTTTTGGGAGAAAACCAACTACTTATAGAAAATCCAAAGCAATCCTGTTTTTGGAAGAAAACCAACTTCTTAAAGGACTCCAAAGTAATCCTAGTTTTGGAAGAAAATCAACTTCTTAGAGAAATCCAAAGTAATCCTAGTTTGACCCAACATGTGAATTTAAAAAATTACAACCTTGGGTTTGATTCATGGAATTTGACAACAAAGAGTCCTAACAAAGGAGATTCAAGATAGGAAAAGGGAGGATTATCAAGAAATTACCAAATCAAAGATTAAGGGTAAGAATTTCAATCTTAACTTTGTAGAGCTCATGTATTACACTTAAAATTAAGAGGGGTTTAAGATCAATTCCATGGAATTTGTGAGGAAATGGGTTTGAACAAGGAAATAAAGCTAGGATCCATAGTTATGGAAATTAAACATGGAAATTGATTATTTTGGTTTGATGTTGAACATCTCACTTGAATTTGGGCCATATTTCTACATGCATGTTAGAATTTTGATGTTTTAGACTTAAATTCATGTGTGAAAGAAAGATTTACAAATTTAAATTTGGAATAGATATGAAGAAAAATAAGCTAGGCTCATGTTTATGGAAAATTAGACATTGATTTGGTTTTGATCGCTAACCCATGCATGTAGTATAATGAAAGAGTTTTATTCAAAATTTAAATATGTTATGGGACATCTATGATTATGAATTTAGTTTTGGGTGTGTTATGAAGGAAATTAATTTAATCTAAATTTGGGTAATTCAAGAATTAAATTATGATTTGATTTTGAATATAGAAAATTAGTTGGTTTTCCACACATGCAAATGCTTTCCTAAAGTCATATAACTTCAATTTCATGTAAATTAAAAGAAATTAGTGATTGAGTGATAAAATTGAATTAGATTCAAAATTATAAAAGTTGATCTGAATTGGGTTACATGCATGTGAGTGATTATGGAAAATAAATTAGAAAATAATTATCTTTAGCTTGATTTTGTAGAACCATCCTATAATACTTGGAGATTTGAGATTTAATTCATGGGATTAGGATGAAATTGGGTGTCAAATATAAAATAAGTTACATGCATCATGAATTAAGGAAGCTATGAAATTAGTCTCATGGATTAAGTAAGAAATTAAAGTAGACTTATGGTTATGGAAATTAGTTGGAAAATTTATAAGAATATAAAATTAGTAATTTTGACGTCAATTTCATACATGTGAATAATTTTCTAAGGAATTTATGACTTCAATTTCATGTTTGAAAGGAAAGTAGAAGGAGCTTGAAATCAATTTTTATGTAACTAAAAAGAAAATGAGAGATTGGAGCCATGTTAAATTTATGGAATTTAATTTAGAAATTAATCACTTTGGATTTGGGATTTGGCTTGTTATGGAAGAAATGAATTAAAACTAAATTTAGCAGTTGGGGCATGATTTTAAATAAATAATTTTTGAATAAATGATTTTTGAATAAATGATTTAGCAATTTATGACTTTAATAAATGGTTTTCCATGTTTGCATACTAAAGTGCATGTTTTGAAGCTTTAAATACCAAATTTGAACTTTAATTTCAATTTTAGAATTTCAGAATTTTCGTTGTTCGCTCGAGCGAGGGAAGTCTCGCTCGAGCGTGAAAATCAAGCTCCCAGTAGTTTTTCAAAGCGAAGACCGCATTTTCAGCACATTTTGGAAGGTTGCATTTAGTTCATATTTTTATCCTCATCTCTTTCCAAAACATTCTAGACATGATTATGACTCAATAAAGATTAATAAGCTACTAATCAACATAGATTAGTTAGTTAAAAAATGAATCATTGATCTTGGGGTAATTATTTAAGCAGCCAAGTAAATGATCAATCTATTTGGAAAAGAAGGACTTAGAAATGAAAGAATATGTGAAATAGGAACTCGACTTATTTAAATAAGAAAGAATAAACGTAGTAGAACTTCGGACTATAAAGACTAGAAAGGACAAGTTTAATCAAGGAAGTAATATTGTGTTTCAATGTGTATATGTTATATGTTGGTGTAGGTCACGCGCCATTGTCTGCCCGATTTATCTGATATGTCCAGTCTGTCTGATTTGCTTTTGCCGCCCACTGTGAGTAATAACTTTGTAAAGTTATGTTCAATGTTATGTATTTTTCGTATACTATGATACGAAATGATTGATTCTTTGAAAAGCTATGATATGTTGGAAATGAATGAATGAATGTCCAGTTTTTCTGAAAAGTATTTGTGGCACCCTTAGTCCGGATGGCCCTCGCCCGGGGGTAACAATACCGTGGCCTATGGCCCTTGCCTGGGGGTAACAATACCATGGCTACTTGCGCGCAAGATATGAACCTTTATGGTTGTTGGTACCAACTTTGTTGTGGTCTTAGGACCTGCCTGTTGTGGTCTTCGAACCTGCCTGTTGTGGTCTTAGGACCTACCTGTTGTGGTCTTCGGACCTGCCTGTTGTGGTCTTAGGACCTGCCTGATCTGATAGCTAATGGGTGTATCACATATGATCTTATGCAAAATCTGAATATGAATATGAGCATGTATCTGAACCTATATCTGATTTGAAATCTGAATATGCATAAGACTCTGTTTCTGATAAGATTCTGTTTCTGATATAAACTCTGATTTTTAACTCTGTGATGGACATCATTCATTAAACCTTTTACTCTGTTATTATTCACTGGGCTTTAGCTCACTGTATTATTTATATATGTAGGTGATCAGGCGCGTGACCAGGCTTAGAGGCATCTGTCTAGAATCTGTTTTGTCAGCCAACCAATGTGCCTCCCGTGGAGGTTCCGAATGTGTCAAGTGTTTATTGCTAAGTAATTTTAAGTTTAAGTTCTGTTTTCTTGTTTGGTTAAACAAGCCTTGTGTATTTTGTAAACAGGGCTAAGTTTCTTTTTGGTCTAATCTGTATATATATGATGACTTAAAGATAATGTGTATTTATGTATATAAAAAGTTTTAAATTTTTCTGTCTCATATAAGTCTGCACAGCTCAATGGACGTTGTACATTCTTAATTGCTTCCGCTAGCCCCTAATATTTTGTTAATCTGTTCAGAGGCCGTAGGTAATCCTCGGATTACTGGCCGGTTACGGTGCCAAACCTATAGGGGCGGGTTTGGGTCGTGACACTGTTGCCCGTGGTTTTTTAATCACAGTTGGAGGTGTCCAATTGTGGTTTTTCCACATAAAATCGTTGTGTCGATTTGTCTTTGATTGTTTGATTGGGAATTGTTATATTCTGCTTAAAATTGGTACATAATCACAAATCAACATCTAGGATTTCTAGATTTTTCACTATTGTTAGATGTAAATATTATAGGTTATAAACCTGGTAGTTGGTGTTAGGAACTCTGATTTGGTTTTTGAGAACTTGCCATTGTACTTTTACTCATGCTGGATAAAAATCTAGGATGGTAATTTCAAAGTAGAAATGCTTAGGGACCCCTTTTATCTATAAGATTATGATGTTTGCCTGCAGGCATATGTATCTTGGGTTATTCAACGGTGAAGTAGAAGCTGCAAGGTCCTTGTGTTCTCTACTGCAGCATCATCAGGATTCGCTATTTTGAATCTGGTTAGCTCGGTGATAGCTTGTTAGATTTTGTATTCTCTGGACTGATAATCAGATCATGTAAGTGAACCAAACAACTCCCAAAACAACTATTCTTTCTCTTTTTGTTTTCTACTTTTGGAAACACACTGTTTAGCACAGTCTGAATCTACTTTTGTGAGACTTTACTATTTTTTTTTGTGTTTTTGATTTGATGTTTCTTGTTTTAGGATGGAGATTGTTTGCTTGAAATTTATTCTGTAATTGCTCTGTTTTGTTTTATTAAAAAATTCCCTGTTTTGCCAAATTGTTCTATCTATAATTATGTATAATTAATAACCTAATTTGGGCTCTGTTTGTTTTGGAAAATTCCAATTCAGTAATTAAAAAGAATCTTTGTCTTGATTGATTCAGAATGATCTGCTTTGATTAGACAAACCATAAATCATAAATTGTATGGAACATTATACAAATAAAAACCAAATTTTATTGGTTATGGCTTGTTGGGAAATTTTTATATCTATATCTCTATATATATATGTATAACATTATTTTATTGGTTATGGCTTTGATTTGATATTTTTTTTTACAAAATATCAATTTTTCAAACAACCAGCTGAAGGAAAACAGTTATTGTGCCTGCCTAGCATTGTAGTGGTCTGAAAGTAGTCTTGATGGCATTCTAGTGGAAGTTGTAGTATGATGGTGATGGTATCAATGGTGATAGAACTAGAAATCTTATTGAAACTACAATTGGACAAGATTAACCTATAGTAGTGCATCCTGAATGAAAGCAAGTTTGGATTCACATGTTTATCTTGCAAAATGTCAGATGTTTTATAAAACTAATCATTAAAGCAAGGGCCTATGAATCTGCGTTGTATTTACACACATATCTGGGATTATATACTAGTTTGATCACTTTTTGGGAGTCCATTCATATGATTTGAAATGTTTAGTGGGAATTTAGACTTTGTTATGCGGTGGCACTTAACATTATTCTGTTACATGGAGATAATGATGGTTTAATTTTGTTATTGGTTATTGTGCCATTGTATAACTGCTCTCTGTTTTGAGAATCTTTTTACATGATTGCACACCACTTGCAGCTGATGAAGCATATGACTACTTTTTTGTATGGCTAGTGAGATGATTTATTGGAGCAACAATGTCACACTTGATGGTTATGTGCAGGCATCTTAAGTCGAAGTATCTAAATTTTAGTTGTGTGTTGAAATTTTATTAAATATAATTAGATTTGATGGCTTAACTAAATGTTATACCTTATCTTTATGTAATTACCAGCTTGTTTCATTAGGCTAATTTCTTTCCTCACTTCATGCCATTTTTGCCCCATTATTGGATATCAACTGATAAATATTTGCATTTACATACTGATTACTGATTATAAGTTGACTTTTGTGATGATGGAGGGTGATGGAAGAATGAATGTACTTCATCAAGTTCTTATTGTGTAAATTTTTCTATAGAGCAAGTTGAGAGGACATTTAATTGAGATTTCTAGACAAAATGATGGACAAGAAGATAGAGAGAAAAAAATAACTATTGCCAAAAATTAGTTTTAATGTTAAGTTAATAAAGTTGATGTAACTCATTCTATTCAATTTAGCCTTTTTTCAAATGTGTGGCTGGTTTGAATTCTCTCATCTTTGAATTTTTGTAAGCACATAAGTCGTGATCTTTGTGTTTACTATAACCTCTTAATAGATCAATGTCTTTTGTGTATTTTACAGGTTGAGAGCTCTGTTTCTGCTTCTACGGATGGACAAAACACCCGTGGTCTAACAATGACCCAAGCACCCTTCATTATGGTCTAGCATCTATCCCATTTTCACACCAAACTATGAGGTAACTATCGTCTATCATTTTGTCTATCTCACAGATAACTGAGTCACCAATATTTCTACTTTCTAAAACCGCAGAGAAATGCAATCTTTCTAATATAACATCAAAATCTATATGGTAAAGCACAGTAAGCAAGCATTCCATAGCAAAAGTCAGAGTCCTTGTTTTAACAAAATGATAAATAATAGATGAACAACTCAAATCATATATTAGCCTTCTAAGAAACCTTCTGATTGATTAGAACTTCAGTTTATGCTTTTGTCCCTATACCTTTTCATTTGGATTTCTAAGAAAATGGTGTTAATCATCGTCTTTGGTTTGCCAGGAAAGAGCATTAAGGAAGGCCACTGAAGCCTTTCCTTTGCCAACATTCTCAAACTGAGCATGGCAAATGCAAAACCATAGTATGGTGTTGAAGTCAAATGTGGTTGATATCTTCATAGAGTTTTAATTCATATAATGAACTATGTTAAACTATTTTGATCCTATTTTGAGTTTTAACTCATATAATAAGGGGATGCGATTGCTCATTCCAACATGTCCGCAAAGGAGGCAATATCTGTGTTGATGCTTTAGCTAAATTAGGAGCTAATCAACCACTTGATTTGCTTATTGTAAATGACCCACCAGAAGAAATCCGCCATGCTGTAGTTGCGGATATGCTATACCTGGATGGGAATGATGAGGCTTAGTCCTTTGTTATTTCTGATGTACCCAAAAAAAAAAAAACAAAAAAACTCATAATAAACTATGTTGAAGTGAATTTGGATACTTTGTGTTTTAATTTTTGTAAAATTTTATTTTCTATACTCTTTGTGGTTTGGGAGTAGAGTACCTTTGGTGTATGGATTTTAAATTTTTATTTTATTTTATTTGATTGGATGACAAATTTAATTTTTGTGCATTTTAACCTATAAAATTAAATGGTTGCAAAACATTTTCTAAATTGACTTTTAGCGACGAAAATGTGTGGTAGAGAGTTATTTGTCTTTTAGCGACTAAATATAGTTGTCGTTAAAAATGTCATTATTTTGTTTTTCGCGACCAAATTGGGATATTTTGTGACGAAGTATTAGCGACCAAATGTTTAGTCTTGTAAAATCAAACATTTTGTGACAATATAAAATTGGTCACTAATTGTTATTTTCAGCGACATTTTCAAAAATTTGTCACTAAAGACTTTTCTGGACGCTCTTTTAGTGACTTTTTTAGTGACAAATTTAATTTTGTCACAAAAACCATTTAGAGACCAAAATAATGGCTTTAGGGACCAAAATAATTGGTCGCCAAAAGTCTTATATATTGTAGTGAAATGGAAGAACTGAATTGGGTGATTTAGTAATATCTAAATTAAAAGTAAATATTAAGCCTAATATAAAAATTAAGTCATTAGTGATTAATTAAACAATTACTTACTAAGTTTAAAATCATATGGTTTTATCATATTGGGTGAAGCATTACATGACAAATTAAAAAAAAAAATTACATAAATTTGAAAAATTATATTTCTAACCGTGTGTCATTAATTAAACAATACTAAATATATTGACTGAAACAAAGTAAAAAATGAAATGGGCATAAATTTTCCAAACAGTATATTTTTAAAAGAGTTTGAACTTTACATAAATTATGTATAAACTATAATTTAATAAATAAATATTTTATGTAAATAAAGTTTTCAGAATTAATAATTATTTTTATAGTTAATTAAAATATTACATTTGATGCATTTTGAGTTATTAGTTGGTTTTGTCAAATGTTTCTATCAAGTTAGGCCATCTCTAACGTTTAACCAAATTCATCACCAAATTTAAATTTGGTGAAAAAGTATATTTTTTTGGTCTCCAATAGTTGCATCAAACCTATATCAAATTAAGAACATCCCAAATTTTTCACCAAACTGAGGATTTGGGCCAGCTTTTACCAGTTTATTGTGCATGAATGTTGGGGGTGGGACCGGCCGGACATCCGGCCGGTTGTCTCACCGGTCATCCGGTTAACTGCACAATTCCCAGAACATAGCCATGATTCGGACTGCGAATTGGCTTGCAAAGTTGTTTGCTTTTTGTGGCACTAAGACGAAATTCCTTACCAACATTGATGTATGGATAGCAGAGGCAAATGTATTGCATGTAGATTTAAATTTGTACCAAAATTAACCGTTCATTTAGCAAGGTGCAACTCCAATAAGGTTACTATTGGTTTTGCAGAGGATTTGACAAAGTTACAATTGTTGTGGTCTATAAAATAAGACTCTACCAGTCTTTTAATTTCACAATATCATTATAATTTCTCTTTTCTTTGTCATTGCTAATTTCAATCTTCACTTTTTCTTTCATTTGTCTTCTCATTGTGTGATTTTCAGTCTATATTATTTCTTCAATTTTTCACTTTTTTCTTTAATTTTTTTCTCGTTTCTTTTACAATATATTTTACTATGTATTGGATGTTATGTCCTATTGAATTTTTTTTACTTGTTTATTTGTACAAATTTGACCTTAAAACCACAGAAGATTTTGAATGTTTGAAGAATCACAAACTTCATAGCAGAACACTGATGTTACTTTTGTCACGCCCTCAAAATAATACATATAAACCAACCATTCAAGACATCCATAGCCATAAGAAATAACACATATTTCCATTTATTAGAGTATTCAGTACAAAAAGTATTACATGTTAACAACAAAAGTAAATGCCCTACGGGCTTACAACTTTCCAAGTCAATACTTGGGTTCAACAAAAGAGAGTTCTAACTTTAAACACATTAAGCCCTTGGCTTGAATTACATGTAATACAAAGATAACTACAAAATAAGCCTTCAGCTTCTAAACCTCCCAAGCTACATCCTTGGAGGCGGCATCTCACCTGTACCTGAAAATGATGTCCCATATAGGGTGAGCCAAAGCCCAGTAGAGATACGCTAAACCAAATATGAGCAATAACTAAAACATTACCATTTGATAAATGTTTAACTCATATAAACAAACGTACATCTCTTTCATAACCAATCCAAATTCACAAATATATTTCAATCCCTTTGCTTTTCATTATCCAAACCAATTCATAGATATGGTTCTCTATTCATCCAGACAGTTTACAATGAGACTACAACTCATATTAACAATACTTCCATCATGATCAATTAATATGAGACTACAACTCACATTATTAACACTTCAACACTTCAATTTCAAATGAGACTACAACTCATTTTATTAACACTTCAATACTTCACTTCATCTACATTATGCAAACGCAATTAGGATTTTGGGACTTTCACCCTGGACACTCCAGCCAACTTAGTTATCATTGGAGTCCATCCCCTATCTCCTCCCAAACAAGTTTAGGAGTACATCCCCTATCTCCTCCCAAACAGGTTTAGGAGTACATCCCCTATCTCCTCCCAAACAATATACATATACAATGTATTTAAACACTTATCATATACAATGGTTAAGCAATGCACATATTCAATGTGTTATTTCACTTGTCATATTCGATGACATACTCAATTGATTAGTTTTAATTCACCTAATCATTATGCAGCGTCTACAACAATCAAGACTATCTTCCACCGATAGCCCAAAGCAATTATTTCTAAACAGATAATAAATTCATCAAATAGATAAATTATCAACATTTTCATAGGTGAGTGATTAATCAATCCAACTACACCATTAAATCTCATAATTTTCCAATTTCATGATTTTCAACTCAATTTCATATGTCCATAACTTTCCCAAATTGATTATACAAATTAATTATTTAATTTCAATTAGGGCTTTTTCCCCTTTTCTCAAATATTGATCCTAAGACCAAATTCCACCAATCATACACAATAACTTCCTTTTAGGGACCACACATACACTTGGAACCCCAAAAATAGAAAACCCCTCTTTTATAATTTCAATTTCAAAACCCTAACTTTCCCCAAGTTACCCAAACAACACCATCTATACAAAATACATAATATCTATGTCAAAACTCATAGAAAGGAGTAGGTTATCCCTACCTCAAGTGAAGAGACCCAAAGGAGATGATGAACAAGCTCGAGAGTGCTCCAAACCCACAACTTTTCGGATCAAAATGGAGCCCATGCGAAGCTCAAGCTTTTTATCAAAAGGAAGAGGGTAAGGAGATCACTAGATCTAGCTCAAAATGTAGAGAGAGAGAGTATTCTACAGTGAGAAGCTCTCAAATGAGGGTTTTGGAAAGTTTTAGAGAGAGAGAGGGTCGAAAAAGTGATTCAAAATGCTTCTTCTCGAACTGAAATACATTACAGTCCGCTCGAGCGTAGGACGCCCCGCTCGAGCGTCAGATATATACTCCCGCTCGAGCGTGAAAAGCGCCGCTCGAGCGTGGAATGCACACTTCCAAAAGTTCAGTAGACGAAGGTCCCCGCTTGAGCGTGAAAGTGGACGCTCGAGCGCCCGATGACCTGCAGGAAAAATACTGAAGGTTGAAGAATCCCGCTCGAGCGTCAGACTGCCTGCTCGAGTGAATGAGCAAATCCAAAAGGGCCCGCTCGAGCGTGAAAAGCCTCGCTCGAGCATGAAGGCCAAAATCTGGACAGAAGCTATTTGTTTCTAAACACAACCAACCTGTTTCAAACCTACCCAACACATCCCAAAACTCAAATACAAACAATTAAAGGACGAAAACGCGATACAGACAACAACAATCATTCACAGAACCGAGTCCGGAATACAATAAACAACAGAGGGAAAACTGGGATCGCTATAACCTCTCCCCCTTAAAGAATTTCATCCCCGAAATTAGATAAATAAGTTTCAAATTTGTGTTTTCTCAATTCTCAATAAGATTATAATTCAACATTCAATATCCTGACCCATTACTAGTCATTCCACCTCTTTTCAAGAGGACAACTTACAAATACAACTCCAACATGCATTATTAACATGCATTCCTTTGGAATCCACCAATTTCAACACAAATATTCCACAATTCAATAATATATTCAATGTTAACGATATATTTACATTTCTAAAACATAATTAACATATACAATGTTAAAGTAAACTTCCATTTCCGAACCATATTCAATGGTTATAACATTTCCACAATCTAAAACATATACAATGTTTCCAGAATTCATTAACAAAACGAAATTCCCAATACATGATTAAACATTAACAAACAAGTCCGGATATTTCTCTCGGACCTCCAATTCACGTTCCCAAGTGGCTTCCTCCACTCCGTGATGTTTCCACAAAACTTTTACCAAGGGAATCGTCTTGCCTCGCAAGACTTGGTCCCGCCTATCCAAGACCCGCACCGATCTCTCCTCATACGAGGCATCCTCATCTATCTCTAAGTCGGTCCAATCCAATACGTACGACGGATCCGGCTCGTACTTCCGAAGCACACTAACATGAAACACGTCATGCACCCCAGACAACTGCAGCAGTAATGTTAAATGGTAGGCAACCTCTCCAATCCGCTCAAGGATCTTAAAAGGGCCAATAAATTGAGGGGACAACTTTCCACTCTTTCTAAACCTCATCAAACCCCGCCTAGGTGATATTTTCAGAAAGACGTGATCACCCACCTCAAATGACAAAGGCCTCCTCCTACGGTCGGCATAACTCTTTTGGCGACTCTGGGCTGTAACAAGCCTCTTACGGATAAGTTCAACTTTCTCCGTCGTCTCCCGAACTAATTCCGAGCCCAACAAAGGTGCATCATCCACCTCGGCCCAACACACTGGAGACCTACACGGTCGGCCATACAAGGCCTCAAACGGTGCCATGCCAATGCTCGATTGGAAACTATTGTTATAAGCAAATTCCACTAAGGGCAAGTGTCTCTCCCACGAACCACTAAAGTCAAGGACACAGCCTCGAAGCATATCCTCAAGGATCTGAATAGTACGCTCAGACTGTCCGTCAGTCTGAGGATGGTAAGCCGTGCTAAAGGTCAACTTAGTGCCCAAGGCACTCTGCACACTCTACCACAACCTAGCAGTAAAGCGCGGATCTCTATCTGAGACGATCGACACTAGGACTCCGTGCAACCTCACTATGTCCCGAATATACAAGTCAGCAAGATGATCTACCGAATCTCTCACGCGCATAGAAATAAAGTGCGTCGACTTAGTCAACCGGTCTACTACCACCCAAATGGCATCACTACCCCGTTGAGTCTTCGGAAGACCTACAACAAAATCCATCGTGACATGCTCCCATTTTCACTCAGCAATAGGCAAGGGTTGCAACAAACCCGCTGGCCTCTGATACTCGGCCTTCACTTGCTGACAAGTAAGGCACTTAGACACAAAAACTGCCACATCTTTCTTCATACCCCGCCACCAAAACTGGCGACCCAAATCATGATACATCTTAGTGCCCCCCGGATGCACCGCTAGGCGTGAACAGTGAAACTCTCAGAGTACTTCCTCTTGGCAAGACTCCGACACAAACAGACGGTCTCGGTGCCTCACACTCAGGTCGGGATACACAATCAAACCCTTCTCCACCTTCCTACTAGAGATCTTTTTCCGGAGGGATTCTACCTCAAGGTCACTTCTCTGTGCCTCTAACACTCGATTCACAAGTGTAGGCTGCGCAACTACAGAAAACAAGGCCGCAGACTCAACAGACTCGCCCAGAAGCAAATCAAACTCGCCAAGTGCACCCAACATTTCCCACTCCCGGATGGCTATACAAGCTACATCACTGATGAATTTCCTACTAAGGGCATTGGCCACAACATTGGCCTTTTCCGGATGATAGTGCAACTCGAAATCATAATCCTCAATGAACTCCATCCACCTCCTTTGCCTCAAATTCAAGTCTTTCTGTGTAAATAGATATTTCAGACTCTTATGATCCGAGAACACCTCGAATCTCTCACCATAAAGGTAGTGCCTCCAAATCTTCAAGGAAAAAATTACAGCTGTTAATTCTAGGTCATGTGTAGGGTAATTCCTCTCGTGTGTTTTCAACTACCGCGAGCCATAGGCTACTACTTTCCCTTCTTGCATCAACACACAACCCAAACCCTCTCGTGAAGCATCACAATACATTGCATAACCCAAACCCTTCTCCGGAATAATCAAAATTGGAGCGGTGGTAAGTCTAACTTTAAGCTCTTGGAACGACTTCTCACAAGTCTCACTCCATACAAATTTGATCCCTTTCCGCGTCAATCTAGTCAACGGCGAAACTAGCTTGGAGAAATCCTTCACAAACCGTCGGTAATAACCGGTCAATCCCAGAAAACTGCGGATCTCAAAAACACTCTTAGGCTATGACCAATCCTGCACTGCCTCTATTTTGGATGAATCTACGGTCACCCCTTCCCGGATACCATGTGGCCTAAGAATTTAACCTCTCTTAGCCAATACTCACACTTCCCAAATTTAGCATACAGCTTATGGGCTCTAAGTAACTCAAGCACCACTCGCAAGTGTTCCTTGTGCTCCTCCTCAGAAGGTGAATAAATCAGAATGTCGTCCACGAAAACAACCACAAAGCGATCTAAGAATTCCCGGAAGATCCGGTTCATCAAGTCCATAAACACAGTCGGTGCATTGGTGAGCCCAAAAGGAATCACCAGAAACTCATAATGGCTATACCGCGTACGGAATGCTGTCTTCGGGATATCCTCCTCCCTGACCCTCAACTGGTGGTAACCCGAGCTCAAGTTTATCTTAGAGAAACAACGGGACCCTTTCAACTGATCAAACAGATCATCTATACGAGGCATAGGGTACTTGTTCTTAACCGTAGCCCGATTTAACTTCCAGTAATCGATACAAAGCCTCAAAGCCCCGTCTTTCTTTTTAGCAAAGAGGGCCGGTGCTCGGCAAGGCGAAGTACTAGGGCGAATGAAGCCCTTATCTAGTAACTCCTGGAGCTGAACCTTCAACTCACTCAATTTAGCTGGAGCAAAATGATACGGTGCCATGGAAATCGGTACCGTGCCAGGCACTAAGTCAATAGAGAACTCGATCTCTCGATGGGGTGGCAAACTAGCAAGGTCCTCGGGAAAGACGTCCGAGTACTCACAAACAACCCTCGGCAACTCAGCTTGGGTCTCATCACACTCACTACTCATACAGCTAGCGAGAAGACAACTAAGCTCACTCCGCCCTCGCAGATCATACACCGGTGGCAAGACTTTACCAACCCGATCTCCCAAGAAATGAAAACAATCCTCGCTCAAGGTACATACAGTAACCCTCTGGCGGTAGCAATTAATAATAGCCCGGTATGATGATAACCAGTCCATACACAAAATCACATCAAAACCCGACATAACCATTACTACAAAAGAAAATAGAAGTCGGTGGTCCACGACCTCTATATCACAACTTCTACACCCTTGTTTCAAAATCAACTCACCCCCAACAGGTGATACTACACAAATAGGAGAAGCTAACTGCGCTAACTCCAACCCCAAAATAGATGCAAATGCAGTAGATATAAAAGAATGGGATGCACCTGTATCAATAAACACATTAGCAACCGAGTTGCAAAACAGAAAGGTACCTCTCACAATAGATGGAGTCGGTACAAACTCTGGTGCCGTAACTGCATACACGCGCCCTGTAGGCCTCTGATCTACTTGCTCACCTCTCGGAGCAAAAGACTGCGGCACAGACTGAGCCGAAGAGGCTCCCTGATTGGCCCTCGAGACCTGAACTGACTGAGCTGGCTGATAACTCTGCCTCGACCCAAATGCACCAGATGTGCCACTCAACTACAAGCAAAACCTCTTCAAGTGCCCCGCCTGACGACACTGGTAACAAGAGAGTAGTTGGCCTCTGGCCTGACTCTGGCTCTGTGGACGAGCCGAAGATGAAGCTGCACTCTGCCCTCCTCCCCTCTGCGGGCAAACTGGAGACTTGTGGCCCAGCTGACCACACTTGTAACAAGTAAAGTCTCCCTGACTGCCTCTCCCAGAGCCTGAACTCGGTACTAGAAAGGTAGATCTTGCAAACGCACCCTGGGACTGCTGAGGGTTAGAACCCTTCCTGCCTCCTACCATCTCCCTGGCCATCCTAACTCTGTTTGGAGCCCCTCATCCTATCCTTCTCTGCCTGCATGATAGTCTCAACATGGGCTGCCACTTGCACAAGGTGCCCATACTCCCTCGTCATGGACCCAGCCACTCGAAACTGGAGTCCAGTCCTCAATTTCTTCTCAAACTCAAGACAACGGCGTTCCTCAGATGCCACCAACTCAGGTGCAAACCTCGACAAGCTGGTAAATGCGGCCTCAAACTCAGCCACAGGTGTATTCAGCTGCTTGAGCTGACAGAACTGATCTCTCAACTTCTCCCTAACAATGGGAGGCAAAAACTTTTCCTGAAAGGCATCAACAAAAGCCTCCCAAGTTCCTCCGGTATGCCCTCGAACAAACTTCCACCACTGACCCGTGTCTCCCTTCAGCTGGAAGGATGCCACAGTCACCCTCAAGGCTCCGTCTTTGATGCCTAGCATCTCAAACGTCTTCATCATCTATTCAAGCCACTCATCAGCCTTCAGTGGCTCCTTTGGATCACCCAAAAACTTGTCCGGATTCGACCGGAAAAACTCCCTCTTCAGAAAAGAAGGCCCTGCCTCAGCAACATGGGCTTGGACTTGATTCTCAGCTCTGAAAATATCCATGGATTCCCTCAACGCTCCTACCATCTCGCGGGCTAAGGCGCTCATGGCCTGCTGACCTACTGGCTGGGCCACGTTGGCCTGACCAACACCCTCCTACTGCACCAGAATTTCATCTGGTATAGGCACCTCCTGCCTCTTAGGCCTACCACACCTACCACCACGTCCTCGTCCTGACATCCTAATAAAGGTAACGAAGACATTAGCACATTCACAAATATGCCGAAGCTATTTCACTCGCGTCCTAATACATTAGACAACAGTAATTCATTCCACGTAAGCACATAACCACATAAGCACTTACGAATTTCATTTCCGGATAATGACAGTCCCGTGGCGTTGCTAGAGTTCCAGTTAGAAACGGCATTGATCAAGTGCCTTTCCAACAGGACTTCCAGAAACCCAATGATCCAATCAACATCCTAGAAACTAAATCTCATACCCATATAATCACATAAACATGCTATCACATAAGTACATAACATTACATCTAAGTCTCTGACAAGCGAGACAAACCCATTATGGTGCTAACCATTTCCCACGTACCTAAAGTATTCAAACCCGGTACGCTCTGATACCAAGTTGTCACACCCTCAAAATAATACATATAAACCAACCATTCAAGACATCCATAGCCATAAGAGAATAACACATATTTTCATTAATCAGAGTATTCAGTACAAAAAGTATTGCATGTTGACAACAAAAGTAAATGCCCTACGGGCTTACAACTTTCCAAGTCAACACTTGGGTTCAACAAAAGAGAGCTCTAACTCTAAACACATTAAGCCCTTGGCTTGAATTACATGTAATACAAAGATAACTACACAATAAGCCTTTAGCTTCTAAACCTCCCAAGTTACATCCTTAGAGGTGGCATCTCACCTGTACCTGAAAATGATGTCCCATATAGGGTGAGCCAAAGCCTAGTAGAGATACGCTAAACCAAATATGAGCAATAACTAAAACATTACCATTTGATAAATGTTTAACTCATATAAACAAATGTACATCTCTTTCATAACCAATCCATATTCACAAATATATTTCAATCCTTTTCCTTTTCATTATCCAAACCAATTCATAGATAAGGTTCTCTATTCATCCAGGCAGTTTACAATGAGACTACAACTCATATTAACAATACTTCGATCATGATCAATTAACATGAGACTACAACTCACATTATTAACACTTCAACACTTCAATTTCAAATGAGACTACAACTCATTTTATTAACACTTCAATACTTCACTTCATCCACGTTATGCAAACGCAATTAGGATTTCGGGACTTTCACCCTGGACACTCTGGCTAACTTAGTTATCACTGGAATCCATCCCCTATCTCCTCCCAAACAATATACATATACAATGTATTTGAACACTTATCATATACACATATTCAATGTGTTATTCCACCCGTCATATTCAATAACATACTCAATTGATTAGTTTTAATTCACCTAATCATTATGCAGTGTCTACAACAATCAAGACTATTCTCCACCGATAGCCCAAAGCAATTATTTCTAAACAGATAATAAATTCATCAAACAGATAAATTATCAACATTTTCATAGGTGAGTGATTAATCAATCCAACTACACCATTAAATCTCATAATTTCCCAATTTTATGATTTTCAACTCAATTTCATATTTCCATAACTTTCCCAAATTAATTATTTAATTTCAATTAGGGCTTTTCCCCCTTTTCTCAAATATTGATCCTAAGACCAAATTCCACCAATCATACACAATAACTTCCTTTTAGGGACCACACATACACTTGGAACCCCAAAAATAGAAAACCCCTCTTTTATAATTTCAATTTCAAAACCCTAACTTTCCCAAGTTACCCAAACAACACCATCTATACAAAATACATAATATCTATGTCAAAACTCATAAAAAGGAGTAGGTTATCCCTACCTCAAGTGAAGAGACCCAAAGGAGATGATGAACAAACTCGAGAGTGCTCCAAACCCACAACTTTTCAAATCAAAATGGAGCCCACGCGAAGCTCAAGCTTTTTATTAAAAGGAAGAGGGTGAGGAGATCACTAGATCTAACTCAAAATGTAGAGAGAGAGAGAGTATTCTAGAGTGAGAAGCTCTCAAATGAGGGTTTTGGAAAGTTTTAGAGAGAGAGAGGGTCGAAAAAGTGATTCAAAATGCTTCTTCTCGGACTGAAATACATTACAGTCCGCTCGAGCGTGGGACGCCCCGCTCAAGCGTCAGACACAGACTCCCGCTCAAGCGTAAAAAGCGCCGCTCGAGCATGGAATGCACACTTCCAGAAGTTTAGCAGACGAAGGTCCTCGCTCGAGCGTGAAAGTGGACACTCGAGCGTCCAATGACCTGCAGGAAAAATACTGAAGGTTGAAGAATCCCGCTCGAGCGTCAGACTGCCCGCTCGAGCGGAGGAGCAAATCCAAAAGGGCCCGTTTGAGCGTGAAGGCCAAAATCTGGGCAGAAGCTATTTGTTTCTAAACACAACCAACCTGTTTCAAACCTGCCCAACACACCCCAAAACTCAAATACAAAGAATTAAAAGACGAAAACGCGATACAGACAACAACAATCATTCACGGAACCGAGTCCAGAATACAATAAATAACGGAGGGAAAATTGGGATCGCTATAACTTTTATTTCGGAAACTTCTCGTGTTTCTCATGGTAAAGCGTTCACTATTATAGAAGATGAAACTTTATGTAGATCTTGGTTGGTTGTCTCTTAAAATCCCATTGCTGGTAATAGTCAGACTATGACAATATTCTAGGAACGAGTACTCGTTTATTTTAATTCACAATTGAATGGTGAATCAAATTGAAATCGTATTTCTTTGTCTCATCGTTGGTTTGTCATGCAAAAGGCAATTAATAAATTCTGTGATTTTTTTGAGCAAATCCAATTGAGACAACAAAGTGGAACAACTAAGGCAGACATAGTAATTTTCATTTTTGTTATCAATTTTTTGAGTTCTCAGTTTACTTTTTATCAAAATGTTTATAATTTTCATTTTTTAGGTTGTTGAAGCTAAGCGCATGTATCATGCAATACAGAAAAAATAATTTACATTTGATACAAGTTGGGATACTTTGCGCCGAAGTTGTAAGTGGGATGAAATTAGAACACAACCAAAAAAGCCACGCCACTAAAACGTCTTTGAAATATTGGAGGTGAATAAAATGGATTTACCGCAAAATAATCCACAAGCAATCGATCATGACCTTTCCATCTATCGCGACGTATGTATTTATGTCCTACAACAGAACCACATCTTTTCTTTGATCAATCACTTGCTTTCAAAATCTGTATCATACTAGCATTATTTATCTCATAAACACCCAGTAGTTTCACAATTTTTGCATCATCACATTCATCATCAGAGGATGAGGAAGAAGAAGAGGATGAAAATGAAGTGAACAAATAAGAAGTTGAGCTTCTGTTTTTCAGTTATGGTTGGTTCCAGATACAACGTTGTTTGTTTAGTCCATATAATACATGGGTTAATCTATTTATATCTATTTTTTGAAGGAAATAATTAATGGAGGCAAAAAGAAATGGAAAAGATTTAATAGAGGAACAAATAAATGGCAAAGGAATTAAGAGAAATAGAAATGGAGAGGAAAAAAAAAATAATTTTGCTCTTGTCGGTCGACCGGCCGGTCGTCCTCCCTTGGACATCTTGTGTTTTGATGAAATTAACAGTAGTTCACTGTTGGAGTGATTGATATCAGATACAGGAATTGGTCATATTTTTACTTAGATTTGATGAAATTTTTGGTGAACTGTTACAGATGCCCTTATGCCATATGTATTGATACTTTAATAGCTTCATATTGTGTTAGTGAATAATGACTAAGCACATCTTCAACGCTAATAGGCATTTTACCTATTTAAACATTACTATAAAGTATGCATTTTATTTTATCTATCAATTGTTTCATATTTTTACTCCAACCATACTCTTTATTTTAGCTATTCATCCAAATATTATTAATTTTATAGAATGTCACATCAGTAATAAAGATGAAGGGAATGATCCTAATGATTAAATATATTTTGTCTAATCTTTGAATGCTAACTACATATAAGTAGTGAATGTGAGTTGAGTTAAAATGTCTAATCATATGTCTAGTGCATTGAAATTGAAAAAAAATGAGTTATACTAGACATTTTGACTACAAAAATGCTAGAGACCCCAAAAATTCTACCAAATGTCTCACATAGGTGTGAGACTTACATGAGACCCAAATTGTGTAGGTCTCACACCCATATGAGACATTTTGTAAAATTTTTGATAAAATTTTTAAGATTCTAACATTATTCTTTTGACTAACAAACAAGTATTATATGCCTAATAAGTTGAAAATGCTTTAACTCAAAATGACTACATAAACTTTTTTAAATTTAAAATAGTATTATAGGCTACAAACAATGACTATAAATATTGAGCCATTAATGACACGCTATTTAAGTGTGAATTATGCATAATTTATTTTAAATACTTACAAACTATCTTGATTACTAACTCAAAATGACAAACTCAAAAAGATAAATTTAAAATAATATTTTTAGCCATGAATCATTAATTATTAACGAGCTATCACATTTAATGACCTGTTGCTTACCTCATTTAAGTGTCTTATTCATAAATAAATCATAAATACCTTATGTCAGTTAAGAGATCAAGGCCAAAAAAAATTTTTGCTTATGGACTAGCCTAAACAAATGTCCTAATCACTTACACATATTTGTTATATATTCAAATTTCTTCATCCTTTTTTTCAATCCATCCATTATTATTAACATTATTATTTTTTTCTTGTTATTTTATGATTGAAAGGGACTATATGTACACTAACTAGTGTACTAATATTAGTTATAATATTATTATTGATTTCTACAAATACTAAAAATATTTTAATTATGTCATATCATCAATTCATATGTTAGTTAATGTACTAATTGATATATATATATATATATAGCATTAGTCTTTATGATTTGTTTAACCGTTGTTCTCTTAAATGGTATTTTGGGGTTGATTGTAATGTCATTAGATTTATGGGGAAGGAAATAACTTGCCTCTAGTTCGAAATCAAATTAGAAGATATTGTTCGATGTATAGGAGTCTATTATGAGTCCCGTTTTGATAATTTTAACCATTCAATGTGTAGAACTCGTCGAGTACTATATACCTGTAAAAAATCACGTTGATTGGATATCGATAACTATCTCATCGGATCAGTTTTTTGTCAACCGTTAATGTGTTAATCATTTATTATTTATACAAAATTGATTTGATTACATAGATATTGATATCCGATCAACGTGATTTTTTATAGATATATAATATTCAACGAGTTCTATGCATTAACGATTCAAATTATCAAAACGAGACCCATAATAGATCTCCACGAGCCAAACAACACGGAGGCAAGCTGCTCCCTACGAAGAAAACTCATAGAATTTATGTGCTCTCTCTGTTAATCATGATGTTCTAGTCCCTTGTCCTCTTTCTTACTTTATTCTTCAATCATTGTGGTTCTTTCCCAAGAGATAGTGTTTAAGAAGCAATGTTTTAGTTTTTTTTTTTTTTTTTTAAATTAATATTTGAATAAAAAAATCAAAAAATATGTTTAGTTAATAATTTTTTAATTTTTTTAAAAAAATTATTTTCTCTCTCATTCTCTCTAATTTTTTTATTAATAAATTAAGGATGAATTACACTAAAAGTCTCTATAATTTAGGACTTGTATCATTTTGGTCCCTGACTTTTTAATTGGGACACATTTAATCCTGAATTTTGAATCTTGTTTCAAATAAGGACAATTGAATTCAAGGGCAAAGTCGTCAATTTGATAAAATATAAACTAATTTGACAAAAATAAATGTCAAAAAATATTTTTAAATTTTTAAAAATTATTTCTACCCACCAATGATAAAATTATGTAAAATTGATAAATCTTTTACACATCTATTTATTTATTTTTTTACCAAATTAATTTGTATTATATGTTTGGATGATGATCATGTAATGGTAGTTGTTTTTATTTTCATGAAATTAGTTTTTTTTTTTTCAAAAATTAAATATGGCGACAACTTTGATATCACTATTAAACCAATCCATTAAATCAAAAAATTCAAAACTAAAAACATTTTATATATTAAATATATCGATTACATATTAAAAGCCTAGCAACTACGCATTACATGATCATCATCCAAACACAAAATAAAAATTAATTTGGTAAAAAAAATAAATAAATGTGTAAAAGATTTATCAATTTTACATAATTTTATCTTTGGTGGGTAGAAATAATTTTTAAAAATTCAAAAATATTTGTTTGACATTTAGTTTTGTTAAATTAGTTTATATTTTATCAAATTGACGACTTTGCCCTTGAAATTGAGCAATGGTATTTTCAATTGTCCTTATTTGGAACAAGATTCAAAATTCAGGGTCAAATGTGTCACAATTGAAAAGTCAGGGACCAAAGTGATACAAGCCCCAAACTATAGAGACTGTTAGTATAATTCGCCCATAAATCAATCAATCACTTTTTTTCTTTCTTATTCTACATATCAATCAATTAAATTTTTTCTCACACTCATCTATTTAACTACAATAATAATAATAATAATAAACTACAAATCATCTAAGAATTATTTTAAAATTCATAACCAAACAAATTTTTAATTTTCAAAATTCTTTTCAACCATTTATCTTTTAAAATATAATTCAAAATTCAAAACTTTTTTCAAAAAATAAACCAAACGGAGTGTTTCAGTTTACTATACCTCCGTTTGAGAAGTGGGTTGACTTTTTGACTTTTTAACTTTTTTGGCTATTTTAGCCTGAGCTAAAAAGTTTGGTTTGGGAAGGACTTTTTGGCTTTTTTTAACTTTTTTTGTGAGAGAAGAGTGTAATGATTATGGGTTGGATGTGATGTTTGTTTATTGTGGCTAAAATAGCCTATTTTGTTTTTTGTGACTAAAATAACTCCAAACCTCCTTGCCAAACGAAGCCTATATATTGTTTCTATGTAATTTTTTTTTTGTTAATTTGTTCTTGAATTGAATGGATATCAGGTAACTACTGCTGTTTAATTAAGAAATGAAAGTAATTTTACTCTCTAAAAAAAATTGAGAGAATGACTTGACAGTTAGATATAGAAAAAAAATTTACAAAAACATTAGTGGTACAAGTGAATTTGTAATGGAGTGTAAGTGAAAAATTATAAGAATACAAGTTTCACTTGCACCCTTCTATAGTTGTGTATTTTTTTTTACCGTCCTACTATTAATTCTCATAATCAGAATCCTTCAAAATTTACTCACACATAAATCAATTGATTCATGTATTCTTTAATTTTTTTCATTTTTTTTTAACGTTTAACCCTCAATGCCTCAACCAGTGCACATTCACTCTCTCCACTTGAGTTTTTTTTTATCATTATCGGGAATCATCACCTATGATTGTTGCTTGCTATTACAGAGCTTAATTTTTCTTACAGATCTAATTGGGATGTACTAACAGCTTGGGGTGTGCATCTGTTGGCCGGACGGATTCGGATCGGGTTGATATTACAGAATAAGAGATTTCGTATCTATTTAAATCCGATCCGATCCTAATATCGGATTTCTACATTTGCGAAATCCAATCGAAAAAATAATTGTAAATCCCAAGCCCATTTATCGGGTTATATATTAAAAAAATAAATTAAAATATTTCATAATTAAATTTAATCAGAAATAATATTTCTTAAATAAATATACTCACATCATTATAAATTGAAAGATTTCTTAAATAAATTCAATCACAAATCACCACAAATGTGAGTTTCAATAAAATAAACAAATATAAAGTCTAGATCTCAATAAAAAATATTTTTTTTAATATATTATAATTAATTAATTTAATAGCAAGCTGGGCAGGACTGGGTTGAAAGTATAAATTCCAAGCTCAGCCCATTAATATATCAGGTTAGAAATGTTAGCCGAACCCAACCCGATGAGCTAAAACAACTTTTCCAAACCTTAAAAAAATAAAGCGAGGCTAGGCGGACCAACGGGTCAATACTCACTCTTACTAACATCAGGCCCAACTTGAAGGGTAATTTACAGCCCTTGAAAGGTTTTTGATTTGTTTATTATTTAAATATACCTTAAAGGGTAATTTAAAAATATATATATAAAGTGCATTAAGAATAAATTATAATCTTAAATAATTTAATAGAGTATTTTGAAAATTTTAATTTACTTAATGATTTTTTAAGTATAAATAAAATCTCCCAAATACTAGGCATGTACGTAATTTCATTTGGTGACGATTGAGAAAAAACTTAGCACCGAATCAGATTATTTAGTTTTGCTGGTTGAGATATCAAAACCCACAGAATGCTACGGTTTAATTTTTTCAAATTTTTAATTTACTATAAATGGAGAATTTACATTAGGTTTTTAAGGAATTTTATAAAAACTTGAAATTTCACATTAGAAAAAAATGAAGAGAGAGAGTGGAAGTAGCTCTATAAATCCCTCTCACCCTACGCTTCATTACAAAAGGAGTACCTTTTATCATTCACATTCAAATGAATTCAAATGAGTAATGTTATACAACTAAGAAGTTTTATCAAATTTTGTATTAAATGTTTTATATGAATATGTACTCTCTCCGTCCTAAAATAATAGTCTTTTTTAGGAAATTTAACTTTTTTTGGTAGTACAATTATTACTTTTGAAAAAAGTTAATTTTTCAAAATTATCTTTTTGATACATTTTTTAGGAATATCAATATCATAATTGTACTTTTTATATTGTTTATTAATTTAAAAGAAGGGCAAAATAGAATATTTATATTATTTCTGTACTTGATTTTTGAAGAGGGACTAATATTTTGGGATAATGAAAAATGGAATAAGGGACTAATATTTTGGGACGGAAAGAGTATAAAACATTTAATAAAAATTGGGTTTTGTTACGTCGCTCGAATTCGGATGCCCCCGAATCCCCCGAATCCAAAAGAGAAGGAGATCAAGAGAGAGACGGAGGCAAGGTAGAGGCAATCGACCGACGAAGAAGAAGAGAAGAAGGACTGGAGGGGGCACATTCAACCGGGCAGAGGCAGAGACGGAGGCAAGGCGGCGACTCCGACGGCGGCGAAACAGAGGCACCATTTCGTTGATGGAGTTCGAACCCAGCAACGGCGGTGACTCCGACTCCGACTTCTGCGATCAACATCCACCGTTGCACCCACCGTCGCTTGCATCTCCTATCACCATCGCCGTCTCTCTCTCTCTGCGATCTCCTCTCCTCTCCTCTCCTCTCCTCCCCTCCCCTCCCCTCCCCTCCTCTCTCTCTCCTCTCTCTCTCCCTGTCTCCTCTCCTCTGTTTCTCCCTCTCTCTCCGTCTGTTACAGAAAAAAAAAAAAAAACAAAAAACAAAAAACAAAACAAAACAAAATGCCCAAAACGATGTCGTTTTGGGCATTAGGAGGATTAGGGGGCCAAATTCGAGCTACGAAGCTTTATTCTAAAAATTTTAGGGTCTAGCATTTTTCTTTTTAAGGTGAGTTTGGGAAGTGGGTTGGCTTTTTGGCTTTTTGGCTTTTTTTGCTATTTTAGCCTGGGCTTAAAAGCTTGGTTTGGGAAGGGCTTTTTGGCTTTTTTGAGTTTTTTTGTGAGAGAAGAGTGTAATGATTATGGGTTGGATGTGATGTTTTGTTTTTTTGGGGCTAAAATAGCCTGTTTTGTCTTTTGTGGCTATTTTAGTCCCAACCCACTTGACAAACGGGGCCTAAATATGAAAGTAATCACTGCAAATGATCTAATTTGTCAGGTAGTTATGAGTCAGTCCTGTAGACTAGATTTATTGAAGACTTATAAATAAATAAATAAATCCAATCAACAACATTCTAATGGTTTGGGTGAAATTTTTTTTAAAAAAAATATTTTATGTATTCTTTGGCTTTTGATATAATAGAAAATGAAAATCAATAGAAACTATTTTTCATGATTAAAAAAAAAAAAAGTTTATTTGAGTAAAAAATATTTTCTACTTTTAAAATGCAAAAAAAATATTTTTTGAACTAAAATTTTATTAATGTCACCATATTACTATTGCTCTACCGCCATTACCACATCCAACAACACTATTACTGTCGCCGCCACTCTATCACCACACCAGCTCCACTTTCGTCCCATCGCCACCACCACTGCCATCAAACATTAAAAATATTTTTTTCAAAAAATATATTTTTAAAATTTTTTATTAAAATATATTTTTCACCTAAACAGACAGATCTGCCGGCTGTTATTTTTTTTCTTAAGACCTCTAATTATAACAGGGCCAGAAGTTAGAATAGTTAGGGCCTGTGACAATTAGTTCAACCCGTTCCAATTCCAAGTACAGCCGATCCACTTCGTTTTAGGGCTTTACAGTTGACATTTATAAACCCCCAAAACTACCAGTCCAAGTCTGACCTGGCAAGTTTTTCAAAATGCAACCTAACTGCCTCCTGAATGTACTTACGTGGAAATTTCACCAAAAATATAAAATTACTCACCTGTCATCATCAATACTCTCACAGTCGTATGATTTGATGGTCAGTACAGTTTTTTCAACAGGTGGGACCCAATCACATGAAATCTACATCCATATCAACGGCACCAAAGGGACTGTGACCACCGACATTCACAGCCCCAAGCACCCAAATTGTGTTTTCCCAACTACCCAAGCAAAATCAGTTTATATATATATATTTGTTTCGGCCCTAAGAACTAGACTCTCGTTTCGCTTCGATTCTAGTCGGAAAATTTATCTCTCTCAATTTTCCGGGAAAGTTGGTCGAGAAACAGGTTAGAATCTGGACGCTTTCTCTTCAACTCCTTCTCTCGCGAATTACATTTTGCTTTTCCGACTAGTATCGATTTGTGTGCTCGGTTTGTCGCCTTTTCCTTCTCTCTCTCTCTCTCTCTCTCTCTCTCTCTCTGTGTAGATTTGAAAATTTTCTTCTTAATATGAATGTTGTTGTTTTTAAAAGATCATTGTTTGTGATTTGGAGATTAACCTAGTGTTCTTGAGTTATAATCGGTCTGTTTGAATATTTATGGATGTGTATGACTGTTAGTTGGTACTTGGTAAGTTGTTCTCTGACCAGTTTGGGTGGAAATTGGTTCATTTCTTGGTCTTCACACTGTTTCTTTGATTGTCTTCAAATTTAGAATTTGACATTGGATTAGTTGTTGTGGGAGTTAGATGGAAATAGTTGGGGTTTATTTACACAATTGGATCCCTTTTTGTGTAAAGAAAAGAGGGTAGGGATGAAACTAATTGTGAAGGACCAATGATTCAGATGGGTCTTGGAAATTGGAATATGGTGAATCTTTTTCGCCTAATTCATTGTCTTCCCTGGTAATGTGAAAGGCAATGATGTGATGTTGGAGCAGGAAGTGCAATGTAAGCTATTTGCATAACAGTTTTGGGAGTTTGGTCATGTGATAGGATGCTGCAGATTTTCTTTGAAACAAAAAGTTGATATGATGGGCATATACACTGAAACATCTGTGAATTTGGAGATTGAAATGAACAGTGTTATATGACCCTGGCCCTTTGAAATTAATGGTGCAAAATTGGGGAAAGGAGAACAAAGATGTTTTAGTTTTGGAAATTTTAAAAATTGGGATTATTATACTTGAGGCAGTTAAGAAAACTTGTGAAATCTGGTTTCACCCAGGCTAACTACATTTGACCTAGTATCTGCAAGTTGTCTTGAGCAATATCAAAGAAGCAAAGATTTGTGAGATGGCTAACAGCCTAACTAGATTCCAACACCACTGTGGTTTGTGTTAATGGGGTGGGAAATATTCTTTATGAGTGAAACACTTGTTTATATGCTCCTTTAGATCAAGAATGATATATTTTCTCTTTTGGCTTTATTGGTAAATTTTAGAGTTTAATAACTCCTCTAATTCCATTGCTTGGAAGTTGGGATATATTTTTTGCGTAATGTTGTTGTCAATCCGCAGGTAGACTGATTTGTTGACTTCTTCTCTATGTTCGTTGCAGGATTTCTGGTCCTGTTCCTGCAAGCTTCTCTCATTCCTCCTTGTCAAAAAGTCATTACTTACATGAAAAGTACTTCGCAGTATTAATTCTCAAAATCCCTCTGGGGCTTCTCGTTGCAGGCAATTGGGTAGGCTTTCCTCAGTGACAACATTATGTTGGAGATGGGCAGTTCTGTAGATTCCAACTAAATTGAAGGGTGTAGTAATAGGATTGTAAAAGCATCTGGCAATTGGTCTAGATGCTTTGTGGACTTTATTAAGTGCTGCATACCATTATCAAACACTTTCCATTAGATAAAGTAGCGTTCATCACTGAATTCTGCTGATGAATGGGAAGGGGGTCTTATTTTCGTTATTTTTGGTTCTCACTCTGGTGGAGTCGTCAGGCAGTTCAGGCAAAATGTTGCCCATTAATCTGGGTTCTGGGGCAACATTTCTCTACAGCTGGACAATGTGCAGTGCAGGTGTATTTGTACTCGTTGCTTTTGTTCTATCCATGTATCTTCTCTTTGAGCATTTAGCCGCTTACAATCAACCTGAGGTTAATTTTTACATTTCTTGTAATTGTTGAAGTTTGGCCTTTTCTGGTTTAACTTGTGCTTTCATTTTTTGTAGCTTGGCTAGTTGCTGCTTCATAAATAACTTCATTCTATTTTTTTCTTTCTTATCATATGGAATTGATAGCTGTCAGGTTGATATTTAATTTCAGGAGCAGAAATTCTTAGTTGGACTCATTCTGATGGTTCCTGTTTATGCACTGGAATCGGTATGTGGAAAACTAACTATCGTTTTTAATTTCTTCTTTGCTTTCTGTCCATCTATATACAAGTTTATCAAGGCTTTTTAGCTTCTATCAAATTTGTTCATTTAAGAAGGATCTACCTCCAGAGTGCTGCTACTATGTGACAAAGTGAAGCTTGTAGCTGACAATCTTCTGTGTTTTAAGTCTTGCTGCCATATTTATTATAGGGGAAAAAAAATGCATATATGTTGAGCATGAAAAAATGGCATGTTAATTGTGTCAAATGTTTGTGTATATATAATCAGTGTGAATGGTGCCATTCCTTGGGGTGTGTGTGTGAGGTGTCAGCATCTGTAATAAACAGTGCACACACAATGCATATGCAGTATACATTCAACATTTAAAAAAAACATTTATGTAACAGAAAAGGAGATATGTTGGAAAATAGACATTTTTCCCCCCTTCATTTTTTTCAATATTTTGGGTGAGTAATAATGAAAAAGTTATGGAAATTAAAAGTTTAACCAAATTGTAAGATCAATTCACTATCAAGAAAGGTAATAATCGAAAACACAATTTACATACCAGTCCTTGCACCCCCTCACACTGACTGTACCATCAAATCATCTGGGTTATATGACATTTTACCTTTGCAATACCTTCAAAACAAAATCCCAAAAAAGTTCCTTAAGCCACAAATATGATCAATAAAATCTCAATGAACGACCAAACAGAATTGTAAACACACTGACAGTGCAACACGGTCAAGCATGTATGCACACTTGTGGCGGCTTTGTACTTGAATCGGCAATAGGAATCTTCAACTCCAACATTTTCTAGTTTTTAGTTCTTGAAAGAATGAATGTTACACTTGCTTCCAAAGGTGTGATAATAGAAAACAAAAGAGGGAGGAGGATCGGTAGTTGCCTTGCCAGAATAGATTTCACCAAGAATAGCACGCATCCTGTGGCACTGTAACTGAAATGTACTATCAGCCTATCAATGACCTGAACAGCATGAACTTTGGCGACCCATCCATTGATGTGGGAAGTTATTAGGATGTAGGAAGCTGAAGATGTGGGAAGTTATTAGGGTGTAGGAAGTTGAGTTATTGTAAAAGTATTAGCTTTCCCTGTTTGCCCTCGTAGTTGAACAGAGATAAAAGTCATTAAGCATGTATGCTCTTCAAGTTATTTTCAGCAATTATGAGTAATTGACTCTAATGTTGATTTCTAACACATATTTTATTTTCTTTTCTTTTCTTTTTCTTCTCTTACAGTTTATGTCACTATTGGATTCAAAAGCTTCATTCAACTGCGAAATAATCCGGGACTGTTATGAGGCTTTTGCCTTATATTGCTTTGAAAGATATCTGATAGCTTGCTTAGGTATGTTGGAAGACCTAATGAGTATCCCTGCTTTACCTTTAGTGATAGCCATAAGTGTAGAACTTGGTACATGGAAGATTTGAACATTGAATCTCTTCCTTTTCCAAATTATATTCATGTTGTAACATGAAAATTGTTCTGGATTAACCAACCTTATTGAGGTACTTTTTTCTCCATTATTGGTGGATGCCTATGTATTCATAACAAGGAATTTTACTTTTGGTATGTTTAAAATGAATCTACAAATCTTTGCCAATTGATATATAATATGATATCATTTGTTCTTGGCTGCCATTTTGAGTAAATACCTGTTCATAAAGGATAGTTGAAGGACATTGCATTAACTTGCATAAGAAAGTCATTTTGGTGTTTTGTGTTCCCTTTCTTTCTGGAAAGTATTTGGTGCAATTGATATGGAAATTGGATGATACGGGCAGTGAAATGGCCTCTAGTTCAATGTTTGTTTCTCCCACAATGAGGCCAGCTTGAGTTTATTTCCATTTGATTATTGCTAGTGTGATATATGGGCTAATTAATGGCAATGTGTATGGTTGGGTGCTTGCACGTATATTGAGCTACCTCTCCTGTGGATGAGTAAAAAAGAGTCTATAGACTATGGAATCATCTCTAACATAGGTTTATTAGTGCACAAAATGCAGTAGTTTAGTCACTGTCTAGGGATGCTTAAGCCAATCAGACCCCCTTAGGCAAGGCGCAAGAATACCTTTGTAGGGTCAACTTCATGAAACTTTTATGTATTTGCTCTCATAACTGATACATGTATGATTTTATGAAGTAGAAAGAGACGTTTCTTGGATTGTTAAATATAGTGTTGAACCTCCAACAATCAGACCACCAAGGAAAATATTTTAATTATTCTAGAAACATCTCGAGGTATGATGGGCAAATTATCACTGACAAAAATAGCAATGTTAATTATTCTTGTAACCTTGCTAGCCTTTTATTTTATTTGTTGACCTTGAAATTTTGTCTATTTATAGAAGTTGTTCGTCAATTATCTGTAATATTTTGGTGCCCTTGATGGAACTTCAACTACGTGTTTTTGACAAATGTATTATTACTTAAAGGTGGTGAAGAAAAAACAATTGAATTCATGGAAAGTCAAAGCCTTAATACTTCTTCCAGCATACCTCTTTTGGAAGAAGCTTATGCTTATGGGGTTGTAGAACATCCTTTCCCACTAAATTGCTTGCTAAAGGAGTGGCATCTTGGTTCTGAGTTCTATCAAGCTGTTAAAATTGGATTGTTCAGTATGTATGTGTTCTTTGATATCTTAGACCTTGTGGGATCATTCCCTTGTTCAAATTTAACAAATTCTCTAAGCAGTCTACTAAGATGTTTGCTTTCCAGATGATACTAAAGATGATCTGTGCTCTGCTGGCTATGGTCTTTGAATTCTTTGGTGTTTATGGTGATGGGAAATTTGAGTGGAAATATGCGTAAGATATCCTTAATATCCTGTGATTTTTGTTCTTCAAAGATCTCAAAGCTCATTCACTTTACAATCTTCTACTTTTTTCACTGCTATACTTTAGAGCCACATCATCCAGTTTTAATGGAAGATTATTTTGAAGTACCTTCTGTTCTACTCAGGCTAACTTCGTTGCCTGGAACACTTTAATTTTGATCCTGAAACTTTTTAATCTGCTTGCAGATATCCATACTTGGCAGTTGTTCTTAATTTTAGTCAGACCTGGGCCTTATATTGTCTTGTGCAGTTCTATACTGTCATAAAAGATAAGTTGGCACCAATTAAACCTTTGGCCAAGTTTTTGACATTCAAGTCGATTGTATTCCTGACATGGTGGCAAGGTTTGGCTGTTGCATTTCTTTTTTCGATGGGAGCCTTTAATGGGGCCCTGGCACAGGAGTTGAAAACACATATACAAGACTACATCATCTGTATTGAGGTGTGTAGTGATATGATTCCATTTTTTGAAATTTCATTGATTGCTTGTATTTGGGTTATTACGTTTGTATTACGCTGCTTATTCATTCACATCACATATAATTCTTGCCCCTTGTATTCTCATAATTTTGAAATAGGGTTGTTAGTCTATGTCAAAGATAGTATTACTTTTGAATTGAAAAATTAAAGTTAAGGTGGCAGGTATAATATATGTGAAGGCCCAATAACATTAACAATAAATGGTACAGCTGCATGCTAAAAAGCATGGGCACAGACATGCCAACACGGAAATTTTCAAAAAATGTAGGATGTGACATGTGGGGGACATGCGCAAAATATGTAGTTTTTTTATGTTTATTATATAAGGATAAGGATAAACAATTATTATATGTCATGTATATGAATATTTAATTAAAATATAATAGCAAAATGGAATGTAACACTAGTTTCTGAAGCCTAAAGGAGGAGAATAGGTATTAATTTATTATTATTATTATTATTATTATTATTGGGTTTTAGGTTATTTTATTTGAACATGTAATGTGTTTTATGTGTGTCTAAACAATAGACATGCGTTACTCAAGTGTCTGAAAGGGTGTCCGAATCTAGAAAATTTTAAACAATAATAGGGCATGTTTGGACATGGGTCTGCCAGGTGTCAAGAAGTGTTTGATGAGTATCACATCATGTTGATGTGAGACACCCCATGCCATCTTCTTAGAAGTGTCTCTGTTTCTTAGAAGTGTATATGTTTCCTCAAGTTAAAATTATCGACAGTGCAGCTCTTTAAGTATGCTAGGAAAACACGTTGAATTATCATATTTGCTAGCCAAAACACTTGAAATTCAATTGATGAGGTTTACACAGAGGTTACCGATTGCAAAGTTTTGCTGCCTTTAATACTTCTGATGTACTGTGTTCCTTGCTGTGTCAAGATGCTGTTCTTCCTTTTCTTTGCCAGGCTCACACATGGCCTCTTAAAATAAAACCAGTTCTCTTGTGGCTGAGGAGATTCATTATGCAAGATTTGCTTCACTTAACCTTTAACAAACCATGTATGAAATTGTTCTACTCAAAAAACTGATTTAACCAGTTTGTATAAATTAATAATAAGTTAAACAAGGCATGATGCATGAAGTTAGCTTCTTAATATATTGAATTTGTTTTATATTTTTGTTGTGTTCTGTTTTTGGTTTTCTGTTTTCCCCCCACTCCTGTTGAGTAAAATCTCTGATTGGTATGCATATTGAGTTGAGATAGGAGTTCTTCAAAAGGTTATGTTTTGGAGGCTTATGATGTTGAACTTGTCAAACAGATGGGTATTGCTGCAGTGGTCCATCTGTATGTTTTTCCAGCAGTACCTTACAAGCGTGGAGAAAGATGTGTGCGCAATGTGGCTGTAATGACTGACTACGCATCCTTAGGAGCACCTCCAGATCCAGAGGAGGTTCAAGACTGTGAAAGATCTACTAGAGTATCCTTTCCTCGTCATGATGAGAGAGAAAAGCGTTTGAATTTCCCCCAGAGTGTTCATGATGTGGTTTTTGGAAGCAGTGAAATAGTGAGATTGCATTACTGTGCTCTCTTTTAGTTATTGCTTTTCAAATTTTGCGCTCACCTCTGATCACTTTCGTGTTTTTTTTTTTTTTTCTTCCCGTGCTCTCTAGATTGTAGATGACATGAAGTTCACGGTTTCACATGTTGTGGAACCAGTTGAAAGGGGAATTGCAAAAATAAACAAAACTTTACACCAGATATCTGAAAATGTCAAACGGTTCGAGGAGCAGAGAAAGAAATCTAAGGATGATAGTTATCTTATCCCCTTGAATTCATGGACGAAGGAATTTTCCGAAGTGCACGATAACATTATCGAAGGGAGTGTTAGCGACAGTGGTTTGCCTGATGGGAAAAGACCAAATTACCAATCCAAAGCCACACCGTATCAGTTTAGAAACATATGATATTCACCTTCGTTTTATGAACTGTGAATTTATAGATTTATCCGACAATGTCAACATATTTTTGTAAGTTTACTCAGTACTGGACATTTTCACAATTTTCCATTTACTTTTTGATAAATAAACAAAGAAATTGATGAAATTGTATGTGTAAATAGTTTTGATGCATTTTGTCTTTCTAGGTGAAGCACTTACAAGATTAAAACCTTGATGCGTTTTTACTGGGCAAATGTGTGCAGAATTCTTTGGAGCATGCTTTGGTGGAAGATTTTGCTGCAGAGCCGTGAATGTGTGAAGAAAAAGCTACTAAAGCAGGTAGTGTTTTTGTCTTAAATACATAAAAGATGAAAAGCACAGGCCTCAACACCTTGATTGTGCACTCTAAAAAAAAAAAAAAAACACATTGGTTGTAAAATCCAAACATACTACACGTGACCTTGTAATAATGTACATTATCCTCACATGGAAATCTAAAATTGTTATTAGCATTGAGATTTCATTTTGCGTCTTGGATTGTATGCTGACTTCAAATTTCACTGGTTATTTGAGGAAGATTACATTTATAAGACCTCATCCTTGCTCCAGTTTATGAACAGTTCATTTTATGGAGAAAAACGAGTTGGTATCTTCTGCTCTATTTGTTTCGGCACAAACCAATTTCCTGGGAAAAACATCTTTCACGAAAAATGTTTTATGCCTTTGATTGCAATCTTCAAAATAATGGCGTTGGTGATTGGGGTAGTGGAAGCAGCAGTGGTGGTAACAACGGTGGTTTCTATTTCAACACTTCAAAGCCAGGGCTTTGTTTTGGGGTATGTGTTGATCCTTCTAGAAACCTAGACTTGTCTTTTATAAAAAGAAAGGAAAAGTAGAAAAAAACTTCTCTCTCTATGATATAATTTACTGAGAAATTACTAGCCGCCCTTGAGGGGGCTTGGTTGGCCAATGACATATAGGTTTGATGACATTATTTCAACACTCTTACATGGGAAGTTGAGTGTTTAAGGTCTGAAAGGTTCAAGGTCTAAAAAGGTTATGAAAGTCATGAAATTCAATGACTTGAGATCTTGGTAGTCTGATCCGGTGTTCAACCCCCATATATCCTATCCTTTCCCTGGGAGTTAGGTTAGATTAGGTTATACAAATTGTTCAGTACTTTCCTTGATAAAGTTCATTTGTTTTAAAAATTATACCTATTTGAATTAAATCAGCAAAGTTTGACTTTAAAACTGAAAATTTCTGTTTTCTCTTGTTTTGTTTCTATTTTGATTTTTTTTTTTTTTTTTTGAAGGCAAGGTTGGAAAATGATTTTGCACTTCTTTTTTCTATGTAAAATACAAAACCAACTGCCCTGAGTGCAGGCAAGAGACAGTTGAATACAAATTTAAAATAGTAAATTTGGCAGAATAGAATTGAAGAGAATTGAATGTATGGGTAGGGAAGTTAAGGACAAGAAGAGAATTGAATTATTTAAAAAATATTCAATAAAACAGAAAATACAATTAATTATAACAAACTACTACTTGTGATTATAATCAAATTAAACAAATCACATGTAAGTATGATATTTTAGAAATATTAATTTCGTTGACAATTTGGGTACTGTTTTAAAGTTGGCTTTTGGGATTATTATTATCCCAAAATAAAATAAAATAAAAAATAAAAATAGAGATACAAAATAAAAATTACTAACTATTTTACTAATTAATAACATGTGAACCTACATGTGATTAGTTGGTAAAATAATTGATAATTTAGTTTATAACTGTGGCCAAGTACTATTCACTCTGTTTGGTTTCAGTTTTCATAATTCACTTTCCAGAAAATTTTACTTTTTCATTTTTCGTATTTTTTTGTTTTCCTTGATTTTTTGAATATTTTAAGCATTTTTTTAAAAAAAAATTTTAGACGCACCTAACATAAATACGTTTAAAAAGTATAATATTTGTGAATTTTTTTTAAAAAAAATTCACTAAATACCAAAAATACAAAAAAAAAAAATCAGTACATTTTTCGTATTTTTGTGTATTTATTAATTTTTTAAAATATTTTTTCACAAAAATTTTACTATTTACATACATCTAAGCAAGGTGTATCTAATAAAGTAAAAAAATTGCTTGAAATTTTAAAAATATTCACTAAAATAAAAATAAAAAAATACGAAAAACAAAAAATTCAATTTCTAGAAAACTGAATTTAAATTACTATTTATTGTTTTTGTTTTTTGTGGGAATGAAATTTGTATTGTCAAAGGATGTGTTTTTTGTTTTAGTGGGGATTTAAATCACAATTTTTTTTTTCTTCCTTTTGCACAATTGTGAATCCAAGATGAAGTTTTGTGCAGAAGCTTTGTTGATTGAGGGTTTTCCTATTTACTATTGTAAAACTTTAATCTATTTATTGCTCAATTTCTGTTTTTAATAGTGTAGATTGACGGAAAATAAAAATTATGTAATGGATCCTACTTGAATGAAATACATCTATCTTAATTTCTGTTCTCACTAAAAAATGGCATTTTTTTTCTTCATAAAATATGATATTAAATTCAGGATTAAAAAAAAAAAAGAAGCACATATCATTTTTTTCTTCTCCCGATGTGGGATTATCAAAATCTTAATATGAAATTATCAAATAAAAGTTAGCCAATAGAGATTTTCTTAATTATTTAAAATTAAAAAAATCAAGAAAATTAATATGAGATATTGAAACTCTCATAAGACTCATCACTAAATGGGATGGGAGTATAAGATTCTCTTTATATGAGTAAAACAAATTTTTTTTTTCTTCTCTCGATGTGGGATTATCAAAATTAAACAACTCAATTAAAATTAAGAAAATTAAAAATAAGAATGAGAATTTGGAGCTCCTAGAAGATTTCTTCCTAAAAAGTCTCTTTTCCTTATACATATAAACTAGTGGTAACCCGTGCTATGCACGGGATTTTATAAATTAAAAAAAACAAATTATTATAATTATTTTGAAATAATTTAATATTTTCTCTTTTGGTATACATAAAATTTATAAGTTAACTTTTATGTTTATAACTTTTTAAATTATTAGTTTAAAAAAATTAAAAAATATATATAAAAATCTATTTAGTGCAATTTTGATAATTTGTATTAAAAAAAAGTTAAATCTGATTAAATGAGTTATGACATATCTTTTCTTGTTATGAAAATATACAAATTTTAAAGTTATAATTAAGACAAATATACAATTTTATTATTAAATGTGAAGTGAAGTGATATTTAACAATAATTAATATGTTGTTTCTATTATTAATCAAATAATTTAAGTTACATTTCTTTTAATTTCAATTTCATAACTAAAAATACAATATGAATATAATACACATATGAATTTGTAGTTTTTAATAATACGAAGGTTTCAAAATATTTTCAAACTTTCATTATTTTCTTTTAATTTTTTTTTATCTAATTTGATTTTAAATTTGAATAAAAATTTTGATTTGATATGAATTACTTTAACTTTTTCATTAAATTTTTATCAATTTTTAAAAGAACTTTATTCTTATCCCAATTATTTTTTTCTTCTCACCAATTTTGGTAGAAAAAATAATAACTTTCAACATTTCATCTTTTTAAATTTTAACAAATTATAATTTGATTAAAAAAAAAATATCAAGGGTTGAAGATTCTCTTAATTGAAATTATAGTGAAATAACATATTGAAATAGTCAAAGTTTGAGTATGTGGTTGGTTGAAATGTATAATTTAATTAATTCTCTTCTCATATTTGTATAAAAATTGACACTTATGACTACATCATTATGAATCAGATTATCGAAAAAATTTTGAGGTGTCAAACATTTTCCATTTGTAAATATCCTATACACTAAAAAAATGTAGCTTTTGGATATGTGTTTATCAGTTTTGTTTTATGGACATAAACAATTGATGTTTCAAGTTAAAAATTAAAAAAAAAAAAATAGATTGGGTTTTTTAGAGATAAAAGAAGTTATCTAACTCTTCTATATGCTATTTAAGATGGACTACTTAATCACATAAAAGAATAGAAATTATATTTAGAGATTATTCCTATATACTATGCTATTATATACAATTATAGCTGTAACAAATTAACTGTAATATATATGAAAAGTTATATTAAACTTTCATTTTTAATTAATTGAATTATAATTAACAAACTAACAAATAACAGTAATGGTATAATGGGATAGAAAGAGGATAAAAATAAATAATACAATGATATTTAAAAGTTTTAAATTTACCTAATGTTATAGTAAAATCTTGAATTCTCAATAAATTTTCACATTTTCTATAAAATAGAATGACAATAAAAAATATTGATACCCATTTTTTTTACTTCAATTTTATGGTCTTTATTAAAGAAAACAAAATCGATCAAAATTTTTGGCACAAAACAGACATAGAAACTTCGGTTGCAACCATAATCATCAATAATTCTTCTCCACCATGCAAATCTATAAACAAACACATAAATCTCACTAAAACCGAAACTAAAACCAAAACCAAAACCAAACCAACAGTAAAGAAAGAGAATCATACATGGAAAAAAAAATAAAATTAAAAAACAAATAAATTTATGGAATGAGAGAATGTTACCTCCAACAACTTAGAACTCACCTAACCCAATTCATTAGCTCATCCGCCAATGCCCGCGAAGTTTAGGAACTGGGATGACTAATCAGATTATTCTTTAAATAAGACTTAAAAATTGATTAATTTGTCCCATTAAGTGATTTAAAATTTTGATAGATATACATAAAAATTTAGATAATTATATTACTAAATCATAATTCAAATTTAGATATTGTCATATTTTTTTGAGATTCATATCTAAATTATTATCTTCTTATTCTTTTTCTTCTTCTTCTTTTTTTTTTTTTTTTTTTTTTTTTTTTGTGGTTTCTATTTGTTTTTGTTTTTGTTTTTTTCAATTTATTTAAGATGGAGGTGTGAGTTTCTATTTTTTTTTTTCCAATTTAATTTATCTATGGTTTCTATTTGTTTTTAATTATTATTATTTAGGTAAATTATGATGTGAGTTAGATATGTGATAGACATGTAGGTTTTATTGATTTAAAGTATGATGATAGGAGATATTTTCAAATTCGATTTGTTTAGATAAATTTTAAAGATTTTTAAAATTTAAAATTGGATATTGAGATGCGAAAGAAAGATTTTAATTGAATAAATAAAAATCAAATTTATTAATTTTATCTGTTTGTATATTTGATTTTTTTTTTTTTTGTTATGTTATAATATAATAGATAAGATATAGATAGATATTCACAACTTTCATGAAAAATATTTTCTAATTTTTTGGGAAAGAGAGAAGGCAGACAAGCTTTAATATTTTTTTTGGAAATCGGTGAGAGAGATTAGGATGGAGAGATTATGAAATATTTTTTTGAGTTAATTACCTAAAAGTCCTGTTTACATATTTGTTGGTAGCTTAGGTCCTGTCAAAAAGTTTTTGAACCAATAAGTCTCATTTATTAGTAAAAAGACGTTTTGCCCACAGACTCTCTCTCTCTCTCTCAATCGTCCGTCACTCATCTACTCCGCACTTCTTCCATTATTTGGGACCCACCATCTTCTACACATATTGCATACTATTACATTCCCTTTCAATTTCTCACTTTCATTTCAACAATAAGCACAAACATCTCTCACTCTCTCTCTCTCTCTCTCTCACACACACACACAACACACATTTCTCTCTCTAAAAGGATGGACAGTTTGTCAAGGCAGGGAACCATGAAGAGAACGCCACCGCCACTCTCCTTAACCTCTCCATCTCCAGCCGCGAGACCCTCATGTCCACCCGCGGCCTCCTCGATGCCCTCTCCCACGTTCTCCGTAACCTAACCTCCTCCTCCGCCACCGAGTCCGCTACCGCCACCCTTTACAGCCTCCTCATCGTCGACGAAAAACACCCATCTTGTGCCAAGTGACGTCTGGTGGTGTTTTTTGAGTTGCAGTTTGTGGTTTGGATTTATTAATTTTGGTTGATCTAAGCTAGAGATATATATATATATATATGTGGCCTCAAAATTTGATAAAGGCGTATTTTGAAGAGAAAAAAAAAATCAGTTTATTTGTTTGTTGATTTATTTGAATTATCAGTGTGTTTAGTTTTATAATTTTAAAATTGAGAATATTATCAGTTTAAAATTTAAAAAAAATGATAATATTTTCAGTTTTAACATTGAAAAAACTTAAAAAATTTCTCAATTTTTTTATGATTAAAATTGAGAATATTATAAATTGAGAATGTTTTCAATTTCAAAACAGAGAATAATTTCAGTTTATAATTATCAAAACTAATAAATTTCTCAATTTTTTTTTTTTCTGAAAATATTGTCAGTTTTAAGAAATTTTTTAATTTTTTTATTATGAAAAATAATAATATTATAAATTGAGAATGTTGAAATTAAAAACAAGAGAAGATAAGAGAGAAAGTTAGAGAGAGCAAATTTTGATCAATTCAACGAGAGAGTATCTTTCTCTCAAATTTTATTATTTTCTTTAATAATTCAACAAGTTTTCCTCACCAACCAAACAACCAAGCGTCCAAAAACGAGGTGAAGAGAAAGTGGATGACTCAGGAAGAGACACATCCCAACCACTCTCTCTCTCTCTCTCCAAGCCACTTTATATATATCTTTGTACTCTTTTGGGGAAATACTTTGTTCGTTCGTGAAGCTACAGATCTTCAACGAAGTATAGATCTTCAACTACTGCTGCGGCAATATGACTACAATAATCAATTATCAGCTAATTTGAACGACAATAAAGTAGAGAACAATGGAGGAGAGATAACAGGAATGGCCGATGGATTTGGTGGAGAGGGAAGGGGGTTTGGATGGGTAAATTGGTCTATTAAAAATTAATGGGACTTGAAGGAGCAAATAATTTTATCTAGGACCTAATGGAGTATAAGTTCACACAATGGGACTTGTATGTAAATGCCCCTATTTTTTTTATCTTTCTATTTGAAATTCATAAATTAAAGGATAATTATTATTTCTAAAATAATTAAATAAATAAATCAGTCAATAGATTTTTTTTTTTAAATCTATTTTATAAATTGAAAAATTAATAATTTTAGAAAATTGATTAATTTGTCCCATTAAATGATTTAAAATTTTGATAGATATACATAAAAAAAAATAGATAATTATATTATTAAATCATAATTCAAATTTAGATATTGTTATATCTTTTTGAGATCTATATCTAAATTCTTATCTTTTCTATTTTTGTGTGGTTTCTATTTGTTTTTTTTTTTTTCAATTTATTTTAGATGAAAGTGGGTTTCTATTTGTTTTTTTTTTAAATTTAATTTATCTATGGTTTCTATTTATTTTTAATTATTATTATTTAGATAAGTTATGATGCGAGTTAAATATATGATAGATATGTGAGTTTTATTGATAAACGTTATAGATTTTTAAAATTTAAAATTGGATATTGAGAGGCAAAATAAATATTTTAACTGAATAAATAAAAATCAAATTTATTAATTTTATATGTTTGTATATCTGATTTTCAATTTTTTTTTTGTTATGTTACAAATTACAATATAATATATAAGATATAGACAGATATCCGCAACTTTTATGAAAAATATCATCTGATTTTTTGGAGAGAAAATGAATGCAAGTTTTAATTTTTTTTTTGAAAATTGGTGAGAGATATTATGAAATATTTTTGTTATCTTCTCATTATTATTTCTAAAATTATGAAATATATCAGCCAATAGCTTTTTCAATCTATTTTATAAGTTGGAAAATCAAATAATTTTAGAATGAGAGTTTGGAGCTCTTAGGAGGTTTTTCATTAGAAACTCCATTTTTCTTATATAATATATAGATATAGATATAAATATTTATATTTGTTTTAGATATTTTTTTAATATACAAATTATTTTTTTATATAATTCTATTACTAACCATAGTGTATGGGATAAATTGAAAAGGGTGCTGCAATAACTATGAGAGAAGTTAAAAAAGTTTGTAGGTTGGGAAAAGTCAATAAATATTGAAATTATTTTTTTTTAAATCAAAAAATTATAAATTATGATTGAGATATTAGAACTCTCACAAAACTTGTGAATTAGTAATCTCGTTTTTCTTATAGATATATAGATAGATAGATATAGATTAGATTTAGAACTTGGTTGCTGCACCAACACGTGGCCTCACCTCCTTACTTCACATGCCATATTTCTTTATCCTTATCCTTTTCTTATTAGGTCCAAAATTAAGACTCATATAATATTTTGAAAATATTAGCAACTTTCTGACTCTTTAGAATTTGTAAAATCTGCTTTAAAGATTCGGCTTCCAAGCGTCAACATCAATAATTGATATTTCAGCAGATGAAGACAAAATCCGTAAAAGATAAGGCTTCTCTTCTATTATCAGAAAAATGCACGCCAAGATATTCTGTAGATTTTTGTGTCTGTAATTATTTACTTTTGTCTGTAATAAGGATTTTCCTTCACTCACTACTTTAATAGAGCAGATGACCCCTACCCTGCTCCATTAAAGAAAAGCTGTGAGAATCCTTACACGTGTCCTGTAATAATTATAGTGTTAAAATTTTGTCAAAAAGAGAGGATTGAATGATGTGCGATGGGGCCCAAAGCAGTACCTGGCATCATTATCTAAACCCTCTATTTTTATCCGTAGAAAGTTTGCATATAATTATATGTCCAAAGGTTTGTCTTTATTAGGAGTTTGTTTTCAAAGTCTAAAGTCATAGGCTTATAGGTTTTGAATTTAGAAAAGCCTTAGACGTAGCATCGATTTGGAGCTTCTTTTGTTTTTATCTCTTTTTGAGTTGTATAAATTAGCTTGCATGCCAACGGATGAGGCAGAATGAAAAATACCCCTTCACTCTGCGTTGTAAAATTTCCAACCCTTCTCAAAAAACCCTCTAAGTGTACTAAGTCTTTCAGAATTTCAGAGTCTGTAATATAATCTTTGTAAGTATATTTCTTATTAATATGAAGTGTGAGTAGTTTCTCTTTTTCCTTAAATATTTCAAAAGGATAACTCTTCTATTCTAAAAATTTATTTTCTTTTTGGAAAAACTAAGTTTATGGAATGCTTGTTTGCTCATTAATATTACATGCTTTGCACCTTCGTAGTATCTGCTATTTTCTATTTTGTTACTGAGTGACCTTAGCTGAAGAGCCCGTGTGAGCCGTGGTTAGGCGTTGGAGGGCAAATTGTAGGCAGAAAGGGAAAGGTAAAAAATTAGAAAATAAAAATATACTATGTTGAACGAGGCTTAGCTTCAAGGTAGGAGTACATGTAATGAAAATAAACATTGCCTAAAAATAGTTTTTGCCAAAAAAAAAGAATTTTAGAATAAAAGGAGAGCAACCCGAGTAGAAATATTAAGGAAATATTGTCTATAAAAGAAATTTGAAAAATCAAAACTTTATGCCCTTAGAAGAAAAACTTAGGATTAAAATCAAAATTAGTACTGAACTTATACAAGAAATAGAAGATCAAATATCAAGATATCAGTTTCTTTTATCATTAGTTTCTGGCAGATCTTTAGAAAATTACAGTTTAAAAATTTCTCAGATAAATAAACAGCTAACTGTAAAACAATAAGCCTTAAAATTAGCCATACAACAGCTTGAAGACCTATTAGCATAACTGTAGAATTAATTAGATAATTCTCAGCCCAATTTCAAAATAGTGGTAGACCACTAACTCATTCCCCAAAAAATTTGGTATCAGAGCAGTGTTCGGTTTTAGGACATTTTTAGTTAGTTTATGCATTTTGCTTATGGTAATAGAGTAGTATTTATTTTTGGACATTGTAGTTATAAATTTCATGTTATAGTAGCTTTTAATAATTTTAAAGTAGGACTTAATTTTGTGTATGAAAAAAGTAGAATATCTAGATTTAGATCTCAGCAACCACAATCATCATCTTAGTATAAATAAAAATAAATTTCGTTGTAATTTCGAAGATACTTTTACACATCAGCTTCATAGTGAAAATAATCCTCAGTTAAATAGTATCATAGATTATCAGATTAATTTTGCAGAAAATATTAAAAAGGACATAGATAGAATTAGTAATTTTTTTATTTCGTCTATGGAACACCTTCGTAATAATCGTAGCATAATTAAAGATCAAGATAAAAAATTAGACTATATTCAAGACCAGTGTAGTTCAATTTTACAAAAATGAACAGATTTAAATTTAAAAAAAATTTCCACTAAGCTAGAAATAGAAACTTTAATCTCAGCCATAAATACTAACAGCTCAAAACAAATAGAGTTAGAATTTAGACAATTAATTGAACAAACTCATAGCCAGATAAATCAAATAGCTAAACAAATAGAACAAATCAACCAAATTCAAGATAATTTAAAACAGAAATTAGAAATTTTAGAACAGCTAATAAGATCTTAGTTTATGAGTAGTGATAAAAAAGCTAATAGAGATTACCAGACTATTTTAAAACAGGCAGAAGATTTTCATAATAACCCAGAAGGAATCAGTAGCTATCAGGGTATAAATCAGTCAGATAAAATATCAGTGAAACAAAATAATATAGAAATTTTATTTCTAATTAGATTGTGTGAAAAATTTAAATATCTATCAGAACAGCTACACAGCTTAGAAAATTGTCTAGCTTCTTTAGAAAGAATAATACTTCAAAAAGGTAAAGGAGTAGAAGGACAAACAAATAAACCTCAATCTCAGGTAAACGAAGAAGACATAGCTAGATATTTTGAAAAGCTTAAATTACCAAAGAAATCCGTTTGTAGAACTTACAGAAAATAAAAATGTTTAAACAGCTAATAAAAGGAAGTAGTAGCAAAAAGCGTAATGAAGATGAAGATATTAAAATGGAAGAATTTATAGATGTAGAACAACAAATAGAAAAATTCAAGAAAGAAAGACTAAAATTAATTCCAGCTAAATATGTATATAAGCTAGGCAAGATTCATAAAAAAACAATATCTATTTAAACACTATGGTGAACAAATGATTAGTGTAACACAAGAAAATGAAAAAATAGAGCTAAATTTAATAGACAGAGAAAGCTATAAATATGCAGTAAATGAACACCTTAAAATGACTCACCTAGGATTAGTAGTGGTAGGAGTTAAAGCTTTAACTAGAGAAAATTTAGGAACTAAAGTTTTTGTATGTCTTTATGATGATAGGTTTAATGATGTAGGACAGAGTATTTTAGGCAGTTATGAATTAGATATGAATTCAAAATAAGGAATAGTCTATTTTACACCAGATTTCTTACTACCCACCTCGACTTTTCATAAAAAGATAAAAATAGGAATAAAGAGTAGAGGATATAAAATGAAAAAAAGGAGAAAGAATTTGTTAGTTTGCACAGGATTTTTAGGCTTAGCAGTCTCAGAAAGTAATACTCACTATAGACTCACGAATGATCAGATAGTCAAGTTATTAGGTGCAAAAGGAATAAAGGCATTACCAGCTAAAAAATTTAATTCTGAAGATAATGCAGCATTAGATTGGAAATTAGGAGACTTTTTAGGACAAAAAAGATTAGCCTCTCATGACAATTTATTATATCAAGCAGCAGATGGAAATTATGCGGTAAGATTTACTCAATATACTTATGTAGCACCAGAAAAATCGGAAGATGATGAATTCAGTAGCATAGATAGGGAAGAGAATCAAGATAATCGTAGTAAAATAAATCAACTTTATGTAATTACAGAAGAAAAGACAATATCACAAAATAAAATATATAATATTGATGAGATAGACTTAGAAAATTTCACCCTAACTGATATGAATAAAATATTAGATGCTAGATATTATGAATACTTAACCAAAGGAGATACCCATGATGAAGCAGTATCATTTTTAGACCAAGAATTTCATACTGAATATGTAGATGATATCATAGAAGGTAGAATACATTCTAGCAAAATATTTAGAATACCAGAACAACCCAATTTAGAAGATACTTTTTATATGAATACAGAGAGCTCCGGAACTAGTAACCAACAACCAGTTGTAGAAGATCCCATAGAACCAATACAGTATACAGTAGGAGGAAGAAGGCGATTAGCCAGTACATGACAAAGTAAAGCAGATCCAAATAAAAGTTATAGATTTCATGGAAAGCGTAAACAACCAGATATGAGTATACAATTACAGCCAGCTAATAACCAAGGAACCCTTTTAGACCTAGCTAGATTCGACCCTCAGATATGGCAAGAAGTAATAGAAAGATGGGAAAAAGATGCGGTAAAGGCATGGATAAGTAATCCCTATGAAACAACCGATATGTGGGAATATATGGAGACACTTTTAGGAGATTCGGCTTTTAATATATATTTAACATTTAAAGGAAAATATGAGGAGATAATTAGACAGCTTAAAGAACTAGGAGATAACCCATGGAATTTCACTAGTTTTATAAAAGAAATACTTATAGGATATGACCCTTCCAGACGAAATACTTACACTCAAAGCATAGCATTAACCGAATTAGATCAGATGACATTAGGAAGTTGGAAATATATTGTACCCTTTAGCAAAGAATATTTAGCCATAGCAGCCAGAACTAGAAAAAGTTTTGATGAAGAAATAGTAAATAAATATTTTAGAAAATTACCCGAAGAACTAGGAAGAGAAATAGAAAATAAATGGTCAATTTATTATGCAAACTTACCAGCCCAAATAGCCTCAGGAGAAGTAAAAATAAAAGGAACCTTAGGAATAGGACCTAGGATAGTTTTTACTTTCCATAGACTTAGAGAAAAATGTGTAGAGGTTAAAATACAAAAAGATTTGAAAAAACAAAATTATGGTTTTTGTAGTAGCATAATATATACCCCTCAACAATATGAAGATAAATATAATAAGAAAAAATACAAAAAATATGGAAAATATAAAAAAGAAAAATATTGGAAGAAAAAATATAGAAAACCATGGAAGAAACAGAAATTCATTAGAAAAAGCAGAACTTTTAATAGGATAAAGTATAAGCAACTACCCAATGAAGAAAAAGATAAAAGAAAACAGAGATATGTTAGAAAACCCAACAGTAAAAAATGTAATTGTTTTATATGTGGAGAACCCAATCATTTTGCAAAAAACTGCCCAAAAAGACAAAGGCCCAACACTAACAAATAGATAGAAAGGCTACATATTATAGAAGACTTAGAAGAAGATATCGTCAGCATAAATAGTGATGATTCAGAAGTATATAGTATAGTCAGTGATTATGAATATCAAATAGAAGCCATAAGTTCAGACAGTGATTCAGAAAGTGATACAGATATAGATAATCTTTTAGGACAACTCAATCAAGAAATAGGAACAACTCGTTCTCATGATAGTTTCTTTATGATGGAATGTAATGCAGATACTGAATGTCAGCATAATTTTCAAATAGGACTAGGATTTGATACCACTAGATGCAGTTATTGCAATTGGTTTCCAGCTAAAGATAAGAGAGCTCAGTGTTTATTATGTAGTATAACCTATTGTATAGTCTGCCTTGAAAAATTAAACATGACACATAAGATAACATCAGAAAATAACAGAAAGGACCATAGTATAGAAAGTAGAGAATTACTTTTAACAATTAGAGAATTAGAAATACAAGTAAGAGAACTCAAATTACAAATACGAGAGATAGAAACTAAGACTAGTTTTGACATAGAATATTTAGAATTAGAAAATAGACAGCTTAAACAGCAGTTAGAACAATTTCACAATAAATACCCTTTAAAAGATAAACTAATTGAAGAACATATGAATTCTTTAGAAATAGTCAACTTAGTTGATTCTCAACCCTTTAGCCAATACTCTCAAGTAAAATCAGATAATACATATTTACCATTTAATTATCCTGTTATACCCAAGTCAAATTTAGTTGAGATTTCTTGTGTAATTAAATTTGTAGAAAAAACCTTAGTATAGATGCCATGATAGATACAGGAGCCAGTAAATCATACATTGAACAACACATAGTTCCACCCGGATGGAGCACAGCTTTAACAACCCCAGCTTTAGTCAGCATAGCCGATGGCACTAAACAAACCTATACACATTGCATTAATGGCGCACAGATTAGTTTTCATCATCTAGGTTCTCAAGATCAGCATATAGAATGGTTCCCTTTACCTCAAGTTTGGATTGGAAATACCCGACAGAATCATCCTTTTATTTTAGGACTTAATTTCATACTTAGTTTACAAGGAGGCATGTTTATCAGCCAACACAACATTAGTTTCTTCAAGCGAACTGTACATACACCCACAGCATATGCCCTTAGCACTATAGCCCATTCCTCAGAGTTGCGTGCGAAGCGTGGTGGTACCATAGGAGTAGATTCCGTTCCCACTAGTTTTTTATTCCCTAGTAGAAATATTTTTCCCGAGCTAGCTCAAACGTACATACCTAATGAGATAGCAAATACTTCTTTAGAAAATTTAGATATAGAAAAGTATGAGTTAGAAGAGTTTGATTTTGAAGAAAAAGGAGACTATTGGAACCTAGAAGATTTTCAACAAATAGTTAACTTAGAATTAATTTTTGCTAAAATAGGGAAATTAAAGAAAAAACCAGTATATAGAAGAACAGAAAATGATTTAGATGAGATAATAAGATTAGCTGAAACAACAGAAATTTTAGGAGAACAACGCATGAAATATTGGGAAAGAAATAAAGTTTTAGCTAGTTTAGATATAAAAAATAAAGATTATAGGATTACATCAGCACAAATAGACCATACGCCAGCAGATATAGAAGAATTTAGAACACAGATTAAGGAATTACTAGATTTAGGAGTAATTAGACCTAGTAATAGTCCGCATAGGAGCGCAGCATTTATGGTTAGAAATCATGCAGAGATAAAAAGAGGAAAAGCTAGAATGGTTATAAATTATAAAAGATTAAATGATAATACAGAAGATGATAAATATAATATACCAGATAAAGACCAACTCATAAATAGAATACAGACAGCAAAGATATTTAGCAAATTTGATTGTAAGTCAGGATTTTGGCAGATAAAAATGGAAAAGGAAAGTATACCGTGGACAGCCTTCTGTTGCCCTCAAGGACATTATGAATGGCTAGTTATGCCTTTTGGATTAAAAAATGCACCTTCCATATTTCAGCGTAAAATGGATAGTATATTTAATAAATATAGTTTTATACTGGTATATATAGATGACATATTAGTATTCAGTCCAGATAAAAATAGTCACATAGATCATTTGTATATAACATTAGAGGAATTCATAAATAATGGAATAATAATTAGCAAGAAAAAGATGGTATTAAATAAACCTTACATAGAATTTTTAGGAATGGAGCTAGGAGATGGAAAAATTAGGTTACAACCTCATATAGTCAAGAAAATTTTAGACTATCCAGATAAATTAGAAGATACAAAACAACTTCAATCTTTTTTAGGAATTTTAAATTATGCACGAATGTATATTCCTAACCTTAGCAAAATAATAGGACCCCTTTATAGTAAGACCACACCCGCAGAACAGAAATATTTCAATCAACAAGATATAGCTCTAGTTAGAAAAATAAAAGACATTTGTAAAAATCCACCAGACCTACAACTTCCCTTAGAATCAGAATACATAGTCGTAGAAACAGACGCAAGTCAATTAGGATGGGGAACAATATTATTAGCTAAACCTAGTAAGTATGATAGCAAAAATAAAGAACGCATTTGTAGATATAGTTCTGGAAAATTCAAAAAAAAGACACGACCATGACCAGCCTAGATTTCGAAATATTAGGAGTAATATATGCAATAAATAAATTTAGATTATTTTTGCACAAACCTTTTATAATTAGGACAGATTGTGAAGCCATAGTTAGATTTCATAACAAACTTAACGAGCGTAAATTAAATACTAGAAGATGGGCAAAATTTTTAGATTGTATAGTAGGACAAGGATATAAAATAGAATTTGAGCATATTAAAGGAAGTGATAATAGGTTAACAGATTGGTTAAGCAGAAAAATTTATTTAGAAAAAGAAGATAACCAGTTTAATTTTTGTGCAGATAATGGAGAACAGCAAGACCATGAACTTTGGGGGATTTTCTCTTCCCATTCATGAAGGCAGAACCAAGTTCAGACCTTTAACAGGGATTGAGTTAGACCCAGTTCAACAGTGTCTTTTAGATAACCTTTGGAACAGTCAGAACCACCCAGCTAAACGCCTTTCAGCCCTAAACTCTCTCAGTATATATTTTTCAAAAATCCAAAACAAACCCTTGTCTAAAAGTTTTTCTTTCTATGTAGTAGCTAAAGGAACCAAGCCTGGTATTTACCATGACTGGATAGAAGTAGAACCCTTAGTTAAAAATTTTCCTATACCCCAGTTTAAAGGATTTTATGATTTTGAGTCAGCCAGTACCTATGCCCGAAGACAAATAGGAACCAGTTATTTTATTAGCCAGATAGCAAAAGATTACCTGGACACATTAAGCAAGATGAGGTCAACCGTTCTTGCTACTAGTGGAGTTCCAGTTAGCCAGATAATTGGAAACAGTAGTACAGGCAGTAGTAGTTCTAACCCTCAGACAGATTCTCAAAATCCTCTCCAGATGTGCAGACATTGTGAAGGCCTTTCCAGAAATTTCAAGAAAATTATGGATAAAGGCAAAAGAGTCAGTGAAGAGCTAGACCAGCTCCGAGACGAAGAAAAACAATTGAGAGCAACCGTTCGAACCCTAACTCACCAGCTTAAAAAATTAGCTCCAGAAAAAACACCTACCTACTTACCAAACCCAGAAATCAAACGACTCACCAGTGAGGAATTTGACCAATTGAGTGCTAGAATGTATTTCTTCAGGCATTCTATCATTCGATCTTTTTGTGAGAAAAGCCAAGCAATAGAAGACCTAAAACCCTATATTTACACCTTAGCCGAAGATAGCAGAAATAGCGAGCTAGTCATTATTCAGCAATTTCTTCAGGATCTCTCCATAGCAAGAATTGATTGCCTTGGCCTAGCTTATCAATGGACCTATACCTATGAAGATGAAGAGCAGCCCTACTTAGAAGAAGAAAAATGCAGAAAGAGGTCCGAACATTTTGGTAGACGTCAGTGCAACCTAGACTTCAGTATTTGCCTTTGCCAGATAAATCTAGCTACATTTGAGCCATTGGAGATAGAGATTAGAGGCGAAACACGTTATCTAACATCCCCAAAATTGTTAGATTACGGCTTTGTCTCCAGACTAATTTTCTTAGAACCAGATCAGACAGATAACTTTGGACATAAGCTTGCTCATGCAGTATTGTGCGTAATGGAAGAACATCATCCGTATGTAGAAGCATTGATAGATAGCAGACTACCAGAGTGGAAGGGAATATGGTGCAATCCAGCTAAACACAAAATGTACCTCAGAGGAACCTCTACATTCCAAGGGTCTCCTATTGAGAAGTCCTGGGTATCCTGGGAATGTAGAGGTTCCTCTGAGGTACATTTTGTGTTTAGCTGGATTGCACCATATTCCCTTCCACTCTGGTAGTCTGCTATCTATCAATGCTTCTACATACGGATGATGTTCTTCCATTACGCACAATACTGCATGAGCAAGCTTATGTCCAAAGTTATCTGTCTGATCTGGTTCTGAGAAAATTAGTCTGGAGACAAAGCCGTAATCTAACAATTTTGGGGCTGTTAGATAACGTGTTTCGCCTCTAATCTCTATCTCCAATGGCTCAAATGTAGCTAGATTTATCTGGCAAAGGCAAATGCTGAAGTCTAGGTTGCACTGACATCTACCAAAATGTTCGGATCTCTTTCTGCATTTTTCTTCTTCTAAGCAGGGCTGCTCTTCATCTTCATAGGTATAGGTCCATTGATAAGCTAGGCCAAGGCAATCAATTCTTGCTATGGAGAGATCCTGAAGAAATTGCTGAATAATGACTAGCTCGCTATTTCTGCTATCTTCGGCTAAGGTGTAAATATAGGGTTTTAGGTCTTCTATTGCTTGGCTTTTCTCACAAAAGATCGAATGATAGAATGCCTGAAGAAATACATTCTAGCACTCAATTGGTCAAATTCCTCACTGGTGAGTCGTTTGATTTCTGGGTTTGGTAAGTAGGTAAGTGTTTTTTCTGGAGCTAATTTTTTAAGCTGGTGAGTTAGGGTTCGAATGGTTGCTCTCAATTGTTTTTCTTCGTCTCGGAGCTCGTCTAGCTCTTCACTGACTCTCTTGCCTTTATCCATAATTTTTTGAAATTTCTGGAAAGGCCTTCACAATGTCTGCACATCTGGAGAAGATTTTGAGAATCTGTCTGAGGGTTAGAACTACTACTGCCTGTACTACTGTTTCCAATTATCTGGCTAACTGGAACTCCACTAGTAGCAAGAACGGTTGACCTCATCTTGCTTAATGTGTCCAGGTAATCTTTTGCTATCTGGCTAATAAAATAACTGGTTCCTATTTGTCTTCGGCATAGGTACTGGCTGACTCAAAATCATAAAATCCTTTAAACTGGGGTATAGGAAAATTTTTAACTAAGGGTTCTACTTCTATCCAGACATGGTAAATACCAGGCTTGGTTCCTTTAGCTACTACATAGAAAGAAAAACTTTTAGACAAGGGTTTGTTTTGGATTTTTGAAAAATATATACTGAGAGAGTTTAGGGCTGAAAGGCGTTTAGCTGGGTGGTTCTGACTGTTCCAAAGGTTATCTAAAAGACACTGTTGAACCGGGTCTAACTCAATCCCTGTTAAAGGTCTGAACTTGGTTCTGCCTTCATGAATGGAAAGAGAAAATCCCTCAAAGTTCATGGTCTTGTTGTTTTCCATTATCTGCACAAAAATTAAACTGGTTATCTTCTTTTTCTAAATAAATTTTTCTACTTAACCAATCTGTTAACCTATTATCACTTCCTTTAATATGCTCAAATTCTACTTTATATCCTTGTCCTACTATACAATCTAAAAATTTTGCCCATCTTCTAGTACTTAATTTACGCTCGTTAAGTTTGTTATGAAATCTAACTATGGCTTCACAATCTGTCCTAATTGTAAAAGGTTTGTGCAAAAATAATCTAAATTTATTTATTGCATATATTACTCCTAATATTTCGAAATATAGGCTGGTCATGGTCGTGTTTTTTTCTTTGAATTTTCCATAACTATATCTACAAATGCGTTCTTTATTTTTGCTATCATACTTACTAGGTTTAGCTAATAATATTGTTCCCCATCCTAATTGACTTGCGTCTGTTTCTACGACTATGTATTCTGATTCTAAGGGAAGTTGTAGGTCTGGTAGATTTTTACAAATGTCTTTTATTTTTCTAACTAGAGCTATATCTTGCTGATTGAAATATTTCTGTCCTGTGGGTGTGGTCTTACTATAAAGGGGTCCTATTATTTTACTAAGGTTAGGAATATACATTCGTGCATAATTTAAAATTCCTAAAAAAGACTGAAGTTGTTTTGTATCTTCTAATTTATCTGGATAGTCTAAAATTTTCTTGACTATATGAGGTTGTAACCTAATTTTTCCATCTCCTAGCTCCATTCCTAAAAATTCTATGTAAGGTTTATTTAATACCATCTTTTTCTTGCTAATTATTATTCCATTATTTATGAATTCCTCTAATGTTATATACAAATGATCTATGTGACTATTTTTATCTGGACTGAATACTAATATGTCATCTATATATACCAGTATAAAACTATATTTATTAAATATACTATCCATTTTACGCTGAAATATGGAAGGTGCATTTTTTAATCCAAAAGGCATAACTAGCCATTCATAATGTCCTTGAGGGCAACAGAAGGCTGTCCACGGTATGCTTTCCTTTTCCATTTTTATCTGCCAAAATCCTGACTTACAATCAAATTTGCTAAATATCTTTGCTGTCTGTATTCTATTTATGAGTTGGTCTTTATCTGGTATATTATATTTATCATCTTCTGTATTATCATTTAATCTTTTATAATTTATAACCATTCTAGCTTTTCCTCTTTTTATCTCTGCATGATTTCTAACCATAAATGCTGCGCTCCTATGCGGACTATTACTAGGTCTAATTACTCCTAAATCTAGTAATTCCTTAATCTGTGTTCTAAATTCTTCTATATCTGCTGGCGTATGGTCTATTTGTGCTGATGTAATCCTATAATCTTTATTTTTTATATCTAAACTAGCTAAAACTTTATTTCTTTCCCAATATTTCATGGGTTGTTCTCCTAAAATTTCTGTTGTTTCAGCTAATCTTATTATCTCATCTAAATCATTTTCTGTTCTTCTATATACTGGTTTTTTCTTTAATTTCCCTATTTTAGCAAAAATTAATTCTAAGTTAACTATTTGTTGAAAATCTTCTAGGTTCCAATAGTCTCATTTTTCTTCAAAATCAAACTCTTCTAACTCATACTTTTCCATATCTAAATTTTCTAAAGAAGTATTTGCTATCTCATTAGGTATGTACGTTTGAGCTAGCTCGGGAAAAATATTTCTACTAGGGAATAAAAAACTAGCGGGAACGGAATCTACTCCTATGGTACCACCACGCTTCGCACGCAACTCTGAGGAATGGGCTATAGTGCTAAGGGCATATGCTGTGGGTGTATGTACAGTTCGCTTGAAGAAACTAATGTTGTGTTGGCTGATAAACATGCCACCTTGTAAACTAAGTATGAAATTAAGTCCTAAGATGAAGGGATGATTCTGTCGGGTATTTCCAATCCAAACTTGAGGTAAAGGGAACCATTCTATATGCTGATCTTGAGAACCTAGATGATGAAAACTAATCTGTGCGCCATTAATGCAATGTGTATAGGTTTGTTTAGTGCCATCGGCTATGCTGACTAAAGCTGGGGTTGTTAAAGCTGTGCTCCATCCGGGTGGAACTATGTGTTGTTCAATGTATGATTTACTGGCTCCTGTATCTATCATGGCGTCTATACTAAGGGTTTTTTCTACAAATTTAATTACACAAGAAATCTCAACTAAATTTGACTTGGGTATAACAGGATAATTAAATGGTAAATATGTATTATCTGATTTTACTTGAGAGTATTGGCTAAAGGGTTGAGAATCAACTAAGTTGACTATTTCTAAAGAATTCATATGTTCTTCAATTAGTTTATCTTTTAAAGGGTATTTATTGTGAAATTGTTCTAGCTGCTGTTTAAGCTGTCTATTTTCTAATTCTAAACATTCTATGTCAAAACTAGTCTTAGTTTCTATCTCTCGTATTTGTAATTTGAGTTCTCTTACTTGTATTTCTAATTCTCTAATTGTTAAAAGTAATTCTCTACTTTCTATACTATGGTCCTCTCTGTTATTTTTGATGTTATCTTATGTGTCATGTTTAATTTTTCAAGACAGACTATACAATAGGTTATACTACATAATAAACACTGGGCTCTCTTATCTTTAGCTGGAAACCAATTACAATAACTGCATCTAGTGGTATCAAATCCTAGTCCTATTTGAAAATTATGCTGACATTCAGTATCTGCATTACATTCCATCATAAAAAAACTATCATGAGAACGAGTTGTTCCTATTTCTTGATTGAGTTGTCCTAAAAGATTATCTATATCTGTATCACTTTCTGAATCACTGTCTGAACTTATGGCTTCTATTTGATATTCATAATCACTGACTATACTATATACTTCTGAATCATCACTATTTATGCTGACGATATCTTCTTCTAAGTCTTCTATAATATGTAGCCTTTCTATCTGTTTGTTAGTGTTGGGCCTTTGTCTTTTTGGGCAATTTTTTGCAAAATGATTGGGTTCTCCACATATAAAACAATTACATTTTTTACTGTTGGGTTTTCTAACATATTTCTGTTTTCTTTTATCTTTTTCTTCATTGGGTAGTTGTTTATACTTTATCCTATTAAAAGTTCTGCTCTTTCTAATAAATTTCTGTTTCTTCCATGGTTTTCTATATTTTCTCTTCCAATATTTTTCTTTTTTATATTTTCCATATTTTTTGTATTTTTTCTTATTATATTTATCTTCATATTGTTGAGGGATATATATTATGCTACTACAAAAACCATAATTTTTTTTTTCAAATCTTTTTGTATTTTAACCTCTACACATTTTCTCTAAGTCTATGGAAAGTAAAAACTATCCTAGGTCCTATTCCTAAGGTTCCTTTTATTTTTACTTCTCCTGAGGCTATTTGGGCTGGTAAGTTTGCATAATAAATTGACCATTTATTTTCTATTTCTCTTCCTAGTTCTCCGGGTAATTTTCTAAAATATTTATTTCCTATTTCTTCATCAAAACTTTTTCCAGTTCTGGCTGCTATGGCTAAATATTCTTTGCTAAAGGGTATAATATATTTCCAACTTCATAATGTCATCTGATCTAATTCGGTTAATGCTATGCTTTGAGTGTAAGTATTTCGTCTAGAAGGGTCATATCCTATAAGTATTTCTTTTATAAAACTAGTGAAATTCCATGGGTTATCTCCTAGTTCCTTAAGCTGTCTAATTATTTCCTCATATTTTCCTTTAAATGTTAAGTATTTATTAAAAGCCGAATCTCTTAAAAGTGTCTCCATATATTCCCACATATCTGTTGTTTCATAGGGATTGCTTATCCATGCCTTTACCGCATCTTTTTCTCATCTTTCTATCACTTCTTGCCATATCTGAGGGTCGAATCTGGCCAAGTCTAAAAGGGTTCCTTGGTTATTAGCTGGCTGTAATTGTATACTCATATCTGGTTGTTTACGCTTTCCATGAAATCTATAACTTTTATTTGGATCTGCTTTACTTTGTCATGTACTGGCTAATGGCCTTCTTCCTCCTACTATATATTGTATTGGTTCTATGGGATCTTCTACAGCTGGTTGTTGGTTACTAGTTCCGGAGCTCTCTGTATTCATATAAAAAGAATCTTCTAAATTGGGTTGTTCTGGTATTCTAAATATTTTGCTAGGATGTATTCTATCTTCTATGATATCATCTACATATTCAGTATGAAATTCTTGGTCTAAAAATGATACTGCTTCATTATGGGTATCTCCTTTGGTTAAGTATTCATAATATCTAGCATCTAATATTTTATTCATATCAGTTAGGGTGAAATTTTCTAAGTCTATCTCATCAATATTATATATTTTATTTTGTGATATTGTCTTTTCTTCTGTAATTACATAAAGCTGATTTATTTTACTACGATTATCTTGATTCTCTTCCCTATCTATGCTACTGAATTCATCATCTTCCGATTTTTCTGGTGCTACATAAGTATATTGAGTAAATCTTACCGCATAATTTCCATCTGCTGCTTGATATAATAAATTGTCTTGAGGGGCTAATCTTTTTTGTCCTAAAAAGTCTCCTAATTTCCAATCTAATGCTGCATTATCTTCAGAATTAAATTTTTTAGCTAGTAATGCCTTTATTCCTTTTGCACCTAAAACTTGACTATCTGATCATTCGTGAGTCTATAGCGAGTATTACTTTCTGAGACTGCTAAGCCTAAAAATCCTGTGCAAACTAACAAATTCTTTTCTCATTTTTTTCATTTTATATCCTCTACTCTTTATTCCTATTTTTATCTTTTTATGAAAAGTCGAGGTGGGTAGTAAGAAATCTGGTGTAAAATAGACTATTCCTCATTTTGAATTCATATCTAATTCATAACTGCCTAAAATACTCTGTCCTACATCATTAAACTATCATCATAAAGACATACAAAAACTTTAGTTCCTAAATTTTCTCTAGTTAAACTTTAACTCCTACTACACTAATCCTAGGTGAGTCATTTTAAGGTGTTCATTTACTGCATATTTATAGCTTTCTCTGTCTATTAAATTTAGCTCTATTTTTTCATTTTCTTGTGTTACACTAATCATTTGTTCACCATAGTGTTTAAATAGATATTGTTTTTTATGAGTCTTGCCTAGCCTATATACATATTTAGCTGGAATTAATTCTAGTTTTTCTTTCTTGAATTTTTCTATTTGTTGTTCTACATCTATAAATTCTTCCATTTTAATATCTTCATCTTCATTACGCTTTTTGCTACTACTTCCTTTTATTAGCTGTTTTAAACATTTTTATTTTCTGTAAGTTCTACAAACGGATTTCTTTGGTAATTTAAGCTTTTCAAAATATCTAGCTATGTCTTCTTCGTTTACCTGAGATTGAGGTTTATTTGTTGTCCTTCTACTCTCTTTACCTTTTTGAAGTATTATTCTTTCTAAAGAAGCTAGACGATTTTCTAAGCTGTGTAGCTGTTCTGATAGATATTCAAATTTTTCACACAATCTAATTAGAAATAAAATTTCTATATTATTTTGTCTCACTGATATTTTATCTGACTGATTTATACCCTGATAGCTACTGATTCCTTCTGGGTTATTATGAAAATCTTCTGCCTGTTTTAAAATAGTCTGGTAATCTCTATTAGCTTTTTTATCACTACTCATAAACTAAGATCTTATTAGTTGTTCTAAAAATTTCTAATTTCTGTTTTAAAATTATCTTGAAATTTGGTTGATTTGTTCTATTGTTTAGCTATTTGATTATCTGGCTATGAGTTTGTTCAATTAATTGTCTAAATTCTAACTCTATTTGTTTTGAGCTGCTAGTATTTATGGCTGAGATTAAAGTTTCTATTTCTAGCTTAGTGGGAAATTTTTCTAAATTTAAATCTGTTCTTTTTTGTAAAATTGAACTACACTGGTCTTGAATATAGTCTAATTTTTTATCTTGATCTTTAATTATGCTATGATTATTACGAAGTTTCTATAGATGAAATAAAAAGATTACTAATTTCTATTTATGTCCTTTTTAATATTTTCTACAAAATTAATCTATAATCTCTATGAATACTATTTAACTGAGGATTATTTTCACTATGAAGCTAATGTGTAAAAAGTATCTTCGAAATTACAACGAAATTTATTTTTTTATTTATACTAAGACGATGATTATGGTTGCTGAGTTCTAAATCTAGATATTCTACTTTTTTCATACACAAAATTAAGTCCTACTTTAAAATTATTAAAAGCTACTATAACATGAAATTTATAACTAAAATGTCCAAAAATAAAAACTACTATATACCATAAGCAAAATGCATAAACTAACTAAAAATGTCCTAAAACCGAAACAATGATACCAATTTTTTAGGGAATGAGTTAGTGGTCTACCACTATTTTGAAATTGGGCTGAAAATTATCTAATTAATTCTACAGTTATGCTAATAGGTCTTCAAGCTGTTGTATGGCTATTTTAAGGCTTCTTGTTTTACAGTTAGCTGTTTATTTATCTGAGAAATTTTTAAACTGTAATTTTCTAAAGATCTGCCAGAAGCTAATGATAAAAGAAACTGATATCTTGATATTTGATCTTCTAAAATCTTGTATAAGTTCAGTACTAATTTTGATTTTAATCCTAAGTTTTTCTTCTAAGGACATAAAAGTTTTGATTTTTAAATTTCTTTTATAGACAATATTCCTTAATATTTCTACTCGGGTTGCTCTCCTTTTATTCTAAATTCTTTTTCTTTGGCAAAAACTATTTTTAGGCAATGTTATTTTCATTACATGTACTCCCACCTTGAAGCTAAGCCTCGTTCAACATAGTATATTTTTATTTTCTAATTTTTACCTTTCCCTTTCTGCCTACAATTTGCCCTCCCAACGCCTAACCACGGCTCACACGGGCTCTTCAGCTAAGGTCACTCAAGTAACAAAATAGAAAATAGCAGATACTACGAAGGTGCAAAGCAACATGTAATATTAATGAGCAAACAAGCATTCCATAAAACTTAGTTTTTCCAAAAAGAAAATAAATTTTTAGAATAGAAGAGTTACCCTTTTGAAATATTAAGGAAAAAAGAGAAACTACTCACACTTCATATTAATAAGAAATATACTTACAAAGATTATATTACAGACTCTGAAATTCTGAAAGACTTAGTACACTTAGAGGGTTTTTGAGAAGGGTTGGAAATTTACAACGCAGAGTGAAAGGGTATTTTTCACATTCTAATTTTTCTCATCGATTTCTAAAAGAAAATATTAAAACTTGTCTTCCTTTTATCTCCCTCAAAAAATCAGATAATATTTTTCATGAAAATTGTGGGTATCTATCTATATCTTATATATTATATTATATTAAATATAACCAAAAAAAAATCAAATATACAAACAGATAAAATTAATAAATATGATTTATTTATTCAATTAAAATCTTTCTTTTATCTCTCAATATCCAATTTGAAAATTTAAAAATCTTTAAAGTCTATCTAAATAAATCTAATTTGAAAATATTTTACACCATCATACTTTAAATTAATAAAACTCACATGTCTATCACATATCTAACTCACATCATAACTTACCTAAATAAAAATAATTAAAAACAAATATAAACCAAAACCCACAACTCTATCTTAAATAAATTGAAGAAAAAAAAATCGAAATAACATAAAAATAAAGAAGATAAAAATTTAGATATAGATCTGAGAAAAATATGACAATATCTAAATTTGAATTATGATTTAAAAATATAATTATCTATTTTTTCGATGTATATCTATTAAAATTTTAAATCACTTAACGGGACAAATTAATCAATTTTCAAGTCTTATTTAAAGAATAATCTGATTAGTCATTCCAACTCTTAGATTTCGCAGGCACTGGCAGAGGAGCTGACGAATTAGACGGGACGAGGTCTAAGTTGTTGGGGAGTAATATCCTACCACTCCATAAATTTATTTGTTTTTTAATTTTATTTTTTCCTTGTGTAATTCTATTTATCTGTTGTTGGTTTGGTTTTGATTTCGGTTTTAGTGATATTTATGTGTTTGTTTACAGATTTACATGGTGGAGAAGAATTATTGATGAAAATTGGAGAAGCGTTGGAAATTATTGTTTTTTTCCATTAAAATTGATGAAAAGAAAAAAAAAATTGGAATAAGAATGAAAGTTTTTTTTTAAATTGATAAAAATTTAATAAAAAAGTTAAAGTAATTCATATCAAATCAAATTTTTTATTCAAATTTAAAATCAAATAAGATAAAAAAAAATTAAAAGAAAATGATGAAAGGTTAGAAATATTCTAAAACCTTCTTAAATATCATTTCCGTGTGTGTATTATATTCATGTTGTATTTTTAGTTATGAAATTAAAACCAAAAGAAATGTAACTTAAATTATTGGATTAATAACAGAAACATAATATCAGTTATTGTTAAATATCACTTCACTTCATATTTAATAATAAAATTGTATATTTGTCTTAATTATAACTTTTAAATTTGTGTATTTTCATAATAAGAAGAGGTATATCATAACTTATGTAACCTCATTTAATTAGGTTTAACTTTTCTTTTTTATCATTATTATTATTACAAAGTATCAAAATTACACTAAATCGATTTAGGATAAATTACAAACACACTCCTTGAGATTTGTTTAAAATACAAATTATCCCCTATGATTCTAGAAATTACGTCCTTGCCCCTGAGGTTTTTGATTTTATAACAAATAACCCCTTTTAGTAATAAAACATCAAATTAATTAATAGTTTTTAATGATGTTAAAATTTTATTTTAACTAATAATTCAGGTAATTTTATTATTATATAGGACAGCGGTTAAGAATTTTATTTTTTTAATTAATTTTGATAAATTAATTAAAATTAACTTTAAAATTATAACAAACTACTACTTGTGATTATAATCAAATTAAATAAATCACATGTAAGTATGATATTTTAGAAATATTAATTTCATTGACGATTTGGGTGCTTTTTTTTAGTTGGCTTTTGGGATTATTATTATCCAAAAAAAAAAAAAAATAGAGATACAAATTAAATTACTATCTATTTGACTAATTAATCACATGTGAACCTACATGTGAGTAGTTGGTAAAATAATTGATAATTTAGTTTATAACTGTAGCCAAGTACAATTATTGTTTTTTTTTTTTTTTTTGTGGGAATGAAATTTGTATTGTCAAAGGATGTGTTTTTTGTTTTAGTGGGGAATCAAGCACAATTTTTTTTTTCTTCCTTTTGCATAATTGTTAATCCAAGATGAAGTTTTGTGCACAAGCTTTGTTTATTGAGGGTTTTCCTATTTACTACTGTAAAACTTTAATCTATTTATCCCCCAATTTCTGTTTTTAATAGTGTAGATTGACGGAAAATAAAAATTATGTATGGATCCTACTTGAATGAAATACATGTTCTCACTAAAAAATGGCATTTCTTTTCTCCACAAAATATGATATTAAAAATTCAAGATAAAAAAAAGAAGCACATATCTCTAAAAATTAGTGCAACCCCAGACCTATTTGAGTTTTCTTGTTTAGTTATGTTTTAATATGATTGGTTTCATTCCAGATCTAAAATACGAATATGATTGGTTCACTTCTAAATTTAGTAACAATACTGCAACTAAGCCCTGGTTTGAAAAATTATTTGGCCTAAATAATCACAAAAGATTAAAAAAAATAATAAAAAAGGGTAAAAAAAAGTTAAAAAGTCGAAAAAACTAACAAAAAGTTTGTCATTCCACAGCCAAAAAGCTAAAAAAGCCAAATAAGAAAATCAAACATATAAAAAAAGTCTCAGGCTAAAAAAGTTTAAAAAGTCAAAAAATCAATTAAAAAAGTCATTGTCAAACGACCACTAAATCGCACTACAAATTTAAAGAGCAATGATTTGTATACATTTCAAACAGCTCACTTAAATTTTAGTAAAATATTAAACAGATTTTCAGAATAAAAAAATTCACAATTAAAATTTTCATATTTAATTTTCACTTTTCAAATAAGTATGATATTTTAGAAATATTAATTTCATTGACGATTTGGGTGCTTTTTTTAGTTGGCTTTTGGATTATTATTATCCAAAAAAAAAAAAATAGAGATACAAATTAAATTACTATCTATTTGACTAATTAATCACATGTGAACCTACATGTGAGTAGTTGGTAAAATAATTGATAATTTAGTTTATAACTGTAGCCAAGTACAATTATTGTTTTTTTTTTTTTTTTTGTGGGAATGAAATTTGTATTGTCAAAGGATGTGTTTTTTGTTTTAGTGGGGAATCAAGCACAATTTTTTTTTTCTTCCTTTTGCATAATTGTTAATCCAAGATGAAGTTTTGTGCACAAGCTTTGTTTATTGGGGTTTTCCTATTTACTACTGTAAAACTTTAATCTATTTATCCCCCAATTTCTGTTTTTAATAGTGTAGATTGACGGAAAATAAAAATTATGTATGGATCCTACTTGAATGAAATACATGTTCTCACTAAAAATGGCATTTCTTTTCTCCACAAAATATGATATTAAAAATTCAAGATAAAAAAAGAAACATATCTCTAAAAATTAGTGCAACCCCAGACCTATTTGAGTTTTCTTGTTTAGTTATGTTTTAATATGATTGGTTTCATTCCAGATCTAAAATACGAATATGATTGGTTCACTTCTAAATTTAGTAACAATACTGCAACTAAGCCCTGGTTTGAAAAATTATTTGGCCTAAATAATCACAAAAAGATTAAAAAAAAATAATAAAAAAAGGGTAAAAAAAAGTTAAAAAGTCGAAAAAACTAACAAAAAGTTTGTCATTCCACAGCCAAAAAGCTAAAAAAGCCAAATAAGAAAATCAAACATATAAAAAAGTCTCAGGCTAAAAAAGTTTAAAAAGTCAAAAAATCAATTAAAAAAGTCATTGTCAAACGACCACTAAATCGCACTACAAATTTAAAGAGCAATGATTTGTATACATTTCAAACAGCTCACTTAAATTTTAGTAAAATATTAAACAGATTTTCAGAATAAAAAAATTCACAATTAAAATTTTCATATTTAATTTTCACTTTTCAAATTTCAATTTTAAATTTTATGAAACAAAGACTTACAATATCTTACCAAGAATTGAAAAATCGCGGATGGCTTCTTCACTAAGGTCTCGTTTGGCAACATTACTTTTTAATCTAAAAGTCAAAAAGTCACTAAAAAAATCAAAAAGCCAGCAATCTATACTAAAAAGTTAAATATTCCCTTTTCTCTCTACTTTTTACACATCTTTTCGTAAAAAATTAAAAAGTCATCCTAAATATACTAGTTTTTTTATCTCATATTTTAGCTAAAAAGTTAAAAAGTTACTAAAATAGCATATTCTCAAACGAGGCCTAAGCCCCAAAATCTTGACATATGATTTTTTCTTTTTCTTTTTTGATTGGGAGATTATTTATAATTATAAACAAAATTACATCAAATTAGATAATTATGACCTAACAAGGGCCAAGTACTTGTCTCTAGTTGCCGATTCAAAAATAAATAAATACATATTTGTCTCTGGTTGAATCTCCTAACAGTGTGGTTGATGGGCCCATTATACAACTCTATCTAAAATATTTTGAATGTTTTCTTAGTAGATTATTCATGCAAAAAATAACATTAATCATATAATTGGATCAAATTTATTTTTAAAATAATACTTATTTAAAATAATTAACAATAAGTATTATTTTAAAAATATATTATCAAATATTTTGAAAATAAAATAAAAAAATTTTAATTGAATTATTAGCGGAGACAATTTTGTCCCATCTAATAATACATGATAAGATCAACAATCAACAACAACTACCAATACAACAAACAAAATAAGAGACAAAAAATCTCAACACAAAATATTATGGTCATCTTTCAACCTAAGCAATTAAGTGACCCAATGATTCAAACTCTTATCCTTGAATAATTTCCCTCCTCTTATTAATTAATAATAATAAGAAGAATAATCAATTATATGAGTACTTTCTCAATTATTATTAAATATTACTTCATCAATCTATCGTCAAAATTATATATTTTGACTCTTCAATTATAAAATTGTATCACTTTATGATTTGTTTGGGTGATAGATTAAAATAAATAATTTTAAAATTTAGGATATAAGTAATACTCAATAATGGTTAATGAGATGTTTGTGTAATTAACAAAAATTAAAAAACAAAATTCGAGCCTACTACTTTAAATTTTGACTATTACACTGTTACTATTTAAATTTGAAAATTTGAAGCGTCACATCATTTATTTCACTGTCTGTACCATTATTATATGTCATTGAATTTGATAACATATAACAAATATAAAATAGAGTGTAATATATTACAAATTTGAAGTAGTCCTAATCCAGTGAATGTGGTCTAGTCTGCGAATCACGTGTAAACCTAACTTTGACTATCAAGTAGTATGGTTTTATATTATATTTTTTTTAAGTTTATTATTTCTTGTCCTGTTGGCTGTTTTTTTTAGCAGAAGCGGTACAGGGCCCGAAAGGACAAAGGCTCGAATGGCTCGAATTTGAGAAGGAAGGAGGAAGAAGAAGAAGAAGAGAAGGAGGAAGAAGAAGAAGGAGGAGAAGAGGAACTGGAGGGGCCATCAAAATCGGGCGGAGGCAAAGCGGAGGCGGGCGGAAGCAGAGGCGGAGGCGGAGGCGGCGATGCGACGATCGACTGACGAGCGACGAGCTGCGACGATCGACCGACGAGCTGCGACGCCGACGACCTGTGACGACGACGACCTGCGTTCTCTTTCTCGCCACTGTGTTCTCTCTCTCGCATGTTCAACTCAACGAAGAAGAAGAAAGAAAAGAAAGAAAATGAAGAAAAAAAAAAAAGAAAAAAGAAAAAAAAAAAAATAAATAAATCAAAACCCAAAACGACGTCGTTTTGGGTTTTGAGCAGAATTCGAGCCACTGATTTCAGGCCCTCAAACATTTTTCTTTTTTTAGTTGTACATAGGAAGACTTTTCGTATAAGAATTTGCTTCGTTAGCGTATGCCTGTACCTAAAAATACGGTGAAAATAAATTTAAAATTAATCTACAATTAAATATAATTTAATTAACTTGTTGCAAAAAAATAAAAATAAAAATAAAAATAAATTTGAGGTCAAAAAATATTAATAGATGGTCTGTGTGATTTGAATTTTCAAATGAATTTTATAATTATATTTTTGAAAAGAGTTTATCAAACTTGAAATTTTGATTTCATTTGGGAAGTGGATTGAGTTTTTAAAAATATCGTTTAAGACGAACTTTTTGATTTTTTTAATTTTTATGAGAGAAAAATTGAATACAATTATAATTTAAATGTAACATTTTGTCTTATTAATTTTTAATCTATTTTCTCATTTTGTGATTATTTTAGTCCCAACCTACGATGTCAAATGAAGGCAATTTGATTGCATAATTGCTAAATAATTTTCAAAAATTTAAAATTTAAAACATATTTAGTTTTGGTGTGTGCCACATCCCTGGTAATCCTCATGGGATGAAACCACTTTTGTGTGTGCATGGTGAATAGATATGTGTATTGGTAGATGTATATATATATATAATAAAAGTTGACTTTTTGATTTTTTTGATTTTTTTAAAAAAATGTGTAAAAAATGTGAGAGATAATATGATCCAAAATGAGTTAAAAGCTAAAAAATGACTTTTAACCCATTTCCCAAAATAGGTTAAAAAATTTGTAAACTAAAAAAAAATTCCAACCACCATAATCAGAGGTATCAAAAAATTTCCACCAACATTCGACATGGTAATCAAAAAAATTTCCACAAACATTTATTAAACCCAGTACCAGCCAGCACACAAAGGGCTATTTGGAAAAGATGATTAAAAGTCATCTTCCAGCTTTTACTTTATTTTAGGTCACATCATTTCTCATATTTTTTTACATATTTTTTCAAAAAAAAAAAAATCAAAAAGTTAGCTTTTAAACAACCCAAAGCAAATGTAATTCCCCTTGCCTCCAAAATATATTCTTTGATTTTTAATCTACTTAAGAAATGTGCTAATGTTAAGGCTTTTGACAGATAGCACTCAAATTAAAATTATTGAGTCAGACTTATTAAGATCAAATTCATAATCATTTTCATTCAAATTAATTATCTTCTCAAATATAATTATTTTAATCTATTAAAATAATTAAAAATTAAAATAATTCCGTTTGACTTTATTATTATTTTTTTGAGAGAATAATTAAAAAAATGTTTCGGATTACATATGTTCTCAATTATTTAATCTGTCTCATATATCAAGAAGAAGAGAGATAAATAAATCACATATATCAAGAAGAGAGATAAATGAATCACAATTTTGTTGGACTCTTTACATCTGCCCATTCACTCTTTCTTTTTGACTCTCTATATCTACTGTCTCCCACTTATTCTCCCTTTCCATCTTCCCCACTCATTCTTTCTCTACCTATTATCTCTAACGTCTCTAACTATTCTGTCACGACCCAAACCCGCCCCTATGGATTTAGCATCCTTGGATTAGCAAAGGCCTCTGAACAGATTATCGTATAATAAGGGACTGCGGAAGCTAATATAGGAACATACATAGTCCATAGAGCTGTGCAGACATACATGGGACAAATAATCTCAAAACGTTATATACAAATTTGTGACGTCAAAAGAAAGTGGTCTTACGTCACATACATTATAGATATAACTAAAAGAGAACTTAACCCGAAATACAGATACAATAGTCGAAAGAAACTTGTTCACAGGGTCCTATATAAACATGATTGATCACAAAAGGGAACCTCCACTGGAGGTACAACAGCTGGCTGACAAAACAGAGACTCCAAGCAGCAACTTAGGCCTGGTCACACGCTTACTTACCTACATACATAATATAAATAGTGAACAGAAGCCCAGTGAATAATAACGGAGTAAATAATTAATGAATGATGTCCCATAACAGATTTCATATCAGATACAAATTTAGATTCGCATACTTAACCAAAAACCATAGCAGTAATATGTGGTACATCCATTTAGCTATCATATTATACCATTCTTGCGTAGTCGGTACCGACGACTACATAAGTCCACATCTTGTGCACAAGTAGCCATGGTATTGTTACCTTTAGGTGACAGCCACGTGAACATAAACCTCGGTATTGTTACCTCCAGGCAAGGGCCACATGTGCATAAGCCACAACATTATTACCTCTGGATGAGGGCCACATGAACTAAGAATGCCACAAATACATTTTAGAAAAATAGACATTCATTCACAATTCATAAAATAGTATTTCAGAAAACAGATCGTATTATATCAATCGGAAAATTCTTATAATTAAACATAACTTTACAGAGTTATTACTCACTAGTGGCCCCGGATGCAGACATACAGAGCAAACTAATCAAATGGCTTATGACGTGTGACCTACATCAACATAACAGATACACATAATGAAACACACGCTTGGATCACACATAACTTCTTTCATTTCGTTCTTAGTGTGTTTCTAGCCTTTATCCCTATTATTATGTCTTAATCTTGGTCTAGGAATACCTAGGATGCAATGAGGATGCTAAATCATACTGTTCAACACTTAGCCAAATTTGCTGAAAGCAGGGGCCTTGCTCGAGCACAACTTCCTTCGCTCAAGCGGAGGTCTGAAAATGTGAGTGGTTGCTCGAGCGCAACTTACTTCGCTCGAGCGGTTTGTAAACTATGCAAAAGTACTGGTTGCTTAATTTTTTTGCTCGATGGTCGCTCGAGCGTGAGAGTAAGGTCCTCACTTGAGCGCAACTCTTGTCGCTCGAGCGGTCTGCAAAAATTGTAAACTACTGGTAGCATGCATTTTATGCTCGAGCTAACTTTTGGTCGCTCCAGCGGAGGTGCAAAAACAAAGGTGGTCGCTCGAGCATAGGATCTGTTGCTCGAGCGGTGAGGTCGAATTCTAGAATTTTCAGATTCACCTCCAAACTACAAAATCCAACTTTAACTTTTCAAAACACATCTTTTTGAGTCCAAAGTTGAGAAAACATATAGATAAACTTATAACTTCCTGAAATGAGAGCAACTTCGTAAAATCAAGGCCCAAAAGCATGTGAATTGTTTAAACTCAAACTTGAAATGCTGAAAACATGCCATGCATAGAAGTTCTTGACTTCAAAGCTTCCAAATCATGAACTATTGAGATAATTTGGTTGTAAACTTCATGAATTCTCAAACCAAAGGCAAGATGAACACATGCATGTTGAAATTCTTTGAAATTAAACTCCAAACTTCATGACTTATGCATGCATGCAATGATTCTTCCCAAATTCCTTAATCTAAGTTCAATTCTCATGTTAAGCCTTCTTACTATCTTGAACACTATCACATATGTCTAGAATACAAAGCTTAAAGATAAGATTCTCACCTAGAGTCTTCAATTCTTTAAGGTTTGGTTATGCTCTTAAGTAATTCTCTAATCTCCTAGCAATTTCCTTTCAAAACTCAAAGTTTGATCCCAAACTCTCTTGGTCCCTTCCTCTCTCTCACATTTTAGGCTCAAAGTGATGAAGAGAAGATGTCTCAAAGTGATGTCTATGCCTTATATAGGCTCAAATAAGTAACTTAATTAAGTTTGACTTAACTTAAACAAATTTGCACTATTTTTTTCTAATTATTTTGCTTCGAATCGAATTTCAATTAAACCTACCATAATGTTCTAAAAATTCCAACTAACACATAATTCAAGTCAATTTCGTGTTCAGATGCCGATAAGGCCTTCAATTCGCAGAACAAAACAGAGACACAAACATATATTCCTACAGCTAACAGATATAAACACAAATAATGCAATATACATGTAATTAACTCAGGATTTTATCTTAATTACTTATTAAGAATTCTTAATCACGGTTTAACGGTTAATCATGGGTTAGGATTGTTACAGTCTTCCCCCCTTAAAAGAGTTTGGTCATCCAAACTCGAATTACATTCGTTTTGGTAGAATATTGGATCCAAAGGAAATAATTCAGGGTATCTCTTAATCATGTCTTCTTCGGTCTCCCATGTTGCATATGTCCCTCCGTGATTCTACCAATGCACTTTTACCAATGGGATTTCTTTATTCCTCAATCTTTTAATCTGGCGATTCACAATTTGAATTGGCCGTTCTTCATAAGTAAAATCATTTTTCAGAATCGCATGAGTTCGTTCAATCACATGAAATGGATCTCTCAAATACTCTTGAAGCATAGATACGTGAAAAACATTATGCATATGCTCCTTGACTGGCAGTAAGGCTACCCGAACATTTGGGCGGGAAATGAATGCATCTCCGCCATTGAATTTTGGATGGAATAATGTGAACCATTAAAACCAAATGTATTTCTGATACATTTTAGACATTTTCAAAAATCCTTCTGTCTTATTATATAGATTGTATTTTTACTTCTATTTTGACATTCAGTGATGTGGAACAAATTGTGCTGATGTTAGTTTGGGTTAATTGTGGTAAATTTACAATCTACAATGGCTAAATAGAATGGTGCAATATGTATGGACATGCTTCTTGTTTTTGAAAAATAGCATGAAATTTAATTTTGGACAATTCAAAACATATCTAATTAATTTTATTTATTTGTTTTTTATATATATACGATATGCTCGATGAATCCTATAATATAAATGGTTTGATTTGAACTTCGGCCCCAGTCTTACTAAAAAAAAATTATGAAGAAAAATCTTATTTTAAGATAATAATCTCAAATAATATTTAATTAACTGAAATAAAAGCTGAATGCCATTAAATATAGTGAAATAAACTTTGTTTGGTTCTGGTTTTTAGAAAACAGTTTTCAGAAAACAGTTTTCAGAAAATTCTACTTTTTTATTTTTCATATTTTAATGTTTTCAATGAATTTTTAAAAATATTTTAAGCAATTTTTTTAATTTTTAGACACACATAACATAAATACACTTAAAAAGTATAATATTTGTGAAAAAATCTTTAAAAAAATACACTAAAAACCAAAAAATACAAAAATAAAATAAAATAAAAGTTCAATACATTTTTCATATTTTTGTGTATTTATTAATTTTTTAAAATATTTTTCACAAATATTTTACTATTTAGATACATCTAAGTAATGTAAATTTAAAAAAGTAAAAAAATTGCTTAAAATTTAAGAAATATTCACTAAAAATAAAAAAAAAAATACGAAAAACAAAAAACTCAATTTTTAGAAAACTAAATTTAAAAAACTAAAACCAAACACACTGAAATTTTTTAATCTTTACAAGATAAACATTCTATTATATTTTTTTCTCATTAAAACAAACATTACATTAAAATAAATAAAATAAAATCATTTTTTTTTTTTTTTTTTTTGAAAACGAAAGGGTGCAAGTAGCTCGATGCACGGGCCTTGTTTGCCTAGTATTAATATAACCATAATGTCTCAAAAGATTTAAGGATCAATAATACCAAGTTGTCTTTGTCTGCCAAGACAATAAGAATGGCATCTTCAAGCAGTGTTGATGAGGGAGACAAGTACAGATCTTACTTGTATGGAGAGGGAGAGAGAAACACAAAGTGGAGGTATGGTGCTCCTCCCAACTATGATGCTGTCAACAAGCTCTTTGAAGAAGGCAGAACTAAGGTATACACTTCCTCCCGGTCTGAATCATGGTTTTAAATATCAGGTTCAATATATATATGATTGTATCATTGATACTGATATGTACGATATCATTAAAACTATGCTGTGTATTGCTTGCTTTTGAAATCATACCACTATATGAACTTGTGTTGTTCTTATTAAAGTATATGAATTTTGTATACCGAATGATATGATTTTATTTAAAACTCATCATTTTAAAACAAAGTATCCATTTAAATGACATTTAATTACATAAATGCCACTATCATATAACTCTGGTAACAAATTTTGTATGAATAACCTTTTCTACATATATATCTCATCTATTAGTCTATGTATGGTAGATATGGCCACCAGGTTCAGTTGAAGAAAAAGTGCAAAACCTTGTGAAGGCATGGGAAATGGAGATGTTCCACAAGACATGTTTTGATGACTACAAAACAGTTGATCCAATCAAGTATAGATTCAGCCTCAATGGTATTACACTACTTTATTTGCTTATATCATACTCTTTTTCTTTTTCTTTTTCTTTGTTGTTTGCTTCCTTTTTTCCCCCACTTACATCTGTTTGGATTGGGTGATTTGGGATAAAAAGAAGAAAGAACATATTTCTCTTGATCCTAAGATGTAAATTTGTCGGTGATAAATTTGGTTGTAATTCAATTCAAAGGAAGGAAAGGCATATCATTGGAAGAAAAGCGAAAGATCGGGGGAGGTTACAATTATCTGATGCAAACCTCCTTGCCAGAGAAGTTCAGAGCTTACGACCCGACTAAAGAGACTGTGGATTCAGCACACATTGCTTTCACAACTGCATTTCCACGAGGATTTGCCCTAGAGATCCTCCAAGTTTATTCCGGGCCGCCAGTGATTGTGTACAAGTTTAGGCATTGGGGTTTCATGGAGGGTCCCTTTAAAGGGTATGCCCCAATTAGTGAAATGATTGAGTTTTATGGCATGGCCATTTTTGAGGTACTTTAGGCATGGAATTGATTCTAGTATTACTATTTTTTTATTTGATTAGCAAAAGAAAATGTTTATTAACTTGATTTTTTATTTTTATTTTTAAACAGTTGGATGAAAATTCAAAGATCGTGAAGGTGGAATTCTTCTATGATCGCGGAGAATTGCTTGGGGGTCTTATGAAGGGCAATAATACTGGTGATAATTCGACAACTGAGATGGCTTCAAGCTGCCCTTTCTTGAAGAACACTGGGTAGTCCTTTACCTTTTAGCTGGGGTTTAGATTTGCATTCACTCTCACCTCTAATTATGTACAATAAAAGCCAAAATGGCCTTTTTGGTTGTTCTATCTTGCACAATTTGAATGTATTTAGTAATAACTTTCATGCATAATAACTTTTGAGAGTTTGGAGTTACCATTTTCATGGACACATTATTATTACTAGAAAGGAAATGAAGTTATAAATAGGACTAGTAAAGTTCTCAGCCAAGTTGTAGACAATTTTGCAGAGTGATACCAGATTATAAAAATTTCTAGGGTAAATTACAAATACATCACCTGAGATTTGTTTAAAATATGAATTGCCCTATATAGTTTGAAAAATTACAAATACCTTCCTGTCAGAATTTTTTATTTAACAGAATTAATTGAAAAAGTGAAATTTCTAACTGTTCACCTTTACAATAATAAAATTATCTGAATCATTAATTGAAATAAAATTTTAACATTATTAAAAACTGTTAATTAACTTGATGATTTATTAATAAAAGGACATATTTGTTATGAAATTAGAAATCTTAAGGGGCATAATGTAATTTCTGAAACCACAGGGGGTAATTTGTAAATTAAGTAAACCTCAGTGGATGTGTTTGTAATTTATCCAAATTTCTACTATTAGCGACCTGCAGAGAAATTTCACTGCATTTGTTTTGTATCTCACAATGATTTGAATTTGTTTTGGAAAATGTTTAATTGTATTGTAAGCTTTGATTTGATGAACAATTTTTATTATTTTTAATTTTTTATATACATTTAGTTTTAAAATTAGGATCTAGTGTAAGGAGCCTTTGTGAAACACTGAGGTTGGTCGAATAATAAGAACTTGAGGTGTTAAGTTCTATACTGAGTTCAACTCTCTTTAAAGTTTGCCATCCAAACTAGTACACAAGGTTAGTAGGACGAACCTTTCATATTTGTTCAAATCATATCTAATATTTGGAGTGTGAATTTGAATCATATTCTATGTACTAGTTCGCAACCTACCACATAATTAAGTGATCATATAACATTATCAAGAGTGACCTAACCCCAAAAAAACCATTATCGAGAGTGACCTCTGAGACTTTTCTTAGAGTTTGACCCCATATGTCACCTCCTCTCTCTATGCGATTAGGCCTTTGTGAAATTATACCCATAATGGATAGGTGGCCTTACAAGTTACAATGGGCAACCAACGACCAAGTCTACTTTTGTAAATGGGTAGAGTAGCCTTACAATGGGTAACCAAGGACCAAGACCCACTTTGTAGAATATGCTTATAGGTAGCCTTGCAAGCCAGGAAATACTTAGGTTGACAAAATTCTATCAATTTGTAATTTATATTATTAATTTATCATTTTATATCTCAACTTAATTTTGTAGTCCAATAGTCCCTGACATGAGAAAGAGTTTATGGTTGTGATCTAAATTTTCTTAGCCAAATATGAGTCTCAATATATTTTATTTTATTTTTGTAATTTATATTATTAATTTATCATTTTATATCTCACCTTATTTTTGTAGTCCAATAGTCCCTGACATGAGAGAGAGTTTATGGGTGTGATCTAAATTTTCTTAACCAAATATGAGTCTCAATAAATTTTATTTTATTTTTTTTTGTATTTCTTGGATAAAATGCCTTGAGTGAGGTACAAAAAAAATTATTCAACTTGTTTGGTTTAGATTTTCAGAATTTACTTTTTAGAAAATTGAATTTTTTTTGTGTGTATTTTTTTAAATATTCTAAGCAATTTTTTAATTTTTAAATACACCTAATATAAATACACTTAAAAAATATAATATTTATGAAAAAAATCTTTAGAAAATTCACTAAATTCCAAAAATATTAAAAAAAATGAGAATTCAGTATATTTTTGTGTATTTATTAATTTTTTAAAATATTTTTTACAAATATTTTATTTTTTAGATATATCTAAGTAAGATGTATCTAAAAAAGTAAAAAAAATTACTTAAAATTTTAAAAATATTACTAAAAATAAAAAAATACAAAAAATAAAAAACTTAATTTAAAAAAATTAAATTTAGAAAATTGAAACTAAACACACTGATTGATTATCTGAAAAGTATGATTATCCTTTACATTATTTTTTAAACATTTAATATAAATATTATAAGGGCACTTGGGGCAAAAGTTTAATTTTGAATCTTCATTGCTCAAAAATTCACGTTCAAAATTACTTTGTAAGTGATTCTAGTTACACCATTACTTTATCTCTTTAGACTCTCTATCTCATTACACTATTAAAAAAAATGTGATTCTTATTACATCTATTATATTACCAAAACTACCCTAAAATAAGACTCTTCAAAACATTTTCATCTCTTTACACTAATAGTTTTTTGAGGAAAAATAAGGGAACAAAAAAAGACGCAGCAAGGGAAAAAAGAAAGACGTAGGGAAGATAGTAAGTGGAGCCCATAGCGAAGTGCCTGTTTGGTCACACAGTGCTAAACAATTTACATTCCTTCGATGTTATGTTGCCGGAAAATATAGATTTCTCCAGCGTTTTGTTGCTATACATTTAAAGAGTCACTTTCTTCCAAACAATGATTTTTAAATTTGTGTCGGGCATGTTCGGCAATATAATACTAATGAATTTGAATTAATCCAGTGTTGTATTACCAGACAAACTTTTTTTCCCAACAATATGTTGCCATTCGATTGGATGATAACAAGAAATTAATTCGGGCTACTTGTGAAGTGCATGTTTGGTGATATATTATTATACAAATTAGATTACTCTAGTATCATATTGCCAAACTATAATAAATTTGTCTAGCCACCTCTCATTGTACGTTGAAAGATTTTATTTTTTTCTTCAAGTATCTATTAAAAAAAAATTCATAAATCAAATACGCATCCATAAAATCATACATAAAAACTATCCATAAAAATATTCATAAAAACATCAAGTGTACGAACATCCATAAAAGCATCCATAAAATCTATCATTGTTTGCATCCATCAATCAAACATGTTATCACAATTTGTTTATATCGATAGTTTTTGTAATTACTACATCAGGGCTAACAAGCATACGGAATTGATGAATACATGTAGTATATGCTTTATCTCATCCACTAGCACACGGGTGATGAAAACAAATCTAATTATTTGCTATCAGAGGTATTGGATGACCAGGTTGTAGATAAATCTATAACAAAGATATCAATAAGTAGAATTACAAAATAAGAGATGGTAATGATCTAAGTAGGTTTTCATTTACAAAATAAGTATAATTACAAAATAAGACATCAATAAACCTAAAACATGAAATGGTTTTCATTTATAAATCCTATGCAGATATCTCTTCGATCAGGTGTTACAATCAGTACTGATTTAAGTGGTAGAAATGTCAAGTGTTGTTGCATAGATAAATGATAAAGAACAACTCGATAGTATGATGCTATCAAATGGCCTATGTCGGGCATAGTCATCCAATGATTAAATCCAAGGCTAGGTTCGAAGTATGATAAGATAGAAATAATGTCATCAACCATTTTCCTGTGAACCAAATAGTTGTATGTAATGCACTACATTCGAATGCAGCTCAAGTGTAAGTCTTAGTTTTCTGTCATTACCTTCTGCATCTAATGTCTTTATAACAATGACAAATCTAATATTCTTCCCAACATCAGAAGCATATTTGATAAATGCTTAACGACTACTAAAAATCTCAAGATAATAAATACATTTATACGTCAAATTATTAATAAAACTCAATACAAATTAAAAATAAGAAAAAATCATATTCATAAAAAAAACTTAACAGACCTCGTTTATAATGAATACATGACTGAAGTCCACTAATAATGCAGTACTTGTATTGTTGCAATGAGTAGAAGCATAATCATTCCAAGCAATAAAATATAAAATACAAAAAAATGAAACTGGAAATACATGGTGATGAGTAGCTGAACAAATTAAAAAAAATTCAGCATTGGGTTACTAGAAATGTATCTTTTATTCAGGCAGTTGGTTACCAGACATACATTTTTAATTTAGAAATGTGATGCTGGACTATATTATTTTGTTCGATTTCGAAACACCGAACAAAAGTCGAAGAACAATCAACAAAATGAAACAAAAACCTATCAAACAAATATAAAAAAAAACTCACAATTTCACTTTTTTGATAGTTTTTCACCACCATTTCTTCATCTATTACTTTCTTCTATGATCAAAACACTATGATTCTCACGTTTTGAAAAGAGATGGATAAGAGAGAAAAAAAACTGAGAAAAGAAGAAGATGAGTAGGGATTGAAAACTAAGGGATGTAAGGAGTTATAGCGATCCCGGTTTTCCCTCCTTTGGTTATTGTATCCCAGACTCGGTTCCGTGGATGTCGGTTGTTGCATATGTTTCATTTTCGTCCTTTAATTCTTTGTATTTGAGTTTTGAGTTGTATTGGGCAGGTTTGTAACAGGTTAGGTGTATTTTGAAACAAATTGTTGCTGCCCAGTTTTTGGTGTCTTCGCTCGAGCGAGGCTTTTGTTGCTCGAGCGAGCTCTGTGTTTTAGTTCCTTCGCTCGAGCCAGGGTTCCTTCGCTTGAGCGAGAGTTGAGTGGTGTGTCTGTTGGCTCGAGCGAGCATTCTTGTGCTCGAGCGTGCGTCTGCGTCTGATTTTGGACCTGAAGGTTGTGTTTCTTGGCTCGAGCGAGCGAGGACTATGTTTTGGGTTTCTTCGCTCGAGCGTGCTTCTGGTTTGCAGACCTGAAGCTTCGTGTTGTTGGCTCAAGCGAGGCTTTCTGCGCTCGAGCGAGGTTTTTTTGTGTCTGGTCGCTCGAGCGACCAATTCTTAGCTCGAGCGAGGCTCGAATATATCAGTTCGTAACAGCAGCTTCTTCTTCACTTTTTCTTCATCTCTTTTACTCAAACCCTAGAACGGCTGCTCCCTCTTCTCTCTACAAATCCATCTAGTTCTAGTGGTCTCCTACCCTAGTTCCTTTGTAAAAAGTGTGGAGTTTGGCGTGGCCTTCGTTTTGATCCGAAAATCATTGGGTTCGGAGCATCTCGAGTTTTCTCCATTGGGTCTCTTCTCTTGAGGTAGGAATACCCTACTTCTTCTTATGGGTTTTGACATAAATTTTAGTTATTTTGATTAGATGGTGAATTATAGTAATTTTGGGAAGGTTAGGGTTTGATTTGTAATTTATAAAAGAGAGGTTTTCCATGTTTGAATCAAACATGTATAAGAGACTTGAAATTGGGGTTGTTTATGAAATATGAGTGAAATTTGGGCCTTGGGGGCAATATTGTGAATAGGGAAAAAATTAAAGCCCTAATTGAAATTAGACAATTAATTTGTGTAATTAATTTGGGAATATGAAAATCATGAAATTGGGAAATTATGGGATTGAATGGTGTAGTTGGATTAGTTAATCACTCACCTATGAAAATATTGATATTTTATCTGTTTAATAAATTTATTATCTGTTTAGAGATAACTGCTTTAGGCTATCGGTGGAGGATAGTCTTGATTGTTGTAGACACTGTATGTTGATTAGGGAAAACTGAAACTAATCACCTGGAATATGTCATTGAATATGACGGTTGGAATAATACATCGAATATGTGTATTGATTGATCATTGTATATGATAAGTGTTTAAATACATTGTATATGTATATTGTTTGGGAGGAGATAGGGGATGTACTCCATGGTTTGGGAGGAGATAGGGGATGTACTCCATGGTTTGAGAGGAGATATGGGATGTACTCTCAAACCTGTTTGGGAGGAGATAGGAGATGGACTCCATTGATAACTAAGTTGGCCGGAGTGTCTAGGGTGAAAGTCCCAAAATCCGAATTACGTTTGCATAACGTAGATAATTGAAGTATTGAAGTGTTTTAATATGAGTTGCAGTCTCATTTGAATTGTGGATAATGGAAGTCTTTTAATATAAGTCGTAGCCTCATTTAATTGTTTGGCTAGATAATGAGCCATGTTTATGAACTTAAATTGGGTAAGTAAAGGAAAGTGGAATGAAACATGGACGTATTTGTCATGGAATTGGAATATGTTATAAGTTAGTTTACAAGTGTTAACCATTTATCGAATGTTAATGTTTTAGTTACTTCTTATACTTGGTTTAGTATATCTCTACTGGGCTTTGGCTCACCCTTCATAGGACATCATTTTCATGTACAGATGGTATGCCACCTCCAAGGATGTAGCTTAGGAGGCTTAGAGGCTGAAAGATCTTTTGTTGTTATCTTTTTGTATTATATGTAAATCAAGCCAAGGGCTTATTTTGTATAAAGAGTTAGAACTCTTCTTTTGTTGTACCCAAATGTTGACTTGGAAAGTTGTAAGCCTGTAGGGCATTTACTTTTGATGTCAACATGTAATACTTTTGTAATAAATACTCTGATAAATGAAAATATGCTTTATTCTCTTATGTCTATGCATGTCAAGAATGTTGGGTTCATATGTATTATTTTGAGGGCGTGACATATAAGGAGATAATAAAAAAAAATATTTAATTTTAGTATTTTGTCTTAAAAATAATTTCACACATGGGTAAAATTGGAAAAAAAAAATTCTCATATGGAGGATGTAAAGAGGTAAAAGTAATGGTATAAATGGGAAATTCTATTTCCACACACCAAATTATCTCTGTGTACATCTTTTCTCAATTCACACATTTAGTAATTTGATTTTTACTTCTTTATCTCAGTCCACACACTTCACATTCCAAATATTCCCTCACCTACTTTATGCACATCCTCTTCTTCCATTCTTTCTCACTCCAAAAACTTTAATCCTAACTACACCAGCTACCGGCGACAACAACAGTGACGGCGATGACATCAACCACCGCCCCTTCCCAGCCTCTCAGCTATTCTCACACAGCCCCTCACGCTGAAGTTCCAAAGGTTTTACATTTACTACTAACAATTGACAAAGAAAGTGACCACTCTCCTTTTCCAGATCTCTCATTTTTTTTGGGTACCTCTCTCTCTCTCTCTCTCTCTCTCTCTCCATATATATATATGCATCCATATTGTAATCAACATTGAAGATTTGCACATTTGATTGAAGAGTTACAAGCTCAATTTTGTAATTGATCTAAAATTTCCTGATTTTCATTTTCTTTCTACATATACATATATATATTTGGAATCATGAGGTTCATATTCCAATTTGCCGTCAAGATCTGGAATTTTCTCAATCAATTGATGTTGTAGTGTGGTTATGGATCTAGGGCATTTTGTGTCCCAATCTCAAATTCTCAACCTGCTATGACGGTGGCCGGGGATGAGACGGTGGTGGGTGACATGTGTATGGAGAAATTCTGAGATATGTGAATGAGATGGTGGTGGGTGAGATGGTAATTTTGTTAAAAGATAAAATTGTGATTCTGAAAAAATTCATTAAGTGTGTGGAGTAAAAAAACTTAATGTGTGGAAATAGAATTTCCCAGTATAAATAGAATCACTCTTACTTTGTCCAACATACTTTAACATAATGAAAAAACTACCTTACATATATATATAGTTTCCAAATCAAACTCTAGTCAAACCGTCTCTATATATATATATATATATATATATGTTTCCAAATCAAACTCTAGTCAAACCGTCTCAAATCAGGGCCTCTCTCTCTTCCAAGAATCTCTTTATGTCTCCCTTACTGCAGCTCCACCATCGCCTCCATCACCCCACCACCTCTGTCACCATCTTCGACCTCCGATCTGAGTTCAGCCACCACGACTCCACTACCACCACCGTCTCTCTCTTATCTGCGAACTGTTGATGCGACGAAGGTGGCGGAATCTCTCTCTCCATGTTGTCCAAAGCCACCATCACAAACATGGCCGACCCCGAGTTGTTAGGGGCCTAAGGCAAATTTTTAAATTGGGCCCTTCATATATCATTACCCGAAAAAAGAAAATTTGTTTGGATAAAACAAAAAGGATAAAAATTTATTTCTATTGCATTACAATTTAACAAAATTTAGATAACAAATATATATATATATATATATATAATAGTTGAACTTTAATTAATTGAATCGAATATTTATTTTTTAGCTTATCAATGCTATAATAACTAAAATTAATTGGGGGTAAGGATGAAAATTTTCGATACAACTCAAGCAATATATAAAATTAGCAAGTTAGGATTGACTATTTTTCAATATAAATCCAAGTATAACACGACTTAATAATATGAATTATTAGTTATATATTTTAATGTTTACTAAGGGATGTCATGACATTTTTTAATATTTTATTTAACTCCATCTAATTGAATAAAAAAGTATATAAAATAATAATTAAGGCTAATATCTTTTTTCATTTAAGATATGTATTTTTTTTTTACCTATTTTAGAGTCAATCGAGTAAAAAATATACAATAATAAGGTATAATTTTTTTAATTAGAAAAATGCAATTGAATTAAAATCATTCTATGAATAATTTCATTTAGTAGAAACAAATTTTATAAAATTCAACTTATGGAAAAATTTAAATCTCTCTATACATTTTTAACTAAAAGTGAAAGTTTTCACATTAAATATCAATCGGATACGAATCAAAATAACACCGTACAATAACATGAAAATAAATAAATTGAGCTAATATTAAAATAAGGGCTGTGCTAGATCCCCCGAAAATGGGGGACCCCTAAACCCTCGAAAATTCAAAACAAGGCCAAAAAAAAAAAAATTTGTCCAAAACGACGTCGTTTTGGACATTAGGGGGATTAGGGGGGGCATTTTTAGGGGGACAAATCATTTTCCTTAAAATAATTATGGAACTCTAAATTTTCTTCAAAATTGGGGGCTGAGGCGACGGTCTTAGTCGCCTCCCCCTCAAGGCCGGCCCTGAGTCACAGACCAACGGCGACCCAAATCGGGACCACCAAACCCCAATGCCTTCAGATCATCATCCTCCAACTTCAGATCTGAGCACATCTCTCTTCTTCTCTTTTGTCTTCTTCCCTTTGATTTCAACAGATCATGAGAAGAAGAGAAATCGGATGGGCCGTTAAACACAACGATAAGTACAAGGTCCATCCGGCCTACAACTCTAGAGGATCAATGAAACCGCTGCCGCTAGACAATCTCCCTCACTTGGTCTTCGGTCAGTCCGTTGAAATCTTCTTCAAATTTCTTGAGAGTGAAAGTCTTCTTTTGCTGGTCGATCGAAAAGATCTCCCTGATGAAGATGGAGGGGTTGAAATGGGTCTCTGTGTTGGCATGAGTTGTAAAATGAGAGTGCATGTGGGCATGAATTGTAAAGCAAGAGTGCATGTGGCATGAGTTGTAAAGAAAAGTGATTGCAGGGATTGTCTAGAGTAACTCTGTATGATAGTCTATATATATGGACTTGTATTTCATAGAAAAAAATATCTCAGAAATAAACAGTTGTTCCATGCTTTCCATGTAGTTGTTCCATGCTTTCCATGTTTCTACATGGTATCAGAGCATGTTCTTTTTCGATTTCTTTCTTGAGTTCCCATTCGTATTTTCAGCATTCTCTCGAGTTCTATTTACCTGAGTTAATGAAAAAGATTCCACCACATTTCCACTAATGTCATCTCCTTCCCGATTTGCACCAATGAAAGAAGTATCCACAATTTTGTGGACTTATCAGTGTGCTCTGTGCTTGACGTGACCAGCTTTGTTGCAACAGATTTCTTTGCTGTTTTTTTTTTTTTTTGATCCTTTTACTGCCAGTAGATTTTGCAGATCTGTGGCAATTTCCTTTCACACTTTTCAGATAACATAGCTTCAGGATCACAGTTCTGTGGCAATTTCCTTTGCTCTTCAATTCTAGGCTTTCTGCTTCACACTCTACACCCTCACCCGACCTAGCCGACTATGGCAACTCCATCCACAGACCAAACATCCATTACCAACCCAACCCTAGAAGACCTAACATCCAGAATGACAGATTTACTGTCCTAGACTCTGACTCAGAACCAGCCACCAATCCATGAAATTTCCGCTGCACCGATCGGCATCAAGTTGGATGGCACCAACTATGCTCTGTGGTCCCAAGTTTTGGAGATGTATATCTCCGGCAAGAAGATCGAGTGTATACCTTTCTTGATGGCTTAGACGATCGGCTTGACAAGGTTCGTAGCGACGTACTCCTAATGAACCCGTTCCCCTCAGTCGAACAAGCATATGCCTATGTTCGCCGTGAAGATTCACGACAGTCCGTGATGATGGTCAGCACAGATAGATAGGTTGGCGCTGCTATGGCATCTCGAGGAGGAACCCGCTCCACTCCGCAGCCTCTGAAACAGCAGCTGTCGATGGTCCCAACTGGTAAACCTGCAGCTGGAACTCGGCCTGCAACTGGAACTTGGTCTGGTGCAGCGCTGCCCAAATCTGGTTTGTCATCTTCCAGCCGTAGCTCTGGGCAGCCATCTACTGAAGATCATGATGTACTTATTGTGGCAAGCCCAAACACACCCGTGAGACTTGTTTTAAATTACATGGGTTTCCAGAATGGTGGGACGAGTTCAAAGCCCGGAAACGAAGTGAAAGTGCTGCTGTCCACAGTGTTTCGGGACGGGCTGCTTTAGCACATGCGGATCCCGAGTTGTCTCTTATATCGTCCACAAGTATCTCTCATCTCCAAGATGGCTCCCCTTCCAGTGCTCCAGGTAACTGTGGTTCCGCTTTATTTAATTCCACTCCGGATGCCTTTAATGGTTGGATACTTGATTCGGGAGCCACCGATCATATGACGTTTGATCCCAATGACTTTACTTCTACTACTCAACCAAAACGGGTAAATATTGCTAATGCCAATGGGGTCACTTATCCAGTTACAGGAGCCGGCACTGTTTCTCTTTCTTCCTCACTCTCATTGTCAAACACTTTACTTGTTCCATCCCTATCAAGTAAATTAATATCTGTGGGACAAGCTACTGAAGAATTCAATTGTTGTGCACTAATATATCCAAACTTTTGTTTTCTTCAGAATATTCTCACCAAGGGCTATATGTTATGGATGATTTCAGTACCGGCCAAGCTCATCATATACAACACGTGCCCAATGTGAAACGTCAACAAATCTGGCTTTGGCATCGTCGCTTGGGGCATCCATCCTTTAGCTACTTAAAGCATTTGTTACCCAATTTATTTTCTACCATTAGTGACTCTGATTTTAAATGTGACACTTGCATTTTGGCCAAGAGTCACCGTGTGCCTTATCCTTTGAGTTTGAATAAAAGTAATGTTCCATTTACTTTGGTACACTCCGATGTTTGGGGACCTTCTCCAGTTCTAACTCCTTCCGGGATTCGTTGGTTTGTGACCTTTGTGGATGACTGTACTCGCATGACTTGGGTTTATTTGTTGAAACATAAGAGTGACGTACTTCCTCTTTTCCAGTCCTTCCATGCCATGATTCAGACTCAATTCTCTGCTAAGCTTCAGATTCTCCACTCCGATAATGGTTGCGAATATATGAATGATGCATTCAAGAGTTATTTTAACACCCGTGGTCTCATTCATGAGACCAGTTGCTCTGCCACTCCTCAACAGAATAGTGTGGCGGAACGAAAAACCGACATATCTTGGAGACTGCTCGGGCCCTTTTGATTGGTGCCCACGCCCCTCGTAGTTATTGGGCCGATGCCATTGTTACAGCGGTTTATTTGTTGAATCGCATGCCTTCCAAAGTCTTGGACTTTCAAACACCGCTTCAGGCTCTCTCTTGCCATGGCTCTTTACCCTCTGTCCTGATGCTCCCACCTCGGATATTTGGCTGTGTTGCTTTCGTACATCTCCCGAAAACTCAACGTACTAAGCTTGATCCTTGTGCTCTACGTTGTTTTTTTCTGGGCTATGCAACGCATCAGAAAGGGTATCGATGTTATCATCCACCCACCCGACGTACTTATGTTACCATGGATGTCACATTTCTCGAGTCTGAGTTCTTTTTCCCTACCCCCATGACCGATTCTCCTCTTCAGGGGGAGATACAACATAATGAAGAGCAGAATTGGGCTGTTTTCGATTTCCTAACACTGGGGACAGAAGTAGCTTCTCCCGAGCCTACAGCAGCTTCTACCACTACTACAGCCGCCGCTCCTACTGCTGTATCAGGAAGGACTGTTGACCCTGGAATGGAAATCATAACTACACCAGCTTGTGTAGCTGACCGTAGAGAAGAACCTGGTAGAAGTCTCGACGATGAAGACCCCCCTCATCAACCTCTAGTACCCGAGACTGATCAATCTCCTGAGAATATTCGTGAGGTAACTACTCCTCCTCCTGATAATGCTTGTGATACTTTTGTTGGTTATCAATTACCTTTCAGGCATAACCGTGGAAAACCACCAGACCGATACTCTCCAGATCATGTGAGTAAGAAATCCATATATCCGATTGCCAACCATGTCTCATCTCAGAGGTTATCAGATTCACTCAAAACATTTGTACACCAGTTGTCTGTTGATCATATTCCTAACCAAGTATCTAAAGCCTTGAGTGATCCAAACTGGATGCATGCTATACAAGAGGAAATGGCGGCTCTTTAGAAAAATCAGACATGGACACTTATTCCTCTGCCGAAAGGGAAGAAGACTGTCGGATGCAAATGGGTCTTTTCTATCAAACACAAGGCTGACGGATCTATTGAGAGGTATAAGGCAAGACTTGTGGCGAAGGGGTACACACAGACTTATGGCATAGATTATCATGAGACGTTCTCTCCAGTGGCAAAGCTGAACACAATCAGGGTATTATTGTCTCTTGCAGCTAATCTAAATTGGCCACTGCATCAGTTTGATGTACAGAATGCCTTCCTTTATGGTGATCTCAAGGAGGAAGTATATATGGATGTTCCACCTGGATTTTCATCTTCTCAACATGAAGTCGTATGTAAACTGAATAAGGCACTATACGGCTTAAAGCAATCTCCCCGTGCATGGTTTGGACGGTTTAGCATGGCTATGCGACAATGTGGTTTCAAGCAGAGCAATTCAGATCATACACTATTCCTGAGACACTACAAGGGAAAGATAACAGCATTGATTATTTATGTTGATGATATGATAATTACTGGAGATGACGTTGGTGGGATTTCTAAACTCCAAGAATATTTGGCGACTGAATTTGAAATGAAAAATTTGGGTGGGTTAAAGTATTTTTTGGGAATTGAGGTGGCTCGGTCAAAGCAGGGCATCTTTCTATCCCAAAGAAAGTATGTGTTGGATTTACTCGCGGAAACTGGAATGCTTGATTGTAAGGCTGAGGACACTCCAATTGTTCAAAATCATCACCTAGGAGAGTATTCTGATCAGCTACCTGCGAATAAAGAGAGGTATCAAAGGATAGTTGGAAGACTAATCTATTTGGCACATACTCGACCGGATATCGCATATGCTGTGAGCGTTGTAAGTCAATTCATGCACTGTCCTAGTAAGGATCATATGAATGCAGTTGTTCGAATACTTCGATACTTGAAATCAGCCCCAGGGAAAGGACTTATGTTCTCTAAGAATAATCATCTAAATATTGGTGGTTACACAGATGCAGATTGGGCAGGCAACAATACCGACAGAAGGTCTACTTCGGGATATTTCACCTTTGTAGGAGGAAACCTTGTTACTTGGAGGAGTAAGAAACAAAAGGTCGTGGCTCTTTCTAGTGCAGAAGCTGAGTTCAGAGCAATGAATAAGGGACTTTGCGAACTCCTTTGGTTAAGAAAGTTACTTACAGAATTTGGTTTCCCACTTGCTTCAGCAATGGAGTTATTTTGTGATAACAAAGCAGCCATTAGTATTGCTCACAATCCGGTCCAACATGATCGTACAAAGCATGTTGAAGTGGATCGACATTTCATCAAAGAAAAGCTCGAGGCTAGGATAGTTCAGTTTCCGTTTGTCAAATCAGAAGATCAACTGGCAGACATGCTAACTAAAGGCGTGTCAAGAAAAATGTTCTACAACTCACTCGACAAGTTGGGCATTAGCGACATCTTTGCACCAACTTGAGGGGGAGTGTTGGCATGAGTTGTAAAATGAGAGTGCATGTGGGCATGAATTGTAAAGCAAGAGTGCATGTGGCATGAATTGTAAAGCAAGAGTGCATGTGGCATGAGTTGTAAAGAAAAGTGATTGCAGGGATTGTCTAGAGTAACTCTGTATGATAGTCTATATATATGGACTTGTATTTCATAGAAAAAAAATATCTCAAAAATAAACAGTTGTTCCATGCTTTCCATGTTTCTACACTCTGAGCGCTACTGTTACTGTTGGGGAATATGTAAAATATTAATCAAGTCTTTGGTTGTTGAGAAAGTGAAAAACAAAACAATGGTTACAAATTTCAACTAAGCCAAAGACATTGTTTAGTTAATTTTTAACAAACTCAAGCCTTGAAGCTTTATTTTTTGGAATAATATTTTCTTTTCATTTATTGTCTAGATTAACCTACATATGGAAACATTGCAATTCAACTTTGATTTCATAAAATAAAATTGCTATTTTAAAGGTTGCAGTTTTTTTTTTTTTTTTTTGGGTGTCTAATTTGGACTGAGTTATTGTTAATATGATCTTTTTGTTGCACATGTTGTTTGCATATTTATTGGTTCTTGTATGTTGAGATTTGGCTATTTTTTAATGGATTTGCAGTTGGAGGAAGTTCCAGGTTTGGTTGAAAGGATAGCTTCACTAATGTGTGTTGATATTGATTTGAATTTGGATGCAGACGATTGGTGGAGTCTCAAATAAGAATGTTACCAAATTGAATGTGGTGGAATTGTGAGAGTGAAATTCGTAAAGCAAAAGAGAAAGGAGATGACACTGTAAGATGGTTGGAGCTTGAGGACTGACCTTGACATGGAAATCTTCAAAGAATTGAGAACAGATAGGGTGAAATCTTCAAAGCACTGGAACAAATAGAATTTTATTTGGACAAAATATTTAAACAGATAAGGAAAATTTGAATTGAAAGCATTAAAAAATTAAACAGATAGGATAAAAAAAATTGAATAGATAGAAAAAAATTGAATAAATATAGAAAAAATTTTAAACAAATAGGCAAAAAATTTGAATAAAAAAAATTTAAGCAGATAGTCAATGAAAGTTAACAGATACTTCAAAACAACCAAAAGGAGTTCTTACCAAACTATTTCTATTTCCCAAAAGGTGAATCTCTCACAAATAAAAAATATGCACTAAACCTAATGCCTTACAACCTCCTTAAATTGCATTTATCACCAATTTACTCGTATTATAAATCTTACTGTCTAAATCAACTAAAATTGGAAAAAAGGTATCCCCTAACAGTACTCTCTGCTCGTTGAGTATGGACAATTTTGTTTGCAGTTTCTCCAATGCTTAGGAATGATCGTTATGACAGTTACATTTTGTCATATCACATCCAAAATCCCCATACTTCCAAAATAGTTGGAGATATAAAACATGCCCAATTACCTCATCTTACATTCATTAAAATCACCGAAACAAAGAACCACTCGATCTCATGTTCTTCAACAACAATTCATGACCTTAACATCTTCATCCATCAAACCATGGCTGAATCTGATGCAGACATGCCCACAGTAAGGTTTGTGCACAGAGTCTCCGAGGCAGGCCGGCTTCTCCCTTCAGCCAGCAGATGGAACTCCATAGAAATCAACTTCAATCTCCTCCCTCAATCCTCTGCCACGGGGTTCGATTCTCTCCCTTCCCGCTTCTCCAAATCTTTTGATTTCAATCTTGTTATTACTGACAGAAAGTACTTCAAGCGGTTCGTCATCATCGCGGTCGCCATAGTTCTTGCTGTCACTTTACTTGTTCTTCTGTTGAATTTCTTGCCACACAAACATAACCATCATGCCTATTCCAAGAACCTTACGCTTGCTCTCAACCAAGCTCTTGTGTTCTTCGATGCCCAGAAGTGTAAATATATTTTCCTCTTCATTTTACATTAATTTGATTCAAGTATATGCGCTGTGTCTTATTTTGATGTGCACACGATATTTCAATTATGTCAATGTAGTTCCGAACTAATTTAATTTGTGTTTCAATTAATGCCCAATGTTTTGGACAAAAATGCCCCTATTTTGAATTCTTGTCCCAAAACATTTACAACTACTGGATCATTAAAAATTTCAACGCACAATAATCTAAATACACGATTTAATGGATGTGATGCTTTGGGATAGAGATCCAGGAAAATGTGGGAAAAGAGGATCCACGCTAAATATTGAGGATTAAAATGATATAGAACACATAATTTAAGAACTAACAATATATTTAAAAAAATAAAACAAAATTTGAAATCATAATTTTTACAGACACAGAAGTGACCACATAAAATAATGGCAACCATACACATAAGATAGTGGTGCCTACCACTACACACAGTACTGCTCTACTTACATTGCTCCACACATATTTATTGATTTTATGTGATTGATTCTGTGTTGGTAGAACTATTGTTTTTGGAATTAATGATGTTGTAATATTCATGCGAAGCTTTTGTTTTTGTGCAGCTGGGTATTTACCAAAGACCAACCCTGTAAAATTTCGTGGAGATTCAGGTTTACATGATGGGAACACAAGCAGTATGGAGACAGATCTTATTGGTGGTTTTTACGATTCTGGGAACAATATAAAGTTTAGTTTCCCAACAGCTTATACAATTACACTATTGAGTTGGACAGTGATTGAGTATCATCAAAAGTACGAAGATATAGGTGAGCTTGAACATGTTAAGGACATTATCAAATGGGGCACTGACTACTTGCTCAAAGCCTTTGCTCCTCCAAATATTACTTCTGGTCTTCCCCCCACTTTGTATTCCCAGGCAAGTTATTAATGTTTTGTATGATTTTTTTTGTTTTTTTTTGGTTTTCATTTGGTTGGGTAGATAATATTTTTTTCAAAATGATCTTTATATTTTTTGAACCACCACCACCACAGAACTACCACTGCTGCTAACGTCAAAATCTTTATAATTTATTCACCCAAAAATTTATATAATTTTATTTTGTCCCTCTCAAACTTTACAGAATCCCCAATTAGCCTATATAATTTGAGTATTTATGAATTTAAAAAAAAAAAAATTCATTTGACCCTCCAAAATCCATATAAATCTTATATAAATCTTAGTTTGACCCTAAGAAATCTAATAATTTTACTTTGGCCTCTCCTTTGTACAATTTCTAGGCTTGCCACTAGTCAATGCTACAACCACCACACAATCATGACCACCCCCTACCACCACCACCACTAGAACACCGCCATTTGCACATCAGTTTCAAGGTCACAAGCAAACACATGGAAGCATTTTTTGCAGAAGACATTTTTGAATAACATTTTCTCTATGAAAAATATTTTTGCCAAAATAAACGGAGTGTTAGTTTACAAATGAAAATTTCTTAAACATATTAATGATTTTCAGGTTGGAAGTACTAGTAATGATACCAAGATTGAAAATGACATAAACTGCTGGCAAAGACCAGAGGACATGACCTATCCAAGACCAGTCTCGGTTTGTGGCAGCACAGCTTCGGACCTAGCAGGCGAAATCGTTGCAGCATTATCAGCAGCATCACTAGTATTCAAAGACAACACAGATTATTCAACAAAACTAATCAAATCAGCAGAGGAATTGTTTGAGATTGCAATAGGGGTAGATCAGAAACAACAAGGAATGTACACCACAATTCCAGACTGTGGAGGACAAGCAACACAATTTTATAACTCAACAAGCTATCAAGATGAACTGGTTTGGGGAGGAACTTGGCTGTTCTTTGCTACTGGGAACACTAGTTATCTTGGATATGCTACTGAAAATTTTTTCTTGGCTGAGAAAGAGGAATTATTTTCTGAGAAAGGGATTTTCTATTGGAACAACAAGCTCACTGCTAATGCAGTAATTCTAATTTTAATTAATTTTTGGGTAGATTAGATTTTGCACCTAAACACTTTACATCAAATTTCACTTTGATTTCTCGTTTTTTAATATAGCATTTCCATTAGTTTGGTGTTAAATTACTTAAAAGAAATTTTGATGTATCCTTCACGCGAGATATCTTTGAAGAGGGGGGGGGGGGAGGTAATTTTCTCTCTTTTTACTGTATTTTCTAAATCTACTTTCATCAACCACCCCTTCCCTGCTATTTCCCCATCCTTTTCTCGAAGTTGCTCATCCCTTCCTTACTACTCATTGCCACTGCCAACTCGTTGGGGTCCGGGTAGAGAGGGGATGGGTGTGGCAGAAAGATGAGGGCCACAAGCCAAAGGTGGGAAAATAGCAGTGAAGGGGTGGACTGTGGTAGTGGGTTTAAAAAATATAATAGAGAGAAAATATGATGAAAAAAATAAAGAAAATTATTTTTTACCCTTGAAAATGCCTAATGAGAAGATCAGGTGATAAATTTCCTAAGGAAATTATATGCCAAAACTAGCAAAACACTGAAAGTATAAGGGTTTGATTGTTACAATTGAAAAATAAAAGACTACAGTAGAATTTGATATGAAGTGCAAATGTACTAGATGTAATTTACCCTTCTTTGAATAGGAGTTGCCAATGTTTTGAATGAATTTAAAGTTTTTATGCCAAAACTAGTGAAACTCCGAGGGTGTAAGAGTTTGATTGTTACAATTAAAAAATGAGAGACTAAGGTAGAATTTGATGTAAAGTGCAGATGTACATGGTGTAATTTACCCTTAATTTTTTGAATAGTAATTGCTGATGTTTTGAATGAATTTAACGTTTTGTATTTTGTTTTTGTTTTTGTTTTTTTAACAGGTTTTGTTAACGAGGCTTAGGTTTTTCCGTGATCTTGGGTACCCGTATGAGGATGCTTTCACAGAATCATCAAACAGAACTGACTTACTAATGTGTTCATATCTTTTTGATCTAGCCTTCAAGAAGACAGAGGGTATTATAAACTAAATTTCTCTCGAATGAATCCATATATATACCATGAATGCTATGCATAATGATCTGTTCATTCAATGTCATTTACAAATTTTCTTCAAATATGTATATATATAGGTGGATTGATCCTGTTGAAGCCTGACTATGGTGCACCGTTACAGTATGCTGTGACTGCATCTTTTCTCAGCAAATTGTACAGCGACTACCTTGAGCTTCTGCATAGATCCGGCAGCAGTTGCAGTCCTACTTATTCTTCTGCCTTCTCCCTTGACACGTTGCGGAGGTTTTCCAAATCGCAGGTATTCTGTTTCTGGTTCTGTGATTGGTTTCTGTGTTTCTGGCAGAACTAGTACCCATCATATACGGAACTATCTTAAACTTCAACAGGGTAACCACGAATTCTTGTGCTTTGTCAATTTCTTCCTTCCTTTGTTTTTATCCCTTTCTTTTCTTTTTTCTTTTTGGATTCAAATTGGGGCCAAAAAGAATCAAATCTAGTATATTACACTAAATATATTATTAGCATGAATTCTAATCCTTTGTCAATGTATACAGAGCATTTTAAGAAACATATGCATACTCCGACTCCCTTTGTCGTTATGACACAAAATATGTTCCATTTAGTTTCTAGCATTTGATATAATAATAATAAAAAAGCTAATTTTCCGTATTTAATGAAAAATAGGTTTATTGGGGCAGAAAAAAAATTTCAGTTTTAAAATGCGAAAAATGTTTTCCAGAATAAAATTTTACCGTCAAATACCTTCACCCCTACCCTACTGCCACCACCGCTGTCGTCACCATCGTACCACTGCGACCATGTCAACACTACCACCCATCACATCACTACAACGCCGCCGCCGCCGCCACCACCACCACTATCACAACCAACAAGTCAGTTTCCGGGTGCAATCAAACACAAGACAAAATTTTATTTGGAAACATGACAACGTATGTTTCCAAATAAATGGAAATAGTATCTAATTTTTTTAATTTGTTTTTTTCTTCTTCCAGGTGGATTACATACTAGGGGATAATCCCATGAAAACAAGCTACGTAGTAGGATTTGGAGCCAGTTATCCAAACCAAGTTCATCACAGGGCTGCATCAATACCATGGGATGGTCAAGCCCATTCCTGTGCAGAAGGAGACAAATGGCTAAACTCAAAAGAAGCAAATCCAAATGAACTATTGGGAGCCATGGTTGGAGGACCGGATCAAAACGACATTTTCTTAGACGAGAGGGAAAAGCCGTGGTTCACAGAGCCGAGCATATCGAGCAATGCTGGCTTGGTGGCTGCGCTGATCGCACTTCATGAACCTCCTCGCAAACCGTTTGATTCTAGTGACAGTAAATTAGGCATAGATCAGATGGGTATGTTTGAAAATATTAAGCTAATTCCTTGAGGTCTTTTGGAATTTCACAATCTGTGACTCTTGAGTTATTCAGAAGAATGAATGAAGGAAACAAGAAACTGGAATATGAAACTCAGATTGCATATATTTTTTTGTTTTAACTAGTAAGTAGTAAAGTTTGGAGGAGTTGTATACTGAAGAATAAGCCAAGATGTTAATTATTTTTAGGGCTAATCTGATCATCTCTACTTGGTAGCAGGAGAGATTTAACTAATTATGTCACAAGGAGACTATTCCCCAAAACTGGAACACATAATTAGTCTGTTTTTAGGGATTGACGACTCATTCAGTGACTTTAGCATTGGACCCTCCCCAAATAAGTATTATCGAGTGGGGTGAATTCAATAATAGACACGTGTTGGCATTTCAGTCTTCCTTCTTGTTTTGGAACTTTCCGGAAGAGAATCCAATACTTCTTGATCGTGAATATCTGAACAGGTTATTCGTTGAAAAGTGCAAAAAATAGAGAAGAGTGCGAGCCCCACAGTTTTATGTGAATGCAGCAAAGCACTTACGGTATAAGTAATAGGTGGTGGCAGGGGCATTACAAGCTCATGTAAGGTGTCTATGGAGTTGTTTGTGACCACATTGAGTTCATGTTATAAATTTCCACCAATATCGATCATGGAGTAATAAACACAACATGAACATAGCAGAATATATACATGTACTTGTATCACATTAGAGAAAAATATATGGGTTTGTAAAAGCTTTATACACTAAAAAAAAAAAAAACCTTTCTGCATTTCTTTCGTTTTCTTTTCTTTTTTTTTTTTGATCCGCAACAAAAGATAGTTTTGTAAAAAGTAAAAGAAAAAATAGAAGAGGACGGGGACAAGAAGTCCACTAAAAAAGAAAAGAAACAAGAAGTAAATCGAAAGAAAAAAAATTCTCAAAAAATCTCATATTCTACATACAATTCTCTAACCCCTTGAAATTAAAAATAAAAATAAAAATGGTACCCTTTGAAAAAGGGGAGCTACCAAAATCCAAAAGGAAGCTAAAATACAAATCTTCTTTTCTACTTTTTCTTTGAAAATTCAAGCATTCCTTCTAATCATAAGACCCAAAGAACTGCCCACACCACACAATTTCAAAGATTCCAAGCCTTGATATAGATTATGAGGGTATATATAACATGAAAAATCAAACTTAATTCTTAAATTAGACACGAATTTGAGGTTTGAGAGAGTGAAGGAATCAGATTTTCCTTAATACTGTGTTTGGTTAGAAAATTTGGTAAGGAATTTGGAAAAAAGAAAAAGGTAGGTGAAATACAAATAAATTATACTTATATTTTATTTAGTTTCACACACCTTTTTTTCTTCTTTCCGTTTCTAAATTTCTTTTCAAATCTCTTAACCAAACATAACGTTAATCTAAGACATTATTTTCGGCTGGATTGAGAAATGGGGAATTATATTCATGTTTCAACTTCATTCAAATTGTGGAATTATGGAATTCAAAATCACATCTTATTCACCCTCAAGAATCCTATTATCAAAGGTGAGAAATATTGTAAATAAGTGTTAATGGGTAGCTGGGCCCCCACATGCCAAAAACAATGTAAACCATTCATTTATTTAATGGCTTAATTTGTCATTAATATAATTGTTTATAATAATTGAATAACGACAAGAGCTATGAAACCAATTGTTTAACTGGATAAGCTTAGAAGTACTTATCAAGGGTTTGTACCTAAATGATTAATGTTGTAATGTACATCATGATTCCCAGATTGCCACAAAAGCAATGGCTTAACTAGATAAGCTTAGGGGTACTTTTCAAATAAAAATGATTTGCCAAAAGAAATCTGAAAATGAAGGGGATTTAATCTAGACCTAAATGAATGTTATGAGGTACATGATATAATGCTACAAAAGCAATGGTTTAAGTATACAGTCTCAGGTCTCCTTTGACAACTTCTAAAAAGTTAATTTATTTGATTTTTTTATTTTAATAAGTTCAAAAATCGTTTTATCATTTGTCACATATTAAAAAAAAAAATTAATAACCATTACAAAAAATAAAAAGTTACCAGTCTATCAAATAATATGACTTATTTTAAATTGGACTAATTTCAATTTTATCCCTTACATTATTGTCTTTTTTTCTTTTTCTATTCATCATAAATTATCAATTTTATCTGTTTAGTTCTCAAAGTTATTGAATTTAATTTGTATGGTCCAATTGAAAACAATTCATCTGAATTGGTAATGCTAGGAACTAACTTAATGGGAAAAAAAAAAATTATGAGTGTTTAATTGTATAGTTTAAGTTGTTCAAATTTTGAAATGACTTTTTTGATCATCAAATTAGGCTTTAATAATTATTGATTTGAATAATTGTCTCCAATTGAATCACATTAGCATAGAAAGGTTAGAGGTTAAAAAGATGAAATTAATATTTTAAGAATAAAATAGAAAAAATGCAAAAGTTTAAAAGATAAAAGGATAAAAGTGAAATTAACCCTCTTCAAATTTGGCTCAATTTAACGTATAAGTTAAAGCTAAAAAGCTTTTAGAGGTACTTGTCAAAAAAAAGAAAAAAGGTGAAATAATAAGAGGGTGGGGTTGGACCTCAATAAATGTGTAATGTACATGATAAACGCGTACTGCTTGCATGTGGGAAGTTCCATCAAAATGTATGTCTCAGTAAATAGTTTGCTTGCATTTTTGGCCATCAAAGTTTGATAGGGTGGGTAGTCTAAACTATCTGTGGGTCTAACATGGTCTCATATCACATGACTAAAAGCAATGTATCTGTCAATAAAATCAAGCATTGACATCTCTTTTTCGCTTTACTGAAAGCTATGTATAGGGGAATAGTGGTCCTTTTGCTTTTCCAATAATTGTATGTTACATGTTGTTCATGACAACCAAGATGATTTTGTCAACACCATATAACCTTTTTTTTTTTTTTTTCCCCCTATGATTTTATTGTCAGCCTATAGCTTAGCTTCCCCACATACAATACAACCCAAAAGGATTTGGATTTTATCTGCTTGTCTGTTTGCTTGGGCCCTTGTTTGGAGCTCCATACTATTACTAATGGAGTCATGTCTATGTGAGTGTTTGGGAAATGAGTTTTTTTGTATATTTTTTAGTTGTAGGATATTATTGGAGAAATTTTTTTTTGTGTTGGGTTTTTTTGTGGTTGAATGTGATATTTGTGAGAGAAAAAGTGAAATGATTATGGGGTTTGATGTGATATTTTGTTTGGATTTGTTTTTTTTAGTTTTGTAATCAATTTGTCTTTTAGTGAAAAAAAATCAAAAAACAAACTTCCCAAACACCGCCATGTATTCTGGATTTTGAATTTCACTATTGATTTGTGGAGAAAAATGAAAATGTTTGAAAAATGTTCAAAAAAGATTAATAAAAAAAATTATATTTTATTTACATTTCTCTGTCATTTTCTATTCCCACCACAAATTTCTATCTAAATCTAAATTCCAAACACAAATATTGTAGTGCTTCTAATTCTTTTCTCTATCCTTTCGTATCCAATGCACTCCTATTTGTGGTAGTGCCTCACGATTTTCATATTTCAAAATTCTTACCATATTGTATGGTTAAGAGTGTATTGGGTATAGGTGAAAAGGGGTTTTAGGCACTGAGTCTCTAAAAATTATGTATGTTTAAAATGAATAAATATTTAGTAGTTTTGGAATACCAACTCTGCATGTTGATATAGTACTCAATAAGAATGATAGTTACTAATTGAGTAGAGCCGTCATGACTCACTTTACTCAACTGAGTAAGAGAACATGTCAGTCCTAAACTACTCAATAATTTTCATTTTAGAATTTAAGCATTTATCAACAAATCTTCTTTTGATTATTTTGTTTTTTTGTGTATACCACTAGATTTTAAGCTTCTTGGGGATGAAATATTGGATTAACATTATCTATCCAACTGAACTTTGCAATCCTCAATTGTTATTCCAGTTCTGAAATAAACAAAACACTATGCATTGGCTTCATTAAGAAGTCATAAAGAGTACAATTTAAAGTCACCAAATACTAATTTACAATCAAAATATATATATGTATACTAAATTACAACACCAATCTACACAACTTATTTTGTTACTTGCAAAAAAATCAATTGATTCAAACACAACAACAATTTGAACTAACTATGCCAAATGGGAAGGTGATCTGATCAAGGGTTCAGATGATCTGGAAAAACTTGAACAGTGAACAGCTGGTTTTGGCTTTTCACACTCCCCATTCTCATGCTTGATCTCTTTGAGCATGGCTGTGACATCTTTCATGGTGGGTCGCTCCTTTGGGCAAGGATTCACGCAGAGCAGAGCGACACCGAGCACTTGCAGCATCTCTTGGGCTTGTGTGCCAGACCGTTGAAGCAGTGTTGGATCAAGAATTGTTGTGAATTCTGTGTGTTTTTCGCGAAGTTCTTGATTGATCCAGCTGACAATGTGGGCACCATTGGGAATTCGGTGATCGGTTGGTTCCATCCCAGTTAGGACCTCTAGGAGGACAATGCCATAGCTGTAGACATCACTCTTCTCCGTTATTCTCAAGCTGTATCCATATTCTGCAATTTGTAACCAATTATTGTTAGTCCTGTCCTGTGAACTATTTCCCTATGCAATTGCTGCAGTGGTTTTAAATATTGGTATCAAGAAACATATTAGTAGCAGTGGGTGTAACAGTATCAAGAGTATCAAGCAACACATATTGGGAATCAAATGTCACACTCACGAATTTTTCGGTTGTGCCATATTAATACATGAATCAACTTTTTCATTAGTAGAACATGATGGATATTTTATTTTGAAAATTAGGACTTTATTTGAGAGATATATATAATTTTTAAAATCATCAATTGCAAAAGAAGGTTTTATAACACTTGAACCAATCATTTTAAAAAAATAGGACTTATTTGAGATATATATATATATTTTAAAATCATTAATCGCAAAATAGGGTTTTATAACAATTGAACCAGTCATATTAGTTGTGAACCGACTGTATGGGTTGGGCTATAAACCGATACGTATCAAGAATTGGTCAATACACTAGTGCTTTTCATTCTAACCAGTATAGTGAGGTGTATTGGTAATAGAAACACAAAAATCCGATACGTATTAGCTCATATTGCTTCCGGTATTCATTTTTGAATCAATGGATTCTCTCTTCATGCTTCTGCTATACCATTGACTACAGAAGATATTGCATTGTATCTAAAACATATTCCAAAATCATTGGATTATATCTAGAAAATGATTAGTCTTATACTGAATCCAAAAATCTACTACCAAATTTAACAATTATTCTAAAGTAGTTTTTGCTAACTTAAAGCCAAAAATGCTTACCAGGAGCTATGTACCCATAAGACCCTGCAACTGTGTTGGAAACTTTGGAACAATCCGAAGAGCTAACAAGCTTTGCCAATCCAAAATCCGCAAGAAAAGCTTCAAATTGTGATCCGACCAATATATTGTTAGCCTTGACATCGCGATGAACAATGGGAGGAATACAATCATGATGAAGATAAGCCAAACCATGAGCAGCTCCGAGTATGATCTTAAACCGCACATCCCAATCCAAAAACACCTTCTTTTCGTGAAGCGCCGCAGTCAAACTCCCATGACAAATGTAATCGAATAATAACAATTTTGTTTTTCCATTATTGCAACATCCCAAAAGCCTCACTATGTTCTTATGCCTAATTGATCCGAGCGCTGTGACTTCCGCAGAAAACAAGTCCCGTTCTGGACGCTCGCCTTTCTTCATTGGCCACAGCTTTTTCACTGCAATGACTTGTCCCAATGGAGTTTCTACACGATAAACCACTCCTGAGCAGCCCTTTCCGACAATGTTACTATCCGAGAGGTTTGACACGATGTCGTGTACTGAGAAATTTAGCTTCTGGAAGGGGGTGATTTCCCAATCCAAACCGCGTTCTTCGTTGTTGCTGTCATTGTTACTGCTTTGTGTTTTGATGAGTGAAATTACTCCAATAGTCACAATGATTGTCGTCACTGTTATGCTGAGAACAACCAAGAGGATGAGATTTTTAGCGGATTGTATGCCGTGTAGATTTGAAGAAGTACTAATCTTGCAGTTAGTTCGGTTAATGCAGAGTTCAGGATTTCCAACGAAAACAGCATCAGGGAGGTCCTGGAAGATCTTGGTGTCAGGAAGAAAACCCGAGAAATTATTGTACGACACGTTGAGCGAAGCGAGACTGTCAAGATTGGCCAACACCGTTAGGCTTCCCATTAACATGTTGTGAGAAAGATCCAAGTTTGCGAGTTTCGAAAATTTTGAAAAACCTTCCGGGATTGGACCTGTCAAGAAATTCCAACTCATGTTCAACAGAATATCTAGTCCTTGCAACTGGCCAATCTCATCGGGGATCGAGCCGCCGATTCTGTTGCTGCTGATATCCAGCAGCTGCAAATCCTTACAGAGACCTAGCGATTTAGGAATCACACCGGTAATGTAGTTTTTGCTTAACACGAGCTTGTTCAAAGATTTCAATTCTCCGAAATTCTTGGGAATGATGCCTGATATTCTGTTCTTGGAAAGGTCTAGAACATTGAGCTCAACAAGGGATACAAAGGAGCTTGGAATCCCACCTTGGAGATTGTTATCATGCAAATCCACCATTTCTAGCTCAGTGCAATGGCCTATCTCGGGTGGGATTTCTCCAGTGAATCGATTTTCGGACAATTCGAGAAAACTCAAGCTTTGTAACAGCCCGATTTGGGGTGGAATTTGACCGGATAACATGTTTGAGCCTAATCGTAGGCGTGTCAACCGAGTGCAATTGCCTATACTGGTTGGAATTGTTCCGGAAAGTTGATTCGATAGCAACAACAATTTAGTTAAGTTCTTGAGGGTGAAAAGGGAATTTGGAACTGACCCGGAGAGGAAATTGTGTGAGAGGTCTATTGCTTGGAGTTTCCTGCATTTGGCAAGCTCCGGTGGAATGTTTCCGCAAAGCTGATTTTGCCAAGCGAAAAACAGCAAAAGCTCCTTTAATTCCCCGAGGGCGGGTGGAATTTTCCCGGAAAATCTGTTGTTGTCCAACTCAAGTTGCTTCAAATTGGAAAATTTGACAAGAAAAGGTGGAATTTCCCCGAAAATGTTGTTTTCGGATAAGAGAAGCTCCTCCAACGTGGCTAAATTCACGAGAGACGGAGGAATCTCACCGGAGAGAGAATTTAGCGAGAAATCGATAACCATCAAGCTCGAACAGTTTCCAAGAGATCCAGGAATGGTACCGGTGAGCTTGTTTTGCCATAGTAAAACTCTCTTGAGATTTTTCAACATGCTTAGTTGGCTTGGAATTTGCCCAGAAATATAATTTCCATACGCGAAAAGATTCTCCAAAGCCGAGCAATTACCAATTTCAAGAGGAATTTCACCAGTGAGATTCGCAGTGTATATGGAAAGCGTCTTTAGATTCTTCAACTCTCCTAAAGTATACGGAATATGCCCCGAAATCCCAGTTTCCGCAAGTCCTAAGAAAATTAGTCCTTTGCATTGCGATATCTGCATTGGGATTTCCCCGCCAATTCCCGGGTTTCCACCAGCACGAAATACTTTGAGCATAGACAACATTCCTATTTCTGCAGGAATTCTTCCAGAAAGCCGGTTATCGAACAGCTCAAGCTGTTGGAGCATCGAGCAATTTCCAATTTCAGCAGGAATTCCATCCTCCAACGAATTAGAACTCAGCGAAAGTCGTTGAAGCTCGGATAATTTTCCAATTTCAGGCGGTATTCGCCCTGTTAGAGCATTAAAACTTAAGTCTAACTTGGTCACTGACGACAAGTTTCCAATCGAAGATGGAATTTCACCGGTGAGGTTCGTGTAGGAAAGCACGAGCACGGTGAGGGAATTCAAAGAGAGGAATTGGGTAGGAAAAGCAGTGCCTAGATTGATGGAGCTAATAGTGATTTCTGAAACAAAACCATTGTTGTTGCATTTGATGTAGTCCCATTGACATGGGTTTTGGTTTGTTTCATTCCAAGAAGAGAAAAAAGTGGAAGAAGAAGAAGAAGATGAAGATGAACTGAAAGTTGAAAGCCATGAGAGGAGAGAAAGGCCTTCTTGGTTCAAAGAAGAAATTGTTGGGAAGAGAGAGATGTTGAGGAACAAGAGAAGTATTGTTGTGATGATGGCATTGCTTGACATGTTTCTACTCTGCTCTCTTCTCTCTATGCTAATTCATAGCAAAAGTAAGTCACTCAAAAAAAAAAACAAAAACAAAAAACTGTTTTTCTAAAATGTTATCATGGACATTGTGATATGCTAAAAATGCCCTTTGGTTTTGAGTGAAAATTACATATGAAAAGATGTGAATTTTGAAACACTTTTTCATGGTGGAGATTAGTGTTTTTAAACGACAATTTGTGAAACATTTAAAGGTTGAATGTTTTTGTTTTGGAGCTGAATGCACAAACATCCAAACAAATGAAAAGTACAAATCTGCACCAAAAAGAGAGGTAGACTCCACAACCTTTTTCTTTGCATTATTATTGTTGTAATGTCTTCGAATAAGATCCAACTGATAAAGTTGTCTAATCTCTGGAGAAATAATGCTAATTACCTTCCAATGTGATTGTGATCCATTCATTCCCTCAAAAACAAGATAATCACTATGCATGAACCTTCCAACATACATACCCTATAAAAAGCCAGAAATCTTTTGATTTTATAATATAGTTCCCAAGTTTTTACCCTCTTGTTTGTTGCAATTTTGGATTATTATTCAAAAAATACTATGTACTTAGAAAATTTGCTCTAATTTTGAATCTACAGTGTAAATTTAAATTTCTTGTTGTAGGATCACATGGAAAATGAAACTGGTCCATTTTGATTATTTAAACATTAGAAAAAGGTTGGGAGAGAGGCATTTATAGAAATCACCTTCACCCTTCCTCTTTTTTTATTCTTGATATGAGTTTCTACAATTTTTTATATCACTTTTACAGTCTCTCATTAATTTCTTTTTTATACTAAATTGAAAAACCAACAAAATCGAAGGATTTAATTTAGTTCTAAATTTTTTCTTAACCCTAATCAACAGAACCATACCACTTAATGGGGTCACATACAAAATGAATCGGACCAATTTTTCTGGGTACATAACATTTTTGTTGTTATTTTCCAACACCACAAAATTTTGTAAGAAATACCCCAAAATGGAAGTTGATTTTCTTGCTTAAACAACAATTTAGAACTCAAATTATTGACCTATAATGCACATGTCAAGAAGGTATGATGAAAGAGCATGGAAAGAAAATGAACTCTCACCTGAAAGAATACTACAAAACAAGGTGTTGAGTTGAGTGATTACAATTTGGAAGCAAGTTGGGGTAAAAGTTAAGGTAAGGTTTATGTTCACAAAAAAATGTGGTAGGAGTTAGTTATGGAAGGTGGGGGCAATGTGATATGCCCAGACCATGAGTAGTGGCAGCTTACTTCAATTTTTATTTATTTATTTATTTTTTTTTTGGCAATTATCTCATTTGGATTGTTGTTTTGATACCAACCCATCATTCTCACCTACAATGTACTAACAATGACAATAGATATGACAACTCCCTCCCTTTCCCTCTCTCCATTTTGCAATATCTCATAATTGAAATATGAAGCCATACTTTTTACAATTTTTGTTTTTATTTACTTATTTTTTTATGGATGTCTTTAGCTAACAAAAGTAACCAAAACAAGCAGATTCAGCCCAAACAGAACAGAGGTATGAAAAACCATTCTGTGTCTAAAAATGCAGAAGGGGTGTCATGGCGAGGCACAGACAGTAAAGCTAGGATTTCAATGTTGGGACTCTGAAGAAGGGTTTGGGGGTGGCTCATGCTAGGTGGAGTTGAGTTTTTATGGTTTAAATAAGGGACAATTACTTGACACAACGATTTGGGAAAAAATTTCACAAATCGGTGAAGAATATTTCAAAATTACATCAAGATTGACAAAAATAATTACCAATACTAATCACTTTGTTTGGTTTTAGTTTTTTGAAAATATTTTTCAAAAAATTTTAGTTTCTTATTTTTAGTATTTTTTTTTGTTTTTACTGAATTTTTTTAATATTTTAAGCAATTTTTAAAATTTTTAAACACACCTAACATAAATAAACTTAAAAAGTATAATTTTTGTGAAAAAATCTTTAAAAAATTCATAAAATATCAAAAATATAAAAAAAGAATATGAAATTCAATATATTTTCCTTATTTTTGTATATTTATTAATTTTTTAAAATATTTTTTCACAAATATTTTACTTTTTAGATACATCTAAGTAAGGTATATCTAAAAAATAAAAAAATACTTAAAATTTTAAAAATATTCACTAAAGTTAAGAATAAAAACAAAAAATAAAAAAATTGATTTTTAAAAAACTTAATTCATAAAATTAAAATTAAATACACTGATTTTTTTATTTTTTATTTTTTGTCTTTTTCTCACTCTCTTTTTTCTCTCCCTGACGCCATTCACTCTCTTTTTTTTTTATTGAACTATTTTGGAAAGATGATTATAATCAATTTTTTTATTAAAAGCTATTTATAAACTACAAGTAATTTTTTTTTTGTAAAAGAAGAAATGAGTTATAATATGAGAAATGGATAACCCACTTCCAAAAGGGGCCACTGTCAACTCTCACCCTCTCACCTGACAGCCCCTCTCTCTCTCTCTCTCTCTATCTCTCTATGCATACATCCATACATACATACATATGGAAAAATTATTGATTGGCTCATGAGACTACGTGACGACGCCTCTAACTGATTGCAAACTATCATCATGTGTCTTATATTTTTCAATTATTTAACATAAAAATTATGAATTTTATCCCATCATCAATCATAATATAAGTAAAACATCACATAATGCTATTTCTAGACCAACAAATAACTTTTCACAAACGTACACATAACTGTCGTTTGTCATGTGAATTTTTTAGTTGATTTTTTAATTATTTTAATTTGTTTTAAGAAGTAAGTTAAAAACTAATTTTTTGAATTTTTTTTTAAAAATGGACAAGTGATGTGATCTATAACAAACTTTTTTGTGTTGGAACTTTTTTAGCCTCCTTTGATTTGGATTTTTTGAATATTTTAACTTTTGTAAAAAAAAAATGTAATAATTATGGTTGGATGTGATACTTGTCTTATTAGCTTGTTTAGCTTATTTTGTCATTTTGTACTTTTTTTAGTCCCAAAATAATAGGCAAACCAGGGCTTAATTTTTTTTACTTTTATGAAAAAAAAAATGAAATGATTACAATTTAGATGTAATATTTTATTTTATTAACTATTTAACCTTTTTTTTTTTTTATACTAATTTAATCCAAAAAACCAATCTGAAACAAAGCCATGATAAACACATCACAAGTCACATCCACACCCCATCTCATTTTTAATTAAAAAAATTATTTTACTTTATTATATAAATACAATATATATGATTTTTAATATTTATAAATTTGATTTTTATAAAATTAATACATTTCCAAAATATATCACTAAAATCTTTAGAATTAGACTAATATTTAGCATATTTAATAAAAAATTCAATTAATAATTTAAAAATTAAATAAATATACATAATTAAAATAATTTATATGATTTGAGTTACTATAAATAATGTATATTTTTAAAAGTACTTTTTAAACAAGTTATATATTTTTTATTTATTTTTTATTTTTCTAAAAGAAGACGTAAAGACTAATAAAAATATTAACTCAAATTATAAAATTAAAATAAAAAATAATATTCAAATATACAAATATTAAAAAAATATTTTTGTTCAAAAAAAAAAAAAAAGAAAGAATCATATGAAAATGAAAGTGAAAATGGTTTTCTTTTTTTTAACCAAAGTAGACAAAATTTAAAAATTCAACCAAATATTTTATACTCAACTTTTAAAACAATTACAAAAATTATTTCAAAAAATTAATCATAGTATATTTTAACTTCATAAATAGGTATAAAAATAGCAAAAATTAATCACAAAAAAAAAAAGAAGAATTCACATAATATATTTCAGCTTTCAAAATATTTGAGCAGGGTGCAAATCCAATATTTATAGGATGCAAGTTCTCTCTGTGTGAGGTGCAAGTCTAATTTGTGTGAGGTGCAAATTTTGTTGTGCAATTTGAATCTATGTAGAGGTGCAAGTTCAATCTGTGAATTAATATTTCTATGGTTTGAATATATATTTTTTATTTGTATGATTTGAATTAATATTTGTATGGATGCAATATTAACCCCATATTATTTTTATTATTTGAAGTTTGATTAAAATATATAAATATGCACCTTACACAGATTTGACTTGCATCTTACACAACCTAGAATTGCACTCCATACATATTCGACTTACACCTCACACAGACTAGACTTGTACCCCACACACCATGGTTTTCAGACCCGGACCGGCCCGGCCGGTCGAACCGGTCCTCTCTCCGGTCCGGAAAACCCTCAAGACCCGGGGTTGGCCAAAAACCGATGTTATTAGTGAAAACCGGAATAACCGGTGGCCCAACCGGGAAAACCAGTGAACCGGTGCCGGCTTTCTTTCTTTTCTTTCTTTCTTTCTTATATATTTATATATATATATATATATATATATATTATATCAAAATTTTGACTAAAAATTCTTACTTCAAGAGTCTCCTCTCATGAGGAGGAGTCTCATTGGAAGCTTGAAGAAATAATGAAAGTCTATTCCTATTTATAGGAAAACAATTGTTCAAAGAGAACCTAAAAATTGAATGTGGGATTCAATCAAATTGTTTGAATCATATTTGATTGGAGGGAGAGTTGAAAATTTTATTTCCCTCCAAAATTAAATCTAGCATTCAATCAAATTGTTTGAATCATATTTGATTGGAGGAAGAATTGAAAATTTTATTTCCCTCCAAAATTAAATCTAGCATTCAATTTGTTTGGAGGGAATGTTAAATTTTTTTAATTTCTTTAAAACTAGTGACTTTTTTTTATCAATTATGACTTTATTAAATATTATTAGTAAATATTATGCAACACTTTTTTTTTATTATTTCAGTAATTATATATATTTTTATTTATTTATAATTTATAATTATATTTTTAATTATATAATATTAATTATGACGTCACGGTTCGACCGCTTCGACCCGACGGTTGAACCAGTGACCCATCCACCCGGTCTCTTTTCCGGTTCGCTCACCGGTCCGGTTTTCAAAACAATGCCACACACAGAGACTAAACTTGCACCTCACACAGATTGGACTTGCACCCTATATATATTGGACTTGCATCCCACACAAATTGGACTTAACTTACACCCCGCTCAAATATTTTTAAAGCTAAAATATATTATGTGAATTATTCTTTTTGTGATTAATTTTTGCTATTTTATAACTATTTATAAAATTGAAATATACTATGTGACTAATGTTTTAAAATTATTTTTTATAACTATTTTTAAAGTTGAAATGTAAAATATTTGGTTGAATTTTAAAATTTTGTCTACTTTGGTAAAATATATATATATATATATATATATATCATTTTCATTTTCATATGATTTATCTTTTTTAAATAATTTTTTTAATATTTGTATGTTTGAATATTATTTTTTATTTTATTTGTATAATTTGAATTAATATTTTTATTAGTTTCTATTTTTTCTTTTAAGAAATAAAAAATATATTTTATTTAAAATATACTTTAAAAATATATATTATTTATATTAACTCAAATCATATAAATTATTTTAATTTTGTACATTTCTATAAATTTTAAATTAATTTAATTTTTTATTAAATAGGTTAAATATTTGTCTCATTCTAAAGATTTTATTGATATCTTTAGGAAATGTATTAATTTTATAAAAATCATATATATTGTATTTATATAATAAAGTAACATAATTTTTTTTTAAATTAAAATTGAGATGGGGTGTGGATGTGTTGGTAATTATTTTTATACTTATCACTGTTTTTTTGAAACATGGTTAAAAATAACTTTTTAATTTTTTTCGTTTTTTTGGGTGATATTTTCTCTATTTTTTTTATGTTTTTTAAATTAACTTTTAACTTACTTCTCAAAATAAGACGTAATTTTGAAAGATTCTCCACTAATTTGTGAATTTTTTTCCTAAACCCTTCTTTAAAATAATTGTTCCTAAAATATATATATATATATATATATATATATATGATTTCAAGGAAATTACTTTCCCTGTTTATTGTTAGATTTTTTAAAGTGTGATTATCAATATTTATGAGAAAATTAGTCTAAGGTATCTCTTATTTTTAGTAATGAAAAAGACTCACAATATTATTTTGTGATGGTCAAGGGCCCTCACCTATCCTATATGTCTAACTTGTTCTTATTCTCTCTCTCTCTCTCTCTCATCTCTGTCGCTGCTTCTTTCTCCTCTCTCTCATCTCTATACTCTCATTTTCGTCACTGCTTCTCTCTCTTCTTCTCCTCTTTCTCTTATCTCTGTCGCTGCTTCCTTCACCGTCGCCACCTCTCCGCTGTCGCCTCCGACGAACCTCTTGTTTGAAAGATCGTATCGATGAACCTCTTGTTTGAGCTCTACGACTTGAAGCTCGTTGTGTTCGTCCATGAACTGGAGTTTTTTCTTTCTCTCTCTACCGATTTGTCTTGCCGACAACCAACTCTCACCTGAGATGGGCTTGACGAGCATAGAAGGTCGGTGTTCGATCACGAGGCGAGAATGGACGAAGCACAACGTATGAATGGACAAAGCACAATGTATGAAGGAAGAAGAAGTTGTCCATTCGCATCAGATCCATGGGAGGTAGGTTGTCTATATACTCCATTTTCCATCAACCAAACAGTGCTACAGTTTCTTCTAATTGGGTATTCATTTGTTGTTGGTTATGTTCATATATATATATATATATATATCAACTTGGTTGTTTTTCAGATTTGTATATTCTAACTTGTCAAAGAAATTGACAATGAGATTTGTATAATCCCAATCTGTTTCATTATGCGCTGAAGATGTTTGTTGTTATGCTTGTGAGAAGTGGTCAATAAAATTTCTCTGGCCATATTTGCAGAGAAATTTTATAAACACATAAAATTTGGTCAAAACACAAATAAAATTTGAAAACACAGAGAAAATTTGAAAACCCAAAGAAATTTCAATTCTCTGTGAACAAAGCTAGAGAAATTTTAATTTTCTTTGGATTCTCTGGTTTGAACCCAAAGAAATTCTCCTTTCAGTCAGTCAATCTCTATATATATATATATATATGTGTATATTGATTGTTGTTGTTGCTTATTTAGGTGATTGATTTTATGTATTGCACATCATGACTGGGAAAACGGGAAAATTTTCTAGTTTGAACGCAGAGAAATTCTTGCGAAAACCAAAGAAATTCTCTAAAAATCCAGAGAAAATCTCTATATTGGAATCTAGAGAAATTCTCTAGAACAAATTTTCTCTGGATCAATGTTGAGGGACCTTAGATATTATGAAAATATTGGATATCCTTTATACTATAAAATCTTAATACCATGGACCCTAAAAAAAATTCCCTATTTTTTAATATGAGATTGGATTGAATGTTTTTTAGTAACCATTACATGGAGGATTAAAAGGGACCGGACTATCTCCAGTCCAGGTCTGGGACAATCCGGTCTAGTTCGGCCCATTGGGCTCACTTTTGGGCCATTTTTCGATAATCAGAACCGTTCACATTGGGCTCACTTTTGGGCCATTTTTCGATAATCAGAACCGTTCACATTTTAAGATTTGTTTAGTATATTATTTCTATAAAAAAATCACGTTGATTGGATAACGGATACTATGTATTCAAATTGATTTTGTGTAAAAAAAATGAATGGTCGGAAAATTAAACGTTCATAAAAAAGTGATCCAAATACATAGTATCCGTTATCCGATCGACGTGATTTTTTTCAAGAATAAAAGACTCAACGAATTCTAAAATGTGAACGGTTCGAATTATTGAAAAAAGATCCAAAAGTGAGTCCAATGGACCAGACTAAACCTTCCAGTTCAAATGATAGACTGAAGACAAACCCAACCGAATTAAAATTTGGAGGGTAGCCCTTACAAAATTTTGAGGGGCTCAATTGATTCTGGGTTACACGGGGTTTTCAAAAATTTTGAAGACTAATCTATACATAAAAGTGAATATTTCTAAATTTTTGGAAGCGACATAACATTCCTGACATCCTTTCCCACTGGCCCTAAATGCATATCTCCAAGGAACTGTACATATTTTGTGGGTGTTTGAAAAGTTATTATTTTAATAAGTTATTTTAGTTTTAGACTATTTTAGGAGGCTAAAATTTTTGTGTTTGATAAGACAATTAGATTTTTTTGTAGTTAGATGTGATGTTTATGAGAGAAAAAGTGAAATGATTATGAATTTGATGTGACATTTTATCTTATTGACTATTTTACCCTATTTTGTCTTTTAGTGCTATTTTAGCTCAAAAAAAACTAAAACAAGCTCTTCCCAAACACCCCCAAATCTTTTTGATTGTCGACACGATAAATAATTATTTTTAAATGTCAATAAAAATCATTGTAAGGACATTAATAAGGGGTTGTTTGGGATGACCTAAATAAGTGCACTTTTTATCTTTTTACGAAAAGATGTGCAGAAAGTAGATGTAGACACCCCATTTGACCGGCCCTAAGACTTGGGCGCTTTCTTTTGATTACCCGATGATAACAATTAGAATGTGTTTCTTACAAAATTCTCAGTAAGAAAGATAGAATTTAAGTTTTAATCCCAACCTTCACCCATTTTTTGGCCAAACTATTTTAGACCTTAAAACCCTCTTTTCAAAATATGTTTTTTTTTAAATGTTTCTATAATGTCCCGAGGCTCCCATTTCGATTAAAATATTGCACTTTTCAATAAACCGAGTAAGGACAAAGTTGAAATAAATGGAAAAAAGGTGAACTTTTTTGAAAAATATTTAAAAACATCTTCTTTATAGGTTTGGAGTTGAAGGAAATAGGAGGGGATGAAAGAAAACTGGTTTAGGAAAAGAATGAGTATCAAATCATTAAGAAGAAAATGAGCAGCCTTAACTAAATTAGGCATTTCTCTTTGTACACTTGGAATTTAAATGTGAGGCCACCACCATTGGAAAGTAGACTTCTGGGGCTTCAATTTGGACCCAAGAACCACCTAAAACCAAGTCCATATGGGGGAGATATGCCCATTTGAAGTTGGGCTTAAAAGCAGATTTTGTTGATTCAGCCCAAAACAAAAATAGCCCATTTTTTTTTTGGTTTTGGTTCGGTTGGGACAACCCATTTACTTATTTTATGAGCCATTCAAGTGCATCCACTCATCCCCCATTATATCTAACGATCGCGATTGGTAGCTCGAGATTTTTGGCTCGAAATTGGCTCGAAAAAGTGAGAGAAGGAGGAGGAGGAGGGAGAGGCTGGAGGAGGGGCGGAGGAGGAGGAGGAGGAGGAGGAGGAGGAGGAGGAGACTGGAGGGGGCCAACATATCGGGTGGAGGCGGAGGCGGAGGAGGGGCGGGGGCTGCGAGGCAGAGGCTGCGACGACGATCGGCGGATGCGGGGCTGCGACGATCGGGCAGAGGCGACGGCAGAGGGCCGCGACGGCGGGCGGAGGGCTGCGACGGACGACCTGTCTCCTCTCTCTCTCTCTCTCTCTCTCTCTCTCTTTCTCTCTCTCCCTCTCCCTCTCCTCTCCCTCTGTTTCAAACCAGCATGACGAAGAAGAAGAAGGAAAAAAAAAAAAAAAAAAAAAAACAGCCCAAAACGACGTCGTTTTGGGCTGTCGAGCCGTTCGAGCCACGATAATTCGAGCTACGAAGTATTTTCCTATATCTAATCATCCCCCATTATCAAAAAGAGGTTTTGTTTGCATTCATAAAGGAGTATCCCATGCAACCACCTTGAAAATTTGCCCTCCTATCACATTCTTGTCTCCCACCTTGTCTCCCACCTTCTTTTTGACCTTTACTCTCCCTCATTGCCTATATAAAATGATCATATTGTAAGAGAGATGAGAGACCACGAAATTGAAGAGAAAGGAGTGAGAAAAGAGTGAAAAAAAAGAGAAAAATTGAGTTTTTGAGCCAAAAATATTCCTATCTTCCATATACACCCCATACCTTCCATAGTTACTGAAATTCTTCATTTCCATACACCAAAACCACTTCAAAAATTCTGATATAGCCAAAGATCAATTGCCTTGATCACAAGGAAGAGTGTTTAGTGACAAAGTGAGAAAAACTTGAGAGCTAGCCACTTTCTATACCACAAACTCCATAAACTCTATAATTTCGAATTGAGGATTTGAGAACACACTTCCTACACTTGAGGGTGATCAAGAGGAAGTTTGAAAATCAAGAAATTCAATCTTTCTTTGGAAGGTGAATTGTTAGTCTTTCATTTTCTTATATTTTATGTCTTATATTATTTTCATGCTTCTTATTTTATTATGTTTTGTTATCATCTAAGTAGTTTGTTTATCTCATATTTATTTTCTTACTTTATATTTCATAGTGTATTGTTATAATCCTAGTGGTTTGTTTAGCTCATAATTATTTATTTATTTATTTATTTTTATTCGCATGCTTTAATTTCATATTAGTTTTGTTATAATCTTGCATGTTCTACCTCATATTTATTTATTTATTTTCGTGTATTAGTCTCATATTAGTTCTGTTGTAATCTTGCATGTTCTATCTTATATTTGTTTTATTGCTTTAGGTTTATGTTGTGAGTTTGCATTTTTTATTTTATTTTATATTTGTTTTCTTTTTTTTTTTTAATCTAATCGGTAGTAGTTAGTTGAGCCACGTACATATTTTTTGTTTGTTCATTTTCTTGGTTTCGCAACAAGACAGGTTTTGCTTGGCCTAGTTGGCCGGCCGGTTAGCTTCTTCCGAACAAGATGACGTAATCTCCCAATATTGACCAATCTCCGCCGGCGGTTCTAAAGAACATGAAACTTTTATTTTATTTATTTTTTTTATTTTGAGTGTATTGTGAAGTTTTTATTTTGTTGTAATATTCTCCTCATCTCTCTCTAATTTGATTTGTAATTATTCTTTAAAATGTTGTAATAATTCTCCGCCCCGCTTCTTTCTATCTCGTTCTTTTACTTGCTTTCTTTATTTGTACATAAACATCATATTTATTTTTTATCATAGTTATGCTTTGCATCCATGTTTCATGCATCTTGATTCGGCTAAGTTTGCATTTGTGGATTTAATCAATTCATATGTGATTATGTGCGCTACCTCATGTTCTTGAGATGATTCACATATCATATTTTAGAAGTCGAATCTTTAGTTGCATCTCATGAGTGAATTGCATTAGGATTTTGTATATAAGATCATGCATATTTACTAACTTTGTTTTGAAGCTTGTTCGTGGGACGTCAAACATGTAAGTTTTTATGCTTTAGCATCCCGTTTGTGTGTGTTTTTTCTTACTATGTCTAGCATTCTACTATGAGGCTATTTGCTTATGTGATATAACTCTATGAATGCCAGTGGATGGAGGTTGTGTTGCTTAATTTGGAATGATGTTGATTTTTCGTGCTTGTAAACTCAATTTATTGGGTTGTACATCGTCAAAACTCTTTCAAAATACATGATATCAAATTGTTCTGAATGGCATACCTAAGGTTCCGAGCCAAGTATCCTTGGTTACGACGAACAGTGGCCTTGGCACAAGTCATGGGTTTCCTAATTTTCCCAAAATAAATATTAGGTGGCGACTCTAAGATCTGATGACGCAGTCCATTCTTGACAAAATTGCAATGAAATGGATTTTCAATAAAAGTTGCCAAATCTGGACTCTCATCTACGTTTCGCATTGCACTTGGTAGACTAGATCAAAGAGATCTCGGGGGTCCGAACTGTTTAACGCGCGCGGGTACCGCCCGGGCATGTTACAGTAGAGAGGTGATGTGATGGAAAAAAGATAAAAAGATGGATTATTTTGTAGTAGCCAAACTTGGCCTAAATCTCGCGAATAATAGTACCTCATGATCTTTAAATTTGTGATTTAAATATAGTCTAAATAAAAATAGGATAAATTACACTGACACCCTCTGAGGTTTAGGTTTATTACAGTTCCTCTCCTCAGCTTTTGGAAATTACATCTCCCCCTCTGAGATTTAAAGTTTCATTACAGATTCTCCCCTCAACAATTTAATTTTTTTAAATACCAATTTTGCCCTCATTGGGTAAATTACATTGACACTTCTCCCATTTTAGAAATTACAATCCCCTCCCTAAAGTTTAAAGTAGCATTACCAATTGTCCTCTCGGTTAGTATTAGTTAGAAAAAAAATTCATTGAAAAAAAAAATAATTAAAAAACAAATTTGTTAGTAAAATTTTTAAATTTCTATTTAAAAACCAACGTAAACTCATTTTTTGAATTTACGTTTTTTCCTCAAATTTACAAACTGAGACAACCATTTATAAAGTAAAAAAATTATCAAACAAGTTTTTATGGCAGTTTTTTAAATTTTTGTAAATATAAATTGAAAATTAAAAACGAGATGGTTACCAAACAGGCTTCAGATGGTAAAAATATTGTAAAATTAACAAATAATTAAATAATTTACCAATGTAAGAAATGACTTATCAAAAGATTCTTAGGCTATGTATTGTTTGATTTTTAGAAAAAAATTTAAAAATTAAAAATTAATTTGGTTAAGAAATAAAAAATAAAAAATAATTATCATTTTAAAATAATTTTTATCTTTCAAGTGGTTAGAAATATTTTTTTACAAATTAAATTGAAACAGCCATACGTATGTATATAACCTGCCCAAAAGTTAAAATGATAATTATTTTTTACCCTTAAATGATAATTATTTTTTATTTTTTATTTTTTATTTCTTAACCAAATTAATTTTTTATTTTTTTTAAAAAAAAATCTAAAAATCAAACCATACACAGCTTAAGAATCTTTTGATAAGTCATTTCTTACGTTGGTAATTTATTGAATTATTTGTTAATTTTACGACATTTTTACCATCTGAGGCCTGTTTGGTAACCATTTCGTTTTCTGTTTTCAATTTATATTTACAAAAATTTTAAAAACTGTCATAAAAACTTGTTTGATAATTTTTTTGGTTTATAAATGGTTGTCTCAGTTTGTAAATTTAAGGAAAAAACGTAAATTAAAAAAATGAGTTAACGTTGGTTTTTAAAAATTTAAAAATTTTACTTACAAAAAAAAATTTCAATTAATTTTTTTTTCAATTAATTTTTTTTCCAAGTAATTTTTTTTTTCAATGAATTTTTTTTCTAACTAATACTAACCGATGGGGCAATCGGTAATACTACTTTAAACCTTAGGGAGGGGATTGTAATTTCTAAAATGTGAGGGGTGTCAATGTAATTTACCCAATGAGGGCAAAATTGGTATTTAAAAAAATTAAATTGCTGAGGGAGAATCTATAATGAAACTTTAAACCTCAAGGGGGAGATGTAATTTCCAAAAGGTGAGGGGAGAACTGTATTAAATATAAATCTCAGGGGGTGTCAGTGTAATTTACCCAAATTTAAAAAATTATCATAAAAACTTGTTTGATAATTTTTTGGTTTATAAATGGTTGTCTCGGTTTGTAAATTTGAGGAAAAAACGTAAATTCAAAAAATAAGTTTACGTTGGTTTTTAAACAAAAAATTTAAAAATTTTACTAACAAAAAAATTTTTCAATTAATTTTTTTTTTCAAATAATTTTTTTTCTAATTAATTTTTTTTTTCAATGAATTTTTTTTTCCAACTAATACTAACCGAGGGGGCAATTGATAATGCTACTTTAAACCTTAGGGAGGGGATTGTAATTTCTAAAATGTGAGGGGTGTCAATGTAATTTACCCAATGAGGGCAAAATTGGTATTTAAAAAAATTAAATTGCTGAGGAGGGAATTTGTAATAAAACTTTAAACCTCAAGGGAGAAGATGTAATTTCCAAAGGTGAGTGGAACTGTAATAAACATAAACTTCAAGAGGTGTCAGTATTATTTACCCATAAAAATATGGGTGATTTATATATAAGTCTTAATAAGTAAATTTATTATCTAATAGGCCATATAATAATTAATGACGTTTTTCATCAAACACTATTAAAAAAAGTTATTAATTATTAATTTTCAATGACAATTTAAAAATTTTATCACAAAAAATATAACTAATTATAAGTTTTAGTGACAGTTTAAAAAAATGTCACAAAAAAGTCACTAATTTTTAAATTTCAGTGATGGTTTGAAAAATTCTTCACAGAAAAATGTCACTAATTGTAAATTTTAGCAACAATTTATAAAAATCATGTCAAAAAAGTCAGTAATTGTTAAATTTTAGCGACATATGTAAAAAATTATCACCAAAAATTAGTAACATTTATTTTCAATCATATTTGATAAAAATAATTTAACTATTAAGACCTGATAATTTACCCTAAAAACATTTGTAAGGAGCATTGCGGATTGAGGTATGACTTCAAGAATCATTCTCCAAAGTCATGTTTGATTGGGGTTTGGGAGGATAGATTAGATTATCAATCCGTAGGATTCACCAAACCCTTATTTAGGTGTAACAAAATGTCATAGGATTAGTAGTGTAGGGGCTTAGTAATCCCCTTCTGTAGGGAGATTAGTTTGATTAAATTTTAGGTGGGATTAGGAAAATAGTAAGGAGATTGCGTCTATTTTATATATAAAAAAATAATAATTTTTTTTATCAAGTGCACCTATTTATTTTAATATTTATTTTAGTTTTTTTTAATATAGAAATAATTTATTTATTTATTTTATATAAAAATAATTTAACAATCATATCACTAATCATCTCTCATACTATTATCAAAATAAATACACTTACTTAATTCCCTCATTAATAATTTATATATTAATAATTTTTTTACTAACAATTCTCTTGTTAATAATCACATCTAATCTAATCTATCCAACAAACATAGCCAAAGGAAAAACCACCCCAAGAGGATCCCCTCTCTGTGATACATTACTTGAGTTGAAATGCTCCAATCATACAATAGTAACTGCTTAACCTCCACTATGAGGAACACATTATTGAATTGTAACTTGTTACTAGATTGAACATAACCTTTTCAATTCAGTGTACTTGTCAGCTGGGGGGGGGGGGGGTTGTGGTACGTGGTTAGAGCATCTCCACGAGTTTACTTAAATTTTATTTTAAAATATTATTAAAAAATTTATTTATTTATTTATTTATTTCTCTCAACAGACGTTCTATTCTTTCTCTATTCTATTAACAAACTCTTTATTTTTTCTTTATTTTATTAAAATATAATTTTTAATTATAAATTTAAAAAAAATAAAAATCATAAATGTGTATTGCAGTCACTAAACAAAGCAAAGTAAAGAAAAGAAAAAAAAAAGAAAAAAAAATATAAGGGAGTTACAGTGACTCTCTACAAATAAAGAGTCACTGTAGCAAAACCTAATTTAAGAAATTATTTAAGAGATCTGATGCAGATGGATAAGAAGCCATTTATCCCTTAAAATAGGTAACGAGGAGGTTTAGGAGCTATGGTGGGATGCTTTTATAAAAGGCTCTTAAAGGATGGTATGCAATTGAATATCTTCCATTTTTTTTTAACATATGTCTGTCTTCGTGTCTGTGTTAAATTAGTTTATTTTTCAACTTTAAAGGATGTTATGCAATTGAATATCTTTTTTTTAATATGTGTGTTTTCGTGTCTGTGTTAAATTAGTTTATTTTTCAACTTTGAACATTGCCCACTTACAACTTGTAAGAGGGGCTAATTTGAGCCCACTAAATTATTTAGGCCCAATAGCCCAAGATTGGTGGGCCCGAATTTATCGCAAGTCCAAGATTGGTGGGCCCGGATTTATCGCCGTCAAACGGGCTGAATGGCTCTAAGCCTCGAAAGGGTTCGGATCCACGAACCTAGAGACTTACTCGGGCCCGGACTCGAAAGAGTATTAAGCAAGCCTAGAGATCCGAGGCACTCGGACTCGAAAGGGTTCGGATCCACGAACCTAGAGGTCCGAAGCACTTGGCTTCGAACGGATTCAGACGCAATCTAGAAGCCGCTCCGTTAATGAGTCCCAGAACACTTGCGGGCTCGGAGCTTTCCGGGATCTACGCACCAGAACCATGGGCGTAATGGAGTCCGAACAAAGGACCCGATCCCGAGGACGGTGAGTGGAGATAAATTCACTCTTCGGTTAAACTAGCCTATACCCGGGTCGAGGTGGCACGATCTAGGGGGTCCCTGAGACTCGGCAATATTTGCGGCAGGGCGTTCTCTTGAACTACCCCTGACCCTGATGCGGCAGGACGTCCTCTGGGACTACCCCTGACCCTTTGGGATGATTGGGGATCATTGGTTAGGTGTGGCTAAGAAGAAGGGTTCGCCGAGGGGTTGATTTCCACTTCGAGGTTTTCTCACTTCCTCGGAGAAGTCACCTCCTCGGAGAAATCACCTCCTCGGAGAAATCACTTCCTCGGAGAAATCACCTCCTCGGAGAGGTCACCTCCTCGGAGAAATCACTTCCTCGGAGAAGTCACCTCCTCGGAGAGGTCACCTCCTCGGAGAAATCACTTCCTCGGAGAAGTCACCTCCTCGGAGAGATCACCTCCTCGGACAAAATGGTTAGAGAGAATACTTCCCATGTGCCTTGCACATAGGCTCCGTCCTACATCATGAGGTGCCTATAAATAGCACCCACCCATAGCTTTACAAGGGATGGATTTTGGAGAGAGTACTCTTGGGAAAGAACTAATTTCCCATCTCCATTATCAACCTTGAGAGTGAAAGTGGGAGATCCATAGGAGAGCCTTGCCATTATTCTCTCTCTAGCCATTTTGCCTTCTTCTTCACCCAATCTCTTATCCCCATCATCTCCTTTGTGTTATTGTGTTCTTGAGTCGAGACCATTGAAGAATCTAAGCCTCTCATAATATTCTCGAAGAATCTTCGAAGATCTTCGAATATTCTAACTACTTTCTTGAACCCTTTCATACATTTGGCGACGCCGCTGGGGAGGCGGATTGGTTAATGGTTTCAACGAGATTTGGAACTCATACAACACCGGCAAAAATGGCAGATAATGAGACTCATCAACAAGGCTCTTCTAATGGTGGTGATGAAAAGACTCACCTCTCATCCTTGAAGCCATTCAAGAACTCCAACACACTCAACAAAAGATTCTCACAACCTTTCAAAATCTCACCCACACCATGTTGGTGATGGGTTCGAATTTCGCACCACCAGCAACAAATGGAGGTCAAGTCGGCACTGACAAGCATCAACAACTTCATGGCTATGATGGTGCATGATGGCCACAACCCGAGCAACTGGTGAAAGCTTTCCAAATGATCTTGCAACTCTAGGGGCAAATGTCAACATTCCGCAATCTATGACATTTACAATTTATATTTACTGCATTATCCAAGAAGTTCTATCTTTCTTATGTTATGAAGAAATTTATTGCCTCCATATTATGTATTTCCATTAGAAGTTATTTTTTCTCTACATGTATATCTTCATTGTGTTATGTTGCTTGAAACAGTTTTCAATTTTTGTTGCCCCTCAAAGAAGAAAAATGAATAGTAGACTCAGTTACCAACCTGAAGGGAGTTTTCTTGACACAGCAGAAGTGTACTTCCATTCGGACCTCCGAAGAGCAGCCATGGCTTCCATCAATGCAAGCTTTGAGGGTCTTTCTTGCTGAAGTAGCATATGTGCTCCCACTCGGACTTCTGAAGAATAGCCCTTACTTCTGTCAATGCAAGCTTCGGGGATCTTTCTCGCTGAAGTAGAATGTGTATTACTATTCAGACTCTCGGGGGACAGCCTCGGACTTCTGAGGGAGAGCTTTGCTTCTGCTCGGACTTCCGAGGGACAGTCTTGTTTCCGCTCGAACTTCTGAATGACAGCCTTGCTTCTGCTCGGAGCTTCTGCTCGGACTTCTGAGAGACAATCTTTACTTCTGTTGGTGCAAGCTTGGTAGACTCGGTTATCTTCCAGAGGAATCTTTCTTGCCAAAGTAGGGTGTTTGCTACTTTCGGACTCCCGAGAGACAGTCTTGCTTCTGTTCGGACTTCCGAGGAACAGCCCTTGCTCTCATTAGTGCAGGTTCTAGGGGCCCCGAGGTCGTGGATTTCGCACAAGAATTCATTCGCCTGAAATAGCAAAACCGCCAAACGACATAAGCAATATCGAGTTCAGATTATGATTCAAGCGTTACCGAGATAGATGCTACATCAACAATATATGGTTTTACTCTCTGCTATGTCACTACATCATTTCAAACAAATTGTTCGCTAAGTTCGGATTCACGCCAATGGAAGAAGAGCACGGCTGGAAGTAGCGGCAAGACCACAAATGTGAGCCAGATACACCAGAGGCCGACGCCGAGCTAAGCAGTGCTAGACAGGCCCACACACACACGTCGCGTTGAAAGGGCAACGTATGTAGTCGGCGTTGGAGATGTAGTTGAGTCGGCGTCGATCAAGATCAACAAGACTGAGCTAGGCCGGGCAGGACCACACACGTTGCGTTGAGTGGGCGAACGTGTGTGGTCGGCGTCGGACGAGTTGAAGCCGGAAGCAACGCTGGTACCACAGAAGAGTCGGCAACCACACACGTTGCGTTGAGAGGGCGAACGTGTGTGGTCTGCGTTGAAACAGTTGAAGCCAACTGCAGAGTTCCAGCAGAGAGAGGCCAATGGTAGGCTGGTTCAGTCTCGGCACAAGGCATCAAGCGTGACATCATTCCTATCACATCTCCGCCCTTGACATCAATATTTCAATGCAAGCATCAAGCATTCTATTAATATCAGAATGGTGCCGATCAAAAAATAATAATAATAATAATATCAGAATGGTCAACACAAGTGCAAAAATAAAATTGATGATCAAGTCAATTTTATAGACAGCAAGCCATATTCAAGTCAAGCTCATAGGTTCAAGATTGGTCAACACAAGTGCAAAAATAAAATTGATGACCAAGTCAATTTTATAGACAACAAGCCATATTCAAGTCAAGCTCATAGGTTTAAGGTTCAACAAAGAGCACTAATTATTTCAAGACAAAAAATTACAGAGCTCAAGATCCAAATAAAGATCCACTGAGAACAAATTTCAGATTCAAATAAGAAGGCCAAAAATGATTTTGGGCAAACACTCACCTATAGATCTAAAGAAGTGAAGCACCGATGGTGAAGCTGTAAGGGAGAGAAGCCAACGGGCAACAGCGCCGGGCAGTCGAGGCCGGCAGTGGCGGTGGCGTCGGCGCTGGTCAGTCGAGGCCTGAAATGGCAGTGATGTTGCAGAGGAATCGGCGCCGGTGTAGGATTAAATCCGAGGTGTCTGGTGAAGTATATGCTAATGGCAAAAGATGGGGTTACTTTCCTGGTCTGCATCCTCGGTTATCTTTTTCAAACTTCATGGATGCATTCTTCAGAAAAGGGAAGTGTTCCATGAAGGTTTTTATGGTGTGGAACTCACCTCCATGGATGATTAGTGTTAGGCTCCAACGAGGCCTTGAAAGTCTTCTCTCCCATCACCAGGGCGCCTGTGTGGTGGTGTTTTCCGAGACAATTGAGCTTAATTTCTTCGAAGGATTTGTGAAGGATGGTTTCAAGGTAGCTGTTGCCATGCCAAATCTTGATGAACTGTTGAAGGATACACCCACCCATGTATTTGCTTCCGTCTGGTTTGAATGGAGAAAGACAAATTTCTATTCTACTCACTACAGTGAACTTGTGCGGCTTGCTGTTCTCTACAAATATGGTGGACTCTATCTTGATTCTGACATTATAGTATTGAGACCCTTATCTTCGCTTAATAATACTGTCGGCAGAAAGAGAAAGAGAGAGATGGCTGAGAATGAAATTTTCTTTTTGCCAAAAAAAGTTGATTGATTTCGGTGGCTGTGCAACAAAGAAACGTGAGGGACTATTGATTTGATTAGGGTCAGTATCATTTCCTTTAAATAAAAAAAAGGGGTGGTACATGAATATGCCCTCAGATATTCTTAATATATATAGGCATATATATAAGAGGCATGCCGTATTTCTAGTCCATAAAAAATATTTAAGCCTAATCATTTTGATAATAAAAAAATAAGTGAGTGCTTTGCTTTTATTATCCTTGACTTGAAGTCAAAAAGTAATCTTGTTGTATTTTTTTTAAAAAAAATGTGGCTTTATCTTGTCAAAGAAAGAGAAAGAGCCGTAATGGCTAAATTAAAAAGAAAAAAAAATGGAGGCATTGATTACAATTCTGTCTTTTTCTTTAAATAAAAAAAGAGGCCTGATTGAGGCCTCGACAAATGAGGCGCGAAATTGCCTCGAATGGCATTTTTTTTTTTTTTTTTTCTTTTCTGATTTTTCTAGGCTAATACATTGCACAAAAAAAATAATAAAAATAATAATAATAATAACAAGCAAAGTATCAACCCAGCAAAAAAAAAATAAATAAAATAAAAAAAAAATCAAATTCGAGCCAAATTTGAGCCAAAAAATTTGAGGCCTCAATCATTTTTGATAAAAAAAAGTGGTGTGATGCCTGGACTATTCTTTTATATTCTGAATATATATATATGTATATACAAGAGCCTGTCATTTTTTTTCCAAATCAAAAAAATAAAGGTACATGAACCTTACCTTTTTATACTATAAGAAAATGGGCCTTGTGCATTCAAAAGAAAAGATGATGATGATAAGTGTTTTATCTTGTCCCGAAGTGGAGATATTTTTTATTTATTTATTTATTTATTTTAAGATAAAAAAAAAAAAAGCTTATTAAAAAAAAAAAAACTGATTTCATTACAGTCAGGGGAGGACATCCCCAATTACAGAGACTCCAAATAAAATAAAATAACATAAACCAAACAAACCCAAAAAAAAAAAAAAAAAAAAAAGGGTCCAGAAAAAGAAAAAGAAATAAAAAAAAAAACACACACAGATCTTGTTCTTCTTCGTCGTCTTCGCAGATGCCGACCACATGCCAGCTTCATTTACTCGACTCTTCCGTCGCCGAGCTCTTCCTCTTTTTGTCATCGGCCTTCGAAGGCCCTGCCTCAATGTTTCCGGCAAAAGAGTTCACTTTTCGCCGACCATCAAAGGAAAAATACGCTGGCGCTCCGAACTGGTCCAGACAAGTGGCCTGTCGTTTTACCTCTCTACTCTCCATGGAGGTAGTCTTCCGTTTCAGTTCTTTGTTCTCTGCCTTCAGCGCACAAATCTCCGCTCGTGCATCCTTATACATCTGTTGAAGCAGATTGAGTTGGGCATTAACCCGATGTAGCTCACTCGTCCTGTTTTGCAGACGGTGAGACAAATTAGTGACCGCGGCCACTGTTTCCATACACGACTTCAACGTGAGGTGGTTGGCATCAATATCAGTTTGAGCAGCCATCACTTGCTCAATTGTTAGTGTGGGAAGACTGTGATGCGTAAAAGCAGGGGCACTTGGCCCAGAGGAGCTTGACGGATCATTAAGATCCGGAAAAAGAGAGAGAGGGCGAGACGAAGCCATGCAAAAGAGAAGAGAAGAAAGAAATCACAGAAGAATGGCAGAAAACAGAAGAAAAAAAGAAGAAGGCGGAGGAAGCTGGAAGAGTAATGGAGAAGGAGAAGAAGAAGAGAATGGTTAAGAAGAAGAAGGCGGATACTGAAGAGAGGAAGAGGACGAGAGAGAAAGACAAAGAGAGGGAGAGGGTCGAGGCAGGCTTGCAAACCGAGGGGGCTGCTTTTGTCGGCCAATCGATACAAAAGCAGAGCCCGCGTGCCAAACGCGGCAAGAGACGCGGGAGAATTGTGTATGCATATGTGTATATATATTGTATAGGTATGTAATATAGATATTTGTTTGAAGTGTTTCTGTCATCCGAGTGGCTTGGGTTCAATGGTTTGGCTAAGTGGTTAAGGACTCGGAGGCCGAGCTTGAGGTCAGGGGTTCGAAACCCCGCATTCCACATCCTTGTATTTTTTCTTTTTTTGCGTATGCTGACATCAGCAAACGGAATATGCCTTCTCAGTAACGGCATATTCCCACTGACGGTTGCAAACGGCATATTCTCCACGAGTGTATATCTCCGTATATGTCTGTATATAGATCCGTATATGTCTGTGTCGTATATACCTGTATATAATGTGAAGCATGGCTGACGAAGTGAAATTATGCATGTCCGAGAAAATTACAATTTCTCATACACGCAAGGGGCAAATGTAAGAGGGGCTAATTTGAGCCCACTAAATTATTTAGGGCCAATAGCCCAAGATTGGTGTGCCCGAATTTATCGCAAGTCCAAGATTGGTGGGCCCGGATTTATCGCCGTCAAACGGGCTGAATGGCTCTAAGCCTCGAAAGGGTTCGGATCCACGAACCTAGAGACTTACTCGGGCCCGGACTCGAAAGGGTATTAAGCAAGCCTAGAGATCCGAGGCACTCGGACTCGAAAGGGTTCGGATCCACGAACCTAGAGGTCCGAAGCACTTGGCTTCGAACGGATTCAGACGCAATCTAGAAGCCGCTCCGTTAATGAGTCCCAGAACACTTGCGGGCTCGGAGCTTTCCGGGATCTACGCACCAGAACCATGGGCGTAATGGAGTCCGAACAAAGGACCCGATCCCGAGGACGGTGAGTGGAGATAAATTCACTCTTCGGTTAAACTAGCCTATACCCGGGTCGAGGTGGCACGATCTAGGGGGTCCCTGAGACTCGGCAATATTTGCGGCAGGGCGTTCTCTTGAACTACCCCTGACCCTGATGCGGCAGGACGTCCTCTGGGACTACCCCTGACCCTTTGGGATGATTGGGGATCATTGGTTAGGTGTGGCTAAGAAGAAGGGTTCGCCGAGGGGTTGATTTCCACTTCGGGGTTTTCTCACTTCCTCGGAGAAGTCACCTCCTCGGAGAAATCACCTCCTCGGAGAGGTCACCTCCTCGGAGAAATCACTTCCTCGGAGAAGTCACCTCCTCGGAGAAATCACCTCCTCGGAGAGGTCACCTCCTCGGAGAAATCACTTCCTCGGAGAGGTCACCTCCTCGGAGAAGTCACCTCCTCGGAGAGGTCACCTCCTCGGAGAAATCACTTCCTCGGAGAAGTCACCTCCTCGGAGAGATCACCTCCTTGGACAAAATGGTTAGAGAGAATACTTCCCATGTGCCTTGCACATGGGCTCCGTCCTACATCATGAGGTGCCTATAAATAGCACCCACCCATAGCTTTACAAGGGATGGATTTTGGAGAGAGGACTCTTGGGAAAGAACTAATTTCCCATCTCCATTATCAACCTTGAGAGTGAAAATGGGAGATCCATAGGAGAGCCTTGCCATTATTCTCTCTCTAGCCATTTTGCCTTCTTCTTCACCCAATCTCTTATCCCCATCATCTCCTTTGTGTTATTGTGTTCTTGAGTCGAGACCATTGAAGAATCTAAGCCTCTCATAATATTCTCGAAGAATCTTCGAAGATCTTCGAATATTCTAACTACTTTCTTGAACCCTTTCATACACAACTCATTTTGTGTAAAAAAAAAAATTGATTGCATAATTAAATAGGGATATTTATTCATAAATTTCTTTTCACTTATTTGTATTTCATTTAATTTAAATTATTTTTTTTATTTCAATAAATCTTATGAGTGACATAATTATTAAAATATCCTTAATAATAATATAGTGAAACACGCATTAATATTCATATTCAGAATGTGAATATTCCGTGATGTGAACATTCACAGGTCAAATAATATGAATGTTTGCATCACCATATTGTTAAGGGTTTAAAAAATATTTGCAATGTAAAATTGTTCATAAAATATCTTAAATATAAGGTTAAAATTTGGTGAATTAAATGTCTAAAATAATATGATTTATTAAAATATAATAATATCTTATATACTAATTGGGATACAAGTCCTTAAAAGAGAATTTTTTAATAAATTTCTCATTAAATAGAGATCACTAAACAAATGATTATTAGATTATACACATTAAAAAAAATGTATTTGTTAATATTGATGGCATTGATGGTGGAGTTATTATGTAATAATTTCAAACTATGAAATCTAATCGAAAGTAATTGCAAAACTTTATGTAAATACATTTGTTTTGAAACAATGATATCACCATATTAAAATTTTTTATTTGTGGTTTGAGACAGATTGGTGAAGTTTATTTTTAATTGTCTATTTTGATAAAGAAATTAAATTAAATTAAATTAAATTAAAAATTGGAGAGGCCAGTGGGTTGCATCTTCATTCAATGGTTAACTTTTGGCCTGGACCTACCCCTATGGAGGCCCCAAAAAAAAAATTTGGTGATGCTGTGAGCAGTTACTAAAATTAAAAGGGTTAATGAATTTGACAGAAATTGACATGTATGCCACCCCATGTTCACTGATAATTAATTCTTTACATTTTCAATAAAATTGCAATGTCATCATTCCATTTATTTAGGGTCTGTTTGGTAACGTTTACGTTTTCAGTTTATATTTACAAAAATTTTATAAATTGGTTTTTGTTTATTTTTAGAAAAACATAAATTACAAACGCGTTTGGTAATTGATAAAATGTTTTAAAAATTTTAAAAATATAAAAAAGAATGAGAAATAGCAAGTGGCGGCGGAAGACGATGGTGGAAAGTGGTGACGATGGGTGGTGGGTGGTGGTGGTGGGTGGGTGGGTGACGGTGGCGGGTGGTGGGTGGTGGTGGTGGTGGTGGCGGGTGATGGGTGGTGGTGGCAGGTGGGTGGCGGATGGCGGTGATGGTGGTGGTGGGTGGGTGACAGTGACGAGTGGTGGGTGGTAGCGAGTGAGTGGTGGTGGTGGTGGTGGCAGGTGGGTGGTGGGTGATGGTGGTGGTGGTAGTGGCGGATGGGTGGCAGGTGGCTGGTGGTGATGGGTGGCTGGTGGTGGCAGGTGGTGGATGGTGGTAGCAGGTGGGTGGTGAGTGGTGGTGGCAAGTAGGTAGCGGGCGGTGGATGGTAGTGGCGGGTGGCGGGTGGATGGCAGGTGGGTGGTGGGTGGTGGTGGTGGTGGTGGCGGCGGCGGCGAGGGGTGGGTGGTAGTGGCGAGTGGGTGGGTGGTGGTGGCGGGTGGTGGGTGGTGTGGCGGGGTGGTGGTGGTGAGTGGAGGTGGTAGGTGGTGGTGGGGGTGGGGGGTGGCGGAAGATGGTGGTGGAAAATGGTGGCGGGTGGTGGCTAGTGTTGGTTAGTAAAAAAAAAAACTCAAAACGGAAACACATTTTTTGTGTTTTCATTTTTTGGCCAAATTTATAAACTGAGACCACTGATTTATAAATCAAAAATTTTACCAAACAGGTTTTTCTTTGAGTTTTTTAAATTTTTGTAAATATAAATAGAAAACTGAAAACGTAAGTGCTACCAAACGGCACCTTAGTGTTAATGAAATTGGTATGTGTGTTACATGTGACATTTTTATGAAGGAATAATTAAAAAATAATTCTATTGACAGTGCAAAAAATTACAAAAAGATTTTAATAAAAGTATAAAGTTTGTAATGAAACAATAAAAATTTCACACGTCGCAATTTTTGTCAACCTAATTAACATTAGATAAATTGAAGTATAAAATTATAATTTAAAAGAGTTAACTGTAACAATTAAAAGCAATATAATCAAAGTTAAATTTTGGCAAAAGGCCAAAGGTGACGAGTGTAATTAGCTGAACTTTATTTTGTTTTATTTATTTATAAATTTTTTTGGGCTTCGGCTCCATTCTATAGACCAAAAAAAAAAAGTTTCAACTATGGGCTGAATTTCAAGTCGATTTGGGTCACGAGTAGGCCTATATTTGTCATTTTTCGGTTATTATTACTTATATATTTATATATATAAATAATTTACATACTACCTTAGACACTAAGGGGTGTTTGGAAAGTTAGTTCTTAGGTTTTTTTTGTTTTTTTTCACTAAAAGAAAAATTAGTTACAAAACTAAAAAACATAAATCCAAACAAAATATCACATCAAACCCCATAATCATTTCATTTTTTCTCTCACAAACATTACATCCAACCACAAAAAAACCTAACTATCTTCCCAAATAAAAAAAAAAAATTTCTCTAATAATATCCTACAACTAAAAAAATCTACAAAAAAATCCACTTCCCAAACACCCACTAAATAGTAATTAAGCTAAACTTCAGTTTCACTCAACTTGTGGCCTTATTTCAATTCTATAATGACTAATCTCAATTTTTATCTTATGTTTCTCACTTTACACACAGAGATATGGAGGCCTATATAAATGCATATAACTCGATCATTTGTCTTTGGAAATGAGAAAAGAAGATAAGAAATGGGCTCATATTTTGTTAGAAAATAATTCTTTTCAGTATTTTTTTCAGCTATTATTCAGTAGTTGATTAAAATGTTACAAAGTCTTTCTTTGATTAACTGATCGATAATAGCTTAGATGAAGAATGTGTCAGATCTTATTTTTTAAAAAAATTACAAAAAATTGTAGGTAGTTGTAAGTATTTTTTCTTTTTGTCTTTTTTTTTTTTCTCTAGTTCAATTTTTCATATATTTTTTTAAAGATTATTTTTTGATAAATCATTTTTCTAAATGTTTTATTCCATTTAACCTATATTATTTTTTAGTATTCCACTAAGTCCTATTTAATGTAATATGACCAAATCATCCTTTTTAATTTTTTGCACATGTTTCTATTTTGAAACTAATATATAATAATAGTCTCTCATTTTATGGAGAAAATATCTCCCTCATTTTAAAGAGAATTTTTTCCTTATTTCATTGAGAAAATCACTCCCTTATTCTAAGGAAAAAAACTCTCCAGCATTCTATGGAGAAAATATCAAATTATGAATTTTGAACTTTTCTATAATTTAAAAATTTTAAAAATAACAAAACAAAAAATATGAAAGAAAATAAAAATACAATGTGAATATTCACAGTAAATAATAAACATACAATTAACTTTTGAAAAAACAAAACACATACAAAAAGTACAATATGAATGTTCATAATAAACAACAAACATACAATTAACCTTCGAAAAAATAAAATTCATATCAAAATACAATATGAATGTTCACAATTTATAATTAACATACAACTAACCTTAAAAAAATAACTCATACCGATGTAAACATTAACATTGCAACGTGAAAACATAAAACAAAATTTAAAAAAAAAAAGTGAAAATTGACTATTTCAATTGTTCAATGGTAAAAAAAAAATGATTATTCAACTAACAAGTATGGTAACAAAAACAACAAACATACAATTAACTTTTAATAAAATAAAACTTATACCAAAATACAATATGAATATTCACAATTTACAATTAATATGCAATTAGGTTTTAAAAAAAAAACAAAGAAGAAGAAGAGTAAATTACAAATACACCCCATGAAATTTGCTTAAAATACAGATTGCCTCCTGTGATTTGAAAAATTACAAATTCCCTCTTATTATAATTTTTTATTTAACAGAATTAACTAAAAAAATGAAATTCATAATTGTTCTCCTATATAATAATAAAATTACCAACGTAAGAAATGACTTATCAAAAGATTCTTAAGCTATGCATTGTTTGATTTTTAGAAAAAATTTTAAAAATTAAAAATTAATTTGGTTAAGAAATAAAAAATAAAAAATAATTATCATTTTTAAATAATTTTTATCTTTCGAGTGGTTAGAAATAATTTTTTACAAATTAAATTGAAACAGCCATACGTATGTATATAACCTGTCCAAAAGTTAAAATGATAATTATTTTTTACCCTTAAATGATAATTATTTTTTATTTTTTATTTCTTAACCAAATTAATTTTTAATTTAAAAAAAAAAACTAAAAATCAAACCATATATAGTCTAACAATTTTTTGATAAGTCATTTCTTACGTTGATAACTTATTTAATTATTTGTTAATTTTACGACATTTTTACCATCTGAGGCCTGTTTGGTAACCATTTCATTTTCAGTTTTCAATTTATATTTACAGAAATTTTAAAAACTGTCATAAAAACTTATTTGATAATTTTTTTAGTTTATAAATGGTTGTCTCAGTTTGTAAATTTGAGGAAAAAATATAAATTCAAAAAATGAGTTTACGTTGGTTTTTAAAAAATTTAAAAATTTTACTAACAAAAAAATTTTTCAATTAATTTTTTTTTCAACTAATTTTTTTTCCAATTAATTTTTTTTTTCCAATTAATTTTTTTTCCAACTAATACTAACCGAGGGGGCAATTGGTAATGCTATTTAAACCTTAGGGAGGGGATTGTAATTTCTAAAATGTGAGGGTGTCAATGTAATTTACCCAATAAGGGCAAAATTGGTATTTAAAAAAATTAAATTGTTGAGGGGAATCTGTAATGAAACTTTAAACCTCATAGGGGAGATATAATTTTTAAAAGGTGAGGGGGGAAACTGTAATAAATATAAACCTCAGGGGGTGTCAGTGTAAGTTACCCAAATTTAAAAAACTGTCATAAAAACTTGTTTGATAATTTTTTTGGTTTATAAATGGTTGTCTCAGTTTGTAAATTTGAGGAAAAAATGTAAATTCAAAAAATGAGTTTACGTTGGTTTTTAAACAAAAAATTTAAAAATTTTACTAAAAAATTTTTTTTTCAATTAATTTTTTTTCCGAATAATTTTTTTTTCAATGAATTTTTTTTTCCAACTAATACTAACCGATGGGGCAATTGATAATGCTACTTTAAACCTTAGGGAGGAGATTTTAATTTCTAAAATGTAAGGGGTGTCAATATAATTTACCCAATGAGAGCAAAATTGGTATTTAAAAAAATTAAATTGCTGAGGGGGAAATCTGTAATGAAACTTTAAATCTCAGGGGGAATATGTAATTTCCAAAAGGTGAGGGGGAACTATAATAAACATAAACCACAGGAGGTGTTAGTATAATTTACCCATAAAAATATGGGTGATTTATATATAAGTCTTAATAAGTAAATTTATTATCTAATAGGTCATATAATAATTAATGACGTTTTTCATCAAACACTATTAAAAAAAGTTATTAATTATTAATTTTCAATGACAGTTTAAAAATTTTATCACAAAAAATGTAACCAATTATAAGTTTTAGTGACAGTTTAAAAAAATGTCACAAAAAAGTCACTAATTTTTAACTTTCAGTGATGGTTTGAAAAATTCGTCATAGAAAAACGTCACTAATTGTAAATTTTAACAACAATTTATAAAAATCGTATCAAAAAGGTCACTAATTGTTAAATTTTAGCGACATATGTAAAAAATTATTACCAAAAATTAGTAATATTTATTTTCAATCATATTTGATAAAAATTAAATTTAACTATTAAGACCTGATAATTTATCCCAAAAACATTTGTAAGGAGCATTGCAGATTGAGGTATCACTTCAAGAATCATTCTCCAAAGTCATGTTTGATTGGGGTTTGAGAGGGTGGATTGGATTATCAATCCGTAGGATCCACCAAAACCCTTGTTTAGGTGTAACAAAATGTCATCGGATTAGTAGTGGAGGGGGCTTAGTAATCCCCCTCTGTACGGAGATTAGTTTTGTTAAATTTTAGGTGGGATAAGAAAAATAGTAAGGAGATTACGTCTATTTTATATGTAAAATAATAATAATTTTTTTTTATCAAGTGCACCTATTTATTTTAATATTTATTTTAGTTTTTTTAGTATAGAAATAATTTATTTATTTATTTTTGACATGGATAGGCCCAGATAGGCCCACAAGGACCACAGCCCACCATTTAAACCCCCATTACACAACCCGAATAGAAAAACCCAGCACCACTGGAAGCCAACTGGACAGGGAGGACCAGTGATATCCGGACACGTGGCAGATTCAGAAAAGGCCACGTCAGCAGACAAAGATCTGCAAAGTTATTGCCACAGCACATCACCATTAATGCAAGCCATCACAGCATTTATTGCGACAACACCCCTCAGCCGGAATGGCACCCCCTCACCCTGAACAAGACGAATGACGGCACAAGCTTTCGGCAGGAAACGAAATGATGACAGAAGGATATAAGCAAAGATTGGTAGACAAGGAGAAGGTTAAGCTTTCCTTCCTAACCCCTATCTCTCTCACTCTCTCTCTATAGTCCAAACACTAACTTGTTCGTCGGAGGGTTCACTGGGGGACTGCCCCGTTCCCCGTTGAACTTATTTGCAGGTAGCCCATTGGATCTGAGGAGCTTGGATCGGTCCAGCCCATTCACCTAGATCAACCGCATCATCAGTTGGCGCCGTCTGTGGGAACTTGGTTCTTATCCGCGCGCCAGTTGTGTTCATTGTCGCCGGAGACCCTCGTTCCAACGATCCTTTACCTTTACCCATCAAGGTGTATGGTCACGACTAGATCCATGGCTTCTCACCACAATGCCGCTGACCACCAGACCGACCCTCCCAACCCAAACCAACCGCCACAATATTTCATCGAGCTCACCAATAGCATCAACCGCATGGCTGAGCAAAACCAAGCCTTGATAAATGCCTTGCTCCAAAGAAATCTTCCCATGCCGCCTCCGCCACCCCCGGATGATCCGCCTCATCCAGAACAAGTCCTGAGCCACACCATCCCACAACCCAACTTTCCTAACTTGGGAGGCTTGCAACCGCCTCACCCACAAGTCATTCCACCACCTCCACCTCCACACCCGTCGATCGCACCACCAGCTCCCGAGCAGGAAGCCAGCAGTATCCAACATCCACCCCAGCCTCCATTCCCCTCCGGAGGTGACAACATTCCCCTCTGGGACGCTGAACTCCGAGCCATGAAGCTTCAGCTCCAAGGGGTCATGCAGAACATTCAACACAAACCCTCTACCACTACAAACTCACCATTCGTTGCCTCCATTCGAGACAAACCTCTGCCCGCCAAATTCAAAATGCCCACCATTGACTCCTTCGACGGGACCACGGACCCAGTCGATCACCTGGAAACCTACCGCACCCTCATGATTCTCCACGCCTTTCCCGACGAGATCATGTGCCGAGCTTTCCCTGTAACATTGAAGGGGTCAGCTCGGCTTTGGTTCAGTCAGTTACCGGCGGACTCTGTCTCCACCTTCCAGCACCTCAGCGACTCTTTCCTCAGCCACTTTATCGGAGCTCAACGTCAGCGCCGTCCTGCAACCCAACTTCTCAACATCCGCCAGACCGAGGGGGAGTCACTACGCAGCTTTGTTACTCGCTTCAATACCGAAGCTTTGCAGGTGGCTGAAAATGATGACAAGGTCATCCTCACCGCATTCATGGCAGGTCTACGGTCGTCTGATTTCCTCTTCTCACTTTCTAAAAACCCCCCGACCTCCATGGCAACCCTACTCTCCAAAGCCCAGAAATATATGAACGCAGAAGACTCATTAGCCGCTCGGCAAGACCCGATCACTAAAAACCCGACCCCCAGAGATAAGAGGAAGGACCCCGAACCCCGAAACACTCAGTACAACAACCAAACACCCCATTATGCCGACCGGCCTCCACGCACCGACCGACCGGCCCCAGCTAGACCACCTGGTCGGTTCGAGAGGTATACCCCCCTTAACTCCCCCATGGAACAGGTCCTCCATCAAATCCAGAAAGACTACCCCCTCAAATGGCCCCTACCTTCACGAAACCCTTCCAGCCGGAAAGACCAGTCCAAATATTGCCGTTTCCACCAAGACCACGGCCATAACACGGACGACTGTATCAATCTCAAGGACCAGGTCGAAGCCCTGATACGTCAAGGGCGTCTCAGTCGGTTCACAAATATCCACCCTCAGCAGAGACAGAAGACTGAGCCCCTCAGACACGACCGTCGGCGCACCCCGCCCCGACACCAAGGCCCACCTGACCAGGGTCGTGATCGCCAACAACCACAACCACGACCCCCAGGAAATCCTCCTCCACCAGTTGGAGAAATCCGGGTCATTTCAGGCGGGCTCGCCTGCGGAGGACCATCCCGCTCAGCTCAGAGGGCCGAGCTCAGAAAAATCCGGCAGGGCTCGGACAACACGGTGGCCATGGTCGACAGACCTTCAAAGCAGCCAAAGCAGTGGATTGAACCCATCACCTTCACAGACGCCGATTGTGCAGGAATCCGCTATCCCCATGATGATCCCCTAGTGATCTCTTCAATCCTCTCCAATTACAAGGTCAGACGAGTCCTCATAGACAATGGCAGCTCTTCAGACATCATCTTCCTAAATTGCTTCCGCCAGCTTAAGGTCGGAGAAGAGAGCTTGACCCCACTCCAAACCCCTCTGGTCGGTTTCACCGGCGACCGTGTGACCTCGATCGGCTCCATCGACCTGCCTATCACCATCGGCGAACACCCCAGGCAGACCACTAAGTTGCTCACCTTCCTTGTGGTCGATTGCCCCTCTGCTTACAACATCATCCTCGGCCGCACGGCCCTGAATGCCTTCCAAGCCATCACATCCACTTACCATCTTGCCATCAAATTTCCTACTGATTCCGGTGTCGGGACAGTCAGAGGAGAACAGACAGTGGCCAGGGAGTGCTACGTCGCCTCCCTCAAAGAAGTTAAGCTGAAGGAAGCAATGATCATTGAAGGGCTCGACGCCCGGGATGAAGACGAGTTGGTCAGAGGAGAACCAGTGGAGGAGCTCGTCGAGGTCAATATTGACCCCACCAACCCACTCAAAACAGCTAAAATCGGCAGCCAACTACCTTCCCAAGCCAAAGCCGACCTTACTGCCCTCCTGACCGAGCACAGGGACATCTTTGCTTGGACTCATGCTGACATGCCAGGCATTGACCCTTCTCTCATAACCCACCGCCTCAGCATCGAACCTCATTTCAAACCTTACCGCCAAAAGCAGCGAATCTTCCATCCAGAGCGTAATAATCTTATCGCTGCAGAAGTTGACAAACTCCTTGACGCCCAGTTCATCCGAAACGTGGACTATCCTAAGTGGCTGTCCAATGTGGTCCTGGTTCGCAAAAACAACGGCAAATGGCGTCTCTGCGTCGACTACTCCGACCTGAACAGAGCTTGCCCCAAGGATAGCTACCCACTTCCCCGCATAGATCTGCTGGTCGATGCCACGGCCGGTCACCAAATGCTCAGTTTCATGGATGCTTTCTCTGGGTACAACCAAATCATGATGCACTCATCTGATCGGGAACACACATCCTTCATCACCGACCGAGGTACCTACCACTACTGCGTAATGCCATTCGGATTAAAAAACGCTGGGGCCACCTACCAACGGTTAGTCAATGCAGTTTTCCACCATCAGATCGGTCGAAACATGGAAGTATATGTGGATGACATGCTAGTCAAGAGCAAACTCTCCACCGATCATATCGCCGACCTGCGAGAGACTTTTGCCACCCTTCGAAAGTATCAGATGAAGCTCAACCCCGAGAAGTGCGCCTTTGGCGTAGGGTCTGGGAAATTCTTGGGCTTCATGGTTAGTCAACGCGGCATTGAGGCTAACCCTGAAAAGATCAAAGCTCTGGTCGAGATGCAGTCGCCCAAAACGGTTAAAGAAGTTCAACGGCTCGCCGGCAGAGTAGCCGCCCTCAACCGTTTCATCTCCCGCGCCACAGATAAGTGCCTACCCTTCTTCAAAGTCCTCAGGCAGACCTTCGAATGGACAACTGAGTCCGAAGAGGCTTTCCAGCAGTTAAAACGGTGTATGGCCAACCCACCCCTCCTTTCACAAGCCATCACAGGCGAACCCCTCTTCCTCTACCTAGCAGTATCAAACACTGCTGTCAGCGCGGCCCTCATCAGAGAAGATGGCTCAGTCCAACGACCTGTTTATTACATCAGTCGAGCTCTGAGGGGAGCAGAGCAGAACTACCCTTTGCTAGAAAAACTATCCTTGGCTTTGGTCACTGCATCCAGACGACTTCGCCCTTACTTCCAAGCCCACCCTATAGTGGTCCTCACCGACCAGCCCTTGAAGAAGGTCATGCAACAACCAGAACTCTCGGGCAGACTAATGCAGTGGTCAGTCGAACTCAGCCAGTTTGACATCTCCTACCGCCCTCGAACAGCAATCAAGGGGCAAGCTATAGCCGACTTCATCATGGAATTCACCAATCCTATGCCACCCACTACCTCAACAGCCCCATCAGCTCCTGCCGATCCTGAAGACCCCCATTCATGGACTCTCAATGTTGATGGGTCATCTTGCAGGGCGGGTAGTGGGGCTGGCATCATCCTCGCCTCTCCTGAGGGTGGCTACTTCAAATGTGCTCTTCGCTTCCTGTTTGAGGCTAGTAATAACGAGGCTGAGTATGAAGCATTGATAGCAGGACTCCGCCTCGCCAAAGACATTGGTGTCGACCAGATCCGCGTGTTCAGTGATTCCCAACTTATCGTCGGTCAGATCACGGGGGAATTCGATGCCAAGGATGATACAATGCGAGCTTACAGAGACATAGCACTCCCCCTCGCTCGCCTCTTCAATACTTTCCAGATCAGGCACATACCCCGGACGGAAAACTCCAAAGCAGACGAAATGGCCCGGCTGGCTTCCGCTGACCATTCCGACCTTAGCGACGGAGTTCACCTTGAATATCTAGCTCACCCGGCCATCTCGACCGACCCACAAGAAGTGCAATTCCTCCAGACTGAACCCATCCCTTGGGCATCCGACATTCTCCTCTTCTTGACCGCTGGGGAGCTCCCAAACGACCAACAGCTAGCTGCCAAGGTCAGAGCTCGATCGGCTAACTACATTCTGGTCGATGGCATCCTTTATAAACGAGGTTTTTCGCGCCCATACCTGCGATGCCTCAACCCCACCCAGGCAACCTATGTCATGCAAGAAATCCATGAGGGGATCTGTGGCAACCACTCGGGGGGAAGGTCCCTCGCTCAGAAAGTACTCCGCACAGGCTACTTCTGGCCAACTCTCAACCAAGATGCAACCGATTTTGTGCTTAAATGCGACAAGTGTCAACGCTTCGCCAACATCCCACACGCCCCCCCTACCGAGCTGATCACCCTTTGCAGCCCTTATCCATTCGCCAAATGGGGGATCGACTTGGTTGGTCCACTCCCCACTGGCCGAGGCCAGACCAAGTTTGCAATTGTCGCCATCGACTACTTCACCAAATGGGTAGAGGCAGAACCCCTGGCCACCATCACCGAGCGAAATACGACCAAGTTCATTTGGCAGTCGATCGTTTGCAGGTTTGGCATCCCTCAAGCCATCGTCACCGACAACGGAAAGCAATTCGACAACGCCAAGTACAGGCAGTTTTGTGCAGACCTCCAGATCCAACCGTGTTTCTCCTCCCCTGGTCACCCCCAAGCAAACGGCCAAGTTGAGGTCACAAACCGTTCTCTCCTGAAGATCATCAAAACCAAACTCGAAGCTGCTAAGGGCCTTTGGGCTGAGGAACTACCCAACGTACTCTGGGCCTACCGAACCACTGCTCGGACTCCCACTGGGGAAACCCCTTTTCGTCTAACATATGGCGCTGAGGCGGTCATCCCAGTCGAAGTCGGTCTGCCCACCCCCAGGGTCCTGCATCCAGACCTCGCCTCAGCTGAAGAGCTCCGTCGCACGGATCTAGACCTGATTGAAGAACTCAGGGAGATCGCTGCGGTGAGATTAGCCTCATACCAGCAGAAAATGAGGACACACTACAATCGCAAGGTCCGACCAAGGGAATTTGCGGTGGGGGACTTAGTGCTGAGAGAAGCAACCCTTGCCACCAAGAAACCGACTGAGGGTAAATTGGCCGCCAAATGGGAGGGACCCTATATTGTGAAAGCCAGACCGCGTCCAGGCACCTACCGACTTCAAGATATGGAGGGTCGCGACCTTCCCCACCCATGGAATGCTGAACACTTGAAACGCTACTTTCAATAAGCTGTTACTTTTGTATTCCTCAATTGTCGTATTCCCATTTTCAAGCATGATGTAATTTTTGGTCATTGTACTACATTTCTTATAACAACTGTTTTGTCTCCCAGCTATCCTCATCGTCCCAATTAAGTTTCAGCTTGCAGCACACACTCAAGACCTCAGTCAGATCGAGCACTTTCAAAAGCCTCAGTCCGACCTGAGCACTTTCAAAAGCCTCAGCCCGGTCTGAGCACTTTCAAAAGCCTCAGCCGACCTGAGCACTTTCAAAAGCCTCGGCCAGACCGAGCACTTACAAAAGCCTCAGTCCGATCTGAGCACTTTCAAAAGCCTCAGCCAGACCTGAGCACTTACAAAAGCCTCAGTCCGATCTGAGCACTTTCAAAAGCCTCAGCCAGACCTGAGCACTTACAAAAGCCTCAGTCCGACTGAGCACTTTCAAAAGCCTCAGCCAGACCTGAGCACTTTCAAAAGCCTCAGCCCGACCTGAGCACTTTCAAAAGCCTCGGCCAGACCGAGCACTTACAAAAGCCTCAGTCCGATCTGAGCACTTTCAAAAGCCTCAGCCAGACCTGAGCACTCTCAAAAGCCTCAGTCCGACCTGAGCACTTTCAAAAGCCTCGGCCAGACCGAGCACTTACAAAAGCCTCAGTCCGATCTGAGCACTTTCAAAAGCCTCAGCCAGACCTGAGCACTCTCAAAAGCCTCAGTCCGACCTGAGCACTTTCAAAAGCCTCGGCCAGACCGAGCACTTACAAAAGCCTCAGTCCGACCAGATCTGAGCACTTTCAAAAGCCTCAGCCAGACCTGAGCACTCTCAAAAGCCTCAGTCCGACCTGAGCACTTTCAAAAGCCTCGGCCAGACCGAGCACTTACAAAAGCCTCAGTCCGATCTGAGCACTTTCAAAAGCCTCAGCCAGACCTGAGCACTCTCAAAAGCCTCAGTCCGACCTGAGCACTTTCAAAAGCCTCGGCCAGACCGAGCACTTACAAAAGCCTCAGTCCGACCAGACCTGAGCACTCCCAAAAGCCTCAGTCCGACCTGAGCACTCCCAAAACACTCAGTCGTAGTCTGACTCTCACCATAATTGCAAAATAATTTGACACTTAGTCATATTTCAAAGACGCTCCTCCATATTTCATTTGCAAATCACCTTCAACATTACATTTCAGTCTACTTTTTCAAACTAATTAGACACTTAGTCATATTTTAAAGATGTTCTCCGACGCTTAAACAAATTTGCCATTTCACTCTGTATTAGAAAATTCCTTGTCCTACTCTGGCTTGGATTCTGGCATGACTTTAGTTTCACCTTGCTCTACTGCCTAGCACAAGCATTTGCTGAAAACATCAGTGCACAACATAATCCCAAGAAACACAAAGCAAGGCCAAACCAGCACAAGGGGAAATACACTGGACTCCTCAACTAGAACCATAAATGCCATTTTATTCATTCAAAAATGTGTGTACAACTTACTTACATCCCTTCCAAAAAAAAAAAAAAAAAAACAAACAAGACGATAAATCAAAACCCCTAAGTCTACTCATCATCCAGCTCACTCATCTCCTTCACTTGAGGCCAGGTCTTCTTCTTCCACGCCTTCGTCCAGTGGCGTCTGGGCTACGTCATCTTCTCCAACCACCACACTACTCAGGTCTAAGTCTGGAAACAGCTCCTCCGCCTTGCGCTTGAACATCTTCCAACCGCTGTCCCAGTACTCAGCCATTTCGTGCTTGTAGTAGTCAGATTGCTGGAAACTGTTAATGATTTCAGACTCTGTCCTCACCCCAGCACTTGTCCCTGATGACCCAGCACCCCCAGACCCCAACCCAGCCAAGCTGGCAGCAACTGCGGCATCGATCGCCATCTGGAACTCAGGAGACCCTTTGAATTGTGTCACAGCTGCAACATAAAGATCAGGATAGGCTGCCCTTTCTGACGCCGCCTTCGCCTTTTCTTCGTTCAGCTCTTTTTGTAGAGCCTCCTTCTCAGCTGCAGCCTTGGCCTTCTCAACCTCCAGCTCCCTCTTCCAGGCCTCCCCCTCAGCAGTCAGTTTCACCCTCTCCTCCTCCACCTCCTTCCTTAGCCTCTCCCTCTCCGCCCTCGCCTTCTCACCCTCTACTTCCAACTCCCTCCTCAGTTCCACCTTCTCCTCCTCTGCCTTGGCCAGTTTCTCCTCCACCGCCTTTTGAAGAGCCTCCACTTTAGCATCCGCGTCATCTCTCTGCCTGACGAGATCTTCATTATTGGTCATGGCCTCCTCATGACGCTCGATCGCAGTAGCACAGGCTTTTTGGGACTCCTCCAACTTCTTCTTCTCACCAGTCAACTGGAACTCGAGCGACACAACCCTGCGGCGTGCGTCCTCCAACTCCGACTTGACTGATGGCAGCTCGGTATAGGCAGCCTTCCAGGCAGCACTCTCCTTCTTCAGTTTGGCTAACTCTGCCTTGGCCTCATCAGCCTTGATCTTGGCCGCTGCACCTTTCCTCAGCAAGGCCCCTGCCAGGGTAGTTACCTCCATTTGGGCGGAGCATAACCCCCTGAACAGGTCGGCCTCCCCGAATCCAGAGGCCGAACGCAGAGCTGGCTCCTCCACCATCTTCACCAGACGGTCTGCCGCCGCCTTAGCTGGTCCCCCATCTCCCTCCAACCTCCCAGCTACAGCACGCACATGGTAAATGGTGGCCCCCAGACCAACTCCTCTTTCCTGAGGTGCAGGCCCCCTTGGGGTCTGCTCCCTCCCACTTGGCTCTGCCCCCACCAAACCCACCTCCACTTGCACCTCTGGGGCCTTCTCCAACCCCCCACTTGGCTCACCCCCAGCCAGCTCAGCTCCCACTTGTCCTGCTGGGGTCTTCTCCACCACGTCCGCCGTTGGACTGGCTATCACCACTTCGGGGGTATCCCTTGTCACAAGGACCTCTTCCCCAGCTGAGACAACCACCCCTTCTGGGGTCTGTTCCAACTCCCCGCCCTCACCCTCTACTTGTTTGGCCAGGCTGGCCCCCTCCACCCTTACCTCCTTTCTCCTTTTCTGGGCTGGCTCCTCCCCACCCCGCCTCAACCTCTTCTTCTTCTTCCCTACCCCCAGTGCCTCCATCTCCTTCAGCGACCTCTCCTTCAGAGGATCTTTTGGAAGCAGCCGCAGAGCAGACTCACCCAAACCCTTCTCTCCCAAGGGTTTGGGACGAGGTCGAATCCTCTCCCTCGCCACTGGCTGAGGAGGTCGGTCGGCTTGGGCCTCCTTGAACTTCTGGGCTTTCACCAGCATGGTTTGATCTTCCGCCTCTTGCGCTTTTCTTCTTACCTCCAACTCTGATCGGTCGAGGTCCCACCGATCGGTTTTGGGCCCAACCCAGCTTCAAACAAGACCGACGGCTGAACCAGCTCGTCCCACTTGACCTTTTCCTTTTCCCTCCACTCCTTCACCTTCTTGACTCTCTCCTCTGCCGTCGCCCCCAACTTTAGCTCTGCATACTTGGCTGGCACCTTCCATATGGTGCGCACACCAGCCCCTCCAGCGATGGACACATAGAACCACCGCGGCCTCCAACCTTTGATGGACGTTGGTAAACCAGCCACCAAACCCTTCCCTGCCAACGCCTGAAGGGTGATCCAGGTCTCTTGCTGTCCTGAAGCCTTGTGACAGCCGAAGAACTCCTCCACCGTCATGGCCGCCCCTCCGTTCGCCTTTGGCCAAGCACTTGCACAAGCCAACAGGATTTTCCATGCATTGGGCATCAGTTGCCCTGGTGCTACCTCCAGGTGGTTGAGCACATCTACCACGATTTGCGGCAAAGGCAACCTCAGCCCACCTTTTAGAGCTTCCTCGTAGAGGGAGAACGCACCCACCCTGACATCGGAAGGTCTCTCCGTCGATTTCGGCACCCATAATTCCACCTCCACAGGAATCTGATACTTCTCGCGGATAGCCCCCAACTCCGCCGCTGTAATAAGGGATCTATCAGCCCTCGAATGCCAGTGGTCTGGTTCCACCTGGCTGATTGGCTGTGCCGTTTCTACCACTTCCCCACCCCTGTTGGACCTATACTGAATCGCTAATTCCTCTGCATCATCTTCCCCCAGTGGATCTCCCCTGACCATCGCAGTCCCTTCGTGGGCCATTTCTAAGCTGTGGTTGCGAATAGCTCTTGCTGCAGGTGCTAAAAAATCGAAGAAATGTCTCAACGGAGTATCGTGAGCAACGAAGGAACTGACACTTCGAATATTTTGAGTTTTTGTAAACAAGTAGGTGAATCGTATGATACCAAAAGCCCACGGTTTGCCCGTATTCCAAGGATCCAAATTAACGTTCGCCAGTTTGAAAACTTTTCAAATCATCCGCCAAAACTGTCTCATCAATGCCCATAATAATGCCCCTGACGCTTCACTCCTGATCCAACGCTTGACGTTTCCCCTTCCCACGAAACCCGGCCACGTGTATGGTTCAGATGCACTGACTCCTGCCCTCACATTGTCTTTTCCACTTCAAATCACCACGTGACACGCCGCCTCTTGAGCCCCGTGCTCGTCCGCTCGGCCACCCTTGCGCTCGGCCACCCTCACGGTCGGCCTCTCGCGCTCGGCCACCCTCCCGGTCGGCCTCTCGCGCTCGGCCACCCTTGCGCTCGGCCACCCTCCCGGTCGGCCTCTCGTGCTCGGCCTCGCCCGCTCGGCCCTCCTTACGGTCGGCCTCTTACGCTTGGCCACCCTCACGGTCGACCTCGCGCGATCGGCCACCCTCACGATCAGCCTCGTCTGTTTTATTGTCACTATTCCCTTCGTTGGACTAAAGCTGCACTCGGGAATGGGGGACTACTGACATGGATAGGCCCAGATAGGCCCACAAGGACCACAGCCCACCATTTAAACCCCCATTACACAACCCGAATAGAAAAACCCAGCACCACTGGAAGCCAACTGGACAGGGAGGACCAGTGATATCCGGACACGTGGCAGATTCAGAAAAGGCCACGTCAGCAGACAAAGATCTGCAAAGTTATTGCCACAGCACATCACCATTAATGCAAGCCATCACAGCATTTATTGCGACAACACCCCTCAGCCGGAATGGCACCCCCTCACCCTGAACAAGACGAATGACGGCACAAGCTTTCGGCAGGAAACGAAATGATGACAGAAGGATATAAGCAAAGATTGGTAGACAAGGAGAAGGTAGCCCATTGGATCTGAGGAGCTTGGATCGGTCTTCCTAACCCCTATCTCTCTCACTCTCTCTATATAGTCCAAACACTAACTTGTTCGTCGGAGGGTTCACTGGGGGACTGCCCCGTTCCCCGTTGAACTTATTTGCAGGTAGCCCATTGGATCTGAGGAGCTTGGATCGGTCCAGCCCATTCACCTAGATCAACCGCTTCATCAATTTTATATAAAAATAATTTAACAATCACATCATTAATCATTTCTCACACTATCATTAAAATAAACACACGTTCACTTAATCCCCTCACTAATAATTTATATATTAATTATTTTTTCACTAATAATTCTCTCCTTAATAATCACATCTAATCTAATCTAATCTATCAAATAAACATAGCCAAAGGAAAAAGCACCCCCAAGAGGATCCCCTCTCTGTGACACATTACTTTGAGTTGAAATGCTCCAATCATACAATAGTAACAGCTTAACCTCCACTATGGGGAACACATTATTGAATTGCAACTTGTTACTAGACTGGACACAACCTTTTCAATTCAGTGTACTTGTCAGCTGAGAGCCATGATGGTATTCTGTTGCATGATTTTTCATATCCAACACATTTTATTTTATTTTTTTTGGGGGGGTGGTGGTTTAATGTGGTAGAGTATCTCCACCAGTTTATCTAAATTTTATTTTAAAATATTATTAAAAAATTTATTTTTTATTTTAAAAATTATTTTTTAATTTATTTCTTCCAACAGACATTTTATTTTTTCTCTATTCTATTAACAAACTCATTATTTTTTTTATTAAAATATAATTTTTAATTATAAATTTAAAAAAATAAAAATCATAAATGTGTATTGCAATTCTTAAACAAAGCAAAACAATATATATATATATATATAAGGGAGCTACAATGACTCTCTACAAATAAGAAGTCACTGTAGCAAAAATTAATTTAAAAAATTATTTAGAAGGTCTGATGCAAGTGAATAAGGGGCCATTTACCCCTTAAAATATGTAAGGAGGGAGTTTAGGAGCTTTGGCTGGGATGCTCTTATAAAAGGCTCTTAAAGGATGGTATGCAATTGAATATCTTCCATTTTTTTTTAATATATGTGTGTGTCTTCGTGTCTCTGTTAAATTAGTTTAATTTTCAACTTTAAAGGATGTTATGCAATTGAATATCTTTTTTTTAATGTCGTGTCTGTGTTAAATTAGTTTATTTTTCAACTTTGAACATTGCCCACTTGCAACTCATTTTGTGTAAAAAAAAATTGATTGCATAATTAAATAGGGATATTTATTCATAAATTTCTTTTCGCTTATTTATATTTCATTTAATTTAAATTATTTTTTTATATTTCAATAAATCTTATGAGTGACATAATTATTAAAATATCCTTAATAATAATATGGTGAAACGTGCATTAATATTTATATTGACAATGTGAATATTCCGTGATGTGAACATTCACAGGTCAAATAATATGAATGTTTGCATCACCATGTTGTTAAGGGTTTAAAAAATATTTGCAATGTAAAATTGTTCATAAAATATCTTAAATATAAGGTTAAAATTTGGTGAATTAAATGTCTAAAATAATATGATTTATTAAAATATAATAATATCTTATATACTAATTGGGATACAAGTCCTTAAAAGAGAATTTTTTAATAAACTTCTCATTAAATAGAGATCACTAAACAAATGATTATTAGATTATACACATTAAAAAAAATGTATTTGTTAATATTGATGGCATTGATGATGGAGTTATTATGTAATAATTTCAAAATATGAAACTTTTTCGAAAGTAATTGCAAAACTTTATGTAAATACATTTGTTTTGAAACAATGATATCACCATATTAAATATTTTTTATTTGTGGTTTGAGACAGATTGGTGAAGTTTATTTTTAATTGTCTATTTTGATAAAGAAATTAAATTAAATTAAATTAAAAATTGGAGAGGCCAGTGGGTTGCATCTTCATTCAATGGTTAACTTTTGGCCTGGACCTACCCCTATGGAGGCCCAAAAAATTTTTTTTGGTGATGCTGTGAGCCCTTACTAAAATTAAAAGGGTTAATGAATTTGACAGAAATTGACATGTATGCCACCCTATATTCACTGATAATTAATTCTTTTCATTTTCAATAAAATTGCAATGTCATCGTTCCATTTATTTTTTTAAGGGTTATGTCAAAAAATAACCCTTAAAAAAATATATGGAAAATTGCAATTGTATGCCACCCTTTTTTGATTAACTGATCGATAATAGCTTAGATGAAGAATGTGTCAGATCTTATTTAAAAAAAATTGAAAAAAAAAATTGTAGGTAGTTGTAAGTATTTTTTCTTTTTTCTTTTTTATTTTTTCTTTCTCTAGTTCAATTTTTCATATATTTTTTTAAGGGTTATTTTTTGATAAATCATTTTTCTAAGTGTTTAATTTTATTTAATCTATATTCTTTTTTAGTATTTCATTAAGTCCTATTTAATGTAATATGACCAAATCATCCTTTCTAATTTTTTACACATGTTTTTATTTTGAAACTAATACATAATAAAAGTCTCTCATTTTATGGAGAAAATATCTCCCTCAATCTAAAGAGAAAATATTTTCCTTATTTCATGAAGAAAATCACTCTCTTATTCTAAGGAAAAAAACTCTCCAACATTCTATGGAGAAAATATCAAATTATGAATTTTGAACTTTTCTATAATTTAAAAATTTTAAAAATAACACAACAAAAAATTTGAAAGAAAATAAAAATATAATGTGAATATTCACGGTAAATAACAAACATACAACTAACTTTTGAAAAAACAAAACACATACTAAAGTATAATATGAATGTTCATAATAAACAGCAAACATACAATTAACCTTCGAAAAAATAAAATTCATATCAAAATACAATATGAATGTTCACAATTTATAATTAACATACAACTAGCCTTAAAAAAATAACTCATACCAATGTAAACATTAACATTGTAACGTGAAAATATAAAACAAAATTAAAAAAAAAAAGTGAAAATTGACTATTTCAATTGTTCAATGGTAAAAAAAATGATTGTTCAACTAACAAGTATGGTAACAAAAACAACAAACATACAATTAACTTTTAATAAAATAAAACTTATAACAAAATACAATATGAATGTTCACAATTTACAATTAATATACAACTAGGTTTTAAAAAAAGAAGAAGAAGAAGAAGTGTAAATTACAAATACACTCCATGAGATTTGCTTAAAATACAGATTGTCTCATGTGGTTTGAAAAATTACAAATTCCCCCTTATTATAATTTTTTTTTTAACAGAATTAACTAAAAAAATGAAATTCATAATTGCTCTCCTATATAATAATAAAATCACCTAAATTATTAATTGAAACATATTTTTAACATCATTAAAAACTGTTAATTGGCTTGATGATTTATTAATAAAATTGGCGATTTGTTATAAAATTCGAAATCTCAGGGGATGGAATGTAATTTTCAAAACCACAAGAGGCGATTTGTATTTTAATCAAACCTCAGGGGTGTATTTGTAATTTACCCTAAAAAAATTAAACTCATACAAATGTGAACATTCACACTACAACATGAAAACAAAAATAAAATTGAAAAAAGTGAAAATCGACTATTTCAATTGTTCAATGGTAATAAAAATTATTATTCAACCAACAAGCATAGTAAAAAAATAACAAAATACAACTAACTTTCGAAAAAAATTCACAAAAAAAAAAAAAAATCATACCAAAATACAATATAAAGGTACACAATTACAATTAACATGCAACTAACCTTAGAAAAAAAACTAAATTCATACCAATATGAATATTCACACTGCAATATGAAACAAAATTGAAAGGAAAAAAAAAGAAGACTATTTCAGTTGTTTAATGGTAAGAAAAAATGATTGTTCAAATAACAAGTATAGTAACAAATAACTAATGATATGTGAACATTTACATCCTGAAAAATATATAATTATGTCCATATCTATATTCAAACACTTATTTCTCAAACTTTCAAATAATGTGAAATGTGAACATTTATACTATTGACAAAAAAATAAAAACAATGGCAGCAATAGAATTAGAAATCCAAAAAAAACTCAATCACTCTAAAAACAAAAAAAAAAACAAAAATTACCCACATCATCGTCTTTATCATTATCACTATCAGTAACAATCTATACAATTTCACCATTCCACCAATCCAAATCAAGCCAAACCCACCTTTGAAGAATATGTTTGTAACAAAATTAACTCGACATAAATAGAGCTTTAACTTACAACAATGGAGAAACATAGGCTCTGTTTGGTTGTGTTTTGAAAATGTGATTCCAAGTGTGTTTTTGAGTTGCGTGTTTGTTTACGGCTTTTAAAAATCAATTCCACGCTTTGCTTTGAAAACTCTGTCACCCGGATGTCCTCCCGGTCGACCCCCCGGATGTCCCACAGGACGTCCCCGCCAGTGAAATATTTATTTATTTTTAAATTTTTTTTTTTAATTGACACATGTTATGTTTTATATATTAAATAAAAAATATTTTCCAAATTTTTAAATTTTTTTTGAGTTTTGTATAAAATTTTGAGTTGTGTGTTTGGTTATGAGTTGTTAGTTTTTGTATCAAATATCACATGTCACATCAAAAATTTCCTACTCAATTTAAAATTCTTTTCAAAACTCATAACCAAACAAATTTTCTACACTCAAATCATAATTCCAAAACTCACAAACTCAAAATACAACTCATATTCTCAAATCATATTTACAAAACTCTACCAAACGCAACCATAGAATTTTGAATACATAGCAACAATAAACGAATACAAAACTTTGAACACAAAATAACAATGGAAGAACACAAAGTTTCACCACAACAATGGAGGAATATAATATTATTTCACCACTATGTGTAAACTAAAGTTTCTAAACCCTACCAAATAGAGAGTTTCAAAACCCTAGCACAATGAAACAATACCACAAATGTGAATGAAACTGATCAAAAAGAAAAACATGAATAATGGTAACTACCAAAATAGAGATAGCAACAAAAAAGAAATGTGTATATCATTTTTCTATATAATATGTATCAACAATAAACATAAAGGTATAATAGTCCAACAAACAATGTAAATTAGGGAAAAATGACATCATGGAATCTATATATTATATAAGGAAAAAAGGGGTTTTAGTGAGGAGCCTTATGAGAGTTTTAATATCTCATACTAATTTTCTTGATTTTCTTAATTTTAAACAATTAAGAAAATCTCCATTGGCTAGCTTTTATTTGATAATTCCACATCGGGAGAAGAAGAAAAAAAAAAGAGTTATTTTACTCATATAAAGTGAATTTTATACTTCCATCCCATTTAATATTGTAGTGTTGTGCATGTTTCAATTCAATATAGTTTAAATTTTAAAAGTTTTAATTAATTAAATTTGACCTAGCCGATTAGGATAAATCATATTTGATTTGATTGATTCGTTTTAACTGCAATTTTTGCGATTTTATTAAAATATATTGATTAGATTTGTTTGATTCGAAATAAATTAAAAATTGATCTAATTAAATATTGAAATACTTAAATTGCTTGATTAGAATTAAACTTTCCATCCAAATAATTATTAACTTTTATTTCATAATCCTACATCGGAAAAAGAAAAAAAAAAAAGTGAGTTATTTTACTTATATAAAATGAATTTTAATAGCGTAGTATTATGTATACTTCAATTCAAGACAGTTTAAATTTTAAAATTAAAATAACACTTAAAAGTTTTAATTAATTAATTTTTATATAAGTTGGTTGGTCATTTGATCTAACCGATTAAGCTGAACCATTTTGGGTTTGACCGATTAGCCTTTTTAATAGCGATTTCTCATACTGATTTATTAATTTTAAAAAATTAAAAAAAAATCATTGGCTAACTTCCATTTAACCATATATAAAAAAAAAAAAACAACTCTTATTAGTTTATTATTTATTTTATAATCCTTCATCAGGAGAAGAAGAAAAAGTAAAGTTTGTTTCACTATCTATATACTATAAGAAAAATGGGGTTTTAAGGAAAAACCTTCTAAGAACTCTAAACCCTTATTCTAAAATTATTGAATTTTCTTAATTTTAAACCATTAAGAAAATTCTCATTAGTTAGTTTCCATTTATCTTTTATTATACAATTCCACATCGGGAAAAGAAAGAAAAAGTGAATTGTTTCACTTACATAAACTGAATCTTATATAAGAAAAAATAGATTTTTAGTGAGAAGTCTTATGATCAATATCTCATATTAATTTTTTTTATTTTATTAATTTCAAACAATTAAGAAAATCTCGATTGGCTAGTTTCTATTTAACTTTTATTTAACAATTCCACATAGAAATTTTGATTTTAAAAACAATTTTGTATGAGGTTTTGAAACTTTCATAATATCTCTCCTTAAAAGTATTCTTTTGTAAAATATATAGCTATATTCGTAATCTCAACGTCACTCTTATTGCTCCTTAATATAAAAATTATGAGATAATTATGATAATTTTAAATTTGTATTTAAAGCTTATAAATCATGGGATAGATTATTATAATTTTAAATTTATATCGTATCAATTTTTAATTGAAATTAATAGATTGCTTTCCATATTTAGTGATAGCTTAAATTTTAATAAAATAAAATTTAAAAGTTTTAATTAACTAATTTTTTTGTAAGCTGGTTGGTCTTTTGACCTGACTGATTAAGCTAAATTATTTTTAGTTTTAATGATTTGCTGGTTTAACCGTGATTTTAGTGGTTTTACTATAATATATTGGTTAGATTTGTTTGATTTAAAATAAACTAAAGAACTGAGATTGCTTGATTAGAAATAAACTTTCTGCTCAAACAATTATTAATTTTTATTTTACAATCTCACATCAAGAAAAAAAAAAATTTTGAATTGTTTCACTTATATAAAATGAATATTATAAAGAGGAGTTTGAGGAAGAAGCTTTCTAGAAGTTCCAAACCATCATTCCAAAATTATTGAACTTTAAGAAAATTTTCATTAGCTAGCTTCTATTTACCTTTTATTTTACAATCTCACATCGGGAAAAAAAAAGAAAAAAGTTAATTATTTCACTTACATAAAGTGAATCTTATGCTCTCATTTATATAAATTATTTAATTTTCTTAATTTTAAACAATTAAGAAAATCCCTATTGGCTAACTTTTATTTAACTTTTATTTTACAATCTCATACCGAGAAAAGAAAGAAAAACTGAATTGTTTCACTTACATAAAGTGAATCTTATACTCCCATTTATATAAGCAAAATGAGATTTTTAGTGAGAAACCCTATAATCAATATCTCATACCAATTTTCTTTTATTTTTTTAATTTTAAACAATTAAGGAAACCTCCATTGACTAGTTTCTATTTAACTTTTATTTTACAATCTCAAATAGAGGTGTTGATTTTAAAAATAATTTTGTATGAGATTTTAAAATGTTTATGTAGCGATACCGGTTTCAATCATTCTTTCATGTGTTTGCCACTTCGACTGGGCCGGTCGGGGGTCGAGCTGCATGGTCAGCTCGCGGGGGTCCAGAGGGCAGCGCCCCTTGGCGGGTCTAAGGGCCGCGCCCTACCGAGGGTCGAGCTGCCTGGTCAGCTTGTGGGGGTCCAGGGGGCGGCACCCCTTAGCGGGGTTGAGCGCCCCTCAAAACAAAAATGCAAAACGTATTCGTAGTTGCTTGTCCGCTCGATCGATCTAGAGTGCGGGAGAGGGCCGCACGTGCGGAAAACAGGGCAGGGGACTGAAGCACACTGCTAAAAAGGCAGGTGCAGCTGGAGGTGCGGGAAGTTAGGTAGATCCGAAATTTTTCCTTTTCTTTTCTCTTTGGTCTGATTAAATGTCACTTTTTGGTATATCTCTTTCTCTCTAAAAACATTTCCTCTCCCTTCTCTTTACATTTCCTACCAAAAACCTCACAAGATCTTTGATTTCTCCAAATCCATTGGGATTTAGATCAAAATCCTTCATCAAAGTTGGTTATCTAGGTGAGGGCTACGTTGTGTACGGTGGAGATCGAGTTTAAGCATCGTTGATTTTGGGGTTTCAACTCGTTTCTTTTTCAAACTTGAGGTAGGAATTTTTTACAATCTAATATGGTTTTTAACTTAGTTATTTGCTATTGTGTATAGATGATGAGATTTGGTTGTAGTTTGGACAAATCTAGAATTTGGGTGTGAAATGAAAAGAGGGGTTTTGATGAATATGAGGTAAACGAGTATGAGGCTTGAATATAAGATCATGTTGTGCCAAAATAGTTGATTTTGGTGTTTAGGTTGATATTTGGTGAAAGGGGGATTTTGCCCTAATTTTGATTAAATTATTATTTTGCATAAATAATTGGGATTAACATTAAAAATGTGAAATTGGAAGGTTGTGATTATAAATGGTGATATTGGATATGTATTATCTCACATATGAAAGTTTTGAATAAACTATTTATTTTGATATTGAACATCTCTTTAGAAATAATTGCATTGGGTTATCGGTGGAGGATAGCTATGATTATTGTAGAAATTACATGAGGATTAGGCGATTTAATGCTAATCCATTGTTGGTGTCATTGAATATGACCATGTTATAGATACATTGTATATGTATGTTTATTGGGAGGAGAAATGGGATGTACTCCATATGTGATTATGATTATAAATACATTGCATATGTATATTTGTTTGGGAGGAGAAAGGGGATGAACTCCATTTAAAGCAAGTTGGCCAGAGTGTCCTAGGTGAAAGACCCGAAATTTTATATATAAATGGGTGCCGATTCCTTCGGACGAAATATCCGTAAAATGGCAGGTTTGAAGTGTTTATGTGAGTTTTGCATTATTGGAAAAATCATTGAGTTGTAATCTCATTTTGATTGTTGAAAGATAACAAATTTAACTCATGAATTGAGTAGCATATATGAATTGGAAATGAAATTAATGGAAAATGGAATAAGGTTGGTCTCAGTGGCATATGGATATGCAGGTCTTGTGGATGTTTCATGATCGGTATTGTTTATGTACGTTGTATTTATACCTTTGCTAAACCTCATAAATTGTGTTAGATTATTTCTACTGGGCTGTTGGCTCACCCTATATGGGCATATCATTTTCAGGTATAAATGAGATGCTTCCTCCAAGGCAATAGCGTGGATAGAGTTTTGGGAAGCAAAAGCTTCTTAATTATGCCTTATGTGTGTATGTTTGTTATTTGTACAGCCAATGGCTTAAGATGTAATGAGCGAGACTCAATTTGTGTAACCAAGTAATGACTTTGAAACATGTAAGCCTATATGGCATTTAACTGGTTGTTGAACTGTGAACTCTAATATATGAAAGTATGTTGTTTCTCATATTTATTCCGCATATGAGTTATCTTTATTGTATTATTTTGGGGACGTGACAGTTTAACTTTAAAATAATTAGAATTCCGCATCGAGAAAAGAAAGAAAAAGTGAGTTGTTTCACTTATATAAAGTGAATATTATACTCTCATTTAATATTGTAATATTGTGCATGTTTCAGTTCAAGATGATTTAAATTTTAAAATAAAATTTAAAAGTTTTAATTAATTAATTTTGTTGTAAATTAGTTGGTCTTTTGACTTAACTGATTAGGTTGAATCGTTTTCGGTTTGACTGATTTACTGGTTTAACCGCCGTTTTAGCTGTTTTATCAAAACATATTGCTTAGATTTGTTTGATTTAAAATAAACTAAGATTGACTTTATTAAAAATTGAACGACGGAGATTGTTTGATTAGAAATGAATTTCTCGTCCAAACAACTGTTAACTTTTATTTTACAATCCCACATCAGAAAAAGAAAGAAAAAAATGAGTTGTTTCACTATATAAATCTTATGCTTCCATCTAATATCATAGTGTTGTGTAGGTTTTAGTTCAAGATAGTTTAAATTTTAAAATTAAAATAAAATTTAAAAGTTTTAATTAATTAATTTTTTGGGTAAGCTGGTTGGTCTTTTGACTTTACTGATTAATCTAAATTGTTTTTGGTTTTAATGATTTGCTGGTTTAACTGTGATTTTAGCGATTTTACCAGAATATATTGGTTAGATTTGTTTGATTCGAAATAAACTAAAAAACTGAGATTGCTTGATTAGAAATAATTTTTCGCCCAAACAATTACTAATTTTTATTTTACAATCCCACAATAGGAAAAGAAAGAAAAAGTGAGTTGTTTCACTTATATAAAGTGAATGTTATAAAGGGGGGGTTTGAGGAAGAAGCATTTTAGAAGTTCCAAACCATCATTCCAAAATTATTAAATTTTAAGAAAATTTTTATTAATTAGCTTTCGTTTACCTTTTATTTTACAATCTCACATCGGAGAAAAAAAAAGAAAAAAATGAATTGCTTTATGCTCTCATTTATATAAATTATTGAATTTTCTTAATTTTAAACAATTAAAAGAATTCCTATTGGCTAACTTCCATTTAACTTTTATTTTACAATTCCACACCGGGAAAAGAAGGAAAAATTGAATTGTTTCACTTATATAAAGTGAATCTTATACTTCTATTTATATAAGCAAAATAAGATTTTTAGTAGCAAACCCTATAATCAATATATCATACCAAATTTTATTGATTCTTAATTTTAAACAATTAAGGAAACCCCTATTGACTAGCTTCTATTCAACTTTTATTTTATAATCTCAAATAGAGGTTTTGATTTTAAAAATAATTTTGTATGAGATTTTGAAACTCTCATAATATTTAACTTCAAAATAATTACAATCCCGCATCAAGAAAAGAAAGAAAAAGTAAGTTGTTTCATTTATATAAAGTAAATCTTATTTTCCCATTCAATATTGTAGTATTGTTTATGTTTCAGTTCAAGATGGTTTAAATTTTAAAATAAAATTTAAAAGTTTTAATCAATTAATTTTGTTGTAAATTGGTTGGTCTTTTGACTTAGCCGATTAAGCTGAGTCGTTTTCGGTTTGACTAATTTACTGGTTTAACAGCGGTTTTAGCTGTTTTATCAAAACATATGGCTTAAATTTGTTTGATTTGAAATAAATTAAGATTGACCTTATTAAAAATTGAACGACGGAGATTGCTTGATTAGAAATGAATTTCCCGTCCAAACAATTCTTAACTTTTATTTTACAATCTCACATCAAGAAAAGAAAGAAAAAATGAGTTGTTTCATTATATAAATCTTATGCTTCCATTTAATATTATAGTTAGGGGTGTTCGCGGATCGATTTTGTGCGGTTTGCGGTTCGGTTTTGACCCGCCGGCATCTATGCGGTTTGAGAAAAAGTCAACCCGCAACCGCCCGCAGTGCGGTTTGTGCGGATAGGGTTTGCAAATGTGCAGGCGGTTTGCGGTTTACACTTTTTTCTTTAAAAATTAATTTTTGAGTTTTTTTCCCCCATCGAATTTAGGCATCAGATTCATTTTATATATTTGTGATAACAATTTTTTAATAAGTTTGCAAATAAAAATTGAATATCAATGCATTAAATGAAAAGTATCCAAAATAAAGAGACCCTACACTAGCATTTTTGCCATGAAAAAAATGTATATCAATGCATTAAAGGTTGTACTCAATTAGAATTGCCAGTTCATTAATCAATAATCAAACTAGAAGTTCCATCGACCACCAGAAAGAAAATTTTATTAGAAAAAAGTGGATGAATCACCAATGAAAATCATATAAGAAACTAAGTTTAGGACTTGATAATTCTACGACATTAGGAAAGTTGAGAAATACTTAAAAATAAGGATCCTAGTGTCATAGAGAATATAATGGTGCTTCTGTAAAAGTTACAAAGTTGGTATATAAAAAAAAAAAAATAATAATAATAATTAAAGTGCGGACGGTTTTTGCGGGTTGCGGGTTTAAACCGCGACCCGCAAATTTGTCATATTTCAAACCATATCCGCCCGCAGTATGTTTGCGAAACGGCCTATTTATATGTAGGTTAGGCGGTTTGAGCGGTTCGGATAAACCGTTGCCCACCCCTAATTATAGTATTGTGTAGGTTTTAGTTCAAGATAGTTTAAATTTTAAAATTAAAATAAAATTTAAAAGTTTTAATTAATTAATTTTTGTATAAGTTGATTAGTCATTTGACCTAACCGATAGGGTGAACCGTTTTCGGTTTGACTGATTCGCTAGTTTAACCGTGATTTTAACGGTTTTATCAAAATATATTCGTTAAATTTGTTTAATTTGAAATAAATTAAAGATTAAACAGTTAAGATTGTTTGATTCAAAATAAATTTCATGTCCAAACAATTGTTAACTTTTATTTTACACAATCACACATCAGGAACCAATATAACAATTTTTTAAAATTTATATATTTTTATTCTAAAATAGTGAAATATTAGAACTATGTCATTTTTTTTTTTACATAATTTTAATTATTAATTGTCAATACATCAATTGTAATCTATCTATATTATATGTTTTAGTAAAGAAATATTTGAAACAAAATCTTTAAACTTATATATAAAATTTTATTTACGAGAGACAAAATATAAAAAAAATTAAATATAATTATTATATTTTTAATAGATAATATATTATTTAATCCCATGCATAGCACGGGTGATATGTTAGTAAAAATATAAATACATGAGACTAATTAGGTTATAATTTTCATTGATGGACTTGTTGGGTTAGAACACCACTAAGTGAAATTTATCAATAAAAAATCTTTTTTTTTTTAAATTTGAAAAAAAAAATGATAGGATATCTATAAAAGGGTCTTGCTATCCGATGTGTTGTGGGCGTTGGTTAAGTTTTAAAAATTGTCCCCTAAACAGATTATACTTTCAAATACATAATTTATAAATTTTATATCTGTTTTAATATACTTTCATATATAGTTCATGTCACGACCCAAACCCGCCCTTATAGGTTTAGCACCGTAACCGGCCAGTAATCCGTGGATTACCAAAGGCCTCTGAATAGATTAGCAAATAGTAAGGGGCTGCGGAAGCAATTATGCAAAATAAACAAGGTCCAATGAGCTGTGATAACGTACATGGGACGGAACATTTCAAAACTTATATGTATATATACATAAACATGCCAGTCCAGGTATACAATATTTACAACATGTACAACCCAAGACCTGTCTTTACAAAACAAATACAGAGACTAGCATGAAATACAAAAACAGCTATAGCATTAGGCTTCGATCGGAACCTCCTCGGGAGGCACAACGTATGGCTGACAAAAACAGAACAGAAGGCCGTCAACTCTGGCCCTGGTCGTGTGCCGTCTCACCTACATACATAATATAACCTGTGAGCGAAAGCCTAGTGAATAATAGCAGAGTAAAGGTTTTCAATGAATGAGTTCGTACAGATTCAGAAATCATAAGTCAGAGTTGTATCAAATTCATTTGTTTGTCCAGATCATATACAGACAGAAATCATAAGTCATGATTAATTTACGTGATACATCCATTAGCATTAACAAAACAGAACAGAATAGAACGCATACGCGTGAGGTTACGAATAACCAGTTCCATAAAGGAACCTCCGGATCCGGGTAACAGAACAGAACAGAACAGAAGCTGAGCCCCCGTGACAGGGCCTCCGGTACGGGTAACAGAGTGCAGACAGAAATAAGTTCCATGAAGGAACCTCCGATACCGGGTAACAGCTAACAGATATCACATGATGCTAAGGATGTCACGAAATATATATCAAAAATTGAACAATCATTCATTGTACAGAACATATCATTTCGAAAAACATATCTTGTTTTATCACACAGAAAGTAGATACAGTTCGAACATAACTTTACTAAATTATTACTCACAGTTGGTCTTGAAACAAACAGACAGAGCAGATTGATCACACGACACACGGCACGTGACCTACATAACACATAACGGACACACACTTGAAATACACATTCTAATCACACAAAACTTACGTCGTTGGTTCTTAATGTGTTTCTAACCTTAAAGCCTCACTATAGAGTCTTAAACATGGCCTAGGAATGCCTAGGATGGAATGAGGATGCAAAGACGCCTTGGAAAACATTTTTCAAAATTTGCTGAAAACAGGGGTCTCGCTCGAGCGTAGCTTTCTTCGCTCGAGCGAGCTTGTCAAAACAGAGGGGTCGCTCGAGCGTAGACTCCTTCGCTCGAGCGGTCTGTAAAAATGCAAAAGTACTGGTTGTTGAATTTTTACGCTCGATGCTCGCTCGAGCGTGAGACACACCCTTCGCTCGAGCGTAGGTCTCGTCGCTCGAGCGTGCGTCTGCGTGCACTAAAAACCTGAAAGCTCGCAATTTACGCTCGAGCCACCATTCCTTCGCTCGAGCGGAGCTCTGGACAAACGATGGTCGCTCGAGCGTGGAATCCTTCGCTCGAGCGAGGAAGCCAAATTCTGGAATTTCTGGATTTGCCTCCCAAGCTCAAACCAAGCATTCAACTACCCAAATCTCAACCTCTTGGGCCCATTTTCTGGAAAAACACTTTAAACTCATAGTATAACATGTTTTAAAGATCAATTTGAGAAATTAAAGCCCAGAGGTGAGTCAATTAAACACAATTTCAAACAAACTTTCAAGAAATATTAAAGAACAAAACATGCAAGTGTTCATTTGAATTCAATGCTCCAAAAATGTAACCAAATACAAGATTACACTCAAAATCATGATGAACTCATGGACTATAACTAGAATATGGTCTTGCATGCAAGAATTTCCATAAAAACACTTCAAATTGTTATGATATGGACATGCATGCATGATTTAAGCTCTAATTCAACATGTTTAATTCAATTCTTGTCTTAGATGACTAATGTCACATGAATCATGCAAGAAATGACTTGAATTCACAATCAAGAAGGTAATTCTCCTACCTTAAGTCTTGAATTCCAAGTATGGAGGCTCAATTATGAAAATTCCTCTACAATTCTTCAAGTCCCAAGCCAAAAAACTCTTGTTGAAGCTAAATCTCTTCTCCTCTCTCACTCTCCTACGTTTTGTCTCAAATATGGCTGAGGAAATGATGTATGGAGTATGCTAATCAAGTCCCCAAACAAGTCTCTTAGAAGTGGTCCACCAAGTAGCAATTTCGTAAATAATTGAACTAATGTAATTTAGCGTTGTTTAATCTAATTTACTCGTTCCAAATCAAATTTTAATTAAACTTACCATAAAATTCTATAAATCCTAACTAATACTTAACGCAAAATAATTTCGGAATCGGGCGCCGATAAGGCTTTCAATTTGCAGTTCAAAGTTGAAACATGAACAGATCATTTTATGGCAAACAGATAGAAACACAAAGATAATACAATACACATGCAAATTAATTCCAGATTCCTTCTAAATTACTGGTAAGCATAATTAATCATGTTTTAGCATTAATCAGAGGTCGGGGTTATTACAGTTCATATATAGCATTTTTCTTTGTGAAAAAAAAAGATTATTGTGATTATTGTGCACAAAGCATACGGTGGGTGATAGAAATGGAGATGTGATTGAAAGGTCAAAGAAGATTTATTGTTGCCAAGAAAGTCTGGACTAATTATGGTCCTTTTTGTAGGACTTATTTTTAGCTTATTTCAGCTTTTAGTTTAATTTAAGTTATTTTAATGTGTTTGGTTTAGCTTAAAAATACACCTTATAGCTTTTTATAAGTCAAAAATCAACTTATTCTTTGAGTAGGGGAGGAGAAGCTTAATTTATAAATCAAAAATCAGCTTATGTTTACAGCTATAAACTATAAGCTGTTAGGTTATAAGTTATAATCACTTTCCCATAATTTTACCAAACGGGGCCTACATCACATTACAAATATAGAGGGCAGCAAAACCATGTGGCTTCTTTGATCTCAACAAAAATATGTGCCCTTCTAAGAAATTGCATTAATTCCCAAGGACCTAATTGTTTAGAATAAATGATCATATCACATGATGCCATTATATATTCTAGTATAATACTGTTTTATAAATTGATAAATTTATAATAAAAAACAATTTATTTATTGATGTAATTTTTTTTTTAATATTTGATTGTATCCGTAAAATTAATATACAATGGTGGTGGTGCGGTGGTGGTGGCAACATAATAGATGAGGTGGTGGAGGTGGTGCGGTGGTGGCAACATAGTAGATGAGGTGGTGGCGGTGGTGATGATGATGACTGTGGCATTGATATGGTGGCAACATAGTAGATGAGGTGATGGCGGTGGTGATGATGATGACTGTGGCATTGATAAGGAGAAGTTATTTGATAATCTTGGGATAGTGGTGTGCCCATAATATTGTGATTGGTGAAAGATATGAGAAACTTATGATTTTATATTAGGTGATTGAAAACAACAAAAAGTATAGTGTATGCTGATTGGTGAGGAGTATCATCACATGACGCTCCAGAAACACCAAATAATTTTTCCTAACGAAGTGGTGGAGGTGATGGTAATTATTGTAGTTTGTATTAAGTTTTTTCTTTTCTTATTCTTGTAATCTTTTTTTTTTATTATTATTAATATATTGCAAGTTTTTCTAGTTCTCAAAAAAAATTATAATGTGATGGTATTAGCAAAATTTTAATTTAAAATTTCAAAAGTAAAAAATATCTTTTTATTAAAATAAATTTAATTTTCATTGATTACAACAAAAAGAAATCGTTGATTTTGTTTTCATTATACTAAAAGCTAAACAATATAAAAATTGTTTTTTTCACCCCCACTAATGGAGCATTAAAAGAGAGTTTTTTTTTACATTTTTTTAATCAAATTATTTATTAAAAAATAAAAAGATTATTTACCCTCCTAAATTTTGTTTTCCATTTTCACTCTAACGATGAGGAATTAAAATGGGCTAAAAATAAGAAGTGAGTGTGAAACCTTTTTATATGAATAGTAGGCTATGTTTGGCATAGTATTTTAGGGTTATTTTAGTTATAAAAAAATAAGATATATTAAAAAGTCAATAAAATAAAATATTACTTTTAAATTATAATTATTTTATTTTTTTTCTTACAAAAGTCAAAAAAGTTAAATAAATTTATCCCAAATGAAATTTTTTAATCTCAAACTAAAATAACCAAAAAATTAAAAAGTTATAAAGGCAATTCACATCCAAAATGAAGGCTTTACGTCATTAGGGCATCCACAATGCGATAGCTAAAATTGTTTGTTAAAATGTGTGTTATATAACAAAAAGTAATAAAAGTGGGGCCCAAAAATATGTGTTAAGGTATGTTAAGAGTTTATTAATTTTGGAAAGTGAGTTGTGGTGTAATGGATGTGTTAAGGTGTGTGTTAAGATGTATGTTAAGTGTGTGTATATATATATAAATAATCAATAAAATAGTATAAATAATATGTGTATTATATATATAAATAATATGTGTTAAGCTGCAGGATGAAGACAGCAGAATGGGCAGGTTGTCCCGTGGGTCAACCGGCGGGCTGACCGGTCAAAGGCTAATTTTTTTTTACTTTTTCATTTTTGTGAAGGGTCAGGACGTCCGGGGGATGACCGGTCGGACGACCCCAAGGCACTTTCCCACGTCCCCTTCTCCCTCTCCCCTCTCTCACGCTAGCTAAAAAGCTAGTCACAGTTAACAAAAAAGTTAACAACTGATACTAACAAAATCCACTAACACACTACTTAACACTTTCATTGTGAGATTCAAATGTTACTGTAAGTAGCTAAAATTTGGCTACTAACACTAACACAATCACTAACACGCAGGACTAAGCAAAGAATCCGTGAAATCCGTAATCCGATCCAGTCCAGTCCAATCCAGTAGGTTTGGATTGATTTTTTGAATTCGTGGTTCGGTTTCGGATTGAAAAATTAAAAATCCGTAATTCACTGATTGGTTCCGGATTAAATGCCACGGTTTCGGATTGGAACCGATCCTGTCCGTATACAAATAGTTTATATTTTTATTATACACTCACCTGCATAGTATCTTATCTGATTTTATATAAAATTTAAATCAAAACCTAAACTTGTATAGTATCTTTTTTTATTACTTTTGTTTGATAGTTTTTAGTGTTAATTTGTAATGATCTAAATACTTGTGGTGGAACTAGTTTTCTTATGGTTGTTTAAATTCTAGAACAGTTTGTCGCTATTATAAAAAGACATGTTGCTATTGTGAAACTAATATGGTGCTATATTTATATTTTTATGAAATTAAAGTGTTATATATATTTTTTTGTTATTTAATTATATAAATCCGTGGTCCTAAACCGATCCAATCTGTGCTTAAATGGATTGGTTCGGATTGGTTCCACAATTTAAACGGATTGGATTGGTTCCAATTTTTCAGGATCCGTAGAAAACGGATTGGTCTTGATTTTACTCCAATCCGATCTAATCCAAACCATTCTCACCCTTACTAACATGTCCATTGTAGATGTTCTTAGAGATTAAATTGAAGAGCCAAAATTAAAAACTGTAATTGAAAAATTAATAAAACTAATTATAAAATATAATTTGTAAAATATTTTGATTTTAATATGTCACATCACCATTTACGACCCATAAATAAATAGTTGTTTGTGAGACATCAAAATCAATAACAGCTCAACACTGTGAAGTGTCATGGAATGATAGCAACATTAGCCACGTTATCATTACGGTTATTTTGGGAAGTGTGTTATAAATTGATTTTTTTACTTATTAAAAAAAATATTATATGATTAAAAAATAAAAAAAATTAAAGTAGGGAATTGATTTGATTCGCATAAATCAAAAAGTAATTGGCTTATGAGCTTGTTTGGAAAAGAGGGTTTGGGGTTTTTTGGCAAATTACATGTATCCCTTTTGAGGTTTAGTAAAATTACAGATACTTTCTTGAGATTTGAGAAATTATAAATATCCTCCTAAAGGCTATATTTGCATAACAAATTAGAGGGCAAATTGTTATGAAAATATAAACCTCATGAGACAATTTGTTATGAAAATATAAATCTCAGAGGGATATCTGTAATTTTGAAATCTCATGGGGTATTTGTAATTTAGCTAAACCTCGAAAGAGGTATATGTAATTTGCCTATATAAAAAAATAAAATAGACGTTTTAGTCTAATAAGACAAAATATCACATTTAACCTGTAATTATTATATTTTTTTTTTCATAAAAAAGTCAAAAAGTCAATAACACTCTTCCTAAACAAGACTTTTTAATCCTAAATTAAAATAATCAAAAAATTAAAAAGTTAAAAAATAACTAACTTTCCAGACGAACCCTATATAAGTCCCTTCTTAAAAGAGGTCTTAAAGGCAAGGGAATTTCTGTTGTAGGCAATCCTGAAAAAGCTTGTATAATATATATTTTGTTATATATTTTTTGTGGTATGTATTATACATTTTTATGCTAAATATTACATATTTTTTGATAAAATTATGACAATTTATAATTTAGGAATAAAGTTATGTATTTTATGATAATATTATGTATTTTTGTAGTAATGTTTCAAATTCTTTTCTCCAAATATTTTCTAACCAAAAAAATATATATAATATTATTACAAAAATACTTAACATTAACACAAAATGTATAATTTTGTTTTTCAATTATAAATTATTTTTAATTTTATCAAAAAAATACGTAACATGTATTAAAAAAATACGTAATAAGAAAATAATAATAAATTGTTCTATTTAAGTTTTAAAAAGTAGCAGACTACTACCAAATTTATTTGGGTTGGATCAATCTTGTCCCTTTAGTAGCCATAAACCAACCACAAAACCAAAAATAAATAATAAATAAATAAAAAGAGTGCTTCTGCTTTTAAAGTTAAACCTACCAATGCAATTTCAACGTTTGGTAAGAGTTTTTTTTAGTCATAAAAGATAAAATAGATTATTTTAATCATAACAAATAAAATATTATATCTAATTCATAATCATTACACTATTTTCTCACAAAAAAAAATTTAAAAAGTAAAGATGTCTTTTCCAAACTAAACTTTTTAACTTAGACTAAAATAATCAAAAAAAAAATTAAAAAGTCAATCTCCTTTCCAAACGGAGGCTTTATTGCTAAAACATTTGGTAGTTAGGCATCGCCATCATTCAGCTTCACATATAGGGAGGCACATCATTTGATGGGCCCAAATCAATGGTGATGTGCCTCAGGATATCAGGTAGTTCATAAACAACGTTATAGATCTTTTATTCAAAATTTTATTTAGAATTATCATTATATAGAAATTCTACTATAAAAATCTTTTATGTATTTTTAATTAAGTTAGTTTTTTTAGTTATGAATAATTTTTTTTCTTTAGTTATAAAAATACTTTAATTATGACTAATGAGGTTTTTGATTATATCTCATATAGTAATTATGAATTTTTTTTAATTATGACTCAAAAAATATAAAATTATGCAATTTTTTTAATTATAAGCTACATATGATACACACCTCAAATACAAACTCTTTGAGAAGTGTGCACCATAGTCTTTCCTATCAGTTTACGATTCAATTTTTTTTGAAAAAATTATTTATCGAGTGGAACTATGAAAAATTTATTACAAAATCATGAAAAATTTCATATGGCTTACTTATTAATATGTATAAAATTTATCATTTATCTGTAATTTTTTTAAAAAATTTACACTAAAATCGAAATTCCTCCAATTTTTTTCATAAAAAATCATGTTCTGAGCAAAAATCTGATACCTTTTGCTGAGTAAATAAGATTTTTGAGTTCATAAATTACGTATGCTAGGAACTAATGCTAGAAACAAAAATTTAGCTTAGGGGAGGGAGATATGATTTATCAAGAAATTTATTAATGTAATAATAGTATAAAATTGAGACAAAACAATTACATTAACATATCTAACTGTTATCTAATCATCTCTAGGTAATCAATTTAAGTACATTTTATTTAATATATGACATCTTATATTACACTAATTATTATATTTGATGAGTCTCGTCTTTTATGTAAGAAGTACCAATACGCTTAGCACCATGCCTTATAACATTATTTCATTACTATTAACAATAGGGAAAATTTATCCATAAGTCCTAATTTCTGAAAAGTTGAATCATTTAGTCCTAAAAGTTTTCTTATGCTCCATTTAGTCCCATTTGCACATCAATCTAATGTTCGAAACATTAATCTTTTGTTCAAAATCTAATGTTCGAAACATTAATATGATGTTTGAAACATTGTAATGGGACCTTTCAGTCTATAAGAAAACTTTTAGGACTAAACAGTGTATAAGTTATTAATTTAGGATTTATTGGTACATCCCCTAACAATAGTTGCGGCATAAACATGGAATCTAGACCATTTATTGGTGTACTTAAGCTTAACAATGCTAATAATTTTCGGAAGAAAAAGGAAATATCTTACACTAATACGGGGAAATTATTACTCTCTCCGTCTCAAAATATTAGTCTTTTATTTTATTTTTTATTATCTCAAAATATTATTTCATCTTCAAAAATTAAGTACAAAAATAATATAAATTTTATATTTTACCATTCTTTTAAATTAATAAACAATATAAAAAGTACAATTATGACATTGATATTCACAAAAAATGTACTATCAAATTTGGAAAATCAACTTTTTTTTTTAAGTGCAATAATTATATTACTAAAAAAAGTTAGATTCCCTAAAAGGGATCATTATTTTGGGACAGAGGGAGTAGGTAGTTTTGAATGACATGTTTGGTAATTATTTCAATTTTAATTTTCAGTTTATATTTATAAAAATTAAAAAAATTATCATAAAAACTTATTTAATAATTTTTTTTATGATAATTTTTTTGATTTATAAATAGTCATCTCAGTTTATAAATTTGAAAAAAAAATAAATTCAAAAAATGAGTTTACGTTGATTTTTAAACAGAAATTCAAAAATTTGACTAACAAATTTTTTTTCAATTATTTTTTTCATTAATTTTTTTTAATTATAATCCGTATGATCCCATTGTCATAAATAATAAAAAATAAATATAAATATTTTAAACATGAACAAACATATATCTTAATCTATATTTTTAAAAATTTTCAAACATTTTATTCAAACCAAACACGTTTATAGTTTATATTTTTCTAAAAATAAACAAAAAATCAATTAATAAAATTTTTATAAACATAAACAAACACACAAAAAAAAAGAAAAAAAAAAAGAAAAAGAAAATGTTACCGAACACTACCGAGATATTTCTTCACATTGACCGATCTTTGTTTTTTGTCTCCGAAATGTCACAAGAAATAATGTTGTAATAATTTGATTTGGGTATAATGTCACAAATCTCTTTCAATTTCATGAAACAGTTAATTCGAACATAGGAAACTAAAAATTTAATAAAAAAAAAAATTCTGAAGAAATTAGTAATTAAGAAATGTTTAAATCTGGTTTCAGGGACTAGAAAAATTCTCATATATATTCTGATAAATCGAACATGCTCCAATTTTCGCTAATTAAGTTTGCAGAAATCTCAGGCTGATCATCATCCGATGAAAACGATCCAAACTCCTGCAAATCCACCATTGGTTGCCATTCAAAACCTGGCAAAATTGTCTCATCATCACACCATTGAAGAAGCCCTTGATTTAACTCAAGATCACTAACCACGGTTTGCAAACCCATAGAACCCAACTCACCACCCACCCTAAATTCCTGATTCAATTGCTCTGTTTGTTGATTCACTACAACATCTTGCATTAATTGCTGGTTTTGTTGATTCCGATCATCTTCTCGAGTTGGATTATTCTGATTCAAGAACTTGGCGAAAACCTCGGCAAGATCGATGTCTGATCCACCACCACCGGACCTGCACGACAGCGCCACCGGTGGTGGTTGGTCAGACTCAGAGCTAACGGTGATCGGTCGTTGATTTTGCAACGACCGAGCCACCTTAGCTCGGCGGGTCTTGCGACAGCCGCCGCCTACAGGAACGTCACGGAGGGAACCTCCGCGGGTCCAGTAGCGGCGGCAGCCTTTGCAGAAGTACCTAGGCTGGGAAAAGCTGTAATTGTTGTAGTAGCAGAACTTTGTGTTAGTGGAGGCACACCTTGGACAGTTTGGTGCTATCTCGGCAGCATTGCAGGACTTCCAGCTTCTTTCTATCATCAATGGTCTTGAAGGGTACTGCAGCATTTGATCATTAGCTGCAAACATGGTGATGTTTATGTAATAATCAATCTAGACGGAGAGAGACTTGAGTTGAGTTAAGAGAGAGAGAGAGAGAGAGGTTGGGGGGGAGATATGGAGGGAGATGTGTACAATATATATAGATGTAGTGGTCATAGATGTACAATTTTTTATTGTATTGTCTGTTCCGAGAAACTGCAAAAATACGTTGTTTCGTTTAGCATCAGCGTCAATATTAAGGTGGTATTTGGCAAGATTTGGTTTTGGGTTTTTTTTTTTTTATTAAAAGATAAAGTTTTTGTAAAATTAAAAAAAATAAATCTAAACAAAATATCATATATAATTTCATAATCATTTTAATTTTTTCTCACAAACATCACATTCAATCACAAAAAAATTCAACTATCTTTTCAAACATCAAAATTTTTTTATCAAATAATATTCTACAATTAAAAAAACCTACATAAAAATTCACTTTTCAAACACTCACTAAGTCAAATTATAACTTAAATGTACTTTTTATATTTTAATTAATTTTTTTTTTTTATGTACACACTTCATTAATTTTTTTATTTTAAAATTGTATTTTATTAAAATATTATGAACAAATAAATATAAACAAATCAGATGTAATTTTTCAAAATAATTATATACTCAAAAAAAAAGTATGACTTTAATAAAAAAATTTATCATTAATTTTTTTTTTTCAAATATACACCAATTTTTCATTTTTCTTATTTTTTACATGGTTAGTAGTGCTACAATACCTTGCTAAAAGTAACTAGCAACTATAACTCCATATTAAACTGCCAAGCATGGAGCGAGGCTGTTGGAACAATTTTTTTCCTATTTTACTTGCTATTTTCACTAAAAGTAAGATTCAGCAAAATTGATGGAGATGCTCTTAGTATAGCCATCTACGTATTGGTTCATTTCTTAATAGCAATGACCGACTTTAATTACTCTCATATCCTGCTCAATAAATACACTCATAATTAAAAATGATGTTACCACACCACACTTATGGTGGGTAGTGTTTTTTGGTTTCGATAGGTTGATGAGGTTGATGATTTGCTTGGCATCTACTTCCACCATAAGGTTTCTAAAGTTGAGAAGTGGATAAAAAATTAACTTTTTAATTTTTTAACTTTTTTGATGGTTTTTTTTGACAAAAAGTTAGGTTGTTTTGGGTAAAAAAAAATGATTTTTTTGACTAAAAAAACTAAAAAACTAAAAAGTCAAAAAATTGATTTTTTTATCATTGTTGCCAAAATGCTCCAATGTTAAGGTTATTGGCTGGGTTGGCAGTGGGTCCTATCCACTACCACATGTATTTTGTGTCTTAGTTTTGTTTTATTTATTTATTATTTTTTTTTTGCTTTCCACATCATTAGTGGTGGTATTAGTGGTAGGAATTTAGTAGTCTGTAGCATTGTTGATTGTCAAAATGGAATAAATTATAAATAACTCTATAAACTATAAGCGTTAGATTATATTTTATGTTGTTTAATAGTTTCGTATTAGGCATTATTCATATGGTGTTCTCAAATAATTACTTAGCAGAAAAATTACCGATAACATAATATCAATACATTTTTTAAAATAGTTAATAGATATGTTTTTTGTCATATATATATATATATATATAGATAATATTAGGATTGTGTAAAGACAATCCAATGTACTAAAACTGTCTTATCATCATTAATCCGCCCGCTAACCATAGGTTAGTTTGATCCATACTTTGAAATTTACAATTCGTATTCGAAACTGCTCTAATTAACACGTATATTTGTTTTTAACTTCTAATAAAATATCAAAATAAAATCAGTACGAAGAGATTTAAGATATAAAATTTGTTTTAAATTAGTATTATATATATGATATTATGTAAAATTAATCTGTGTTATATATATAAAAATATTATGTAAATTAGTGTTATATATTATGCAAATACTTATGATAAGTGTTTAAGTTTATTCTTCAATCAATTAACAAATTGAAAACTCTCAAACCATCCAAACTACGGTTTGGTTGTTTGTCAATCTGTCATTTACGATTTGCTTTATAATTTTGCCTTCAAACCACCCAAATTATATCCCGCACACCCCAAAATAATATCAAATGATAATTTGAAACTTACCTAATAATTCTTCAAACCATACTAACTCTATTGACTAAAAATTTTTCAAAAAGGTATTACGTAAATCATGATTTATTTCTTGAGTATCTAACAAAAATAATTAATTTTGTTTTACTAATAATTATGGGCACTCGATTTATAAATTCAAATTTAAATTTTATTTAGTCAAAAGTCCAGACTTTAAAATATTTTGTCCACCACCTCTATCGCCGCTGATGCCACCACCTCCGTCTGCCAATTTGGACTCTCATTGTCTCTCCCCCTCGCACTACCGTTGCTCCTCCTTCGATCTCCTCTGTTGCTCCACTGCTTTGGTCGCAAAATCTAGATTGTCAGATCCAGATCTTGCTAAGTCAACGGATCTAGATTTTATTCGAATAATCTAGATCGTCACGGATGTATATATGTTCAACCGATCTGAACAAATCTCTTTTCTTTTTTTTTTCTTTTTTTTTTTTTTTTTTTTACAGGAAAATCCTCCCTACCCTCCCGCAGGTCCAAGGCAGCGCCCCTTGCAGAGATCACCAAGGTGTCCTGTTAACCGTTCCGAGCGAGGAGACTATAACCTGGGAACTTGCCCCGACCTCCCAAGACAAGCTCCGCTTAAGTCAGGACTCGCACAGCGGGGGAGCATTGAACCCACACTAAGTGCTGACTAGACAACTTGAGGTCCAACCTCCTAACCAACAGTGCTTCGCCCAGGAGATTGGCCCAATGGGGGAATTGAACTTGTGACCTTGGGGCTTAAACCCCAAGGCCTAACCACAATGCCACAACCCCTTGGGTTTTTTTTTATTTTTTATTTTTTAGTTATTATTATTATTGATTATTATTGTTGTTGTTGTTGTTGTTGTTTGATTGAATATGTGGCGTGATGATGGTAAATACATCTGTGGTGTGATGATGAATAATCATTTTTTTCTTTTAAATTGGATGATGATGAATTTGTAGTGTGATGATCTGTTAGATCTGTTTTTTTGTGTGTGTGTGTGTGTGTGTGTGTGTGTGTGTGTGATGATGATGATGATGATAAATAGATTGTAAATGAATAAATAAACAATGGCTAAGATCTATTCAAAATAATGCAAATGTTTCAACAGATGTTTGTAGAGATAGATAAAGAGATATTTTGACAAATAATAAAATTTGGCCAGATAGATTTAAACAGTTAAGCAAAAAAAATTGAACAAACAATAAAATTTAGACAAATATTTGAAAGGATAAGAAAAAAATTAAACAGATAGTCAAAAAATTTAAATAGATAGTTAAAAAAATTAAACAAATAGATTAGGGATAAAATTAAAAATAAAACGTCATTCAAAATAACAAAATGACTTCTCACTAAATTATTTCATAGATGGTGGATCTCTCACCAATAAAAAAAATATCCACTAGACCTAAGGTTTTATACCCTCTTTTGATTGAACTCTTTAACAATTTTTTCTAATTCTTTTTGTTACGTTATTAATTTAAAAAAATCATATAAAGAAGGGGAATATCATTAAAGTGGGAACTAAAAAAAATATTTTCAAATGAATGAAAAATTTTATAATATTAAAAAATAAATGTATAAACTTTTTAATGGAAGTGATAATATTTTTTAACATTACCACTGACATATTATTTTCCCTACAAACAATAATCAATTTTATTTCGTATTGAATAAAATAAACATTAACACATAATTCATAAAATTCGATTATAAAATCAAATATAACCGTCTCACGTAAGGTGATTTACATCCAAGTTATGTGATCAAATTCGGAAAACAATTATCTTGTATGGTTTTGATTGACTTTTTAAAAATTAATCTTTTTATTTTTCGTGTCTTCTTATTTTTAGCGAAATTTTTTAATAGTTTAAGTTTTTTTAATTTTTTTATTTATTTCAGATACAACTAACTTTGATGCATTTAAAGTAAAATACTGGTGAATAATATTTAAAAAAATCAATAAACACACAAGAATACAAAAAATGAACTAATTTTTTGTGTTCTTTTTTATATTTTCGTATTTGATGATTTTTTTTTTAAGAAAAAAAAAATTCATAAATATTGTACATTTTAAGTGTATCTAGGTTAGATGTATCTAAAAAAATTAAAAACAAATCTTAAATATTAAAAACAATTACTAAAAATAAATAATAAAAAAAACTCGAAAAGTAAAAAAACTCAATGTTTTTGAGAAGTGAGAATAATCAAACAACGTTAATGTTAGAAACAATAACTAGTGTACAAACTAGATACAATGTTAGGTGAGATCCATTCAATGCTGAAATTCACACATTACATGTAGAGGTGTTCGTGGTTTGGTTGCGGCCAAAAAACTTTCAATTCGCCATTCTTCCGTCGGATTAGTAGATTGGAAAAAATTAATCTTCATCCATCCGCCGAATTGACAAATGCGGATTGAGCAAATTGGCGGATGGCTGCGAATCAATTTGGCAGTTTAAACTTTTATAAATTTTGAATATAATACAACATCTTGTTAACATTTTTTTTGGATAAAAATCTAACTCAACATAACTAAAAGATTATCAAGAGAATTGTCAAATACCAAAAATAAATATGTATAAAAAAATCATGTATTATCAAAACTATTTCATTACTTTTTGTTTATTCAAAACTATTTAATTTGATTTTTTTTAAAATGGCATAATTAAGCCTTACATTTTTTACACAAAAATATCAAATATCAACACTTGTCATTTGATAAAAGAATTTTCAAATTGAAAACAAATTAAAAACATAACAGAATATCTAAACTCTTAGTCAATTGAAAATACAAACAAAATATCTAAATAAATTGAAAATACAAAATTTTACAAATTACTAGGGGTGCTCGTGGTTTAACGGTTCGGTGCAGCTAAATGAACATGAAATCTGTCATCTGTCCAAAACTAGGCGGATGGAAAAAATCAATCCGCAGCCGTTTACTCGTCATCACACATTCATTCAAAATGCGGCGGATCAGATCAGTTCGATCGATTTAAGATCAGAATATCCGCTGAGCACCTCTAGTTACATGTATAGATTGTCTGAGGTCCTGTTTGGAATATACTGTTTTAGTTGATTATTTATGTTTTTATAAAAAAAATATATAAAAATGTAAAAAGGATAATAAAATGAAAGCATTTTATTTTGTTAACTATTTTAATCTATCTAAAACATCCTTAATTAATGTGTTAGTTGTTAGATTAATTAGTATTTTTAAAAATTTTTTTTTTTTTGAGAAATGGGGTTGTTTGAGATGATCTAAATAAGTGTACTTTTTGACTTTTTACGAAAAAACGTGAAATATGGGTTGTGTTTGAAGTAATGTGGTAGAGAGATGATGTGATTTAAATGAGATGATGTGACTTAAATAGGATAGTGACTTTTTGACTTTTTAACTTTTTTGTATTATGCCAAACTTGGCCTAATATTAGAGCTTGTTTGGGTGTGTTATAGAAGTATACTTTTTATCTTTTTATTTTTTTGAGTTACATTACCTTTTTATTTTTTTATATATTATTTTATTTTTTATAAAAAAAATTAAAAAATACACTTATTTAAATTATCTTAAATAATTTATTTATTATTTTTTTTTGATACAACGGAACTAATCAAACAACCCCTTAGAATGGGTGGGTGGGAAGGGAGGGGTGGGGGCCATGTGTGGAATGGAATAGAATGGAATGGTTTTGCTGAAAATCGTGGCGGTTTCCGAGGAATAATAGGAGGGGGTTGGGGAGAGGAGGGTGAGTGAATGTGATCATCACCACAGTACTCTACTGTTTCCTAGGCGCATTAAACGTTTGTCGTTTTGCCCTACGTGTCATTTCTTGATTCAGTGGTTTCAGACCGTGATTGATGTTCACAAGTCAAGTCACCCCATCCTGGCCCTTATTCTTCTCAATTGTTAGCGGCTGAAATGACTATAACACCCTTAGGCCTCGATTAGGAAGATAATTAAAGAAAAATGCAAGAGGTCTCACATTTTCTATCAAATAAATAATTAAATGTCTCATATGAGTGTGGGTTCATAAAATTATAGATCTCGCATTTATGTGAGATATTTAGTCATTTGTTTGATAGAAAATTTGATATTCCTAGTATTACCTTAATTAAAAATCATCTTTTAACTTTTAACCTATTTTAAATCATACTAAAGTCAAGTTTGGCAATCTAAAAATAATCTATCTTTTATCTTTTTATCTTTTTTTTATCACATCACCTCTCTATTTTTCTGCACATCTTTTTATAAAAAGACAAAAAGTGTACTTATTTAGGTCATCCCAAACAACTTTTATATATTTTTTTTTAAAAAATCTTTAAAAAATAAAAAAAAAACTAATTTTTAACCAAATTGCTAAAACAATCCTTAAAATTTCGCACCCAATAATAATTATTCATTAAGGTCAGTTTATTTTAGAATTAATGAGAATTATTAGTGAGGAGATCAAAAAAAAAATTATGTTTATTTGATGATCATTGAATTAATAAGAAGGGAGCTTTTTTTGATAAATTCTCTTTTTAAGAGTTTTATTCTATCCAATTCATATTCTTTTTTATTATTCCATTAGGGTCTATTTGAGATAAGAATACTAAAACACTCTCAATATCTCCGGTCCCCATTAATGTTGATATTTAATGTTGATTGTCATTATGTTTTGGTAGTTCCTATGACCAATCATATTCCCCATATCTTCACTTCAAAAAAATACATTAACTATATACCACTATTTTATGTTGATATATATTACACAAAATAAATAAATAAATAAATAAACATGGTTCTTTATTAATTTTCATTATGTTTTAATAGTTCCCATGTATCCAAATATTGACTGTACGTGATGACGTGAATGTTTACGTTAGATGCTGTTGTAATAAAGGTGATATTAAGGTTCACATCAGTATTGCATCAAATTACACAACCATAAGTCTCAACTTTTATTTGAATATAAATATGACTGTACGTAATTACGTGAATGTTCACATCAGATGACGTTGTGATAAAGGTGATGTTAAGGTTCACATCAGCATTGCATTAAATTACATAACCACAAACCTCAACTTTTGTTTGAATATAAACATGACGTATCAATGTTCACATCAGATGACGTTATGATAAAGGTGATGTTAAGGTTCACATTAGCATTGCATCAAATTACACAACCACAACCCTCAACTTTCATTTAAATATAAACATGACATGAATATTCATAATAAAAAGAGACAATTACATTATGTGTTTTCAATTACATGATGTTGATATTTAATGTTAATTGTCATTACCAATAGTAATCATAATCACAAAAAGGGGAATATAACATATTATTACTGCTTAAAAATATGAACGTTCACATGTTGTGAACGTTCACATCACTATATTAGATGAAAGAGAATTTTTCAAAAAGGTATTGTGAATGATCACATTAGATGAGAGAGAATTCTCAAAGCGTTAAAGCCATCAAAGAACTTTCCGAAAAGATATCCATTTTATAAGATTATCAAATTTTTTAATAAGTTTGGTGAAAAGGGAGCTTTTTTTATTTTAGAGACATTAAATATCAACATTAAAGTTTGATGAAAAGAAAGCGTTTTGGTTTAAGGTTTAGAGACATTACATATCAATATTAAGGGTTAATTACACTAATAGTCCCTATAGTTTGGGACTTGTGTCACTTTGGTCCCTGACTTTTCAATTGTGACACATTTGACCCTGAATTTTGAATCTTGTTCCAAATAAGGACAATTGAAAATATTATTAGATTTTTCAAGGGTAAAATCGTCAATTTAATAAAATATAAACTAATTTGACAAAAATAAATGTCAAAAAAATATTTTTAATTTTTTTAAAATTATTTTTATCCACCAATGATAAAATTATGTAAAATTAATAAAAATTACATGATTAATTTTTTAAAATTAAATTTTACATGATCATCATCCAAACACATAATAAAAATTAATTTGGTAAAAATAAATAAATAAATGTCTAAAAGATTTATCAATTTTACATAATTTTATTTTTAGTAGGTAGAAATAATTTTTAAAAATTCAAAAATATTTGTTTGATATTTATTTTTGTCAAATTAGTTTATATTTTATCAAATTGACAATTTTACCCTTGAAAAATCTAATTATATATTCAATTGTCCTTATTTGGAACAAGATTCAAAATTCAGGGTCAAATGTGTCACAATTGAAAAGTCAGGGACCACAGTGACACAAGCTCCAAACTATAGGGACTATTTGTGTAATTTGCCCCAATATTAAATATCAGGGCATAAGAATCTAAGAAAATAGTGTAAATCAAAAAAATTAACTTTATGGAATAAAAGTATACATACATGACACTAAGTGGGTTAAAAAAAGGGGTAAACTACCAATAGGTCCTAATAGTCAGACTTAATTCCCATCAAGTTCTATTGAAAATAAGTCTTGGTAAAATTATCGCTAGAAATAATTTTTTTTGTAACAATTTTTTATATATGTCGCTAAAAATTGATAATTAGTGACTTTTTTTTTATCATGATTTTTATAAATTGTCGCTAAAACTTACAATTAGTGACTTTTTTTTATAACAAATTTTTCCTATAGGACCTATTAGATAAGTATCCCTTAAAAAATTCCTTAATGGACTTCTTGGATTAGAACACTTCTAAATGAGATTTATCAATAAAATCCCCTAATAAGAATTTATGTTTGTTTTATCATTTTATGATGAAATAAATTATACGAAATTTCATAAATACTCTTAGTATTTTTAATAATTTTTAAATTAAAATTTATATTTTATAAATATATTTTTGGTACTATACTTTTTTTTTGGGTATAAATATATTATTGAACTATTATATTTTAATATTAAAAATTACTTTTATAAAATGAGGGATAAAATAACCATTTCAACTCTAATCTCATGGGATTAGATTTAAATACCACCTACTCTATTGGATTATTAGTCCCCTCAACTGAAAGGTATTTATAATTTTATGGGATTGTCAGTCCCATTGTCATTTTTCCGAATAAACATGACTTTTACAGAACCCACATCACTAGTAATCTAATTCCATCTCCTTTATAGTAAATAAGTTAATAGCAACTTATTTAGGTGGCTCTAGTTGGTAGCAACAACTCACACTCTAACCCTAGAAGTTTATTGGAAAAATTACAAATCAGTAATATTTCTACAAAATATTTGCAAATTTATGAAGAAAATTATAACTTTAATTATTAAAATTGATAAACTTTTTCACTAATTTACAAATTTTGTTTGGAAAATTGCAATGAAGTGCAATTTTCCCAAGTTTATCTGTGATCAAAGAACAAATTCAGATGATGCTCTAACTCTTTCTTTTATTTAAAATTTTGTTTAACAAATTAATTTATAATTTAAATTCATTGTATATGTGGAGATCAGGCGACAGTAATTCAATCTCTGCTATACAATCTATAGGTAAATATGAAGACTTTTATTTGAGTTAGTAGAATTACTGTTATTGGTCAATGTGATGGAGGTTGATATTTTTATGCGTACTTTGAAAGTGAAAAAAAGGGAAAATATTACAGGCTTTTTACTAGGAGCATTTTTAATAGAATCCTTAAATTCCATCATTACTTATTTTAAGAGATTAATGACTCCATATATCCTTCTATTAGAGTTCTTAAACACTTTCTTAAAATAGAAATTGTTACAGTGACTTCTTAATTGTAGTGAGTCACTTTAACTCCCTTATTTATATATATATATTTTAAAATTTATAATTAAAAATTATATTTTAATAAAATAGAGAAAAAATAGGGAGTTTGTTAATAGAATAGGGAAATAATAGGAAGTCTGTTGGGAGAAATAAATAAAAAAATAATTCTTAAAATAAGGAATGAATTTTTTAATAATATTTTAGGGTAAAATTTAAGTAATCTGATAGGGATGCTCTAAAGGCTCATTTGGAAATCATCTATTTTAATAATTTTTTATAAAAAGATATATAGAAAAACACAGAGAGTGATGCGACAACCTATAGTGATTTTTTAATTTTTTAATTAAAAGAGAAGGTTGTCAAACGAGGCCTAAATTTTTTTATCCCACACCTATGTAAGCGTTTGATAGAAAATTTAGTAAAAGTTTTTGTATCCTTGACATTGCCATGAAATAAGACTCCATCGAACTTGAGTCCTGGGACTGTAAATCTCCCGGACTATTTGGTTGGATTGGATTTGTATCCTGTGTTTATTTTTTCATGCGATTAGATGTCTGGAAATGACTATTTTTAGTGAATCCAACGTTTGGTTAGACGGACTGGATAAGATAAATGAACAAAGGACTATTTTACCCTTTCTTAATTGTTTACTAAGTAATAGCAAATATTAAACATATCTTTAATATTTTAATTTTTTAGCTAGATTAAATAAAATTTTATTTTATTTTATTTTTTACACAATTAAATAATTTTTTTAAAAATTAAATAAATAAAATATCAATAAAAATATATGTTATTTTTTTAATTAAAATTTTAAATCAATTTATTTTTAAAAATAATAATAATTAAATAATGAAATTAAATAAATTATCTATTAAAATTTAAATAATGAAATTAAATAAATTATAAACAAAATTTTAAAATAAAACATCAATAAAATATCTATAAAAAATTATTTTAAAAAATTAAATAAATAAAACATCAATAAAAAGTTAAACAAAATTATTTTATTTTTAAATTGAGACATTTAAATTTTATTAAATTTTACTAAATATAACACATAATTAAATAGTAGAGGGTCAAAATGGTCATTTCATCATCTAATCCCAACAGTAGATAGTCCCTCAAAAGTTGTCCCATACCCCCCTAGGATACAATAGTCCCCCCTATGGGGGATAAGGAGTCCGGCTGGACTCTATGCCTGGCGGACTAAAAAATAACAAACGTCGGATTAAGAGTCTCCCCCGGATTACAATCCGAACAGTGAATGATCTCCCCCTTATCCCCCCAATCAAACACAGGTCTGTTTGATTGGGGGGGATAAGGGGGGATTATTCACTGTTCGGATTGCTTATCTGAAGGAGTGAGCTGTCCATCGTTTGTTTTTTTTTAGTTCGCCGGACATGGAGTCCGGCCGGACTCTTTATCCCTCATATGAGGGATTATACTATCCCCGCGGGAAGGGGGGGAAGGGGTGTGGGACAATTGTGGAGGTACTATTTATTGTTGGGATTATGTGGTAAAATGACTATTTTGACCCTCTACTATTTAATTATGTATTATATTTAGTAAAATTCAATAAAATTTAAATGTCTCAATTTAAAAATAAAATAATTTTATTTAACTTTTTATTGATGTTTTATTTATTTAATTTTTAAAATAATTTTTTATAGATATTTTATTGATGTTTTATTTTAAAATTTTGTTTATATTTTATTTAATTTCATTATTTAAATTTTAATAGATGTTTTATTTAATTTCATTGTTTAATTATTATTATTTTTAAAAAAAATTTTATTTAAAATATTAATTAAAAAATAGCATATATTTTTATTGATATTTTATTTATTTTATTTTTTACAATTTTAAATAATTTTTTTTTAAAATTAAATAAAATAAAATTTAATTTTAATCTAGCTAAAAATAATTAAAATATTAAAAATATGTTTAATATTGCTATTACTTAGTAAACAATTAAAAAATGGTAAAATAGTCTTTTGTGCATTTATCCTATCCAGTCCGTCTAACCAAACATTGGATTCACTAAAAATAGTCATTTCTAGACATTTAATCCTATGAGAAAACAAACACAGGATACATATCTAATTTAACCAAATAATCCGAGGGATTCACAGTCCCAAGATTCGGAAATAATCCGAGGGATTCATAGTCCCAAGATTCAAGTCCGATGGATTCTAATCCCCCCTTATGCAGTCCTTTCCAGACATCTAATCCTATTGACTGGACGAACTGGATAAGGGGGATTAAAATCCATCGAATTTGAATCATGAGACTGTGAATCCCCTGGACTATTTGGTTGAATTGGATATGTTTCATGTATTTGTTTTCTCATGGGATTAGATGTTTGGAAATGACTATTTTTAGTGAATCCAATGTTTGGTTGGACGGACTGGATAGAATAAATGTACAAAAGACTATTTTACCATTTTTAATTGTTTACTAAGTAATAGTAATATTAAACATATCTTTAATATTTTAATTATTTTTAGTTAAATTAAATAAAAGTTTATTTTATTTTATTTTATTTTTTGAACAATTAAATAAATACATATTTTTTAAATTAAATAAATAAAATATCAATAAAAATATATGTTATTTTTTAATTAAAATTTTAAATAAATTTATCTTTAAAAATAATAATAATTAAATAAAACATCTATTAAATAATGAAATTAAATAAAATATAAACAAAATTTTAAAATAAAACATCAATAAAATATCTATAAAAAATTATTTTAAAAATTAAATAATAAAACATAAATAAAAAGTTAAATAAAATTATTTTATTTTTAAATTGAGACATTTAAATTTTATTGAATTTTACTAAATATAATACATAATTAAATAGTAGATAGTCTAATGAAAATTGTCCCCCCCCCCCCCACCCCCCAAAAAAAAATAGTATAATCCCACATATGGGGATAAGGAGTCTGGCCGGACTCCATGTCCGGTGTATTATAAAAAACAAACGCCGGATAAAAAGCTTCCGTCGAACATGGAGTCTAGCCGGACTTCTTATCCCCCATATGTGAGATTTATATTATCTGGGGGGAGATGTGGGACAATTTTCATTAGATTATTTACTGTTGGGATTAGGTGATGAAATGACCATTTTGACCCTCTACTATTTAATTATGTGTTATATTTAGTAAAATTCAATAAAATTTAAATGTCTCAATTTAAAAATAAAATAATTTTATTGATGTTTTATTTATTTAATTTTTAAAATAATTTTTTGTAGATATTTTATTTATTTTTTATTTTAAAATTTTGTTTATATTTTATTTAATTTCATTATTTAAGTTTCAATAGATGTTTTATTTAATTTCATTATTTAATTATTATTATTTTTAAAGATAAATTTATTTAAAAAATAACATATATTTTTATTGATATTTTATTTATTTAATTTTAAAAAAAATTATTTAATTGTGCAAAAAATAAAATAAAATAAATTTTTATTTAATCTAGGTAAAAATAATTAAAATATTAAAGATATATTTAATGTTGCTATTATTTAGTAAACAATTGAAAAAGGTAAAATAGTGTTTTGCTCATTTATCTTATCCAGTCTATCTAACCAAACATTGGATTCACTAAAAAATAGACGTTTTCAGACATCTAATCCCATGAGAAAACAAACATAGGATACATATCAAATCTAACCAAATAGTTCAGGGGATTCACAGTCCCAAGATTCAAGTTCGATGGATTATAATCCTTTCTTATTTAGTCCGTCTAATCAAATGCATTGCAAGAGCATATTTGATTGATAGGATTAGAGAATGAGATTAAGATTATTAATCTGTGGGCCCAATAATCCTATGTTTGTTTTGAAATTTTGTTTTAGGATTATTAATCCAATAGATAATTAATCCAACAAATTTATAGAATTATTAGTAATGGGGTAGGGGTGAGATTATACATCTTGAGCTGAGAAATAAAATAAAAAGACTCTTTTACCCTTGACTAAAATTAGAACATATATTATTTTTATATAATTTTATATTTTAGAAGGCTAAAAATAATTTTTAAAAATTTTAAAATATTTTGATATTTATTTTATCAAATTAGTTTATATTTTTTATTAAAAAAAAAAAAACCAAATATGGCCTTTGTATTTTGTATCTTTATTTTGCTTTTATTTATTTATTTGTAATTTTTTTCAAAAGGGCAAATTACACAAATAGTCCCTATAGTTTGGAGCTTGTGTCACTTTGGTCCCTAACTTTTCAATTGTGACACATTTGACCCTGAATTTTGAATCTTGTTTCAAATAAGGACAATTAAATATATAATTAGATTTTACAAGGGTAAAATTGTCAATTTGATAAAATATAAACTAATTTGACAAAAATAAATGTCAAACAAATATTTTTGAATTTTTAAAAATTATTTCTACCTACTAAAAATAAAATTATGTAAAATTGATAAATGTTTTAGACATTTATTTATTTTTTTTACCAAATTAATTTTTATTATGTGTTTGGATGATGATCATGTAAAATTAATTTTAAAAAATTAATCATGTAATTTTTATTAATTTTACATAATTTTATTTTTAGTAGGTAGAAATAATTTTTAAAAATTCAAAAATATTTGTTTGACATTTATTTTTGTCAAATTAATTTATATTTTATCAAATTGACGATTTTACCCTTGAAAAATCTAATAATATTTTCAATTGTCCTTATTTGGAACAAGATTCAAAATTTAGGGTCAAATGTGTCACAATTGAAAAGTCAGGGATCAAAGTGACACAAGTCCCAAACTATAGGGACTATTAGTTTAATTAACCCTTTTCAAAACTATGTTTATGAAGAAATTTTGATAAGATTGTGAAGAAACATTAATGAATGGTAAGATTGGAAAGAAGATAAATATAGTTGTAATCATATATTCATATGTTTTCTTATCTATTACAAATCAAACAATGGACAAGAGGATAATTTATCCTACTAATTTAATTGGATAGTGAATACCACACTAATTTGATAAGATTATTGATACTTTCACTATTAGTCTTATGAATCAAATATGGCCTAAAATCACTATAGAAACATGTTCCGCAGTTGTTTTTATTTTCAAAAAAAGAAAAAAAAAATGTTTTTACATGTTTTCAGTTTGAGAAAATTACTAGCAAGTACTATTTTTTTTTTCCTAAAGATTATCATTGAGGGAAATTTTATTTTCACATACCTACTTGTCTCAGTGCACACACTTATACTGTGTTTAGTTGGGGGATTTGAGGAGGGATTTGAAAAGAGAAATGGAAAAGGTAGGTGAAATGTTTTATTCACATTTCACCTAGTTTCACACATTTTTTTCATTTCTCTTTCTAAATTCTTCCCTAAATCCCCTAACCAAACACAGTGTTAATGAAATATTATTTTATAACAATTACATCCCAAAGTAAAATGATCATAATGGACATCAAAATACACCGATGATATTATATCAAAATATTCTCCGTACACATCTTTTAAAAATAATAAAATCTCAATGTACATCTTTTGAATAAAATAAATAAATAAACCTTAATTTTTCCATTGGTTGTCACTTCTTCTATTGTTTCTCACTTTGCTTACCACAAACTCTATATTCTCCCATTGCATGCAAAGCAATATTCTCATGATAACTCTCATATTTGTCATTGTTGAAAACTAGTCCAATGTTCAACTGTGAAATTGCTCTTCTTGTCGATTTTCCACCATAAAAAGATGGACTTTCTCTACGATTTATTGTCTCTTTCGATCTTCTTCTTGATGTCGTGGCCAACCTCAAAATTCTCTTTGCTTGCGTGCTTTCTTACTTCTTCCAAGAATTAATTAAAAAAAAAAAAAGAAGCGATGACAATGATATGAAAAGAAAGGGGAAAAGAAGTGGAAAAAGATATGAAAAACCAATTTCTTATTATCACATTTGATGCATCAAAATCCATAATTTTCTCAGCAAAAGGCTTGAAAATCTATGGCTCAATTCATGAAACTGCAAGACTGAAGAAGATGATGAAATAAAACTCAAAAGTTCTTCCGCCTACAATTTTCAACAAGTCTAGAACTGTAGCAGTGGGTCTACAATTGTTAACAAGTGTGTCAAAGGAGGGTTGAGGTCTTGTGTGTACAATAATATAGAGGGTATAATTTAAATATTTAGGGTGTGAATTGAGAAAAATAATAAATAATCAAATTAATAAGTAAGTGTACTGAAAAATAATATATACTGAGGTAAGTAAGTACGTGGAAATAAAATTTCTTTTACCATTAATTCTGTCCAATTACAATTGAGTCCTATGCCAATGTTAATAACTGAGCCACATTTTTGATAACTGGTTTAAAAATGTCAAAGTCTTCATAATCATGTTCCACTTTTATGGTTTCTCATTAAGATATGAATTATATTTTTATAATAAATTACTTAAAAATTATATTTTTTATTGTAAAAATTAAACAAATTATATTAGACAAAAGCATACACAATAAATAAATAAAAAAGATTTCATAATTTCTATCACATCAATATCTACCCATATCTCCCACCGACCATAGTATAATAATTTTGTAGTTTACATAATCATATCTAATAATCCCATGGTACAAAAAATTATATAGGCTCATCTCAAAAATTATTTAATGTCACATGTGACATCACTATTACAAATAAATCTCCACCATAAATTTATATGAAACCCATACAAATAGATGTTAAAAATCTATACAATAAGGCATAAAGGTTTTTGAAAATATGTTAGAGACAATTGTCCTACTAGGACATTTTAATGGTCCTGATTCATTTCTATATTTAGATGGATAATTGAGATGAAAACCTTCTCTCTCACTCTACCTGAATTTCCCGCCCAAGAGTCACAAACTTTGCAACCACCCATCCTTATCTGTCGCACCTCACTTTTTCACATTTTAAATTTCAAAACACACCCATCCACTCCCTACAAAAAAGAGACCCACGCTCATTGAACTCTCTCACCTCACCCTTCCACATTTTAAATTTCAAAACACACCCCAAGAGCCACAAACTTTGTAACCACCCATCCTTATCTGTCGCACCTCACCTTTTCACATTTTAAATTTCAAAACACACATATCTACTCCCTACAAAAAAGAGACCCACGCTCATTGAACTCTCTCACCTCCCCCTTCCACATTTTAAATTTCAAAACACACCCATCCACTCTTTACAAAAAAAAAAAAAAAAAAACCACGCTTATCGAACTCTCTCTATAAACTCTCATCTTTTTTTTCTTTCAGTTTCACTCACAATTTTCAAATTTCAAAACACCCATGCTCATCCAACTCTCTCCCTTACTACTACTCTGCATCAATCAAACCTTCTAATTTTGTTTCTCTTTTTCAAATTCATGTACTTTTTTTTTTTTTTCTTTTTTGTGTGGTGGTTGGTAAGATTGGTAGTGTTGTTGCGGAAGTATGTCCATGTGATTACTGTTAATGAAGGTTGGACAATTTAAAGATCTAGGTTTGTTTTGCTTTTTCTTTTTTTTTTTTCTTTCTTTTTTTCAAAAAGAGACAAAGTGCAAATCTATGCATACAAGTTATGTGGATGAGATGTTTTAGAATATTTGATCTTCATAAAATAGGTTTTGATTTTAGTTTGATTTATGAAATGAATTTAATTCCCTAATGGAAAATGAGTGTTGATTTTTTATGATTTTGAATTTTTTTTTGAAATGAGTGTTGAAAAAATATTTGTTTGGTCTAATTTTTCAAAAATTATTTTGAGACTGGTTTTCGTTTGTTATTACTCCAATTTTTTTTTCTCCATATTTTAGTCATTTTTTTTTGTACATTTTAAAAAAGTAAAATATGAAAAAAATTCATTAAAAAAAGACAAAAATCCAAATAAAAATGCATAGATTTTTGTTTGAATTTTTTTTATTGTTAGGATTTTTTAATATTTTAGTCAATTTGTTTTACTTTTCAAATATATTTAGATTAGGTGCATTTAAAAAGTACCAAAAAATGAGTAAAATACAAAAAAAAAAAAAAAAAATCCTATCCCTTTTTTTTTTTTTCTTTTTTGTATGGTGGTTGGTGAGATTGGTAGTGTTGTTGCGGAATTATATCCATGTGATTACTGTTAATGAAGGTTAGACAATTTAAAGATCTGGGTTTTTTTGCTTTTTTTTTTTTTTTTTTTTCTTTCTTTTTTTCAGAGAGAGACAAAGTGCAAATCTATGCATACAAGTTATGTCGCTGAGATGTTTTAGCCTCCGTTTGGGAAGTGGGCTGGCTTTTTGGCTTTTTGGCTTTTTTGGCTATATGAGCCTGGGCTCAAAAATCTGGTTTGGGAAGGGCTTTTTGGCTTTTTGGCTTTTTGGTGAGGTGTCATCCTGACAAATTACCAAACTGCCCTTTTTTTCTTTTGTTTTTTATTTTGATTTTTATTTTGGGTTTGGATTTCCCATATTTTGCTTAATTTTTTATTTATTTATTTATTTTAATTTTGGGTTTGGATGTGGCGTTTTTTGCTTAATTTTTTTTTAAAAAAAATTTTTTTTTTTGTTTTTGATTTGGCCAATTTACGTTTTTTGTATTTTGTTTAAATTTTATTATTTTTTATTTTCTTATTTTCGGTTTTGTTCTTTAATTTTATTTTAAATTTTTGTACTTTAATTAGTTCTTATTCTTTAATTTTATTTTAAGTATTAAAATAATGTAAATAATGTAAATAATTTAATAAGAAAAAATTTAAAATAAATATTCAAAAAATTATTAATTTACGTTTCTACGTTTTTGCCGTTTTTACGATTTTGTCGTTTTTTTATAATAAATTTTTTTTATTTGTAATTTTTTTATTAATTACTAATTTACGGTTTTGTCGTTTTTATCAATGGCCAATTTACGTTTTTTGTCGTTTTTATTAATTTAAAATGTTATTATATTTTTATTTGTAAATTATTTTAAAATGTTATTAATGTTATTAATTTACGTTTTTTTTATTTTAAATAATTTAATTTTAATTTAATTTTAAATATTTATTTTTGTTTTCATTTTTATTTGCGTTTTAATTTTGATATTTATTTTAATTTTATTTTAAGTATTTAAATAATGTAAATAATCTAAAAATTCTTTCAATTGTAAAAAATAAAAATAAATATTCAAAAAATTTAAAATTTTAAATAATTTAAATATTCAAAAAATTATTTTAACAAAAAAATTTACATAATTTAAATATTCAAACAATTTAAATAGTTGAAAATGTTAATATTTTACATTTAAAAATAACTCTACACTGAAATCGTAACCAAACACATAAAATAAAACTCACGTAATAAATTATTTTTAAAACTCATAACCAAACACATAACTTGAAACTCCATACTACTTTCACAACTCTACACTCAAATCATAACCAAAACACATAACAAAAAAATTAAAATATTTAAAAAAATTTTACAAAATAGAGTTTGAATTTATTTTTATAAAATATTTTAACAAAAAATAAAAAAAAAATATTTTTTTTTAAACTTTTTTTTTCTGAGAAAATGTGTTTTTTGGAAATTTTTTTTTTTTTTTTAGATGCTGCCGCATGCCCCTCTTTGATGAGGGGTAGTTTTGTGAATTGAACTTAGAGTTGGAACTTGCAAAGCAAGATTGTTGTTTTTGTCTTTTAGTGGGCTTTTGAGCCTTTTTTGTCATTATATGGCTCAAAGAGCCTGGGAGCCCTTCCCAAACTCACCCTTAGAATATTTGATCTTCATAAAATGGGTTTTGATTTTAGTTTGATTTATGAAATGGATTGAATTCCTTAATGAAAAATGAGTATTGATTTTTTATGATTTTGAAAAAGTTTTTGAAATGGATGTTGAAAATATATTTATTTGGTCTAATTTTTTAGAAATTATTTTGAGACTGGTTTTCGTTGTTATTACTCAACTTTTTTTTTTCTCCATATTTTAGTCTTTTTTTTTTTGGGTACATTTTAGATATATCAAAATTAGATGCATTTAAAAAGTAAAATACGAAAAAAATTTATTAAAAAAAACAAAAATCCAAATAAAAATGCACACATTTTTGTTTGAATTTTTTTTATTGTTAGAATTTTTTAATATTTTAGTCAATTTGTTTTACTTTTCAAATATATTTAGATTAGGTACATTTAAAAAGTACAAAAAAATGAGTAAAATACAAAAAAAAAAAAATCCAATAAAATAAATGAAAATACCTTTAAAATTTTTGGAAAATCAAACCAAACAATTTATTTTTGTCAAATTTATTTCTATTTTTTCAAAAAAATCAAAAAATAATTTAAAAAATAAACCAAACCGCTATATCATGTATTATTTTTAATATACATTCAATAAAATTAATAATTTTTATAAAAAATATTAATTTTGATATTAGAATAATTTGAAGACATTTCATCATAAAATACTAATATTTAATTTTTTAATTTTTTAATAAAAATTTTAAAAAATTTAATGAGCTGAATTTTTAATAGGAAAAATTACTCATAAGTCCCATATTAGAAAATGTTACCCTATCTAGTCCTGAGTGTTTTTTTATAAACCATTTAGTCCTTTTTTTACATCACAACGTCATCATCAAAACAATACCAAACATCATCATAAAACAACATCAAACATCAAACATCATCATCAAAATGGATTTTATTGATACTAGTCTTCTTTCAAGTTTCAATTAAGATCACGTTGAATTCAATGCCTTCTACCTTAAGGTTGATCTGATTTTTGATCCAGAAATCAGAACCTTAGTGTTTCACTTCAACGTCGTGCAAAGCACTGATTTGGGGTCTCACATGTACAATCTTTGCCTTAATTCTGAAACTGTTGTCGGTTGTGATAATCGGAGGTCGGAGGAGCAGAAAGAGAGCGGTAGGGTTCTTCCACCCCTACACCAACGATGGCGGCTGCGGAGAGAGAGTTCTGTGGTGCGCCATCAAGGCCATCCAATCTGATCTCGACTGCATCGTCTACATCGGCGATCATGATGCTAATCGAAAGAGAAGAACCCACCGCCGATCTGAGAGAGATGATGTGGTGACCCAGTGACGAGTTTTCGATTCGGCTGAAATCGTCGTGGTGGTTCAGCAGAGTCGATCGAACTCGACGGAATCACCTTTTCCACAGCCGAAAATTGTTGAATACGCCATTGCTAGGGTTTTTGATGTTCGATCTGAGATGGTTTTGATGTTATGATGATGGTTGGTCGAAAAAATTGTTATGATGATGATGTTTGATCAGAAAAAATTGTTTAATCGTTATTTTGATGTTTGATGTTATTTTAATCGTTATTTTGATGTTTAATTGTTATTTAAAAAATTGTTTAATCGATGATGTTACTTATAAATCTGATGTTTGATGTTTGATGGGTAATGTTTGATATTTGATGAATAATCCTAATGTTTAATGATTCGGAATCTGTGTTTGATGTTTGATATTTGATGAATAATCCTAATGTTTAGTGGTTGATGTTTGATGAATAATCCTGACGTTGTAATGTTTGATGTTAGATGAATAATGTTTGACGTTTGAAAAGAAGGTACATCATAAAAAGGCCTATAGTAAGCTTTTTGAGAAATAGGACCTATTAGTCTAACAAAAAACTTTCAGGACTAAATGGGTTAACATTTTCAAATTTGGGATTTATTGGTGCTTTCCCCTTTTTAATACATATAATAACATTATAGTAGAAATTAAAATTTCTTAACAAAACTTAAGAAAATTTGAAAAAGTTTTTAAAATGGGTGTTGAACTGAGAGACTCATCGTCACTTCCGCTTTGTGATTGTCCACCACCATTGAAAAGGAAAATCTTAACATTATATTTTAATAATTTTATTTTGATTTATATTTTAATTTCATTATTAATTACACCGTACCTTTAGGCATAGACATACACTAGTTCATTTATATAACATAGTCACATCATCAAGACCGACATTGAATAATTCATCCTCTTTATGTGGCAAATAATACCATTTAGCCAATTTTTTTTAAAGTTTGTGCTAAAAATTTTCTTTTAATCAAGGGCAATAAGGGCAAATTGGTAAATTAGGGACAAAGCTGCCGACGAGGTCGGACTAATACAACGTGCTCTTTCTCTTCATGGGAATCGTCAAAATGGGTAACGTCCCTCGCATGTTGCATTCCACGTGCTCTATGTGCTACGTGGCCATTAATCCTCATTTTTTAAAATTAAAAAACAATTAATTTGAATAAATTTATTAAGACTTTGATCCCGTTGGGATGGAGGGTGAGTTACACGTCATTCTCTTTTTTTTTTTTTTGTATAATTAATTACACAATTTCAATGTCAACCTTTTATTTTATTTTTACTTTTTCGGTGAAATGAAAAGAAAATTATTTTTTCCTTAAGGTCAACCTTCTCATAGACCTTCAATTTGAATTTTTTAATAAGAAAAATTAAAATAATTAATAATTCGATTACCTTATAATAAAAAAAAGGATTAATGTATTGTGGAGTGTGTACCCATGATGAACCTTTCCAAATGCATTAGAAGGTTCATGTATGGAACTTGATTAGAGAGATACAATAAACACTGCCAAGAGTCTAAACAAAAATTAAAGAGTAATTTTGTGTTGACAATTTTCATTTTGATGGGTAAATTACAAACACATCTCTAAGATTTATTTAAATTATAAATTATTTTATGTGGTTCTAGAAATTACATTATGCCCTCAAGGTTTCTAATTTCATAACAAATAAGTCATTTTATTAATAAATTATCAAGTTAATTAACAGTTTTTAATAATGTTAAAATTTTATTTCAATTAATAATTTAGATAATTTTATTATTGTATAGGTGAAAAGTTAGAAATTTCACTTTTTCAATTAATTCTGTTAAATAAAAAGTTCTGACAGTGAGGTATTTGTAAGTTTTCAAACCATAGAGGACAATGCATATTTTAAGCAAATCTCAAAAGGTGTATTTATAATTTACCCCATTTTGATTGGTGTTGATTTGGGTGTTTTCATTTTCTTTTGTGGATTTATAATTTGAATTTTCCACCAAAAAAAATATTAAGGTATCTCCAATGTTAAATTGTCAAAATGGAGAAGGAAAACTATTTTTTGACAAGATTTCAATGCTAAAATGTCAAAATTTAGTAATATTACTCTATGTACTGTTGGCAATATAATATAAATAATAATGTTAGAAATCTTTCTAAAAGTTTAAGTTTTTAGATGAGTTAGTGATCAATTAATATAATATCAGAGTAGGTAATCAAATAATTACACATGTTTTGTTCGCTTATGAAAGAGAGTCCAACCACACATAAAGAGACATGTTGAGGATATAATATAAATGATAAAATTATTTATCTCTCTAACAACTTAATCTTTTAAATGAGTTGATAATTAACGATTTAATATGTATCGCCTTACTTTGGAGCAATCATCATATGATTTGATTAAAGTCGAATTGTACATCATTGAGACTGTTAATTAGGATCTCTTAACTTCACTTGCTTGTCAAAATGTATACTTTATGTATGTTGAATGTCAATCAGGTTGTACATAGTCAGAGCATAAAGTGGGCAAAAAGACAGAATTTGGAGAGAGTTGACTTTCCTGCACGTGCGTGGACTTTTTCTAGGAAAACGTGCCAGATGTTTTAAACCTATTTGGAAAGACACCAGAAGTATAAATAGGCAAGAAAAAGGCTGGATTAGGGTTCGGAAGTTGTTTTGTCAAGAAAGGGAGGCTAGGGTTTGAAAAGAAGAGGAACTTGAAGCTTCAAGCATGTTTCTCATGGTGGTTTCTTCTCCATCTACCTCTTTCCACTCCTCCATGAGTGGCTAGTCTTCTTTTTTAGGGTTTTGATAAAACCCTAGCCATGTAATAGGTTTTTCTTTTTGATTTTCAATTATGTAAAGGTTTAAACACTTGTATGGTATTTTAGAAATTTCATATATATATATTTTTCATTATTTTTTCAAATATTCGGCTTTTTATGATTGTTGAATGTTTTCCATACAAGAGTTTTCTATTTTTTCACATTCAAGGTATGAGACGAATCATACTACGAGAGACGAGTCATATCACTACCTTAGTTCAGAGTGAATGATTCGTACTATTTAAGATGGTTAGTGCTCGTACATTGAACGTGATGATTTTCTTGTTAAAGCTTTGAACTTGTAGTTACGAAGCATTGTTCTGTTCGAACCATAACATAATTGTTTTCAATTTGAAAACTCTACTTACGTGACTAGTGGTGGACTATTTGCCCTAGGTTTTTCCCCAATTCAGTAATCCAATTTTATTTATAATTGATAATTTAATTATTTAGTTTAATTTATTCATTATTAAATTAGGTTATGATCAATAAATCTTTTTATCAAAATTAATTTAGGAATTTAACAGTTAAATTAGCTTAATTTCACAATTGTCTCTGTAGATCGATACCTGGACTTGCCATTATTCTAAAAGAATTTAGTATAATTTAGTGTTTAAATTTGATATGTTCAACGATCTATCATGATTCAACCTTTAATGTACAATGTGCATGTGTTGTAAATTTGAAAAATGACAATTGTATAAATTTTAAGCAAAACGATAACTTCAAAGTTGCCAAATTTTGGCATTGTGCCATACTTTGTGCCAAACTATATTATGTACTCGTTTGGTAAATATTTAGGGACTAAAAAAATATAAAAATACAAAATAGGTTATAAATTAATAACACAAAATGTCACATCCAAATCATAATCATTACACTTTTTCTCTCACAAAAATAAAAAAAAGTCCAAAAACTAAAACTAAACAAGGCTAAAAAGTCTCAATGCAACAAAATTGGCTACCTTAAAAAATGCCAAACGAAGCTTAAATTTGAATTTATGTTTTTTTTATTTATTAGTAATTTGAATTTATGTTATATATATATATATATATGAAGTACTTTTTAAAATAGATTTTGATGTGTGTTTGGTTTGATTTTTAGAAATTATTTTTTGATTTCTTTTTAAAAAATATAAAATAATTTCATAAAAGTAAATATCAAAAAAATATTTTTAATTTTTTAAAAATTAATTTTATCCATCATAAAGATAAAATTATATACAATAATGAGTTTTTTTCAACCAAATTAATTTTTAATATTTTTTAAATGCATCTAGATTAAGTATATGTAAAAAGTAACCCAAAAAAAAAAGAAAAGAAAATTCTTCATTAAAAAATCAAGAAAAAAGGAAAACTATCAAACAATAATACTGTTCCAACATCGTTACTAGAATTTTATGAGAAAATTATAAATCAAATGTACTTTTCAAAAATAATTATTTACATATGAAAAAATTTATAATTTTAATAATTAAAATTTATAAACTTTACCATTGCTTTCAAGGAAAAAAAAATTCAACCCCTTACACTGATTTGTTATTTTCTTTTATTTTGTTTCCTGAATAATTTTTTTTGGAGCGGTGTCAGCAAAACATATTTACTAAAAAAATAAAAAAATATTATAAATATTAATAATTAATATTATAATTTTTTCCCCTCTGATACCCTGAGATAACTTTTCCATTTTTTTTTAATCCATCAATCAAAACTAATTTTCACACTTGTTACATTCTTCCTCTTCTCTACGTGATGATGATGAAGCATATGCTAGTTATTGCTGGCCAAAGTCATTGATCTTTTCGCTATTAGTTTCGTACGTAACTGTTCATTCTGGATCCTCGTAAGTTTCTATCAGTGTTGGACACTTCATTAATCAGATGATCTCAAAAGTTTGGCATGTGTTGAAAAAAAATAAAAAGTCAAAAATTTATTTTTAAAATTAAAAAGTTATTATTATTTATCAAAAAAAAATTAAAAAATTAATTTAATACATTTCAGACAGCTATGTGGTCCAACAGGCGGAGGTGACTTTTGAGAAAAATTGCACGGTTTTAGGTGCACAAATAACACAGTGATGTTCGGCTCGTAGGGATCATCACGGGTCCCGTTTTAATAATCTGAACCATTCAATGTGTAGAACTCGTCGAGTGCTATATGCCTATAAAAAATCACGTTGATTGGATATCGGTAAATATATGATCAAATCAGTTAAAATTTATAAAATGAATGGTGTTATAGTTAACAGTTGAAAAAAAACTAATTCGATCAGATAGCTATTGATATCTGATCAATGTGATTTTCTACAAGCATATAGTACTTGACGAGTTCTACACATTAAACGATTTTGATTAGCAAAAGGGGACGCGTGGTGGGCCCTCACGGGTCGAACAACACCTCCAATTCAATGCCCGAAAAGTAGAGAATCATATCCCAGGTACACTCTGCACACACGCTGTCCCCAATTCTCACTGTACCGCCTATTTCCTCACAATCTTCTCATATATACTAATTTATATAATTTTTTAATACACATTTTTTTCATAAAAAGTCAAAAAATTATCCTAAACAATCATATTTTTTTCTTTAAATTTTTAGTTCAAAAATTCAAAAAGTACACTTATTTACGACGCCCCAAACAACCATTTACTCACACCAATTGAATTCAATTCCTCGAACAATAAAAAAAAAATCAATCGAAGAAAAATTTATTGATTGATCAAGAATATCATGTGATCATATTTTTAATTATTCACAAATTTTTATAACTTTTTATATTTTTCAATCTACTCACTATAAAATTAATTTTTTTTTTTTTTTTTATCAATCAAAATACAAATAAAACACCATGTATATCGACACAGAGAGTCAACAGTTGTGATGTTTGATGATACTATGGGGGTGTTTGGAAAGCTTGGTTCTTGATTTTTTTTTTTTTTTTCACTAAAAGATAAATTGATTACAAAATTAAAAAAATCAACCTAAATAAAAAATCATATTAAATTTCATAATCATTTCACTTTTTATCTCACAAATATCGTATCCAATCATAAAAAAAATTCAACTATTTTTCTAAATATAAAAAAAATTTCTCCCATAATAACCTATAACTAAAAGAAACCTAAAAAAAAAAAGGGCAGTGCTAGGTAGCTCGAGAGTTGAGGCTCGAGATTTGGCTCGAGAGTCAAAACGACGTCGTTTTGACCCTTTTTTTTTTTTTCTTTTCTCGTTGCCTTCTCTGTATTTTTTTTTTGACAGAAGAAGAAGAAGACGGGCAGAAGAAGAAGAAGACGGAGGGGGAGGGGGAGGGGGAGGGGAGGGGAGGGGGAGGGGGCCCTAATACAGGGGAGGAGGGGGAGGGAGGGGAGGGGGAGGGGAGGGAGGAAGTGGAGGCGACGGAGGCGGAGGCGGAGGCCGACGATCTGACGATCTGGAGCTGGGCGACGACGGTGGGCGGCGAGGCCACGACGGCGGTCGGCGAGACGATCGGCGGCTGGGCATCGACGTCTTCTCTCTCTCTCTTCCCGTCTGCTTCTCTCTCTCTGCCTCTGCCTCTCCCTCTCTTTCTCTTTTCTCCCTCTCCCTCTCCCTTTCCCTCTCTTCCTCTTTTCTCCTCTCTCGAGCCACATTCGAGCTCCTTTTTTGAGCCACCGCTCATTTTTCAAAAAAAAATTCGCTTCCCAATGGGTATCGCATAGTTAGAGCATTGAAAATAGGAAATGAGAAACAACACTCAAATCAATTCATCATCACGTGGAGGTTTTGGGTCGCTTTCCAATGTATGTATGCATGCATGTATGTATTGTAGCTACTACTAGCTTAGCTTCCACGTCTCAACCTGAATGCCACCGTTTTTACTTCTTACGTTCTCGCCACCTACTCGAGACTCACCTTTCTTCCTTCCAAACAATAGAGCTGTTTGATGCACTAAAACAGGCTTTTTTTTTTTTTTTTTTTTTTAAAGTAATTTTTTAATTTTTTAATTAAAATATGATATAAAAAAAATTAATATATTTAGAATGAATTTTGACTTTTTACGAAAAGATGTGTAAAAAGTAGAGAAAAAATAGAATCTTTGACTTTTTGATATAGATTGTTGACTTTTTGAATTTTTTTAGTGACTTTTTAACTTTTAGACTAAAAAAATCACTTACCAAATGAGGCCTAAGGCTACGTTTAGAATGTTGGTTTAAAGTTATTTTAATCATAAAAAGATAAAATAAATTAAAATATTATAAAATAAAATATCACATTTAAATTATAAATATTTTATTTTTTTCTCACAAAAGTTAAAAAAATTAAAAAACTCATCTCAAACGAGACTTTTAATTCTAGACTAAAATAACCAAAAAATCAATTCACATCTCAAACGAAAGCTTAATTATTTGGGTAGTGTTGGAAAGAAAAAAGATTTGTACCTCGAATTTTTCAGTCCCGAATTCCCCTAATGCCCAAAACGACGTCGTTTTGGGCATTATTTTTTTTATTTTTTTTTCTTCCTTCTTCTTCTTCGATTTCAGTCTGAACCAGAGGGGGGAGGAAGAGAGAGAGAGAAAGAGAGAGAGAGAAGAGAGGTGGTTCGCCGTCGTCTCACCACCGCCGTCGTCGGCCCAGCCCCGGTCATCGCTGCCCGGCCTCGATCGTCACAGCACCACCGCCGTCGCCTCCGGCTCCCTCTCCGCCTCCTCCCACTGGTATGGCCCCCTCCAATCCACTCCTCCTCCTCCCTCCTCCTTCTTCTTCTTCTTCCTTCTTCTGCTGGAAAAAAAAAAAAAAAAGGATTTCGGGGCATTCGGGGGAGCTCGGATTCGAGGTCCCAATCGCGGTTGGTGTTGGAAATATGGTGGTATTGGGATTTAAAATCTATCGATTAATTTGCCTTCATGCGAAAAATTTATCTATATATTATTGAAAATAGTGTTTGTTTTCAATTTTTTTTCTCTCTCTTATGTGTGATATCTCTCATTTTTTCATTTTTTTATTAAAATGTCACATCAATATATTTTTTTATTAATTTTTTTATAATTTAATATTGATTTTTTTTATTTAATCTAAATTACCTATAAACAAAACCTAAAAGAATCATACATACTAAAATATTTTACCAATTAATTTTATTATACATTTTTCACTTTTTTTAAATACAATATTAAAATGATTTCTTATTTCTATGTCTATCTTATTTATTAAGAGGGAGATTTGTGCCGAATAGTGTGGCCAAGTTGAAATAGCACGGAATGTATTGTTGGGCCAGGTGAGAACCTGAGACGCATCATTGGACTGGACTGGACTGGGTTCGTTGTCAATACAGTGCTAGTGTGAGACTGAGGTTATTCAAGATGCGTTAGACCGAGCTATACCCCACTCAGAGTATCATGTTAGCCAAACATGGCGGAGCTGGCCCCGGTTGGCGAGCAGAATTGGCCTAACGTAGAAGTCCAAGGCAACAGAGTCATATGACGACCGAACTATAACCTGTTCGAGTTGCTATCAACGAGGCGTACGGTCCGGGAGATCACGATGTGCAGCCGAGATGCCGCACAGTGCTCATATATTCGGTCGGTACCGGACGATTAAGGCTTTGGCTGAGCGCGCCACATCTGATAGTCCGGTCAGGCTTTGCCCAGCATATAAGAAGTCGATGTAATGTTTGTGGTTTGCAAGTAATAGCTCGGTCAGGTTTTGCCCAGCATCTAAGAAGTCGATGTAACGTTTGTGGTTTGCAAGTAATAGCTCGGTCAGGCGTTCTACGTAGACCAATAAAGAGAAGAGAGAAATCAACTCCTAGTATGCGTCAATACCATTTGGCGGTGCGACAAACACTATTTGGAGGTTTTGGTCTCTACATGTGTAAGAAGTGTAGAGAGGAAAACAGCCGCCTATCTAGAGAAGAATAACAGAGGTAGTACGCCCACAATCTCTGAGGCTGCATGGCCAGCCTTGAAAATGAAGAGCATGCAACCGTTAGAGGTAAGTTATTTTTGATATACTCTCTCTCTCTCTAGAAAGTGCTCTACCATCTCTCTTCTTCTCCAAGTGTGCTAACTTGATCGTCGAAGGGTTTATCTGGCAGCACACCGCCGGGCAGCTCACCGTCTTTCTGTTCTTAGGTTAAACGACATTACACGAGGCTTGGACACAAGGAGTATGGAGAGCGACAAATATTTCCTACCTGTACAATTGGCGCCGTCAATAGGAATCTCTTTGACAGACAAACCTTGTTCTATTAGCCTTGTTAACTGTTTTCCCTGGCACACATCAATGAAACACCACTGTCTGTCGTCGACGAAATCACTCCAGAATCAATCCAGAGAAGAAATGGCCCTCTCGCTATTCCAACCATGGCGGGCCTAGAGACCTCCTCTAGAGAGCAGCCTAGGGACGCGTGAGACAAACGCGCGAGGAGCACTAACCATTCAAAGAGTCCTGAAGGTCGCCGACGACGAGGAGAATCGCATGCTCAGCACCTGAAACACAAACTCAGAGACTAGAATGCCCTCATTCGGAAGATGGCGGTGGAAATGGAGACGTTGAAATGACAAATCAAAGGGAAGGGTGTTGTTGGAGTGGTGCGACCACAGTGAGCGCACCCAACCCCGTCGCTCCGACAGTCATCACCAGTGGGGGACACCTTTGCTCTCCATCACCAGAAGCTACTGCGTCGGCGATTTCGACCCACTGGTGGAGAGGTCCTACATGCATGACAGCAGCTATCGTCCCTCGTGTCTATCGACGACGTCGAGATACTTTTACTCTGCCTATTCGGAGGACCTGAGGAACGTATTGAAGGAGCGAGCGCACCGTAGAGAAGCCCAAAGAGTGTCGACGTTGCAAAAGTTGAGTCCCCAAATTCGTTGTAGTGAAGAAGTGGCCATGCCGCGGCCCAGAGTGGTGGTTCCAACACTAGTGGACAGAGACTTGGCACGACTCACCGCCTCCCCGCTGTCTTCAAAGATAGAAAGCATGCCCCTTCTTGCCAGATTCCATCAACCAAAGTTCACGCTGTATGATGGAAAGACGGACCCGTACATACACATTAATCATTACCGGCAAGTAACAGCAGGCCATTGGCACAACGATGCCTTGATGTGCCTCATATTCCCAGCAAGTTTGGGAGAATTAGGGCTGAAATGGTTCGAAAGGCTCCCAAAGGGGAGTATCGAGGGGTGGCAATAGTTAGCGGAAGCCTTTGTAGCCAGATTCAAGACCAACACTCGAACGCCTAAATAGGTCGACCACCTCCTGGGCATCAAGATGGAGTCAGGCAGCTCTTTGAAGGCATATAATGCCAAATATTGGGAGACTTACAACAAGATCCTAGATTTGCCTCACCAATTTTGGCAATCACCCAATACAAGCGAGGTCTACCAGTCAAACATAGACTGCGAGATTTGCTCACAATGCCCCAGCCTACAACCATGGAATCATTGATGCAGCGGATAAATAAATACATTCGAGTTGAGGATGATGTCGCCACCGTCACCACAACCGAGAAGGAAAATCTGGTTGTGGCGGACAGACGTGTGGCTGAGAAGGTTCATTCGGTGGAGCAGGAGGATAACCGCCCTAATAACCAAGCTAGAGAACAACATCGCGGTGCTAACCGCAATGACAAAAACAAAGGACGCGGGAGTGACTGGGCCAATGCTCCTCACAACGAAAAAGAGAATGCCAAAAGAAAATTGAAGGCACGAACCGGTATCACCACTGTTTTTAAGATTCCAATCTACCGTATCCTTAGTGAAATCCGAGGTGAGCCATATATCAGTTGGCCAGCAAAGTTAGGGGACGCACAGAGGGGATTCAACTCAAGATATTGCTTCACTTTCCACGAGGAAAGGCGGCATCGCACAGAGAAGTGTGTATCGCTGAAACAACACCTGAAAGAGTTGGTTGCGGCTAGGCACTTAGACCAGTACACAGACGGAGGTATGCGGGCCACTCCACAAGGGCAAGCCGAGCCAAATGGCCTTGCCATCCTGGATGCAGCACCCCAAAGAGTCATCAATGTTATTCACGGTATCATCGAGCTTGCGCGAGTTTGAGAGCTCAGCAGGATGATTAAGAAGGTTGAGCATATGAGGGAAGTACTCTCTGTTTAGCCCGCCGTGAAGAAGGAGAAGACCGAGGTGCCGGACATCACGATCTTTTCGAGCAAAGACTTGGACACAATTCAAACCCCTCACAATGATGCCTTGGTGGTGACACTTCGCATCAAGGACTTCGATATCAAGAGAATTTTGATCGACTAGGGGAGTTCGATCGAGATCATGTACTATGACGCATTCAAATAGATGAAGTTTGAGGACAAGGACGTGGCCTTAGCAACATCTCCTTTGGTCGGTTTCAACTTCTAACCGGAGTGGCCGATCGGAAAGATCATATTGCCGATCAAGGCTGGGTCAGTCACGAAGCAAGTCGAGTTTTGGATACTGAAAGTCCCATCTACTTACAACTTGATACCGGGAAAGAGTTGGTTGCATGCTGTGCGAGCAGTGTCTTCCACTTATCATTAAGTTGTGCGCTTCCCTGGCCTAGCCGGGCAAATTGAAGAGGTCTGGGGAGACCAAGTCATGTCAAAATAATGCTTCGTCGCGGTTAACGAAAGTCGGGCGATGAAAGGTTTCGTTCAGATGATAGAAGGACCAGGAGTCAAAGTGGTCCTGGAAGATATAGGCTGAAAAGCTGAAAATACATCAGTTGAAGACTTGGTAGAGGTTCGGATTGATGAGAACGATCTGAGCAAATTCTTTCTCTTGGGCTCATCATTGTCCAGCACCGAGCGAATGGACTATGTCAACTTCCTGGTCTCCAACATTGAAGTCTTTGCATGGACACCTTATAATATGCCTGGCGTCGACCCTCGCTTCATTTGCCACCAGTTGAATGTCTTTCCCAACGCACAGCCAGTCATACAGAGAACATGGCGCTTGGCCCTACACCATGCCGAGGTGGTGGCAGAAGAGGTCAAAAACTTACTGGAAGCTGGGGCAATTGAAAAAGTCCAATACTCTAGATGGATCTCTAATACGGTGATAGTGTCGAAGAAAAATGAGAAGTGGCATGTATGCGTCAATTACAAGACGATCAACCATACCTGCTCGAAAGATAGTTTTCCACTCCCAATGATCGACCATCTAGTGGACCTTATTGCTGGTCACCAAAGGTTCAGCTTTTTAGATGCATACCGCGGATACCACCAAATAGCCATGTACGAGCCAGACAGGGAGATCACGTCCTTCACTACGTTAAGAGGCCTGTATTGCTACAAAGTTATGCCCTTTGGCTTTAAGAACGCCGGGGTGACTTTTCAAAGAATGGTGACCAAGATGTTCTCTCCTCTGTTGGGCTACACTATGGAGGCCTATATTAACGACATGGTCATGAAGAGCAAAAACGAATCCCAACACCTCACCGACGTAGTTGAAATATTCATCATCCTTAGGTACCACAAGTTGCGATTGAATGCATCCAAGTGTGCTTTTCGGAGTGGGAACTGGAAAATTTTTGGGCTTTCTAGTTACCAACCGGGGAATTGAGGTTGACCCTTCACAGATCAAGGCAATCTAAGAGCTGGAACGACCAAATTCCACAAAGGATGTGCAACATCTTGCCAGAATAGCAGTCGCACTGAATAGATTTATCAACTGGTCATTAGATTGTTGCAGGCCCTTTTTTAAGACTTTGAAAGCCAAGTTTTTCTGGGATGTAGAATGCGACTGCGCTTTGGCAGACCTGAAGACATATCTCTCTTCCGCCCCAATCCTGGTCACACCACGGCCAGACGAAGAGCTCTATCTATACTTAGCAGTTTCTCAGCATGCGGTAAGCGCGGTTCTCGTTCGAGCTAAGGGGATTCAACACCTCCCTATTTTCTACGTCAGCAAGACACTACTCTCGGTCGAATTGAGATATCTGCTGCTTGAAAAATTGGCTCTAGCTCTCATGATGGCCTCTAGAAAGTTGGCGCACTATTTTCATGCCCACACAATAGTAATGCTAACCAAATTTCCGCTTAAGGTGCTCTTTGAGAAGACAGATTTCACTGCTAGAATTTTGAAGTGGGCGGTTGAGCTGGGGAAGTACAATATCAAGTTTCAGCCCCGAACAACCATCAAGGCACAGGCCCTAGCTAATTTCGTGGTGGAATTCACCCTCGGCACTCACCCGGTCTGTCCAATTGATTTGGCGCATGAAACCGAGCAACGAGAAATGACCAGTGCGGATGTAGCACGGTCTACTCTCACAATACCACCACAAGAGAATGAGGTGCATGCAATATAAAGACAAAACACTCCGGGGCAAAAATCAACCGACCTGCTAGACGATAGGCTGGGTGCATATGTAGAAAAGCCATGCACAGAGCCGAGCGATGCCTTCAGATTGTGAAACTCTCAAAACCCGTCTGACTGCCGGAAATTGTTCATCGGCGAGATGTGGAAACTCTTTGTCGATGGAGCCTCCAATAGACATGGCGTCGAGCTGGGAGTGGTATTAACCTCGTCGGATGGGCTAACCATTAAGCATGCTATTATGCTTGGATTTCCAACATCCAATAATGAGGCGGAATATGAAGCCCTCTTCGCCAGTCTAAAAAGCGCTATACGGATGAAGGCATCAGAGTTTATGATATTCAGCGACTCCAAACTGGTGGTCAATCAGGTCTCAGGAGAATATGAGGCCAAAGATGAGAGGATGACTAAGTATCAGGCATTGGTGCGCACTGAGATTAAAAAATAGTAAGGCAGATGAGCTAGCCGGCTTGGCGTCTATGCAGACCACCTTTCCCAATCTGTTGATGATTAAGTTCTTGCCCAGACCTAGCATCGAGGAACCAAAGGCATCTGAAGTGCTTTGCGCCGACCTGGGACTGTCCTAGATAGATCTCATCATCACCTTCCTAAGAGACCGAGTCCTGTCTACCGAAAAGAAGAAAGCCAACAAGATAAGGGCCAAGTCAGAGCGGTTTTGGCTCTCTCCATCCAGTGCCTTGTATAAAAAGTCCTTCATTAGACTATACCTAAAATGCGTCCACCCTAGCAAGGTTGAAGTTTTCCTCTTTGAAATTCATGAAGGAATGTGTGGTAGCCACGTTGGAGGCAGATTGCTAGCATACCAAGCCATTTCTCAAGGCTATTGGTGGCCGTGCATGCAGGTTGACGAGTAGAAGTATGTTCGCAAATACGAGAAATGCCAAAAGTTTTCTCACCAGATCCACCAGCCGGCCAGGGAGTTGCTCCCCTGACTACCTGATGGTCATTTGCATGTTGAGGGCTGGACATTGTGGAACTGCTTCCAACGGCTCCGGGCAACCACAAGTTCGTCATCACCGCTACTGATTACTTCACCAAATAGGTGGAAGCCGAGCCATTGGCCACCATTAAAGAGAAAGATGTAAAGAAGTTCGTCTGGCAGAATGTCATCACTCGGTTTGGCGTTCCAAAGGCCCTTATCTCGGATAACGGCACGCAATTTGATGGAAAACTCTTCTACGGATTTTACGAAGAGTTGAAAATTGACTATCCTCAGTCAAAGGTCAAGTCGAGGCTTCAAACAAGACTATCTTGGACGGGCTGAAGAAACGACTAGAAAAGGCCAAAGGGAGGTGGGCTGAAGAACTTCTCAACGTGCTCTAGGCATACCGAACTACCCCGAGACAGTCAACCGGGGAGACTCCATTCGCCTTGGCATATGGTATAGAAGTGGTCATTCCTCTAGAGATCGGCATGCCAACTATTCGATTTGAAAATTTTGAGCCCGACTTGAATAATGAAGCTATCGCCCTAGAGTTGGACCTAGCTGAAGAAAGAAAGAAAGTAAAGGGCACTAATTCACATCACGGCCTATCAATAAAAGCTCTCCAAGAAATATAATAAGATCGTGCATCCGCGCCTATTCAAAGTTGGGGACTGGGTCTTGAGGAAGGTGATGGGCAACACATTGGTCCCCAGTGAGGGCAAATTGGGAGCAAAATGGGAAGGTCCATACAGGATAATCGACCTTGCTGGCAAAGGGACATACCATTTGGAGGACTTGGATGACGTAGCTATTCCAAGACCATGGAATGCGGCCAATCTCAAACTGTTTTACTTCTGAAGTGTAATCTCCCTTCCTATGTAATCAAATTTGGCCTATGGCCATTGTAAGTAATGTTTAATGCGCAATGGAAAGGACCCTGTGATTTGTTTACATGTCACTTTTTTCCATATATTAGAAGTGTTGTATTTGAGCTGCTAGATACTAGGGGCATTTCACCTTCAGTTTCAATGGCTCACTGTACAAAAAGTTGTCTTGTGAAATGCCTGAGGCATGAAACTGATCTGACTTAACTCCACTCCAACCGAGCTGATTTTCACTCGCTGTGATAGAAACTGGTGGCATCCTCAATTTCTCCATGTGAACCGAGCTGGTTTTGTTTGCCTCGAAAACAACCAGTGAACCGAACTGACTTAATTCAATCTGGGTTAACTTTGTTTGCCGCTCAAACAGTTGGTGTTTTGTTCAACTGTGACTGCTTGTTCTGAGCTAACTTTGCTCACCCGCTGAAACAGTTAGTGTTTTGTCCAACTTCAAATGGAAACCGAGCTGACTTTGCTTGTTACCCCGAGCGGTTTTTACTCGTCGGAGAGAAATTTGTTGTTATGAACGACTTTTGATATGATACTGAGCCAAGTTCGCTCGTTACTTCGAGCTGGTTTTGCTCGCCTGCAAATGAGCTTGTGCTTTGTCCAACTCATGGATTGATTTTACCTTTACACCGAGTTAAATTTTTGCTCGGGGAACGTTATGCTTCCCCAATTTTGAAAAGGAATCTTACATTTCTGAAATTACGGAACAAATCGAGCAAAAATCAGCTCGGCATAGCAAATTTTCAAATATAACTTGACACAGCTAAACCGAGCAGCCATATCTCGACCATTATACAAGATCGCATCACATTCATTCAAATCAAGAATTGAAGAAAACAGAAAGGAAAATGCATGGCGAGCAAAAAGTTCATTCGTTTCATTAATGCTGAAGTTGGGCTACAAAAGGTGGGACCGTTAGCCTGGTTACACAAAAAATAAAAAGAAAAAACAACAAAACAATACAATAAAAAGTGGGATTTACTCCAAATTCACAGTGCTAGCTTAGTCAGTCACTTTTACCTCGGGCTCCTCCACCTCGGCCTCTTCTTCCTCGCCAAGCACCGGATTGGCATCTAGCTCGGAATCCTTCTCAATTGGGTTAGCCTTTTCCACAGATGCCCCCGATGACTGATTTTGGTTGGTTGGTTGGTTGGTTGGGCGACAGACGCATCGGTCGCAGCTGCAAGCTTCGTCGCTTTTATGAGCTTTTGTTATACGGTATTGGCATAAGCCTGCATGTGGGCTGGGATGAAAGCGGCTGGAGGATTTTTGAACACGTCGGAGTCATGCCTAAGGCCAAGTTTTTCAACTGCAGCTTTCCAGCCACACTAGAGAAAGATGTCCTTTGTCCCTTCAACTTACCGTTCATATGTTTTTTCGCCCTCCGCGTAGCCACGATCTTCAACGTCGTTGACTTGTTTCTCCAACTCGGCCTTGTGTACTTCACGTAGCTTGCGCAACTTGGCAATGTATCTGGCCTTGGTTACCTACAGAGCCTTTTGTTTGTCCTTATCTGCCCTTGCCAACCGCTCTGTAAGCTGGTTACGCTCGGTCATTGCCACCTCCTGCGCAGCCTTTAACTTCTCTAGCTCGGCTGTTTTCACTTTATTATCCATGATGGCCTTCCGCAGACTCTGTCGGACAGAGATCATGCGTTCATGAGCAAGGTAATTTTTCTACGCGGCCTGCAGTATGGCAGAAGTTAGTAGTGGAAGCCGAGCAATAACTTCAAATAAGACAACTTGATTGCGTACCAAAACGATTGACTTTGCGACCGACCGAAGGACTTTCAGGTCAGACAGTTCCTCATGTTTCTTCATGTCCGCGGGGAGAAGTAAACCCTTGGTCATGTTGAAGCCGAACGAATGGTTCTTATCCGCATACACTGAATCTGCCATCGTCACTGTTCGGCCCTTGTACTTCAACTTAGGTGACCAGATTGGAGGGGCAACGGAGTTGGTAGATTGCTCGGCATGTGGTTGATCAGTTTGCTCTCCCTGATCAGCTGACGACAGCTCGGCTGAATCTTCGTTGACCAAGCGCTGCTCGGTTTGTGCTCACCTTAGCCTCTTTTTCGATTGGCCAGCACCTTGCTCGTTGGCCAAAGCCAGAACTGGGCCAGATTCCTGCACAGTTGGCTGCGATGTTTAGCCCGCAGCTGTTTCAGTTGGTTGGGAATCGCTTGGCTCTCCTATGATCGTTGACTTGATGACTTAGATTTTAGCAATTTCTTGCTTGGCTGTCAAAGGCACAAGTCTAATCGATAGGACGTTTGGATTCGGTTCTGGAGAGAGGGCACGAAGTGGGATCCCGAACAGTTTTTGCGCCTCTCGTTCCTCGGCCGGATGCCGCAAAATGACCTTTATGGCCTCTTGGTTGGCGCGGGAATAATCATTTGCCAAGAGTTTGTAAGTTGCAAAAACAAAGCAAGGGTTAGATCAGCAAAGACAAATCAAATGCAAAAAATTGAACCGCGCTATGTTGCTCACCAGCCTTCCCAAAATTTTTGCATATGTACCAGCCCGGTATGGGCACCTCAGTATTTTCGTAATTGCCGGACACCCATAGGAAATCGTCATCGTTTCGTTATTTGTCTGGGTTACTTTCTATGAGCTTTGCTCAGCCCTTCCTAACCTTGAGGTACCAGTAGAAGCCTTCTTTATTTTTACTAAGTGTGTATTGGTGGAATATCTCAGCGGGGCCAAGGTTCAAACCGAGGATCCGGTTCAGTGCGGCCACATCGTTTATTATCTTGTAAATGTTATTGGACACTTGGGTTGGTGTAATAACCCTCACCACTGATTACTGATAACCTTACTGATTACTGTTAAACTGAGACTGATTATGATAAGTAATTGAATCAACTGAAATACTGAACAGACTAACTAGAGTCTGGAACTAATGGATTGACTGTATCTGTTTAAATGCATTTCTTATCTACTGCCTGTTTGATTATCTGTTCATGTTTTTATGTTTAAACTGCAAATTGAAGGCCTTATCGGCGGCCGAACCAGAAATGGATTGATGTTAAGGACCATGATTTCATCGTGAATTTGAAAGAATGAGCTCATTTGAGCAAGCATTGAAGCTTTAAATTGGTTTAAATTCATGCATGTCATGTTTGAAATTATGTTCATGAAATGTTGTTTGAAATTGGATTTAATTGAACTACCCTTGGGCTTTGGTTTTACAAATTGAGTTTTGAAACATGTTATTCTATGTGTTTACAAATGTTTTCTAGAAATTTAGCCCAAGAGGATCGAATTTAGTACATTTAGACTTGGTTTTGAGCTTGAGGTTCAAATCTGGAATTTCCAGATTTTGGACCCACGCTCGAGCGTACACTCTGTGATCATGCCTTCCGCTCGAGCGAGTAAAGTGACGCTCGAGCGTGAAATGCGTGCATCCAGTACTTTACATGAGCTTACAGTCCGCTCGAGCGAGAGAATTCACGCTCGAGCGAGGACTTGTGTCTCGCGCTCGAGCGAGGGTCGAGCGCCCATCGAGCGTGAATTTTGAGCATCCAGTATTTTCACTGTAGCTTGCAGTCCGCTCGAGCAGAGATCCTTTGTCTGCATATCCGCTCGAGCGTAGAAAGCTACGCTCGAGCGAGACCCCTGTTTTCTGAAAATTTTGAAAAATGTTTCTAACCGCAACTTTGCACCCTCTTTCCATCCTAGGGCATGTTTAAGGCATCTTAATGAGGGTATTGATTTAGAACCACACCGAGGCAAATTAGGGATTAAGTTATTGTTTCCCAACTGTATAACTTAGTGTGTGTTCATCTTGTAAACCGTGTAGGGTTGGCATCTGGGAACGCGCTCTATTCTAATTGTAGCCCAAAACTCTGTGAGTAACAATTGTGTAAAGATATGTTCAACTGTGAATATTTCTGACTGTTTAACTGAACTACTTTCTGAACTGATACTGTTAATCGAATGAATGTATGTCCTATATTCTGAACTGTATTGTGGCATCCTTAGCAACTACTCTTTACTGTTACTGTTACAGAGATCTCTGTCGGTTCCCTTGTTGGAACCACTACTGTTTACTGATTGATGGCCATCATTTACTGTTCGGTCTTTTAAAGACCTACTGTTTACTGTACTGTTGTGCTAATGTGTCACACCCCACTTTTTATTACTCGAAAACATTACCAAAGCCTGTAAATTTAGGTCCATATTTTTTTTTTTTATATATACATTTACAAATGTCTATTACACTTGAGTAATAGAATCACAAAGATACATGTTCTCCCTCTCTCAATAAATACAACAACAATAATACATGCCAAGCTTCTGCCGCGAAGCTACCAATAAATAATTACAGATGCAACTCCACTACCTTTACATCTACTAAGAAAGCTATACAAATGAACTGAAGAACTCCATAAATCTTCAATCAAATAACCCAAACTTTCTTCCTGTAAAAAGATTAAACAACGACGGGGTGAGCACTAATGCCCAGTAGGAATCTCATAGTTCTAAATCAATAACGAACACACAGATAGAAATGATCATGCATGAGGGGTGATACAATATAGTAGGGTGACATTTCATAATCTCAAGATATCATAAGTAAGGTATCTTTTTCTCAAAAACAATTTAAACACTTGTAAGAAAAACCTTCAGCCATTAAAATCATCCCTTAACTTTAGAAAATCATAGATCCTTGTGAAACAACCATATTTAAGAAACAACATCATTTAAATGTTATTAACCAATTTCCCAAACATTTCTCAACTAATTTTCCATTGTTAATACTCTTCTTTTCCTTCCATTCTTCTTTTCTACTCTTCACTTTTAACTTAAAACCCCCAAAATTTCAAGTTCAATTTCCTTTTTGACTCGCCAACAATTCTCCTATACTCATTTCACCCCGTTAATTTCCCCCGTAAAGTTTCATTTCAAGATAACACAATGTTAATAAACTCTTCCAAGCCAATCCTTTATTTAATTATAGAACAACTCTCACAATTTACTTTTATTAACACAACTACTTCATTAAGTTTACCATCATAATCTATAATCCTCATATCTATTTTTGGTTCCCATTATTCACAAATAATGCCCATGCACTTTTCCTCTTTAAACCAAATTATACATCAATATGAAATTTCACCAATTCATCACAAGCAACAAATAACATCATCAACTCAACATACCTCTCAACACATAGCTCAACACAATCCATCTTTTGCTGACTCACTACGGCGGGAGTGAACTCCCAAAAACCATTTTCATAAAAGCCATTTTCTTTCAAAAACCATTTTTTTCCAACTTTTTAAAACCATTCCCCACATTTGCCGACTACTATATGGCGGGTGTGGGCACCCAAAACATTTTCGAAAACCAACCATCTTTGTAATTAATTTCCATGTTCTATAGAGAATTCTCACAAAGGATATATAGTTATGCTTTTTCCTCAACACAAAAGTAAATGTAAATACAATGCTATGCCAAGGGTAATTAATGAGGAAAAATATTCAGTTCAATGCATTGTTTCAAAATCGCCATGTTCTCAACATTATCATGTGATTTCATCAATTTCAAACTTCCGATATTAATTCAATAGGGGCGGTAAATACGACACTGGTAATCCCTAGACTGGTGTCTGCAAGTAGACTCTACGAGTACTACCAAACTGCCATTTTTACCAGTATCAACTGGAGGGCTCAGCACCCAAAATCTGTCATTTTTACCAGTCACAGTTGGAGGGCTCGACACCCACTCTTTGTCATTTTTACCAGTCACAGCTGGAGGGCTCGACACCCACTCTACACCCCCTATCCGGACTTACCAACGTATTTACCCCATACACATTTCCATATTTCTCATACAAATCATTTTCTGTCATGAATGCAAATCTCTTCGATTTAGAACCACCATGCACAATAATAAATGAAATGATATGCAACTGCAACAATTTCCATGGTTCATAACATTCCCTATCAAGTCAACCATGTGCACATGAAGTTTTCAAAACCATTTCTCCAAGTCAATATATTTGAAAGATTACCATTCTTGCAAAACACATTAAGGAATTACACCCATTCATCTTTTATTCCAAGAAAGAACAGAGTTTTATGAACATTTTCATGTTCCCCAAAAATCTCCAAGTTTCTAGAGTTTTCACCAAAAAACCAAACATTTCCCATCCCCATCAAGAAAATCCATTAAATTATCCTCTTGAGTTGAATGACTAAACAAGCCCACTAGGAATTTAATAAAATGATTTGAGATTAAACCTATCTTGGAAAACTCTACATTTTAGATCACAAAAACCAAAATCAACAAGATTCAACATGATTCAACTCAACACCATTAAATATAATTCAAGAGAAATTCTTAAATCCCATTTCAACATTCCATAACCGAGTTTATATCATCTATATCATTAATAAATCATTTCCCTCAATTTCCTTTCTCATTATAACATGGTTTACAATGCTCATAACAAAGTTCATTCGCAAATTTTAAACATAATTTTCAAGTATAGCCAAAACCCAATTAAACTTGTGCATATGTAATTCAACCTACCAATTTCATAAATCTGCTTTCAATTTGGGCCAAATCATTGACTATCATCAAGAATCAACCTAGGGTTTCTAGGAAATCTAGAAATTTCAAGAAAAAAAATTCAAACTTCTTAACCCATACCTTTTTATTCCAATTTTCCCATAAATTATACACCTAGGGTTCACAATCCATCATTTTAACCCATCAATTTAACTTCCATCATCTCAAACCCTAAATCCCGAATTTTCATAATATACTCTATATGCTCAAAAATGTGGGTTTTACATTTATATACTCCAAAATACCACAAATCTATCTATTAATGTAAGCATTGAAGGAGAACTAGGACCCCTACCTCAAGAATCAAGCAAGAGAACGAAGCTTTGAGAAGAATCCTCCACAAATCCGAGCTTCAATCGGTTGAAAATGTAGATCTTCATGCCTTCTTCACTTTTTGGTGGAAGATCTTAATCAAACCTTAGGGAAATTGGAAGTATTTGGGATCAAAACCCTAAGGTTTTCGGACCTAGGGCAAGAGGGATGAAGAGAGGGGAGGAAAATGTGATGAATGATCTAGAAAAGTGATTTTAAACTTGCTGAATTCGCTTCCCACGCTCGAGCGTCGCTTCCCACGCTCGAGCGTACTTGCTTCCAGCACAGATTCCAAAACTTCAAACAGGTATAACTCTCTCATCCGGACTCCGTTTTAGGTCGTTCTTGTGTCCAAATTGAAGCCCCGGAAATAAGCTTTCCAATGGTTTTAACCTCACATCCAAATTCAAAGTGTGGAGAAAGAAAAGAGCAAAAGAGTGACGGCTGATCGTAAGATAACTATCCGAATTAAATTCTTTGGTCCAATCTTACTTTACCATCATATTACCACCTCAACCAATACCCCAAAATAAAATAAGAACATTCCAAATACACTAATAAAATGTCAAAAACGAGCCCACGTGCCTCAGAAGTACAACTCAACCTGGAGACCGCTCGAGCGCCCAACCTTGCGCTCGAGCGCGCAGACCAACAAAGCCGTCCGCTCGAGCGTAAACTCCCCCGCTTGAGCGGAGAATCACAACTCCCAGAATCTCAGGCCGTCTGCAAAATTGCTGGAAACCCCAAAAGTCCGCTCGAGCGGCAAAAATTTCAGATCATTACATAATGGATGTACCACATATGACTGTTACGACTGAATGACTGATATACTGAATCAATGAACTGTTTTCATTACTGTAAGGACATTCATTCTTAACCCCTTTACGCATTATGTTATTCACTGGGCTTTAGCTCACTGCTCATATATATATGTAGGTGTACAGGCACCAGACCGTGGCTAGAAGCGTCGGGGTAACTCCAGTTTTGTCAAGCCAACCACTGTGCCTCACTGCGAGGTTCCGAGCCTGTCAAGCTATGGCTTAGGGGTGTTTTTATTTCCCCTATCTGTCTCTGTATTTGTTTTGTATAACTATACAGACTCATAGCACTGTACTGTACTGTTTAACAGGGATTTGGTCCCTGTTCTGAATGATTGTAAATATTGTGCATATTGTTCTGTACTGAGTATATATATGTATGAAAAGTCTTTTTGCATACAGACTGTCACAGCTCATTGGACATTGTTTATTTACTGTTTTGGTTTCCACCATGCCCCTGTACTCTGTTTTAATGTATTACTGTTAAGCAGGCCTTCGGTAATCTCGGATTACTGGCCGGTTATGGTGCTAAACCCATAGCGGCGGGTTTGGGTCGTGACAGTTGGACACAGCCTAGTCTACCTAAAAAATTCACAGACCAAGGGTTGGACCGGAAAGCGTAGGCCGCCTTCCACGATGGATACGACCGTGAAGGGACAGAAGTCCAATTTGCCCTATGGAGTGTCTCCTTTCTTGGCCAGCTCAATGTGGACATCATCTGGAATGTTGAATTCCCTTCGGAACTCAGCCATGGCGCCTGGAGAACTAACCATAAATCGGTATTTTCTTATTTGTCTCGATTTTATTTTGTATGATAAACAACTCGGTCAAAATCGGGTGGCTTCGGTGATTGTTTTCTCGGCCTTTGAGCCTCACCAACAGTAATGTTGAATGAGCCTGGCCGGTCCTAGTTTGTTTTGCATTATTAAAAAATAAGTCCAAGTATTAGCTTGGCATACTTTGCATGGCTTTTAGGTTGAAGAGTGTTCTAGCTCGGTTTGAAATCCTGGGGTGTTTAATCGGTTTTGGACCTCATTCTCTAGTATTTCGGTTCCTATCTCGGTTCGATGTTCCTACAGACTTACAGCGCGGTCTCAGCCATAAGGGAGGACCACAAACCAGTTTTGGCTCGGCTCAATCCTATTTTTAGATCTAAAAGTGGGTTTTTGATCGGTTTTACTCAATTTTCAGTGTTTATCCTAAATTCAGAATCACCTACAATAATCAAGGGAAATAGGGGGCAAGGAAGTCGCGTTCATACTTAGAGTTTCGATTTAGCCTAATCTCCACAGATGTTAATCAGTTTTATCCCACGAGAGGGGCATCAGCAGTATTTTAACAGTCCCAAAACAAAGAGAAATGACGAACACGAAGAGCATCAATGGAGAATAGAGAAGAACGAGAGAAACTCACCGATTCGAAAGACGAATCTAGGTTCAATCGACTTGATCCTCTGTTACGATGCCCTAGACGATGGTAAGCACTGTGGACGGCACGAACTAAAGTGATGGCAGCGATGGCGACGGCGTGAGCTCTGAGGAAACTAGGGTTTGCAGAGAGGAGATGAACAGTGATGAAGGTCTTTGGGCTTCTTATGCATATATATGGGGAGAAACCCAATAGGTGGCAACTTTTTAAATTTTGGGCATGATGATGATAGCTACGGGACTTCATGGAGCCTCTGGGGAAGCGCCACGTGGCATAGATGTGACGGGTTGTCAGTACGACTGAAGGTTTGACAACGCGATTGATTGATTGACGACAAGACAACCGACACAAGTCTCAACGACCCGCCGAAACAGATAGCTCGATTAGAAAAGGTAATCCCACTCACGTTTAGCTCGGATGGGATTAAGGGGCAATTAAGAAGGAGATTTGTGCCGAACAGTGTGGCCGAGCTGAGATAGCACGGAATGTATTGTTGGACTAGGTGAGAACTGAGACGCATCATTGGGCCGGACTGCGTCTGTTGTCAATACAATGCTAGTGCGAAAGTGAGGTTATTCGAGATGTGTTAGGCCGAGCTATACCCCACTCAGAGTATCATGTCGGCCAAACGCGGCTGAGCTGGCCTCTACTGGCGGGTAGAATTGGCCCAATGTGGAAGTCTAAGGCAGCAAAGTCATATGACAACCAAACTATAACCTGTTTGGCTGCTACCAACGAGGCGTACGGTTCGGGAGATTGGGATGTGCAGCTGAGATGCCGCATAGTGCTCTTACCTTCAATCTGTGTCGGGCGATTAAGGCTTTGGCTGAACGTGCCGCATCTGATAGTCTGGTTAAGTTTTGCCCGGCATATAAAAAGTCAATGTAACGTTTGTGGTTTGCAAGTAATAGCCCGATCGGGAGTTCCACGTGGACCAATAAAGAGAAGAGAGAAATCCACTCTTGGTATGCGTGAATACTGTTTGGCGGTGCGACAAACACTGTTTGGAGGTTTTGGTCTATATACGTATAAGAAGTGTAGAGAGGAACACAACCGCATGTCTAGAGAAGGACATTAGAGGTAGTGCGCCCACAATCTCTGAGGCTGCATGGCTAGCCTTGAAAAGGAGGAGCATGCAATCGTTAGAGGTAAGCTATTTTGGATATACTCTCTCTCTCTAGAAAGTGCTTTGCCAAGTGTGTTAACTTTATCGTGGCTTTCTTCTCCAAGTGTGTTAACTTTATCGTCGGAGGGTTTATCTGACAATACACCGCCGGGCAGCTCACCGTCTTTCTATTCTCAGGTTAAGTGACGTTACATGAGGCTTGGACACAAGGAGTACGGAGAGCGACAAATATTCCTACCGTACATTTATCATATTAATTATATTAAATTTCTTAAATAATTAAAATCACTTTTAATTTTATAACAATTATTTCTAATATCAAGTTATAATTTAATATCATATAATTTATTATATATATTTATTTAAGTTACATTTTTGTAGCACGAAAAATTAAAATTATCAAATGAATATTTCTTTTTTTTTTGGTGCTATAATTTAATATAATTTAAAATTATTATATATATATATTTATTTAATTTATATTGTTATAGTACGATAGAGCTAAAATTATTAAAATATACATAAATAATTTATTTAAAATTATTATATGTGCATATTTAAATATGACTTTTATAAAACGATATGTCTAAGATTATCAAAAATAAATAAATAAAATGTTGTTTTCCTTTAACTTTTTTTTTCCTCTCCTATGTAGCTCATCACCCTTTTTTCTTTTTGTCTTTTTTTATATGAAAATTCCAGATCACTATCCTTACCAAAATTCTTTCTAAAATTTAATATTTAAAAGACTTCTACTTAACCTAATTACCCCTAAACAAACTTAATAGAATTATACATACTAAAAAATATTTTACCAATTAATTTTATTCTACTGTTTTTGCTTTTTTTTTAAAATTAAATATTAAAAATATTTATTTTTATGAAATTTATTATATATATTTATGTAAGTTACATTTTCATAACACGATAGAGCTAAAATTATTAAAATACACATAAATAATTTATTTAAAATTTGTATATGTGTTGATTTAATAAGTAACACTTTTGTGGAATGATAAAAGTAAAATTATTAAAATAAATAATAAGAATCATTACTTAAATTTGAAATTATTGCTTCTTTTTTCTCCAATTTAACGATTATTTTTAGTATTTTATATATTCAAAATATAAATAATTTAATTAAAATTTATATAAATAAATATTTTAAAATGAATATATTTAGTCTGTGTATCGCACGGGCTAATTACTAGTTAATTATTTGAAAAAAAAATGTTATAAATTTCAAATATTTTATTAATAATAATGATTAATGTTGATGTCAAAAAGATTAATTTACCTTTACAAACAGTGACACACTCACCCCACATGCACTTTCCTTCTCTCCTCCCTCTCTACACAACACATATCACATTACATTACTCACCTCACTTTTTTAATTAAAAAACAAAACAAATTTTATTCAATTTTATTTTAATAAAATACATATAATTTTTAATATATAAATTCAATTTTTATAAAATTAATATTATAATAAAAATAACAAAATCTTTAAATTAAGACTAATATTTAACATATTTAATAAAAATTTAAATTAATAATTCAAAAACTATATAAGAAACTTACATAATTAAATTAATTTGCATGATTTGAAATTAATGTAAATAAAAATTATTTAGAATTAATTTTAGAACAAAGAAATATTATTTTTTGTTTACTAAAATAAATGTAAAGACTAATAAAACAAATATTAACTCAAATTGTACAAAGTTAATAATAATAATAATAATAATAATAATAATAATAATAATAATAATAATAATAATAATAATAATAATAATAATAATAATCAAACTACACAAATGTTAACTTAAATTGCATAAATAAAAAATACTAATAAATCATACAGATAATAATAATTAAACCATACAAATATTATTTTGTATTTTTATTAACTCAAATCATACAATAAAAATAATATAAATTAATTCCAAAAAAATAGTTACATATATTTTAGCATTTAAAATAGTTTCAAAAAATTATGTAATGAGAACCCATTTCATCAGATTTGATTGAATTTTGTCTTCTATTTTTTTTTTTTTTAAATAAAACTAATTAGTTAAGGAAAAGATCCTTTTCTTATGATACTATAAACAAACTTTATATTAAAGTTTAATAAAATATAATCAAGTGCTTCCCCTCCAATGTTGTTTGCAGAAGACATTTCACTATTCCTAACAAATTGTATAACAAAGTTTAAAGAAAATTGAACAATAAAAATAAAAAATAAAATTTAAAAATAAAAAAGACAATATAGACTGGAAGACAAAATAAAAAAAGAAATATTTGATTAAATAAAAATTAAAAAAATAAAATAAATAAGAGATAAAAATATAATAGAAAAAAACAAATTATATAATAAAGTTTAATAATATATAATCAAGTGTTTCTCTCTAATGTTACTTGCAGAAGACATTTCAATATTCATAATAAATTATATAATAAAGTTTAAAGAAAATAATATAATAAACAATAGGCAATAAATTAAAAAATAAAAAAGACACTATAGAGTGTAGTACAAATTAAACAAATAAATATTTAATTAAATACAAAATAACAAATAAAATAAATAAGAGATAAAAATATAATTAAAAATAAAATATAAGGATTTTCACAGCTTTTCTTTAATGGAGCAGGGTGTGGGTCATCTGCTCTATTAAAGTAGTGAATGAAGGAAAAGCCTTATCGCTGACAAACGCAAATAATTACAAACAGAAATATTTACAGAATCTTTTGTCGTTTCTTAGTGTGCATTTCTCTGATAATTGAAGAGAGGCCTTATTTTCTACGGATTTTGTCTTCTTCTACTGAAGTACCAATTATTGATCTAGACCCGTGGAGTGAATCTTCAAGGTGGATTTGCAAAGGGTCAAGGAAAATTTTTGAGTCTAGAAAACAAGGGCTTGTTAGGATACTTCCAAATATTACAATAGTCTATTTATGGTGTGCACTTTTTTTTTTTTTTACCCATACATTCTATCTGAGAGATCGTCCAGGTCTGCCGCTGAAAGTTGGTCATAAAAATCATCCCCCATGGCTGATTCATCTTCCCATTGATTATTTTGGTCATCTTCTCCTATTAGTGGTGACTCATGAGAGACGCTATGCTGATAGTTAGGATACTGGCTTTCATCAACGAATGTTTCTTTGCTGAAGGGATATCCTAGGATAGCTAGGTTACAGTATATCTTCTGATTTCTATCTTCGCAAACTAGATGTCCATAATTTCCATTATATGCTAATAGAGGATTATTAGCGAATTTCCTCCATTTATTGAGCTGATCTCTGAGTGAAAATTTTCTGCATGGCCAGGGTCTTCGATTGAGAAGTCCTGGGTATCCCGAAAATGTTGAAGTTCCTCTCAGGTACATTTTATGCTTGGCTGGGATGCACCTTATTTCTTTCCACTCTGGTAGCCTGCTATCAATTAATGCTTCTACATATGGATGATGCTCTTCCATTACACAAAGTACTGAATGAGCAAGTTTATTTCCAAAGCTATCTGTCTGATCTGGATCTGAAAAAATTATTCTAGAGACAAAGCCGTAATCTAACAATTGTGAGGCCGTTAGATAACGCGTTTTGCCCCTAATCTCTATCTCCAATGGTTCAAACGTTGCTAGATTTATCTGGCAAAGGTAGATGTTGAAATCTAAATTACACTGGTATCGACCAAAATGTTCTGATCTGTCCATACATCTTTCCTCTTCTAAGCAGGGCTGCTCTTCATCTTCGTAGAGATAAGTCCATTGATAAGCTATACCAGGGCATTGAACTCCTGCTATGGAGAGGTCTTAAAGAAATTGCTGAATAGTGATTAACTCGTTATTTCTGCTATCTTCGGCTAAGGTGTATATATAGGGTTTAAGGTCCTCTATTTCTTGGCTTTTCTCACAAAAAGATCGAATGATAGAATGCCTGAAGAAATATATTCTAGCACTCAATTGTTCAAATTCCTTACTGGTGAGTTGTCTGATTTCTAGATTAGGAAAGGAGGCGGTTGCTTTTCCTGGAGCTAATTTTTTAAGCTGGTTGGTTAGGGTTCGAATGGTTGCTCTCAATTGTTTTTCTTCGTCTCGGAGCTGGTGTAGCTCTTCATTGACCCTTTTGCCTTTTTCCATAATTTTCTTGAAATTTCTGGTAAGGCCTTCACAATGTCTACACATTTAGAGAGGATTTTGAGAATCTATCTGAGGATCATTACTATTACTTCCAGTACTACTACTTCCAATTATCTGGCTAACTGGAACTCCACTAGTAGCAAGAATGGTTGACTGCATCTTACCCAATCTGTCCAGGTAATCTTTAGCTATCTGGCTGATAAAGTAACTGGTTCCTATTTGTCTTCGGGCATATGTACTGGCTGACTAGAAATCATAAAATCCTTTAAACTGAGGTATGAGAAAATTTTTAACTAAGGGTTCAACTTCTAACCAATCATGGTAAATACCAGGCTTGGTTCCTTTAGCTACTACATAAAAAGAAAAGCTTTTGGACAAGGGTTTATTCTGGATTTTTGAAAAATATATACTGAGAGAGTTTAAGGCTGACAGGTGTTTAGTTAGGTGGTTATGACTATTCCAAAGATTATCTAGAAAACACTGTTGAACTAGGTCTAGCTCAATTCCTGTTAATGGTCTAAATTTATTTCTGCTTTCATGAATGGAAAGAGCAAATCCCCCAAAGTTCATGGTTTTGATGTTCTCCATTATCTGCACAAAAATTAAACTGGTTATTTTCTTTCTCTAAATAAATCTTCCTACTTAGCCAATCTGTTAATTTGTTATCACTCCCTTTAATATGTTCAAATTCTACTTTATATCATTGTCCTACTATACAATCTAAAATTTTTGCCCATCTTCTAGTACTTAGTTTGCGCTCATTAAGTTTATTATGAAATCTAACTATAGCTTCACAGTCTGTTCTAATTGTAAAGGGTTTATGCAAAAATAATCTAAATTTGTTTATTGCATATACTATTCCTAATATCTCAAAATCTAGGCTGGTCATAGTTGTATCTTTTTCTTTAAATTTTCAAGAACTATATCTACAAATGCGCTCTTTATTTTTACCATCATACTTGCTAGGTTTAGCTAATAATATTGTTCCCCATCCTGACTTACTTGCATCTGTCTCTACTACTATGTATTCTGATTCTAAGGGAAGTTGTAAATTGGGTAAGTTTCTACAAATGTCTTTTATTTTTCTAACTAAAGCTATATCTTGTTGATTGAAATATTTTTGCCCTGTAGGTGTAGTCTTACTGTATGGGGATTCTATTATTTTACTAAGGTTAGGAATGTACATTTGGGCATAATTTAAAATTCCTAAAAATGATTGGAGTTGTTTTGTATCTTCTAATTTGTCTGGGTAATCTAAAATTTTCTTAACTATGTAAGGTTGTAGTCTGATTTTTCCATTTCCTAACTCCATTCCTAAAAATTCTATATGAGGTTTATTTAATACCATTTTCTTTTTACTAATTATTATCCCATTATTTATGAATTTTTCTAATACTATATATGTCATGACCTGAACCCGCCCCTATGGGTTAAGGACATAACCGGCCAGTAATCAAGAGATTACCTACGGCCTCAAACCATATAAGACATAACTCGTCAGAGTAAAGAGGCCAAACGGAAGCAAATTTAAAACTTTGTCCATAAAGCTGTGCTTATATGCACATCATAACATTTCACATAAGTATTCGTTAATAACTCACGTCAAAGGGAAGTTAACATGTAAACTGTACATACAGGATCATTCAAGTCTAAGCCAGTCAAACCCAAAGTTTATGTACAAAAGTAATCTAATGTTGTCGCCAACATAACAAAACTATAACAAAAGAACAAAAGAGGCGAAGACAAGTCTCGTGCGTGAGACGTTGGGCTGACTCTTCAAAACCTTGACTGTTTCTCATATATTTCACCGAGGCTGGGTTTGGATATCCCTTGGCTCACCTACATACACATGAATGAGCGTGAGTGGAAGCCCAGTAAATAATATCAAATAAAGAAAGTACACGAATGAGATTCACATATATCAAACGGCCTTGGGCCCGTTTAGTATTCTACTTCGTGTATTATTTAGTACATTAGGCGATTCAAGCCTGAATATATCAAACGGCCTCTGGCCTACTTTGTTCTTAAACGAACGGCCTCGAGCCCAATTCATTCATGTATACCAAACGGCCTTTGGCCCAATCATTCGTATCCAACGGCCTCTGGCCCATTCATTCATATCCAACGGCCTCTGGCCCATTCATTCATATCCAACGGCCTCTGGCCCATTCATTGGCCCATTCATTCATATCCAACGGCCTCTGGTCCATTCATTGGCCCATTCATTCATTCATTCATATCCAACGGCCTCTAGCCCAATCATATGGCACAACAAACATTTGTCCACAATTCAAATTAACAAACCCATAAGACTTATAATAAGCAATTGGACAATTGACATACTTCAAAATATCTTTACTAAGATATTACTCACAGTGTTCTGCCGGCGGATTTGCCCTGGAGCTCGACCTTACACATTTTATGAACATAATGGGTCACAAACAATTCAATCCGTTCTTAATTCATACATCCCTTTTAGGCTTCTTTCTTATCCTTTTAACTCATTTATGATGCTCAATGCATGCCTAAGGGTGCTTAGAAATGAAAGAGAACGAAAAATGAAACACAGAACACCTTTACAAAATTTCTGAAATAGGGATCCCCGCTCGAGCGTGGGTTCCGCTGCTCAAGCGGACCCTCATGGTCTGCAAAAGTACTGGTTACATCGTTTTTACGCTCGAGCGTGAATTCGGACGTTCGAGCGGAAGGTCACACTACATGGCTCCCCACTCGAGTGTGAATATCCCCGCTCGAGCAGACATCCATGTCTGCAAAAAGTTCTGGGAGCTCGCATTTCACGCTCGAGCGACGCTTTCCCTGCACGAGCGGACATGCCGAATTTTGGGTTTTCCAACAACCATGTTGAGCTTCAAACAAGTATTCAAATCAACATATCTTGCATTTTATGACTCATAGTTCTCATATACATCTACTAACGTGATACCAACACCAATTCACCACATTATGAAGCTCAAATCACATAAATTAATTACATGCATGCTCCAAGTTACACCAAACTCATTTCCAACATAACAAATTCATGTATTCAAAACTCATACTCTTATAAATTGTACATACATGTGAGATATAGCTCTCATTCTCAATTTAAATGATGAAGAGATGATTAAAAGCATGAACTCCAATCAAAGATTCAACATAGATCATGTATTTCATGCTCAAACATACAAATTCATGGCAATTCCTTTCATGCATGCATTCTTTGACTTCAAATTCATCAATCACAACTCAATTCTTGTTCTTGGTTACATAATTACTTGAATTTACATGATCACAAACTCAAATTCATGAATCAAGGGTTGATCACTCACTTAGGGGCTTCAATTCTTCCAATTATAGCTAAATCTTGAGCTAATCCCCCTTAGTTCTTGAATCCTCTTGCAATTCTTCAATGTTGGCCCCTCTCTCTCTCACTAAATTCGGCCCTCTCTCTCTCTAGAGAGCTAATCTCAGCCAAATGAGTGAAATGAACTCAAAAACAAATGAATGTGAGTGTAATGCCCCCTTTTTATAGTCTCCAACTTAATCAAATTGACTAAGGTTAATAATAGTGCTTAATTAATCGTTCTGAATCTAATTATTTTGATCTGAATAAATTTTTAATTAAATTTCACCGTAGGCTCTAAAAATTATGCCAATCACAATGGCGCAATCAATTTCGATTTTTTGTGGCTGATAAGGCCTTCAATTTAAATTCTAAAGCAGATAATCAAACAGATTTTCCCACGGTAAACAGATAGAAATTCAAAACCACATATATTTATATAAATGGCACTCAAAATCATATCAAACGCATAATCACATTCGTAATTAAGATTAATTAGCATAATACGGAGTAGGGTTATCACAATATATAAATGATCTATGTGACTATTTTTATCTGGGCTGAATACTAATACGTCATCTATGTATACCAGTATAAAACTATATTTATTAAATATACTATCCATCTTACGCTGAAATATGAAAGGTGCATTTTTTAGTCCAAAAAGCATGACTAGCCACTCATAATGTCCTTGTGGGCAACAAAAGGCTGTCCAAGGTATGCTTTCCTTTTCCATTTTTATCTGTCAAAATCCTGACTTGCAATCAAATTTGCTAAATATTTTTACTGTCTATATTCTATTTATGAGTTGATCTTTATCTGGTATATTATATTTATCATCTTCTGTATTGTCATTTAATCTTTTATAATTTATAACCATTCTAGGTTTTCATCTTTTTATTTCTGCATGATTTCTAACCATAAATGCGGCGCTCTTATGCGGGCTATTAGTAGATCTAATTACTCCTAAATCTAATAACTCCCTAATCTGCATTCTAAATTCTTCTATATCTGCTGGCGTATGATCTATTTGTGCTGATGTAATCTTATAATCTTTATTTTTTATATCTAAACTGGTTAAAACTTTATTTCTTTTCCAATTTTTCATGGGCTGTTCTCCTAAAATCTCTGTTGTTTCAGCTAATCTTATTATTTCATCTAAATCATTTTCTGTTCTTCTGTATACTAGTTTTTTCTTTAATTTTCCTATTTTTGCAAAAATTAATTCTAGGTTAACTGTTTGTTGAAAATCTTCTAGGTTCTAATAGTCTCCTTTTTCTTCGAAATCAAATTCTTCTAAATTCTCTAATTGATAATTTTCTATGTCTAAATTTTCTAAAGAAGTATTTGCTATCTTATCAAGTATATACTTTTGGGCTAATTCGGGAAGAATGTTTCTACTAGGAAATAAAAAACTAGCGGGAATTGAATCTACTCCCATGGTACGACCACGCTTCGCACGCAATTCTGATGAATGGGCTATGGTGCTAAGGGCATATGCTGTGGGTGTATGTACAGTTCGTTTGAAGAAACTAATGGTGTTTTGGCTGATAAACATGCCGACCTATAAACTAAGTATGAAATTAAGTCCTAAGATGAAATGATGATTTTGTCGAGTATTGCCAATCCAAACTTAAGGTAAAAAGAACCATTCTATATGTTGAGTTCGAGAACCTACGTGATGAAAACTAATCTGTGCTCCGTTGATGCAATGTGTATATATCTGTTTAGTTCCATCGGTTATATTGACTAAAGTTGGGGTTGTTAAAGCTGTGCTCCATTCTGGTGGAACTATGTGTTGTTCAATGTATAATTTACTGGCTCCTGTATCTATCATGGCATTTATACTAAGGGTTTTTTCTACAAATTTAATTACACAAGAGATCTCGACTAAATTTGGTTTAGGTATAACAGGGTAATTAAATGGTAAGTATGCATTATCTGACTGTGCTTGGGAGTACTGACTAAAGGGTTGAGAATCAACTAGGTTGACTAATTCTAAAGAATTCATATGTTCTTCAACAAGTTTATCTTTTAAAGGGTACTTATTGTGAAATTGTTCTAGCTGCTGTTTAAGCTGTCTATTTTTTGCTTCTAAACATTCTATGTCAAAATTAGCTTTAGTTTCTATCTCTCGTATTTGTAACTTCAGTTCTCTTACCTGTATTTCTAATTCTCTAATTGTTAGATGTAATTCTTTGCTTTCTAAACTACGATCTTCTAGCATCTCGTTGTTATTTCTTGATGTTATCTTATGCGTCATGTTTAATTTTTCTAGACAGACTATACAATAGGTTATACTGCATAATAAACACTGAGCTCTCTTATCTTTAGCTGGAAACCAATTACAATAACTGTATCTAGTGGTATCAAATCCTAATCCTATTTGAAAATTATGCTGACATTCAGTATCTGCATTGCATTCCATCATAAAGAAAGTATCATGAGAAGGAGTCCTTCCTATTTCTTGGTTGAGTTGTCCTAAAAGATTATCTACATCTATATTACTTTCTGAATCACTATCTGAACTTATGGCTTCTATTTGATATTCATAATCACTGACTATGCTATACACTTCTGAATCATCACTATTTATGCTAACTATATATTCTTCTAAGTCTTCTATTATATGTAGTCTTTCTATCTGTTTATTAGTATTAGGTCTTTGTCTTTTTGGGCAGCTTTTTGCAAAATAATTGGGCTCTCCACATATAAAACAATTGCATTTTTTGCTGTTGGGTTTTCTAACATATCTTTATTTTCTTTTATCTTTTTCTTCTTTGGGTAGTCGCTTATAATTTATTCTATTAAAAGTTCTACTTTTTCTAATGAATTTATGTTTTTTTTCATGGTTTTCTATATTTTTTCTTCCAATATTTTTCTTTTCTATATTTTCCATATTTTTTGTATTTTTTTCATATTATATTTATCTTCATATTGCTGAGGAGTATATATTACATTGTTACAAAAATCATAACTTTATTTTTTCAAATCTTTCTATATTTTAACTTCTATACATTTTTCTCTGAGCTTATGAAATGTATAAACTATTCTAGGTCCTATTCCTAAGGTTCCTCTTATTTTTACTTCTCCTGAGGCTATTTTTGCTGGTAAATTTGCATAAGAAATTGACCATGTATTTTCTATTTCTCTCCCTAGTTCTCCGGGTAACTTTCTAAAATATTTATTTCCTATTTCTTCATAAAAACTTTTTTCAGTTCTAGTTGCTATGGCTAAATATTCTTTACTAAAGGGTGCAATATATTTCCAACTTCCTAATGTTATCTGATCTAACTCAGTTAATGCTATGCTTTGAGTATAATCATTTCTCCTAGAAGGGTCATATCCTATAAGTATTTCTTTTATAAAACTAGTAAAGTTCCATGGGTTATCTCCTAGTCCTTTAAGCTGTCTAATTGTCTCCTCATATTTTCCTTTAAACGTTAAATATATATTAAAAGCTGAATCTCCTAAAAGTGTTTCCATATATTCCCATATATCTGTTGATTCAAAGGGATTACTCATCCATGCTTTTACCGCATCTTTTTCCCATTTTTCTATTATTTCTTACCATATCTGAGGGTTGAATCTGGCTAAATCTAAAAGGGTTCCTTGGTTATTGGTTGGTTGTAATTGTATACTCATATCTGGTTGTCTACGCTTTCCATGAAACCTATAACTTTTATTTGGGTCTGCTTTACTACGTCCTGAACTTGCTAATGGCCTTTGTAGACACCCCATTTTTGACCGTCCTCAAGACTTGGACGTCACCGTTTGAACACTCGGTGATTATCCATGTTCGTGTTCGTTTGGAGTTCCCGGAGTTCTCGGCTACGCGCCTTGCCTCAGGATCCCCGAACTTGACTGTTTTGTGTCTGGTTTTGCACCAAACACTTGTGTTTTGCCTTGGAGGGGCAGAGAATGCCTTTTGAGGCATCCCCACACACCACCGGCCCTTCCCTACCATCACCGGCCACATTTGTGTGCCGCCGGCACTGTTTTGTCAAAATATTTGGCCGGTCGGCATTATATTCTGCCGACCGGCACTTTTTTGTGCCGATGATCTCTTTGGCTGGCCGGTGTGCACCCTTTGCACCCCTGAGGCATGGTGCATGCCAGCTGTGCCAACTGGAATGCACCATCACTCATCCCCGTGCACAGGAGTGACCCCTTTGGTTCCTTTGACCTCCTCTCTCTTCTAGGAGCTTGAACCTTTGGCCAAGCTTCTTGGAGAAGCTTGGCCAGCTGTTTTAGCTTCCTCTAGAAGCCTTGCACTCTTTGCCCCTTTGACCCTTTTCCTTTTGCTTAGCCATTAAGTTATATAGCTTTCTTTTGCCTATTTAAGCACCATCCATCTCCCTTTGTCAAGGGTTGGCCATTTGAGAGATAAAAACCAGAGCTCATATATCTCTATATCTGAGATACACTTCCTCTCTCTATATTTTCCATCTCTCTCATCCTTGTGTGGGTGTTTTAGATCTAAATAGTGTGTTTTATCTTACTTTTACACCATTACACACACTATTACACCTAGCTCCGAGATTGAGGGACTTGGAGGGTTGTTTGTGGTGGTTTTGGACTGGTTTTGATCATTAGAGGAGGGCTACATCATTTGTTCTTCAAGGAGTCTTCAAGGGTAAGCATGTTGCTTTAGTTTCCCCAAACTTGCACTAGCTTTCTACCTATCTTGCTTTGTGTTTTTGGCTTTGTGTTCAACATAAAAAAGGCTTACATTTTCATGCTTAAGAACATTCATTAAGGGTGTTTTGTGGTTTGGGTACCAACTCACCCTTTTAGGCCTTGTTTTGGTCATTTTAGTGCCTTTTTTTTTGAAGCTTTGTTTAACTTGGTGTTCTTGGTCTTCTTACCACTGAAAACCAGTGGGTTTTCAGTGGTGAGGAAGGAATTTTGAAGTCATGAATAGGGGAGGGACACCCCTCTCCCCTTGGCCCCTTCCTTGCCTTTGTCTTTGGCTCACAAGGTAGCATGTATGCATACTTGCATTTGGCTTCATTTCAGAGTTTTCTTGGGTGTTTTAGGTCATATCTAACCTCTGTCCAAGGTTGGATTTGTACCCCTTAGCATGCTTCTCATACTTGTTTTGTAATGCTCTCTTATGCTTAGAAGTGTGCCATGCACCTAGTCCATGTTCTTTGCATGTCTTAGCCTAATTCCATGATGGTATTAGCATCATTTTGCCATGTTTAGAGGCTGTGGGCCACTGATTTCGTCACCTTTGGCATGCTTGACATGTTTGTTTTGCATGATGGCTTGTTAGTCTTGAGCATATGGTCCATGAACATGCATTGGTTAGGCTATTTAAGTGATTTGGAGTCCTTTCATATGCTATTTCAGTCCCTATATCATGCCTATATGTTTCCGTTTACCATCTTATTCATGCTTTGAAATGTTGCAATTTTATGCCTTGAAATAGGCCTTTTGCATGCTTCCATGTTTAATGCATTTTAGGGCTGCCATATCAAGGTTTTGGGGTGTATTTTTGCATGCTAAAAATCTGTTTTGCTTGTCTAATATATGCCATGAGTGGCCATTTTAATGGTAGCAAGGAGTGCTCCCTTTGTGCCTTAACCTTAGACCCTTTGACTTGCATGTTTGCATAGGTAATTGGTCACCATTTCGGGCATCTTTTGCCACTGTTTTGGGGAGGTTCAAGGCCTTCCCCATTGCGGTTAAGTCCATCATTGTATACTTACCATATGCTTATTGCATGTTGGGTCCATTAGGTGTGGTAGCATGATGATTCTTCTTACATATGGCCCATATTTGCATGACATTTGCATCTTGTATACTCTAGCATTTTGCATGCTTAACATGGTAGTTGCATGACATTTGGTGTGCTTGCATCCTAATTCTCATGTTGCATCATTTGAGCTATGTTGCATACATGCATTTCATAGCTTGGTTTGGGGTTGTCAAGCCAAGCATGAGGGTTGAGTGGAGTTCACACTACAAGTGGTGCAACTTGTTTCAACCCTTGGTCACCAAGGCCTTTGATCCATGCATGATAAGGTTTTGGTCTCATTTGTGTGTTGCATGCATTTTCACATTAAAATGCAATCTTGGTTCCTTAGGCTATCATACACAAGATGCATAATTGATGGCCCAAGAACCAAGGGTCATGCTTCCTTGAGTCCCATACATGATAGGGAGCATTGACCATGCTTACATTTACTCTAAAATCCATATCATGCACTGTCTGCCTGCTGTTGCTGTCAAACTGTCCTCTGCAGGAATTTTGTGCCGACCGGCAGTATATGGTGCCGACCGGCAAACATTTTGTGCCGATAACTTCACTCATGGCCGGTGACTTTTGTACACGGCCGGTGGGCATCCTATTCAGCCGATGATAATCCTCAGTGTTCAGGGAGCATGTCCTAAGACTTTGGCTGTTTTCCAGAGAGGCAGGGCAGCAAAAGCAGAGGTAACAGTGTCATGATGCGGGTTTCCGGGCAAGTCGGATTCGAGCGTGCATCATTCACGCATCCCGAGGTAGGGCTGCGGCCACCTCCTTTTTGCATTTAAATTGTTAATTAATTAGAATTTTTGTAATAATTAATTTAGTATTCGGACTGTATTATTCTTTTGGTCCCTCCGTGTGAGGGCGTATTTGTAATAAGTGTGTGTGAGTGGTGTGTATGTCTTCCAACCCCCATCTCTTTCTTCCCTTTTATTTACCTGCTTATGATGGTAGATTAGGGCATATTTAAATTAGCATACAGTATGATAGCATGCGTGCATCCATACATTTGTCTAAACATGCACTGGGCTCGGTACATCATACAAACTGCATTGTATTTCAATTTCCAAATTGAATACTTGTTACTTGTAGCATTTCACATGCCATCTTAGGATAACCGAGCCTACTCTAACTGCACCTCTGTATGTGTTGCATTAGCCACTTAAACTAGGATCATGCACATGATTACTAACTAGTTTCTCTTTTGGCTTGGAGTACTAGGTGAGCTTTTATGCTTTAGCATATCACATGTGTGTGAGTGTTGTCATAATAGCATGACTACCATAAGGCTAAGTGCTTATGTGATATAACTGCTTGAATGCCTGTGGATGGAGGTCAAATTACCTAGATTGGAATAATGCATTAAAACTGTGAGTTTTAAGCCCACCAGATAGTGGCAAAACTGTCTTTTCTAAAAGCCCACTTAAGGGTGGCAAAACCTGCATTTTAGCCTACTTGCAAGTAGCAAACCATTTTCAAAACAAACATGAAGTGTTTTATTCCAATTTAGGTGATTTGGTCTATACTTGTTTGCTGTGCGCATAACATAGTAATTCTAGGCTAATAACCGGAATAAGAACACATAATGTTTTCAAAATTAGATATCACGGTTAGTAGAGGCCAGTCTTCGGACCGGGCGAAAGGGGGTGCTCATAGCTGACCTTCCCCGATCGTACCCAAGCTCCCGAGCCGAGACATTTGGTGATGACGGACACGTGGCCTTCGGCACCGAGTCAGGGTTTCCTAAATTTCCCATTTTAAAAATATTTAGGTGGCGACTCTGTATCTGGCAAAGCAGTCCATGTTTGGCACTTCTTTTCAAAATCTGTTTTTTTCTCAAAACGATTTGCCAGAGTTGGACTCTTTGGTTCAGATTAAGAACCGTGACAATTTGAGTCCTTGAACTGTAGCGAACCCAATGCGAACGGAACGGGACCTAACCCTCCCGGGGCGTTCGGGGACGTCTACAGCCTTCTTCCTCCTACTGCATAATGCATTGGTTCTACGGGATCTTCTACAGTTGGTTGTGGGTTACTAGTTCCTGTGCTTTCTGTATTCATATAAAAAGTATCTTCTAAATTAGATTGTTTTGGCATTCTAAATATTTTGCTAGGATGTATTTTATCTTCTATGATATCATCTACATATTCAGTATGAAATTCTTGGTCTAAAAATAACATTGATTCATTATGGGTATCTCCTCTGGCTAAATATTCATATTATCTGGTGTCTAGTATTTTATTCATATCGGTTAGGGTGAAATTTTCCAAATCTATCTCATCAATATTATATATCTTATTTTGTGATATGGTTTTTTCCTCTATCATTACATAAAGCTGATTTATGTCACTTTGATTATCTTGATTTTCTTCCCTATCTATGCTGCTAAATTCATCATCTTCAGATTTTTCTGGTGCTACATACGTATATTGAGTAAATCTTATTGCATAGCTTCCACTGCTTCATCATGGGTATCTCCTCTGGCTAAATATTCATAATATCTGGTGTCTAGTATTTTATTCATATCGGTTAGGGTGAAATTTTTCAAATCTATCTCATCAATATTATATATCTTATTTTGTGATATGGTTTTTTCCTCTATCATTACATAAAGCTGATTTATGTCACTATGATTATTTTGATTTTCTTCCCTATCTATGCTGCTAAATTCATCATCTTCAGATTTTTCGGGTGCTACATACGTATATTGAGTAAATCTCACTGCATAACTTCCATCTGCTTTTTGATATAATAAATTATCTTGAGGGGCTAACCTTTTTTGTCCTAGAAAGTCTCCTAAGTTCCAATCTAGTGCTGCATTATCTTCAGAACCAAATTTTTTAGCTGGTAGTGCCTTTATTCCTTTTGCGCCTAATAACTTAACTATCTGATCATTTGTAAGTCTATAATGAATATTACTTTCTGAGACTGCTAAGCCTAAAAATCCTGTGCAGACTAATAAATTTTTTTCTCCTTTTTTCATTTTGTATCCTTTACTTTTTATTCCCATTTTTATCTTTTTATGAAAGGTCGAGATTGGTAATAAGAAATCTGGTCTAAAGTAGACTATTCCTCCTTTTGAATTCATATCTAATTCATAGCTGCCTAAAATACTTTGTCCTACATCATTAAACCTATTATCATAAAGACATACAAAAACTTTAGTTCCTAAATTTTCTCTTGTTAAAGCCTTAACTCCTACCACAATTAATCCTAAGTGAGTCATTTTGAGGTGTTCTTTTACTGCATAATTATAGATTTCTCTATCTATTAAATTTAGCTCTACTTTTTCATCTTCATGGGTTACACTAATCATTTGTTCACCGTAGTGTTTAAATAGATATTGTTTTTTATGAACCTTACCTAGTTTATATACATATTTAGCTGGAATTAATTCTAGTTTTTCTTTCTTAAATTTTTCTATTTGTTGTTCTACATCTATAAATTCTTCCATTTTAATATCTTCATCTTCATTACGCTTTTTACTACTACTTCCTTTTACTAGCTGTTTAACATTTTTATTTTCTGTAAGTTCTACAAATGGGTTTCTTTGGTAATTTAAGCTTTTCAAAATATCTAGCTATATCTTCTTCGTTTATCTGAGATTGAGGTTTGTTTGTTGGTCCTTCTACTCATTTTCCTTTTTGAAGTATTATTCTTTCTACAGAGGCTAAACGATTTTCTACACTGTGTAATTGTTCCGATAGTTCTTCAAATTTTTCACACAATCTGATTAGGAATAATATTTCTATATTATTTTGTTTTACTGATATTTTATTTGATTGATTTATTCCTTGATAGCTACTGATTCCTTCTGGGTTATTATGAAAATCTTCTGCTTGTTTTAAAATAATCTGGTAGTCCCTATTAGCTTTTTTATCACTACTTATAAACTAAGATCTTTTTAGTTGTTCTAAAATTTCTAATTTCTATTTTAAATTATCTTGAATTTGGTTGATTTGTTCTATTTGTTTAGCTATTTGATTTATCTGACTATGAATTTTTTCAATTAATTGTTTAAATTCTAACTCTATTTGCTTCGAGCTGCTAGTATTTATAACTGAAATTAGAGTTTCTATTTCTAGCTTAGTGGGAAATTTTTCTAAATTTAAATTTGCCCCTTTTTGTAAAATTGAACTACACTGGTCTTGGATATAATTTAATTTTTTATCTTGATCTATAATTATGCTGCGAGTATTGCGAAGATGGTCTATGGATGAAGTAAAAAGATTACTAATTTTATCGATGTCATTTTTAATATTTTCTGCAAAATTAATCTGATAATCTATGATACTATTTAACTAAGAATTATGTTCACTATGGAGCTGATGTGTAAAAGTACCCTCGAAATTACAACGAAATTTATTTTTATCTATGTTAAGACGATGGTTATGATTGCTGAGTTCTAAATCTAAATATTCTATTCTTTTCATACACAAAATTAAATCCTACTTTAAAATTATTACAAGCTACTATAATATGAAATTCATAACTAAATTGTCCAAAAATAAAAACTACTCTATTTCCATAAGCAAAATGCATAAACTAACTTAAACTGTCCTAAAACCGAACACTGCTCTGATACTAATTTTTTGGGGTGATGAGTTAGTGGTCTACCACTATTTTGAAATTGGGCTGAGAATTATCTAATTAATTCTACAGTTATGCTAACAGGTCTTCAAGCTGTTGTATGGCCAGCTTTAAGGCTTCTTGTTTTACAGTTATCTGTCTATTTATTTGAGAAATTTTTAAACTGTAATTTTCTAGGGATCTGCCAGAAGCTAATGATAAGAGAAATTGATATCTTAATTTTTGATCTTCTAATTCTTGTATAAGTTCAGTACTGATTTTGATTTTGATCCTAAGTTTTTCTTCTAAGGGCATAAAGTTTTGATTTTTAAATTCCTTTTATGGACAATATTTCCTTAATATTTCTACTCGGGTTGCTCTCATTTTATTCTAAAATTCTTTTTCTTTGGCAAAACTATTTTTAGGCAATATTTGTTTTCATTACATGTACTCCCACTTTGAAGCTAAGCTTCGTTCAACATAGTATATTTTTATTTTCTATTTTTTACCTTTCCTATTCTGCCTACAATTTGCCCTCAAACACCTAACCACGGCTCACACGGGCTCTTTAGCTAAGGTCACTCAGTAATAAAATAGAAAACAACAGATACTATGAAGGTGCAAAGCATGTAATATTAATGAGCAAACAATCATTTCATAAACTTAGTTTTTCCCAGAAAAAATAAAGTTTTAGAATAGAAGAGTTACCCTTTTGAAATATTTAAGGAAAAAGAGAGACTACTCACACTTCATATTAATAAGGAATATACTTACAAAGATTATATTACAGACTCTGAAATTCTGAAAGACTTGATACACTTAGAGGTTTTTGAGAGGGGTTAGAAATTTTTATAAAGTGGAGTGAAGGAGAATTTTTCATTCTGCTTCTTCCGTTGGCATGAATGCCAATTTATACGCATGGTTGATAAGCCAAAAAATCTATATGTCAAAAGCTTAGACTCAAAATCTTAAAGACTACCTAAGTCTAGGCCATTGATGTTACAAATTTTTCTATGCCATAAATGCATAGATTTTGACTCAAATTACTATTCTAGATATGGATAGAATTTTATCAATAAAAGATTAGGATAATGACATCGGGTACTGCTTTCGGCCCCATCGCATATCATTCAATCCTCATTTTTTAATAAAATTTTGACACTATAATTTATTACAAGACATGTGTAAGGATTTTCACAGCTTTTCTTTAATGGAGCAGGGTGGGAGTCATCTGCTCTATTAAAGTAATGAGTGAGGGAAAAGTCTTATCATTGACAAACGCAAATATTTATAGACACAAATATTTACAGAATCTTTTGTTATTTCTTGGCGTGCATTTCTCTCATAATTGAAGAGATGCCTTATCTTCTACGGATTTTGCCTTCTTCTACTGAAGTACCAATTATTGATGTAGACTCGTGGAGTGAATCTTCAAGGTGAATTTGCAAAGGGTCAAGGAAAATTTCTGAGTCGAGAAAACAAGGGCTTGTTAGGATACTTCCAAATATTACAATAGTCTTTATGGTATGCACGTTTTTCTTTTTTATTTTTTTATTTTATTTTAATTTACAATAGTCTATTACTACTATTATTACAATAGTACTAATAGTGTGTTTGGTTTCAATTCTTTAGAAATTGAATTTTTTATTTTTCATATATTTTTTTAATTTTTAGTGAACATTTTAAAATTTTAAACATTTTTTTTTAATTTTTCTAGATTCACCTTACTTAGATGTCTCTAAAAAGTAAAACATTTAAAAAAAAATCAATAAATACGTAAGAATATGAAAAATATACTGAATTCTTGTATTTTTTTTTTGTATTTTTGGTATTTAGTGAATTTTCTAAATATTTTTTTTTTACAAATATTATACTTTTTAAGTGTATTTATATTACATTTATCTAAAAATTAAAAAAATTACTTAAAATATTAAAAAATTCAGTGAAAATAAAAAACTAAGGAAAATAAAATTTTTTAATTTTTTAAAAAGTAAATCCTGAAAATAGGAACCAAACAAGCTATTGTTCTAGGATGGTTTCACTTTTTTCTCCAATTTGGATGGATTATGACATCTATTTAATAGCATTGTCTTATATAGGGAAGGGAAGAGTCAATTTGGTTTTTTGGTCAAACCATTTTTTGATGAAAACGGATCAATACATTCAAATGTGGCACGTGCAATCCACTTGGCGTTTGTTTAGATAAAAAAAGTAACAGTTGTAGATCAATTCAAAACTATAAGGAATGTGTTTGTATATTTCTACACTTCAGGGGGGGTCATTTGCAACATCCCAAAATCACATGTGGTTAAGTGTTTTTTTTCCCCTTGATTAAAATATCATTTTTTCGTCAATTTTATATAAGGAAAATATGATGTTTTAAATTGAAACGAAAAATTAAAAAATTAAGATTTAAATTAATACAATTAAAAATCATAGATTTATTTTATGACAATAATCAAATCCTAAGATTTTTTTTTATAATTTTTACTTTGTTAATTAAAGATAAATATAAAATTATCACTAATTAAAGAGCTAATTATCTAAAACTCTCATACGTAATTTAATTTAAAGAAGTCATTCTCTTGGCAGTTGATAAGGTGATTAGTAAAAAGACAGACTAGAAATGAATACGTTAGATTAGTGGGGGGAAAATAGACATAAAATATTTAATAGCAAATTACAATAATGGAGCGTGCAATATGGGGCTTGTATCACTTTGATTTTTGACCTTTCAATTGTAATATATTTTGACTTTAAATTTTAAATTTTGTTTCAAATAAAAACATTTGAAGACGTCGTTTCTTTTGCAAATAGAAAATGTTCAATTTTAAGGGCAAGTTCATCAATTTGATAAAATATAAATTAGTTTGACAAAAATAAATGTCAAAAAGATATTTTTGAATTTTTAAAAATTATTTTACTCACCAAAGATAAAATTATATAAAAATGATAAATCTTTTACATTTTTTTTTATTTTTTTTAGTAAATAAATTTTTAGTATGTGTTTGGATGATGGTCATGTAATAGATAATTGATTTTGTTGATATTTTTAGATAGTTATCATGTAACTCCAACCACACTCTCTACTTTTCACTAGCTAAAGTACAAAAAAAGTACACTCTTTATTTTACCTAATTACTTTAGCTATTGTGTTCTCCAACCACGCTTTTTATTTTAGCTAATCATTTAAACTAACTAAATTAATTTTTAAAATAAAAAAATACTAATTGTTAATATTTTACTAATGTAAATTTGCAATAATAATAAATTTGCTCATACAAACATAAAAAAACCGGCAGAATGAGGAAAAAAAATATAAAATACAAAATAAGTTATTCCGTAATTCATCAAACAAAATTAAAAGAACATATAAAATTACTACATACACACACACACACACACACATATATATATATAAAATATATAAAATCCAAAATTCAAGACATAAATATACAAAAATCTAAAATATATACATACATAATTATTTGGAGAGCCTCTAGGGCTCTTCAATTGTAGCCACCAAAAAAATAGGATGGTAAAGTAGCTAGTCCAATAGCTAGCCCATTGGAGCTCAAAATTAGACTTACATTAGCTAAAATACCTAACAAGCCTTGTTTAACTATCCCCTTGGAGATGCTCTAATATATGGTTATTTTGGTTGTTAGCAGATATTTTTGGATTATTATCATGTAATGAATGGTTATTAGGTTTTTAATATGTATTGATACGTTTAATACATGAAATATTTTTAGTTTTGAATTTTTCGATTTAATGAATTGAATTAATAATGATATCAAAATTGTCACTATGTCTGACTTGAGTTTTTGAGACCATTTTTGGAATTTTTTTGAAAAAATAAAAACTAATTTATTAAAAATAAATACAAAAAAATTAATTTGAAAAAGTTATTTCTACCCTCACAAAAGATAAAATTATAAAAACAATGTGTTTTTAAATTATTTTTTTTACCAATTTAATTTTAATTTCTTAGAATTTTTTTATTTTCTATTTTTTCTGAAAATAGATTTTGAAAATCAAACCAGACAAAACTTTATAATTAAAAAAGTGCCAGGATTATTCGTTAAAAAAAAAGTCGTAACATTTCAAACATACAAATTAATTAATATAAAATAAGTTGTATGACAACTTGTCCTTAAAATGGAGAATTTTCCATTTGCAAAGGAAACATCTTTGACTATTCTTATTTAAGAAACAAGATTTCAAGATTCAAAGTTAAATGTATTACAATTGATACGTCAGGAATGAAAATAATACAAATTTCAAATTATAGAGACTATTAGTGTAATTCGTGCATATTTAATTAAAAAATAAATATATAAAAAAAATACTAGTAGAATATAGGGTTCGTTTGGAAAGTACATTGGCTTTTTGGATTTTTTACTTTTTTTGCTATTTTAGCCTGGGGTTAAAAAGCCTCGTTTGGGAAGAACTTTTGACTTTTTTGATTTTTTTGTGGGAGAAAGAATGTAATGATTATGGGTTGGATGTGATATTTTGTCTTGTTAAACTAAAAAGTCTATTTTATTTTTTATGGCTAAAATAGTCAAAACAATCCCAAACTTGGCTTCCCAGATGAAGCCATAATATATTTACGAGCAGGCCCCTCTCCAGTTCAAATTAAATTAGAGGGTACTGTTAAAGCTTTCATGGGCTCATTACAGAATCCAGATTGATTATTTAAACTGTTGAATTTATAGGATTTGTCGAGTACTTCATTCTTATAAAAAAATCATGTTAATCAAATATTGAGTGACATTTGATCAAATCACATTTGTGTTAACGGTAAATATTATCTTTAAAATAAATTGTTAACATAGATATGATTTGATTAAATATCTATTAGTATTCGATCAATATAATTTTTTAAAAAATATAATACTCAACAAGTTTTATATAATAAAAGATTCAATTATGAATATAAATTTTGTAATGAGCCTATAAAAAGCCCGATAATATCCTCAATTGAAAAATCTAGCTAGAGAGGATATTTATATGTGCCACTCTTCTATTATTGTTCAATGCGTACACACGAAGATCAGATCAGATTCACAGAAGCATTGCATGTGCATTGTCCTCTGGTCAGAACTGTATCGTACGATGTCTTAAAAACAACCCTCATGGCACTTGGTGGGCGTGGGTGGTTGGGATTAAAAACAAATTACTATTAGTTAGACTTGAGACAACACGTAGTTATGTCTTAGGTTAATTATAAATTTTTATATTTTTTAATTATTTAACATAAATTTGAAAGTCTCATCATTTTTATTAATTATAATGTATGTGAAGTGTTACATGACGTTGTTTCTGAACCAACCAATAACTTTCCGAGAATTAGATAGAAGGGATAATTACAAGAATTTAGTGGAATTTAAAAAAAATAATTACATATTAATAAAATTATAATTATAATTTATCATTATCTTGTAATTACTTTCTAAAATGGTAACTGATTTGATATTTTTCCTAGGTAGAAAGGTTATGAAACATGAAAGAGTGTTTAGATTTCATCAAAACGAAGTGCATGGTATATATTTTACGGAAAAATTATATTAATAGTTTTTATAGTTTGAAGTTCATATTATTTTGATTTTTAACTTTTTAATTGTGACATATTTGAACATGAATTTTGAATTTTATTCTAAATAAAGACAATTGAAGACCAAAATTACACAAACCCCAAACTATTGAAAAGTCAAAGATTAAAATAACACAAACTCCAAACTACAGGGACCGTTAATGTAATTTGTCCTATATTTAATGTTAGTAAGATGTGAATTTTTCTTGAAATGATTGTGATTCATAACTTTGTACTTTGGATAATTTTTTTAAAATTTTTTAAAATTTTTTAACTTTTTTTTATTGGGGGAAATATATATTGTTTGGAGCGTTAGTTTTTTTTTAAGGGAAATTGACCAATAAAGTCTCATATTTTGAATTTGTTATTTATATAGTCTCATATATTTTCTTGTGATCCATTTAATCCTTTTGGATGTGTAATGATTCATTTGCTCGCCATAATAGAGTATCATATTTGAAAAAGGTATACTAAGAATTTTTTTAATATCACATCATACTCGTCACGTTTAAGTGTAACATTAGGAAAAAAATACACTAATGAATTTTTAATTTTTTTTAGAGTGTCATATCATACTTGTCACGTTAGAGTGTCACATGTTATGTTTGAGAAAAGTACACTAAGGAGTTTTTAATTTTTTTGAAATGTCACATTATATCTGTCACGTTATCACAGTTGGAAAAAATATAATAAAGAATTTTTAGTTTTTTTGGAATATCACATGTAGTTTTTTTTTGGAGTGCCATACCATACCGGCCATTGGAAAAAATACACTAAGGAGTTCTTAGTTGTCATAGGATACCTGTCACGTAATCACATTCAGGAAAAGTACACTAAGAAGTTTTTAATTTTTTTGGAGTGTCACATAATACCCGCCACATTAGAGTGTCACATGTTACATTTGAAAAAAATATACTAAAGAGTTTTTATTTTTTTAAAGTGTCACATCATACCCACTACGTTATCACATTTAGAAAAAGTAATTAAGGAGTTTTTAATTTTTTTAGAGTGTCACATCATACCCACCACATTGAAGTATGAAATTAACATCTGTCACATTAAAGTGATTTATTATACCTCTCAAATTAATCCTTTCAGCTTTCAGCTTTTTGTTTTTGTTTTTGTTTTTTGTTTGTTTTTTTTAAAATTGTCCATGAGTTTTTTCATTTAGGCAGAAAACGGATTTGCCAAATGAATAAAGGGTTTCTTTGAATGGATGTGAATTTTAAGTGAAGGGATTTGAGGTTAAAAATATTAAAGAGTTCACTATTATAGATGGATAGAAGAAGGAGATAAGTTGAGATAAAAGAAATGTATTTTAGTAAGATATTTGTAGTTAGAAACGAATCCTTGGTATGATTTTAAATAAATATTCTTATATAATTATTTCAAATTCTTCATTATAAAATTATTTAATTTTAATTTTAAAATTCATAGATAAATTATTAAATTTAAAATTGAGTTATTCTCTTTAAATGATTAAAGCCAAATCAAAGTATTTCAAAATCCATATATAATGGACCCTAAAAAGGTTCTTGTTGGATTGTAAGGGGGTGGGTCTTTCTAAAAGAATAGGCCCCTTTTTAAAATAACCATTATGCAAAATCCACTCAAAACAAAGACCAAAAATTATCAACAAGTTTAGTCCAGTTTTCTTGAACCCATTATTCAATTTTCCAATACACTATGGTTTGGCTCTAAAATTTAAAAGAATTGGTTGAACAGTTACAAACTCAAATTGCTTGTCACTCAAAACATAATTCTACCAAAGAAAATACATCTAAAAAAAAAAAAAAACTACTCTAATTCTATAGCTGTAAAATGAATGTACTACTGATTATATTAGTGCTGATAGGGTGGTAGTGGTGAAATGGAGGTGAAGGTGGTAGAGGTGGTAGTGGCAATATAAAGTAGTGAATTTGAAATCGGATGCTCAAAATTTATTATGTAATGGCGGATTTTTGATCCATGCCTTCAAAAAAATATATCAAAACTATGATTTGAAAAATAAATAAATTATTATATTTTAAATACAAACTTAATAAATTAAATGATTATAATAATCGAATCAATTTAATAATTTTTATTTTTATTTTTTTTACAAATGATTTACATACAAAAAATTTAAAAATAAATTATTCAAATTATCAAATAAAACTTATGGTAAGCTATTGGACCCGGACTACAACAGTCCAGTCACATAACGGATCGTAGACAAGTCGTGGGCTTGAAAAATGTGGGCTTGCATCCTTTCTGACAAATATATACATATTTTTTTAATACTTTCTAGAAAATAATATTTGATCACATGATGCATTTTTCTTTTATATATATAGATATATAAGTCCACTTTTTAGATTAATTTTTTAGACCTAGTAACGTATAAACAAGATGTTTGGTTGATGATTAAAAAATAAATGAGAGAAAGTTAACTTACAGTAGAGTGCTATATCATACCATTGGGTTTACAAAGTGAGTATAATTTTTGAACTTAAATAGCGATATTTCTCTCTCTCTCTCTCTCTCTCTCTCTCTCTCTCTCTATATATATATATATATATATATATTTTTTTTTTCTCACACATCAAATGTTGTGTACGCATATATAATTCAACATATTTTAAAAAGGATTAAACTCTTTTGGCTCTTTGAGCCACAAAAGATAGAATAGGCTATTTGAGCCACAACAGACAAAACATCACATCCAACCTATAATCATTACACTCTTCTCTCACAAAAAAAGTGAAAAAAGCCAAAAAGTCAAAAAGCCATTCCCAAACCAAGCTTTTGAGCCCAGGCTCAAATAGTCAAAAAAGCCAAAAAGCCAAAAAGCCAACCCACTTCCCAAACGGAGGCTGATGATCTAAATCGTTCATTTTATAAAGTTTTATATATATATCATCCGCAGAAAAAATTAGGTCAATATGATAATCATAACATTTTTATTTAAATTATGTTATTACATTTGATTATAAAAAATAAATAAAAAATGAACATATGTGTTTTTAGAAAAATAGATGATGTGTTTAAAAAAGAAAGAAAAAAAAAGAAGTCCAAATGGCATTACTCATTTCTCATTTCAGAGCTGATTCAGAGTTCTAAAAAACAAGGGGTACTTACCAATTAGTCCTATTAACTAGACTTATTTACCTACAGGTCCTAACTAATAAATTTAACACTATAAAAATAAGAGAGTGATAAATTTATCATTAAAAATTTATTCATAAAAATAAAGAGACTGATAAATTTATCACTATAAATTTATTCATAAAAATAAAAGATTGATAAATTTATCTTTATCACTTAATAAATTTATCAAATAGGACTTAATGGGTAATAAGTCTCCAAAGTAGGACCTATTGGGTAATAAGTCTCCAAAGTAGGACCTATTGATAGTTTACCCAAAAAACAAAGCACTAATTAGCTCAAATGAACTGAAAATTCAAAAAAAAAAGAAAAAAAGACTCACCCATCACATCAATAGGGGGCCAGCTCATTAGAGCTCTCCTAATGCTTCCATTTTTAGTGCTTCCAAATATTTTTGTTTTGGCAATTGGGTTAACAGTAATGATTTAGAGCTTTAAATCCACCACGAGGTGGAAATTGAAAAAAAAATAAAAATAAACAAGACACAGCACACATTGTGGCAGTGGGTTAAAATCAACTTTTTAGTTTTTTTTGCCTTTTTTAGGTCATATCACCTCTCTATTTTTTTATACATTTTTTCAAAAAAAAAAACAAAAAAAAAAACAAAAAAAAACTGACTTTTAATCTATTTATCAAACAGCAGCAGTTGGGAGCTCGAATTGTGGGGGCCCCGAATCCCCACAATTCCCATTTCAAGTAAAAAGAAAAAAAAAAAAAAGAAAACAGAAAAAAAAAAAAAATAGTTTCCAAAAAAGAAAATTAGGGGTATTCGGTGCACTATTTTTAGGGACACAAAACATTTTTCATTTATCAAAATAGGGGTTTACCTGCTAAAGACTTTTTGCAACCTAGTACAGTCTTGTCTCTTTGGTGGAAGTATCTCATATGACAATAAGGTGACCTTTTGCTTTACTTATTCCCTATTCTTGCATTCTTGTTGTGTGCCATTTTTTTTTATTTCACATTTAGCACAGAAATTGACAAATTCTATCAATCTGATGATAAAACTCACAAATGAAACAACATTCATATTTAAATTTTTTGTCAAGAAAAAAAAAATTACACCATCTAAGTAATATTGCCAAATTATGAAATTGTGTAGGATATCAAAATTTGATTTTAATATGGCAAATGCGTCCTACCCCCAGCTGGGGGCGACCCCCAGCGACCCCCAGCTGACGTGGCTGGGGTGATTGGCCTTAGAGTAAAAAAAAAAAAAAAAAAAATGAAAATTGACGAATCACAGGCTGCCACCTCACTGGGGGTCGACCCCCAGTGGGTGTATGTAGCGGGGTTCTTTTAATATTTAACATTTGACTCGAACCATAAAAAAGTTGTTGTCAAGGCGCACCCTACAGTCTTGATCTATTTTAGCTACAACATCATGACTTGGTCTAGGTTCAAATGTTTCAAACGTTTCAAACCAGAACTTGGCATTTGACCCGGAAAGTGAAAGTTGAGACCCAGTTCACTCTTATTTAATAGGGGGATTTATTAAGAAGTCGTTTTTAAGTAGTTGTTTTTTAGTTGGTCTATAATATATTTTTGTATTTTAATATATTTTATTATTTAGATATTTGATTTATTAAATCTTAATTCTCATATTTAAGATATTTTAAGGATAATATTACCTTTACAAATATTTTTTTAAACGTTTAGTAACTTGGTGATGTGAATATTTATATTTGACAGTATAAATATTCATCTCACAGAACATTCACACTGTTAATATAAATATTATTATTAGAGTGTTGTGATAATTATGTTTCCCATAGGACTTATTGGAATATAAAAAAATAATTTGGACTAAGTAAAACATAAATAGATAAAAAGGAATTTATAAATAAATGTTGTTATTTAATTTGGTTCAACCTATGTTTGTACTTCTTTTTTTTTCTTTCTTTTCTAAAATTATTATTTTTTTATTTTCAAAATGTTTGATCCACTGAATTTTTCTCCTTCCAAATTGATCGAATGAATATTTTACATATAAGATATTCATTTTGGTTGACCTGACAGTACTGTTTTATTTTGGATAAATTATAAATTTATTTTCTGAGATTTGAATAAAATATGAATCACCCTTTGTGGTTCTGAAAATTACATTCTATTTCCTGAGATTTTTAATTTCATAATAAATTATCCCTTTTATTAATAAATTATGAAGTCAATTAACATTTTTTAATTATGTTAGAAATATATTTCAATTAATAATTTAGGTAATTTTATTATTGTATTGGAGAAAAAATATAACTTTATTTTTTTTAATTAATGCTATTTAAATAATTTTTTTTGACAATGATACATTTATAATTTTTCAAATATCAGAGAGAATTTATACTTTAAATAAATCTTAGGATATATTTGTAATCAACAATGATTGAGATCTCCATTTTTTAGAGATCCCACAACCCCTTTGGATCTCTACCATTGATGGTGTGGACTCCACATATATATAAGTGAGTCCCATACATATATCAATGGTGGAGATCCAAAAAAAATTATGGTGGTCTTCAAAAAAAAAAAAAAATAGAGATCTAAAATATTTTTCATTTGTAATTTACGGTTTTATTTTTTTTGTGGATGTCAAAGTGGATAACAAAATGAGTGGCCCAAATACTCTCCTGTGTGGTTCAACCGTACACCATGCTACCGTAGTTTTGGTCTACTCATGCAGGGCCCAGGTTTAACACGTTACGTTAATTTTACGGTGGTGTTATATGTATTAATTAGTGTATCAATATTAGTTATAATATTATTATTGACCCTACTTATTATATAAATTATAAATATAAAAAACTCTTAAATTATGTCACATCATTAATTAGTATACTAATTTGTGCATATAGCATTATTCTTAATTTTTTTTCTTTGGGTAAATTACACTGATACCTCTGAGATTTTTGTTTAATATAGATTCTTCCCTTACGTTTGAAAAATTACACTTATCCCCTTGTCAGATTAAAATGACATATTTGTCTCTTAACCTTTGTACATATAAAATAATAAAATAATATCGATATTTTGTTCATGTCATTTCAAAAGAAATAAAAATCTTCTTTGATTTAATTCATACCAAAATTTTTTTTTTATTTTTTGTATTTTTTTAATTTTTACTAAATATTTTTTTAATATTTTAAACAAATTTTTTATTTTTTAGATACACCTAATCTAGATATACTTGCGAAGTATAATATTTTGTGATTTTTTTTTTAAATTCACCAAATATAAAAAAATAAAAAAAATTCATTAATACTGTAATAAATGTGAATGAAGGTATTTGGTAATACTGTAATAAATGTGGATAAATAGACGAGAAAGAAAAATAATGGTAGAAATAAAAATGAAAATTTCTATTCATATATAAAAATTTATACAAAAAATATCATAAAAATGTTGTGATAGTGATGTTGTAAATATAAATAATGTTTATGAATGTTTTGTTTTAAAGTGAAAGGTCACCATTAAATTATATCATTGTGTTTAAAAATTTTATATAAAATTTATATTTTTATATCATTACTCAATAAAAATATGTTTAGGTAGAATTTAATGATGGAAAGCTATAGAATGTAGTCATGATGATATGAAGAAAAAATTGTAGAAAAAAGGGCAAAACGGTCATTTAGAAAATTTTAGGACATGACATCAACAATTCATGGGATAATTTGTAATGAGATTACAAACCTCAAGGAGGAAAATGTAAATTTTCAAATGTGAGGGGGGATTTGTATTAAATAAAAATCTCAGGAGATGTTAGTGCAATTTACCTTTTTTTTAACAAAAAAAAAAGAAAAAGAGTGACGCAGGCTCCGCTAAACTCCAGTCCCAAATTAAGGCATTACTGAGACAACATTTAAAGGCACTCTACCGAGGGGCGATGGAGAGTCGAATCCGAGTTAAAAGTATTCTTGGGTTGATTCTTTTCACTAAACCCATCCTAGGGGCACATTAATTTTTTTCACTCACATATCAAATCACTTTTTTATGACGATAAGTTTAGCACTAATTTAAAATTATAATTTTAAGAAAATTTGAAAATTGTTTGACCTTTATTAAGAAGATGGAAATAAATAATTGAGATGTGCTACGTAGCTCGAAAGACAGCCCCCCGAATCCCCCGAATTCAAAAACGACGTCGTTTTTAATTTTTATTTTTTTTTTTTCAGAAGAAGAGAATCAGAGGAAGAGAATGAAGGAGGAGGAAGAAGGAGAAGGAGGAAGAAGGAGAAGGAGAATTGGAGGGGAGGGGGCCAACAAAATCGGGCTGGAGGCGGAGGCGGAGGCAGAGGCGGGCGCTACGAGGCAGAGGCGGAGCTGCAACGAGCGGGGCTGCTGCGACGAGCGACGGAGGGCGACGGCGGGCTCCTCCTCTTCCCCTCTCTTCTCTTTCTCTCCTATCTTATTCGGGGGATTCGGGGGGCTTAAATTAGGGGGAAAAAACATTTTCCTAAATAATTGAAGTTTGAATTCTATACATCTTATTAAAAGGTTAAGGTTCCAATCTTGTTACAAATAAGACTCTCCATCTCTCAAATTACAATTTTTAATGTATCAGAAATAAAAAGTAGAAAGATTGCTTTTCCAGAGTCATGCCTCCCCCCCCCCCTAAAAAAAGAAAAAAAAGAAGAACGATTTAATATTGAGATGCACTGAATTTCATTCACCCTATATGGGTGGGTATTAATTAGGGGTGCAACTTGGGCAGGCTCAACTCGAGCAACCCGAGCCCAGCCCGAATTTTTTTAGAGCTTGGACAAAATATTTTCAAATTCGGTACGGGCTTAGGCAAAAATTCAGAAGCCCGAATTAAATTTGGGCGGGCTTGGGCAAAGACGTCAAACAACCCGAAACCCGAATTATAAATATATAGATATATAAAAATATTAAATATACATATAAATTATTAGCCATTATATGATATTAAAGTAATTTATATTATTAAATCATATTGAATATATATTATATATACAAATAACATAAAATCTTACTTTTTTTCTTTTTATTTTCACTCATAAATTGTAAGGACTACTATAGTGGCATATCTCTTACATTATATAAATTATTTGTTTTGATGGTATTAATGATTTTCTATAAATAAATAAAAAATACAAATAGAGTCAAATTTTAATAATTTAATAATGTAGCTGCAAAAAAAAAAAAAAATTGAAATTCATTTACAATTCGGGCAACTCGGGCAATTCGGGTTTAACTCGGGTCGGGCTTGGGCAGACAACCTCGGGTTACAATTCGGGTTTGGGCGGGTTTGGGCAGGTCTCAGCACAACTTGGGCTGGGCTTGGACAACCTCCCAACCCGCCCAAACCCGTCCGAGTTGCACCCCTAGTATTAATTGATAATGCACAGAGCACTGCTCAGCCTAAAGCAGCTCAGAGCAGCTCAGCTCAACCTAAAGAAGAACAGGGCAGCTCTCATCAGCTACCACGGACGCAGCCTAGGCTTCAGCCAGCAGTAGCCCAGTCAGCTAAGGCTGCAGCTCAGATCTCAACTATGCACAAAATAGTTCCAGCTGCAGCGTAATATTTAGTTCTATAGCACGTGTGTTATTGATTTGTAATCTGTTAGTTTGTTAGAGATATTAACTATAGTGAGTTAGGTGGTTACAAGTTAGGTTAAGTAGTTGAGGTTAGGTTAAAGAGAGTGTTAGATTTGTATATATGTAACTTCTGTAGTTAGAATTCAATCATTCAAAAATATAATCAACATTTTCTAAATTCTCTTTATGGTATCAGAGCCATAGGCTCTTACGAGCATCAATCTTTCAGAGAAGTTCATCAATGGCTTCTCCATCCACCATTGCTGCAAATTCATCTACTTCTTCTTCTATATCCACAACACTACTTTCAAGTCTTACTTTGCTAATCTAAAATCTCGGTGCCTTTGTTACTACAAAGCTTGATTAATCTAATTACATAGTTTTGAAGAATCAACTACAAAACATTTTGCGAGCAACAAAGCTTCTTGGTTATGTAGATGGATCTGAGGTATGTCCTTCAGAAGTTGTACTTGATTCAAATAATCTTGAAGTATTGAATCCAGCTTACACTCTATGGAATACTATTGATGCACATCTCTTGAGTTGTGTAATTGCTACATTGTCTCCATCTTTTTCACACATGTGATTCATTGTTAATCTAGTCATGAAGTATGGATTACTCTGGCCAAAAGGTTTACCTCACTTTCTAGATCTCATATATATCAATTAAAGAACGAATTGAGTTGAATTACTAAAAAAGGAGCAACAATGGAAGAATATCTTAATCAGTTCAAGGTTATAGCAGATCAGCTTGCTTTAGCATCATCCCCTGTTGATGATGAAGATCTTGTTCTCTTGATCTTGAATGGTTTACCTAAGGAATATAATGCCTTAAAGACTATTATACGAACTAGATCAGATCCTATTTCTATGGATCAACTGTGCTCTCTTCTTTGCTTCGAATCCATTGATGTAGAGGCCTCTCTTAAGTATATGTATACAGCTGAAGTCCCAAGCTCTTTAGCCTATAAAGCACACAAAGGAAAATTTTCTACTCGAGGAGGTCATAAAGGTCCTTATAGAGGCAGAGATACTTTTAAAGGCAAAGATGGAGGCAGATTTCAAAGTCAAACCAGTCAGACTGGTCATTATCAAAGAGGTGGTAGTTTTAGTTCATTTCAGAGGGGTAGACTAGGCTATAATACCAATGTACATGCAACCAGTTCATCAAGTCCATTAGTGATTTGTCAAATTTGTGGCAAGACAAATCACATTGCCCTAGACTGTTGGCATAAGCTGGATACAACTTTTCAGAATATAGCTTTTCAAAACTTACTTACAGTCTCTTATTCCCTAGGCCATTCTAAGGCCTATATGGCATTTGCTCCTTCATAAACTTCTGAGACCAATTGGTTTTTGGATTCTAGTGCTACTAGTCACTTGACTAATGATCTTAGCAATCTCTCATTATATCAACCATTTCAAGGTCATGAGCAAGTAGCTGTTGGTGATGGATCTACTCTCCCTATTGCTCATACTAGTAAAGGCCTCCTTCTTACTCTCTCATTTCTACTTCATCTCACCAAAATGCTTCATGTTCCTACCATTTCTTCCAATTTGCTTTCAGTTCATCAATTAACTAAAGATAATCATTATACTATTACTTTTGATGAGCACTTATTTCTTATTCAGGACAAGAATACACATCAGATTCTGTATAAAGGCTCTTATTCAAATGGCCTTTATCCAGTCAATTCTTCATCTTCTGCTGTTGTGCCACTTGCTTCTCAAGCCTTTCTTTCTTGTTCTACTGCTTCACCTCCTGCTTTCACACCAAATTGGCATTTTCGACTTGGTCATCCTTCATCTAAGAAGTTTCATCACATCTTGACTCATCATCATTTAGGATCTACATCTTCTGTTTTGTCTAATAAAGGATTTTCTCTATGTGAACATTGTTGTGTTTCCAAGAGCCATAGATTGCCTTTTTTTTTTTTTTTGGTCTAATTCTATGGTGGATAAGCCTTTGGCCCTCATTCACACTCATGTTTTTTCAGCATCTGTTTCCAACTTTAAGTACTATGTGTTATTCATTGATGATGTTAGCAAATTTACTTGGCTTTTCCCTCTTTATTATAACAGTGAAGTGTTTGCTAAATTTCTTGAATTTAAAGCTTTTGTTGAAACTCAATTCACCACTAAACTTAAGATTTTAAGGAGTGACAATGGGGGTGAATATCTCAGTCATGAATTTTAAGATTTTCTTAAACAACAAGGGATTGATCATCAATTGACTTGTCCTCATACCCCCTCTCAGAATGGTGTAGCTGAGAGAAAACATAGGCATCTCATAGAAACAATTGTTACTATTATGCACCACTATTCTCTTCCTTTGGTTTATTGGTTTGATGCCCTTGCTACAACTGTCTTTCTTGTAAATAGACATCCTACTCTCAAATTGAAAAATTTCACTCCTTATGAAGTTTTGTTCAAACAAAAGCCTGATTATCAAATGTTAAGAACATTTGGTTGTAGATGCTCTCCTTGGCTCAAACCTTATATCTCTTATAAACTTCAACCAAAGTCTATGCCTTGTGTGTTTATTGGATATCAATATTCTATAAAAGGATATAGATGTCTTGACCCTCAAACAGGAAAGATTTATATCTCCAGGCATGTAGTTTTTGATGAATCCTTTTTTCCTTTCCAATCCTCATCTCAGCCTTCTTCTTCAATATCTCATCTTCTTGATTTCTTTTGGCATGCTTTTCTAGATTTTCAGGCTTCACCAATTTCTTCTACATCACATCAGTCTCTATCTCCTCCTACCATTCATGTTGCTCCAATAGCACCAACTCTCTCTCCTATGTCTTCAGCATCCTAACCTTATATATCTACAACCCATCAGCCATCTATTTTAGCAATTCCCCAATCATCTGATCTGCCATTACAATTCCCAACTCCTAACTCTGACTCTCACATTCTTGTCTCATATATTTTTATTGACCTTCCTTGCCTTTCTACAAATACTCATCCTATGCTTACTAGATCAAAGGCCAGAATTCCTACTTGTTTTACTGCCTCAACTGATCATTTTGAACCTCAAACCTACAAAGAAGCTGCTGTGGCAAGCAGCCATGCTTGATGAGTATAAGGCTCTTCAAAGACAAGGCACTTGGTCTTTAACGCCTCTTTCACCTGGTAAACATGCTATAGGTTGCAGATGGGTTTACAGATTGAAGAAAAATTCATATGGTACCATAGCAAGGTATAAGGCTAGACTAGTTGCTAAGGGTTTTCTCCAAACTGAAGGTGTGGATTATCATGAAACTTTCAGTCCTGTTGCCAAACAACCAACTATCAGGGTTCTTCTCTGCCTTGCTTTTCATTTTGATTGGCTAATTAAGCAGTTTGATATTTCTAATGCATTTTTGCATGGTGTTTTAGAGGAAGAGATGTACATGGTTCAACCATAGGGTTTTGTTCATCCCAACAAGTCTTCACTTGTCTACAAATTAAATAAAGCTCTCTATGGCTTAAAACAAGCCCTTAGAGCTTTGTTCTCTACATTTTCTACTTTTCTCCTCTCTCAAAACTTTGTTGTCAGTCATTGTGATTCTTCATTGTTTGCCAAAAAGACTTCTATTTCCATCCCTATCCTCCTCATTTATGTAAATGACATTCTTCTTACAGGTAGTGATCCTGTTTACATTGAGTCTCTTATTCAGCAAATGCATGCTACTTTTTCCATGAAAGAACTTGGTTTCATTAATTACTTTTAGGTATCTCTGTCACCAAGTCCTCCTCAGACTATATTATTTCTCAGCACAAGTATGCTTCAGATATTTTGGCCAAAGCTGGCATGCGTAATTGTAAGCCCTATTCCTCTCATATGGCTTCTAAATGTTCTCATTCTTCTTCTGAAGATGCCTCACCGTTCTCTCAACCTTCTCTTTATAGAAGCTTAGTAGGTGCACTTCAATATTTTACAATCACTCGGCCAGATTTAGCCTTTGCAGTCAATACTGCTTGCTAATTCATGCAAGCTCCCTTAAATTGTCACTTTGCTGCTGTTAAAAGGTTGCTCAGATATTTAAAAGGCACTTTGGTCCATGGTCTGCATTTCTCTCGAGGTCCTCTTCTTCTTAATGCCTACTCAAATTCGGATTGGGCTGGTAATACAGTTGATAGGAGATCCACCATTGGTTACTGGATTTATCTTGGTCCCAACTTAATTTCTTGGATTGCTAAGAAACATCCTACTATGTCCAGATCTTCTTCAAAAGCAAAATACAGAGCCTTAGCTCAGACTTCAGTAGAGCTTAGCTGGCTTGGCGTGTTGCTTGTTGAGCTTCATTTTCCTGTTCCTGTTCATATTCCTACTCTCTGGTATGATAATCTTTTTGCTATTGCTATGGCAAATAATCCTGTTTTTCATGCTTGTACAAAGTACATTGAGATGGACTATCATTTTGTTCAAGAGAGAGTTATAGCAAATAAGCTTCACACTTCTTATATTCCTACTACTGATCAACTTGCAGACATTTTTACTAAGCCATTGTCAGTGGCTCGTTTTCAATATCTTCAAAGCAAACTCATAGCCTAAAGTAGCTCAGTTCAGCCTAAAGAAGAACATGGCAGCTCTCATCAACTGCTAAGGCCACAGCTTAGGTTTCAGCCAGCAGTAGCCCAGTTAGCTAAGACTGCAGCTCAGATCTCAGTTATGCACAGAACAGTTCCAGCTGCAGCTTAATATTCAGTTCTATAGCACGTGTGTCATTGATTTATAATCTGTTAGTTTGTTAGAGATATTAACTATAGTGAGTTAGGTGGTTATAAGTTAGGTTAAGTAGTTGAGGTTAGGTTAAAGAGAGTGTTAGATTTGTATATATATAATTGCCTTAGAATTCATTCATTGAGAAATATCATCAGCATTTTCTAAATTTTCTTTATTAATCAAGGATACAAGGCATATTAAGGAATTGTTTAGATCCAATTTCAGTTAAACCCGCAACAAAGCCAACATCAAGAGACCCATTGTTCTTGTGGGATTAAGCGACTCGCCTTATAATAAAAATTAGCGGTTGACAGATGCGATATGTGTACAATTCAAATAAGTAAAATGTATGCTACTTAAGTGGTAAGAATCTTCTTTATTAGTGTTCATTTTATGAGTGTTCATTTTATATATAATATAGGTAGATAACTTAAAATATGTAACTCTTTCTTTAAGGGACTGATAAAAGGTTTGTGTATGGAGTTCTTTTGTTTATCTTTTCCATTTTTTTTTTTGGTATTTGTTGTCCAATTTACTATTAGAAAATGAGATTAGGAATTTGATTGTCTTCACTTTTAAAAAATGAAAAGAAAAAAATCATTAGGCTAATCGTTAAGTCGGTGAATTCTATGACACACACCTGTAAATGTGTGTACCATATTCTTGGTATCACCTCAAAGTGGTTTTAGTACTTATGAATCAAAATGGTGTTAATTAATGACTTGAAATGACGTTCAAATCAAAATTTGATTAATTAAAATTGGGTTTGTCACGATTACGAAACTAGGTGATATTTGTCATACTCTAAAGTAATGGTTTTGAATTTTGATTATGATCTAAAGTAATCTTGATTCTGTAATACGGGTGTTAGTTATGAATAAAATTGACTATGCCCAAACTTTTTTTATTTTTACTTTTTTAGTGAATCCAACCTCTTAAATGAGAGTTGCATGTAGAAAGAAGATATATGTCCCTACTAAATAATAGAATTCTTACTAATCACATATTTAGGCCTCATTTGGGAACATGCTAATTTAGTAACTTTTTGACTATTTGGCTAAAAAGGTAGGTAAAAAAAACTTGTATGTTTGGAATGACTTTTTGACTAATTACGAAAAGATGTGCAAAAAGTAGAGAGAAAAGAGAATCTTTGACTTTTTGGTATGAGTTGTTGGCTTTTTGACTAATTTGTAACTTTTTGACTAATTGACTAAAAAGGTAAGTCCCAAACGAGGCCTAAGTGCGGGGTTCACATATATGGATAGAAGGCCTACATATATAATTATTGTTGATAAAATTTTTGATAAATTTAGTAGCAATATATAGCAAACCTATAGCATACTATAATATGCACTATTTTGGATATGCATTAGTCTTTTCTAGCTAAGTCCTCAGTGTCTCCATCAAAAAAGAAAAAAATCTTAGTTAATATTTCAACCAACCAAGCTATAAATGTCAGCAACTCTCAAGAGGAAATTTATGTAGTGCTCAAATTTAACAATTATTATTTTAGATATTAGGGTTCATAATTTTTAATTTTTGTTAATATCATTAACGGTAGATAGACAGATAATCAAGTTATAATATCACTCTTCTGTCCATTTATCGCTAATGATGTTAACAAAAATTAAAAGTAAAAGGCCAACATGAAAATGTAAAAACTAAAGTGAGATTTTGATAAAAGTATAAGGATTGCTAATGAGAGGAGAAAAATTGTCACATTTAGCTCACATGATAAGTTTTGTCAACCTTGTTAATGTTAGATGAACGGAATGATGACATTACAAACTTAATTCGAAGTATAGGGATTGATTGTCATAATAAAAAATAAATAAAATAAAATAAAATTATGGTAAAAATATAAGAGTACTAAATATAATTAATCTTAAAAAAATAATACGAGATTTTTTAATTAATAAATGATATGAAATTTTGCTGCAAAGAATAATAAATAATTTTCATTTTCCATGAAGATGGAGCCTAATAAGGATTGGCTATACACTGTTGACCAAAATTCTACACAAAATGATAAATTTGAAAGACCTGAGAGAGGATCTTGGGAGACAAAAGCAACTCCTAAGTCATATGAAAAACAAACAATGCTTTTGACAAAGTAAATTTAGTACCCAAACTTAAATCTTCTAGAAGTCACCAAAACCGGAAGGATCCAAATAACAACTGACCATGTCCTCCTTTATGCGTATGTATGCTCTTGAGTCTTGACATGATGTACTGTTCAAATGTGCCTTCACTTTCAATTGGTTTGTGTTTCCTAAAAATTTTTGGGAAAAATTCTCTACAAATAAATTTTCAAAAGTAATCAAACCAAACAAATTTTTTCAAAAAAATTTCCCAAAACTTGTTTGGTTTACAAGTTTTCTAAATAAATCTCTCTCATACACATCAAATCAATCACTTTTTTCAAAACTCTCTCTCAAAATAATTTTCCAAAACATCTTTTGAAAAAAACCAAACCAAACAACTTTTCGTACTTTTTATCTCTAAAACTCATCTCCCAAACTCAAACCAAACATACCCAATAGCTTTTGTCTAACTCCTTTGAACAACATTGGCCCATGTTTTGAAAATGTGGAATCCATCACGCCCTTCTACGTAGTGGTTGATATCGGCTCATCTTTTGAAAATGTGGAATCCATCATACACTTCTTTGTAACTTTGGGTTATTTACAATTTTAATTTATGTAATTTGACACATGTTTTACTTTAATCTCTATTTTAAATTCTATTTTAAATTGAGCAATTTAATTTTTACATTTTAAATCTAATTTTAATTTAGTTCTTTCGTTAAAGTCAGATCTTAAAATTAACGATTTTGAAATGCTTGTTAGTATCCTAAGGTTTTTTTTTTTTTTAATTGATCGGCTAAAGTCAATTGTTAGTAATTAAATTAGCATCTATAAGAATTAGCCACCCTTAGGACTAAACCTTTAGGAGAATCATGGTGGCCAATTAGGTTAGCCCTAGTATCCCAAGGTGTTCACGTAAAAAAATAACGAAAATTTGAACAGAATGATTAATTTGAATCTAGACTTAAAACAAAATGATCAAATTGTTTAAATTAAAATTATAAGAATCTAAGTAAAATTTCAGTCAAACTATCAGGTAAAATTAATTAACATTTAATTTTAAAAGGGGGATTTTTACAAAGGATTTTTTTATTTAAATATTAATTTAAATAATATCTATGAATTTTTACATTTTTGTTGGGTCAAATTTTTTTTATAGGCCTTTCAATGTGACGAAGATTTTTTTCCCCTTTCAGAAGAGGTTTTTTTTATTTGCATTAGACAATGAAATTTTTTTATTTATTTTTTAAAATTTTGGTGGCCTTTTGACAAAGATCAAATAGGATAAAAATGAAGAGTTTTTGAAAAAATGAAACCTTACGCAAACGTCTGACTAACCTAATAGAAGATTCAACCCTCTTGATTACTTCTTGTGACATATGACATTATTTTAAATTTTTTGATATTTTATTTATTTTTTAACATGGCTAAAAACACATGTTTTAGATAAGATAAGATTGATTGTTTTAATCTCTCTGTCTTATACATGGATCAAATAAATAGAGGATCACATGCCGTTTAAACATGAATACACGCATAAATAATCACTTGAATTTATCGTCGGTAGATTCAAGGAAAGAAAAGAATTGAAATTGTAGCATACGCCACCAATTCTCTTCATTGAAAAATATTATTCAAACTAATAAATTTTTTATATTTTTTACTAATTAATATTTATTCAATTAAAAAATTTTAAAATTTAAAATATGACACACTTTAATAATATAATAAGGATAACAGAGCAAAAAAAATTATTTTACCTTTTGTTAGTTTTTATACTATTATTCTAAATTATTTTATGCACATAAAACAATAATCTAACAATCATAAGAGTCACATGATCACGTGATTTTAGCTGCAACATTATCCCAAACAACTTGAATGGCTTGGGATCTATTTCCTCACATATGTCTCCTCAAGCCATTGGAATAAGGGTCAACATGGTAAATTGTGCATGCTCAAAAATTTCTCTAAGCATTCAAATCCCAAATAAATAAATAAATAAATAAACAAATAAATCTAGGAATATGACATCACTCCACATTTGGACATGACCCCTTCCTTCACACCCAAATAGACAAGTTCAAACATCCATAACTACACGAAACAAGCGCAAACCCTAAACTATCAACATACAACCAAGTATCCAATATATATATACATCTACTCATGAAAACATATTGATTATGTATTTTTTGCTTTGCATTATACCATCCTATATTTCTTGTCATCTCATACATTTTCTTCGCTTTCATTACAAAAATAATTCATATCCATCGCTATTATTACCTCAATCTTTTATCATTTGTTCGAACACATAAATTGATTATCACAATATTTTCCATCAAATTTATTTCCGTAGTGAAAATCAAATTTATTTCCTTTTAATCCATCACTTGATCATGAACTCGCCGGACTTCTCGGAAGGAAAGTCGCCGAAGCGCGAGATCCAAGGTCCCCGGCCAGCTGCCCTAAAAGTACATAAAGACTCTCACAAGATCAGAAAACCTACGATGGCGCAACCTCAGCAGCCACCTCATCAATACCGCCCACCGGTCATTATATACCAAGTCTCTCCAAAGGTGATTCACACAAACCCTAGTGAGTTCATGACACTTGTTCAACGCCTCACTGGCTCGTCTTCTTCGTCATCGTCTTCTTCCTCCTCTTCTTTTCCAATTAACACCGGTGGAGTATCGCCAGCGGCTCGTTTGGCTTCCATAGAAAAGACAAAAAGGTCTGAGAAGAAGAAACCACAAAGTGATGATATGAGTATGAGTGGGGTTGTTGAAGGTGTAGAGATAAGTACAGAACTTGAGAGGAGTAGTTTGTTACCGGCTATTTTATCGCCTGGACCGGCTGCTCTTCCACCTATACCGCCAAACTTTTTCTCTCCGCTGTCCGATTCAAATCATATGAGTTTCTTTCATGATTTGAGCCCTCAGTTACAAGGTTACAGGAATTATGTAGAGGGTGGTTTCATGCCTAGTCCTTCAAATTTTCTTTCATCCATTATGGCATCCCCTACTCCATCTCCTGACCTTTTCAACAATTTCTTTGATCACTTTTGACCCATTTTAGAGAGAACCAGAGAGATGTATCTGGTTTTGATTTTGTTTATCTTCAATGGTGATGAAGATGATACTGACGGGGAAGTAATTGGGAATTTGAGTTTTGTTTTAGTGGACAAGCAAGCTGGAGGCTTTGATTGAGGTTTTTTTTTTCCTTCTATTTTTTTATTAAATTGATGGGCCACATGATGAGGCAGTTTGGCTCACATTTCTTTGACATTTTTTTTGTAAAAGTAGTATTTGGATGATGAAATTTTTATAGTAAATTTATTTATAAAATAACGTTACACATTATATGTTATTAATGCATTGGTACAACAACCACCAAACAATGTACATCATCAATTGTTAAGTACATAGAATTAATGATCACACCGTTACTCTCTTTGTAATGATATATAATTAAATTTCTTTATTTTCTCTCTCAAAGTACTTACAATTTTTAGATCATTAAAATTTTTGAAAGTCGACAACCTCAAGAAACAATCCGATGAATGTATGTGAATATGAGACAAAAGAATTTTGGAAGAAACGATCCCATATCGTTTGCAATACCCATCCTTTCTTTGTTTACCATTTTTTGTTATATACTTGTGGCATGTAGTATGCAGCATAACCCTATTTTCAATATCCAATTCTTATTGGTTGCATTTTCTTTTGTTTCATATGTTTTTTTTAGCACAAATGTTTTGTTCTTCTTCTTTCAGTATTTGGAATGGAATTTAATTGGCCATAATGTCATGTATTTTATTTGATAGGTAAGGGCTGCTTGCCATATAAAGATAGAATATATCAATATATATATATATATAAAAGCAACACGTAATAATTAATTTGAAGTTGGTAGTAGGTATTTTCATATATATCCTTTTCGGACTACCTTTCAACTTAAAATTATTACTCCACAATATGGGGATGTGATCTAGACTACCTCATTTTTTACATTATAATGATAATGATGTGAAGAGGAAAGTAATATTGTTCAGTAATTTCACAAACACAAAAGTAATCATAAAATCAAATGTTTTTTTTTTTTTCAGAATTTTTATATAGAATTATTCACAAAAACGATGTGCCAATGAAAATTTTGATATTGCAAAATAGTTTGATGAATTATTATTTTTTAAAGTTTGTAAGTCTGCTGATGTTGATTATGCCTTACCTCTATATTTATGATATAATCTATTTATACTCCTTGTGTTATGTCTTACCTCTATATTTAGTTGCCATGTACTTTTGCTAAAAATTGGTCACCGTAGTCGGCATATATCTTTGGCAACTAAATTTTTGCTTTTAACGTCAAAAGTGTTGTATGTGTTTTTTATATATGTTTTTATTTACATATCATTACTCGTATAGAAAAAATACAGGTGAGCAATGTGAATGAAGCAATGCATAAGGCTATCATTATTTTACGTGGTTGGTTCTATGCAGTAATGTTATTGAGTACCTTATAGAAGGTGGAGGAACATTTTGGTTGTACCAGTTTGCCAACAAGTTCATCCAAATTCATTAATTCCACTAATATATATTTCAAGCTAAGTTATCAATTGCTTAAAAAAACTGCGTTTGAGGACGTTAACCTAATTCATGAGTGGCTAACATTGGCTTAATTTGCTATGTCTTGTGTGTGGCGACACTTAATTCCCTTACGCTGTATTTGGTTGGGAGATTTGGAAAAGAAAAAATAAAAGGTGTGTGAAACTAGGTGAAATGTAAATATATTTTATTCATATTTTACCTACATTTTCCCTTTCCCTTTCCCTTTTCAAATCTTTTCCCAATTTCCCCAACCAAACACAACGTTAAAGATTTGGGAATCAATATATAGTGTTAATGATATTTATATATCTATATATATATATATATGTATGTTGTAATGAATTTAGTATGTTTTTTCTTCTTTTTTTTCTCTTTTTGAAAATTATTTATCAGTTGTAAGGCTAAAAAAAATTACAAAAACATGGAAAAAATTATAAATTTAAGGACAAATTATACTGGCGGTTCTTATATTTTATCTCTTATGTCATTCTGGTCCCTATACTTTCAATTAACTCGATTTTGACCTTTAATTTTAAATTTCCCGTCAATTTGGTCCAATTGATAAAAGAAAAATTTACCCATAAGTCCTAGTTTTTGAAACGTTGAACCATTTAGTCCTGGGAATTTTTTTATGCTCCATTTAGTCCCATTTTTACATCAGTCTGATGTAAATGATGTAAATGATCTGATGTTTCATTCTATAATTTCAAAATTTATTGAAATCTGATGAACATTAGATGTTTTTCATCCTAAATTTTCAAACATTATTGAAATTTGATGAACATTAGATGTTTGAAATCTAATGTTTGTAACATGACTCTGATGTTATTAACATTGTATCTGATGTTATTAACATTGTAATGGGACCTTTCAGTCTATAAGAAAATTTGTAGGACTAAATAGTGCATAAGTTATTAATTTGGGATTTATTGGTGCATCCCCCTTGATAAAACCGTTAGTGTTTTTTAAGAAAAAATATTACTAAATTATTTGAGATTAACTCACCAATTTGGAGAAGTTTATAATTTTGCAATATGGCACATAACACTCATGTGTATATTTTTCATTAAAAAAAAAATGTTAAAAATTGTAACTAATTGGACCAAATTAAGACAAAATTATAAATTCAGGGTCAAAATCGAGCCAATTAAAATTACAGGGACTAAAATGACACAAAAACCAAAATATAAGGACTATCGTCCTAATTTATTCTAAATTTAATTATTAAAGTTGATAAATTTTATCACTAAATTGAAATTTATTTTGGAAACCTATTGCATTTTATATCCCCCTCTTTTTTTGGGCCGATCGGTATGAAATAATTTACAAATATCATGAGACATCCATAACGTTCAAATTATTATAAGAAAGATCGCAAACAAATAATATAATAATTTACCAATATCATGAGACATCCATAACATTCAAATTACTACAAGAAAGATCGCAAACAAATAATATAATACAAGAATGACCTATATACAAGTGGAGAGAGTAGAACTCTTGACCTATAAATGAGATACGAGGACTATAAGCCGGCGGACTAATCCAGTTGATTTAAGCTATTTTATTTCACCCGCCGGTGAATTTCTTGTGGATATCTTCTAAGAAAAATCCTAATAAATCTATATGTTTTATCAAATGTTTTATTAAATATCTCACATAAGTACATGTGAATCTATGTGGGTCTTGCACCCATGTGAGATATTTGGTCGAATATTTAATAAAACATTTAAAATCCTAGCATACTCATCCATAGGAAACGCAGTAAATTCAATTTGTCTTCTTTTTTTTTTTTTTTCAATTATTGTTTGATTTGTTAAGATAGTTTTAGATATGATTGACATGATCAATTAATAATAATTTAAAATGTATTTTGTTAATAAAGTAAAAGTCATTGAGTATTCAATCGAAATAATCATTCGAATCTTGATTCCAATGAACACTCAATTTGAGTTCAACGAATTTGATCTTATGGATTGCTCAATGTATGAGTTGACTTGTCCAATCAACTATAATAAAACTATTGAGATTGACTGAATAAACATACAATAATTTAACATAAATATTGTTTGTATAAGAGAGATTAAATTGGTGTAGTGGAATCTACAATAATTTAACATAAATACTGTTTGGGAAGAGGCTTTTTGGACTTTTTGGGCTAAAATAGTCACAAAAGACAAAATAGACTATTTTAACCACAACAAACAAAACATCACATCCAACCCATAATCATTACACTCTTCTCTCACAAAAAAAGTCAAAAAAGCTAAAAAGTTAAAAACCGTTTCCCAAACCAAACTTTTTAGCCCAGGCTAAAATAGCCAAAAAAGCCAAAAAGTCAACTCACTTTCCAAACGAAGCCTTATGAAATGAATCTAAGTATTATATTGATATTTTAAAATAAAATTCAGGATAATTTTTTTAAGATTCCAGTATTACTGATAATTTAATCTAAATTGTATTGAAACAACTCACAACAATGTGATAAACTTTAGTTTGTTTTATTCTATCGAAGGAAATTACAATTCAATGCAAATTATATATATACAAAAAAAATAAAAAAAAATACACATTATTGATAAACTTTACAAGTATTAATGGTTAAATTTTAACTTTTTTCATATTTTATAAATATTTTTTTTCAAAAAATCACTAAATTGTAATTCTTTCATTTTTTTTAACCCTCCACTTCTAAAAATAGAAGAGTAATATTAATTAGGTTGGCTATTCTCTCATGGTGGGGATCCAATGAGACTATTTGGGTTTAGTGAGCTCATTATAAGCCCAATATCAATAATCTAAACAGTTCACTTTTTAAAATTTATTGAAAAAAATATTTATGTAAAAAAATTAAGATAATTGGATTTTGATAGTTACATATTTCAATCACATTTGTTTTTAAAAAATAAACTGTTATTTTTTAAATTATATTTGTCATCTATTTTTTTAAGATAAATGTGATTTAAATATATAGCTATCGAAGTCTAATCATCTTATTTTTTACATAAATATTCTTCTCAACAAATATTAAAAAATAAACCATCCAAATTATAAAAATTAAACTTATAATAGACGCACTAAATTCAAATCTTAAATTGGATTGTGAACCTCTGAAAAGCTAGACCCATATTATAAATCAATTGTTTGAATAAGACCCGCATCTGGTTGGCAAAGTCAAATAAAGGATCCAATGAGCGTTTTCATTTACTTGTAGGGAGTGGTTATGCAAAGAGCACGTTTTATGGAAAAAATCAGAGCAAGATTATTATTGTAATAGTAATTTATAGTGGAATTGGAAAAGTTGTAATTATTGAAAACAAAAGGTAGATATTGACAGGCCACCTGAAAATGTTCGATTAACCAAAAAAATAGATCACCTAGGAGAAATTTATATCAACTTAATACATAGAGTTGTATAATTTAAAATCTAAAAGAGAGAGGTTATACTGATGTCACACTTGTTATCTTTTAAAGTATGTCTTATTGTAGTTTTTAATTTATTTATTTTTATATTACATGACATATTAGTTACTCAAAAAAAAAAAAGAAAAACATTATTAATTTTTGTAATCTAAAATGAGGAATTAAGTAATGCCTGCTTATAATTTTTTGTAAAATTTAGATTTAAGTACTCCTTGGCAAAGCCTAATGCTGTGTTTGATTGGGGATTTGAGGAGGGATTTGGAAAGGAAATGGAAAAGGTAGGTGAAATGTAAATAAAACATTTCTATATTTCACCTAGTTTCACACACCTTTTCCCTTTCTCTTTCCAAATTCCTCATAAAATCCCCCAATCAAACACAGCGTAAGTGATTTTTACATAGAACTCGCATTTTTTTTTATCAGTAAAATAAAAAGTTTTATTGATAAAATTGAATACATATATCAAATACTGAAATAATAAAGATTAGTGTTCACATCTATTTTGTTTAAGACGAATGTTATATATTAATTTAAAGTTTTTAAAGCACCCACGTGGCAAGAAACTCTATTCTCTCTAATATTTTTATTTATTTATTGTATTTCTTAAATACGGAGGAATGAGGAGTGACATAAAAAGGGAACGAAAAATGGATTACGTATTGTATTTTTATTCTTTAAAAGTAATGTTAATACAGCTCCAAGACAACATATTTGGCATGAAATGTTATCCATATGCTTTCCAAGCCCATGTTACAAAAAAAATAAAAAATGTCTTTTGAAAATAAATTTTGATTCTTTAGAAGACCCTAAAAGTTGCGACTCCAGATTCTCCAAAATGAATTTTTTAGAGTATTTTTTTTAATTGATTGAGATTTAATTCTATAAAAATTAAGGATATAATAGTAGTGATAATCACTTGGAAAAAAATCTCAATCATATAAAAATTCACTCAAAAATTACTCTAGAAAAAATTAAGATCCGGACTCGTAAGTTGTTGACAGATATAACAAGTGGTAAATTTGAGAGGGCAAAACGGGTTACATATTTAAACAATTCAACTCAACTTTAAATGGATTGGATTGGATTGGATTGGATTGGATTGGATACGAGTTGAACAAATGAATTCGACCAACTTATTTACTTTATTGATTTTTTTTTTTTCAATAGATAGTGGTGGTGGTAGAGGCGGAGGTAATGGTGAAAGTGGCAATGGCATGATGGTGATAGTGGTGGTGTTGATGGCGATGAGAGGTGGTTGTGTGGTGGTGGTGAAGCGACTATAGAGGTGGAGGCAGTGATGATGATGGTCGTAGTGACGGTGGTGGTGGGTAGTTGTGGTGTGGTGGAGTTGGAGTTGTGGCAATGGTTGTGATTGAGGTAGTATTAGGGCCAACCAAAAATTTATTTTATATTAATGTATCACTCTGTAAAAAGTATTATTGTATTTATCTAATGGTGGTTTTTTGTAGTAGCGACGATGGGTATCCAATACTTAAGTTAATTTAAAGATTTGAATTTTTTTAATTATTATTAACGGTTGATACATGGGATATGTGTGTAATTAAAATAAGTAAAAATAAAATAATTTTTTTTTTACTATATATAGGATATGTCATATAAGTGGTAAAAGCCTTATTTATTAAATCTAAATTCCAAGGTTCAAGTTTTACTTTTGTTAACTATCTAATTTAGTTGAATTTTGAATGGGCTTAAACAAGTTTAAAATTCGTGTAATTAGATAAATTTATAACTTCATACGTGTAATCATTGAATATTAGTAGGTGATCTGTGCGATGCATGAGAATTTAATTTTAAAATAGATTTGAGTCTTAATACTTTATAGGTAGAAAATTTTAATAATTGAAACCCAAATAGAAGTAGATTTGTTAATGGCTGATGAAAATTTTTGTCACCGTGTGTGATACTATATAAAATAGGCTCATAAAAATAATTTCTTTCAAAGTCTTTTTAAAAATAAAAAAAAAATGTATTCTCAATATGAAATCAAATCCTCATTTGTATTAATTAAATTTACCAAAAATTATGAACTCCACTTGTATCAAAATATTTTTAAAAAATAAACAAATAAAAATAACGGAAAATTCTATAACATACAAATTATGACTTGGTTATAATTCATGATATATTATTTTGATTATTAATCGAAAAGGTCTTTGTTAATTTCTTATGTTTTTGGTTATGTCTAAAGTGGTGCATTGAGTCTTCAATTATGCTTCAAGTGGTGTTTGATTATGATATATGATAATATTTAAGTATTTTATTATACGAAAAAGTGGTTAAGGTGGGTTTACTCAAAATAGGATTTATGCATATATCAGTAAAAAAAATTACAAATTCAAATCATAAGTAGTATTCTCAAAAGGGAATCAGACACAAAATATCTATAATCATAATAATTTCAGTTCTCAAAAAAGTTCTGATTAATTATATGACACATCATAATAACCGCAAAATTTTTATTCCAGTCAAATTATTTTTGCATATCTTTTCTGCCAGAGCTCATGAAGGTGCATTATCAGTAATACTATAAATTCAAAATTTTTATTTAAAAATTATTTAAGGAAACATCAATAGCTACTTTAAATATATAATCATTTTTGATGAATCGTTATTCTTTAAAATAATACTCCACACTCATTTGACATTTATCAATTTATCTTCTAAAAACTTAACAAAAAAGTATTGAGTTTCATTATTTTAATCAATATCAAATTAGACAGTACATGTGTATTTAAATCACTTCTAGAAATATGATGTCTAACATAATTTCATAATGGAGTTAACTTTAATTAATGTAATAATATTTTATATTATGATATGTATTATACAAGAGTAATATTAATTTTAATTTAAAATAAAATTTAAATTATTTATTTTTATAATCTTAGCTTTCCGGTTATTTGAATACTTATATTTGATAAATTTAGTTAAATTATTTATTTATTTTGATAATTTTAGTTCTATTGCGCGATAAAAGTGTAATTATCATATAATGATTTTATATGATATATATTAAATTATAAGATAGTAAAATAAACACTTATTTTGATATTAAAAATAATATTTAAATTAGAAACAGAATTACTAATATAAAACTAAAAGTGATTCTAATTATTTAATTTAATTTTTTTTATATTTATTTAGAAAAAAAATATGTAGAAATAAAACTACACAAAATTTATTTAAATGATATAAATATGTTGTGATTGGATTAAGAATAAAATATATAAATTAATTATGTAGAGTATTGAATTTTTCTTTAATATTTTATTGAATTATTATTATTCATACATATTGTAAATTGGTATATAAAATTTAAATTAAATATAAATATTTTGTAATAAATAATTTTATGTTAAATAAAAAAATTAAATATAAATTAATATTAAGACATCCATAAGATAGACAAAAAATAAAAAAAAATATAAAAGAAAATTAATTTGATATGTGCAATGCACATAATTAAGCATATTCTGTCTTATTTATTTATAAATTGAGATATTTTTTTAAATATCATAATAATTAAATTAAAATATTAACTATATAAAAGAAATGACAAAACTAAATACACGATAAAAATATATAAAAAATAAATATTTCTCAAATAGAATTCATATAAAATTAATTATTATAATTGAAGTTGAATTTATATAAACATTATATATAAATAAAAAATGCATGTGGTTGTGATTTTTTTTAAAAAAAAAATAAACATTCATTGGAGTATGTATATATGATGTATGACTTTTTGTTGCTGGATCAAACGTCATTTTTATAATGTAACCGACCAAAGAAAAAATTGGCAATAATGTTTATATTTATTAAGAATATTTTTATATTTTTTATTTTATTTATTGGGAAAGAATATGGTACACACCCCTCAAAGTGTGTACCATATGTAGTTTATAACTAAAGAAAAAAATTCATAATTTCATACTTTTTGAATCGTAATTAAAAAAAAAAATTATAACCAAACACTATATGAGGCATAACTAAATATCTCAAAATAATGTCAAAAGAAAATTAGTCATAACCAAAAAAGAAAATGACGTAACTAATGGTACATATGGTAAGAGCTGTGTATTGTAAAATTCTCCTTATTTTATTAACATAATACTAGTGATGACCCGTGCAATGCACAGAACTTTATAAATTAAAAAAAAATTATAATTATCTTGAAGTAATTTAATATTTTATCTTGTGATATACATGAAATTTATAAGTCAACTTTTATGTTTATAATTTTTTAAATTTCGTTTTAAAAAAATTAAAATATATATAAATTTATTTAATGCAGTTTTGATAATTTGTATTAAAAAAAAGTTAAACCTGATTAAATGAGATTAAATGAGCTATGAAGTGAAGTGATATTTAATAATAATTGATATGTTGTTTCTATTATTAATCCAATAATTCAAGTTATATTTCTTTTGATTTAAATCTCATAACTAGGAGTATAAAAATGGCCTGCAACCCGTGAGTGGCCCGAAACCCCCCGCAGTCTGGGGTGGGCTCGGGCCCTAGCCCATCTCAAGCCCTTGGGTCTGGGCCATCATTTTGAAGCCCACCCTAACTCGTGGCCCCGCCCTACTTGGCCCAATCCATTAGCCCACTTGAAAGCCCACTCAAGACCCGGACCGCCTGGCTTGCCCGAGGCCTAATGTCTTTTTTAGTGAAAAATAATAAAAATTTGATAAGAAAAAATTTAAAAAAAAAAAAAAAATGGTCAGACCCACCAAAGCCAGAAGCTAGGCCCAGACCTACCAGCCTGCCCAAGGCCTAATTTTTTTTGGCCCGTGGGCTGACCGGGCCCGAATTTTTGTGGGAGCCTGCAAGGCCTGACATGGGCTGCTCCGGGCCGAGCCGGGCAAGATTTACACCCTTAATCGTAACTAAAAATATAATATGAATATAATACACACACGAATTTCTAGTATTTAAGAATAAGAAGGTTTCAGAGTATTTCTAACTTTTCATCATTTTCTTTTAATTTTTTTATTTAATTTGATTTTAAATTTGAATAAAAAGTTTGATTTGATATGGATTATTTTAACTTTTTCATTAAATTTTTAAAAGAACTTTTATTCTCATCCCAATTTGTTTTCTTTTCATCAATTTTAATAAAAGAACAATAATTTTCAACACTTCACCTTTTTAAATTTTTATCAAATTATAATTTGATTAAAAAAATGTTAAGGGTTGGGGATTCTCTTAATTTGAATTATATTGAAATATCATATTGAAATAATGAAAGTTTGAGTATGTGGTTGGTTGAAATGGATAATTTGATTAATTTTCTTTTCATATTTGTATAAAAATTGACACTCATGACTACATCATCATAGGTTAGATTATGGAAAGTTCTATGAGGTATTAAATATTTTTCATTTGTAAATATCTTACCTATTAAAAAAAAAAAAAAGGAAAAAAGAAATGTATAGTTTTTGGATATGTGTTTATCTATTTTGTTTTGTAGACATAGACAAACTGATATTTTAATTTAAAAAATTAAAGGGTAAAAAAAAAAAATAGATTGGGCTTTTTGGGATAAAAGAAGCCATGTAATTCATCTATATACTATTTAAGATGGACTATCTTAATCACATAAAAAAATAGAAATTATATTTAGAGATTATCCCTATATATTATGTTATTATATACAACTATAACAGTGACAAATTAACTATAATATATATGAAAAGTTATACTCAGTTTTCATTTTCAATTAATTGAATTACAATTAACAAACTAACACATAGTAGTAATGGTACAATAAGATAGAAAGAGGATAAAAATAAAGAATACAATGTTATTTAAAAGTTCTAAATTTACTTATTTATACAAAAATCTAATGTTATAGTAAAAATATTGAATTCCCAATAAATTTTCACATTTTCTATAACATAAAACAACAATAAAAAAATAAAAAAAAAATGGATACCCATTTTTTTTAAACTTCAATTTATGATTTTCTTGAGAAAAAATCCTTGACACATAACAGGTAGTGATACTTCGATTGCAACCATCATCACCAATAATTCTTCTCTGCTATGCAAATATGTAAACAGATACATAAATCTCACTAAAATCGAAACCGAAACTAAAACCAAAACCAACAGCAAAGAAAGAGAATCACATAGGGAAAAAAATAAAATTAAAAAACAAATAAATTTATGGAGTGATATGATGTTATCTCCAACAACTTAGATCTCATTCAGCTCAATCCGTCAGCACTTCCGCCATTGCTCGCAAAGTCTAGGGGTTAGAATGACTAATCAGATTATTCTTTAAATAATACTTAAAATTTGATTAATTTGTTCCATTAAGACTTGAAAATAAGTGATTTAAAATTTTGATAGATATACATCAAAAAAATAGACAGTTATATTAATAAATTATAATTCAAATTTAAATATTGTCATATCTTTTTGAGATTCATATCTAAATTCTTATATTCTTTATTTTTGTATGGTTTTTATTTATTTATTTATTTCAATTTATTTAAAATGGCGTTGTGGGTTTCTATTTTTTTAATTTAATTTATCTGTGGTTTTTATTTGTTTTTTTTTATTATTATTTAGGTAAGTTACGTAAGTTAGATATATGATATGTGGGTTTTATTGATTTAGGCCTTGTTTGTCGTCCTCTAAAAAAGTCAAAAAGTTAAAAAGTCACTATCATATTCAAGTCATATCATCTTATTTAAGTCACATCACTTCTCTATAACATCACTTCAAACCCAATCCATACTCAACCCATATTTCATAAAAAGTCAAAAAGTACACTTATTTAGAATATCCCTAACTATTCCTTAAAGTACGATTGTGAGAGATATTTTCAAATTAGATTTGTTTAGACAAACTCTAAATATTTTAAAATTTTAAAACTGAATATTGAGAAGCAAAAGAAAGATTTTAACTGAATAAATATAAATCAAATTTATTAATTTCATCAGTTTGTTTATTTGATTTTTAATTTTTTTTGTAATATTATAATATAATATATAAGATATAATATGATATAGATAGATACCCACAACTTTAATGAAAAATATTATTTGATTTTTTACGGAGAGAGAATGAAGACAAGTTTCAATATTTTCTTTTGGAAATCAGTGAGAAAGATTATGATGGAGAGATTATGAAATATTTTTGTTATTTTTTCATTTGAAATCCATAAATTAAAGGATAATTATTGTTTTTAAAATAATTAAATAAATAAATTAGCCAATAATTTTTTTAATCTATTTTTTAAATTAAAAAATCAGTAATTTTAGAATGAGTGTTTGGAGCTCTTAAGATGCTTCTCATTAGAAACCCATCTTCCATAATATATATATATATAGATTAATATGATAAGTGTCATCATTATATATATATCTGTAATATAAGAAATTATTCATTGTCCTAAGAGTATTGCTATGCATCATTCATGTTTGGACAAGTGTGTCTCTCCAAAGGAGACAAACAAGTAATAAGACTTACTGTTTCAACCAATAATACTTAGCTTGGGACACCACCTAAATTTGCCCCTGGGACAATGAATAGTTTCTCAATAAACACATGCAGAGTTTTTATAGTAAAATATTTACAACTTAACGAAAAATTTTATGAATTTAATAGGGATTTTTTTTTTTAAGGTCCTGCTATTAAGATTTTAAAGGATAAAGGACATGCAATATTTTTATAGTGGTTGGGGTCCCTCAACATTTTTCCAAAGAAATTTCGATTCAGAGAAATTTCAAAACACAGATAAATCAATATCTTTGATTTTCACTATGTTTTGAAATTTATCTGGATTGAAATTTTTCTGGTTTACTCACAAAATTTTCTGTGTTTTGATTAATTTTTTCTGATTTATTCACAATTATCTATGTGTTTTGACTGAATGAGAGAAAATTGAACTACAAAATTAATTATGAGTCATTGGAAGATCTTCCTGCGTCCACATATCAACTTAGTTGAGTGGATGATGCACCGCCTCTTGGTCGGTGGCAGCGTTGGTGGTGGCTGAGCGAAATTGAGCTTGGCTTTGTTGCCGCGAATGTGCTTGCAGTATCAGTTAGTTGTATACAATGAGAATTTTGGAACTCCTAGTCTTTTTGACATGCAAGTGTTGTAACTTGCTTCAGCCAAAACCTATTGTAGAACGGAGCAATGAAGAGGTCTTTTTAGCAAAGAATCATGTGTAGTTCCTTCCTTGCATAAGTTGGCAGAATCATTCACAGAATTTCAATTTTGATTTAATATTTACACAGACAGCAATCAAATTTATTGAAACAAAATACAGAGTTAGAAATCACAATCAATTTTGCAAAAGAGGAGATAGACACCTCCTTCACCTATGGCACACTTACAATCAACCAACAACGACGAGAAGTAGCAAAACTGTAGGGGTGAAACAAAAACAAAGCAAACCTGCAGCGCTGGTGGTGGCGGAGGTTGTTGAGGCGTCGGCGTGGGACGCCGGGGAGGGAGAGAAAGAGGAGAGAGAATAAGAGAGTGAGTGTGACATATGAATGTGGGTGAGAGACTTTAGGCTACGAATTTCTCTCAATACTAAAAATTAGGAAGGAATCTTAGACTAAATATCCCAATTTAATAATTAATATATATAAATTTTTTCATTCATTTGAAATTTGATTTTGACAAAGTAACCTGGTGCGTAATTTTCCCTAATCATTATAGCTTTACTATATAAATAATAATAATAATAATAATAAATACTACTATAGAGATTTTTTCACACAATGTTAAAATGAGTGGATCATGTAAATTGTTTGAACCTGTTGTCATTCTAGCTCTGACGTATGATTGAAGATTATACAAGAAAACTCCCAAAAAATAAAAAATATAAAATATAAAAACTTGGCACTTGTATTTTGTTTGTTTTGCATCTTTTTCAACTTTTATTTCCATTCCTAAAAACAGAAAAATATTTACATGTGCCAAAATTACTGGTTGGCCAAGTATTATACCTTTTTGTTTTTTAGGGAGACTTATTTATAAGTCCTTTTTCAGAACCTTATACTAGACTAAGTCCCGTGTAATTTCTTATAGAGTCTCAAGTCCTATTTTCATAAAAATGTATTCCACAAGATCCTAATCTTTTTACCCCCATTTTTACACCTTCCCTCTCTCGCTACAGTCCTCCGCTCTACCAACTGAGCTAAGGTCGGTCTCTTGAGTACTTGATCCAAGTCTTCATTTTTTTAGAGTCCAGATTTGTCTACCTCCACTCCTGAAATTAAAGGAAGGGAACCATCAATATGATAATAAGTTAATAACAACACACGACGAAGCTCTGTCACCATCGAATCATTGTATACGTCAAGTTAACAATCTTTGGATACCACGTTAATCAAAGATGATGTTTGGGATTTTTAGGGGTTTTAGGTGTTAGTTGTGTGACGTTACGTTATGTATAAAAATATATTAAGATTATATATCTATTTCAAAATAAACGGATTAAAAAAATAAAAACTTATTAAGTTTGCGAAACGTAACGTGACACATTACGTTACGTTTATGTAGGTGTCACATTACGTTCATATTGGTGTCACGTTACATTTATATAGGTGTCACGTTACGTTACTGTTGGCTTTTTGACTTTTCGAAGGGTATTTTTGTAAATGCGAGCGTGCCAGCAAGGATCAATCAGTCCTTAAAGAAATTATAATTGCCAACCAATTATCAGACGATTGTGTTTTAGTTCTTTCAGCCTCAATGAAGAGGACTTTTACTGGTGGCTTGACTTAGGAGAAATTAAGAGAAATAACAGTTAATATGAAGAATAATCGAAGTATTTCATTAAAATGAACACTTACAATAATCCAAACTCAGCCTCGAAGAGGTTTACAGCGACAGTCTACTTGAATCTACTTGAAACTACTCCTATAAATCGAAGTGCAGTGCTGGTATTAAAGTGCAGGTATTTAAAGAACAAGAAATGTAAAACTGGAAAGGAAAATATGAAGTAAAGACTGGTTTGTATGATCTGAGTCTGGAAGGCCTTTTCTGAGGGCTTCCCTGCTATTTATATACTTGTCAAAGATGACCTTCAAACTGCACTTCAAACCGCCGAACTGCTCCTCCATGATCGCTGATTATGCTGCCTTAGAAGTAGTCCCACTACGCCATCTCTTGCAGTTGAGCTTCCCTCCTGTATTTGAATTTGAATATGAGTAACCGTTGAAGCCACGTCACTTTGTATCTCTTTACTGATCTAGTGCTACTCAGATCACGTAAGAACCAATGTTCATTGCCACGTGTTCGATCAGGATCGAGGACTTGAATTATCTTCCCATAATACCCTTATTCTGCCACGTGTCAAACTATGATTTGGCTTTTACAAAATATGTAGCCAACATTACCCCCCGCACTAATATACCCAATATTTGGAGATATTAGTGGATCAAAAACTTTTCCCGCGCTTTTTGGAATGTGCATGGGATCTATCTTCAGGAAACACAACCGTCACCTATTTGATGATCATTTGCATTAACTCTCAATTTATCGAACATCTCAATACCTTTAGCATTCGAACGGACTATGGCTCAATCAACTTCTCACTCTACTGATCAAGCATACGAAGAGCCATTGAGTAATGCTGTTTACCCTCGAAAGAATCTCCACGCATTCATTAGCTACCTTTACCCGCCCTTCTATATTCAGGTCATGGAGGCTTTTGCAGATTATCAACCTTTGGACTACGAATACATTGCCCTTAATCCTTTGATTTACAAATTTACAGATACAAGAAGTTCTTCCTCTAAACTCCCCTTGTACTTTGAACGAACTACTCTCAAGCCTTTGCTTCAACAAGTTGCAAATATGGACTTAGGGAGTTCTTCTTCACAAACCTCTACTTGGGATGAAGCTACAACTTCTTCATCTTCTGGGGTTTCCGGATGGATAAACTGGTCAGCACCTGAGTCCTGGGACTTGAGGGAACGAATTAATCACCATTTTGTTGAGTTCACTGACCCTTTACATTTTCCTTCTTACGCTCGAAGCTTGGTGGTCTATCCTTATGTGCCTATTGACCTTCGACGTAGTTTGGAGGAGAATCTGCTTGTGGCCTGGTACACATCCTCTATGCCCACAAGGACAATGCACACTGCCCGGCATCTGGAAGAATCACAAGGGTATACCCCTTCATTTTTAGCCAAGAAGGCAAAAATTTGCTCTTCTGACTGGCTTGACTATATTAATGCCTTTGTTCCTTCCGCTCCCGTGCCATATCCCCTAACAGAAGCATCTACTTCTTCTTCTCCATCTTCTGAAATTGAAGCATCCACACCTCCTTCTTCACCTTCTGGAATAGAAGCATCCACACCTTCTCCATTTTCTGAAGCAGAACCATCTACTCCTTCCTCTCCTCCCACTCTTTCCTGAACAGAGAAATTAAGGCTTGCCCTTCCCATGGACAAAACTTTCCACCTTACAAACCTCCATCATCTCCAACTTCAGCCGAGCGGAAACAAGCTCAACTTCTGCTTGCGACTTTCTCTCACTTGCCCTTCAATGTTCTTGAGGATGACATCCCTCTCAAGAACTTTCGATGGGCTTGTGATATTCTGACTAGGGGCCATGTCCTTAATCCCATTGCCCAAGCAGAACTTCACATGTTCTTAGACCAACTTCCGGTACTCCTCTACTGGCATCGGAATTCCAAGGTCACCATCCAATCTTTGGATCAACTTTCATCTCTCCGAATTCATGCCCAGTATGAAGCAGAAAACTTCATCGAAGATTTCGATGACTTCAAAAATAAAGATTCTGCGTATTGGGATGATTTGGTTATAGATGAATTGGAACAAAATTTGAGGGAAGAGGCTTTCGAGACAAAGGCTGAGGAGCTCTACTATGAAGTGAGAGCACATCAACTTATGCAGCCAACATTAGAGGAGCTAGAAGATATAATAAAGAAAGAACAAATATTCATTGATCATTGTTGGACAAAGTTCCATGATCTTGTTATTTATTCTATTCCTTATTTTTATGAGCTTGAATTTATACCCAAATAAGGTTACTCAATGTAATTGTCTTGGCTTTAATACAAACAAAGTCTTTCTGTATTTGACATTGTTTGCCTCTGTTTCCTTTTTGTCTTCAAAAGCCAACTTATAGCTTCGAATTGAACAATCTCACCTTTCGAATCTAGACTCAATTGTTTAATGAAACGCTGAAAGAACCAACATGTCTTTTTCCAATTTATGGAGTATAGTTGACAATTCTGGCTGATATCATCTGGAATTAATGCTTTGAATTTTAACAACATTACTCCTCAAAACTAACTATGACCAATATATATGGTCATGGTTAATATAGCCAATCAATTTCAAATTGACTATTTTGCTTCGAAGAGTAATCTACATTGTTTTTGGTTCAAAAAGCAATTCCTTCTTGTACAAACCAATGATTGGTATTGATGCTTCGAACAGTGCTCCTTATGCTTAAGGAATCCTAGGATTTGCTCCGAAGGTCGTTACCTTGATTAATAATCCTCAAACAGGTCTTTAAACCTTTTGAAGTAGACCAATATTCGAGCATTCTAGCAATTTTAAGCATGTAGTACGCTTCGAAGCCGACTTATGTATTTCGAAGCCGTTGTTATTTGATTTTTTGGCGCCAAAATCTCATTTCGAAGCCAAATATCTTGCTTCGAAGCTGGCGTCAATATCCGGAATGTGCTTTCTCCCTCCAAAACTATCAATATTGGAAGAGACTCCTCGTATTCGTACTTTTTAGTACTTAACGACTTATGCAATATATTTCCAGACACAAAAGCTTTTCTTTAAAACCCTTTTTTCTTCGTGTTTCTGAAATCACTTGCTCTTTTAGCATTCAAACCCTCATATCTCCTGTTAACCCTCTCTTCCTTACTACTCGCTATCCATGGATCCTTCTTCACTGAAAGTGCCCACTGGCGACCGTCTCAGCCCCACTATGGCCTTGAAGAAATGTATTGATGAAGAAATCGCCAAGCTCACGACTAGTGGGCCAAGCAACATAGATGGGCGTCTCTTCGTTCTTCGCCGCAGCCGCCGACAAGAGTATGTCTTAGGACCCATCTTTCGGGAAGCTCCTGATCAACTTCCAGCATTGTACCCTCGTTTGGAGGATCACCTTCTGCTATATGAAGGAGGGCTTGACTGGAGCAACTGGAGACTGACCCGGCCTCATCGCTGCTGGCCGACATTGAGAACCGAATGGGAGGAATGGTATGATAGGGTTGTACCTGCGAGAGAAGATGACCTACAAGAGCTTTACATCCTCGACGCTCTTCGCCTTTCCAGGTTCATCATTCCTGAGGATCCCTTTTTGATTCCAGCCGCTTTATGTTTTTGGAATATGGCTTTTAATTTTTTCCAATTTCGGTGTGGCATGATGGCTCCCACCGTTCTTGATATTTGCCATCTTTTAGGGCTCTCTCCCCATGGCTCTCCTTTTACTCCCAACTACCCGGATCTTCCTGTCAAATTTTCCCTTCCAGCCTTAACCTCTTCTTATAGTGACTTTGTAAAGGCTGAAAACAAAAAGGAAGGCCCTGTGAAAGACAAAGAATTCTTTTCCTTCATTTTGTACTGGTTATGCAAATTTCTTTTTTGCACATCATCTCAGAGGATTATGCCTGAGTTTGCTCCCCTCGCAAAGGCACTTGTCTTGAAAAAACATATAGCTCTTGCCCCTTACCTGTTAGGCCATATATACAGAGCTTGCTCCCAATTTTGTGAAAGACCACTTGATGTTAATCAAGGAGGTCCCTTCTGGGTGCTCCAACTCTGGCTCTTTGCCTATTTTACTGATCTGCATCCTAAATGCCTCAGATTTCTTGTCCAGGACTCTAGCACTTATGGGGAGAAGTATGCTAGGATTGCTCTTTATCCTGCTTCCTTCGTTTATTACTTTACCTTCTTTTACCAACTCCCTATTTCTCCATCTGCCTCCTTCTTTTGTCCTTTCGAAGCCAATAGAGGACCAGCCTGGCTGCGGACTTTTCTGGCTGATAAAGAGTGCTCCACATCACCTCATAAAGATATGTGGGCTTCATACTACTACCAAGGGAATTGTTCATTGGCACTTTGCACCCTCGAGCCTATAAATGTATATCTGAGGTGTATTGCCCTTCCCAGTTTGCAAGACAATTTGGGCTTACCCAAGGGATTCCTGTTCCACTTTGCAGTCTCTCGAACGTCCACCTTACTGCTAGAGATTTGAGAATATCCAAATCCAAGCTAGAGACGGCAATACTTAAACTGTTGAAGGATTCGAATGAATTCCAATTTGTTCCTTTTCTTCAATCTGGCTTGGTCTTGAAAAGATTTCAGAACTGATGGACAGCCAATATGGAAGTGCGCCTGTCTATGCATCCTCATGACTTGCTAGTGGGGTTGGGAGTACCTTCAAAGGCCAAGTCAGCAACAGCTGAGGACATTCCCCCTCTTCCTGAAGTTGTCACAACTATTCCTGCAGCTTCATCTCCTCCAGCCAGAGTTACTAGAGCTGCTTCGAAGAAGGGTAAGCATTTTCAGATTTCCCTTTTTCTTTCTTTTGAATCTTTTATTCGTTTCCCTTATACTTGCGTTCTTTGGTGCAGGATCTCCGCAAGAAGAATCCCCCAAGAGAGCTGAGACTTTAGCTCTTCTCAAGAAGAAACAACAAAAACAGAAAAGGAAGCTAGTCCTTCCTCCTGAGGAACCTGAATCTTTGGAAGAAGAAAAAAAGGTCGATTTGCAGAGAACAAAGATACAAAAGGTGTCTGTCTCCACTTCTGATACAATCGAACCTCCTTCCCTCGAGACAACCACTACCATAATGGAGAAAGAGCCTATCTGTGAAGAATCAGAACCCCAAATCGAAGAGAGGGGAATCGAAAAAGAGCCAGTAGCATCATTGTCAAGAAGAAAAAGAAAGAAAGTGACTGTCCCTGCCACTGACTTGGTTGAAGACCCTATTCATGAAACAGCTGCCAAGGCAGTAGAGCAGGAGCATTCCAAGGAAATAATTGTCTTTGAGAGGGCCGAGAAGAAACGGCAGCAACAGTTTTTGAGAGATGAAGCTGCTGCTGCTGATGCATTACAAAGAGAAGCTGCACGAAGACAACAAACTATTGAGCATTATACCCTTCGCAGTTCTCCCATCAGTGCCAACACTTCTGAAACAAGTAATTTCTTTCGTATTTCTACTATTTTCCCTTCGTTAGCCTTTGTATTGAAGTTTGACATTGCTCTGCATTTCTTCCTTTTGCAGTAACATTATAACATTATCCCCATGAGGCCTATTCCAGTTGAAGTTGAAGTTGACCAGATGCAACAAGTGAAAACCATCCAAATCATGCTCCCACTCTCCAAGCCTATATTCGACACACCTTCTTTGAGTCCAAGCATCCCCGCATCTCTTTTCCTTGGCTTAGAGCCATATCTCCTTTTTTGGCCTTTGACCTACCTCAGTCCACTTTTCCTTCGAGCCTTGCTATTTCTCCTTCCTCCACGGAAACTCCAACTGCTACTTCAATCCCAATGGCAGTGATTCTTCTACAGAGGGTGCTGGTAGTTCTCCAATTCATGGTTTATCACCTATGCCTACTTCCAGCCCTTCTTCACTTGATTCGTTGGTGGCTAAGACCATAGAGGCTGCCAAAGATGCTCCATCCATTTCTCCAATCCCTATGCAGTCCCCTGTGTCTTCCACCACAACACTTTCTATGCCCTTCATGTCCAGGGATGAGGTAGACATCTTCGAAGGAAGACTAGCTAGTCTTTTCGATATACCTTCTACCTCTCCAACATTTAGTGCTGAAGCTGAGCCATTAATTTTGGCTGACTCCTTACTGGAAATTTTTGAGAATCTTCCTTCCTCCAGCAACAAGCCTTCTATACCTTTAATAGATCTGGACATATGCCTGGAACTGCTGACTTCTTTTTCGAGGATCCCCTTCGAAGCTCTACAAAGGCCTATCATCAGGAATAGGTTCCTTCAATGCTGTAACATTGCTGAGCAGTCTGGCATGAATGTCTCAAGTCATCTATCCCAGGCTGCAGCTACTATTGATTTTTATCTCAACATTTGCCATGCTGCTAAGACTGTAGATGAGAGACTAGCTAGGGACCAGAGTTTTGTTTCCCATGTGCACACACTGAGGTATCAACACTTAAGGAACAACACTCCTCTGCCTCTCACTTTCGAGTCCAACTGCTGGAGAAGAAAGCTCAGCTTGAAGAGGAGCTAGCCGCAGTAAACCAAGCCTTGGTTAGAACTGATACCAAATTGCACATCACCAACCAAGAGCTGGCTGATCGAAAAGAAGACATGGCTGCAGCTATCCAATTATTTCCATCACTTAGTAATAGGAAATCCACTATACAAAAACAATTAAGACATTGTAATAATTTTGGGGCCAATCTGTGGCACAATGTATTTAATTCTTTATAAAGAACAAATTTTGTCTATCATTTGAGCAGTGAGTGCGAGTCTTAGTTTTGTGCTTAATGTTTACTTTACTCCTTTGTTTCCCAAATGGTTGGAAAATAAGGCTTTAAATATCTGCCATTAATCTTTTTGGGATGATACATTGCCTATTCAAATTTCACAATGGTATAAATACAGCTTCTAGCAATCTCCAAATTGAATTTGTAATTATGATCTATTATGGTATCACCTTAGCCAACTGACATTCCTTATGGCTTTTAATAACATCCTATTGGGAGTATTGTCTTCCATACCAACTTCACCTTCATCAAAATCCAGATGTTGTCTTGACCCTCTCTGTGTGCAATTTTCTTCTTGCTGATTCTTTGCTTTCTTTTTGAAAAGAATGCTATTTAATGCCAATATCCTGGCTTCATCTATGCCCTCTAACTCCAAGCACATACTTTGATGGTATGTCTCAGGATCTAATTGATCTTGACATCTTACCCTCAAGGATTTAACATTATTTTCCATAGGTAGAACATGCATCATGCCCATATACTAAGGCATAAGGAGTAAACTCCTGTGCTTGACCTTGGGGAAGTTCTGTAAGCCCACAAAACATCCAACAGAAGGTTATGCCAATCCCTAGGATTATCTCTCACAACCTTTTGTATACCTTTTTTTCAAGGATTTATTGGATGATTCAGCTTGACCATTGGCATTGCTGCATGCAATAGGGTGTGGAATTAACAAGGCTAATTCCAAATTCTGCCACAAAGGACTTCACCATTTTCCCATCGAACACAGTCCCATTATCTACAGTAATGGTTTGTGGGATGCCAAATCTATGGATCAAGTCTTTAATGAACCCAATGACCTCTGTTGGTCTACAGCCTTATATGGTTTGGCTTCGACCCACTTAGTGAAGTAGTCAGTGGCCACTAGAATGAAACAATGATGTTTCGAAGAAGGTGGGTGTATTTTTCCCATCATATCCATGGCCCACCCTCTGAATGGCCAAGGTTTCACTACTGCATGTAGGTCAGTTATGGGCACATGCCTTATTGTACCATGCTTTTGACATGCCTGGCAACCCTTTGCATATTCTATGCAGTCTTTTAAGGATAGTTGGCCAATAATAGGAATGTCTTCGAAGCAACCATCTCATCTTCACACCAGGTTGATGAGCACCACAAAATGCCTTCATGAACCTCAGCCATAGCTGTTAATGCTTCTTTTAGGCCTAAACATTCCAGCAATAAGCCATCTTCCCCCCTTTTATAGAGAGCATTACCATATACCATATACTGCATGGATTGCAACTTAATTCTTCCTGCCTTCGAAGATGGACCAGCCAAATACTGCATTATTGGATGTCTCCAATCTTGTTCTTGTAAGTCATTATATGATTGACTTCCAAGATCACATTCCTTTTATTCAAAGGTTGTATTAATCTCTGATATGTTGTTTGGCTTATGTCCCTTTGGGTATTATCCCTTCTCTTGAAGTTCGAAGCTTTTTGAGCCACATCGTTAGCTCTATTATTCAAGAATCTTGGAACATGGGTTACATTTGCTACTTGAAACTGAGAAAGCAGATGTAATGCAACAACATAATATGGTAGGATGCTTATGCTTTGACACTTGAAAATCCCTTTTACTTGGTTAACCACCAATTGAGAGTCCCCAAATATGTCAACTGCATGTACTTGTAATCCAATGAGGATTTCTAGCCCTACTATTAAGGCTTCATATTCGGCCTGATTATTGGAACAAGTTGCTTCATCCACTCTGAAACCATGTGTGGTTTCTACCCCTTGTAGAGATTTAATTACAACACCAATTTCAACTAAACCATTGGCTTTCGATCCATCAAACCACATCTGCCATGGCTCAACATTAGCCATACCAAGCTCCATTATCTCTTGGCTTTCTGTTTGAGATGGATGATCTGCCAGAAAATTGGCTAAAACTTGCCCTGTCACTGCTCTTTGAGGGACATATTCTAAATGAAATTCCGATAAGGCTAGTATCCACTTGCTAATTCTTCCCCTCAGCATAGGCCTAGATAACATGTATTTAACCAAATCTGTGGTTGCAATTACCAAGACAGTTGTAGGTAAAAGATAATATCTTAATTTCATTGCAGCAAAATACAAAGCAAGACACAGCTTCTCAACAGCTGAATATTTACATTCACAAGGATTTAAAAACCTACTAAGGTAATAAATAGCTTGCTCTTTGCCTTCTTCGTTGTCTTGGGCTAAGAAAGCACCCAATGAATCTTCTGCTGCAGCTATGTACAACTTCAAAGGCTTGTTCCCCTTTGGTGGCATCAGCACTGGAGGTTTGGCCAAGTAGGCTTTGATACCTTCGAAAGCACTTTGATGCTCTGCTGTCCACACAAATTCTTCTTCATCTTTCAGCCTTAACAAGGAAGAAAATACTTTAGTTTTCCCTGCAGTGTTAGAAATGAACCTTCGAAGAAAGTTAACTTGCCCCAGGAACCTTTGTAATTCTTTCTTACTTGATGGAGGCCTAGCTTCAATGATGGCTTTAGCTTTATTCTGATCAATCTGTATTCCTTTCTTGTGCACTACATAACCCAAGAAATTTCCAGATGATACACCAAAAGCACACTTAAGAGGATTAAGTTTCAACTTGAACTTCCTCATTCTTTCGAAAGATGCTTCTAAATGAAACAAATGCTCCTCCATGGACTGGGATTTCACTACAATGTCATCAATGTAACATTCTAGATACCCTCCAATGAGATCGTGAAAGATAGTGTTCATAGCCCTCTGATATGTAGCCCCAGCATTCTTCAGACCAAATGGCATTTTAACCCATTCGAAGGTGCCAATATTTCCAGGACATCTGAATGCTGTCTTGTGGATATCTTCCTCTGCAATGCATATTTGGTTATAACCAGAGTGGCCATCCATCATCGATAAAACTTGATGTCCTGCTGAACTGTCTACCAGCAGATCCACTATAGGCATAGGGTACTCATCTTTAGGAGTTGCTAGATTTAAGTTTCTGAAATCGATGTATACCTTCATTTTGCCATTCTTCTTAACTACAGGCACAATATTAGATAGCCATTCAACATACCTGGCTGTCCTAATAAAGTCTGCCTTGAGTAGTCTAAGAATTTCTTCCTTGACCTTCTGAATTACCTCTGGACTCATCCTTCTTGGTTTCTGCTTGTATGGCTTGAAGTTAGGCTTCATAGGGAGTCTATGTTCCACCAATGATCTATCCAATCCTAGTAGTTCATTATAAGACCATGCAAAGCAATCTTTGTATTTCTTTAGAACAACCAATAACTGGTCTCTGTCCAGAACATTCAAGCAAGTACTTATATAGGTAGGCTGCTGCACAGAACCTTCCCCTAAATTCACTTCTTCTAAGGGGTCTTGCGTCTGAGAACTCATTGAAGCTTCTTCCTTGGTTTCTTCAACCTTCGAAGCAACCTTTTCGCCTTGTTCTACTCCTAGGTTCTTTAATTCGACATCTCTGCCCTCCTCCTCATAGACAAAATCTGTCCATAAGGCGTCTTCTTCCTGTATCTCCTGGACTTTTGTTTCAATGTCCAATGCACAGTATTTCTCAAGGGTCAAACTTCTGACCTGTTGCTGTTCTTGTTTACAGCCAATTATCATGGCCTCTCTCTCTTGCTTCTGTATCTCCTGGACTATTGCTTTTACGTCCAATGATGAGAATTTAATCAAAGCCAAAGACTTGGCTTCTCGTTCTTCACTTCTCTGCCTATAACCAGGCATCATTGTCATCTTTCACGACAACCTCTTCATCAGCACTTTCTTGGACTAAATGCTTCAGGTGTGTTACTTCCTTATCAGCCGTCACTTCGGCTGAGCCATCAGCTTTCCTCAGTATACTGAGTGGTGTCACTCCCTCAATATACAACTTGGCCTCTATAAAGTCTGCACAGGCTATGAAGGGTTGAGGATCTGCATCAATCTCCTCTGTCTCTCCATTGCCCAGGGCCATCATGATCTTCTGATGCAAAGAGAAAGGCACACATTTGTTGGTGTGGATCCAATCTCTCCCAAGTAAGGCATTATATTTAGCATGGCTGTCGATGACGAAGAATGCTGTCATACAATCCCTGGTTCCCACACTCAAATTAATAAGCAGAATCCCTTGAGCCATTTGCTTATCTCCAGCAAACCAGCAATGGTTGTGCTGGTTGGGATCAACCTGGGATTCTTCTTCCCTAGTTTCTTCAAAGAAGATTTCGGTAATAAGTTTACCGCTGCCCCATTGTCTATTAGGACTCGGTTTAGCTGTATCCCATCAAAGAAAGCCTTGATGTACAAAGGCTTGACATATTGGGTCATGGAATTTGAGGGGTATTCAAAAGGATATGAGAGGTTGATGCTCACCTCTTCCTCGCTTTCACACTCAGTTTCCATTGGAGTAGCCATTTCAGGAGCATCTTGTACCATACTCACTTGTGACTCCTCGCTAGAGACAGGAATTGGATCCATGTCTTGGTCACCCTGATCCTCATTTTCAGCCTGGAATTTATGAGGTAGTATGTGTACTATGTTGACTGATACAGGGGGAAATGAGCCAAACTGGATGGCTAGCTGTACCTTCTTCCCCTCTTGGCTACCTTGCTCAGTGTCTTCAGCAGCATCCTCCATGCTGCATTCTGGTATTTCATTGATAACTGATCCCTTCGAAGGATCCTTCTCAACTGGTTCTTCAGTCAGAAATGTTTGTTCAGCCATGAAGGCTTCGAACATTCTTCTTCTGTCATTTCCTTCTTTTGGCTCATGCCAATCTCTTCTTCCGTTTCGCTATCACTTTCCATCAGAGCCTTCTCCAGCCCTGCCAAACTAGACTTCTCCCTGGCCTTTAATTCAGAATGAACTTGGGCCAATTGTTCTCTGCTACAAACCACTTTACTTTGTAGAGTCGGTTTTGGGGCATGGTCTGACTTCGAAGTTTTCTTTCCTTCTGTCTTGTCTGTGAAGAAACTCTCTCCACTTTCTTTCAGATCTTGCTGGTACTGGGTGTACCTACGCTGAATCTTCCTCCTTTGTGACCTGGAAAATAACTGGAACCATATTGGTTCCTTTGTCTTTGGGTGTTTCAGCAATACCCAGTTGTTCGGAGCCACCAAAGGAGGTTTGACCATCCTTCCTGTGATTCCAACATCTCTCCTGGCAGACAATTCCCTAGGTTTGTTTTGCATTACAAACCAATCTGGAACTCCAGGTACCCAAGAGCTTACTGATTCAGATGTCGAATCACCTTTTTCCACCTTCGAAGCCATCTTCGAAACTGGCCGTGGAGGTAAGTGCTTGGTTCTGATCGCATGCTTCGAGCTTGATTCTGACCTTGATGGAGGTGGCCATTTCTGTTCTGTGTGAGGTTGGTCTGGGGGGCCAATCTCTGGCTTTAGTCCCATAACCTGAACTCCTCTCCAATCTTCTTTCGGAATGGCTGCTCTCCATTCTGTAGTAGTTAGGTGGCCTAGATTCATGCAAGGGCCTCTTGCCTTTATCACGCATTCTGTCTACTGCAGGCTCAACCACTAATGGTCGCGCTGCCTATCACTAGCCGGATACGGCCTTTTGTTGTAAGCATTGGTTGACTTAGGGCATCTCTGAACATCCCTATAGTATTGCTTCCCATCAATTGGAAGCCCCTTCAACCATTTGTAGCTTAGTCTGCATCTGGGACACATCCTTTGCATTACAGCTACTTCCAAGGAATCGTCATCCAGTACTTCTTCATCAGAGTGTTCCTTCTGATGTGAGAAACCTCGTCCAACAACTGGCGGGTTTCTAGTCTCCTTCTTGGCAGCTGTCTGGTTGGCAATATGCATTTGCACATTGACCTCTTCCAATTCCTGCAGAGATAGATTCTGAAAGTTTGGTACGACCACATTCGCCGCGCTTTCTCCAACTTCTGGAAACGGGTTACTGTCAATTCCCATGGCTTTTTCTGTTTTGACTGGGAACTTCAGACTTCCTTTTCCGGATTTGCTCTGGATCCTGTCTCGAAAAACAATGCAGTTTTTAGTCGAGTGAGACCAAGAATTATGCCATTTACAGTATACTTTCCTTTAAGTTCATCAAGAGACGGCGCAGTTTTACCCCTTTTGGTAACTTAAGAAATTGGCTGCAAGCAAATGATCAAAAATGTCATCTGCTTTTGTTAAATCGAAAGAATACTTTCTGTGAAAGTCTTTCTTTTTAAACTGCTGGTCGATGGTTGTATCCTTATGAATTATGCTTCACAGATTACGGGTTCTTTGGCCCACAATCTCTGCTGCATCGATCTCATAATTGGGATCTCTATAATATGTCTTATACGAAGCATTGTTTCGATCTTGTTCTTCTTCTAGTAATTGTAGACACCCCATTTTTGACCGCCCTCAAGACTTGGGCATTACTGATGGTTTGCTCGGTGTTGAGAGATGTGCAGGACACAGGTTCAATTTCTTCGGCAAGGAGAGAGGCGAACCCTTCAAAAAACTTGTTTAGGGGTTTGGAGTGAAGAAGAAAAGAGGAGAGGAGGGGGAGAGAAAATAGGTTGGAGAAGAAGTTCGCCATGAATCGGGGGTAGAAGAAAGTCGAGGAGCGGCTCTCGCTGAATCAGCTTATTCAATTGCATACTTGGAATTTAGCTATGAGGCCACTACCATTGGAAAGAAGACTTCCGGGGCTTCATTTTTGGTTCAAGAATCTCCTAGAGCCAAGTCCGGGTGGAGGGAGGAGATATGATGGTTTGAAGCTGGGCATCATCCCGGTTGGATCGAGTCTGCGTGGCTTCACGGAAAAGAGCATAACTTTTTCCACAGAAGGAATTTTAATGCAAGGTTTGCGCCATTGGAAAGCTAACTTCCGGGCTTCAATTTGCATATCCACCGGCACTTTTTTGACCACGGAATCATCTATCGGCACTATAAAGTGCCGACGGCCAGAGAAAAGAGTGCTGGTCGGCACAAAAGAGTGCCGACCGGCCAAAAGTGCCCAGAACTCAGTTTTTTTGACAGATATTTATCATCCAGCTGCTATACACTGTACCAGATATTTCCAGTTGAGATATTTCGACCAAAAGCTCTTTTCTTGATATATATAGAACCTTATATCTCATGTTTGCAAGGTTAGAACAAAAAAGCAAGTCTTTGGGAGCTTCTCACTCTAAAAGACTCCTCTCTCTCTAGAAATTTCAGACCTAATCTCTGCCCCTCTCTCTATATTCCACTCTCTTGCCCATTTTGTGCATAGAGTGCTTGAAAGTGAAGAAATCCTTCTAGTTTGCCTAGGCATCCTTCATCAAAGTTAACCACCATTGGGCTGAGGTCCTTTAAGGATCATTTTTAGCTTCAAAAGTTGGTTTTAGCTCAGATTTTGGGCTGGTTTTGCAGCTGTGCATCAAGGGTAACATCTCTCTCCCTTTAGCTTGTTTTGCATACTAGCGTTGCCATAAGTTTTCAAATACTTTGAGGTTGTTTTTGGGGTGTTGTTGAACTACAAAAACCACTGATTTTCCTCTATTTTTCAGTCCTAAGAGTCTGGCTTGTGCCTTGGTTGGCTAGGGGGTTGTCCTCCCTTTTGCTCCTTGGCTTATAAGGCCTTGTGAGCTAACTTTCAAGCCTTTCAAAAAACATCTTTTTGGCCTTAAAACCACTGAATTCCAGAGGAATTTCAGTGGTGGAAAACTTGTTTTGAGGCTCAAAATAGGAGGGGGTTGTCCCCCCTCCTCTTCTCTTGTTTGCTTGTATTGATGGCCCTCCAAAAGAGCATGTGTTTCTACTTCTTGGAGGCTTTGTTTAGGCTTATTTTCATGACTTTCCAGATCTGCCATAACTCTGTTTTTGGCTATCTTGGTCACCTCTTGCATCTTATTGCACTTGTAGTGTAAATCCCCTTTACTAGCCTTGTTAGCCTGTGTAAGTAGCATCTTTTGTGGCTTGTTTAGCTTAAGCCAAGCATGGTTTAGGCTCTATTTCGCCATGTTCCAGATCTGTTTTGGTCCGGTTGGGAGGCTGGTTGCTTGTTTCATACACTTGTAGTGTAATTTGCTCCCTAGCCTAGCTTGCTCATGCTTTAGCCTATCTTCCTAACATGTGCTAGCTTAACTTTGGCCTACAATAGTCCACATTTGCTGTGATTAAGCTCTGTTTTGAGGTCTTAATGTAGCTTGTGCATTGCTTTGCATGGTTGTGGTTTAAATGCTTAGAATTGCCTAAAAGAGAGAGCATGCTTTGCTAGCTTATTTTGTTTCTGTTTCAGACCTTGATCAGAACTGAAAATGGCCCTAAAATGACCTCCTCTTCATGTTTCATTAAGGGTCTAGGGCTGTTGGGACACCCTTATATACCTCATGTTATGGCTCTCTTGTGGCTTCCATTTTGCATGATGTTTTGGCCAAGCATGCTAGCTTATCTTGGCTATATTTCATACATGTTTTAGAATTATCTAGGGCTGTTTAGGGACTGTTTTGGGGCTGGTTCCATCATTTGAGCATCGCTTTGCATGTTTATAATGATTGCACTTCACTAGCTTTAATGCTTGAGCCTTTGACAATGCATTACATGAATGTTTGCATGCTTTGGAGTCATTTTGGAGTCACTTGATATGCCATTTCAGATCTGGAACATGCACCATTGTATGCCATATCATCTCCTTGCCATGCTTTGGTGGAGTTGCATTTTTGTGCCTTAAGCTTGGTTAATGCGTTGTGCATGCATTCCATGTATTTTGTTGCCTCATTTGCATCTTTGTGGCCACTGATTTTGGGCCTACTAGAGTTGCCTAATTCATGTTAAGACCATCCTTCCATTGGTTTGCATGCTTGCCTTGCATGCTTGCTTGAATCCTTGCATAAGTATGTTGCATAGTCCATGTTGCATGCTAGATAACATGCTTAAGAGTTGCATTGCATAAGCATGCATGCTTGACCTCTTGAGATGAAAATGATAGAGGTTTAGCACCCTTGTTGCTTGTTCGCATTGCATACATTTTGAAATCAAAGTTGCACTCTTGATTCTTTGGGCCATCATGCATGGAAATGCGTGATTGGTGGTCCGGGAATCGAGGCACATGCCCCCCCCCTTTGAGTCACAAACATGATAAGGGGTGTGTTTAGTGCATAAATGGCTTGAATCACATTGCCATGCAAGTTGTTTCCCTCTGCTGCTGTGTGAGTTGCAGGTTCTGCAGGTATTAAGTGCCGGCCGGCACTATTTAGTGCCGACCGGCAGTCAACCAACAGCCGATGGCTTATTTCAGTGCCGATGAGCTTATTCTACTGCCGGTGGAAGTTCTACCTAGCCGATGATGTCCCCCAGTGCCCTGAGAGGGTACTTCTGGGACTTTGGCAAGTTTCTGTGGAGGAGAGCAGAGGAAACAGAGGCAATCCTTGCATGGCGGTGCGATCCGAGCCAGCCCCGAACACGCGCTGCATCCGGCCCTCATCCCGAGGCGGTTAATGCTTAATTAGATTAATTAATTTATTTTGTTAATTTAATTAATTTGTAATATTTAATTAGCTAGAGTAGTTAGTTATTTATTCGGTGTATTATTATTTTGGTACTCCGAGTGAGGGCAAAAATGTATAAGTGTGTGTGAGTGGGTGTATGTCTTCAAAATCCCCATTTCTTCTATCCCTTTTATTTACCCGCTTACGATGGTAGATTAGGGCACATTTATTTTAGCATACCTTATGCAATGCATGCGTGCATTCATGCATTTGTTTACATGCACGGGCTCGGCGCATCATACAAACTGCATCGTATTTCAATTCCAATTTGAATACGTGATAGTTGTAACATTTCACGTGCCATGCTTAGGGTTAGCCGAGCCTACTCTAGATTGCATCTAGCCTGTGTTGCATTAGCCACTTAACATGAACTAGGTCATGCATGTTTGCTAACCGGGTTATTGTTTTTGGCACAGAGTATGATGTAAGTTTTTTATGCTTTAGCACTTCGCATGCATGTGAATGTTACCATGACAGCATGATTACCATGAGGCTAGCTGCTTATGTGATATAACTGCTTGAATGCCTGTGGGTGGAGGTTGGATTGCGTGAGTTGGAACAACTCATTGAAATCCGTATTTTAGCCTACTTGCGAGTAGCAAAACCAACACGTTTTTCGAGACAAAACGGATATGCAATGTGTATTTCCAAATTAGGCAATCTAGTCTATACTTTTGTGTTGTGCGCATAACATAGTAATTCTAGGCTAATAATTGGGATAAGAACGCATAAAGTTTTCAAAATCGGATATCATGGTTAGTAGAGGCCGGTCTTCGGACCGGGCGAAAGGGGGTGCTCATAGCTGACCTCCCCGATCGTACCCAAGCTCCCGAGCCAAGTCACTTTGGTGATGACGGACATGTGGCCTTCGGCGCCGAGTCAGGGTTTCTCTAAATTCCCCATTTTAAAAATATTTGGTGGCGACTCTGTAATCTGGCAAAGCAGTCCATGTTTGGCACTACTTTTCAAAAAATCTGTTTCTCAAAACAATTTGCCGGATGTGGACTCTTTGGTTCAGATTTAGAACCGCAACACAAAAAGGGAGGGTTTCGAACTGTAGCCGAGGTCCCCCGCGGACGTGTTACAGTAATGCTTCATATCGAGACACCTTATAGGTTAGTTCGACCAAATCCCTGAATTCAGTTGAGTCAAACTTCTTTCGAAGCCTGAACTCTAAACCGTTTTGAGCCAATCTTACAAATTCTGGCTCTGGAAGGATGACTCTACATTTATTTCAAGCCCTTTTAAATCTGGCAATGAACTGAGTAGCCTTTTCTTCAGGCCTTTGACTCAATCTTGCCAAGTCTGCCATGGACACCTCTGGCTCCGATTGGAAGAATTGGGCATGGAAATGCCTCTTCCATTTGTTGCCAAGTTTGAATGGAGCCAGGTGTAAGGTTGATATACCATACAAATGCTCCCCCAGTTAAAGAGTTTGGAAATAATCTCAGTTTGATGTAGTCATGATTAGTGAATTCACACATTGAGCAGCGAATCTGGCAATATGCTCTACTGTTGATTGATTTCCAGTTCCATAGAATAGGGTAAAATCTGGTATTCTGAATCCTCTTGGGTATTCATGTACCCTATCTACCCACTCGGGTATGGTTTTCTGTATACAGGAGTCTGGACCCCCGAGCCATCGGTCCACACATTTCCCTAACAATATCAGCAATTTGGTCCCTAGAGACCATATTTGGGCTTGCTGAACCACTACTGGAGGGACAAACACAGGGTTTGGTGGACAAACTTGTGCCTGTGGTCCTCTTGGTCCAAAAAGTGGTATATTTGGGACTGGTTGCCCCTGTGATGTAGGTTGCTGTTGGGGGTATGGGTAAACCCTTTGAGCCTGTCCTGCGAAAGGAAAGGACCTGTGAAAGGTGCTGGAAAAGGTATTGTGTCCTCCATTGTGGGATTTGTGGGAAACCTTCCAACCCCCGGGTATAATTCGAATAAGGGATTATTATACCCCTAGTGCCAGGTATGGCTTCGAACATGGGATTTGCCACCATTCTTATGCAGTTTCTTGTACTTGGCCAGATCCACCAACTTGTGTGGCTTCATTGTTGAGTACTGAGGCATTTTGGCCTACTACAGGCCTTGGAAGGGTTCATACAAAGACTGAGGCGATGGTCTTTCATAGTTCTGAGTACTAGTCTGACCATTAAATGTCCATTAACTTGCATAGGCTGTTTTTCTCTAGCCAATCTTTGCTGAGGGACATTTAAAATTCCTCTGTGTCTTGTATTGTGGTTGGTGGTTGTTCATTCGATCCAAAAAGGATGTTGCCCACCTTCCATTGTGTTCATTAATTGTTGTCTCATAGCATCTACCAGCCATCCCATGGATTTGTTGGCTGAGTAGATGGAACGATGGATGGTCCATTCCTTGGTTTCGTCCAATATTATGAACATATGGTTCTTGTCCAGAAGTACTGGTCTGTTCGACCAAAGGTTCTGATAGCATAGGAGTCTCCATAGGATGTGTACCACATTCTCCTCTGGATTAGGTATCTCTACCTCTCCTTCTACGCCTTTTTCCAGGCGTTCATTTTATGATGAATTTATACGTTGTAAAAACGCTCGATTTCCTCAACAGGAAGCCTCGGTTTTGAGTCTTAGAAGCCTACAAACCTTGCATTACTTTTGGACCAAGACACATTTTTTTTCAAGCTTGACCACTCAAAGGCCTGCAAGCCAACTAGTGGCCGGCTGGCCAGAAATTAGTGGTCGGCCGTCCCCCTAGTGGCTGGCCGGCCAGTTGTTTCGATAGAGCAGATATTGGTTGACAGCTGTCCCCCCCATGTGCATGCACTGCACCAGCTGGCTCAATACAGATATTTCCGAGATATCAACCAATTGTTCTATATATAGAGGGCCATACCTTATGTTTTTAGGTTAGAAAATTTTGTGAAATGCCAAAATTCTTGAAATATCTCTCTCTCTATATATATATCTTTCAATCTATACACTCTCTATCTATACTTCCTAAACCAAATTTTTAGGGCTTCTTGCTGAAGTTCTTGAGCTTGAATTTCAGCACTTGAGGGTGAGGATTTGTGGGTTTGTGAATCAAAGTGTTATTCCTCTTCAAGAGGTATAATTTCTAGCTTCTTTGCACTACTTCCTCCCTATCTTTACTTGCTGTTTTTGGACTGTCTTTCCAATGTTTTTATGAGCTGAAACTTGTGGCTTAAAGCTATCCAAGGTAGAGGGGTTAACCACCCTGCTTTGAACCTTATTTTCCAAGCTTTTGCACTTGTGTTTCCCATCTATTTTCTAACTTTTTCCTCCTAATTTTCAGAGTTTTTCAGAGGCTAAAAATGTGATTTTGAAGTCTCAAAAATTGAGGAGTTAGTCACCCTTCCTTTGGCTTGCTTACTAGCTTTATTTCTCTCCTATTTTAGCTTACTTTTTTTTAGCTTTTTCAACTCAATTTTAGCACTGTTTTCACTCATTTTAGGACAGCTTTGGTGTATTTACTTCATCGTGTTTTATATAGTATGCTTGTAGTATAATTGTCCTCATAGGTTTGGTGGTTTGGGCCTTAGGCACCAACTTATTTGAGTTGATAGCATTTATTTTATGCTTTCCATACTTATGTTCACCTACAATCACCCCTGCACTCTCCCTCATTTCTTGCCTTTTTATTTGTTTGGGGTTGTTTCAACCGAGTGTTGTTTAAGCTTGAGAAAGAGACCTTTCCATGCTTAATAGTTTAATCTCTTCGGAGGTTCATTATCAAGGCATTACATATCTCTCATGCCTAAAACAACTTCTTGTTTGATACTTTTCTCTATTTAGTGGACTTAATTCTCATTCTTGGACTAAAATGACTAATGAATGGAAAGGTAAGTAAAAGAGGCAATAAAATTAGACTAAAATGGTACAAGATAATAAAATTAAGTTTGGTTCAATCGGATGTTAATTGAACCCATTGAATTTTGAGTCATTTCATACTTTTAGTGATGATAATGGCTCAAAAATCAATGTTAACCACTTCCCTTGATCAATGTCATGATAGAGAAGAGGTTTTGTTGGTCCTTTATTTTCACTTATTGAGCCCTTGTCCAATCGATTCATGGATCATCATGCAACAACTTTGCAACCATTGATGATTTATAAATCGATTCTACCCCTCATTTGATCAAGTTCATGATAGGAAGAAGCAGAGAGGATAAACATCCCCTGGAAACACTTTGTTTCTGCTTGTTTCTTTTTTGCTGTAGCAGAGCAGTATCAATAATAGTGGCCGGCCGGCCACCATTTGAATCCGGCCGACCACTTTTCTGGACGGCCGGCCACCTCTTTTCAGCCAGGCAGTGTTATTTTCCTACAAAACAGAGCAGAAGCTGACGCAAAAACAGAAGTATTTTCTACAGACATAACAGTTCCGGCAGCAAAACAGAGGCATTTCCGGAAGGATGTTCACACTGGCATGTGTGGTTCCTTAACCCCCGCTCGATCTTCATTAGCTTACATAGCTCTTAGTTAATTAGTTAATTAATTAGTAAATTGCTTTGAACTTGTAATAGCTTAGTTAATTAATTTCTTAGATTATTCAAATTGTAATAATTAGTTAGCTAATTATTTCGGTGTTGTAATAATTAGCTTTAAGTAAGTAGGGCATTTATTCGGACCCACTTGTGTGAGGGCAAAATTGTAATATTGTGTATGTCTTTCAACATCCATTTCTTTCTCCCTTTTATTTACTCGTTTATGATGGATAGCATAGAGTATCATGTTTTAAATTAGCATTTTCCATGACTTGCATTCATTCGTCTTGCATGCATTGGGTTCGGCATATCATTCTAACTTTGTGGTTATTTCACATTCTTCATTTGAATTCGTGTTTAACTACATGCTATCAAACTGATTCATATGCTACGTTAAATAAACCGAATCTTTTAGTTGCATCTTTGCATGTGTTGCATTAGTCATTTACATTGTTAGGATCATGCATTTTTTCTAACTATTTCTTCTCTTTTGGCTCGCCTCAGCTATTTGGGGTAAGCATTTTTTTGATTTAGCATATCGCATGTGTGTGATTGTTGCCATATCAAGCATCTTTTCCATAAGGCTAAGTGCTTAAGTGATATACCTATTTGAATGCCTGTGGATAAAGGCTAATTGCTTAAGTTGGGATGATTTGCTTAAGTGTACATATGAGATCACTTTTTCAAGTGGTACATATTCAAACACCTTTCAAAACACACATAAAATCAAAGTGTTCCAACTTTCGCTAATTAGTCTATACTTATGTGCATTACATAGTAAAATTAGTCTAATAATCAAAACAAGAGCATATACTGTAAATAAAAATCACATTATGATTAGTAGAGGCCAATCTTTGATCGGGTGAGTGGCGTGCTCAATTCATAACATTTCCCTCTCATACCTAAGTTTCCGAGCCATGACACTTTGGTGATGATAGATAAGTGGCCTTTGGCATGAGTCTCAAGTTTTCTAAATTTTCTAAAAAGATATTTAGGTGGCGAATCTATAATTTGGCAAAGCATTCTATTTTTGGCATTTTTTATTCAAAATTGATTCTCCAAAAGATTTGTCAAATTTAGACTCATTTATGTTTATCTATTTCATATTGCACTTGTGAAATCAGATTTAGAATCACAGGAGTCCGAACGGTAGGGCTATCGTATCTGAAAGAAACATGAAAAGTAAGCTACAACACCTGTTGCTCATCTTGAAGCCATTCACACGTTGCTTGCATTTGCTTGCTTAAGAGATTTTAAACTTTACCAAATGGATGTGAAAAGTGTTTTTCAAAATGGGTACATTTCGGAGGAAGTACATATTGAACAACCTCCTGGTTTTGAAAATCACAAACATCTAGACCACTTTTTTAAACTTTCAAAAACTTTGTCTGGTTTGAAACAAGCCCCTACAGCTTGGTATGAACGCTTAAGCAATTTTCTTATTGAAAAAAGTTTTTCTCGTGGGAAAATTGATACCACTCTTTTTATAAAAACCAAAAATGATGATATGCTTATTGTTCAAATTTATGTTGATGATATCATATTCGATACTACTAATGAATCTTTGTGCGAGGAATCTGTTAAGGATATGCAGGGCGAATTTGAAATGAGTATGATGGAAGAGTTGACATACTTTCTCGGACTACAAATAAAATAAACCCAACATGGAATTCATCTATCTCGAGCTAAATATATCAATGATCTCATCAAAAGGTTTGAACTGGACTTATCCAAACCTGCAGCAACTTCCATGAGCGCATCAATTAAAATCGACAAAGATGAGCAAAGTAAACTGGTAGACAAAAAGAAATATCAAAGTATGATTGGTTCCTTACTCTATCTAACTGCTAGTAGACTTGCCATCATGTTTAGTGTTTGTATGTGTGCACGTTTTCAATCAGCTTCAAAAGAATCACACGTCACCACAGTAAAATGCATTTTTAGATATCTTGTTGGTACTCCACTTTTGGGTCTTTGGTACCCAAAAACAAATGTTTTTGACCTTTATGCTTACTCAGATGCCAACTTTGCGGGATGTAGACTTGACTGAAAAAGCACTACTAGTGACACTTGTCATTTTCTTGGTAATTCACTCACATCATGGTTTTGTAAAAAAATAAAATTATGTGGCTTTATTGACAGTTGAAGCAGAATATATTGTTGTCGCTAGTTGTTGTACTTAAATGCTTTGGATGAAACAATTACTTCTTGATTTTGGACTTCACTTTGATCACATCTCTATTAAATGCGATAACACTAGTGTCATTAGTCTTTCAAAAAATCTAATATAGCACTCACTCACTAAACACATTAAAATAAGGCATCCTTTCTACGAGATCATGTACTTAAAGGTGACATCGAACTCGAATTGTGCCTACAAGCCAACAATTGGCGGATATTTTTACCATGCCTCTCAATGAGGAACAATTCTACTTTATTCAAACTGAGCTTAGCATGTTAAATATTCCTATGTGATGTTAAACTATGTGTTATTATGCTGCATTGTGAAATTTGCTGTGAAAATCACTAGATTTTGTCTTCCAAGACCTTTAGGGGTCGACTCCCTACTCTATAGGGTCGACACCTTGTGAACCAGCCTTGTGCTTTCTATTGATAAAGGTCGACACCCATTTTTGCTAGTGTCGACACCAGTTGATTTTTCGTTCACTGCTTTTTAGGGTCAATACCTCTATTCGAGGGTGTCAACATCTGAGGTGTCTGAGGACACTGTTTTTTAGTGTCGACCCCCCTTTCTCTGAAGGTCGACACCTACCTTTAGCTAAGGTTTTCGTCGCGCGGTCTTTTCAACTTTGAAAGGTCGACTCCTCTCTTCCCAAGTGTAGCTTGCTTTTCGTGCTCTTTTCGAATACGACTAGCCCTACAATTCAGACTCCCGTGGTTCTAAATCTGAATTCACAAGTGCAATGTAAAATAGATAAACACAAATGAGTCCAAATTCGGCAATTCTTTTGGAAAATTGATTTTGAATCAAAATGCCAAAAATGGACTGCTTTGCCAGATTACAGAGTCGCTACCTAAATATTTTTGAAAAATTTAGGAAGCCTGAGACTCATGCCAAAGGCCACTTATCCGTCATCACCAAAGTATCTCGGCTCAGGAACTTAGGTACGAGAGGGGAAGGTCATAAATTAAGCACCCCACTCGCCCTGTCAAAGATTGGCCTCTACTAATCATGATGTGATTTTTATATACAGTATATGTTCTTGTTCCAATTATTAGGCTAATTTTACTATATGATGCACACAAGTATAGACTAATTTGAAAAAGTTGAAACACTTGATTTAATGTTTGTTTTGAATATGTACCACTTGAAAAAAGTGATCTCATATGTACATTAATCAAGTTATCTAATTCAAGCAATTAGTCTTCATCCATAGGCATTCAAGAGTTATCTCAATTAAGCACTTAGCCTCATGGTATTATTTGCCATGGCAACAATCACACGCAATGCAACATGTTAAAACAATAAGTGCTCACTTAGTACTCTAAGGCAAGCCAAACAAAGCAAAGTAATTAGGAAATATACATGCTCCTAAACAATGCAATATGACTAATGCAACACACAATTATACAAATAACAAGTTCAGCTACTAGCATGGCATTTGATTCAATCCAAGACATGGGATAAACATGTATTCAAGCAAAGAATTTGATCTTGATGTTGGTTTAAAATGATGAGCCGAACCCTTATGTATGCAAGACAAATGGATGCGAGACATGAATAATGCTAATTAAAACATGATGCTCTATGCTACCATTATAAACGGAGAAATAAAAGGGAGAAAGAAATGGCGGTTGGAAGACATACACACTTATTACAATTTTGCCCTCATGTAGGAGGGTCCGAATGAGAGTCCAAGTGTCCGAATTAAAACTAGCTATTACAAAACCGAATGAATAATGAATAGCTAGCTAACTATTTAATTTACAACAATGATATTATAACAATTATAATAATTACAACAATTTAAATAATTCATAATTCACCAAGATTGCATGCGTATTGATGAAAACAGTGTCCAGAAACTGCTCTGTCTGCCTGGACTGTTCTGTTCCACCCTCAGCCACTACCCTCTGTTTCTGCCAAAAATGCACTGCTTACCAAACATTATGGCCTGGCTGGTCCAACCAAGGCTGGTCGTGCCCAAATTTCATGCAAAACCTGTTTTTGTGCTTTGAGGTGAAAACAGTGTAGACAGAGCAGCTTAAGCTTTGTTTGTCCTTCCTACTCTTTTCTATCATGGGGAAGCTCAAGAGAAGAACGAATTCGAGTCCGAAACTATCAACGATAGCAAGTTGATTGCTTGATTATTTTGGGCACGTTTGGAGAAAAAAGTTAATAAATACAATGAATACGACCACCCCTCCCTCCTATCATGAAGGCTCAAAGAAGGAAGTAGACATGCTCTAAGTTTCATCAACGTATCATGGATTGAAAAGTAACAATTCTTAGAGTGATGGACTTGGCATAACGTCTGGCCAAATCCAACTGTCTAAACATTTTCTTTATGTCGGTTTCATTCATTTTAAACCAATTTTATTAATTATTTCCATTCTTTAATCAATTTGTCCAAAGCGATGTTTAAGTCCACTAAATAAGAAGAAATGTCAAACGAGAAATGATTCATAGCATAAAAGGGAGACTATGCCTTGACAATGAACCTCCGTAGAGATTAAGCCATTGAGCGTAGGTCTCTTTCTCATGCCTTGAATAACAATCAATCGTTTGAAATAACTCTCAAACGAAAGAAAAGAAGAAATGATGGAGAGTGCAGAAATGATCATGTGAACTTGATTATTAGGATGAGACTCTTGATATGAAAACTAAGTAAAGCAAAGCCATCAACTCAAATGACTCGGTGTCTAAAGGCCTAAACAACCGAAGCCACAAGGACTTACAACACAACAAGCTAGATATTTAAAGTATAAACCAATTAAATAAATTAGAACTGCCCTAAACAGCCTTTAATACATGAAAAACAATGGCTAAAAGTGCACAAAAAGAGATGAAAAATGAAGAGACACAAAGCTAGTAAACAACACTAATGAGAGGTGGCTAACCTCTCCACTTTTTGAGACTTCTAAACCATGTTTTTCAGCCCTTTTAAACTCTGAAAATCAGTTTGAAAGCCAAAGAAAAGAGACCAAGAACAAGAGATATGAGCTATGAGTTAAGGCACAAGAAAGGGTGTTAGCCCTCTCTACCTTTGGTACCTATTCAACCCCAAGTTCCAACACTTGGAATGGATCCAAAACAACACAAAAATACTAGAAATAGATAGAAAGAGACAGAAATGAACGCAAAGAGAAAGGTGGTAAGCTTCTACCTCTTGAAGAGAACAAGCTTTTGTTGTAAACCAAACTCAATCCAAAGGCCCTCTCAAGTATGAATTGTGATTCACAAGTCTCAACCAAGGCTCTAAGGCTTTGCTTTAAGGTTGTATTGGTGTATAGATATGGTGTTAGGGTGACAAAATATCTCAAAGCTAGCTTGCACAAGAAGAAAGAGCTTGTAAGGGTGATTTAGCTTCTTTAAAAATTTTATAACCTTCAACACAGTGGGATCAGCTCGTATTTATAGAATTTGAGTAAAATAGGTCGAAAATAAATTCAAAAATGGATAGCTGGCTGATTCCTGCCCAGAACAATGCTTCTCGCCAAAGAGACCCAGCCAGCCCCAAATGGCCACAACCAGCTCCCAATGTGCTCCCATGTTCCTTTGTTTCAGGCTCAATGCAGGTCAGTATAGGGTTCACAAATGAAATTCTGGGGTACAAACAATGTAAATATGAAAGGTCTGGGCTCGTTTCGAAGCTTGAACTTAGATCCTTCGTTGAGAATTCGAACCACATTCAACGCAACTTTCATCATCGAGTGCGCAGGACAAAATGTCCAAGTCTTGCGGGCGGTCAAAAATGGGGCATCTACACCAAGGGTCGACACGTTCTCAAGGGTATATATATACCCCGTGACCCTTCCAATTTCTCTTGTAACACCCATTAATATTCTAGCCCTAGCCCCCTTCTATTCTGACGACTCCCACTATCGATTCACATTCTAATCTTCATCCATCTCTCTCGCAACCTCTCTTCTTCTTCTCCATAGATCCTCAAGCCCCTCCTCTTGTTCTAACAAAGAAGCGACCACGCACCTCTTCCTCTTCCACCGCCGTCGCTGCTTCTCCTCCTGTGCTTCGGTTCAAGAAACATGAGTGCAGATCTGCTTTCAATAAGGACTTCAACCTAAGAAAGGTACTCTCTAATAGAGCCATTGATATTGCTTTTTTTGAAAAACACTCTATTCCTGTAAAAGCTTGGTTTGATAACCAAAAGTTGTCCTCCATTTTGAAACTCAACTATGATATCTATCCCACTCTCATCAAGGAGTTCTTTGCTAATCTCTCTTACAATAAGGAATCTTCTCCTTATACATTAGATTGTTTCGTAAAAGAAGTTCTTTTTACTTTGACACCCTTTGTCATCAACTCCATTTTGAAAACCTCTAATGATGGTCATAAAGTCACTCCATCGGTTGCTATTAAACCCCCAACATACTCTCATCTTATTGGTCTTAGATTCCTCACTAATAACCCCAACCTAAATCATCATGTCATTGTCTTTGGGAAATATCTTTCCCTTGAAATGAGACTTTTACATCACATCATCACACACAGCATTATTCCTCGCTCAGGACGCTTTGATGCCGTCACTTATGGTCACACTCATCTCATTTGGGTCCCATCCACTGGTGTTCTCACTAATTTTGGTTTTTTGGTGGTTCACTGCATCATCAATGCTCATAAACAAAATAATCAAACCTTTCCCTATGGGATGATTTTCACAAAGATTTTCAAACATTTCAAAATTGATCTTAAGGGGGAAGAAAAAGTTCCTCGAGACCTCTCTTGTTATTGAGCCGAAACACTGAGAAATATGGGGTATTCCTTGAGCAACAATGTCTGGACCAAGTCTACGAAATCCCTCTCTTCCCCTGCTCCTACAACTCCTGGTTCTTCCCTTCCCAGTCCTTCCTTCATTCCCTTCTCCACTCCTGGTCCTTCTACTCCACCACCTCCATCTGATCTCTCTCTCTCTCTCTCTCTCTCACAAAATAAACCATCTTGATTTCATGGTTCAGGGTCCCTTGTTGGATGGGATTGCTTCACTAAATTTGAGGCTTCACAATCTAAACCTTAATTCGTAATCCATTCCTACCTGTGACATTCCCTCATCCTCCCACTTTGCACCTGCTTCCTCCTCTCCTGCCCTGGAATAAAAATTGGATCACTTGGCCTCCATGGTCCAACAACTCCTCTCTCAGCAAGCAGAAATGTAGTAAGACATTGACCGCATGAAGCTTCAACAATCTTAAGTCATTGAAGCTGCCAAAGCCAGTGTAGAGAGCATGGTAATTACGATCTATGGGATCAAGGATTCAAATGAAGAATTTTGCCAAATTTTCCAACAACGCTGGGATGATGACCTGGGTGAACAAATTCGGAAATTCATGTTGTGGTTCGTGCAAGGCTAGCGAGAAGCTGCCCTTTATTGGCCGCGCACTCCTCTACCATTCCGCTAGAATCTACCCTTCTTTTTGATAATGCCAAAGGGGGAGAAGTTGTAGTTGTTTGTAGTTATTCTAATTATCGTTGTTTGGTTGTTACTGTTAAATGGTCTTTTAGATGCTGTTAACTGTTAAAGGAATAGATGTATATGAATGCTTTGGTACGAACAATTCACTTTTTGGTAACACAAGTTGGGAAGTTGATGGTTTGGACATTTAGATACATTAAACATTGTGACAATCTCTTTATATATGAATCTTGATGAATTGTTTTTGGATGATATGAAACATGTCGATATTTGGTTGTGATTGATTGTGAATGTCCTTATACACATTATCGACAACGCACACACTTAGAGAGTTATGGAAATCGTTTTTGTTTTAAAGATGTTGTGATTTCATTCAATGCTTGTGATTTCATTCAATGAAAATAAAATAAAAAAACTGATTTTACTAATGAATGTTTCAGTGCATATTGACAGGGGGGGCTTGTTCTATATCAAGTTGTTTTATTGCTTTGATATATATTTCTCATTCTATTTTGAATTACCATTGTCTTGGCCATAAAGCCCTTTTCATAAGGGGAGTTTCCAATCTCGATTTCCAAACTCTTTGTTTACAAACTCCTTGAAAAACACTTCTTAATATCTTCATTTTGAAACTCATATTTTGAAAATTTTAAATATTTGTCATCATAAAAAAAGGAGAGATTGTTAGCCCCAAAGTTATTCAAATTTAAATTCTTATTAATTTTGATTATTGACAAATACTTTGAACTCATTTTATTATTCAAAGTTTTCAAAATAATATTATTCAAATTGTGCTTCAATGGTTTTAAAAGATATACGCTTCTATAATGTTGTTTTTGCAATGATTTTTGGCCCCTCAAAAACATGAAATTAGCACATGCATGCAAAACACTATTTATGCTTAAAACAGGTCTAAGGGTCGACACCAGAGTGAAGCTCAAATTGCCTAAGTGCTCCAACTGCAAGGGTCGACACCAAGAAAATAAGGGTCGACATTAAATTTCAGAATACAATCTAACAGCAAATGTCGACACTAAATTTCATAATGCAATCTAACAGCAAGAGTCGACACTAAGAACAATAAGGATCGACACTAAATTTCAAAACACAATCCAGCAGCAAAGGTCAACAACACTAAGAATAATAAAGGTCGACACTAGAAACATCTAGAAATCAACTCAGAGAAGAAAAGAGAGCAAAGGGTCGACACCCAATCTGTAGGGGTCGACACCCGTAAAATCTGGATTTCAAAAATCCAGTTGCCAAATCAGATCTGGACTAACATAGCTCTTTTCTCAGCCACTTTTTCTGATCTATGTGCATAATATGTCATCATTTCTGATCCCTAAGCAGATATTCTGATATCATATCTTCTTCCAAGAAGTTGACTTATAAAAGTGAACATTTAATGAAAAGCTTGTACATTTAATGATCATTCTCTTTCCAAAACCTGTCTACAGTCTATATACACCATACACTAATCAAACACAGTTGGGAGATATCCTCTATGATTTGCTCCAATGGCTAGAAGATTCAAATCTACTTCTCTCCAACACCTAGAAGCCATTAATGCTATAAAGAAGAAGCTCTCCATGTTCAATAGATACACTTTTTCAATACAAGAAACTTAGAGCATTCAAGAGCTTTTATTATACTTCATTGTATTTCTATTTTCATATTTGAATGAGTCTTAAATTACTTCTGTGCTTACATTTTCATATCCATCTTTTGAGAGAGAACATCTATAAAAGATGACAATTGTACCTCTTATTCCTATTCCTATTTTCTGAGTGAAACACTTGTAAAGTGAGGCATTTTAGTTGAGAGATCCTCAACAGATTGAAATAAGTCTTTTGTAAAAATCCACAAGCCAAGTGAAGCTTAGTGATGCATTGATTCATAGTGAAGGCCAGTGAGCTGAACCACTATAAATCTTTGTGGTTGAGCTCTTCTTTCCCTTTCCTTTATTTTCTATGTATTAATTGCCTGTTGTATTTACTCACTTAGTTACTTGAAACTTATTTTCTGTTCAAATTTTTTTAATTACCCAATTTACCCCCATCTTAGGTTGCCTTCCTGTAACATTTAATATACTAAATGTTTTTATTTTTGGATCTTTTGATTTAATAAATCAATTTAATAATGATATTAAAATTATCATTATATTTGACTTTTAAAAAAATAAAAACTAATTTACTGAAAATAAATATAAAAAAAAATTATTTACACCCTACCAAAAGATAAAATTAAATAAAAATGATTTATTTTTAAATTTTTTTCAGCAATTTAATTTTTAATTTTTTAGAAAAATTTCTGAAAATAAATTTTAAAAATCAAACCAAACCAAACAAAACTGAACTTTATAACAAAATTTTTTTTAACACTACTCATTAAAAAAAATCACCATTACAGGCCCAGTTGGTTGAGAGCAAAGGATCAAGGACTTAGGAATATGCTCATCTCTAAGTCTCAAGTTTGAATCTCACCCCCAGCTGGTTACTGGCGGGTCACTGCGTCTTTGCCTGGTCGATCGACTTAGGCCCTGAAATTAGTTAAAGTGTGACACTCCGAAGGGATGCTAATCCAGCTACTCAGTTATCCAAAAAAAAAAAAAAATCAAATATATAATTAACTAATACAAAATAATTTTTATGACGACTTTGCCCTTCAAATGAAACAACAATATCTTTAATTGTCCTTATTTAAAACGATATTCAAAATTCAAGATCAAATATATCACAACTAAAAAATTAAATACCAAAGTGATGCAAGCCTCAAATTATAAGGATTGTTAATATAATTCACCTTATTTTAAAATAGTGAGGTGTTAGCCACTAAGATCGGTTTTGGTCATAGATGTACTAATCTAGGTAAGTATGTAGAGGCTTATTTAGGCCTCGTTCGGTAATTACATATTTTAATCAAAAAATCACTATAAATTAACACATCACTCTCTTTATTTTTTTGTATATCTTTCTATAAAAAGTCAAAAACTTACTAAAATAACTTGTTCCCAAACAAAGCCTTAAATCTGGACCACACCACTTTTCTGGAAAAGTTTGTGTCTAGCTTTGCTAGGTTAGTAGCTTTTCTGAACAACAAATAACAAAGCTAGCTTAGAGATCATACACCTAACAACAGAGAAGATAGTCCATCCAAAGAACATAACTAAATGAACCCCACCATCACAACACCAACATGACATGAACAAATATCTACATCATAACTAGTTAACAACGCCTTCTGAAGTACATAATTTACAAATCAAACCCACCATCCAGCCCTCATCCTCCACCCCCCTTCTCCTACACCAAAAAACAGAGAGGTGGATAACACGTATACAAGATTTGATCAGGCCGGCATTAAGCTGCAATCCTTTTTTTTTATTTTTTTAAAGAAAGAAAGAAAGAAATGGGCCAACTTACCCATGATTCTGTTCCAAGTGCAATATCATCAGTATCCAGGTTAACACTGCTCCATAGAAGGGTTTACACCGGAAAGCTAATAGCACATCCTATTTTATCATCGAGTTCAGAACTTCAGATGTATTATCAATCTCCAGATTCCAGTTCCACATCTTGTTCATAGTTCACCTGAAATCTCAGTATTGTCAGCCCAAAGCACTATACAACATAGAAAATGAATAGAAATTTCAATAAAATTATCATATTATTAGACAGACAAGGATATATCAACAAGAGCCAGACCCTGAACTGCTACAGTTGCTTAAAGGACTTAGAGGACTCCGTGCATTCCAATTCTTGGTCTTTGTGAGGTTTCTTTCCTCTTCAGTATCCATACCATTTGCAGATTTTGAATATGAAGCACATTCGATGTTGCTATTTACAACCACAAGATTGTGATTTGCTGCATCAGACGAGGATGCTTTCTTTGGCCGAAACACTCCCCACAAATAATATTTGCCAAGGAATTCTGCAAATCAATTATTTCAAATAGTTAAACTCAGCAAATACAATGATGCTTGTTATCACATTTTTGAAATTTGGACTCACTCCAGTACAGTAGTGGCAATTCAGTAGAAGGGAAAACCAAGAGCTCTGCATTTCTGACAATGGCTCTCAAGGCAAGTTCTTGGTGCATCATGTCATCCACCAAGCTTTCATACCTGAAACACAAAATATCAAAAAAGGAAATGTATATATATATCCAAATTGGGAAAAGCAGAAAGTAAAACAACATAAAAGCGTTGCAACCAACACCTTTTGTCTCCAGAGAAGAAATATAGGCCAATATGGTCATCAGATGGTTCTGATTTCTGGAAACTCTTTGGCCAGACATCAGTCTTTGGAAGGATCTCTGAACGAAGCAATGCTGGTAACAGACTAGCCTCTTCACACACTTTTGGGCACGCTTTGCTTGACAAATGGGCTACAACTCCATCGAATAAACCATAATCTTTGTTGTAAATACTAAAACTTCCCCTGTACAAGTTGATACCACACGTAAGGTGTCCAAACAAATTGTCAAGATTCAACAATTTATATGAGACAAAGAAAGAAAAGTACAATTTCTCACCTCCAAATAGGATCAATGATCGGTTGTGCAAGGAGATAGTCATTGAGTTCTAAATCATTTGACAAATCAGCAACGACTAGTTGAGAATCAGCAACGCCTAGTTGAGAATCCGCAACGACTAATTGAGAATCAGCAACGCCTAGTTGAGAATCCGCAACAACTAATTGAGAATCAGCAACGCCTAGTGGAGAATCAGCAACGACTAATTGAGAATCAGCAATTCTAACTGACTCAGCCTCTTCACCGAGTTCACTGCCCTCTAAAATCAATCTTCTTCGTTTTCCAAGTTTCAGATCATTTCCAAGTTTCTCACTAGATGAGCTAATAGTCCTACTCTCATTCAGGGGAGGGCTGCCCACACACAAAGCATGCTCTAAATGTGCCTCAAAAGGTTCCTGAGAGGGGCTATTTTGACAGTTTTGTTCCTCTGGCTCAGCTACTGAAGTCATAACATCCTTTTTTTTCCTCCTTAATTTAATTTTTAGGGCAGAACAATCACCTGCCAACTGAGCATGCTCAGTCGAGTCAAGATTAGTCTGTGTCCCCGAACGCTTCTGGGAGGGGCTACTTTGTTGTCTTTGCTCCTCTGCCTCAGCCACCGCGCGAGTAAAACCTTTTTTAATCCTCCTCAATTTTTGGGCCAACTGAGCATGGTTAGTCAGGTCAGGCTTTGTCTGTGTCCCAGTATGCTGCTGGGTGGAGCTACTTTGTCGTCTTTGGTCCTCTGCCTCAGCCACCGTGCGAGTAAAACCTTTTTTAATCCTCCTCAATTTTTTTTTTGGAAGAGAATAATCACTGACCAACTGAGCACTGTCAGTCAAGGCAAGCTTGCTATTCAGCTCGGGAGGTTGCTGGGAGGGGCTATTTTGATGTCTATTCTCCTCTGTTAAAGTGACTGGGCAAGTACTTTCCTTTTCTGTCATGACCTTCAATTTTGTTTTCAGTGAAGAAGAATCATGAGCCAACTGAGTGTGCTCAATCAAATCAAGCTTTGTTTTTGCATCACAAGGCTGTTGTGAGGGGCTACTTGGATGTAGATGCTCTTCTGTCTCGGCCACACAGCAAGCAACATCATTTTGCTTTAAATTCTTTCTAGAGTAGGTCACTTGAACACCTTCGGACATTACATGATTCCTTTCAACAAATGGGGTAGAGCAAGGTTTCTCAAGAGGAGATTGTTTTACAGACTTTGGTTCACAATCCTCACAAAACCAATGGACAAACTCATCTAACGTTTCTGGCAGTGTAGGCAAACAGTAGCTGAAAATATATAGGAAGAAAAAGGGAAGACAGCTTATAAGGTTTTTATTTTATTTTTTAAATGAACAAAAAAAAAAAAAAAAGAAAGAAAGAAAGAAAGAAGAGTTGATGCATATTCTCAATCCATTTGGAATATTAAATTTGGTTTCATGGTGAGTTGAGCTCATTGTTTATAAACACTCGCAGAATAAAATTTAGAACGTCAAGAATGTTTGGTTTGGTTTTGGGAGAGTAGTTTTTAAAAATTGTTTTGGGGAGAGTTTATAAATTTTTTTAGTTTGTTTAGTTGTGTATTTTGAAAGTAGTTTTGAAGTTTGGGAGTTTGGAATAATTTGATATTTTGTTATAATTGAGTAGATGTGTGTGAGAGAAAAAGTAATTGAGAATAAGAGAGGAGAGAGAAAAAGTGATTGATTGATAGGTAAGAAAGAGAAAGTAATTTTAGAAATTGTTTTGGAAAATTTACAAACCAAACAAATTTTTTAGAAAATTTTTCTCAAAACCACTCTACAAATCCAAACCAAACATACCCATTATTTCCATTTCATTTAATCACACTTTGATAAGCTTCGCATCTTTACTAAAGAGTATATTCCATCTTTCATTTTTTCAGTTCCATCAGAATGACAAACCAGATACGAAAATATTACACCTTTCATTTTTCAATTCTAGAATAAAAAATTAAATAAATAAATAGAGTAGGGGCAGTAGAGCTAGAAATGAAATACTATTCATGCAACTTACCGGTGCACTGCAAAATTCAGACACTTGACACAGTAAACAAGAGCATCCTCAACTCCTTTGTCACCGCATTGCTGACATATTGTCTCCTGTTACAATATGCAACTCAGTACTTTTCTTTTAACAAGTACAAGATGCAATTCAGTACTTGTTGCATGATCCGTTATATTTTCCATATACACCACGTAAGAGACATCATTTTTAGGTTGCTTATTGGCAATGATTTGCAAATTAGCATTAGATTCACATTTCTTCACCTTCAAAAACATACATTTGAATTTGACCAAAATAGATATCATAGGTTCACTCATAAAAAGGGATAAAAATGTAAACCATGGAAGGTGTAGTTTCAACATGATTATGCTGCTGCTATCACAACCAGTTAAAATATTAAAGAGTAAGTTTAACAAATGAACATAAGTATGCTTCGGATTTTCATTTTTAAAAATAAACATAAAAATGAAAATAATATTTTTGCTTCTACTGTATGTCTATACAGAATATAAGATTCAAATATAATTTGCAAAGATATGATAATGTGCAAATTGAAGGAAGGTAGCTCAACCTCTTGCAGCAGATAAAAAAACAAATATTTGAAGCAGCCATAACAACATATATATTGTGGGGAATCTTCCATAAATAACTACATAGTAGGGATTACATCACAAAGCACCTTGATTGCTTTTTCCCTTTTTCCTCCTCTTCAAGAGGTAACGTCAGTTCACATTATAATAATCCTTACAAGCAAATATATCTGAATACATAATATAAAAAGATAAATAAATAATTTAAAATAGGAAATATTCAGGTCTGATCAAACATTAAAACACCTATATAAATCTGAATTCAACCCAACTTCAAATTAACAAGGGATGTGATGGTGATCAGGAAGGCATTGGATGATATTAAATTTAAGAATATATTAATTTTTTGTATAATATAGGAATTATACTTGTATCAGGATTTTGCTTACTTATTAGATTCTTCTTTTAATTTGGTTTTCCTACAAATATCATGTAATGGTTTTAGAACACAAGACTTGATCTGAATATTGTTATTGAGATAATGATTTGCGAACTAGTTACCAGTTTTGGGACCATGGCTAGTAAAAAATTTTATTCTTTTCAAGGAATTAGAGTGAAATTGGTGAGTGACAACTATACTTGTTGGTTATTGGTCATATGTTATGAAAAAAATTTCTTTTGGGAAAAAACATGATGATGGATTATGTTTATGGGGTTGCTAAGATGCCTACAGATATAAAGTCCGAAATTTTTGATGAGTTATTTTGCAAATGGGAAGTTAATAATGTTAAATTTATCACTTGGATAAATAGTTTTGACGATCAATATAATGGCATTCACTTGGTTAAGTTTATCACGGCAAAGAGAATTTGAAATTCTCTCCAAATTGTGTACTAAATCGAATTTTTCCAAACGATACCGATGGGAGCATGAGATTCAAGCTCCTCAAAAAATATGTAAAATAATCAAAATCATACAAGAGTTTTTGGTTTTTAATGGCACTTAGAGATAATCTTGAAGGACTTTGAGCCACTATTCTTCACCGAGTCCACTTCCTTCAGTTAACTCTGCTGTGATTGAGCTACTGGCAGAGCAAATTCATCTTAGAACTTCACCAAGAAAAGAGTTAATTATAATACCTAGTAAGACAATTTTGGCATCACCTGCTAACAAAACACTCAGTAGACAAAGTAAACAGCCTACTTGCACACCTATGGATGAAAGCATTTTTTGTCGTCAGAAAAGTCACTTCAAGGCCAGATGTCCTCAACTTTTGAATCGTTAGAACTCTGGACAACCAGTCTTCGAAGAAGAGTGGGGATAAGCACACTAGACAGCAGCAGACTTCGAAAAAGTGTTAGGACAGACACTACATCTATTGTGTCATCCATGGAGGATCAATCCCAACCAATTCCCACCTTAAATATTATTGTTTTGCAATTGCAAAAACTTCTTTCTACCAATCAGCCTAACGCTTTATACTCCCAACATATCCTGCTCTACTTGGGTAGACTCTGGTGCTACACAAAACATGACTAATGATTCCTCTATACTCTTTTCTGCTTTTTCTCCTCCTTTTACAACTGTTCTTGACAGCTAACGGCACTTCTATGCTCTTGGCAAGTGTTAGTTCCATTATGACTGCTTTTCTATCTCTTTATGATGTTTGTTTATTGTTTCCTCAATTATCATGAATTTATTTTTGGTCAATCAACTCTATTCTACTGGTTATCGTGATCATTTCTCTTTTATTGATTGCATTGTGCAGGATCTTCACTCCAAGCCAACGATTGGGATAAGCCACAGGTTGGGTGGGTTGCTATGAAGCACAGGTACGGGTACGAGTACTGGTACTGGTACGATATGAGTACGTCGATATGGTAAAATTCAAAAAAAAATAGGGTACGGGGTACGGCTTGGTACGCTTGAAAAAAATATTTATTTTTAATTTAGAGTAATGCAAAAAATAATAAAATGGTTTAATTTGTTAAGGTCCAACCTATAATTAATATTTAATGCCAAAAGGAAAAGTATAAATTAAAATTAAATATCAATATATTAAACAACTTACAAACCATAGTTTAATTTTAAAATCATGCTAAGCATAAAACAAAAACTAAAAAAGAAATCTAGTGAAATGAGTTTTATCTATGTAGTAGAAGGAAAATATTGTTTCAACTGAGGTACGGTACGGCTTGGATATATACTAGGTACGTCTGGGTACGTCAGAAATTAAGAAGAAAAAAGTTGGGTACGTGTTTCGTGTATCCGGCACGTATGCAGAAGTACCATACGAGGTACGGTACGCCGGTAAGTACCCGGTACGGGTACGGGTACGGCATGTTTTTGGAAGTACCCATGCTTCATAGGTGGGTTGTATGTGTCGAAAAGGTGCATGTTCCTATTGTGGTTGCTTCTTCTGTTGATTTCTATTCCTTTCGTTTGAGTCCAAAGGGGTTTGGCATTCTTGTCTTGGTCATATTTCTAGTTCTCGTTTGTGGCATTTGGTTTCTATTGGTGTTTTAGGAAATTTGAGTTGTTATGATATATAATATTGTAGTGGATGCAAACTGGCAATTTTATGAATTTGCTTTTTAATAAAAGTTCCATTGTTTCTTCTCCTATTCCTAGTAAAGTGGGATATATGGTACATATGTTTCAGTTGCTGATAATATACTCAATATTGTTGAATTTATATATATGAAACAAGCAATTGAATTATTCTGGATGTTTATTGTAATTTGTGCCATAATTCATACCCAATACTGTTCAGTTGTTAAATGCTTTCGTTCATGTTTTTGGAAGTACCCATGCTTCATAGGTGGGTTGTATGTGTCGAAAAGGTGCATGTTCCTATTGTGGTTGCTTCTTCTGTTGATTCTATTCCTTTCATTTGAGTCCAAAGTGGTTTGGCATTCTTGTCTTGGTCATATTTCTAGTTCTCGTTTGTAGCATTTGGTTTCTATTGGTGTTTTAGGAAATTTGAGTTGTTATGATATATAATATTGTAGTGGATGCAAACTGGCAATTTTATGAATTTGCTTTTTAATAAAAGTTCCATTGTTTCTTCTCCTATTCCTAGTAAAGTGGGATCATGGTACTATGTTTCAGTTGCTGATAATTATACTCAATATTGTTGAATTTATATTATGAAACAGCAATCTGAATTATTCTGGATGTTTATTGTATTTTGTGCCATAATTCATACCCAATACTGTTCAGTTGTTAAATGCTTTCGTTCTGACATGGATTGGGAATACAAGGATACTGATTTTCTTCAATTATTAAAATCTGATGGAACTATTCAACAATTTTCTTGTGTTCACCTCCTAAACAAAATGGATTGGCTTAGCACAAGAATAGACACATCGTGGAGACTGCTCATTCCTTGTTGCTCTCTGCATCTATTCCTAGTTCTTTTTTGGGGTGAGGCTATTCTTAGTGTTGTTTATCTTATTAACAAGCTACCTTCTAAGATTACTCTTTGTATTACATCTCCGAATTATTTCGAACTACATGTTTTTCATTTTACCTGCATTCTTCTTCTTCTTCCTAAAACTAAACGCACTAAGTTATGTACTCTCTCTGTGTATTTCTTGATTATGGTAAGGGTCAAAAGGAATATTGATGTGATGACCTTGTTGCAAAACGACTGTATATTTCTCGACCTGTCTTTCTTGAACACATTTCGTCAATTTTTTCATCTCTTAAATGTTGTCTCCCCAAATTTGATCTTATTCTGTCTTAATTCTTTCCTGATGATCTCGTATTCTGGTCTCAGTCTACCTCTTTTAGTGTCCCCTCCAATTATTCACACTTGCGACAACACTTACTCTCCTAGGAATAAGAGTGACCTGTTTGCAAATAGAACGCATTTAACTACAAAGGTCCATTGGTCGCTAATGATGAGGCTCCTATGCTAAGTGTCCTGATCATTTTGCTTTCTACACAAGACTAGTGTAGGTACATACATTTAAAGTTCTTACGTGGCAACCTCTTTGGATCTCCCTTTCTAGATTGGTCCCCTAGATCACTACATATCCCTTAAAATGGAAACCAAAATGCATGTGCCCACAAGTCAGTCCCAACAACTAGATGCAGAGCTCTTGAACCAACAACCATTCTAGAAACTCCTAAGAAATAAAACTAATACAACAAAGCAAAATAATAAGTTTCCATTACAACATTGTTTGGTTATTTTGGCATTCCTTGATCATCTATCTGACACACTGTTGGCTCCTATTCTAACTTAAAAAACACATACCCAAGAAAGAAACAATTCAAATAAACACAAACCCATCATGCAATCCATCTACATTCACCAAAATCAAAATCAAAATCACAACAATACAAAAAATTTCCACAAAGAAACCAACTGAAGATAGAGGAGTGGGAAAAAAAAAATTACCATTTTTTTTATGAGGAATTGAAAAGCCCTCAAAGAAACCGATCAGAGGAGTGAGAAACAACAGATTTTCATGGTGAAGAAGAAAATATTGCTAGGGTTTTGGAAGTGATTCAGCATATGATACGACGAATGATTGCAATATTCTGCTAATGTGAACCGATTGAGATAAGAAGCGGAGTTAGATTTGCCATAGCAGAGCACAGATGATCTCTCTCTCTCTCTCTCTCTCTCTATGTCTTTCTCAGAAACCCTAGACCAGGATGCAATGCGCATGCTCTGTTTGAGAGTTGAAAGGTGCCCATTAAGAATCTGCCACGCGAACCCACCGTAATCTCACGATTCACTTTATCTTTTTTTTTTTTAAGAATCTGTCACTCCAATTACATTTTAGTCCTTGATGTTTTGAAAATTACATTTTTAACCTGTAATTAATAATTTTATTTCACAAGCTCTTTATTTATAGTTTAAAAAAAAAAAAACAAACAACAACAACAATTTCTTGTAAAAAAAAAAGAAAAGAAATTATATTGGAAAAAAAACAAAGGAAGTAAAAATAAAGCAAGAAAATAAAGAGTACATGAGTTCAATGTGTTCATTCTGTCTAAATAATTACAATGATAGTCAATTAGTGTAATTTTTTAAACGTCAAGAAATGATATATATTAAACTCAAACTTCATGAGGTGTATTAAGAAAAAGGGATTAGATATTGTCTGTTGTCCGTAATCGGACTGGATTATTCAATCCGGTTCAATAGGCTCATTTTTTAGTCTCGTTTCGATAATTCGAACCGTTCACATTTTAAAATTCGTCAAGAATATCATTTTTATAGAAAATTAAGTCGATTGGATAATAAAAATCACGTACTCGGATCAATTTTGTATGAACGGTTTATTTTCTCACCATTCACTTTTTTCATACAAAACTAATCTAAATACATGATTTTCATTATACAATCAAGTTGATTTTTTGCAAGGATGATATACTCGACAAATCCTAAAATGTGAACGGTTTAGAGAATTCATAGCCTAAGAAAATACAAAAGTTATTTTTTTCTAAGAAAATTGCATTTCAATAAAGCAGTGGCGAAAAAAAATATTTCATGATGATACAATTCTCATGTGTACATAGTGCAAATTCATACCTATTCTTGGTGCAACTCCTTGCACCACAAAAAATCATCATTGTACTGTAATTATTTTGTGACTGTTCTATGTATTTGCAATTTTTCCTAATTTTTTACTATATATGTTTTAGAGCATTATTATTTAAATTAAAAAATTAAACTCACTTTTCAAATTCAATGATGTGACAATTAATTAGGATATATAAAGCAATATCTTCTCTCATATTTTTCTTAATCATCAACCAATCATATCATTTACCCATCAATAAATCTAAAAAATAGACTTATATATATTATTTTCTATTAAATCCTTCCATTATTTATTTCTTCTATTTACATATTGTTTGGTATCCGGACCCCAAAAAAAAAAAAAAATCTAAAAATTTATAATCGTTTTCACTCATTTGCTAATCTTAAAAAAAATAATAAAATAAATAAATAAATCTATACAAAATTATTAAAGACAAAAAAAAAAAAAAAAGCCACAAAAAAAATTTACTTTTCTATTTTTGAATTTAAATGTTTAAATTTTTTTTGAAAAAAATTTACTAGAGACAAAAAAAAAAAAAAACCGACAAAAACACTACTAAAAAAGTTCAATCCCTAACACTCACTTAATCCTTAAAGTTTCTAATTTTTATTCACCAGGTTCAATTGGAAATGAATATACAAATCAGTAACCATTGCAACCTAATTTGATACATGAAAATATAATTTTATAATTTAAACAACTTGAATCATGCTGCCAAACACCTGTTAAATTGGTTTTGAGGTGTAATTTGTTTAAATAGAAGGAAAAATGAGTATCTTGTTGTATAAGTTGCTCAAATTTTGAAATATTTTTTTTCAACTAATTAGGTTTAATCATTATTAATTTGGATAATCGTCTCCAATTGAAGTAAATGAACATAAATTTAAAAAAAAATTAGGAATTAAATAGATAAAATTAATACTTTAAGAAAGAAATAGAAAAAATGGTTACAGTGTATGAGATAAAAGTGAAATTATAACTTTTAAAATTTAAGAAAAAAATTGATGTGTTTATTAATTGTAAAAAAAAAGTAATTTTTTTGGTTATGTTAAACGCTTTGTGTGGTTTTTTGGTGAAATATATGAGAACAATTATTTTTTTACAAAAGCTAAAACAAAAAACTTGTTTTTCTAGCAAAAACAAGCTTTATATGTAGAATGAAAAATGCTACAGGTTCCAAATTTTCTATCAAATAAATAATCACATATGTCTATCATTTATTTAATAAAAAAATTTAGTATCCTTAAACCATCTCCAATGTGGTTCATCAAAACTGATATCAAAGTATTTTGCTGAAAAAGGCTTACTTTCACAGCTCTAACGGTCACCAAACGTGATATCAGATTGAGTTTTTCAGCAAATGTTCATCAGATTGAGAACGAAATAATGAATCATCAAACATGTTCCGGACCGTTGGAGAGGAGGACCGGTCGACCAACCGGTTGCCCGGCCGTTGACCAACCGGTTTCAACCCGTAAAAGGTTCAAACAGTTCAGCAAAAATTTTCGAAAATTCAAAAAAAAAAATAAATAAATATTTTGCCTAACCGGTCGACCGGCCGGCGACCACCCGGTCATCCCGAAAAAAAGTTCAAAAAGTTTAAAAAAGGTTTCAAAAAATCATCCAAAAAAAAAATTTTTTTGGCAAACCGGTCAACCGACGTCGACCACCCGATGTCCCGGCAAGTTTGAGAATTTAGTGAATCGTTGGAAATCTGTTTATAAAATTTGATGAAATGGATACTTTTTGACTCATATTTGATGAAAAAATTTAAGTAAGCGTTGGAGATGCTCAACATTAGCTATGTAGAATTACTCTTTAACTTCCGATAGAGTTGCGATTGAATTGGGAGTGGTTACTTATTCCACACTATTTAACACGTGACAAAAGTTTCTCAAAAATCAAATAAAAATTAAAGTCTCATTATTCTGATCAATAAAAATCTAATTGAGATATCAGGTGAATTTGCCTCTAGACTACCAAATAATTTTTCTTGAATTGGGGGACAATCCGTAAAGAATTTAAGAAAAATTACTATTACGTGGAAGGTTGGGGGAACATTTACCAAAAGATGAGAATCTTTTAAAGTGGAACTCTTGGTGTGCTTTTTCTCACAGGAAAAAATTGTGCCCCATGATTTGTAAATATTTTAAATTAAATAAGCTGAATTGTAATTTCCTCAAGAATTTACCAACCAACAGAGAGTGAAGGGAAAAAAAGGATGAAATATAGGGTTGTTTTGATAATTGATTTTTTTTAGTTTTTTAAGAAAAGACATGAAAAAAGTTTTTTTTTAAAAATGACTTTTTTGTAGTAACTTTTTAACTAAAATGTAACCTTATCAAAATAAGCCATGGTGAGAGAGTAAGGACAATATGCAAAATTGTCATTTTAAAAGGAGTAAATTATAAATACGATATCTCTTGAAATTTAAAGAATAAATTAAATTTTATTAATTTGACTTAATTAGGTTATGTTTATTGGGAACAATTAATCTAATGGCATGTCCATGGAGCTCAATTTTACGATGAAATCATGAACCTTTAAGGATTGTTTGATTGCTGAATTTAGCAGAAATAGAGAGGAAAGTAAAAAGAAAATTTGGTTTGTTTGGGTACTAAACATTTTAGTTAAAAAGTTAAAAAGTCACTACAAGTTATCATATTACTCTCTCTATTTTTTTGCGCATATTTTCAAAAAAAATTAAAAAGTTATTAAAATAGTATATTCTCAAACGAGACCGACTGCCAATTAGTCCATTTCTTTCTCCTATGTTTTTTTTTTCCCCCCCTTGATGATGATCAATTTACACACTGGAAAATTTATTGGGAGCATTGCAAATGCTTTAATCAAAAGAGTACCATTTGGATTAAGAGTGGTCTCCATAATTTAAGGTTTAATTTAAGGTCATCCAAACCTTAAATTATACTCTCTACAAGATTTAGCCAACAGTTCAACTTCTATGATGATTTCCTCAACTCAACTTTCTTAAGAGAACCTTTTTTGCATACACATTACTTGCTAAGTTTAGATGACTAGTTCTGTCAAGAATTTTCTCATACTATTTTGAAAAAGAATTTGATAGTTCACCAAACAAATTTTCTACGAAAACAAAAATGCAACCAAACAGTCCATCTAGTTTCCATAATCAGCTTTAAAAGTGCAGCCAAGCTAGGGTTCAAGCATACTGTTGTGTTATATTTACAACAAACCAAAGTAGATAAATTTCACATGCTGTCAAAAAACACAGTGGTATTATATCATTTCTACCAAACATAACATAAAGAGGACAATTCGCAAGAGTTACTTCACAAGCATAATATTTGAAAAGCATAAATTGTAGGATTTCTGAGTCTAAAAACCATGTCAAAGCATGTAGAACATCAATCACAGTTAGTGTGCACACTCACATTTCAAGTAGGCCATCTTTATCATGAAATTCAATCTAAAAATGTGTCTTAGGGGTCAACCATGGTGTGTCATCCAAATTAGCATTATCATCTCCACCAAAATTCATGATTTCTTCAGACCCCTCGGCCTGAATTGGTCGAATCCTCACCATTGGCTTCCTCGCTGGCAAAATGGGTAGCAGAGCTTCCCCTCTGATCATCCTTGCTGCTTCCTTCATCGTAGGCCTCTTCTCATAGTTCGGGTGCACACAAGAAAGCCCAACCATTAGCATCCTCTCCATCTCCAACCTATTAAACCTCCCTCTCAATTTCGAATCCGCAGCCTTAACTAAAATCCCCTTTTCCCACAAATCCCACACCCAATACACGAGCACAGTCCCATAATCATCAACGGGTTTTTTCCCCGACGCCACTTCCAAAACCACAACTCCAAAGCTGTAAACATCAGTTTTCACAGTTGGAACACCCAAATAAACATACTCGGGTGCTAGATACCCCATTGTTCCAGCTGGTATGGTAGCTTCTCGGGTGATGGAACTATGTTCATAGACTTCAGCCAAACCGAAATCTCCCAATTTCGCATTGAATTCGTCGTTGAGCATTATATTGCAAGTCTTCACATCCCTATGAATTATCTGCCTCTCGCATTCTTCGTGTAGATATATGAGGGCCGAGGCAACACCTAGAACTATGTTGAGTCTTCGATCCCAGGTGAGGAAAACCGTTAGGGCATTGTTGCTTTTGTGGAGAATTTTGTCAAGGCTTCCATTGGCCATGTACTCATAGACTAGTACTAACTCGTTCCCTTCACAGCACCATCCTTGGAGCTGAACCAAGTGTTCGTGTTGTAAACAACCCACCATTGTCTCAAACTCAGTGGTGAAGTGACTGTGAAAAGAACCAATTTGATTGGCCTGACTGAACCGTTTGACCGCTACTAATCCACAAGAGGGAAGATACCCTTCATAGACAATCGCAGACCCTCCTTCACCAATGATTCTCTTTTGGTTAAAACCCTTTGTAGCTGATTTTATTGCGGAGAGTGAGAGTCTTTTGGGTATTCTGTTCCCTTGAAATCTACAAATTCGGCCTTCATTGCAACCTCTCCTATTAACTCTTCTTCTCCTCCTAAACAAACACACAATGACTATGACAACAACTGTAGATACAGAGATGACAAATGCAACTAAACCCCCAAGACAAGAACCAATTCACCAACCCTTTTGTTCGTATGACCATTTTCATCCCCTGAATTGCCCAAGGAGCACAAGAAACAGTCCCCTTCTTCAACAATGTCCATTGGTGTCATTGAAGAGGGTGATCCATAAGTTTTGAATCGCCAACTGTCGACAAGATGCGTTGCGGAACCTCTAAGATTAGAAGCAGAGAAACCAACGTGCATAAACTCCTTGAATTGCATTGAAAGATCGATTTGGGCGACAAGAAGAGGGATGAGAGGCTTGTTCTGTGAGTACCCAACAAACACTCTGATCGTCTTCTCCATATCTCTGTACTCAACCCAAGCAGTCATTTGTCTCCCACTCTTCAAATCAATCCCTTTGGAAAAAGCATCAATGGAAGCAAGAGAGACAACAGAGTTGACATCAATGCCAACATGGTTGTCATTGATGTCACCAAGAGAAGAATCGAAACTGGTATCGAATTCAACAGCAACAAATGAGTCTTGGCCATGAAAAGATTGGTTTGGGAGACCCATATACCCATCAGAGAGACTGACATAGTATGATTTGGAAGTGATTAGGAAAGCGAAACCATCGCCGAAGGGGCAGAGAGAGGAAGAAGGGGTGAGACGGAAAGAGAAGCGGGAAGAGAAAGAAAGTGTGGAGTTGGTTGAAGAATCAAGAAAGCGAATTGGGAAGACATAGAAAGCTCTGCCAACCCCAGAAGAAGAAGAAGAAGAAGGTGGAGATGGAGGAGAGAGACAGTTGAGTTCTTGGGTGAGGCTGATTGAGTTGTTGATGAAGTGAGCATCGCCGAAGAGGGTGAGATTGTTGTTGTTGGTGGTGGTTGAAGGAGAGAAAGGGAGAGAGAGAGATGGGGAGAGGGAATTGAAGAAGATGAAGAGAACCCAGAAAGAGAAAATGGAAGATGAGAGCATGGTGATTGTGGGTGGGTTCAAAATGGATGTATTTGGCGGTTTAGAGTGATGACATAGTTGTAGAAAGTGAGAGTTTCTTGGTGCGTTTTAAGTGTTTGATCTAATGCGTGAATGATTGTTTTGGTTTGATCTTGTTTGTGGAATCCTTGAATGTACAGAGTAATTTCTGCAGAGAGAGAGGGAGAGAGAGGGAGGGGGACGGTAGTGCCTTAGCGCGAAGTGCCGTTGGGCTCACAATCGGCACTTTAGGGGATGAAGGAATCACCTGTAAACCGAACTAAAATTTTCTGTTCGCGCGCCACTAAAATTTTGACAGATCAGCACTGTTTTGTGATTAAAAAAAAGAGATTTTTATTCATAAATCCATTTTAGAGTTGTTATAACCCATTAGGTCCACAAAGGAATATTATAACCTGATTAGTCTCATAAACTTTTCTTTTTATTCCATTAGGTCCATTTTTCTAATTTACTATGTTTACTTGGACTATTTTGTCCTCATATATATATATATATATATATACAGTGTTAATACATATTACGTGCCTGTTTCCACGCTGATTCAGTTTGGCAGTTTCTATTTTACGCTTTTCATCATCATTCCATTTCGGAGGGATACGTTTCTATTTTGCATGCTTGTTCCAAGGCTTGGATGTGCTAGGGTTTCATTCTTGCTGTTGCAGTCTGGTTATGTGATTTTCGAGTGAAGACGACGAAGAGGAAGGTGTTCGGTTGTCACATTTGCTGGACTGTAACTAGTTCAAATCAGTTTTTTTCCAGTTTGTGGACGATTGTAGGATTGCGTGATTAAGGTTAGTATCAATTTGGTTATGAATACATGTTCATTCGTATGATGGATCAGATGCTCTGTTTTTGGATTGATATGGATTGGATGCTCTGTTTTTTCAATTATATGCATTTTACGTGGTCCTGTTGAGGGGAGTTCATTGAGATTATGTGAAGAATGTTTAGTTCTCATTTTACTTTGATGTATCCATAATGAGGCTCTGTCTGGATGATATAATTCAGAGTATATGTATCAATGTGAATGTTTATGTTTTGTTAATGTGGAATATGTGAAGAATGTGGATGTTCTCATTTTAAATTGATGTTTGCTTAATGAGGCTGTGTGTGTGTGATATAATTCAGAGTATATGTGTCAATGTAAATGTTGACATCTTGTTAATATTGTGTGAAGATTGTTGATGGTCTCATTTTACTTTGATGTTTGCTTTATGAGGCTCTGCGTGGGTGATATAATTCGAAGAATATGTATATGTATCAATGTGAATGTTCACATCTCTTAATGTGAATTATGGATTTAGCATTGAACTGTACACATAGTCATCTATTTTCTGCACAATGTGAATGTTCATATCGATTTTGATTACTGTTCGTTGTTGTGGTTTTGTGTTTTTACAGGAGATGGATACCTTTATGATGTTGGTGTGTACATATGGTTGCAGTACAACTGTAATAAATGTTGCCCGCGCATTGTGTTATTCTCGTTTGGTGGAGTGTTTGTGTGAAAAGTGGGATGAGTTGTCTGCTGGTTCTATTTCATTGTTCTGTAAACTACCTGGGATTAATAGGTGTGATTTGGACAATGAGGAAGAATTTCAGAACATGTTACTGTTTGCTAAATCAATGGGGGTACAACATGTAGAAGTTGTGGTTGAGTTGAAAAGTGATATTGGGCAGTCAAGTAGGTCGGGATCGCTGCGTGTGGGGGTTGAGGAAGAAATTGATGCACTACGGAGATTTTGCCACCATAAGGAGAAGGTGTTGCTGTCAGCCCCGTGGGCAAATGGTATTACGCATGTGGGACAACGGTTTGTTGGAGGTGCACAAGAATTTCGTGAGGTTTTATGTAAGTATGCCATCCAATGTGGGTTTCAGTTTACGTACGTCAAGAACGAGACAACAAGAGTTACTGCTGTGTGTGCGCTGCGGGAGGAGAGAGGCTGCTTGTGGGCTATACATTGTAGAGCAGAACGAGCAAATGGTTTTTTCTACATCAAGAGGTTTAGTGATGTGCATAGTTGTGGTACGGATGTCCAAACATCGAAGAATCCGCGAGTTAGTTCGGATTTGGTGTCGAGTACCATATCTGAAATTGTGAGGGACAAGCCGTTGACTCGACCGTGTGATGTGGTGACTATTTTGAAGAGGGATTATGGGCTAGATGTGAGTTACCATGTCGTATGGTTGGGTGTGGAGAAAGCAAAGGCTGGTATTCATGGAGATCACTCATTATCGTTTGACCAGCTGCGGTGGTATTCGGATGCTGTGATGCGGTACAATCCGGGGAGTTATGTCAATATTGACTATGATGCGAGTAGTCAACAGTTTTGTCGTTTCTTTGTGTCATTCGCTGCGTGTATTTCTGGGTTCAATTCTTGTCGGCCTTTATTATTCTTGGATGGAACATTCCTCAAAGGAAAGTACAAAGGTCAGCTACTTGCGGCAACGGCGAAAGACGGAAACAATGGTTAGTATTTTTTTTAGCTGTCTATTCATGTCAATATTCACATTGAGTAGCATAGTCTGGACAAATGAGTGATTGACAAATTATAAGTAATGTGAACATTGATATTAATATGCACTGATGTGAATGTTCACATCTGTGTCTGCTAATGACAGTAATGTGAACATTCACATTATTATACACTGATGTGAATGTTGACATCAGTGTATGGTAATGTCAGGCGATCCATTAATGAACAGTACTGTGAATGTTCACATTATCAATGAACATTCACAATCAACAATGAATTATTAATGGCCGTTAATGTGAATGTTCACATCATTGATGTTTACGAACTCGAATCCAAAAATAACAATAGTAATAGGGCAATGTAGATATAAACATGCACATGACCGGTTTCGTTTATATTGTTTTCTATTCACTTTGGAATATTGTGAACAGTTGTGTATTGGTGTTGTGTTGTAGGTCTGTTTCCTGTTGCATTTGCGATTGTTGATTCAGAGACCACGGCCAATGGTCGTGGTTCTTGCATGAACTTGGGAAGGTTGTTGATGGTAAGCGCCAGATTACTTTTATTTCGGATCGTAATCTTGGTCTGTTAGAAGCTATGCCAAAGGTGTTCCCATCGGCTCATCACGGTTATTGCTTACAACACTTGAAGAGCAATTTAAGAGACCGGATGAAAGGAATTGATAATGGATTCAGGGATCACCTAGTAAGTAGTTTGGGTGACTGTGCTTACGAGCCAACTGTGGTAGGGTTCCATGAAAAGCTTGCAAAATTAAAAGAGGAGGGTAAACAACGAGCACATAATTTTTTCAAGGACTTGGCACCTGAGCACTGGGCAAATTCATACTTCAGGTAATAATAGTTTCCTAAAGTGTTCCATTTGTCAAGTTTAGAATGGTAGCGATGTGAATTTTTAGTTTAGAATGGTAACAATCTTCCAATTGTGTTTCATGTTCAAGGTAAATGATGTGAATGTTCACATCTGCTAATGATGACTGATGTGAATGTTCACATCTGTTAATTTGTCAAACAGTCATGCAATGTATTACAGATTTGAATGTTGACATCTGTCATATTTTGTTGTTGTTAACATTCGCATCTGTCTATCATTTAAGTTTATGTTAATGTTCACATCTGTCTATCAGTTAAGTTGATGTTAATGTTCACTGCGAATGATGGTAATGTTAATGTTCACATCTGTCAACGTGAATGTTCAGACCTGCTAAATTCCGTATTGTAAAATGTTTGTGATATTGTGCAGGGGCATGCGTTATGGGGAGATGACATCCAATGCGGCAGAGTCATTTAATAACTGGATTAAAGAAGCACGTAATCTTCCTATCACTCAAATGGTGGACACAATTCGTACTCAGTTGATGCGGCAAATGTCTGCACGGCGTGACCAAGCAAACAAATGGAATGAGCTTATTTGTCCTACATTCGAAACAAGGCTGATGGATTCGTTCAATGACAGCAGGTCTTGGCAAGTTAGCAAAGCCAATGAGGATGTGTTTGAAGTTCATTCGATACCATCGGTTACAGTTGATGTTGGGAGGCGTACATGTTCTTGCTTCAAATGGCAAATCAACGGATTCCCATGTGACCATGCTGTTATTGCCATTCAGAAGAGCCGCTACAATCTCAATGATTGTGTGGAACATTACTTTCATGTACAGACATATCGTGCAGCCTATTCGGGTGCCATATTCCCTATACCATCGGTAGAGAAGCCGCCTTTTGATCCCGTGGACTTCACTATATACCCGCCAACTGTGAAAAGACCACCCGGAAGGCCGAAAAAGAATAGGATCCCATCAAGGGGTGAGAAACTGAAGCAAATAAGGTGCGGGAGATGTGATAAGTTGGGAAGCCATAATCGCAAATCATGCAAGGAGCCGATATAGGATGTACATTGTTCATTTCGACATTGTGTTATACATTGGATTCTTATATTCATTTTTGAAATAAGATTGTGTTGTGTTGACAAGCAAAATAATGGTTTGGCAAACTTAGTATTTCATTTGTGTTTTTTCTTTTTGTTTTTGGGTACGAAACTGATATTTTGTTAAACTTGTAATGATGAATACATGATGTGGACATTCACACTTACGTAAAAGAATCATATTATGTGAAAACTTGCCCATGGGTTCAACTTTCTTACCTTATTGTTGTCAATGTTGACATGAATATTAACTGTGATGTGAACTTTCACATACATAGAGATTGACATGGTGTGAACATTCACAACTGTTATGAATGAAAAGAAATGTGAATATTCACACCTGTGTATGTTATCTGTAATGATGTCATGCAGACAATGTGTACATTCCTGCACAAAGTATGTGTATTACCGAAAAATCGGGTTCCAAAAATCGCATCAATTATGCTCATCAGAACACGGCATTATGAATATCATAAGTGAATATGAACATTCACATTATTATAGTAACTGTCAACATTCACATCTGCAGAACATTAGTGTACATGAATATCGTAAGTGAATGTTCACATTTGGCTGAGAAGCATAACATTCACAACTGTTATGAACAAGAACAAACGTGAATATTCACACATGTGTATGTGATCCGTAATGATGTCATACAGACATTCCTGCAGAAAATATGTGTACTATATAACAATCGGGTTCAAACCATCGCATAAATTATGCTCATCACAACACAGCAGTATGGATATCATAAGTGAATGTGAACATTCACATTAGTGATGCAACTGTGAACATTGACATCTCTTAAACATTAGTGCATATGAATATCATAAGTCAATGTTCACATTTGGCAGAGAAGACCACCATTCACAACTGTTATGAATAAGAACAAATGAGAATATTCACACGTGTATGTAATCTGTGATGATGTCATGTAGACCAAGTGTACACTCCTGCACAAAATATGTGTATTATAGAACAATCGGGTTCAAACAATCGCATAAATTATACTCATAACAACACAGCATTATGGATATCATAAGTGAATGTGAACATTCACATTAATGGTGCAACTGTGAACATTCACATCTGTAAAACAAAACAACACCAAAGGTAGTTCAAAATTTGCAGGTGGCTTTTTCCCATTAATAGATGTTGTATCACTGTTTTACAATCAGTTGTTGTGTCAAAATGTCAAAGCATTCCATATTAACATTCATATCGAGTGTTGGTTAGTTTGTAGGTGGACACCCCCCACCTATAGGTTTTAATGAAGCTCTGATTTCTTATGATTCAAAAAACTATGTACTAACAAATCTCGTAGTCCACACCATTCTGAACTAGTGAGGCTGCCCACAATTTCTTCATGGTATATGTGCACCCGCATGATGTAACATATTGCAGGTCCACAGTCCACTCTGTAAATGCGAAATGGTTTTGATTAGCAGTTGACATGTATGTTTGCATAATGGTTATGGAGGATTTGTAAAAAATGTAGTGAGGCTTACGAATCGTCGCCTTGCTGAGGACAAACATCAACAGATATGATTGGTTGTGATGGATTTTGGCCTGCTAACTTGGTGCATAGCGGTGATGACTCGCCAATAGCGCGCACAACATGCTCGATGTACTTCCTCTGTGCAGGGAATTTCAAATTAGGCACCAACAAACATATGTGTGTGTACAGTCATTTAATGCATGAGAACAAGTCATGTGTGTTCCAGTGGTATTCATGATGCAATGGCACTGTTGTGAACATTCACAGTAGTACATTATGAGTGAATGTGAACATTCACATCAAGTGGTTCAGATGTGAACATTCACATCTGTGAAACATAAGTGCCTATGGACATTCACATCAGTGGTACAGATGTGAATGTTCACAAGTCATATTTGTGTTCAAAAATAGCCACTTACAACTTCCTCTGCTTGGTCGATATGCGGGTCATGTATGCCTGTCCTTGGGCGCAATGAATTGTAATGCCTCCACAAATTGTCTTTAGCATCATACACAACTTTCGTCCAGTGGTATTCATGATGCAATGAGAATAGTAGGTATCTCTCTCCTTGGTAGTTTTTGACATGTGCATCAATGTGTTTACTCTTTTTGCGAGGATGGTACTCTCGTATCACTTTCTGTACACATTGGACAAATAATTAATGCACTGTGAAGTTTCGCATTCACATTATAAATACTGGAATGATGGATTTTACCAAACACATGCTCGTGAAGATGAATGACGCTTCATCCGAAGTTGGGTTGACCACCTCTTGTTGTTCATGTAATAGTTCGGCATATGCATCTATGAGCTGCACAAACATAGGGTCATATTATATTATTTGTGCTGGGTGAATAATGTGTGTTTGTGGCTGTGGGTGTGTGCGTGTCTCTGTGCGTATATGCTTGAAGCGTGAATCATCTTCGTAATGGCATACATTGCTGTGTATCGATTCCTCCTTGATAAGGTTGACAATGTCATCAAAATACACATGTGTAGCCTTTGAATCTCCTTTCCACACCAGCAGCCTGTGCATTATGAACAAACCAATGTGAATATTTACATTGCACAGATCTGAACAAACCAAATAAATAAGCACAGTGATGAATATTGACAATTATATAATGTGAATGTTAACATTAGGTGTTTGTACAGTCACTTACTCATCGCCTCCACTCTTTTGTAAAGCTTGGACCTTTTGCTTGTCTTGTTTGGACATCTTGCTCCAGACTTTGAACTTGTTGGTCAAGGTTAATTTTTTTGGCTGCTTCGCTGGTGGGTGTTTCTCCACATCTTCAATGTTTTCGACTGTATGGGGCTGCTTTTGGCCAGGTAAGTCTGGGTACTGGAAGTCAGGCAAGCGATGTTCTTTTCGATCTTTTTCCTTTATACGCTTCACCCTAGAAGGTGGGCTGATATTGTGTTGCATTGGGCTAGGGGGTTGCTTCTGTGCCACAACCTGTGTGACAATGTGGACTGACTGGTCATCGTAAAGGTCTTGAAGTATTGTTTTTTTGCATTCTAAATCGATGACCAGTTGTGTTAAGCGTTTTATTTCTTCATCCTTCTGCTCCATGCACTTTTTTATTTTGGTATTCATGTTGGGTGGGCTGGACTGGTTGAATAATTTATGTTCAAGATCAGTTATGACTCTTGCCCTTAACTCCCATGAAAATTGAAGGTGTTTGTACTTTGCTTCCCATTGCCTTATGACGCCCCAAGCCTTCCGATTTTCTTTGATAAGCACATCAATGAAATCAGGTTGGTTTGTGTTTGGTATGACAATAGCTCTGTCATCATGTGGGTTGGTATACGGAATGTAAATGTCCTCATCACTGTCCTCTAGCTCCACCCCATCTCCAGAATAGTGGGAGTTGCTGCCATTGTGTTGTTCTTCCTTTATGTCAGATAGGTTGGGAGATGTTGTGGCTGGTTCACAAATTTCGGGCTCCACCTTCAATGTTTTACGCTTGAACTTCTGTAATTCTGTTGGGATTGCAAAGAGTTCACCGGCATTAACCTGAAAATGGAAAAAAAAATGTTACTTAACATATATATTTGGGTGGTGTTATAATGTGAATGTTTTGATCAGTAGTTGAAGGCCCTACCTCATTAAAACCCAAATCAGCCAAAGAGGTGGTTTTCATCTTCTTTTGTAAAGCAGTCAGATCCCACTTCACACACAGCGAGGAAAAGCATTGGGCTTGTGAGGTTGTAGGATGGTTGTGTGCTCACACAACCAATACTTCAATAAACAACAAACACATATTGTTATTTAGCGTTTGCATAGTAATGTCAACATATGTGAACATTAATAACAGTGGCACTGTTGTGAACATCACAGTAGTACATTATGTGTGAATGTGAAGATTCACATCAATGGTTCAGATGTTAACATTCACATCTGCGAAACATAAGTGCATATGGACATTCACATCAGTGGCACTGTTGTGAACATTCATAGTATTACATGATTAGTGAATGTGAACATTCACATCAGTGGTTCAGATGTGAACATTCATATATGTGAAACATAAGTGCATATAGACATTCACATCTATGGCACTGTTGTGAACATTTACAGTAGTATATTATGAGTGACTGTGAACATTCGCATCAGTGGTGCAAATGTGAACATTCACATCAATGAAACATAAGTGCCTATGGGCATTCACATTAGTGGTACAGATGTGAATGTTCATAGTTGGCTTAGATGAACAACACTGAAGAACATGTGAATGTTATTATTTGACAACGTGGGTACTTACCATCAGTAACATGACACAGCCGGTGACTTTTGCTGGCTTCTTGTCATTTTGGGAAATGGACGATGTCAACGTTGTTCTAATTTGCTTGGCCCAATCATATTCTTGCATGCTTTCCAATGGGACCATATGTGCGTAGTAGCCCCATCCTATTGTCTCTCCGCTTGTTGAGAAAAAAAGCTTTGGCAAGCATACATGCACACTAGTCGCGCGACTTCTTCGTTGTCATCTTTCTTTTTGCCTTTCAATGCCTCGCTCAAAAGGGTGCGTATCCATTTTGAAGTCAGCCGGCTGACATTTTTGCATCTTCTGTTTATAATGCCAGTCTTTGGTTTCGCACCGTATGATATGTCCATCGGCTTGCTGCCACAGTCCACACCAAAAATGAGCTTGATGTCGCTGTCGTGTATGTTCATCTTCTTCTCCCCAATGTAGAAGGCATCTTTTGAAGCTTTGTACATTTGTAGGACATGCACAACAACATCATCATACTTCATGCATTTGTCAAGGTCGATCTTGTTGTTTCGCAATGCATCTAACAAATTCCAAAAAGGGGTTTGTTGCAGGCAGGCAATCTGTGATTGTGTGAACTTGGTGCTTCTCATTAATTTGACCAGTCCAGTCATGTTCGATCTGTAGTTCACATGGCGCATGTCGACATTGCTGCTAGTATTTGTTTGTGGGGTTTCTTCCTTGACATGGTACTCATCTCTCTTTCTCTTTAAGGTTTTCTTTTGTGCAATATCTGCAAAATGAAGCATTTAAAAAAAATTAAATCAAGGCTCATGTGGTTAGCATAGTGTAACAGATGTGAACATTCACAGCATTGCCACTGATGTGCATGTTCACAGTTGTGTAACAGATGTGAACATTCACAGCATTGCCACTTATGTGCATGTTCACAGTTGTGTGCATGGGTGTGAATGACCAGAGTTTGTGTGTGGATGTGAACATTCACATCTGTACATGGATGTGTATGTTGACTGTGTCAGCACAAACACAAACATGTACATATTGTGTGAGTGTGTGAAAACAATGTATTTTAATACAACCATGAACACCATTGAAGAACATGTGGATGTTAACACAGACATATAAAATGGTGGATCAACTTATTGGATCATCATTAACAATCAACAATACCAACAAGGCAAACATTTACAATAGGGGGAAAAAAATCTAATATCCCTATCATTGGCCCAACATTTTCAATCCATGTGCATGTTCACAGCATATAACAACACCATCAATAGTATCTGATTATCCAAAAATTTTCAACCAATGTGAATGTTCACATCTTTCAACAACAAGAACAACAACAGAATTGGCCAAACATTTTCAAATCCATGTGAATGTTCACAGCATTAAACAACAACACCATTAATACCTGATTACCCAAACATTTTCACTCAATGTGAATGTTCACATCTCTTATCAACAGCAACAAAAACAGAATTGGCCAAAACATTTTCAAACCATGTGAATGTTCGCAGCATTAAACAACAACACCATTAATACCTGATGACCCAAACATTTTCACTCAATGTGAATGTTCACATCTCTTATCAACCAAAAACAGAATTGGCCCAAAGTTTTCAAACCATGTGAATGTTCACAGCATTGAACAAAAACCGAATAACATCTGGAATAATTTGATTCTCCAACCATTTTCAATCAATGTGAATGTTCACATTGATTGGAAAAAAAATAACTACAACAGAAACATTTTGGAATGTGAACATTCCAATGTAATGGCAACTGTAATGTTTTTCACTGAAAAAATCAATATAATTAGGGATTACTATTGAGGGGTTCAGATGAAATGTTAGGGTATGAACAATATGGACTCGTATATATATTGTAAGCATAGAAACAGGGGATATTTGTAAAAGTTCACAATGTTGTTTGTTGATAAAGAGGTTTAGGTTTAAATACACGAATGATTAGAATGCTTACGTTTTTTGCCCATTGTAAAAGTTCACAATGTTGTTTGTTGATAAAGAGGTTTAGGGTTTAAATACACGAATGATTAGAATGCTTACGTTTTTTGCCCATTTCGACGAAAAGATGATGAGACCACTGAACGATGCGACGAAGGGACGAAGACAGTCTTCTGGGCGTAGGGAAAACGACGAAGAAGATGATGAGACGATGCTACGATGCAATCTTCTGGGCGTTGAGGCGATGTGGAATATGGAATTGGATTTCTGGACTGTAGAGATACTGTGCGTGATTTCCTGCGCAAGAATAGAGAGGGGAAGAGAGACGGTTATTACATTCAAAGAGACAGAGAGGCGCGTGTTTGGTTGAGGGTTTTTTTGGTCTTTTTGTATGAAATGGACCTAATGGAATATTATAAAACACTATGGGTCTTATGGAATAACACTCTTAGATAATGGATTTACTGAAAAAGATCCATTGGACCCATCAAAATTCCATTTTTTTTAATAATTGAATGGTTCAATTTTCAGATTTTGTATATTTTATTTACACAAAAAATTAAGTCAATATGATAAATATAACTTATTTAATTTATCGTATTTTTAATAAAAAAATTGTGTTTTTAAAAATAAACTATATATTTTTTGGTTAAAAAGCGATAAATTGAGTAAGTTATATTAACCTAATTTTTTGTATAGATAAAAGGGGGATTTGGTGATAGCCCCCTCACTATCTAATTTATCTTTCAAAAGGATAAGAATTATATAAGTACTTTCAAAACCTCCTAATATTTTAAAACTTGTTTCTTTTACTATATTACCCTCATATCTATCAGCTCTCCTATTAAGCCATCTTCACTGTGTATTTCAGAGTAAAATTTTACTCTGAATAAGAGTAAAATGTTACACTCTGAAACTAAAAGTAAAATTTTACTCTGTATAAAAGTAAAATTTTACTCTGAAAAATTAGTAAAATGTTAGGCTCTACACAAAAGTAAAATTTTACTCTGTATAAAAGTAAAATTTTACTGTGAAAAACGAGTAAACTGTGAGACTCTGAAGTTAAAATTAAAATGTTACTCTGGACAAAAGTAAAAAAGCGAAGGCAGTGTTTGTGGCGGCTGAAGTGTTTGGCAATGACCACCTCTTGATAGTAAAATTTTACTGTCATTCTAACATTAGAGTAAAATTTTACTCTAATTCTCTCAAACAAAAAACAGAGTAATTGTAACAACCCTCGTCACTGTTTACCGATAAACTGAACCGATTATGACTGATAAGTGAACTGAATAAATTACTGAACCGACTGACTGAAAATTGAAACTGAATTGACTGTGTATGTGTGTTATTTTGCATACTATCTGTTTGACTATTTAATTATCTGTTTGTATTTTTATGTTTAAACTACTAATTGAAGGCCTTATCGACGGCCGAATCAGAAACTGATTAGCGTTGTATGATCGCCATAATTTATGTGATTTTATAGTAGAATTAACTGAAAACTGGTTAGGTATGATTAAATTAGATTAAAATGAGTTAATTGCATTCTTAGACTTATTTACTGAAATGCCACTCTAGTGGCCCATTATCTCCACCTTTTGATCTCCTCATTACACTTAGACACAACATTTGACTAGCCTCATTCTTGAGACCACCGAATTATAGAGAGAGACTAGAGTTCATCTCATCTCCTTGTGGATTGCTTGGTAGAAGTGAAGGAATTGAAGAATTCTTGCATAATTGAGCCTCCTCACCTTTAATTCTACACCTAAGGTAGATCACTCATCTTCTTAATTGTGTCCTTGAGTTGTTCTTGCATGGTTTTGAGCTTAATTGAGGTCAAGAGCCAATTTATGGCTCAAAGTGTTGAATTATAGCTCTATTGTTGCATGCATGGCCATATTGTTGCATTTTGAGGTTGAGTTCATGGGGATTGGTACATGCATGCTCATATTGTTGTTATAGTCCATGTTTTCATCTTGTTTTCAAATATTGGGCTCATTTGAGCATGTATTGGAAGCTTTGATTTGATTTAATCTCATGCATGTCACTTTGTAGCATGTTCATGCATGTTCATGGAAAATGGTTTGAGGTTGGGTTGGAATTAAAACACCCTTGGGCTTTGATTTCTTAAATTGAGTTTTGAAACATGTTATTCTATGTATTTAAAAGAGTTTTCCAGAAAAAGGGCCCAAAAGGATCGATTTTGGTGGTTGAAACCTTGGTTTTGAACTTAGAACACAAACCTGGGTTTTCCAGATTTTTGCCTCCCGCTCGAGCGGAAGAAGTAGCGCTCGAGCGGAGAAATCGAGCATCCAGTACTTTGCACTGTTCATCGGTCCGCTCGAGCGGAGGACTAGGTGACACGCTCGAGCAAGCGTCGAGCGGAGATTTCACCTATCCAGTACTTTTTGGTCCGCTCGAGCGGTGAAGTGGACGCTCGAGCGGGTACCTTTGTTTGCTTGTCCGCTCGAGCGGGGAAACTTGCGCTCGAGCGGAACCCTGTGTAAGAACCTAAATTTTTAGACAACTAATTAGTTTATAATAATAATATATAAGTCAGTCAATAGTGATTATTAAACTATTAAATTATAATATTAATAGCACCATAATTGATATCAATATTAAATTCTTTTAAATTATTTATCTTGATGTGATTAAATTTCTGTATCAAATACAGTGGTGGAAACTAAATGGATTAAATTGATAGTAAATAAGCTAGTTAGAATTTAGTAGGAAGAAAACCATCCAGTTGAAAATAATAATATTGAATAAGTAAACAAATAAAGTAATTAATTAATTATATATACATATTGACCCCAATTTCAATACCATTCGATCCAATTCTAAAGTAAAGTAAAAAAAAAAAAAAATATGAAATGAGCTAGTTGCAAGGAAAGTGGCGGACAGCCACTTCCTTCTTACCTAGGCTGCTTGCATGCTTGTTTTTCCCCAAGATCACACTCAATCCTCCCAAGGAAAGTAAGCATGTATAGATGGCCTTTTCAGCCTTCATTTGAGGCAGCCACGGCATGCCCATTTGTGCTGTCAGATTTTTTTTCTTGCTGCCTTCTTCCCTATAAAGCTGTTGCCAAAGCATGCTATGGCATGCAAACATATTCTAACCCCTAGCCCATACTTGTAGACGGCAATTCCAAGCAAAGAAGAGAATATAAAAATAAAATAAATCCTCCAAACTCTCCTACTTATAGAACACAATGGCAGCCCCTTTGCTTTGTTCTCCACGGCTGAGAAAAGAGAGAGAGGGAGAGAAAGCAAGAGGGAAGGGAGAGAAGGGAAGGGAAGGAAGGCCAACACTTGGGATTTGTTTTACCACACTAAGGTAAGAATACATCACCTCTACCCTCCCTTAGATACCTCTAATTGAATTTATATATACAAGACCAAATATGGTTAAGTCACATATTGCAAAACATTGCCATGCATGCTTAAACTTTTGAATAGAATGATGGTTTCATTATGTTATAATTTTCATGTTCCTCCTTGATATAAATATATGGCTTAGCTATTGTGGTTTTTATGTATTTAATATTCTCCATTGTTGAAATGTTCTTGTAAAAGAGTAAAACGAGATAAGAATGGCCCCTTTGCTTGAAGCATAGATTTTTCTCACTGTTTTACACTTTATCGGGTGAAAAGAGAGCTCTAATAAATTGAAATTAATTGATATTAAAAATCTGTGTATACTGGAAGTATATGTAGGTGTTATACACTGTGTAAAATTTTTATAAAATAATTGAACACCATTTCCTTACCGAAACGAATATTTTCCCTAAGTGTCGCGTACGACACAGCAGAAGCAGTAGCTTCAAACAGGTCCCATTTTCTCTACAAATGGTATTTTTATGCACAACCACTTGGAAAAGTAAGATTTTTAAGTTACCTTTCAAACGCCGCTGGTTTCATAATTTTTCATTAAGTATTGAGAGAGAAACGCCAAATTTTCCAAAATGTGACAGAATCTGTCCAGTTTTCTTACAAAAATTATTTGACCTCCTTCGACTGATTTTCAGACTTCACACTCTTCTGGAAATATGTTTTAAACTCAAAATTTTAGCAAACGGTTCTGACCATGCCTCTTTTCGACACCATTTGAGGATCCTTTTTAATTTCCGAACACAGAACACCTGTGCTGACATTTTCATGGCCTGAATATATCTTTTTACTCCATTGCTGTTTGGAGACAGCAGCAACTCTGACTTTACCAGGTCACTGTTTATTCCACAAGATAAATTTTCAAGTGGTTCAAATCGGAAAAGTTAGATTTTTAAGTTACCTTTCAAACGCCGCTGGTTTCATAATTTTTCATTAAGTATTGAGAGAGAAACGCCAAGTTTTCCAAAATGTGACAGAATCTGTCCAGTTTTCTTACAAAAATTATTTGACCACCTTCTGTCGAATTTCAGTCTTCGAATCCTTCTGGAAAATGTTCTAAACTCAAGGATCTAACATGCCGTTCTAACCATACCGTCTTTTGACACCGTTTGAGGCCGCTCTTATTTTTCCAACACAGATTACCTGTGCTGGAGGTACTATAGCTCACTGTCACAGAAAAACCAGTTTTCTCCCAAAATTTATTTCACCATTTCAAAATCGTTTTTGGCTCTGGTATTCTTCTCGGAATATTTTCCTAACTCAATGAATTAGCACTAGTTAAAATATTGTAATGATTGAACATCATTTGGTATGGGTTTTCATAATTTTTTTTTATATATACAGTGCTGACAGAAGTAGTGGGTGAATTCCTAAGAAAATTTTGTGATAAATCCTAAGGCACTCTATCATATTTATTTTGGTTGTCATATACAATTGTGTTGTTCTATTTAAACATTATGTCACTGTAGTATTCAAACTAAAACTCGTACATGCATCAACATGTGAATTGTACTACGTAAAGAGACACGAAATCGAACAAATACATTAAAATTTAAAAGTGATGGGGTGAGCCCAGTTTAGAATTTTTGCGCAAGTGAGTTGCGAACCCTAACATGGCACGGGAAGGTATTTCGGCTCTTATTCGGTGTAGAGGCGATATAAGGTTGGTGGTGCGGGTGTCACAACATAGACCGTTCCCTTGGGGCAGACCGTGATGTCACGACTCGGGTATGTAACCCTGGTGCGTGGGCATCATTGGTAGTTACTGTAAGTAACGTTTGAATATTTGACCAAGGGGGAGTCAGAATTGCCCGTGGCCATTGTTTAGCGGTTGAGTGGAAATAGTACTCCGCGGGGAGTTACTTAAACCTATCTGATGAAATAAATCTATGTGGCTTTAAAAAGAAAAGTGTGCATTTTCCTTATGATGAATCACTATCCCCGTTGCCATTTTATTTATTTATTTATTTACCTGTTGTTATTATTTTAATTGTTGGCATTATGTTATGCTTATTAAAAGCTGCTTATTATTCTGTTAATACACAATGTTTTTACTGGTGAGTATTATTATCGGGGTGGGTATTTTCGGGTTGTTGTATATTACTGAGCTCGTCGCTCATTGGCATTCTCGTTGCCCTGGCGTTTTATGCCAGGTACCGAAGAAAACGAAGGAAACACTGAGGCCTTGCAAGGCGACATTCAGCCTTGGCTAGCTTGAAGAGTACCCAAATTCCACGAACCATTTCCTATAATTCCTAGCTTTCTCTAGCTTTTTCTTTCGCAGTTGTTTTAATTTCTTTTATGTAACGAGACTAAGTTTTAAGTTTTATTGGAATTGTAATTTGGAAACTTTAAATTTTGGGTTGATAATGTCTGGATAATGGTGATGGTAAATTTGGTGGCAACATTGATGAGGATTCTTAATTACGAAAAATGATTTTAAGTTTTAAACCTTATTATGATGTCCTCAAATTTTGGGGCGTCACACCCTATTTCACTGAAATTTCTGAAATTGTTTTCTAAGTACATCTTTGCATCCTCATCCCATCCTAGGCATTCTTAGGCCTAGTTTAAGACATTTTAATGGGGATATAGATGTAGAACACACCGAGGCATTTAGGGATTAAGTTATTATCTCTCCCAACTGTGAAACTTAGAGTGTGTTCAATCTGTTAACTGTTTAGGGTTGGCGACTGGGGAGACACGCTCTAGCCTACTGTAGCCCAGAACTCTGTGAGTAACAATTGTGTAAAGATATGTTCAAAATGATTATCTTTTGAATACTGAATTGAACTGTTTACTGTACTGGTATTATTTACTGAATGAATGTATGTCCTTTATTTCTGAACTGTACTGTGGCATCCTTAGCACCTACTGTTTACTGTTACTGTTACAGAGATCTCTGTCGGTTCCCTCGTGGAACCACTACTGTTTACTGATTGATGGCCATCATTACTGTTCGGTCTTTAAGACCTACTGTTTACTGCTATGCTAACGGATGTACCACATATAACTGTTCTGACTGAAAGACTGAAATACTGTTTAATGAACTGCTTTCATTACTGTAAGGACATTTCATTTCTAACCTCTTTACGCATTATGTTGTTCACTGGGCTTTAGCTCACTGCTCATATATATATGTAGGTGTACAGGCACCGGACCAAAGCTAGACGCGTCGGGGTTATTCCAGTTTTGTCAAGCCAGCCTACGTGCCTCACTGCGAGGTTCCAAGCCTATCATGCCAGGGCTTAGGGGTGTCTTAGCATTCCCCCTCCTGTACTGTCTCACTGTTTTGTATTAACTGAATGCTTACTGTACTGTTATCAAGGATTAGGTCCCTGCACTGAGTGACTGTAGATATTGGTATAGACTGTACTGTTTTGACTGCATGAATGTATGAAAAATCTTTTGACATACAGACTGTCACAGCTCATTGGACATTATTTATTTACTGTATTGGCTTCCGCCAGGCCCTGTACTCTGTTTTTACCGTTTTACTGTCAAGAGGCCTTCGGTAATCTCGGATTACTGGCCGGTTACGATGCTAAACCCATAGGGCCGGGTTTGGGTCGTGACAGAGTGGTATCAGAGCGATGCTTAACCACGAGTTGTACCGCACACACGTGTCCAGATGAGCTATAAGGTGTCCTAGAAAAGCGATTAGGGCATTACATGAGCATGAAAATGTGTGGTTATGATATGACTGAATATGTGCTAATGTGTTAAACTGTTAAACTGTTAAAGTATGCAACTGTTTATGTTTATACTTGTTGTGACTGCTTATAGAAAAATGGATAATGCAAGCACTGCAAATGAAACTGAATCCTCATCCTCTGAGGCCAGAATGGCCAGACTAGAACGAATGATGGAACTGATAACTGCTAGACTGGACCAACAACAGAACCAACAGCCCCCACCTCCCCCTCCGGTACAGCCGGACCAGAATGTGAATGTACAAAATGTGAATGCAAATGATAGGGATATTATTGCTCTTACCCAAAAGTTCAGCAAGTTGAAACCGCCATCCTTTCAGGGAGGCCTTGAACCCTTGAAAGCTGAAGCGTGGGTTCTGGAGACCGAGAAACTGTTTGAAGTGCTTCCGTGTTCGGAGGCACATAAGGTACTGTTGGCCACCTTCACTTTACAAGAAGAGGCGAGAAGATGGTGGATGCTTACTCGTGATGATAATACTGTTATGACTTGGGCTCAGTTTAAAGTAGCCTTCTTCGAAAAGTACTTCCCTCAGTGTGTCAGGGACAGGAAGGTCACTAAATTTGAACAGTTAAAACAGGGCACAATGTCTGTTGCTGAATATGAAACGAAGTTCACCGGGCTTGCTAGATATGCACCACATATGGTGGATACTGAATACAAGAAGGCCAGGAAGTTTGAAGGCGGCCTGAATGTTGCAATACTGGATCGAATAAATGTACTGAAATTACCGACTTATGTGAATGTTCTTGACCGGGCATTGATGGCCGAGTCAAACATCGAAGCTGTGAAGCAATCTGAACAATCTGAATCACCGGGGTCGGAATGGCGCGGTAAACGACAGAATTTCAAGTTCAAGAAAGGCAAGCATAACCAGTCGAACAAGAAACAGAATACAGGGTCAACGACTACTTCTAGTCAAGGAAACCGTCCCTTTCCGCCCTGTTCCGAATGTGGTAAGAACCATAAGGGAGTTTGTTATAAAATTTCTGGTGCTTGTTACAGGTGTGGCAAAGTGGGCCACATGGTGAAAGATTGCCCTTCCACTGCTCCAGGCAATAGTAAAGCTGCAGGTAGCGCCGTAGCATCAACTGTAGCACCAAAGCCTAACCCCAAAGCTACCGGGTAAGAGCCTATGAGGTAGGGCCGAGTGTTCGCCCTAGTACCGGGAGACGTCCAGAATACCGAGACCGTTGTGTCAGGTATTCTCTCTATTTGTACTCAGAATGCTTATGTACTGATTGATTCGGGGTCTACACATTCTTATGTGTCACATGCTTTTTCGCGTAAATTGAATAGACCCTTAGAACCTATGAACTATCTATTAGCTGTATCATCACCCGTTGGGGGATCTATGACCTGTGCATACATGTATCCTGCTTGTGAAATTATTGTTGGAGATGCACATCTGTTTATTGATTTACTACCACTGAACATTGATCACTTTGATGTTATATTGGGGATGGACTGGTTAACGAAATATCATGCCACTATTGACTGTGTGACAAAACAAGTTGTTTTCCGTCCACCTGGTTTACCTGAATTTGTGTTTAATGGGGTTGGAGTAGTACCTCCTCCGTATTTGATTTCTTCTGTGAAAGCCGTTAAGTTGATTAGAAAGGGATGTAAAGGATATCTGTGTTCTGTACTGACTGTATCTACTGATGATAATGTTAAAACTGATGTGAACTGTATTCCTATAGTCAGAGAATTCCCAGATGTTTTTCCAGATGATTTGCCAGGGGATTTGATTGACAGGGAGATTGAATTCACCGTTGATGTGATTCCGGGAACACAGCCTGTATCAAAAGCTCCTTATAGAATGGCTCCAACTGAATTGAAAGAACTGAAAGTACAATTGCAAGAACTGCTAGACAAGAAGTTCATCAGGCCTAGTACTTCACCGTGGGGAGCACCGGTTTTGTTTGTGAAAAAGAAAGACGGCTCATTGAGACTGTGCATTGACTACCGTGAACTGAACAAGGTAACTGTGAAAAATAAATACCCATTACCTCGTATTGATGACTTATTTGATCAGTTACAGGGTGCTCAAGTGTTTTCCAAGATTGATCTCAAATCGGGGTACCATCAACTGAAAGTTAAACCGGGAGACATTGATAAAACTGCTTTTAGAACAAGGTATGGACATTACGAATTTTTAGTTATGCCTTTTGGAGTTACCAATGCACCTGCAGCATTTATGGACCTCATGAATAGAATCTTTAAACCGTACCTTGATGAATTTATTGTGGTATTTATTGATGACATACTGATTTACTCCAAAAGTATAGAAGAACATGAACATCATTTGAGACTTGCCCTGCAGACCCTAAGAGAACAAAAACTGTATGCTAAACTGTCTAAATGTGAATTATGGCTTGATCATGTTATGTTTTTGGGGCATGTTGTTAGCAAAGATGGAATTTCTGTTGATCCGCAGAAAATTGAAGCTGTAGTGAACTGGCCTAGACCAACAAATGTGACAGAAGTCCGAAGCTTTTTGGGATTGGCTGGATATTACAGAAGATTTGTCAAAGATTTCTCCAAAATTGCCTTACCATTGACTCAACTGACACAGAAGGGGACATCATTTGACTGGATTGACCAGAGGGAATCAGCATTTCAGGAGTTGAAAACTCGACTTGTGACTGCACCTGTTCTTACCTTACCCTCAGGTACGGATGGTTATACTGTGTTTAGTGATGCTTCTCATAAGGGTTTGGGGTGTGTTTTAATGCAGAATGGGAGAGTTATTGCTTATGCTTCCCGACAACTGAGACCACATGAAAAGAACTACCCAATCCATGATCTGGAACTTGCTACAGTGGTATTCGCATTGAAAATCTGGCGTCACTATCTGTATGGGGCAACATGTGAAGTATATACCGACCACAAGAGTCTGAAGTATTTCTTCACTCAGAAAGAACTGAATATGAGACAGCGGAGATGGCTAGAACTGATCAAAGATTATGACCTACAGATTCTGTATCACCCGGGAAAAGCCAATACCGTTGCCGATGCACTAAGCCGGAAGTCGATTGCAAATTTAGCTTGTTTGCTTACTGGACAAAAAGAGTTTCTTCGTGACCTTGACAAATCTGGAATTGAAATTGTTTTGAAAGAACAAGGTGGCACAATGGCTGCTATTTCTGCTCAACCGGCTCTGATTGAGGAAATTAAAGAGAAACAACAACAGGATGACTTCTTGAAGAAGATCATCGAAGAAAGGGACATTAAACTGAGACCGGGGTTCAAGTTTGAAAACAATGTACTGAAATTTCAGGAAAGACTGTGTGTACCGAATGATACTGAACTGAAAAGAAGAGTTCTGCAAGAGGGCCACAACTCAAAATTTTCTATTCATCCGGGGAATATGAAGATGTATCAAGATTTGAAATTGAATTTCTGGTGGCCGGGAATGAAGAAAGAAATTGCTGACTTTGTATCGAAATGTCTGCATTGCCAGCAAGTCAAAGCGGAACATCAACGACCCGCGGGCTTACTGCAACCCTTACCAATACCGGAGTGGAAATGGGAGCATATTACGATGGATTTTATCGTTGGATTGCCTCGCTCCAGAAAAGGTATAGATTCTATTTGGGTTATTGTTGATAGACTGACTAAATCTGCACACTTCCTACCTGTCAAGACAATCTATAATGCGGACAAATTGGCTATACTCTATATTGATGAAATTGTTAGACTGCATGGAGTGCCTGTGTCTATTGTTTCTGACAGGGATTCGAAGTTTACATCGAGGTTTTGGCTAAGCCTACAAACTGCATTGGGTACTGAACTGAGATTGAGTAGTGCCTATCATCCTCAGACAGATGGCCAGTCAGAAAAGACCATCCAGACTCTAGAAGACTTACTGAGAATGTGTGTCCTTGATTTTCAGGGAGATTGGGAAAGTCATCTGCCATTAGTTGAATTCGCCTACAATAACAGTTACCATTCAAGTATCGGTATGGCGCCTTTTGAGGCATTGTATGGCAGAAAATGTAGATCTCCAATTTGCTGGGCAGAAGTTGGAGATGGGCCTTTGCTTGGGCCCGAGATTGTTTATGAAACGACTGAGAAAGTGAAACTAATACAGCAGAGACTGAAAATTGCACAGAGCAGACAGAAGAGTTATGCAGATGTCAGAAGACGGGACAGAGAATATGAAGTGGGTGATCACGTGTTTGTGAAAGTGACACCGATGAAAGGCCAGACTCGTTTTGGAGTCAAAGGCAAGTTAGCGCCGAGATATGTCGGACCGTACCAGATTATCGAGAAAATCAATCCGGTAGCGTATCAAGTTGCGCTCCCTCCTGAAATTGAGCATATGTATAACGTCTTCCACATTTCGATGTTGAGAGACTATCTTCGAGATCCGTTTCATGTGATTGAGCCTACCCGGATAGTGTTGAGTGATGACTACACTTACGAGGAACGGCCTATACAGATTGTAAACCGACGGATCAAGAAACTGAGAAACAAAGAGATCCCACTGGTGAAAGTGGACTGGCAAAACCATGGTGGCGTGTACGCCACTTGGGAAAGGGAAGATGACATGGCTAAGAGATATCCTGATTTGTTTCCACTGAATCCTGTTTTCTTCCAGAATGAAGGTAATTCGAGTTTAGAGGACTAAACTCTTTATAAGGAGGGGAGACTGTAACAACCCTCGTCACTGTTTATCGATAAACTGAACCGATTATGACTAATAAGTGAACTGAATAAATTACTGAACCGACTGATTGAAAATTGAAACTGAATTGACTGTGTATGTGTGTTATTTTGCATACTATCTGTTTGACTATTTAATTATCTGTTTGTATTTTTATGTTTAAACTACTAATTGAAGGCCTTATCGACAGCCGAATCAGAAACTGATTAGCGTTGTATGATCGCCATAATTTATGTGATTTTATAGTAGAATTAACTGAAAACTGGTTAGGTATGATTAAATTAGATTAAAATGAGTTAATTGCATTCTTAGACTTATTTACTGAAATGCCACTCTAGTGGGCCATTATCTTCACCTTTTGATCTCCTCATTACACTTAGACACAACATTTGACTAGCCTCATTCTTGAGACCACCGAATTATAGAGAGAGACTAGAGTTCATCTCATCTCCTTGTGGATTGCTTGGTAGAAGTGAAGGAATTGAAGAATTCTTGCATAATTGAGCCTCCTCACCTTTAATTCTACACCTAAGGTAGATCACTCATCTTCTTAATTGTGTCCTTGAGTTGTTCTTGCATGGTTTTGAGCTTAATTGAGGTCAAGAGCCAATTTATGGCTCAAAGTGTTGAATTATAGCTCTATTGTTGCATGCATGGCCATATTGTTGCATTTTGAGGTTGAGTTCATGGGGATTGGTACATGCATGCTCATATTGTTGTTATAGTCCATGTTTTCATCTTGTTTTCAAATATTGGGCTCATTTGAGCATGTATTGGAAGCTTTGATTTGATTTAATCTCATGCATGTCACTTTGTAGCATGTTCATGCATGTTCATGGAAAATGGTTTGAGGTTGGGTTGGAATTAAACACCCTTGGGCTTTGATTTCTTAAATTGAGTTTTGAAACATGTTATTCTATGTATTTAAAAGAGTTTTCCAGAAAAAGGGCCCAAAAGGATCGATTTTTGTGGTTGAAACCTTGGTTTTGAACTTAGAACACAAACCTGGGTTTTCCAGATTTTTGCCTCCCGCTCGAGCGGAAGAAGTAACGCTCGAGCGGAGAAATCGAGCATCCAGTACTTTGCACTGTTCATCGGTCCGCTCGAGCGGAGGACTGGGTGACACGCTCGAGCGGGCGTCGAGCGGAGATTTCACCTATCCAGTACTTTTTGGTCCGCTCGAGCGGTGAAGTGGACGCTCGAGCGGGTACCTTTGTTTGCTTGTCCGCTCGAGCGGGGAAACCTGCGCTCGAGCGGAACCCTGTTTCACTGAAATTTCTGAAATTGTTTTCTAAGTACATCTTTGCATCCTCATCCCATCCTAGGCATTCTTAGGCCTAGTTTAAGACATTTTAATGGGGATATAGATGTAGAACACACCGAGGCATTTAGGGATTAAGTTATTATCTCTCCCAATTGTGAAACTTAGAGTGTGTTCAATCTGTTAACTGTTTAGGGTTGGCGACTGGGGAGACACGCTCTAGCCTACTGTAGCCCAAAACTCTGTGAGTAACAATTGTGTAAAGATATGTTCAAAATGATTATCTTTTGAATACTGAATTGAACTGTTTACTGTACTGGTATTATTTACTGAATGAATGTATGTCCTTTATTTCTGAACTGTACTGTGGCATCCTTAGCACCTACTGTTTACTGTTACTGTTACAGAGATCTCTGTCGGTTCCCTCGTGGAACCACTACTGTTTACTGATTGATGGCCATCATTACTGTTCGGTCTTTAAGACCTACTGTTTACTGCTATGCTAACGGATGTACCACATATAACTGTTCTGACTGAAAGACTGAAATACTGTTTAATGAACTGCTTTCATTACTGTAAGGACATTTCATTTCTAACCTCTTTACGCATTATGTTGTTCACTGGGCTTTAGCTCACTGCTCATATATATATGTAGGTGTACAGGCACCGGACCAAAGCTAGACGCGTCGGGGTTATTCCAGTTTTGTCAAGCCAGCCTACGTGCCTCACTGCGAGGTTCCAAGCCTATCATGCCAGGGCTTAGGGGTGTCTTAGCATTCCCCCTCCTGTACTGTCTCACTGTTTTGTATTAACTGAATGCTTACTGTACTGTTATCAAGGGATTAGGTCCCTGCACTGAGTGACTGTAGATATTGGTATAGACTGTACTGTTTTGACTGCATGAATGTATGAAAAATCTTTTGACATACAGACTGTCACAGCTCATTGGACATTATTTATTTACTGTATTGGCTTCCGCTAGGCCCTGTACTCTGTTTTTACCGTTTTACTGTCAAGAGGCCTTCGGTAATCTCGGATTACTAGCCGGTTACGGTACTAAACCCATAGGGCCGGGTTTGGGTCGTGACAGTAATAGAACAAGAGTAAAATTTTATTCTCATTATCTGAAACAAAAAACAGAGCAATAGAACCAGAGTAAAATTTTACTCTGGTTCTGTCAAATGAAATTAGATAAAAAACAACAAAATAAATCAAAAAAACAAACAAACAAACAAACAAACAAAAACAAAACAAATTAATCAACAAATCAACATATCTAATTGAGAAGAAAAATTTCTAAAACTCGATCAACAATCACAAATCTCAATGAAAAGAATACATGTGTTCAAGAACACTCATACACACAAATATATATATATATATATATACACATATATTCAAAACTCAAATCTATGTTTAAAAAAATATGTATAACCAAACAACTCCACCAGCACTCTTCTCTACGTGGTCGTCATTGTTGATCGCGCATCATTGCTGAACGATGTTGGAGAAATCAACGGAAAGATCGGAGTAGAGAGATATGACTTTGGATATATTACTGTTGATCTCTCGAATTAAGGCAACGTTCTTGACGAGATTGTCAGGCATCTTCGACTGGTGATTCTCGTTAACCTGTTGAATCAAAGCTCGATTCCAGAGGGAGCGGCGGAAGAGGATCGGACGTCGGCGGAGTTGGCAAGGTCTAAAGCTTTCAGATCTGAAGCTTGAAGGAGTTAGAGAAGGGAGAGAGGGAGGAGAAAGATAGAGAAGGTGGGGAGAGAGTGGGTAAAGAAGGTGGGAAAATTTAGTTGAGAGTATAATAGTCTAATAAAATATTTAAATAATAAATTTTGTCCTTTATGCAAGATTTTATAATTATGAGGGGGTTTAGAAAGTATAATTTTTTTCTTAGTCCTTTTAACAATGAAAGGAAGGTAAAAGGGGTTTATAGCCAAATTTCCCTAGATAGAATATAAAAAGGGTCCGACAAAATAAACAATTTAAATTATCGAAATAGGACCTATAATGGGTCCCACAAATCCAAACAACACCCTCTAGTCTAGATTTGGATTCGAAGGAATCCTCTTTCAAAAAAAAAAAAATCCACTAATTCTCCTTTGACAAGTTGTGTCAACTTTTAATTTATTACATATTCAATTATATTATTACTAGCATATCACTTGTGTTATGCACAAGATTAAACAATAATTGATAAATTTATTTTTAAATTAATTAAAAATGATTTTAAAAAAACAAAAAATAAATAATAGTAAGTAAGTTTTTACTTTTTTTTAATAAATAGGGTGTTTGAAATTAACTTTTTAAGTGATTTTTTGGAATTTTTAAGAGATAAAAAAAATAGTTAATGTATTTAAGAATGAGTTTTTTAATTGTATGGGATGCAAATATTTTTGTTTATTAATTAAATTTTCGATTTTACCCTTCCAAAGGTGTAAATACCTACACACACTCACAATAATTGTTTAATCTTTTCGAACTTTTTTTTTTTTGTTGGTACATACCAAATACATTTTAAAACTTTTTAGTTGTTGACTTTTTAATCAAAAAGATAATATCCCACACATGGCATGAGTTACATAATTTTTGTTTTATTTTATTTTATTTTGTTGCTATTAATGTTTTGTCCTAAGTATTATATCAAATAAATATATAATAATTCAATTAGTAAAATTAAAACAAATGAATTTTCTAAAATTTAAAAAATTATTCTTTCAGTCAAGTATAATTACATTATCAACGAAATTCGTAATTATAATTTATCGTTCCATAGTTTTGTCAAGTGATATAACGAACTTATCTTCTTCTTTTCTTTTTTTTTTTTTTCTCTCTCTCTTCTTCTCTCCTACTCATCTTCTATATCTCTTTATTTTTAAGGCAATGTAATAAAAAAATTGAAATGAAATATTTAAATTTTTATATTTATTTCAATAAGTATATTAGGAAAAATATTCTCGCATTCGTAAAATTTAGTTTGTCAATTAATAGAGTATGATAAATTTAAGTTGATTGTAAAATGTAAGTGTATTTTTAAAATTTAACTTTATTTTTAAGTCATGTTAAATTTATGTCAATCAACACAAATTGAAGAGTCGCTTGACCAATTTGTTTATGTAAATATTTTTTAAATTGGTAAACATATAGGCAGATATTTGTTTATGTAAATATTTTTTGAATTGATATTTTTAAATAAAATCAACTGTAGATAAAAATATTAAAACGAAGTTATAAAAATATGAAAGAAAAATTTATTAGGTAATTTTGTAGTAATGCTCTACACCAATTGTCATTTAACACATATCATGATGTCACAAAATATTAAAAGTAAAAAATAAAAATAAATAAAAAGAGTAGTGATATACAAACATAAAATCAATATAAAAAAAATTATTAATAATGATTTGGTTGAATTTTGATCTATCACTTTATAATAAAAGAGTCCATTGACATACTTTTTATTATACAAATGACACTATCACATCATTTTAGGATAAAATTTTGCATACAAATTCTAGTGAAATAATATTTTTCAACAAAAAACATGGTTACAAGCAAAAAAACAAATAATGGTCAGTAGCTAATAGATGAACAAATGATCCATAAAATATAAAATGCAAAAACAAAAAAAGGTCAGAAGTAAAAATAAAAGAAAATAAAAAGTCTATTTAAAGAATGCAAGAAATTAAATATTAACTAACTTTAAATTGTCTCATAAAGATAAAGAAAAATAATAAGCTGCATTATTGTATGAATGTAATATTTATAAGATGATGAGGATGTGAATGACTTGAAAAAAGTATAATGTATGACGGTTAAGGGTTTTGAGGTAGGATAAAGAATTGGTTAGAGAAAGAGTGCACAAAAAGGATCTTCTTCATCTTTCTTTTTCTAAATCATAAATCATGATTCTTTTTTTTTAATTTTTACATTATTTTTTAAACTTAAAAATTTATAAATTTAGTGTGGGAAACAGCCAAATCAGTTTATTTAATTTATTTATAGGGAAACGATTTAATTATAGAGAAACAACTAAATCAATTTTTCAAATTAATTATAAGGAAACAAAATCAATCAAACAAAACAATTTAAATAGATTTGAATTGATTTTTGTTTAATTTATTTTAAGGAGTGAAGGATTTTAGGTAGAAATTTTAGAAGATAGACAAATAAATTGGAAGGTCAACAAACCGTATTTCTATATTTGATTTTGAGAAATGATCATCTTTTAGGTAATGATCTTAGGAGATGGGTTTAAAGATTTTTTATTTTTTAATTCGAAAATTATGTGAGACATATGAATAGTTTCTTATTTTTTTAAATTGAAAAAATAAAAAATTGAGATTAGACATATGAATGATTTAAAGGTTTTCTCACTAAAAATTCCATTTTACTTGTATAATATATAGATCGTGAATTCTAAATTAGGTTTATGATATTATTCATAAAAAATAAATAAAACCAAAAAATCTTAAAAGTGGCACTTTGGTATATTTACTATTTATTAGTTTTATATTATTTATTTTTTACCAAATTTTGTGTTAACAAGATAACATCATCTCATGAAGTTGTGTGTCGTTGAAGTGGTCGTATCTCTAATTATTATTATTATTGAATTTGAACTTATAAAATTGCATGAATTTTTTTATTTTATTTTAATTTAACTTGGGCCTTTTTTGAGAATTAATTAAAAAAAGAAAGCTTATTGTCTAAAGTTAAGTTTATAAAAAATTAATTTGTTGGTACATTTCTATTTTTTTTTTAAAAAATCTTTTTAATGGGGTGGCTAAAGTGAATTTTTTAATAAAATTTTTAGCTAATAAATTAATTTTTAATCCACAATGAAAAGAAAGTTTTACCCTAACATTCTATCATTAAATCCAATTAAAATATAATTTTTTTTTTTAAACATTTGAAAAAATTCTCTCAATTTGACCCATGTGGCTAATATGTATTAATTTTTTATTTATTACACATTCAATCATAAGTGATTATGTGACGTATCCGTTACATAAAATACTTTCTCATTAGTATAAGAGTAATATTACAATGAATTATATCATATTTAATTTATTATGTGATGTGTCATCACTATATTGATAACAAATATAAGTGAACAAACCTATTCAATCAATACCTTTATAACAAATAAAATAATAAAACTAATATAATATAGATACATGATCATTATACCATTACTTTTGATATGGTGTTACTCTTATTCTCCATGCAAATTCTAGACTCCATCACATTTGAACCCTAATGTACAAAGCTCAAAAGCAAAATAAATAGCACTTTACAGAAAATGACTGAGATGTAAGATGAAAGTAGCAGCAAAGTGGGAGATTATTGAGTAGGGTAGATCATGATAAATATTGATCACTGACCGTTTGACTGACAGACGACTATTGCAATAACATACTAACCATTCGATTGGGAGACAATTATCGCAACAGCTGTGGACATAGTCTTAATTTTTGAATGAACCACGTAAATTATTTGTATTATGTGTGTGCAACTAGTTTTCGTTTATTGTTCTCACTCCTGTTTGTGCCATAGTAGTTATTTGTATCCATTCATAACATGAATATCAACACAATTCAGCTGCCAATTCTTAAAATCGAGAGTTCACTCATGTGTCATCATCCAGAGACTGAAGAACCAAAATATTTACAAGAAACAAAAGTTGAAAATTTAAATAAATTAAAAAAATTTAAATTTAAAGAGTTATCTGTAACATACTCTTATTGTGCTTTAATTAGAACTGTTAATTTTTGGGGTTTTTTTTTTTAAGAGTCCCTGGTATTAAGATTTTATAGCATAAAGGACATCTAATATTTTCATAATGTCTAAGGTCCCTCAAATTGATCCAGAGAAATTTCATCCAGAGAATTTCTCTGAACTTCCCAGAGAAATTCTATCCAGAGAAAATCTGGACCAGAGAAATTCTGGATCAGAGAAATTCTTTGCAACCCAGAGTTTCTCTCTAGAGAAATTTTGATAACTGAGAAATTCTATCAGGTTGGACAGATCATGCAGTCAACTTCTGTGAAGAACTGACAGCATTCATATGCTGAAGATGCAAGGCAACCAATAGACCTTGCCATGTTTCTCCAACCAGCCACTTGAAAGTCAAGAAGCTTCTTTTGTTTTTTGCACTAAGAAGTTAGCACATAACATAATCTCAGTGGATCATCTTTTTCTTTTCTTTTTTTGTAGATAACTGAGAAAGAATTGATCTTAGGCAGGAGCACTCCAAGTGTGCAAACTCGGGATAACATAGTCTCATTCGGTCATTTAATACATAATTATTTGGTGGATGGACTTGTTGAACTGATCAGTTAGACCAAAAATTGTACAGTTTGGACTTTCTCTTCCTTGTCCTTTTACGGGCACAAAAGAAAGAAAGAATAGAAATGTTTGAAATTTCAATTCCTAATTCCATCCATACGATTGGATTTTGGATTTGTCAAAGAAAAGAAACAGGGGAAGGAAAAAGCTTTTTAAATTTTTTTGGTTGGGTAACGTTATGAAAATGAGTGAAAATATAATGTTAGGTCTTGTAAAGCATCGTGAATTTGTAAGTCTAGTTTGTTGTTACAATGTGCTGCTGCTCTTTGGTAAGCTGATAAAATGTTAGTTATGCTACTAGCACATTAAAAATGAGGAATGAAGTTGGAAGAGAAAAGAGAACTGCAATTTTCTCTAGTTTGATCAATTTTCTTTGGTTGAGTCTTACTTGATCCAGAGAAAATTCAAAACACTCTAGAGAAATTCAAAAATTCTCTACTTTGTTCTTACCTAATCCAGAGAAAATTCAAAGCACTCCAGAGAAATTCAAAATTTCTTTGCTTTGTTTTTACTTGATCCAGAGAAAATTCAAACCACTCCAGAGAAATTCAAAAATTTTCTACTTTATTCTTACCTAATGTAGAGAAAATTTAAACCACTCTAGAGAAATTCTTTTATCATCATTATCATCATCTTCTTTCTATATCAAATAAGCAACTGTAGCAGAACCATAAAAGCCATAAAAGCAACAGGAGTGAGAGAGAGTGAGAGAAAAGCAACGAGAGAGATTAAATTTCTCTGTAGTGGTTTGAATTTTCTCTGGATCAGGTAAGAACAAAACAAAGAAATTTTGAATTTCTCTAAAGTGTTTTGAATTTTCTCTGGATTAGGTAAGAACAAAGCAGAGAAATTTCGAATTTCTCTGGATCAGGTAAGAACAAAGCAGAGAAATTTTAAATTTCTCTAGATCAGGTAAGACTCAACCAAAGAAAATTAAGAGAAAATTCAAAATTCAAAGAACGCGGTGAGAGAAGTAGCTTTAGAGATGATTTGGGTTTTTGGGTGGGCAAGCACTAGGCCTATGATAGTGAGACAGGAGTTTCAACAATGGAAGAACAACACTTAGAATGTTTTTCCCTCTAGATTTGAAGTCTGCTTCATGAGCTTGATCAAAAAGGAATCCCATTATCTAATTGTTTTGCAAGATTAAAAAAAAACACAAGGAAGCTTCCAAGCAATTTCACAGACCTTCTATGCAACAAAAATCAGATTATAACATGGGTTTCATAGATTTTCAACTTTCCAACATCGGTTTCATGGATTATCACAATATCATAAACAAAAACAACATAATCAATCAAACACAACAAAACTTCTCCGAAATTTCAGAAACCCAAATAGAATCCAAGAAATCCCCCGAATTGGGATTCAAATACCCAATTATAGAAATCACCAAAACAATGGGGTTTTTCACAAAATTTCACATATATGAATTGAAAGCAAAAATCAATTATTAGGGGACTCAGATTCTTAGAATTTACAATTCCAGAGTGAGACAAGAACAGAGTGATCTCGTCTTTAAGATCGACGAAAGAGAGTGAGAGAAGAGCAGCGGAAGAGAAAGAGAGATAGAGAGCGTGAGATGTATCAAATTTCTCTGTGATAGATGGGTGTGGGATTTAAGGACTTTAGACATCAAAAAATAATATTGTAGATCTCTTCCATTACTAAAAATGAGAGAAAAACCTTAGACTAATTTTCTCTTAATTTTTCATGAACAACTAATTGTGGCAATCAAACCAGGATCCCAATAGCTCAGCAGACGGAGGCAAAAACACTGCAGAAGATGCAGGTAGTACTTCCGCTCCGTTTATTTGGATTTTGTATTTTCTTGTATTTGGTATAATAAAAATACGAAAATCAACAAAGAATTTCGTGATTAACAGAAAACAAACCTAATTGAACGAAAAATGCTTTTCATTATTAAAAGTTAAAAAACATTTTCTGATGCAACCACTAGTACATAAGTTTCAAAATGCAATCAAACATAGAAAAACGTTTTCTATAGAAAGTATTTGATGGGGGACAAACGTTGGCAGAAAATATTTTTCGACAAACATAACGTTAGCCGAACCAGTCTACACCATGAGAAGTGAATGAAAATTAAGCACAGCCCAATTATATCCTTCCAATCGGTTACAGGTACTTCAAAGCCATCCTACTGCATAAATTGAAAGCGCATGAATCACCCATTCTAGCCAGGAAAAGAATGACAAAAGAAGTAACAAAAACTAAAAAACTTACACCTATCTTAACCGAAGAGCAACAGCTAAAAAACCAACCATAAGAGACGAAGAATCAATTAAAAGCAAAAGTCATGAGAAGGATAGGGGGAAAACAAAGTCTTGAGAACATGGAGCAGAAGTTCCCAAAGAAAAGAACACGTCCATCAGCATCATTAGTAAACACTAGTCCAGTTCAGTTCACAAGAAATGGAAAAGAAATAGAATAGGATGGTAAATTGTTTTTGCACATCCCGTATAAAACACATATACAGTCTAAACACAAGTATTCACAGCAGTAGTTAAGTTTAGTATCATGCAGCCCATAAACAATATCATTAGGCATTCATTTCTTGTTAAGAAAGAGGTATCAATAACTCCTATAAGCAGTTAATCTTTCAACTCAGCAAGTATAAACTCATCATATGGCATCACCAAACACAAAGAAAACAAGCCGAAAATTCATCTTGAGAGGACTAAAACATTCGATTCCATCAAATGCTAAGATTTTAGCCTCAGGAACTTAAAAAAGTATCATCTAGGCATCCTGTAGAATCATAATTAACTGAAAGAAGTTCTCCTATGTAATCAGTATATCGTTCCTAAAAAGATGTCTACTGTAAGTTAGTATTTCCAGACATATTTACTACTTAAAAAAGTATGTACACGGAAACTCTACTTAAAGCACTTGACTACTTGAAAAAGTAGTAGATATTGCAAAATGAGCTTACTGTTACTTGTTTCATTCAAGTTCCAATTAATCTGGAACGAGTTACTTTGACCTTAGATAGATTTTGTTGACAAAACATTTGAGGATTGACATTAATTATCTAACATATTTCTTTAGAAAAATGATATTCATACAGAATTTAAGACGAGAATGATTATGAACCATAATGATGGGCATTCTGATTTCCAAGTCCCAATGAATGGATATAAATGAGACACATAATTCTGTATAAATTTTTTATATATAAATTTTGTTCGTACATCATTACCCATTTCTATAACATAGTCCAATCAATTCAATGAACTTTAAACAATTCTTCAATCCTATTATATATATATATATATGCACCCTTACTCTCTTAGAATGTTGTTGGGTATCATACCTCACAGCCATTCAGTTTGTATGGAGTACTTTTCTTGGTAGGTGTCATACTCACATGTGCAATCCACACTTCACAGCCAGGAATGGTTGCCCACACCTCCAACCTATGGATCAGAAGTAGATAATAAATCAAGCTAACAGCTAGTAATGTGTTTGTTTGTCTGTGAAAGCCCAACACCAGATCTCTAGACCATTATTTAAAAAGATACTTGTGCAGGCATGCACATTTAACACCATTCTGGTTTGGCCTAACCCGTAGAGTGTAAAACGTGTGAAGGTTAATTTTTTTACAAAATGTCCAAAATACTCTTCTCTAATTTCTTAATTCATTTTCTCTATTTACCATCCATCACCTTCCAAAACTATGTTACTTAGAACGTAGATAGTTCTGGTACATGGAACGGGAACGGGAACAGGAACGGGAATGTGGTACGCCACATGCTGTAAAATGTGATACGATAGGAATAGACTTATATATATTACACGTAAAAATTTAAGATACTTCTATAGGAATTTTCTTTTAAGTATTAGCTATCCAATAAAATGTATTTTAAATTTTTTTTTTTTTCATTGTTGAAGTTTTTGTCTTGTCAAAAGTTAACTCACTTTATATTTTAGTTCATTATATTTAATTTTTTTCCTCCTAAGGAAATATTTAAGGAAATATATTGGAAAGAAAACTTCTCGGATCACTAAATTTACCATTCTGGAATGAACGTGTACCGTGTTTCAGAACGCGCGTAGCAATACGTAATTCACTAGAGTATTAACATTTTCTGATAATACAGTTCTAAAACTACCATCACCACCACCACCACCACCACCACCACCACCATAACCTTGTGGTAGTGGTGTCGAGAAAAAGTTCATTAAAATAATTTGGTCCCTCAAAATTCATTCCAGCAAAGTTAAAACACACCTAATCAAGGCATGTTACACATGATATTGTCTTTAACAAATTCCATCAATTTTGCACTTAAGTCCAAACCACAGGAGGTTAAATGTACATTTTTTAAACCACAGGGGGATTCTGTGTTTATCGGCCAAATCACAAGGATCAAGTGTGATTAACCACAAGGGGTAATGAGGGTGGGGGTACAAAATGAAAAAGAAAAAAAACTACCAGCAGTTGAATCCAATTGGAATCACAACTGTAAGACTATTCATGCAGGTACCTCCATAATGCCTCCAGGTATAACAATTAGATTTTACCTCGAACATTTGAATTGATGAATTTAGTACAGCAAAATTATCAAGATGGAAACATATAATCGCCATGTCTAGACCTGTGAGCATCGATAAGTGAAAGAGGACAATAAATTGTGCAAATAAAGGAATTCCTAAGTTCGCTTATTCAACTGAATGTTTTGATGATCACAATTCCTAATACCCTGCTCAACAACACATTTGAACTACAATCAAGGTCAATCTAAATTCACCACTTATGATGGGTTTCCAGGCAATGCATTTCCCAGAAACTCTCATACAGTAATCTTACAAAAAGAATCAATTTCAAACTTACTAAATTGAGATGGTAGTTTCAGATTGAATAAACAACCAGTAAGCAAAAGAATCAACGCATAATATTGTCTAAAATAACCATATATGCAGAAAGTATTTTCCCAAACCACAATTTGCACCTTCACTTGCCATTCCACTTCATTTGATCTATTTAAAGACAAATGCATCTTTTCCGCGCACTAAAATCATGGGATAGACAGTAAAATCAGCTAAATCAAGAAATGCACCAAACTCAAATTAGCCCCACATTGGAGCTGTTATGCCTCTGTAGTGACTGTCCAACATAACAATGCTATAAGGTTTCTAGTGCATTGATAAAACGTACTTGTGTATTCTCAATGAAACAACAAACTGAAAAAACAAGAAGATAAGAAAGGTAACAAGAAACAACCACCATTGAATTGCCTCAAATTAAGTGTTTTAATACAAAAACTTTCTCATAGCCATAACACATTATCACTTATCCAATTCTCGATTACTAATCCTACTAGGTAGAAAAAAATAAAGCAAAAAGACTTGAGTATTGAAATGAGCAAATGATATCAAAACAACAAATAGTATACCCATTGAATCAAGTTGAAACCGCAGACAACTCAGCAGACTCCTTGTGTTTGAGATACTGATCCAAAATCGTAAGCCTCGCCGTCTCAAATGCAAAGTATCCCAATGCTGAAAAGCACGCACTGTGAGTAATCCGAGGCCCCATTCCGCGAGTCAATCCCACCCACCCTTCTTCCTTCAAAATCTGCTTCACAGTAGCTCTAACCCCACTATACATAGTAGCAGCAACCTTATTTACAGCATCCCCATGAACCTGAGTCATCAATCTAGTTTTAACCACATCCAATGGGGTAGTCAGAGATGCTGATATCGCACCCGCCAATGCACCACAACAAACACTCTGAAATGGTTCCAAATTAGCTTGCTTGGTTCTACTCAATACCGCGGCTTTCAAGTACTCAAACGAGGAATAACTCAATACACCAGCAGGCAAATTTCTCAACAGTGTAGCAGAGTAACCAGCATACAACCCCAAAACACCATCTTTCTCAAGAATTCTTAGCAAAACCTCCCAAGATCTTCCCTTTGCACCAGCCTGCATTCTCTGAGTGATCAATTCCTTCGGCACCATTATTGCCGACGACACGATATTCCCCATTGCACCAGCAGTAGGAGGGATAAGCACAGATGGGTACTGAGGCAATTTCGACAAAATCGACTTCCCAAACTCACAAGTCCCAAAATACACAGCAGAAGAAGCCGTAGACCCAACAATCACGGCCGAAACACCACTATAAAAACCCAGAACACCCTTGTTCTTGAAGGTCTTGACGATGGCATCGAAAGCACCGTCGTAAATCTCAGAAGCCCCTTTGGTTTGGAGCTTTGTCTTGATGGTGTCGAGAGGGTGAAGACACACGTACGTGAATGCGCCGGCGATTCCTCCTGCGCCGGCCCCGATGAGGGCTCGTTCGAAGACAGAGAGGGTCTTGAACAGGGCATGGACTTTGGGGGAACCTCTGACGGCGGGTTTGAGCCAATTCTGAGAAGTGGGTTTTTGTGGGTTTTGGATTTGGGTCTCGAGGGAGACGGAGGTGGAGGAGAATCGAAGATTGGTGGATGGATTGTTGTGGGTTGTGTTGATTTGCTCTGTTTTTTTGCGAATGGGTTGGTTAGGGCTTGTTGGGGTGGATATGAAGATGTTGAGGTGATTGAAAAGAGAATTGAAATCGTCAATGGGATGAGGATGAGGATGATGATGAAGGGGAAGGGGGTTTGAAGAGGAGAGGAGGCCTAGAGAGCTGCAGATTCGAGTGTCCATTGCAAATGCTCTCCTCACTCTGTGCTGGGTCTGCTCTTGTTTCAGGTCATGCCGGAGCTAGAAACAGAAAAACGTGTTCGGATACTGGGCACACGATTTGAGTCCTTAACACCTCCTTTGGCAGCCTTCATTTTAGTAAAAAAATTTATTACAAGTTGTTGTTACGTGTATTTATTATAAGTTGTTGTTACGTCATTCACTTTATTTTTTTTAAAACATTTAATCACAAAATATTAAAATAATTTGTTCCAAATAAAATTTAAATTCAATCAATAATGGGAAATTCTAGAGGTGATGACTGGTCGAATTGGGTTGAGTCACATTACATCCGTTATTTATTTGAAACAAAAATAATTTTTTCTCCGAAATTTCCCCCTCCCCTGAACAGTTCGAAAAACAGATAGAAGAGAAAGAGAAGAGAGGGAGAGAAGAGAGGAGAAGAGAAAGAGGAGGGGAGGAAGGAATGGAGAGAGAGAGGGCCCCTCCGCTTTCGCTGATTGATCGCAGCTCGTCGGCCGATCGTCGCAACTCGTCGCAGCCCCACCTCCGCCTCTGCCTCTGCCTCTGCCTCTTTCTTCTTCTTCTCTTCTTCTTTCTTTCTTTCTTTCTTCTTCTTCTGATTTTCTGATTGAAGAAAAAAAAAAAAATCAAAACGACGAAACAACGTCATTTTGAATTCGGGGGGGATTCAGGGGCTTCAATTTCGAGCTACGTAGCACGGTTGTATTTGAAATTAACTAGATTAAAAAAAATTAATTTACATCCGTCCACCAGTTTGGCAGATACAGATTAAACGGATTTTGTAGATTAGCGAATGGATGCAATTGATTTGGTAGTTTAAACTTCACAAATTTTAGACATTTTTTTTCAATTATAATTCATTACTTTTATAATCTCCAATAACTAGTAATTTAAAAAAATATGTATCATTTACAGCGAATTACACTAACAGTTTTTATAGTTTGAGACTTGTGTCACTTTGGTCCCTAATTTTTCAATAGTGACACATTTGATCCTAAATTTTGAATCATGTTCCTAAATAAGGAAGGTACCATTTATTAATTTCAAGGATGAAGTCGTCAATTTAATAAAATATAAATTAATTTGACAAAAATAAATGTCAAAAAGATATTTTTAAATTTTTTAAAATTATTTCTACTCATCAAAGATAAAATTATATAAAATTGATAAATCTTTTACACATTTATTTATTTATTTATTTATTTATTTTACCAAATTATTTTTTATTATGTGTTTAGATGATGATCACGTAATGGGTGGTTGTTTTTATTTTCATTAAATTAGTTTCTATTTTTTTAAAAGTCAAATATGGCGACAACTTGGATATCATTATTAAACCAATCTATTAAATCAAAAAAAAAATCTAAAACTAAAAATATTTCATATATTAAGTATATCGATTACACATTAAAAATTTAACAATCACCCATTACATGATTATTATCCAAACACATAATAAAAATTAATTTGGTAAAAAAAATAAATAAATGTCTAAAAGATTTATCAATTTTACATAATTTTATCTTTGGTTGGTAGAAATAATTTTTAAAAATTCAAAAATATTTTTTTGACATTTATTTTTGTCAATTTTGTTTATATTTTATCAAATTGGCAATTTTGCCCTTAAAATTGTGCAATGGTATCTTCAATTGTCCTTATTTGGAACAAAATTCAAAATTCATGGTAAAATGTGTCACAATTAAAAACTCAGGAACCAAAATAAACAAGTCCCAAACTATAGGGACCGTTAGTGTAATTCACCATATTATTTATCTATAATAGATTATGGCATCACACATGCATATTTTTAAGATATTATTTTTTATTTTCACAAAAATATATATTTTATTATTTCTACTTTATATTGTTACTTGTGAACAATTCCTTTTTTATTTTTGTTTTGAATTTTATCTACGGGCGGACCGAGTTCATGTGAGTTCGAGATAATTGATCCGTCATTCGAACCGTATTAGTAGATTTTGAAATATTTCATTTGTATCTGTCCGCCAAAAGACATGCATCCGTCCAAAATCAATCAGGTTGGATAAGATCAATCGGATTGAGCGAGTTGGACGGATACATGATCACCCTGGAAAATTCTAATATACACACCTTTCGAAGGGTGTAGTCATGCTATTTTTTCCTTTAAATATGAGCAATTTTATTAATTAATTATGATATTATTTTAGTTATAACTTATGAGATTTTTAATTATATTTCATGTTATGTTTAGTTATGTTTTTGTTTTTTTTTAGTTATGACTCATAAAATATGAAATTATGTTATTTTTTTCTTTAATTATAAAGTGCACTTGGTACACATTCGTGTGTATCATAGTGTTTCCCACCAATAATAGAACATGTATCTTACTCTCTCATGTTAGGATTTCAATATGACAGAACTTCAGGGATCAGTAGGGCTCAAAATGTGTCTCGTTTTGATTATTTAAACTGTTCATTTTATAAAGTCCATAATGTATATCAATCAAAAAATTAGTTCAATTTAAAAATAATAACTTTTTTATTTTATTGTATTTGTCTCCAAAAAAATGAACGGCAAATACATATTTAAAATAGGCAATTCATTTTTCTAGAGATAATGCGACAAAATGAAAATGTTACAATTATCAAATCGCTCTAAATTTTTCATTGAATAATATGCATTGCAAGTTTTACAAAATAAACAGTTCAGATCATCGAAATGAGACCCATATTGGGCCCTAAGGGCCCCTCAAATTCTATCATGTTGAAATTCTAATATGAGAGAAACTTAACCCTTAAAAAGTAAGTTTAGCTTCTCTCAAGTTGGTTATTTTAACCGAAGAAAGTGTTTGGGCTTGGTAGGTTCATTTTGAGACCGATTGTGGTGATCTGAACTTTGTGTAGAATATTCATGCAAAAAATCAAGATAATCAAATATCGATAGCTATATGTTTACATCAAATTTGTATTACAAAATATGAATAGCTATTCTTGAAATTATATTTGTCATCCATTTTTTTATAAAATATATAATTCAAACATATAGGTACCGATGTCCAATAATCTTAATATTTTTTGCATGAATATTTTACTCAATGAGTCATAAAAAGTGAACAGTTTGAATGTTTCAAAATGGGCCTACCAAGCGTAAACACTCTCTCAAGTTAAGATAACAACTTGAAAGAAACTAAATCCAAAAAAATACTCCTGTGTGATTTGAAAATAGAAAGGAAAAATATGTGTGAAATATAATTATATTTCACTCACATTTCACATTTTTTTTCCTTTCATTTTCTAAATCATTTTCCAAATTTATGAATCAAACATGTAGTTGTTTGGCACGTGTTAAAATAGCACATGCTATTTTAACACATTATCCTATTTAAGTCCAGTCGCATCACCTCTCTACAAACTCAACCCATATTTAACATTTTTCGTAAAAAGTCAAAAAGTATACTAATCTAACACTTTCCAAACAATCCATAGTCTTAGCAAAATCCAATTACTTGATAAATTGTTATTATCATGTAATTACTTAACAAAAACAAGTTAGCATACTTCACTTGTATAATTTTTTGCTACGTGAGTAGTTTGGTAAAGAAAAATGTTTAAGACCACTAATTTAGGAGCATTAGGAGAGCACTAATTGGTAGGACTCATTTGGTAGGACTCATTTCTTGATGTGATGTTTTACTTTTTTTTTTTTTGTTTCTTTCACTACCAGCTCTAATTAGTAGTGCTATTTTAGTGGTCTAAATCACTGCTGTTTGGCAAAGCACAGGAGTGATGTCACATGAAATTTTATTATTTTGTACTTTTCAATTTAAAATTTTTAACTTTCGAAATTAAAATTACTCAATTTTGAATTTTTACTTGTCAAATTTGAAATTTTGGTATAAAATATATAGTGAAATTTCATTTTCTATAAAGAAAATTTTCACACTCCAAAACAAGTCAAGTTTGGGAAGACTAAATAAGTGTACTTTTTGACTTTTATTGTATTATGTGTAGAAAAAGTAGAGAGGAGATGTTGATTGATGTGATCCAAAAAAGATAAAAAGATGAAATAAGTGCACTTATTTTGTTTAGCCAAACTTGGCCTAAACAATGTGAAATTCATGCACTAAATTACATAGAAATACTCTTTAAATTAACATTGAAAAAACATGATGGTAAAAGTGGGGGAAAAAAATTGGGAGAGAGAAGAAATAATAAATGGAGAAAGACAGAGAGCAATTGATTCTAAGGAAGAACACACATTTGTGGTGGCCAGTTTCATATTTGAGGACTTTGGTGTTAGATCTGAGATGGCAGAGGCAAGCAGCGAAAGTGATGGTCACCGGTGACAAATCTAAGACAATGGCAGATAAACAGTGAAATGTGGTAGCGGACGGTGAAGATTGGTAGAGACGGTGGGAACGAGCACCGATAGAGAGAGAGAGAGAGAGAGAGAGAGACTAGATTGTGATAGAGTTTTAGAAGATAAAGCGGCTTTATGGGTAAAAATATGGGTAAACTACCAATAGGTCTTATTTTGGAGACTTATTATTCAATAGGTCCTATTTTGGAGACTTATTACCCATTAAGTCCTATTGATAAATTTATTAAGTGATAAAGATAATAAATTTATCAGTCTTTTATTTTTATGAATAAATTTATAGTGATAAATTTATCAGTCTCTTTGTTTTTATGAATAAATTTTTAGTGATAAATTTATCACTCTCTTATTTTTATAGTGTTAAATTTATTAGTTAGGACCTGTAGGTAAATAAGTCTAGTTAATAGGACTAATTGGTAAGTACCCCTAAAAATATTTAACTTTTCCCTTTTATATTAAAAAATACTAGTATATCACCCGTACTATGCATGTATTGTGTTTACAATTATCTATATATGTGAATTGCGATTTTTAAATGTCTTCTTTTTTTCTTTTTTTTTAAATGCCTTCTTTTTTTCTTTTTTTATATTATATTAAAGTTTAATATTTTAATAATAATCATATGTGTTAGACTTTTCAATGAATTAAATGTCTTTTTTTTTATTATATTCTATTAAAGTCCAATATTTTAATAATAATCATATGTGTTGGACTTTTCAAGAAATTTTTTTATGCTTGTTCTCAATGCATTAAAGTGTTATTATGAGGGATAATAATCATATGTGTTGGAACTTTTCAAGAAATTTGTATGTGTTGGATTTCAAATAATTTTTTTTATACTTGTTCTTAATGCATGAAAGTGTTATTATTGGGGGTGGGAGAAGTTAATAAATGCTAAGGTTTTTTTTTTTAAATCAAAAAATCAAGAAATTTAGATTGGGAGATTAGAGCTCATATAAGGCTTGGGGTTAATTAATGCATCAAAGTGTTACTATGAGGGTAAGACTTGGGGGTTGGGAGAAGTTAATAAATGCTAAGGTTTTTTTTTTAAAATAAAAAAATCAAGAAATTTAGATTGGAAGATTGAAGCTCCCACAAGGTTTGGGGTTAAAAATCCCATTTTGCTTAATATATAGTATAGACTAGCATATTACTCGTGCTATGCACAAGTATAAATAAATAATTAAAAATTAGTTTTTAAATTAAAATAATAATATAAAATTTATTTGAAATATGTTGTGAAAGTGATTTATAATCAATTAAATTTTATTAATTTTTATTAGAGTTACACTAAGAGAAGATTTTTATTCTGATGTTATTAATTGTATTTCTTAAATTCCTAATAAAAATCTGCATGTAATAATTTAATTGATTAAATTTAAATAATAAATTACAAAAATTTTATTTACAATAAAATATAAATACATTTCATTTTATAAGTTTTGTAATTTTAATTTTAGTAATAAATTATATTTTTTAATATACTAATTTTTTCTTATTTTGTAAAACCCAAAAATTTGTTTACTTAAAATTGTTGTTATAACTCTTATGTGAAAATGGATTAAAATTGACTTGTGGTGTTGGGCTAAATATTATAAATGACCTAAAAGCTAGTTGACTGAATATTTAGAGTTATGCTAGGGACCCCAAACAAATTACCAAATTTTCTACCAAATCTCTCACATGGGTGTGGGACCCACACACATTTGATTTGTGTGGATCCCACACCCATGTGAGAGGTTTGGTAGAAAATTTGGTAATTTGTTTGGAGTCCATAGCATTTTCCGAATATTTATGCCAATGTGACATTCGCCTAATCATTAAAAATTGTCTTGATTGTTTAAAATTATCTTTATCGGTTTGTAACCGAGATAAGTTAGTTTGAGGGTTTCAATATTAGATTAAATATTAAAAATAAGTCTATAAAATTTAGTTTGAGTTGATTTTTTTTTTTTTCCCCAACAATTCTTGGTTTGAGCATATAATACATTTTATTTTAATAACTCAATATAATAATTAAAAAAAAACAATAATCTTAATGTTTAGGGTGCTTTTTGTCAATCAATAAAAAATATTTATAAATGTTAAGAGAATTACATTTGAACAAATTCTAACTTAAATTTTTTACTTTAAAACTCTAAGACCTACACATTTTGTTTGATTCCATCTACATCACTAATCTTTGGAGTTTTAATGATTTTTTTTTTTAATGGAATGTTTGTTTGCTATAATATAGATATATAGATTGGAATATCGATGCATATAAAATTATTAAACATTAAGAAATAAAAATCTATGAAAGCTGTAGATTAATTCCTATATTTTAGTAGTATAAAAATTCAAATTTATATTTTAGTTAACTTTCCTTCCCAATTTCTAAATTTAAATTTTTAAATAAATTAATTAACTTTCTTTTTGAAGTGTGTAAATCAAGGTATAAAAGTTATTTAAAATTTTAAATAGATTAACTAACTTTCTTTTTAAATTTAAATTTGTAAATGAATTAATTAACTTTCCTTTTAAAATGTGTAAATTAAGGCATAGAAGCTATTTAAATTTTTAAATAGATAATTAACTTTCCTTTCAAATTTAAATTTTTAAATGAATTAATTAACTTTCCTTTTGAAATATGTAAATCAAGGCATAAAAGTAATTTAAATATTTAAATAGATTAATTAGCTTTCCTTTTAAATGGATTAATTACTATTTTTTTAGATTTGTTATAAAAATAATCTAACAATCCCATTAGTAACCATAGTGTATGGGAGAAGTTGAAAAGGGTGTAGCAGTAACTATGAGAGAAGTCAAAAAGGCTTGTGGATTAGAAGAAGTAAATAAATATTGAGTTTTTTTTTAAATCAAAAAATTAGAAAATTAAGATTAGGATATTGGAGCTCCCACAAGACTTGTGGGTTAGAAACCTTATTTTTCTTATATAATACTAGCATATCACCCATACTATGCACGAGATTAAATTTTTAAAAAAAAACCATTCATAGTTATGTCAAACATATTTTTAAATTGTTAGTATAAAATATATATAATTTTAAAAGAAAATATTGACATTGCATAATTAAAGTAATAAAAATAAGAATTTATTACATTTGTACGAAATTCACTGAATAAGTAAAACAAAAAATAACTAACTACAATCACAATTTTTTTAATGCTATCTAACTACAATCATATTTTTCTCATAATAAAAAAAATAATTGAAAAAAAGAACTATTAAAATAGTAAATAAAAAGATTATTTAGAAGCATTGAACAAATTACAATCACATTTTTCTTTCTGTGAGTATTTATGTTTATCTAACTTCAATCATATTAAAAAATCAAATTATAAACAAAAGGAGATAACTTCAATCATACAAATCGCATTTTTGTTAATGCTATCTAACTACAATCACATTTTTCTCATAATAAAAAAGAATAATTGAAAAAAAGAACCATTAAAATAATAAATAAAAATATTATTTAGAGCCGTTGAACAAACTACAATCACATTTTTCTTTTCGTGAGTTAACTTCAATCATATTAAAAAATCAAATTATAAACAAAAGAAGATAACTTCAATCATACAAATCACATTTTTTTAAATGCTACCTAACTACAATCACATTTTTCTCATAATAAAAAATAATAATTGAAAAAAAGAACCATTAAAATAGTAAATAAAAAGATTATTTAGAACCATTGAATAAACTACAATCACATTTTTCTTTTTGTGAGTGTTTATGTTTATCTAACTTCAATCATATTAAAAAAATCAAATTATAAACAAAAGGAGATAACTTCAATCATACAAATCATAATTTTTTTAATGCTATCTAACTACAATCATATTTTTCTCATAATAAAAAAAAATAATTAAAAAAAAGAACAATTAAAATAGTAAATAAAAATATTATTTAGAGCCGTTGAACAAATTACAATCACATTTTTCTTTTTGTGAGTTAACTTCAATCATATTAAAAAATCAAATTATAAACAAAATGAGATAACGTCAATCATATAAATCACAATTTTTTTAATGCTACCTAACTACAATGACATTTTTCTCATAATAAAAAAAATAATTGAAAAAAATAACCATTAAAATAGTAAATAAAAAAGATTATTTAGAACCATTGAATAAGCTACAATCACATTTTTCTTTTTGTGAGTGTTTATGTTTATCTAACTTCAATCATATTAAAAAAAATCAAATTATAAACAAAAGGAGATAATTTCAATCATACAAATCACAAATTTTTTAATGCTATCTAATCATCATCAATAATTAAAAAAATTAATCACAAATTAAGTCAATTGATAATTAAAAAAATAATAATTTATTTTTCAAAAAACATAGTAAGTTAAAAAGATCAATTATAATTTTTTTTGGTCAAAATACAATCTAATCATCATCAATAATTGGTAGATTATGTAACCCTAATGAGTACAAACCATTTTGTTTTTCAAAAAACACAATGAGTTAACAATCAAATCACAAATTAAGTGAATTGATAGTTAAAAAAACACAATAATTCTTTTTCAAAAAACACGGTGAGTTAAAAAAATCAATTACAATTTTTTTTTCAATAATTGGTACTTTAAAAATCAAATCAGCAAAAAAATCAAATCAAATCACAAATATTTTTATGCTATCTAACTACAATCATATTTTTTTCATAAATAATTGTAAAGAAAAACCATTAAAATAGTAAATAAAAGGTTAAATCACATTAAAAAAAAGAACCATTGAACAAACTACAATCACATCACATTTTTCCGATAAGAAAAAAAATAAATAAATGAAAAAAAGAACCATTGACTAACTACAATCACATTAAAAAAAAAAAGAACCATTGAACTAACTACAATCACATTTTTTTCTTTGTGAGTGCTTATGTTTATCTAACTTCAATCATATTAAAAATTAAAATTAAAATAGTAAATAAAAAGATTAAATAACATTAAAAAAAAAACCATTGAATTAATTGCAACAATCATATTAAAAAAAAAAAAGTCATTGAACAAACTACAATCACATCACATTTTTCCCATAATAAAATAAATAAATGAAAAAAAATAACTATTAAACTAACTACAATCACATTTAAAAAAAAAGAAGAATCATTCAACTAATTATAATCACATTTTTCTCTTTGTGAGGGTTTATATTTATCTAATTTCAATCATATTAAAAAATCAAAAATAAAATTAAAATAGTAAATAAAAAGATTAAATAATATTAAAAAAAAAACCATTGAACTAACTACAACAATCATATTAAAAAAAAGAGCCATTGAACAAACTATAATCACATCACATTTTTCCCATAATAAAATAAATAAATGAAAGAAAAAACTATTAAACTAACTACAATCACATTAAAAAAAAAGAATCATTCAACTAATTATAATCATATTTTTCTCTTTGTGAGGGTTTATATTTATCTAATTTCAATCATATTAAAAAATCAAAAATAAAATTAAAATAGTAAATAAAAAGATTAAATAACATTAAAAAAAAAACCATTGAACTAACTACAACAATCATATTAAAAAAAAGAGTCATTGAACAAATTACAATCATATCACATTTTTCCTCTAATAAAATAAATAAATGAAAAAAAAACTATTAAACTAACTACAATCACATTAAAAAAAAAAAAAAATCATTCAACTAATTATAATCACATTTTTCTCTTTGTGAGAGTTTATATTTATCTAACTTCAATCATATTAAAAAATCAAATTATAATTTTTTATTTGCTAGACAAATCACAAATATTTTTATGTGCTATCTAACTACAATATTAAAACAGTAAATAAAAGGAAAAGTCAAAAAGGAGAAAACAAAAAGAAGACTTACTGTTTGCATACGTGGTCACTGAAGTTGAAAGTATAGAAGTGAGAAGTCAAGAAGGAGAAAACAAAAAAGGAGACTCACTGTTTGCAATAGGTATGTGAAAAGTTAAAAATAGTGTGTGTATTGGAGAAGTTAAAAAGACTTGAAAGAATTTAATAAGTGCTAAGTTTTTTTTTTCAAAAAAAATCAAAAAAATTAAAAAATTAAGGTTCAGATATTGGAACTCCCACAAAACTTGTGGGTTAGAGATAGATTTATATAAATAGATAGATATAGATATAGATATTTATATTTGTTTTAAATTTTTTTTAATATACAAATTATTTTTTTGGAAGAGGCACTGCAGTAATTATGAGAGAAGTCAAAAAGTCTTGTGGGTTGAGAAAAGTTAATAAATGCTAAGGTTAATTTTTTTTTTTAAAAAAAAACAAAAAATTAGAAAATTAGGATTGGCATATTGAAGCTCCCACAGGCCCCTTTTGCTTAATATAAATATAGATTAAAGTTTAATATTTTGATAATAATCATATGTGTTGGACTTTTCAAGAAATTTTTTTATGCTTGTTCTTAATGCATTGAAGTGTTATTATAAGGGATAATAATCATATGTGTTGGGACTTTTCAAGGAATTCATATGTGTTAGATTTCAAATAATTTTTTTTTTGTTTGTTCTTAATACATTAAAGTATTATTATGAGCGTAAGACTTGAGGGTTAGACTTGTTCTTAATGCATTAAAGTGTTATTATAAGGGATAATAATCATATGTGTTGGGACTTTTCAAGGAATTCATATGTGTTGGATTTCAAATAATTTTTTTTATGTTTGTTCTTAATACATTAAAGTGTTATTATGAGGGTAAGACTTAGGGGTTATGAGAAGTTAATAAATGCTAATGTTTTTTTTTTTTTTAAATAAAAAAATCAAGAAATTTAGATTGGGAGATTGGAACTCCCACAACGCTTGGGGTTAAAAACTCCCTTTTATTTAATATATAGTATAGATAGATAGATATATATATTCTACACTATTGAATTGTTAGCATTTGCCTCTATATTATGAATTAAAACATATTTTTAACATCATTAAAAATTGTTAATTAACTTGATAATATATTAATAAAATGGGTGATTTGTTATAAAATTAAAAACTTTTGGAGTGAAATATAATTTTCAAAACTATGCGAGGCGATTTATATTTTAATCAAATATCAAAAAAATGTATTTATAATTTACCCATTTAAAATTAAATTTATTCCCTCCTTGAGACTTCGATTAAACCACTGTGCTTCATTCACACTCCTTGAGACTTGGATTGAACCATGGTCCTTCATTCACATGTTGGAACTTCCAGTGCAGCACCGCCTCGTCTTTTGTGCTTCGTTGTGTTTACAATTTTTTTAGTTGGAAAATTTTAAATATATATAAAATTTATAAAAAAAAATTGATAAAAATAATACGGAAATATCATTATTATAATGATATTTTGTTTTCTAGTGAAAAGTTTATAATAAATCAAATTGTTATGTATGAAAATTATATATAAATAAAAAATTTATATAACATTACACTCTTTTTAGATGGAGAGATTTGGTTAATAGTATGACTTATCTTTTTTTTTTTTTTCATGTTAATATATCTTTTTAATTTTTTACCTTTTCTCCATTTGTTTATATTCAATTATCTGCTAAATTAAGTAGAAAATGAACTAACTAAATAAGGGTATTTTAGTAATTTAATCATTACATTTAACAGTGATAATCACTTACATTTGAAAAGATAAAAGGGGTGCAGTGTGATTTCAATAGTATTCGGGGGGTTTACTGTAATTTAATTATTAAAAAATTGGAGACAGACAAAAACATGAAAAATAAAAAGGAAATCTATTAGAAAATCATAGATTAATAAATAATAAAAATTTGTTCTCTATATTCATTTCCATGTTGCTCATTCTAAACAATGTATTTAAAAAATTATCTTTTCTATTTTTAATTAAAAAAATAGAAAATCTTATTATTTAAATTAGATATACCGTTCAGAATTGATTTTTGACAACGTGACTCAGTAAATTAACAACATTATTACAAATTTAGATTTGTAAACTTAGAATTTATTTAGAAAAAGATATTGACAATTTAAATTCATTTTATTCATAAACTCCCTAATATAAAAATACATATCCAGAATTAATTATAGATTGATAAGGGTGGGTGCATAATATTTTTTATAAATTAATAACCAAAAAATGAGGTACGGACAAAGAAGCTGCTACGGCGTAAAAATGATAACAGAAATATACAAATGCTCTACCAAACAAATCAAACCATATATGTATATTACATACGAACCAATAAACACTACAAAAAAAAGCGTTTTTTGCGACGGTAATTTGCCGTCGCAAATGCCCCGGATGCCGTCGCTAATACTTTTTGCGACGGTAATTTGGCTTTTTGCGACGGCAGGAGGGGGTCGCGACAAAGGGGGTTGCAAAAAGACTTTAGCGACGGTAAGTGCCGTCGCTAATACTTTTTGCGACGGGACGGAGCCTTTTTTGCGACGGCACTTTTTCTGTCGCCAATAATGGAAGGAAATACCAATTTTTGCGACGGCACAGAATTCCCGTCGCTAAAATGGGTTTTTTGAGACGGCAACAATACCGTCACAAAAAGTGTCGAAGCTTATAACTATTGGCGACGGCGACCTGAACCGTCGCTAAAGATTTATTTTCAATTACCTGCCATAGCTTTTGCGACGGTATGGGTGCCGTCGCAAAAGCCACTTACTATTTTTTGCGACGGGCACTTATGCCGTCTCAAAAAAAAAAAAAAAAAAACCTGTTTGGAAATTATTAAAAAAATTAAAATAACCTATATTAAATAAAAAATAACTATAAAAAATCCAAAAATTACATAATAATATAAATCCATACATAAACAAATAATGAAAATTCATAATATTGTTCCATTCATAACAATACATAAATAAAAATTCATAACAATAAAAATTATGGCACTACATAACGTCGCATAATACATACATAATGTTGTTCACAAATTTAAATAACATAAATCAAAATCAAAACCAAAAGTTTTCGTCTTGATTCATTCGTGGGTTACAAAAACAAAACTTGGTCATAATCTTTATACGCCCGCATTCCACAAGAAGCAAACTGCTACTCAAGAAATATCTGAAAAAAACAAGATAAAAATAATTAAAAACCATATAATGGTGTTAATATTTTAATTACAGACAAAACTAAAAAAAAAATTGACTACTGAATAATTAAACTCATAGTGAAAGACTTAATCCAAATTAAGTAGTATTAGTGAAAGACTCACTTCTCTCAGTTGCTTCTTTTCTTCCTTTAAGCGAATTCTTTCTTCCTTTGTCATCCTCTTTTTTCCATTTCCTCCATCCACATTTTTTTCCATATCTGCATTGACCTTACTTCTACTTTTCTGTTTCAAAAGATTCCCCGTTGACTCCAGTCTATCAATTTCTTCATCAAGAATATCATTTACCTAAACAAAATTTCCTCATAATATTGCCAACCACCAAATAAGAATATGACAAATATTAACATGATCTGTTCCATATACACTGCAATAAAGATTTTTTGAAAAGGAACTCAAATTTAGAAGTATAACACAAGAAAAAGCATAAAAATGCAGCCATAGGATTACAGAAAAAACCATAATCATTTCTCCGAACAACTTTAACAATAATCTAATCCATAGTATTGTAGCACAGGAAAGTCCTAAAAAGTGTAACAGCAACACTTAATATTGCCAAATTCCTAGAAAGAACACAAAATCACTGCTCTATTTTCTATGAATTAGGTGCTAGACTATGTTCTAAGTTGGTGAGATTCTGGAAATAGTAAACAAAACGAACCTTTCTACACACCATTTGAGTTGTTTGGATATAAACTTTTGAACAAAAGTCAAATGTTCGGACATTTGAACAAAAATGAATTGTTCAGATATACATTACGTTCAACTGTTTGTGTCCAAACAACTACTTTTTGTTCATATGATTATGTCCGAACATGTGACTTTTGTTCAAAAGTTCATATTTGAACGACATAAATAGTGTGTACTGCAATTTTTTGTGATGTGAGAATAGAATTAACCAATAGAATAACCTATGTGGAACAGATTTAGAAAACTTGGACTAATGCTGCCTGGTGGCACAGGGCAAAAGAAAGCTATAGGTTTAGGATTCTAAGATAAAAGAGAGAATTCTAAGATTAAAGGGAGGTTCTAAGGTTTGTAGATGAAATGAGGCTGAAACTTGCTTGGGTCGAAAATTGTCACATTGCTGGATCTTCCAATATAAATGTTGCAAAAAACACAAGACAGCCACCAAGTTAAGATTTTTAAGCATTAAATTTATGGCCAAAAGGTAGGGAAGCTTTTAAGAGTTTAATAGGACCAGATACGCTATGATTTTGAGGCTAAAAAGGGATGATTGTCTCCCATCAGGCAGCCACTAAGTTAAGTATTCAATATTTCAAATCTCTCCCAATTTATGATTCTGCTCCAGCGAAAATCATAGCTCCCTAGCCAGTAGGAAATGATATAAAATTAAAATAAAAACATATTATTATCATACTCAACGAAGAATTACCTGGGGGATAACATCTTTAGAAGACATTAGATGCAAAGAACTGTCCCCAGACATTTGTGTTAAATTCTCATGCCCTGGTAATCCTTCTTCTGTACCTTCCACAAAAACATATAACAGTTGATTCCAAATAATGGGTATTTTTCCTCTTTTTCAAAATTCATCCCCGAGTTCAGAAGTTCCAGAATCACATACGAAAAAGTATTTTGACTAACTGAACTTACCAAGAGAGAATGCAGATCCAATGAGTCTGGAGCTAAATTCTGAATTGTTTACCACATCAAAAGCAATACCCAATGTCTCATTATGCTTCCAATTTTCCTTCCCGGAACTATTTTCAGACTCATTGTCAGACTCCAAACATATTAATCCACTGACTCCTGATGAATAAGAAAACAGGTCCAATAAAATCCACTACATTCTTCAGCTACAGACACATATGCCATTATCAAAATTAACATTTTAAACCTACCAAAAAATTTTAACCATAACTGCACTAAAACCCATTTCATTGCCAATCCATAAAAACTTGAAACAGAGACACCAAAAGTTAACATTCTTGTGCTACAAAAATACATAGATTGTATGCTAGTATATTTGGTGTAACTTATGCATTCAGCTTATGAGACAAAATTAAGTACAAATGGGAACCCCCAAATGTAACAGATCAAAAACCCCCTATATACACTCACAGATATATATATATATATATATATATGTGTGTGTGTGTGTGTGTGTGTGTGTGTGAAAACCCCCTATATCCGAAATCCCGACACAGAGAGCGAGAGAGAGATACCCTTTGAAATCGGCGGTGAGGGAAGATCGCCGGCGAGGGAGGAGTAGCGGTGACGAGCGAGCAACCGTCAACGTCGTCTGTGAGAGAGAGAGAGAGGGAGGCAGCAGCGGCGGTAAGGGAGGAGGATCGACAGTGAGGTACGAGCGACGGTGAGGGAGGATCGGGGGTGAGGGAGGATCGGCGGTGACAGATGATCGGCGCCGTCGTTGTGTGAAAGAGAGAGAGAGGAAGGCAAAACCCTAGATGGAGAGAGAGAGAGAGAGCAGGAGGAGAGGAGACGGCTCTGTTGTGTTTGTGTTGTGCGTGTGTGTTCTCAAACAAAACCCTACACACACCCACACTAATGTTATAGTTAATGAATTTTTTATTAAAATAAAAAATTATTAAAATAATTTTTATAGATAATGAATTTTTTATTTTTATAGTTAATGAATTTTTTTTTCATTTATTAAGGTTAAAAATTTATTTGTTTCATATTTATTTTAATGAATAAAAAATTATTATTATTTTTTTTATTTGGTAGAAGTAGGGATAATATTTTCCATGAAAATAAAGTTAATTTTTTGTGGTCAATGAAATTTTTTTTTTTGCGACCCATTTTTTTTTTTTTTTTTTACTAAAAATCAAGAACTAATTTTTTGTGGTAGAGGATAGGAAGTGGCAGTAGTGGTGAAAGTGATGGATAAGAGGTGATAGTGGTGGTGGTAGTGATGGTGAAGGAGATAAGTGGTGAAGTTGTGGTAGTGGTAGTGTAAATGGAGTGGCAGGGGTGAAAGAGAGGTAATGGTAGTAATAGTGGCAGTAGTGGTAGTGGTGGTAGTGGAGTGGTGGCGATAGTAGTAGTAATGGTAGTCGTAGATGTGAAGTGGCGACAGTAGAAGTAATGGTGGTGGTGGAATGGTGTTTGCAGTAGTGGTGAAGGTGGTAGAAGAGATGGGTGGTGAGAGAGAGAAATGAGTGAGAGACAGATAGAGAAATAGAGATAAACAAGAGATGAAAGAGACATATAGAAAAAGAGCGAAAAGAGATGAACGGGAGAGAGAATAGAAAAATAGAGAGATAGAGAGAAGATAGATGAGTGAGAGAGACAGAGAGAGAGAGAAGAGAGATGAGCGAGAGAGACATAGAGAGAAGACAAATGAGAGAGATAGAGAGAAGAAAGATGAACGAAAGACACACAGACAGATAGACAAACAGACAGATAGACAAACAGACAGAGAAAGAAGAGTGATGAGTGAAAGAGAGAAAGAAAACAATGGTGGTAGTTGAATGGCATTTGCAGTAGTGGTAAATGTGGTAGAGAAGATTGATGGTGAGAGAGAGATGAGTGAGAGACGAATAGAGAAAAGAGATAGAGAGACAGAGAAAGAGATAGAGTGATGAGCGAGAAAGAGACAAAGTGGTCGCTAAAAGTGCATTTTCTTGTAGTGGATCGATAAATCAAAAGGAAGCTCAATAAATAAAGAAGACAGATAATTCAAAACTCTTTTCAAAACTTAATTCAAATCAATTTTTTAAATATTTAAATATTTTAAAAATATTTTAATTTTGTGAGAGACAGATAAAGAAGAGAGATAGAGAGAGAGACATAGATAGAGTGATGAGCGAAAGAGAGAGATAGACAAAGTGGTTGCTAAAAGTGTATTTTCTTATAGTGGATCAATAAATCGAGAAGGAGCTCGATAAATAGAGAAAATAAGAGTAAGAGAGTGAGCAAGGCGAACATAGTGAGAGAGAAATAGACAAATAGACAAGTAGACAGAGAGAGAGAGAAGAGTGATGAGTGAGAGAGAGACAGGGAGAGACAGATAGACAGAAAAAGAAATAGAGAGAGAAAGAGATGGAGAGATAGAAAAAGAGAGAGAAACAAGAGATGAGCGAGAGATAGACAAAAAGAGAGAGAAATAGAACGAAAAGAGATGAGCGACAGAGAGACACAGAAAAAGAGAGAGACAAAAAGAGAAGAGAAATGAGCGAGAGAGATAGAGAGAGAGAGAGAACAAAAAGAAATGAGAGAGATAGAGATAAGAGAGATGAGCGAGAGAGACAGAGAGAGAAAATAGATGAGACAGATAGAGAGAAGAGAGATAGGCGAGAGACACAGAGAGAAAATAAGAGAGAGAAACAGGCAGACATAGAAAGAAGAGTGATAAGTGAAAGAGATAAAGAGAAGAGAGAGAGATAGAGACAGAGACAGAGAGACAGGAAGATGAAAAAATGAATGAAAAGAGAAATGTTATATCAAAAGAGTAAGACGACATTGTTTTTTTTATTTTTTTTTTTGCGACAGAAAAATACCGTTGAATTTATTCAAACCATTTTGTGACTGTATATATATGAAGCTATCTCAAAACCACAATCACTATGCTAGGTTAGAGTTTTCCAAAAACTCTTTTGAGAAAATTATACTTTCTTGTTTTCCGTGTTATATTGTTTTTATTGAATTTTTTTTAATATTTTAAGTATTTTTTAAAATTTTTAGACACACCTAATATAAATACACCTAAAAATTAAAAAAATTGTAAAAAAAATCTTTTAAAAATTCACTAAATACCAAAAATATAATAATTCAATACATTTTTTTTGTATTTTTATGTATTTATTAATTTTTAAAAATATTTTTTCATAAATTTTTTATTTTTTAGATACATCTAAGTAAGATACATCTAAAAAAAATATTTAAAATTTAAAAAATATCCACTAAAAACAAAAAAACACGAAAGCCACTTTTTGCGACGGCAGAAAATGCTGTCTCAAAAAAGCAGAGTATTTGCGACGGCACCATTTGCCGTCTCAAAAAAGCAGAGCATTTGCGACGGCACTAGTTGCCGTCTCAAAAAATGAGAGTATTTGCGACGGCAGACAAATACCGTCGCAAATACTTTCATTTTTTGAGACGGCAAATTGTGCCGTCGCAAATGCTCTGATTTTTTGAGACGGCAATTTTCTGCCGTCGCAAATACTCGCTTTTTTGAGACGGCATTTTCTGCCGTCGCAAATACTCTGCTTTTTTGAGACGGCATCTTCTGCCGTCGCAAAAAGTGACTTTTTGAGACGGCAAGCGCGCCGTCGCAAATAGTTCCGTCTCATATACCCAGTTTTCTTGTAGTGAAATATAAAACAAATCTGTGATTAAATAATGTTTTTAACATAAACATGTACATAATCACTCTCATATCATTCCTCTCTGGAACTAACTAAAAAAAAGAATAAAAAATCCTTCATCACACTCCAACAAATAATCCCAAATAAGTCCACATATATATGTATGTTTGTTTTAAGAATCGGAGATCTAGTGCTTCATGAGCGCGAGAAGAGACAAAAACAATTGAAGAGAAGACGATAGCTGCAGATATCGGCAATGAGTAAGCAAATCCAGCTTCCATTGACGGTGACGGTGCTGGAGCCATTTCGAAGTCTTGCGACGATCCAATAACAGAGAAGATAGCGATGACCAAGAAAACTGTCAAAGCCTTAAATGAGCTCAATTGGGCCATTGTAGATCAGAGAGAGAGAGAGAGGGAGAGAGAGTGTTTCTCTATGGAGATTGAATTTGAAACAGAAGAGATAGTAGCAGTAGTGATGCTTGTAATAGGATGGGAGATAGTGAGGCAAGAGGGAGATATATATAGGAGAGGGATTTTCAAAGTAGGGTTTAGATTTTTGAAAAGACTCAAATTAAATGATGAGTGGAGTTTTTTTTTTATTTGGAAAAAAAAATTAAAAATTAAGATTTGAATATCGAAGTTAGTAGGATTTAGATTTTCAAAATAGGGTTTAGGTTTTCAAAATAGCTCAAATTAAATGATGGATGGAGGTTTGTTTTTTTAAATAAAAAAAATCAAAAAATCAGAAAATTAGGATTGGCATATTGGAGCTCTCACAGGCCTTGGGGGTTAAAAACCCCTTTTTACTTAATATATAGTATAGATGAAGTGAAGAATTTTAAACATTTAATTTTTTTTGTCTGAATTTCTTATAATCTGTAACTTATTTGATGGAGTATTGACAATCATGAACGTGGCACCGTCACGGAGGATCCAAATATGGAATTTGAAGAGAAATATGAAGGGTACCATTGGATGGATTTGGATCCTCGTTGGATTGCATATTTTGGATTTATTTGGGAAGAATTTTTTTAACTTTACTTTTTGGTTTTGTTTGGGAAGAAATTTTTGGTTTTGTTTGGGAAGAAATTTTTGATTTTTTATAAGAGAAAAAATGAAGTGAGTACAATTTAGATGTGACGTTTTGTCTTATTAGCTTATTTAGTTTATTTTATCTTTGAGTGTGACTATTAGCACCTCATCAATTATTTTGGACTCTTCACTTATACTACCAAAATTGTCTTTGTGAAAACATTTCATCCATTCAATTGAATGCACACACCCACACCCCAAAAGGCTTCTCTCTCCAAAACCCTAACAAAACCTACAAAAGGATTACTACTTTATCTCCACATACTAGTTCATAACCTGAGAAATAAATGTAAGATTTTTTTATTATTGATTCAAAATTCTCTTTTTGTAGGTTTTGCGATTTCCACGAGTTTGGATTTGTGACCTCTCAAATGAGTTTCTTTGAATTCTCTAATAGTTTCAATTCTTATTCTTTATCTTGTTACTTATCTTACCTAGGCTTTGTGATTTTAAAATTTAAAAAAGGTTCATTAAATAATTTTTTATTTTGAAATAAGAAAGACATCTTCAATGGAGATGTTAAAACTGTACTACATGTTAGTGTGTTATATATAAAATTATTATTTTAAAAAAAAAAGAGTCATAGATGTTGGCTTCAATTTTGTGTGTTCGGTTAATTTTTTTTCTGAACAAATAAATAATGTTTGGGTCTGTGTTTCTAAATTTTGATCATATGTTTGGGAGTTCAAACTTGAAAATATTATGAACAGTTTTTATTATTTTTGCCAATTTTTTTCAAAAAGGTTACTCTTACAAAGTCAGTCTCCTCTCAATTAAGAACACCATCAAAGTTATGAATCTCCTTTGAGCTTTTATTATTGTATTTCTCTCGTCTTATGGAGTTGTGGTTGCCGGAAAAATTTTCACTCATTGTCATTACCGAATAAGTGTAGGTAATCAAATGGTTGCCACTATTACTGTCAGAATATTGTTGCCAAAGGGTTTTCAAAGTTTTGAGGGTGGGTAAGATTTTAAGGTGGGATTTTGGGAAGATAGATGGGTGGTGATTAAGGGTGTAAGTTTGGCACGGCCTAACCTGATCCACTCTAGCCTAGGCTCGGGCCGGCCCATGTCGGGCCTCGCGAGCTCCTGCCAAAATTTAGGCCGGTCTGGCCTAGCCCATAGGCCAAAAAATTAGGCCCAGGCCCAGAGGGTATTCGGGCCTTGGGCGGGCCTGCGGGTTAGGCCTCGAGTTGGGCCGATGGGCCTGGGCTTGGGTTCGGGCTTGAACATTTTTTTATTTTTATTTTTTATTTTTTACCAAATTTTTTTTTTCCATCAAAAAATGACATTGGGCCTCTAACGGATCCGGCTTTGATTGGGCCTTGAGCGGGCTGAGCTTTAAAACGATGGCCCAAGCCCAAGCCTAGGGTTTCAGGCTGGGCTCGAGTCTGGGCCTAATCGGGTCAAGCCCACCCTGGGCCACGAGCAGGCTTCAGGCCGCCCACATGCTGTAAGCCATTTTTACACTCCTAGTGGTGATGGAGGTGAGTGCTCTCATAAACCTTAACTCATAATGTAGTGAATATGTGTGTTTAATTTTGAGATGATGTGTCCCAAAATTATTGATACCCTTTTTAGTAATTTCATTTGAGATTATTGTTGTAATAACAAAACAAAAAAAAAAAGCTAAAAAATGGAAGGTCCAAAATAATTGATGAGGTGCTAATAATAACACTCTTTATCTTTTTGTAGTTTTTTAGTCCCAACTCAAAGCCAACTCATTTGCCAAATGGCAGTTTTAAATAGACCACTTATAAACTTCTAAGATGATCTAAATGGGGCATTCTATTTGAACTCAAACATGATCTCAATACACCTAACTCAAAATTTTAATTTTTAGGGTAAATTACACTAACACCCCCTAAGGTTTGGTTCAATTATATCCTACCCCCTGATTCTTACCCCTGTGGTTAATAGTCTTATTTCACAAATCCTTCTGTTATGAAGTGGACGTTAGACCTGTTAAGAGAATCTTGATGACACAAATAAAAAGTAAGGAAAAGTGACTGAATTGCCCTACGGGATATTAAAAAGTCTTTTGTAGCCTTATATCCTATTTAAAACTACCAATATATCATAAATAAAATGGTCCAATCACAGCAGCTATCATTTTCTCTGAAACCCTAGCAACAAAATATCTACATTATTTTATTAATTTATGCATGAAAATGTTTAGGGGCAAAAATGTCTTTTGATACCAACGTTAATTCCGTCTAAATAATTACATTGGCAGGGAGGCCAATGTAATTTTCTAAACGTTAGGGGGGTGATATATATTAAACCCAAATCTCAGGGGGTGTAAGTATAATTTACCCTAATTTTTTATTCATATTATATTCTAATGTGAATTTACAAATAAAGACAATATGTATTAAACCTTAAAATAAAATAGTATTTTTTTTCTCATAGTACACCCTAATAAATTATACGTATTTTTTTTATTTAAATATCTTCATTTTCTTTCCCAAGTTTCAATTTTTTTTCTTCTTCCTCACTCTAAAACTCCAATCTATCCTATCAAAACTCACCATTATCATCAACATTATTATTTTTTATTATATTATAGCGATTCTAGTTTTGACCCGTTATCTATCGTATTCCGGACTCGAGTTGGTATGGTTTAGAATGGTTATTTATATCTCGTTTCCTTTATCTCCCTTTTATTTTGGTTATCGGTTGTGGTTGTGTGTTTGGAACAGATTGGTTGCATATTTTTTTTTTTCAAACCTGTAATGCCTAGATTTTGGTTCTTCCGCTCGAGCGGGCATTCTTGCACTCGAGCGGGCTTCACAAATTTTGCTCCTCCGCTCGAGCGGCCATTCTTGTGTTCGAGCGGGATTTGTCATTTCTCAGTATTTTTGCAGGTCTGCAAATACTGGGAGATTACATTGGACGCTCGAGCGTCTAGTCTTACGCTCGAATGGGGTCCTTCATCTGCAAAACTTCTGAAAGAACGTAACCTACGCTTGGGCGCCATTTTTCATGCTCGAGCGGACCTTTGTTTCTGATGCTCAAGCTTCACTTTCCACGCTCGAGCGGACTGCGTGTATAACAGTCCGTGAAGATGATGTTTTGAATCAATTTTTTTTTTCTCTCTCTCTCTTTAAAACTTTCCAAAAAGCTTGTTCTTGAGTCTCTCTCTCTAAAACTCACATTCTCTTTAAGATTTCATCTAGATCCATTGGAATTTCCATCATAGTGCCTTTGAGAAAAAGGTAGAGCTCGTCAAGATCTACATTTTGATCCGAATAGAAGTTGGTTTCGGTGTTCTTGGGGTTTCACTCTTGCTTGGCTCGTCTTCTCTCCTTGAGGGAGGGATCTTTCTACACCTTCATATGACCTGTAGCTTAATTATTTGTCATTTGTGTAACAATGGTGTGATTTGAAGATGTTTTAAGCAAAACCTAGGATTTTGGTATAAAATGAAAAGAGGGGTTGTGGGTAAGGGTGAAATAAATGATTGTGAGGTTTGTAAATGATGTTGTGTTGTGTCTAATTTGATGAATTTGGCACTTGGTTAATGTTTGGAGAAAATAGAGAGAGTTTGCCCTAATTAGATCAAACCATTATTTTGTATAAATAATTGGGGTTGTCATTGAAAATGAGAGATTGGAAGGGTATTGATATGAATGGCGAGATTGGTTATGTATTATCTCATTATTTGAAAATTTTGAATAAATTATCTGTCATGAGATTGTATATCTGTTTAGAAATATCTGTATTGAGCTATCGGTGGAGGATAACTATGATTGTTGTAGAATTTGCATACGGATCAGGAAAATTGAAACTAATCACTTGTGGTTGTCGTTGAATATGACTATGTTTATATACATTGTATATGTATGATTATTTGGGAGTGGAAATGGGATGTGCTCCATACATGATTATGTGTTTAAATACATTGCATATGTATGAATGATTGTTTGGGAGGAGAAAGGGGATGGACTCCATTATAATTAAGTTGGCCGGAGTGTCCTGGGTGAAAGTCCCAAAATTATACATGGGTGCCGATCCCGTGGACAAAATATCCGTAAAATGGAAATTGTAGTGCTTGTACAGCCTACATTTATATGGGTCCCGTTTGACGGTTTCCTGTGGACGAAATATCCGTAAAAGGACAGTTTGAAGTGTTTGTATGTTGATGATGTGATTGTTGAACCTTCGAGTTGTAGTCTTATTTGGATTGTTAAAGAAATTATGAAAATTGACTCATGAATTGAGACAAATAAATGAATTAGAAATGAATTGGAGGAAAACCGGATTATGATTTGAGATTTGATGTCTGATGAGAATATAAATCGTGGATGTTTTATCATAGACATTGTATACACTCCCTGTATTTATACATTTGCTAAATTTCACATACTGTGCTATATGATTCCTACTGGGTTGTGGCTCACCCTATTTGGGAATAACATTTTCAGGTGTTGGTGACTTGCCTCCACTAAGGCAATAGCTTTGAGGGACATTTTGGTAGCAAGAGCTTATTTATTTGAATTGTATATTTTTGCAAAGCCAAGGGCTAAATGTGTATGAGCTAGTCTCTTTTTGTTGTATCCAAGTCAAGGCTTGGAAAGGTGTAAGCCAATAGGGCATTTATTTACATGAACTCTTTTGTAATACCAAATCTATGTAATGAAATGATTGTTTACTCTGATGTATGCCGTTATCAATTATGTATGCTTTGGGTTATATTTACAGCACTATTTTGAGGGCGTTATAACTTGGTATCAGAACGTACCTAGTTTGAATACTTTTGGGTATGTAGGAATTAGTTTGTATCACAATGGGTTTGTCTCGCTTGCTAGAGACTTAAGTGTGAACGATATGTGCTTAAATGACAACATGCTTATGTGATTATTTGGGTATGTGATTGAATTTCTAGGATATTAATTGGGTCTACGGGTTTCTAGGAGTCTTGTTAGAAAAGCACTTGATCACTGCTGTTTCTAATTGGAACTCTAGCAACACCGCGAGACGGTCATTATCCGGAGATAAAGTTCGTATGTGTTTGCGTGATTATGTACTTATGTGGAGTGAATTACTGTTGTCCATTGTATTAAGACGCGAGTGAGTTAGCTTCGGCAAATTTGTAAATGTGCTAATCTCTTTGTTACCTTCATTAGGATGTCAGGACGTGGTCGAGGTGGTATACCTAGGAGGCACGAGATACCTATACCGGATGGCATTCTGACGCAGGAGGAAGGGATTGGTCAGGCTAACATGGCCGAGCCAGTAGGTTAGCAGGCCATAGGTGTCTTAGCTTGCGAGATGGCCAGAGCATTGAGGGAATCTATGGACATTCTCAGGGCTCAGAATCAAGTCCAAGCCCAAGTAGCTGAGGTAGGGCTTTCTTTTTCGAAGAGAGAGTTCTTTCGATCGAATCCGAACAAGTTTTTGGGTGACCCAAATGAGCCACTGAAGGCAGATGAGTGGCTTGAGCAGATGGTGAAGACGTTTAAGATGCTTGGCATTGAAGACGGGGGTTTGAGAGTGACCTTGGCGTCCTTCCAGTTGAAGGGAGACGCGGGTCAATGGTGGAAATATGCGCAGGGACGCATTGAAGGAACTTGGGAGGCTTTCGTCGACGCCTTCTAGGATAAGTACTTACCTCCCACTGTTAGGGAGAAGTTGAGGGATTAGTTTTCTTAGCTCAAGCAGTTGAACACACCTGTAGTTGAGTTTGAGGCCACTTTCACTAGCATCTCTAGGTTTGCACCTGAGTTAGTGGCGACTGAAGAGTGCCATTGTCTAGAGTTTGAGAAGAGGCTGAGGACCAGGCCCATGTTCAGAGTGGCCGGGTCTATGATTAGAGACTATGGGTGCCTTGTGAAGGCGGCGGCCCATCTTGAGACTATTATACGAGCTGAGGATGAGAGAGTGAGGGGCTCTAGAAGAAGTCAGGATAGTTAGGGGGACGATAAAAGGCAGAGGGGTTCTAACCCTCAGCAGTTCCAAGGAGTTTAGTTGAGGTCCACATTTCCAGTACTGAGTTCGGGTTCTGGGAGAGGTGGCCAGAGAGATGTGACTTGTTTCAAATGTGGCCAGTTAGGTCACAAGTCTCCAGCTTGCCCGCAAAGAGGAGGAGGGCAGAGAGCTGCTTCGTCTTTGGCCTGTTCTCAGGGCCAGAGTCAGGGTAGAGGACAGTCGCCCACTTGTTATCAATATGGATAGACGGGGCACCTGAAGAGGTTTTTCCCACAGTTGGGTAGCACATCTTATGCGTCTGGTTCGAAACAGACACAGAGTCACCAGCTAGCACAGTCAGCACAGGCCTCGAGGGCCAATCAGGGAGCTTCTTTGGCTCAATCTATGCAACAGGCCTATGCTCCGAGGGGTGAGCAGGTAGATCAGAGGCCAACAGGGCGTGTGTATGCTGTTACCACGCCAGATCTTGTACTAGCGCCTTCGGTAGTGAGAGGTACTTTTTTGTTTTGCAATTCAGTTGCCAATGTATTGATTGATACAAGTAAATCCCATTCTTTTACCTCGTCTGCATTTGCATCGGTTTTGGGGTTAGAGTTGGCACAATTAGCATCTCCTATGGCCCCGTTTGTTTGGAGAGTTAGAGGGGGGATTAGTAGTGAGGTGGAACCCACTAATATTGTGTTTATTTTGAGAGATAGAAAGGGGATTGATAGTGAGCTCCGGATTAGGATGGGCCTCCCCGAGGGGATTCAGATGGGCCTCTAGGACTTAGTATTAGAAAAATAGTCCCCCGAGGGGATTCAGATGGGCCTCTAGACTTAGTATTAGAAAAATAGTCCGGCGGACTAGAAATTTTTTATTTTTATTTTATTTTTTACATGTCGGGCATTTTTTTTGAATATTAATGTTTAATTTTTTGTATTTTTTGTTAAGTAAAAATCATTATTTTATTTGTTTTATTTTTTTTTTGGAAATTTTTTACTTTTTTTTAATTTTTTTTACATGTTGGGCATTTTTTTTAAAACATTAAAGTTTAATGTTTTTGTATTTTTTTTATTTGTTTTATTATTTTATATTTATTTTATATAAAAATAATTTAACAATCGCTACACTAACAACTATCATCAAAACAAACACAATTTTACTTAATCCCCTCACTATCAATCCCTTCACTAACAATCCCCTTACTATCAACCCTCTTCATTCTACCTCTGAAAACAAACGGGGCCATGTGTAGAGTCACCTATTGGTGGTAAGGTTATCTTGAAACAGGGGTGTCGGGGTTGTGATATAGAGGTTGCCGGTCGTCGACTTCCATTTTCATTTGTATTGCTTGATATGTCTAGTTTTGATGTCATTTTGGGTATGGACTGGTTATCGTCATACCGGATTGTTATAGATTGCTACCGTTAGAGGGTTACTATATGTACCTTAAGTGGTGACTGTTTTTATTTCTTGGGGGATGGGGTGGATACAACTTTATCACCTGTGTATGATCCGCGTGGGCGGAGTGAACTTAATTGTCTTCTCGTTAGTTTCTTGAATAGTAAATGTGATGAAGTCCGGATTGAGTTGCTAAGGGTGGTTTGTGAGTACTTCGATGTCTTTCCGAGGACCTTAATAGTTTGCCACCTCACCAAGAGATTGAGTTCTTTATTGATTTAGTGCCTGGCACGGCACCGATTTCTATGGCACCATATCGATTTGCACCTGCTGAGTTGAGTGAGTTGAAAGTTCAACTCCAAGAGTTGTTGGTTTAACTCCAAGAGTTGTTAGATAAGGGTTTCATTCGCCCAGTACTTCACCTTGGGGAGCCCCGACCCTCTTTGCTAAAAAGAAAGATGGAGCCTTGCAAGTTTGCATCGATTACCGAAAATTGAATAGGGTAACTGTTAAGAATAAGTACCAATGCCTCGTATAGATGATCTGTTCGATCAGTTAAACGGGTCTTTTTGTTTCTCTAAGATAGACTTGAAATCGGGTTACCGTCAGTTGAGGGTAAGGGAGGAGGATATCCCGAAAACGATATTCCGTATGCGGTATGGCCATTATGAATTCCTAGTAATGCCTTTTGGGCTGACTAGTGCTCCAGCGGTGTTATGAATTTGATGAACCGGATTTTTCGCAAGTTCCTAGATCGTTTTGTGGTCGTCTTTGTAGATGACATCTTGATTTATTCACCCTCTGAGGAGGAACACGAGGAACACTTACGGGTAATACTTGAGTTACTTAGAGCCCACAAGTTGTATGCTAAATTTGGGAAGTGTGAATTTTGGCTAATGGAAGTTAAGTTCTTAGGCCACGTGGTATTCGGGGAAGAGGTGACTGTAGATTCATCCAAGATTGAGGCAGTGCAAGATTGGCCGCAACCTAAGAACGCTTTCGAGATCTGTAGTTTCTTGGGGTTAGCCGGGTATTACTGTCGATTTGTGAAGGATTTTTCTAGACTAGCTTCACCATTGACTAGATTGACAAGGAAAGGAGTTAAATTTGTATGGAATGAGACTTGTGAGAAGTCGTTTCAAGAGCTCAAAGTTAGACTTACCACTGCTCCAGTCTTGATTATTTCGGAGAGTGGTTTGGGTTATTCAGTTTATTGTGATGCCTCACGGAAAGGTTTGGGCTGTGTTTTGATGCAAGAAGGGAAGGTAGTAGCCTATGGCTCGCAGCAGTTAAAAATCCACGAAAGAAACTATCCCACCCATGGCCAAGAGGTAGCAGCGGTGATATTTGCCTTAAAGATTTGAAGGCATTATCTGTACGGTGAGAAATTCGAAGTGTTCTCCGATCACAAGAGTCTGAAATACCTGTTTACCCAGAAAGGCTTGAATTTGAGGCAGATAATGTGGATGGAGTTCATAGAAGACTATGACTTTAAGTTGCATTATCATCCTAGGAAGGCCAATGTAGTGACCGATGCTTTGAGTAGGAAGTCAATTAGTAGTGTGGCTAGTGTCGCTATTTGGGAATGGGAGATGTTAGGTGCTCTAGGGGAGTTTGACTTGCATCTTGGCTAGCCGTTGAATCTGCGACCTTGTTTACGGTAGTTGCCCAACCTACACTTGTGAACCAAGTATTAGAAGCTCAAAAGAGTGACCCTGAAGTAGAAACTCTCAGGGAGAAGGTTTCCGGTGGAAAAGTGAAGAGGGGCTTGAATATGTATCTCGACCAGAGTGTGAGATATCGTGACCGTTTGTTCGTACCGGAGTCTTGCCAAGAGGAAGTACTCCGAGAGTTTCACCATTCGCGCCATGTGGTGCATCCGGGAGGCACAAAGATATATCACGACTTTAGTCACCAGTTTTGGTGGAGAGGTATAAAGAAGGATGTGGCAGTGTTTGTAACGAAATTCCTTACTTGTCAGCAAGTGAAGGCTGAGCATCTGAGGCCAGCGGGTTTATTACAACCCTTGTCTATAGTCGAGTGGAAATGGGAGCATGTCATGATGGATTTTGTTGTGGCCTTTTGAGGACTCAACGGGGTAGTGATGCCATTTGGGTGGTAGTTGACTGGTTGACCAAGTCTGCGCACTTCATACCTATGCGCATAAGTGATTCAGTAGACTATCTTGATGACTTGTATATTAGGGACATAGTGAGGTTGCACGGAGTCCCTATAACCATTATTTCGGATAAAGATCTGCGTTTCACAACTCAGTTGTGACAGAGCTTACAGAGTGTCTTGGGCACTAGATTGACCTTTAGTATTGCGTATCATCCTCAGACTAACGGGCAGTCCGAGCGTACCATTCAGATCCTTGAGGATATGCTTCGAAGTTGTGTGCTTGATGTTAAGGGGTCGTGGGAGCGGCACTTGCCCTTAGTGGAGTTTGCCTATAATAACAGTTTCTAATCCAGTATTGGCATGACACCATGTGAGGGCTTGTATGGCCGACCATGCAGATCCCCGGTGTGTTGGGCCGAGGTGGGTGATGCACCTTTATTGGGCTTAGAGTTGGTTTGGGAAATGACGGAGAATGTGACACTTATTCGTAAGAGGTTGGTTATGGCTCAAAGTCGCCAGAAAAGTTATGCCAACCGTAGGAAGAGACCCTTGTCTTTTGAGGTGGGAGATCATGTTTTTTTGAAAATATCACCTAGGCGGGGTTTGATGATATTTGGGAAGAGTGAGAAGTTATTCCCTCGGTTTATTGGCCATTTTGAGATCCTTGAGCGGATTAGGGAGGTTGCTTGCCGTTTGGTGTTACTGCCACAGCTTTCTAGGGTTCACGACGTGTTTCATATTAGTATGCTTCGGAAGTACGAGCCGGATCCATCGCATGTGTTGGATTGGACCGACTTAGAGGTAGATGATGATGCCTCGTATGAGGAGAGATCGGTGAGTGTCTTGGATATTCGGGATCAAGTTTTGCGAGACAACACGGTTCCCTTGGTTAAGGTATTATGGAAACACCATGAAGTTGAGGAAGCAACTTGGGAACGTGAATTGGAAGTCTGAGAAAAGTATCCAGACTTATTTGTCGATGTTTGAGCATGTATTGTTTTGTAATCATGATTAATAGAATATAAGAACATTGTATATGTTTCAAAATGTAGAAGCATTGTATATATTGTTTACTTTTGGAAATATGAGTTATTATAAACATTGTATATGTTTAAGAATGTGGGATATTATATGTATTATATCACTGTTGGAAGCATTGTATAGGCTATGTAAATTTTGAGAACTTAGACTTTGATTTAAACATTGTAAATATTTTGGGAAATTGTAAATTTCATGTTAATGAAGGACTTGTGCATCGAGTCGATAAGAATGGATGATCGTAGAATGGGTTATGATGTTGAACTTGTGAGAATAACATTGTTGTGAATGGTCTAATTATGTTTTGAGTTTGATTTGTAATTTTGAAGGATGAAATTTTTTAAGGGGGGGAGGTTATAGCAATTCCGGTTTTGACTCGTTATCTATCGTATTCTGGACTCGGGTTGGTATGGTTTAGAATGGTTATTTATATCTCGTTTCCCTTGTCTCCCCTTTATTTTGGTTATCAGGTTGTGGTTGTGTGTTTGGAACAGATTGGTTGCGTGTTCTTTTTTCCAAACCTGTGATGCCTAGATTTTGGCTCTTCTGCTCGAGTGAGCATTCTTGCGCTCGAGCGGGATTTGTCATTTCTCAGTATTTTTGCAGGTCTGCAAATACTGGGAGATTGCATTAGACGCTCGAGCGTCCAATCTCACGCTTGAGCGGGGTCTTTCGTCTACAAAACTTCTGAAAGAGGGTATTCTATGCTCGGGCACCACTTTTCACGCTCAAGCGAACCTTTGTTTCTGATGCTCGAGCGTCACTTTCTATGCTTGAGTGGACTGCGTGTATAACAGTCCGTGAAGATGATGTTTTGAATCACTTTTTCTTCTCTCTCTCTCTCTCTCTAAAACTTTCCAAAAAGCTTGTTCTTGAGTCTCTCTCTCTAAAATTCACATTCTCTCTAAGATTTCATCTAGATCCATTGGGATTTCCACCCTAGTGCCTTTGAGAAAAAGGTAGAGCTCGTCAAGATCTATATTTTGATCTGAATAGAAGTGGGTTTCGGTGTTCTTGGGGTTTCACGCTTGCTTGGCTCGTCTTCTCTCATTGAGGTAGGGATCTTTCTACACCTTCATATGACCTTTAGCTTAGTTATTTGTCATTTGTATAACAATGGTGTGATTTGGGAATGTTTTAAGCAAAACCTAGGATTTTGGTATAAAATGAAAAGAAGGGCTTTGGGTAAGGGTGAAATAAATGATTGTGGGGTTTGAAAATGATGTTGTGTTGTGTCTAATTTGATGAATTTGGCACTTGGCTAATGTTTGGGGAAAAGAGGCAGAGTTTGCCCTAATTAGATCAAACAATTATTTTGTATAAATAATTGGGGTTGTCATTGAAAATGAGAGATTGGAAGGGTATTGATATGAATGGTGAGATTGGTTATGTATTATCTCATTATTTGAAAATTTTGAATAAATTATCTATCATGGGATTGTATATCTGTTTAAAAATATCTATATTGGGCTATCAGTAGAGGATAGCTATGATTGTTGTAGAAATTGCATACGGATCAGGTGAATTGAAACCAATCACTTGTGGTTGTCATTGAATATGACTATGTTTATATACATTGTATATGTATGATTATTTGGAAGTGGAAAGGGGATGTGCTCCATACATGATTATGTGTTTAAATACATTGCATATGTATGAATGATTGTTTGGGAGGAGAAAGGAGATGGACTCCATTATAATTAAGTTAACCGGAGTATCCTCGGTGAAAGTCCCGAAATTATACATGGGTGCCGATCCCGCAGATGAAATATTCATAAAATGGCAATTGTAGTGCTTGTATAGCTTACGTTTATATGGGTCCTGTTTGACGGTTTCCCGCGGACGAAATATCCGTGAAAGAACAGTTTGAAGTGTTTGTATGTTGATAATGTGATTGTTGAACCTTTGAGTTGTGGTCTTATTTGGATTGTTAAAGAAATTATGAAAATTGACTCATGAATTAAGACAAATAAATGAATTAGAAATGAATTGGAGGAAAACCGGATTATGATTTGAGATTTGAGATTTGATGTCTGATGAGAATATAAATCGTGGATGTTTTATCATAGACATTGTATACACTCCTTGTACTTATACATTTGCTAAATTTCATATACTATGCTAGATGATTTCTACTGGGTTGTGGCTCACCCTATTTGGGAATAACATTTTTAGGTGTTAATAACTTACCTCCACCAAGGCAATAGCTTGGAGGGACATTTTGGGAGCAAGAGCTTATTTATTTGAATTGAATATTTTTGTAAAGCCAAGGGCTAAATGTGTATGAGCTAATTTCTCTTTTGTTATACCCAAGTCAAGGCTTGGAAAGGTGTAAGCCAATAGGGCATTTATTTACATGAACTCTTTTGTAATACCAAATTTATGTAATGAAAGAATTGTTTACTCTGATTTATGCCGTTATCAATTATGTATGCTTTGGGTTATATTTACAGCACTATTTTGAGGGCGACATATATTGTTCCTTGCAAATAGAAGAAAGTTTGAATAAAATCAAATAATGGATAAGAGTAATAATCAAAATTGTTTTTTGAAGCAACTCATCAAAGAAGAAATAAATATTCACATAAATACAAAGTACAATTATTGATTTTTGTGTTTTTTTTTTTTCCACATAAAAGCGAATATTCAGCATGTTTTTTGTTACTATTGTTCGGACTTCCAAGAACTAAACAAATTTACGTTGTTCGACATGAATTTGTTCGGTTCTGAAAAATTCGAATAAATTCACTTTTTTATTTGATTCTGGAAGCTCGAGCCTGAAATTCACTCTCTCCTTCTCCTTTGTTGTTCTCTTTTGCCAGTGCCGCATTTGCCAGTCTTGTTCCCTGTATATATATGAACAAAAGAAAGATTTTCAAAAAAAAATCCAAAAGTAATTTGAAATTTGCATTTTATTTTATTTGGGTGTACCTCAAAAGAGTAATTTAAAAAAAAGAAAAGAAGATATATTGAAAATAAATTGTTACCCTAAATAATTTAATAAAATGTAAATTAAACTCATTTAAATATTTTTGTTGGTGTAGATAGAATTCCCCATCTAAATGTCATCTCTGCGAGGGCCCATGTACATGGGCAATCCCAAGTCTCAATAATTTTGGCCCAACAACTACAACTTTGATGTTCACCCAACCTTCTGCGTTGAACCTGTTCAAGCTTTGGTCTGCAATGCCCTTGAATTCAAAAATGAAATGACTATGACACGATGATTATGTTTGTTTAGATAAGGGGATTGAATTTGTAAGTTTGTAACCTTGGGGTATCTTGAGTAGTTGATGGGTATGCTCCCATACAATTGTTTAACGTTCAACTCTTGGGTCAGGTCGCGAGAAAAAAAAATTCTCATAAATTTTCTAGTCCTAGCATGGACTGCCTTTGATTGAACTGGGAAAGAAATTACTCGAGGTGTAAGTTGGTCCAAACACCCCTTACCATTGAATCAAAAAAATAAAATAAAATAAAATAATAATAATAAATTTGTAAGTCCTATGTAAATTATATTTGATTGGCAAAAATGATACAAGGTTGATGTTAAAAATGGTATAGGATTATAAATCCTCTCACATAACATTTTTAGAAAAATAATATTTTTATTGATATTTTATTATAATTGATTTAATTTTTATTTGGTATTATAATTTTCTTTTTTGTTTGATGTTTTTTCTTTTCTTTTTTATTTATTGATTATAGTTTAGTTGATGTTTTTTCTTATCGTAAATTGAACTTTCTTAAATTATAACAGTAATAAGACTAGATTTTTATCTTTTTGGGCTTTGTAATTATTTTCTTCATGTCTTAATTTGTAAAAGTAAATTTTAATATATAATTTTAGTGATCATATATACAAACAAACTTTGTGTGGGTACTAGTTAAAGTATATATATATAAACGTATTTACCATTTTACCCTCTTTTATTATTATTATTTATTTATTATGCATATAATAATATTACATACCTAGAAAGTTTACTCAAAAGCAACATATCAACTTTGAATCTATATCATACATCTTTTTTGGACAATTTTTTGAATAAATATATATTTTTTTAATGCTCTAAAGGCTCCATTTTAAAGATTTCATCTAGCGGCTTGAAGAATACAGGGCAGGCACTGAGTTTGCAGCGAACCAGGTAAATTTTTATGTGTATTTTCTTCTTAAGTTAGGTTTTTCTTCGGTCCGAAATTAAACTAGAGTATGTTGTTGGGCCCGTGCGGGCTCACTACAGGTCCTGTTTCGATGATCCAAATCGTTCAATATGTAGAACTCACAAAGTACTTCATTCTTGCAAAAAAATTATGTTAATCGGATATCGACAGTCACTTAATCAAATCATATTTCTGTCAACGGTAAATATGATTTTTAAAAAAAATTGTTGACAAAAATCTGATCTAATCCAGTAGCTATTAATATCTGATCAATATAATTTTTTTGTAAAAATGAAATATTCGACGAGTTCTACATATTTAACGATTCGGGTTATCGAAACAAAATCCGTAGTGGACCACATAAGCCCGACACGGTTCAGTCCACTATATGGACCGGAGAGTCCTTTGTTCTTACTTCTGTTCGTGTGTGAAAATCTTGATCTCCCTAAACTTTCCAAGCATCTACTAAAAACTATTTTTCTTAACAATTCAAAGCACATGCAATATGCTGGTTGGACATCTCCAACATGCATGGTTTGTAGAATGTGGATGCTCTGTAAAATGAGTTGTGCAAAAATAATTACTTGCATGAGATCTTCATATTGTTTAATTCGTAGTTGACTAGAAATATGACAATTGCAACTCATGCAAATAATTTAGGGTTTGTTTGAGATGTGAGTTGGCTTTTTGATTTTTTGATTTTTTTGACTTGAGGTTAGAAAGTCTCATTTGGGATGGTTTTTTTTGAATTTTTTTGACTTTTGTGAGAGAAAAAATGAAATGTTTATGATTTAGATATGACATTTTGTCTTATTAGGTTAAAAAACTTATTTTGTCTTTTTGTAGTTATTTTAATCTCAACCCACCCCAACCCAACTTCCCAAACGAGTACTTAGGCCTCGTTTGACAACCTTCTGTTTTAACCAAAAAATCAAAAAGTCGTTATAAATTGTCACATTACTCTTTCTACTTTTCTGCATATCTTTTCGTAAAAAGTCAAAAATTTACTAAAATAGTCTATTCCCAAACGAAGCCTTAGTAGTTAAGCAAATTATGAGATAAACTGAAAAGCAAATATTTTAAGTTTTTTTTTTTTTTTTGAACAGAACAAATATTTTAAGTTTGACATACATGATTTGTAATCAATTATCGTGTTATTGGATATCATTTATAAATTAGCTTTTATAATTATAATTTTTAAATTATTAAATTAAAAATTTTAAAATGAGTTGTAAAGCTATTTAGTGCAGCTTTGCATAATTTAAAAAAAAAAAAAAAAAAAAAAAAAAAACTAGTTTGGTTGAATAAGTTGTCACATAGCTTTTTATTGTGCAAATATCCAAGAGATCCTCAAAAATTATAATTGAAAGAAAAAAAAAAAAAGAAATTAGAAATTATTTTGCCCGTATTTACGTAAATGTTTCAAATAAACTAAAAAGTTACAAATTGTAACTTAAGAAAATCTTACTTTTTTTTTTTTTTGGCTAAATAAATTGAAAAAGTTAAAAAAGTATATAAAATTGCAACCAAATTTCACTATAAACTTTTTTTTTGATCAAATAAACTAAATAAGTTGACTTATAAATGTTATCAAACGGGAAATATATGTATCCATTTAAAGTAGTCTCACCTTCAAGACATGATTATGAGGACCACAACACTCACCATTAATCAAGGAGTAAAATTTTGTTTTGTTTTGACAAAACAACTGAAATATTTCCATTTCGTAGAAAATCAAAAGGAAAAAAATAGCGGAATAGTGAAATTTCAATATTTTCACTGAAATATTATGAAACATTGAGTTGTTTCGATCAGATACTAGGAATATCAGCAACGGTCATTTTAATTTGTCTCATTTTTTCAACATAAATAATTAAAAAAAACAAAACTTAAATGCATTACAGAATATAAGAAACTATAAAGGAAAAGATAAAATATTTAATCACTAAGTCACCTATTTCGTGTCTTAAAAATTTTTGTGAAACATTTTCATTTATAAGTTAATTGAAATAACATACTGAAATAGTATGTTATTTCAAAGAGTAATAACCAAAATGAAATTTTCGTCTTTGATGTTAATAAAATAAAGGGTAAATTACATTTACACTTCTTGAGATTTGAATTTAATACATATCACCCCCTGATGTTTGGGAAATTACACTAATCCTCCTGTCATTGTAATTATTTAGATAGAATAAAGATGTTGAACTCATGCACTCTCTCTTTTTTTGTTTTGCTTTACTTTCTCTTTTTTTCTCTTTTTTTTTTACTTTTTTTTTTAAGTATAATTTCTTCTGTTTTTCTACTAGGAGTTGTTACCTTTAATATAAGTAGGGGTTTGTAAAATGAGACTATTAACCACAGGAGTGAGAATGTAATTTTCAAAACGTTAGGGAGTGGATAGTAATTGGACCAAACCTCAACGGGTGTCAATGTAATTTACCCTAAAATAAAACAATAAGGCAAAAAAATGATAAGGATATAGGGGAGTTAGAGTCTGTCAAAGCATAATAAAAGTCTGGATGCACAAAAAAACACTGAACACATAATGTTTAGATATGAGACAAAATATTTACAATTATAAATATAAATAATTTTTGTCATACATATATATATATATATATATATTTTGTGTTCAGTTTTCTCTGTACACATTGGCCATAGCCTTACCAAGTACTGGTCATAATAATAGCGAGTAATGATTCATAACTCTAAATTTGAAACTTTAACAACGGTTTTAATGATGTGAAATAAAAAAAAAATAAAAAAAATACATATATCAAATCATTCATAAATAAGACCCATTACCACATAAGTAGAGACTTCATTAACACTATGTTTGGGAATATAGAAGAGAAAAGAAAAGAAAAGAAATGATTACTTAAGTTATAATAGAAAAGAAAAGAAAAGAAATGATTGTGATTTCTCTCTTTTTTGTTTGGATAAGGAAGAAATAAAAGAAAAGTAATGATTGTGATTTCTCTCATTCATATTTAGTTAGATTTCATTAAGAGAAAAGAAAAGAAAAGAAATTATTTTATGTTATATTACCAAAATAACCTTTTTATATTTTCAATCATTTTATTTCTTTTATTTTTATAAGGATAAAATTGGTATTATGAAAATAGTAGTTTCTTTTCTCTCCCAATCTCTCCACTTTTGGGAAGATTGGAAATGAGGCTCATAAGAGAAATGAGTTTCTCTCCATTTCTCTCTATTTCTTCTCATTTCTCTCCACTTAGGTTATCCAAACAAGTAAGAGAAATACATATCTCTTCATTTCTTTTTTTTTTCTCTCCAAATCATTCAATCCAAACATTGTGTAAAACTCCACTTTTAAACTCTTAAACATTTTTATAGTAATAGCTGTGGACTTGCATTGAAGGTAATGCAGAGTGTATAGATTCGTACAAGACTTCACTTATTCACCCAAAAAACGGTCTTCGGACTTCATATTTCATATTTGCTTGTAGTCAGAGTCAATTACACAACACTCTCTCTCTCTCTCTCTCTCTCTCTCTCTCTCTCTAGACTAAAGAAGAAGAATCGTGTAAGCATCATATTCCAATTCAAAGTTCAAACTCACACACACCCATGTTTTTGTTGTCATCTCGGTTTTTCCATCTCACAATGTTTGACACATTCATACCCACTCCTCTATATTTTATTACAAAATGAACATTTTAATTAGGTGTGTATATATAGATATATATATATTTTTAAAGTTGTGTAAAGCTTTTATTATTTTTATTTTTAAAATTAGCCAATAATCTCTGGCTACCAAGTGGAATCTCTCAAATCAAGTTTTTGAGTTTTTACAACATTTATTTATGAGAAATTTATTTATCTTCACTTTCTTGTTTTTATTTTTTTTAATTGACGACATTGTTGTTTAGAATTTTTGTTTTGTTAGTTACATACATCTTTTTTGCTTAAAATTTTTCAAAAAATTTATAAACTCAGTAAATAAACTAGAAAACGACCCCAAAATTAAATTCTATCATGTATATTATTATTGTGCATCATATCATGAACACATCTTAATATTTAACTCCAAATTTTGAATGGAATTTAGGTTTCTTTATTCAAAGTTCATAGAATTGCTTTTTTTTTTTTTTTTTTGTTAGATTGCACAAATTTTTATGTGAGATTTTGAGTCATTGATTGATGTAATTGGATTGAAGATAATATTACACAAACCCTCTAGTATTTATATAGTATTAATATATGAGAAGATAATAATTCTTATATAGAGAAATGCTACTGATGCACCTTTTCAAAGGTGCATAATGGATGCATTTTCATGTATTTTTTTTAGTATTGTTATGAATTTTTGTGACAAATATTATGCAATATTTGAAGGTATTACAATAATTTGTGATTTTTAAAGTGAGGTAAAAATAATTTGTGATTTTTTTTTTTTGGTAGTGTTATACCTTTTTGATTGAAACCATTTCAAATTTAATGAAATCTACTATTGTTTGAGTAACATTTTGAAGAAAAAAACATAACACTATCATAAAAATATTATATCACAAATTATTATAACTTAAAAAATAAAAAATTATCAAACTCTATCATAAAATTACATAATATTTATTTAAAAAATTCATATTATTTATTTTAAAAAAACGTAATAAAATGCATACATTAAACACCTTTAACATATTGATCATACGAAGAACAACCCAAAAAACATCACAAAAAACATGAGGACTTCTACAATGGATGATTTATTTTACCAAAAATTTGTCTGACGGTGGTTTATTTTACATGTAAAATTTACTATTCAATAATTGAATTTGAACCATTCATCAAGATTTTGGATAAGTTTTGAATTGGACTTTTGGAATTTCTGCAAAAACATTGCTGGTCTTATGGGTTTCTTTGGAAGTCTTTAAACCAGAGTTAGGGCTATTGGCACGTCTTTAGTCACGCCTAAACGTTTACTAGTGTTGAACGGCTACTTTGACTAGCCATTTTTTGAAACTTTTTTTAGAGCTTGGGTTGAATGTCTAATTTTCAAAAGTTTAAGAGTGCTCAAGTCACAGATTCACTAATAACATTTTTGACTCGTAGACCTACATTTAAATTTGTCTAAAAAAATATTTATTTGTCTAAAATTTACCTATCTGTCTATTTATCCAAATGTCTTCACATTTCTGTCTAATGTCACCTATCTATCCAACTCACTGCCACCACTTCCACTATCGGTTGTTGTTCGCTAGCGACTTTGCCAAAACTGATCAATTTTCTCCAGTGGCAGCGATCTTTTCGGTGACTTTTTATCTTTATCACCAAAAAGGTTAAACCTTTGACGAAATAATATATGACTCCATAACTTTGGATTTTTCACCAATTTGTCCAAGAAAAATGTTTGGGAGCATTAATTTGCCACCACCAATGCTCACACTCTTCTTTCTTTTCTCTCTTTCTTCCACGTCATTAGATGGATTAAGAATGCTATATTGGTGGGATGTAGCATGATTATTAATCCAATTTTTAAGACAATTCACTAAAACTCTATTATTTTTTTGGTCCATAAGGACAATAAATATTTTAAAGACCATAATATCCATATCTGTTTACTTTAGTTGTCCACTGTCCTACTTAAAATTGGATTAGTTTAAGTTGGGAAAGTTTTTAAAAAGTACTGTATTCACTATTTTCAAATAATGCTTACCATTAAGAAAAAATGCTGAAATAACTAAAGTGCTTCACATGTGTTGTTTTTTTTTTCTATTTTATTTATTATTATTTATCTATCAATCATCGTTTTTAAATAATGATTCAATTCATAAATTGAAGCCAAAATTTAAAACAAATAAATTTAATATAATTTTTATTATTATATTAAATTTAACTTAGTTTAGACCATCTCCAATAATTTGTTATTGGAGCTGTTAAAGCCATTTTATAGCAGGTGCCACTGCTGTGCAGCCAATTGGGTTTTTTTCGGGGCCCATTTTGATAATCCGAACCGTTCACATTTTAGAATACATCAAGTTGAACATACCTGTAAAAAATCAGATTAATCGGATATCGTTTAGCCATTCATCAACTCACATTTGTATTCATTTTAATACTTTAAATTACAATTGTTATTTATTTTTGTAGATACAAATATATGTGGATGAATGAGTAAACGATATCCGATTAACTTGATTTTTTACAGGTATGTTCGACTTAATGTATTCTAAAATATGAACAGTTTAAATTATCAAAATGAGTCCCGAAAAGGGCTCAATTAGCTACACAGCAATAACTGTTATGCACCCCCGCACAGCAACCACCCCAATTCCGGTGTGCACCAAAAACCCTCTACCCTTGCTAAATTATAGCAATGCTATATCTAATGCAAATTTGGCAGGAGTTTGGCAATTGCCAAACTTGCCAGCTCAACAGCATCCAACAGTTTTGATTTTCCACCAACAAACAATCAATAGTAAACAAGAATTGAACAAAAGAATAGCAAGAAAAATTTTAAATTTCTTTCAAATTTTTACAACAAATTTTCACACAGATATTTTCAAAAAAAAAAATTATACAAAAAATATTTTTAGGGAAAAAAACAGATCAAAAAATGAGGGAAAAATAAAGACCCTAGAAAAAATATTTAAGGAAAAAAAATACAAATATCAATAGAAAGACAGAAGAATACAAAAACCCTAATGTTTCCATGCTGTGTAAAAACCCACAATGAACAATCAAAGATACACCATGTTTGCGAGGATCTGGAATGGAAATAAAGAATGGAAGGATCTGGATGAATGGGTGAGGAGCTCATCCAATGGCTATAAAGGGAAGGAAAAATTATTCCATGTGACATGGACATTGATTTGGCATGTGAATTAGAAGAATTTATTTATTTATTTAATTATTTTTTGATTTGTCTAGCCTTATAGAATGTAAATATATGTATTTTTCAAAAAAGTTGAAGACCAAAAAAAAAAAAAATTCAACAAAAAAATTATTCAAAAAATTAAACTAAAACACCACTCAAAAAAATAGGAAAATTTGATTATCATTGTGCCAAAATGACATGTGAATACTATTGAAGTACCATTATTATAATTTAATGTTTTGCTATTGTAGTATGTCAAATTATAATTTTAACATTGTCAAAATGACAATGACCATTAAAAATGCTCTTATTTGTGTCAAATTAACTTGCACTCAATTTATCTTAACAGGATGTAATTATAGAAATATATATGTATTTTTTTATTTAAAAAAATATATTTGGTCAAAGATTATAATTAGTAATTTAATTATAATGACAACGTAATGGTATAGACATAATTTTTATTTAAAAAAATTTGGTCAAAGATGTTATATATAAAATATTGTTATTTATGTGATAAATTTAACAATAGTAGTATTATATTTATGGCGGGCTACTTTTCATTCTGTGATTGGACCGGTGAGTATTATTGGACTTGTGGAGATTTATTTTGGAATAATCTGAACAGTTAATGTGTAGAATTTGTTGAGTACTATATTTTTGTAAAAAAATTAAATTGATCGGATATCGATATTTATGTGATCAAATCATTTTGTATAAAGAAATAGACGATAAAAAAATAAATGGTTGATAGAAAACTGATTCGATGAAATGACTATCGATATTTGATTATCGTAATTTTTTACAGACATATCGTACTCAATGAGTTTTATAAATTAAATAATTCAAATTATCAAAACAAAATTTATAATAAATTCCTATAAATTTAACAATATTCTCCGATCCAATCACGGGCTGAATGGAAGTTCAACCGTTTGTTTGGCAGATTAGGTTGGATGGGATTGTTAGTGAAAGGATTGTTAGTGAAGGGATTGTTAATGTGGGGATTGTTAGTGAGGGGATTAAGTAAAAGTGTGTTTGTTTTGATGATAGTGTGAGAGATAATTAGTGATGGGATTGTTAAATTATTTTTATATAAAATAAATAAATAAATTATTTCTATATTAAAAAAAATTAAAACAAATATTAAAGTAAACATGTGCACTTGGTAAAAAAAAAAGAAATTAAAAAAATAAATTTTTTTTATATAAAATAGACTCAATCCCCTCACTATTTTCCTAATCCCACCCAAAATCTACCCAAGCTAATCCCCCGTGTAAGGGTATTCATAATCCCATGGGACTACTAGTCCCCTCCTATTTTTTCCAACCAAACATGGGCTATGTAGGGCCTACGGAATTGGTAGTCCAATCCCCCCACCTATAGAGCCAAACAAACATGGCCTATATTTATATGTTTCGCACCTAATGAGTTATTTTCGCACACGCGCGCGCACTCGTAACCGTTTATATGGTAAGAATTTCAAAAACCTCTCTTCTCATCTCAATCTCCGTCTTCAAAAACCCCCAAGTCCTCTCTCTTCCCTCAGTTCGCTCAACTCTCTCTCTCTCTCTAGAACTACATCACCAGAGCACAAAAACATGGTGAGGGAGAAAAGCGAGCTATACGTTACGGTGCCGAGCTTATTCAGATGCCCGATCTCGATGGACGTCATGAAGTCTCCGGTGAGCCTCTGCACCGGCGTCACCTACGATCGCTCCAGCATCCAAACATGGCTCGACACTGGCCACAACACTTGTCCCGCCACCATGCAGGTTCTCCCCTCCACCGACTTCGTCCCCAACCTCAACCTCCGCCGCCTCATCCACCTCTGGCTCGACTCCCACTCCCTCCGCTCCCCTCCTCCTCCTCCTCCTCCTCCTCCTTCACTCTCAAAGCAACAACTTCTAGACTCAATCAACAACAACATCGATAATTCAACTTCTCTCTCTCGGATCGCCGATTTCGCCAAGTATTCCGATGAAAACCGAGCGTTTGTGGCTAGCATTGATGGCCTAATCGCAACGATAGTTGGAATTCTGAGCAATGTCAATGGAATTCAAGTCTTCGAATCGGTTGTAACAGTTTTGTATTTGATTGTATGTGAAAATGGAGTCAGAGAACAACTGCGCAGACTGATCTTCGAAAGCAATCGAGATTGTTTATCTCCATTCGTTTTGGTTCTTCAAAGCGGTAGTTTGAGTGCCAGAATCGAATCAGCTAGGGTTTTGGAATCAATCGCATTCGATTCCGAGTCTCAACGTGCAATCGCCGAAAAGCAAGGGTTACTACACGAACTGTACCTTCTAGCCAGCTCGGAGACCGATCCGAATGCTGTTGAAGCCGGTTTCTCGTCCCTGATAGCAGTATCAACAACATCGAGACAGGTCAAAAAGGAACTCGTCCGGTTCGGAATCGTAACAACCGCAGGGAAAATTCTCTCCGATTCGAACACAGTTGCGTCGGTGATCGAGAAATCGCTGAAACTTCTAGAGATTGTGTCGACGTGCGCGGAGGGACGGGCGGCGATAGGCGGAGACGAGAGCTGCGTGGCGGCAATTGTGAAGAGGTTGATGAAGATGTCGAGTGCGGCGACGGAGCACGGTGTTGTGGTGCTCTGGAGCGTATGCTATATGTCCCGAGATCAGACGGCTCAGGAGGCGGCGATGAGGAGCAATGGTTTGACCAAGTTGCTGCTGGTGATGCAGAGCGATTGTACGGCGAATGCGAAAACGATGTGCAGTGATTTGGTGAAGATGTTCCGAGTCAACTCAAAGTCGTGTTTGGCGAGTTATGAGACTAAGACCACTCATATCATGCCTTATTGACTCGGTAAACAAACTTAATTCACAATTTTGTTTGACATACTGATAGAGATTATTACTTCACAGGCTGTAATTTTAGACGGAAATTTAATTGAAAAGCAAGAGAAACTTTTTCATTTTTGGTATGAAATTATACGAAGATTTGGTCAAACGGAGTTGGATTTTCATTTTGTTCTTGTATTGTTTAGATTATAAAATCTTTAGATTTAAGATTGAGTAGGAAGTTTTGGTATGAAATTACATGAAGAAATGGTCAAAGGGAATCAGAATTTTATTTTCTTTCTTGCTATATTTATCCTTCCTTTGGTAGAGTCTGGAACTTTTGCCGTCTTTCTCTGCGATAGTTCTTAAGGTGCCCCAAAACGACAAAAAAGAAAAAAGAAAAAAAAAAAAAAAGAAAAAAGAAACACAAAATGAGAGAAAAGAAAGAGGGGAAGAACATGGCCATCTGTGTCTACCATGACTTACCAAGAACACAAGCTCTGTCGTTGTCCAAAATAGCCATGGTCATCCAAAGAATAATTTTCAAGAACACACAGAATAATTTGGACAATCCAAAATGGCCATGGTCATCATCCATGAATTGATATAAACCCAAGAAACACAAAGAATTGATATAAATGGGGTCTATAAACCCAATCAACATAAATGAGATTCACTAAAACTGATATGAATCCAATAATATTGATATAATTTCATCATCATCATCAACAACAATAACTAAAAAAAAAGAAAAAAGAGCAGAGAAAGAGAGAAACTCAGATCTGGAGACTTAGATTCTCCAGCCGATTCCCCTGCTGCCACTGGAGCTCACCGTTGTTCGTCTGCGCGATCTCAGATCTGGAGACGTGGTAGTGAGGTTGGACCTTTCAATGATCGTCGACTGGTTATAGAGAGAGAGAGAGAGAGAGAGAGAGAGAGAAAGAGAGAGAGAGAGAGACAAGCCGTGAGAGACAGAGACGAGCGTGATTCTCAATCGGCAGTGACGAAAACAGAAGAGAAGAGTTTGACGATTTGACGGCGAAGGAGTCGCCAGGGAGTTCACCGGCGAGAGAGAAAAAACTCTCTTCCTCTGTGCTTTCTTCGTTCTCCTTCTCCTTCTCCTTTCTCTCTACCTCTGCTTTCTTCTTCCCATCTTTCTCTTTGATTCTGTGCTCTTTTCTTTTTTTTTTTTGAAATTTTGAAATTTTGTCCCAAAATGACATTGTTTTGGGGCGCCACAGGAATCGCCGCAGAGAAGGGCGGCAGAGGATCCGGAGTCCCTTTGGTAATGTGCTAAACTAAGATTGATGGTTTCTTTAGTTAAAAAAAAAAAAAAAAAGATTAAAAAATTAATAAAACAAAATATCACATTTAAATTATAATCATTTTACTTAAAAAAGTCAAAAAATCAACCCATTTCCCAAATGAAGCCTCAGGTTTTGTTTGGAGATTGACTAAAATAACTTAAAGCTCACTATAGCTTTGTTTGGTAAGAAGGGATGGGTTGGGTTTGGGAATATTTTAGTCATAAAAAGACAAAATAAGATTTTTATCCCAATGAGATAAAATATCACATCTAACTCATAATTATATTCTTTCTCTCATAAAAAGTCAAAAAAGTCAAAAAGTCTTTCTGAAACGAGACTTTTTAGTCCTAGACTAAAATAGCCAAAAAGCCAACCAATTTCCCAAACAAATCCTATAAGTTGTCACATATGAAGCACATATACGGATACTGTGACACCTTGAACGTTTAATTAAATATCACATAAATATTTAAAAATATATATAATTGTGAATGTATGTGATAATATATTATTAAATAAATAATAAGAAATACAGAATCTAATTTGACATTGGGTAATCAAATATGGGATTAATTAGGGATTATTATTTGGGACCAAATTAACAAAAATATGGAATTATAATACTAGTTGAGCCAAATTAAAGTTAAAGATAGTAAATAAATAAATATAAAAGTAAGAGTAAACAAATAATAATATTGATAACAACAATAATAATAATAATAATGGGTGTGGTAGTAAAATAAATAATTAATTTTCTGTTGGTATACAATAAAGTATAATTTAATTAGGAATTAATTTATTTATATTGTTATATTAGGAATCTGGGCCAAAGTGTAATTATCTTAAATATTTATTAAGATAAGTATAAATCCATGTGATTTATGATCAAATCTAGGAAGGGATTTGAGCTGCCACTTGTTGGACTCAGGCGGCTTTTACCTCCTTATAAATAGGGAGGAGTTGATCAAACTTTGTGGAAAGAAAAGGAAAAAAAAGAGAGAGGGAGAGGAACGTAAGTTGCTGGAAGTAGGAATTTATAGAAGGAAGGTTGTGATAGTGGAGTAAGGTTAAAGGTCAATATTAAGGTGAGTTATATTATACCTTGAGTTACCATAATATATTTTACGTATGATTTGATTTACCATAATTTATTTTATACAAGTTATATTTTATTAGTTATATTAATACAAGTTATGTTTTATAAATATTTCAATTACGTAGATTAATTTATGAACTCTATTTGTTTAAAATAAAACCCATGTATATGTTTGTTTAAATTTTAAAGAATATTTCACTATAACCTTATAAACAATTATGTTTTGTAAGTACCACCACGGGAGTCACATGTCTTGGGGGATTTAAATAACCATTGGCCTCTATTTGGCCACTTTGTGATCCTCTGTTTGTCATGGATCCATTGACCTCTGTTCTGACTGTCACTTCTGTGACCTCTATTCTGTTCTGTACCGTGGTTATAGTTATTTATTTATATAATTTATGTATTTCAGTTTCTGCCACTTAAATGATTTATTCATCAAATTGAGTTATGTAAATATTTTGGCCTAACTAACCATCTATGGCTTATTCTGCTGTGTGTTTATAGCTGTTACCCTTTCAGGTGACGAGATGTAGGGGAAACCCTTAACCTCACGTAATCGAACCCGTACGAGAATTGATGTTGAACCACTATTTTGTCTTTCTTTTCTTATTTATTTATTTATTTTTAATATTTTTTTTTGCTCCCTTTTGTTTCTACTCAGGGCCGGTCAATGAATAATAAAATAATGAAAGCCCTTTAGATGTATTTTCTCTTATTAAAATAGTAAAATGGAGTAGTTTTCTGTTTAATTATTTTTATTTCCGCTTGTGCAGTTTAACTTGCTACGAATAAAATAAGTTAGTAAGTTGCGATTCCAACCCTAAGTCCTCTGGGGTTGGGTCGTGATAGATACAAGTACAAGTACTGGTACTGGTATGATAGGGATTCATCAATATGGTAAAATCTAAAAAAAAAATAGGATACAGGTACGTCTTGGTATATTTGTAAAATAATATTTATTTTTGATTTGGAGTACAAAAATTGTTTAAATGGTTTAATTTATTAAGATCTAACATACCATTAACATTTAATGTCAAAAGTAAATGTATAAACGAAAATTAAATGTCATTATATCAAATAACTTATAAACCATAACTTAATTTTAAAATCATGCTAAGTATAAAACTAAAAATAAAAAAGAATAGTGAAAGGAATTTTTTCTCTGTAGCAGAAAAAAATATTATTTCGACTGAAGTATGGTATGACTTAAGTATATACTATGTACGTCTGAGTACACCAAAAATTAAGGGCCGGTTTTGCAACTTTAAAAAAAGTCAAAAAGTCAAAAAGTTACCAAAAAAGTTAAAAAGTTATCACTATTCATAAAACAAAATATAAAAAAATTAATATACAAATATTAAAATACAAATCAACTTTTTGGCCCATCAACATACTGACGTCAAAGCAACTGTAGTGAAAGGAAAAAAAAAAAATTACATATGTACATTCACTAAGTTGGATGGTAAAGTTGGGCCCGTGGAAACCCATCATGGGTCCCGTTTTGATAATCCGAATTGTTCAATATGTAAAACTCATCTAGTACTATATGTTTGTAAAAAATCACGTCTATCGGATATCGCTAACTACATGATCAAATCAATTTTGTATAAAAAATGGATGGTGTTATAGTTAACAGTTGACAAAAAAAACTAATACGATCAAATAGCTATCGATATCCAATCAATATGATTTTTTACAAGCATATAGTACTCGACGAGTTCTACACATTGAACGGTTCCGATTAGAAAAACGGGACCCGTGGTGAGCCCCCACAAGCCGAACAACACCGTCCAATTAAAGCCCGAAAAGGAGGCAATCTTTTCCCAACTACTCACCCAGCCGACTGCACTGCCAATTCGTACGGCTTACTGCACTATCTTCTCCTACACACTTATTTATACAATTTTTTAATACATATTTTTTCATAAAAACTTAAAAAGTTAACCCAAACATTCATATTTTTTTCTCAACTTTTTAGTCCAAAAAGATAAAAAGTAACTTCTTTAGGACATCCCAAACAATCCCTAAGAAGAAAAAAATTTGGATACGTGTTTCGTATACCTGGTACGTATGCGGAAGTACCATACGAAATACCATATGCCAATAAGCACCCAGCACGAATACGACATGTTTTTCGAAGTACCCATGTTTCATAGGTTGTCACATTATTTTTTTCTATTTTTTATACATCTTTTTATAAAAAATTAAAAACTCAATTAAAATAGCCAATTCTTAAAAGAGCCTTTGGAATCTAAAGATTTAAGATTTATTAAGACGGTAGGGAAAAAGTTAAGATTTGAGTATTGCAATATAATAAATCTTAAATTTTTAATTTTATCAATTTAAATTTTAATCTTTTTATTACTTTTCAATTTAAACCATTCACTTATTTTTTGATAATTAAAATTGCAAAAAAAATATATGTTAGTTATTAAATTCAATGTAGGTGTACGAAAAAATGTCTAAAATATTTGTTTTTATCGAGTTTAGTGACTAAAATATACTTTTTCAAATAGTTTTACTTAACGAAAATAGGCAAATGATTTAGATTGAAAATAAATCAAAAGATTAGAATTCAAATTGATAATATTAAAACTCGGGATTTATTTTGCTACAAAACTCATACGATTTTTTTTTTTAAATTTTTCCAAAAAAAAAGAAAAAAAGAAATTAAATTACTTGGACTTGTCCTTCCTAAAATATCATTAATTGCATTGGTTTGGATGAGCCAAAAAAATTATTAAGTGTAATGTTAGAAATACCAAAATGTCAAAAAGTTATATAAAAAATATCACAAAAATATTGTGTTAATATCATTTGTATAAAAAAAATCATATTAATAAGTATCTAGATTTTCTATTTATATATTATTACTCTAATTTCTGTGATTCATTACTTGATTATTATTTATTGTTACAACCTAGCAAGAAAACTACAAAACACCAATAGTTTAATGTATGACAGTACCATTCTCTGTTTTTTTTTTTCGATTCAAAGTACCATTTCTCTTTTGTCAATTCAGAAGAATTTATATTAGCAAAAATCAAAATTACAGGGCCCATATGCCTATTATAAGAAGACTTAAATGAATTTTTAAAAAACTAATAATAATTGGAAAAAGTAAAAAATTTGGTTGGAATCCATACCAGATCTCATCCTAGTTTGGACAGGGTCAGTCATCTAAATTATCGACTAATCTTCCAAATTTAGACTAAAATATTTTTTTAGTTGAATTTTCAGAATCTATTCTAAAAAAATTTCAAAAATTAGTTTGGGGGAAAAAAAAATCATATTTTTGTATAGTTTTCTTCTTTTTTAAGGTGAAATAATTTTTAAAAATTTAAAAATATATTTTTAGTATTTATTTTGTCAAACTAATTTCTAATTTGAAAAAATACAAATTGCTAGCATAAGTTTTGATGATGCTTACTCCATTATAAATTTATATTAAAATTAAGTCACAATAGTGACACATAAAATTTGACAAGGCGCACCGTTGATAGGATTATAAACAAAGCGAGTTGTTCATCAATCATCCATGCTCAGCTCGTTTAAACTCATTTGAGTTCGGCTAATATTTTAAATAAATGAGTTCAAGTTAAAATTTCTTTGTCATTTCTAACTAAAAAAGGAAAACATCAATTTTTTTGTTGTGTTATTTACGTATAATATACAGTGAATATTATCTAATGGTCTAGAATATTTTAATATCATCTAACAATTAATAATTTTATGTATATTTAATATTTTTATATATTTATATATTAACATAATACCCGTGTAATGCATGGGCATAAATAAATTCTTAATTTTTTAGATGCCACATGTATTTTTTAGTTTTTAGAAATAAAAAATTTGATTAATATATTTGAATAAATATTTTTAAAAATTGAAATTATATATTTGAATAAATATTTTTAAAATTTGAAATTATATAAGACTATAGTTATATTTGGAATTTCTTTTTAAATAATTTTAAATTTCAAATTAGGTATGGATTAATTATGGCTAGATTTTTATTTTTATATTTAATTTCTATATAAAGATTTTTAAATTATGAAATTATAGATATGATTAAATGGGCCAACTCAGATTATTACAGTTTTTTTGCCACATTTGTAATCAAAGAAAAATTGAAAATTTACCATATGGATTATTAGAGTATTTAATGAAATGGTAAGAAAAATATCAATAAAATGGAAAAAAACGATAGTATAATTAAAAATGTATTTTTTATATTTAAAAATTCAAAAAGTTTGGAAAATTATATTAGAACTTTGAATCTCAAAGGGGTAGTAATGTTTTTACTTTTATAATAGACAAGTAGTTTGTTATGTTGTGATAGATATGAGTTAAGATGCCGTATGGTAACATTTACATTTTTAGTTTTCAGTTTATATTTATAAAAATTTTAAAAATTCAAATAAAACTTGTTTGATAAATTTTTTATTTATAAATCAGTGGTCTCAGTTTATAAATTTGGTCAAAAAATGTGTTTCCGTTTTGAGTTTTGGGTTTTTTTTTTTTTACCACCCAACACTAGCCACCACCCGCCACCATTTTCCACCACCGTCTTCCGCCACCACCACCTGCCACCACCACTTACCACCCACCCGCCACCACTACCTACCCCCGCCACCACCACCCACCATCCACCCATCCACCTGCCACCCACCTACCACCCACTCGCCACCACCTACCACCACCCGCCTGCCACCACTACTCGCCACCCGCCACCACCACCACCACCCACCTGCCACCACCCACCACTCGCCACTACCATCCATCCGCCCGCTACCACCCATCACTCACTACTATCATCCATCCGCCGGCCACTACCCACCACCTACCGCCCACCTGCCACCCACCCGCTACCACCACCACCCACCACCCGCCACCGTCACCCGCCACCGTCACTTACCCACCCACCCACCCACCACCACCACCACCAGCCACCCGCCACACCAGCCACTCGCTACCACCACTACCCGCCACCGTCACCCACCCACCACCACCACCACCCGCCATCCACCGTCCACCTGCCACACCATCCACCCACCCGTTACCACTTTCCACTACCGTCTTCCGCCGCCACTTGCCACCACTTTCTCACTTTTTTTTATATTTTCAAAATTTTTTAAACATTTTGTCTAAACCAAATGCGTTTGTAGTTTATATTTTTCTAAAAATAACCAAAAAATAAATAAAAACTAGTTTATAAAATTTTTGTAAATATAAACTGAAAATGTAAACGTTACCAAACATGCACAAAAGTGTTAATATTAGATTAAATATTAAAAAGTAGTCTAGAAATTGAGTTTGAATAGATTTTTATAATTCTTGGCTCAAGTCTTGTCAGTGGAGAATCTCTTGGTTCATGCCCAATCAATGAGTTATTTGGTTCATTTTTTTATTTAATTTTTAAATTGATAAATATTTTTTGAATGATAAATGTGTAATAAATATTTTAATGCCTAATTTTTTTTAGATGCCACACACATATTTTATTTTTTAATTTCATTAATATTTTTAAATATTAAAATTATACAGGACTACAGTTATACTTTTTTTTTTTTGTGGTTACATCGGAAAGAAAGAAGGAAGCAGAGGAAAGGCTAGGCCCTTTCCCTTGAAATTCCTAACAGGTCTGCCAACAGATAGCTCCTCAACTCAGCTGGTGGTTCATTCACCACCAGCATTTCCTCTGGTTGATCTGCACCTAGCTTGGCTAAGGCGTCCGCACTCAGGTTCCCTTGTTTCCAGATATGCTGGATGGTGCACTCGCAGCCATTGAAGAGTATTTTGGCATCTTCTACCAAATTTTTGAAAGGGCAGTTGCTGGCAATTGGATCCTCCATCAGCTGCACCACCTGGGCTGCATCCGTTTTGATTAGCACATTATTGATGCCTTTTTGAAGAAGAACAGTCAGTTCTTTATACAATGCCCAAAGCTCAGCTTCGAGACTGGTTCCCATCTGCATTTTCCCATAGAAGCCACACACCCAAGCTCCTCGCTCATCTCTAAGCAGTCCACCAAATCCTCCTTCTCCTCCAATTCGCCTACAGCCATCAATATTCATCTTGATTTGCCCTGCAATTGGTAATACCCACTGAATCAGTCTATAGGCTTTCCTAGGCAGAATGATTAAATTAAGAAAAGCTTGGTTGATCTCTCTAGAGTACTCAAAAATGAATTTGAGGCTCTCTTGGATATTAGTATTTTTGTTCTCAAACACAACATGGTTTCTATTTTTCCAGATTTTCCAAAGGGCCACTGTGAAGATAGTATACCAAGAGATGTCTCCAGAAAAATGTTTAGTGTTTCTAGAATTACTCTTGAGCCAATCAGCCCAAGGTTTTCTTGTGAGACTGAAAAACCAAGTTTTATCAAAGAGTTTAATCCACACATCCTTAGCCTTATAACACTCCCTGAAAAGGTGATTAAGGTCCTCAATTCCACTGCAGGAAGGACAGGTGGAATCATTAGTAAGGCCCCTTTTCACCCTCATATAGTTGGTAAGCAACTTCCCATGGAACACAGTCCATAGGAAAGTCTTCAATTTCTGAGGAAGTCCGAGTTTCCATAACCAATTCCAGTCTTCCTCTATTTCATCTGTGCCCTGGAGAGACAAATACACAGATGAGACAGAGAAAGCACCATCAGGTGTGCCTTTCCACAAAGGACTATCCATATCAGAAACATTGGGAGATGACTGACCCAGAATAAGCTCAGAGATGGGAGCTGGGAAGATAATTTTAATCCCACTCTCATCCCAATTACCATCCTCCCTTATCAAGTCTTTCACAGGTAAACCACTTAGCTCATTGTTATGCATAGTCAGGTTCTGTTGTAGGACAATATCCTCAAATGGTTTATCACCACACCACCAGTCCTTCCATGCATCCACAGATGCACCATCCCCTATTTTCCATTTCACCCCTTTCCGGAGAGTGTTTTTGGTACTCATTATCCCTCTCCAGAGATGAGATGCTTTCCTTTTTTTGTTCCACCCTTGAAGAGGTGTGTTTTTTAAGTACTTGTTTCTAAGTACCTCACACCACAAACTTGCCTTATTGCTAACCAGACTCCAGCCCAACTTGGTAAGCAAGGCTAAGTTTTGGTCCCTGGCCTTTTTGATTCCCAGTCCCCCTTGTTTTTTCACTTTACACACAACATCCCACTTGACCAGATGGACTTTTCTCTTATCCAAGGTGTCACCCCAGAGAAAGTCCCTATTAAGCTTATCAATAACATTGCTAACTTTCTTGGGGATAATCATAGTTTGCATGGTATAAGAGGGGATGGCAGCACTCACTGATTTAATTAGTGTTGCTCGACCAGCCATGGATAACACACTAGTTTTCCAACCAGCAAGTCTCTTCTGCATTCTCTCGATAATATCATTAAAGTGACGTCTGTTAACTCTACCATGAATTAGGGGAACACCTAAATATTTCCCCAAATCATTGGTTAACGAAATACCACACTTAGAGCTCAAATCTCTAGCTTTCCTCCTGTCAAGATTAGGAGAAACATAAAGTTTGGACTTACTAAGGTTAATTCTCAGCCCAGAAATATCACAAAATTCCTCCATCACTCTCATGATAGTACTACAAGTAGCCATGGTAGCTTGGCCAAATAGCATGAGGTCATCAGCAAAGAACAAGTGTGTGATATTAGGACCTCCTCTACTAGCCTCAATACCTTGCCACTGTTTGTTATTAGCTTTGAGGCTAATCATATTAGAGAGACGCTCCATGCATAGAACAAATAAGTAGGGAGATAGAGGATCTCCCTGCCTCAAGCCCCTTTGAGGTTTAAATTCCTCCAGAGGTGCACCATTCCAGATAATAGCAGTACTGACACTAGTGACACAACTCATAATAAGATCAACCAAGTTTTTGTCAAAATTAAATTCTAGCAAAGTTTGTTTTAAAAAATCCCAAGAAATATTATCATAAGCTTTTTTCAAATCAATTTTAAAAATCATGCCCCCTTTCTTGCCTCGCTTATGACCCTTGGAAGTTCTTTTTAAACCGTTTCAAATTAGATAGAGATTAAATATGGCTTAAAATATGGTTAGATTTTTGTTTTTACTTTCTATATAAAGATTTTAAATTCCGAAATTATAGATACAATTAAATGGGCCAACCCGGATTATTGCAGATTCTTTTCCACATTTATAATCAAAGAAAAAAAAAAAATTTCCATATTGATTATTAGAGTATTTAATGAAATTGTAAGAAAAATATTAATAAAATAGAAAGAACCAATAGTATAATTACAAATGTATTTTTTATATTTAAAGATTCAAAAAATTTAGAAAATTATTAGAACTTCGAGCCTCAAAGGGGCAGTAATGTTTTTGCGTAGCAGATTCTTTGCCACATTTATAATCAAAGAAAAATACAAAAAATAAAATAAAATAAAATAAAAAATTACCATATTGGTTATTAGAGTATTTAATGAAATTGTAAGAAAAATATTAATAAAATAGAAAGAACCCATAGTATAATTAAAAATGTATTTTTTATATTTAAAGATTCAAAAAATTTAGAAAATTATTACAACTTCGAGCCTCAAAGGGGCAGTAATGTTTTTGCTTATGTAATAGATAGATAGACTTCGGATTACTCGGGTTGTGCGATACCTTTGTTTAAAACTGTTCAAATTTAATTGATTTTTTGAATTTCTATCCAAATCTATACTATATTAAAAAAATATATTATTTAAATTTGTTTGGTTATGAATTTTGAAAAGAATTTTTAAAATTTAATTCAAAAAGTTATAACTCATAATCAAATATATAACTCAAAACTCTATTGAAATTTCTGATCAACACTCATAACTAAACTCTTTTTAAAATTCAATTCAAAAAATTAATTATTAACAAAAAATAACACTCAAATTTTTTTAATTGAAAATAACTCAAAAAGTTATAACTCATAACCAAACACACAACTCAAAATTTTATTAAAATTCTATTCAAAACTCATAACCAAACTCTTTTTAACATTCAAATAAAAAAAATGTCATTTTGGTTTAAAAAAATAATTTTTATATTTAAAAAATTTCAAAAACAAATATATATTTTTTTTCTTCCAAATAATAGGTGGCGATTGGCGATTGGCAATTGCAAAAAAAAAAAAATAAAAAAATTACACTGTTCCGGTCAACCAGCCGGACGTCTAGGGAGACATCCGGGAGGATGACGGGGTAGACTCAAAATTCAAAAATCTTGTGCTTTTTAGAATGGAGAATATGAAAGAGAAAGCATAGCCAAACATGAAGAAAAATTACATTTTGAAATGCGTGGTGAAATCACATTTTGAAAACACTATCCAAACATGAAATGTAAATGGAGGGGTAGAATTACATTTCCAGGACACAACCAAACACAACCATAGACTCAACTGGAGTAATTCATGTTGGGTCACCACAAGTGTACCTCTAATTGGATTTGGTTTTGTATTGAACCTAAATCTAATAATGAAAAAAAGGATAAATTACAAATATACTCCCTGAGATTTACTTAAAATACGAATTGCTCCCTGTGATTTGAAAAATTATAAATACCTCAATGTTAGAATTTTTTATTTAATAGAATTAATTGAAAAAGTGAAAATTTTAACTATTCACTTATATATAATAAAATTATCTGAATTATTAATTGAATTAAAAACTGTTAATTAAATTGATTATTTATTAATAAAAGGATCTATTTATTATGAAATTAGAAACCTTAGCGGCATAATATAATTTCTAAAACCACAGGGGTATGTTTGTAATTTACCCATGAAAAAAAATAAAACTGAAACGAAAATCAAAGGTGATTGTTCCCAAATCAAACTTCCAAGGTTTGCTGATCAGGCCCATGACACCTGGAATATACTAAATAATTGTAGTAGGCCGGCCCAAAGTAAAACATTAATTAAATCCCATATTGGGCTAATCTATGTGAGAGGAATGGACCATATTGGGCCAAACCAACTGTGCTTAGTTCCACAAAATTAAATCACAAAATGAATTATTGAATAGCGTGACATATTCCTTTTTTTTCTTTTTTTCTTTTTTCCCTTCTTATTATTGTTCTATAATCTATTTTGTAAATTATGCAACTAAACTTTCTTGATCTAAGTTTTGAACTACTTTCAAGTCAGATCATTCTTGATTTTTGGATATGATGTCTCATTTGAAACTTTACACAAAGGTGTTATTAAGATATTAGGTCTTTATGATATTTTATATACATGTCGATAACTGGCTGGGTGAATAAAGTTAACTTCAAAGTGGATTTGTTGAGTGACCTAGAGCCACCCTGGCTCCTTCGTGGTGGGTAAAGAAATCCTAACTCTACAAACCCCAAATTATATAGTTTTTGAAAATTAAAAGCCAACCCTAGCTCAGCCCAAATATTCTTGGTAACCTATTCCACGACTTTTTGAAGCCTCCAAATCTCAACTTTGCAACTTGTTAGGCATCAAACTTGTAGAAAATCAAGAGGAAGCCATCCAAAGCCCAATAAAGAGTGCTATAACTCCTTTTGCTTCTTCAAGCCTTTAATTTCATCTTATTTGATTTTTTGTTGTTGCTTTCAATTGGTTAAATATCTATAAATATCAAGAAAACTATATTAAACTAGGCAATCAATTATATAAGCAAGTCCAATTATTCATACTCATAAACCCACAACAAACGACCCCTACACTAATACAAGAAACAATCGTGTACAAGAAAGAAAATAAATAACTAACAAGAAAGACTCCTAACTACTCTAGAAGGAATGTTTTTATGCGGTACTAATGATCCAATAACTATCATTGTAGTTCCAAAATGTTTCAGTTACATACAAAAGAGTGGTATAATGCCAATTCAAGGATTTCCCACCTTTAGAGTAAGTGCAATAGATCAAGAAAATGCACATTCATTTGAACATAGAAGGAATTGGGGTCATTGCCAATAGGTTAATTGATTTCAAAAATAAACTAGCCATTTTGTAGCATCTAGGTACTCTAAACACATAAAGAAAGAACACCTTATAGCAAAGTTAGAATACTAACTACTACAAGGTGAAATTTTTATAGGCACAAAAAGCTCATAAGAGGTGTGGCTTGCAAGGGTTACGAAAGTACTAGATTTAATGAATGAGTTGTTATAAGGGATAGATGAATGGTTTCTCCCACATTGCAATGAGGCTTATTAATTGACCAAGCATTTAGGGTAAAAACATTGTTTTGGTGTGAACAAGAAGCCAAACAATACAAATATTAGATACGAGAACAAATCTCTCCCTCTCGTAATGCTTTTTGTTCCTATCTTACTCATCGTTGATAGTTCTCTTTCTTATTAATGAATTCGCATATCACATTAGTCAACAAAAGTAAAGGCGAAAAATACTTTGGCACATTAAAAATTTTTATGGACAAAGCTTTTGATAATTTATGTGCATGTTCTTAGCAAGCTAGGCCTCAGCGATCAGTACAACTTCATTAATAATGTTTCTCCATCTATAATATCATGTTCCCTCCTTGCCCATAACAGCCTTAAATTCTTCCTCAAATGGGCCATGGGTAAAGTCATCCTCACCATAATAAATGTAAATATGGTGGTTGTGGTGGTGGAGCCAGAGGAGGTGGTGGCAGTGAATTCCTTACTTTGTTACATGTTTTTATCTAATTGATATACCTAATTTTAAATGAGTTAACAAGAAGTAACTCGTTCATTTATGAATTTAGACAAGTTTAAACGATTTTAAAAGTATGAAATAAATCAGGTTTACGATTTTGAGTTAAGTTTAATCTCTCTAATATTAATTGATTACATAACTTGAGGCACTATCATGTTATCTAAGCATCTTGACATATCAAAGTTACAAAGAATTGAACTGAGCAAAGCTAGGATTTCTATATCCTACCTTTTTCTTTGTTGGTGATTGCCCTGACATTTTTTCAACCCTCTTTAATGCAGAGGTGCAATCTCAGTCATTACCAATTTTCACATAGCCGACTATGTCCCATGTGTTTTTTTATCTAATCCAAGTTCCTTATCCAATCCAAGTGGCCAAACAAAATTTCTTGTACACATTAAATGCATTGAAGCTTGTGCACATAGGAGGCTCTTAAATGTTAGTATGTAAAAGAGGACCACCACTTTTTTGAGAAAATATAGGGACATTGAAAGAAATGAGCACTTTCATAAATGTTAATTCTAAATTTACCCTCGTTAATATGACAAAATGTGTTAAGTTTTAATTGACTGATTCATAAACAAATCAATAATTAATGATATACAACAATTCATATTATTAGGAGAAAAGATTTTCCCCCCGAATGAGCCCCGCCCCTAATGCCCCGAGAGAGAGAGAGAGAGAGAGAGAGAGAGAGAGAGAGAGAGAGAGAGAGAGAAGAGAGAGATCGATCGGGGACCTCCCGCAGCTCGTCGCCTCGCCGGCCGCCCGATCGTCGCTCGCCGTCGCTCGTCGCAGCAGCTCCGCCGATCGCGTCGCCATGCCTCTGCCTCGCCTCGCCTCTGCCTCGCCTCCCTCCTCCATTTTTTAGGCCCCCTCCAGTCCCTCTCCTCCCCTCCCCCTCACCCTCACCCTCACCTCACCCTCCTCCCCTCCCCCTCCGTCTTCTTCTTCCTGCTCCTGCTTCTGCTGAAAAAAAAAAAATTACAACCACGAAACGACGTCGTTTCGTGGTTTAGGGGGATTCGGGGCATCCGGATTCGAGGTCCGAATCACATCTCTATTATTAGGGGCAATTTAGTAGTGACATTTTAAAGGTTCGTTTAGGAAGTGATTTTCTGATTGAAATATAAGATAAAAAAAAAATTAAGGCTGTGTTTGGAACGATTTCCAAACTATGATTCTATCCTCACATTCCAATATGATGTTTGGATAGGATGTTCAAACTATATTTCCACAACATTTAGAAAACTCTGCAGAAAATTCAGTGTGAGGCGCGATTTTCAAATTTTTTTTTTTTTAAATTTGGCCTAACTGGTCCTCCGGCCGGTTGACTAGAACAGTGCAATTTTTTTTCTTTTTTTGGCAATTGAGATATGTTAATTTTTATATATTTGAAAAAAATATTTTCTGAAATTTTTAAAAAATTTTATGTGCTTTAATAGAATTTTGAGTTATATGTTTGGTTATGAGTTGTAAGTTTTTGTATCAAATATCATATGTCACATAAAAAATTCTCCACTCAATTTAAAATTTTTTTAAAACTCTTTTACCAAACAAATTTTCTACACTCAAATCATAATTTTAAAACTTATAAACTTAAAATACAACTCCTATTCTCAAATCATATTTAGAGAGCTCAACCAAATGCAACCTAAAGCTTTTTAAAATGACTTTTGACTTTTTAAGAAAGAAAGTGTAAAGAATAGAGAGAATGAAAAAAAAAAAAAAAAACTGTTTTTATTAAATTTTTAAATTTTTTTAATAACATTTTAATTATTTTAATCACTTAAAAAAAAAAAAAATGACATAAGGGTCCCATACCACCTTTGTCTATTTTGCATTTTTGTTTCAAGTGTGTCGGTAACAAAGTGAGAATAACGGAGGAAATGTGAAATGGAGACACAGATACAGTGGATTTTTAGGCTGTGTTTGGTTTATAAATTTGAATTAAAATTTTAAAAAAAATATATATATATATAAAATATGAATAAAATATAATTATTTTTCGCACACTTTCCTCTTCTTTTTTATTTATTTACTTTTCTAAATTTCTCTTCAAATAAATAAACCAAACAAAGTTTAAGACAGACAGCATGGGACCCAGAAATTAATTTTTGTACATTTGTCCATATGAATTAGCTACATATGGGTTCTTTAATTGTGGATTTGTCTACTGACATTGTAAATTAATAAATTTTTTGATGTAGTTTATTATAAGGGGATGCATCAATAAATCCCAAATTAATAACTTATATACTGTTTAGTCCTAAAAATTTTCTTATAGACTGAAATGTCCCATTACAATATTTCGAACATTAGATTGATGTGCAAATAGGACTAAATGGAGTATAAGAAAACTTTTAGGACTAAATGGTTTAACTTTTCAAAAACTAGGACTTATGGGTAAATTTTCCTTATTATAATTTAAAAGTTGATAATTAAAAAATAGACCTTAAAAAATATTATTTCCAAACTTTTAAATAATTAATTATTTTTATTTATTTAAATTATCTCGGCCAAATAAACTGTCAGCAAAAAAGTCATGCATAAATTTTCAAAATAAGAAAAAATATAAGTAGCTCAAATAAACTCATCAAACAGTCCCAATGTATGATATAATAATAAATTTTGAAAATTGAAATATGATCTAATTTAATGATATAATGAAATATGTCCCAATGAGAAATTACAATCCTTTACCTCCTTTGTTATTTTCTTCTCCATTTCTTTAATTTTGTTGGACCACATCATGTGATGATTATAAAAACATTTTTTAATAATAGATTATAAAAACATTTTTTAATAAGTTTCATTGATAGGAGTAAGTATTGAGTACAACAGTAATATTATGCGACAGGGTTACTAAATAATGAAAATTTATAATTGTGCAAGTGGAAACAAGAAAGTTATTACATCTAACATTTTTACACTTTTACTAATTTTTTATTTTTTATTTTATTTTTTCAGTTCTTCACTTTTAATAGTGATAATAAACACTCAAATTGTAATATCACCATTCTCTTTATCTAACATTAATAAGACTAGCGGGACTTGTCTTCTGAGCCATACGGGACTTTTTTTCACTTTATTATTCCCCCCTTGTACTTTAGCAAAATCTCACTTTAATTTTTACACTTTTATCAAAATTTCACTTTCATCCTTCAATTTTTAATTTTCATCAGCCTAATTAATAGTAGATGAATAAAATAATAATATTACAATTTGACTTAAAATATAAGGAGATGATTGGTATAATGAAAGGATAAGTTATTTGGTGATTTTGGAGTATTGCTCCCAACAATTCATGTTTGGACAAGTGTCATGTTATCTCTTCCAAAGACACAAAATAGGAGAAGTTATTTGTTGATTTTGGGGTACTACCATGTGGTGCCTTACATGTGTTCTGATCGGTGAAGATGGTAAGATTTACGATTTTGTATTGAGTAATTGCAGAATATGAGAGATATGAGTGTTTGTGATTAGGTAGGAACATAGCCACGTGGTACCTTAGACCAACCAATAATTTTTCACAAAATAATGATATATTCTATTATTTTAGCCAATAATACCTAAATTAGAGTACCACTAACATTTGCCAGGAAGAAAATTATAATTTTCTCCAAGGAAAGAGAGAGAGAGAGACTTAAAAAACAGAGGATTTCTCAAGGGACAAACATGCATGTTGTTGTGTAGGACTATTTGAAGAGAACAGTAGTAATTCAACAAGTCGGCCATTAAATTCAAGAGGGTCCACAAACCCCACACCTAAAATTTGGAACACAATCTCCATTTTTTCCACAATTCTCCCCCCCAACCCCACATTTTTTTTTTTGTCATCCCCAATTTTCTTTAGCATCCCCACATGTCTTTGTTTCATCAACTCATCACTTTCTCTCTCTTATCACCCCCAACACAAAAAATTATCTCATAGATCGATTATATATATATCATTGTAATTCTATTAATTATATACTTATTATTTCTTCTTTTTTTTTTTCTCTTAAGTATTATATAAAAGAATCATTATTATCTTATGACCACACAACTTAACTGAAATTCCTGAAACACAAAATAATTTCTTCCCAAAAATACCTCCCCTTATGACCCTTTCCATGTCACTGCCCTCCCAAAAGACCTTTTCAATTTTCTATTTCTATTTCAAAGGTTATGTACACTTTGTTATTAGATATCATCAATCATCAGTCATAACTCGACAAGGTCTCAACATAAAAACACATTAAACTCTGCATTTACTGGCCCTATCTATGCTTCCACCTTCCTCCCCCCCCAACATTTTCTTCAGCCACAAGCCATCTCTCTCTAGTTTATTGCAATTTCTTACCCTTTAGTTTTAAATTTTTTAAAAAATTTCACTTTGATTTCTAAGATATACAATTTGTTACACTTTGATAGATGATGTCTCTAAAAATAACCTTTTTATTTCATTTTGATCCCCAAATTATACATTTAGTTGCATTTTTGGTCCCCAGCTTTTTTAATTTGTTACATTTTTTGTTGTTGTAAACTTTAAAAAATATCTTTCTTCTAGTTATTGATTAACCGTAACAGATAACATACTTCAAAAACCAAAGTAATATATATATATATTAAGGGAAGGACTACTGTGCATCCTTTTTGGTGTTTATACCATATATACATGCAAAAAAACATAACTTTTATCACAAAATGAATAACTGTTATTATACAAAGTATAACTTTTTTTCTTCACAAAAAATATGACTTTTTGCTTCTCACAAAAATATAACTTTAGATATACATAACTTTTCGATACAAATCATAAATTCACCATTCATAACTTTCATCTCAAAAACCATAACCTTCATTACAAAAAATTCATAACTTTTATCACAAAAATCATACCTTTACACATTGTAACATTTCTCATATATTAAAAGATTGAGTATTAAAGTGTAACAAATCTCGAAATTTGAGAATTATTCAACCTGTTTGGTTTCAGTTTTTAGACTTCACTTTTTAAAAAATTTTACTTTTTCATTTTCTGTATTGTTTTTTGTTTTCTCTGAATTTTTTTTAATATTTTAAGCATTTTTTTTAAAAAATTTTTAGACACACCTAAAATAAATACACTTAAAAAGTATAATATTTGTAAATTTTTTTTTAAAAAAATTCACTAAATACCAAAAATATAAAAAAATTAAAATTTAATACATTTTTTGTATTTTTGTGTATTTATTAATTTTTTAAAATATTTTTTTCATAAATATTTTACTATTTAAATACATTAAATAAGGTACATTTAAAAATATAATTAACCTTATAAAATATAAATCTACGATAAACTTTTCCACTACATAATACACATTACATTCTCTTTTTAACCCTTCTCTCTCTCTTTCTCTCTTTCTTGTTTCTCTTATTTCTAAACTTCTCCAAAGCCTTTTAGCTTGGTGAGATGGGGAAAAGACCTCTAACCCTGTTGTGCTTGGTTTTGATTATCATCCCTTTCTCTTGTCGTACTCACTGCAAAACACACACCACAACCCTTGAGGTCGATCCTAAGCCTCCCAATTCTCCTACTAACTTCTCTCAGTTATTGCCCAAAGGCACACCAATACCACCTTCAGGTCCTTCCTTGAGGCACAACGACATTGGATCATGAAGCCATGAAGACATACATATACATATTTACACACATTTCTGCAGATGAAAGTGATATGGGTCTTCTTTCTTCTACTCTCACAACAATGAGGATTTGATGGGTGTTTTGTACATGGTTTGGTGGGTATAATACTCTTTTTGGGTTTTTCTTTCACCAGTTGTAGGTATGTGTGTAATGTTTTTACTAGCACTCTATAGTGAGCTTTTTAACTTATGAGTTCAAATATGGGATAGCTTTTGGGAGATTTCTGTATAAAAAAAGAGAAAAGCATGCAAATCACAGATATATAATCATACCGTTCTTCCACTTCCACATGAACTAATAACAGAAAAGAATTATCTTTGATTCTGTAATTGGTATATGTATGTGTTTCTATACTTTTTTCTTCTTTGAATTCTTCATTTTAGGTGGGAAGAAGAGTTCCATGAATCTTGTTTTACTATTATGTTGTGTCAAAAGTTATTTACTCTTTCTAAAACAAAATTAAGAAACACTATGGTACACCCCTTTAAAGATGTCAATCATATACACTTTATATTTTAAAAAAAAATGGCACAATTTTAATTTTTTGAGTCATAATTAAAAAAAAAAAATTGTCATAACAAAATCCAATATGAGACATAACTAAAGAATTCATGAGTCATAACTAAAACAGGAGAAAATTAGTTATAACTAAAAAGAAAAATGATATAATTAGGAATACACATGATACGCCTTTTTTAAAAAGAGTGTATATCAACAAAATTTGAAAATAGTAAGATATTCAGTCTTGCTAATTACTCAATTTTTGAAAATTTTTGTTTTCATAATTAATTCATATCTAATTTTTTTTTTAATAAAAAACTCCAGGAAATTTGTCTTTGTAGTTCCTTCATTTTAAATATATATATATATATATATATATATATGTATATTTTCATGATTCAAACTTGCACAGTCAAATTGGTATTTTGTCAATGTATATCCAAAATGGGTCTTTGAAGGTAATGAATTGATTAACTATTATTGCTTTTGATTTTTAATATTATCAATAATTTAGCTTAGAATGTATAGAACAAGTTTTAAATTAAATTCAAAGTTTTTCTCTTTCTTTCTTTTTAAAGATTCATCAAGTTGTTTTAGATTGGTGCAAGTGATATCTTGTGATTGAGCATTTTATATAAGCGTGCAAGCCATCAGAGAATAGATTGAGTGATCATAAATTTTTCACGAATAGATCGTATGTCATGTGTTGTCTATCATTTGATTTGGAACAATGAGTGAAGTTTTATAAGCCCTAGCAAACCCTATTCTAGTCTAGACTATATAAAGATTATGGAGAAAATTACTATTCAATAATAATTTAAAAAACTTATTGCAAAATGTTGGAAAAAATTATAATTTTAATTATCAATATTCATAAAATGTATCATTTGTTTGTAATTATTTTTAAAAATTTACACCGGGCTAAAAGTTTTCCAAGATTATAGTGTGGGTGTTTGGGAAGTGGGTTTTTATGTAGATTTTTTTAGTTGTAGGATATTATTGAAGAAATTTTTTTTGGTGTTGGGGAAGATAGTTTGGTTTTTTTGTGATTGGATGTGATGTTTGTGAGAGAAAAAGTGAACTGATTATGGAGTTAGATGTGATATTTTGTTTGGATTTATTTTTTTAGTTTTGCAAAAAGTTTGTCTTTTAGTAAAAAAAATCAAAAAAAAAACCTAACACACAAACTTCTCCAACACCACAATGTGTCCCATTAGGATTTTTCTTTTATCAGTCCCCTTTAGGAAAGTTTACAATTTAAAATTGGAAAATAGTACACGTAAACGAATTATTGTCAAATATTTTAACCATTAGAAGCAAAATAATAGATTTTATATGTATTTATTAATGTGAAGTTTTCTATCCTTACGTCTAATACTAAGAAAATTGGATAAGAAATCCATTACATGTAACCTTACTCTTCAAAATTTATTCAATCTAATAATCAAAATTGGAATATGTCTTGATGGCTTGGAAAATACTTCAATATGCCCGTTTGGTAACTTGGCTTTTTAGCTTTATAGTTTTTTATGAGGTTAAAAAATTTTGTATACGGAAATGATTAAATTTGAACAAATTGTAAGTAAGTGGGATAGTTACAAAATAATTACATTATTGGTGAAATTTTTTTTGTGCAACTATGATGTATATAGGAAAGACTTACACCAAGTATACGAATGAACTTGTATCATACACACATGAGACTTGCATCACCATAAAAATAAAATTATTTTTCCACTACTCCGCTAAAATGCAAGTTTTTCATAGTTTTTTAGTTGGATAGATGGTTATAAAAGAAAAATGATTGATTGATGATATTTTAACTTTTTGATTTTTTTAATTTTTAAATTTTTTTTTTTTCAAAAAGTAGGCAAAAAACGGCGTCTCAATGACCAATTTGGATCAAGGTCACTGCTTTGCGGCTTGCATAGCAATGATTGTTGTGTGGCTTATGGAAATTATTTTAGATTTTATTTTCATTATTTGAACTGTTCAATTTTTAAAGAACATTGAGTAGAACATACCTGTAAAAAATCAAGTTAATCGGATATCGATAGACTCTTCATCAACTCGAATTTGTATATATAAAAAATAAATATATAAGTATTAAACTGAATACAAATGTGAGTTGATGAAGGGTCTATCGATATCCAATCAACTTGATTTTTTACAGGTATATTCTACTCGATATTCGTCAAAAATTGAATGGTTTAGATGATAAAAATAAAGTTCTAAATAATTTTCACAAGTTACACAATAGTCATTGCTATGTAAGCTGCACATCAGTGACTCCAACCCTTTATTTTTTGGGGGTGTGAAATATTAAAATAGTGTTTTCACATCACAGTTTCATAAAATAATATGGATTTTGAAGAATAAATTTAAAAATTTTATTTTAAAACAATTTTGGTTTGCTAAAAAAAATATAGAAAATGTTTGAAACTCTTACAAAAGAGGGCCCCACTAATGTATTGGCCATTGATGTATTTGAATTTTTTTTAAGAGTTGTATCTGACAGTAACATAAATGGTTTAGATCATATTGAGAGTTGTGAGGATTCTATTTTGTAGGAATCTCTATCATTACTATAAAAATATATATATATAATATACATATTTGCTATCTGAGTCAGTTGAAAGTTGTCTTCCATTCATAATCAAATCAAAATGTACACAAAAACAAACCACTTAACGGTCAAATCAAATTTTATTTTCATGTAAAACTAGCAGAAACCACAAAACTCGCCAAGACCTTTTTTTTTTTTTTTTTTTTTTTTAATTTTTGCAAACTCACCCCCATGACTCCTACTAATGTATTGGTCATTGATATGTTTGAATTTTTTTTAAGAGTTATGTCCGATAGTAACATAAATGGTTTGAAATTATTTTGAGAGATATGAGAATTCTATTTTGTAAGAATCTCTATCATTACTATAAATATATATATATATATATATATGTGTGCGCGCGCGCATATCTGCTAGCTGAGTCAGTTGAAAGTTGTCTTCCATTCATAATCAAAATCAAGATGTGTAGTGACACAAAAACAAACCACTTAACGGTCAAATCAAAAAAAAAAAATTTCATGTAAAACTAGCAGAAAAAACAAAACTCGCCAAGAGCTTTTTTTTTTTTTTTTTTTTGAATTTTTATTTTTTGCAAACTCACCATGCCTTTAACAAGATTTTGTCGAACATTAACACATGGATAATTGAAATACAAGGCTTTTGTAACATTAATGAAAAAAAAAAACAAAAACATTGTAGAATTTTAGGTTAATAAGAAATAGTGCAAAACATAGGAGATATCAATTCATATATAATTCAAGCATTCAATTCAAAATTAATTAGTAGTGAGTGAAGAGGTGGTTTAGATTATTGATGTGGGATTAAGTGTAACATTCCCCCTCACCTGCAACCCAGTAACATGTGGAGGTGATTGAAAGGTCCTATTGAACAATAGACTAGATAAGAAAAATAGATCTGGGTAGAGATTTGTACCATGAAATGTGAGAGGACACCAGAGATCTAGTCTTGATATTATGTTGAAATACTCAATTCAAAATCAATTGCCAATCAATAGAGAAATCTTTATATTATATTAACTAAACTTGACTAACTCAGATTGTTGATGTTAGATTAAGTCTAACACTCAATTAGTATTTGTTCAAAGCAAGATTTTGCAATGTTAATTGTCTTTAAAAATATAATAAATTTCGGACACGACTTTAGAAAAGTGCATGACTGGTTCTGTCATAAGATAAGAGTGTGACAAATTCATTTCGGTGAAATATAAATTTCATCCAAAATGAATTTGTTGAACAATATGAATTCTCATAAATATTAGATATTAACTACTTGAACGTAAATTGTAGCATTAGTATAAATTTTTTTCTTATTACCATGTGTTGCACTGATTTTAATTAGATGTTTCACAATGGTGTTTGAAAAGTTGATTATTTTAATTTTTGACTATTTTAATAGGTAAAAATAATTGTGTTTGAGAATATAGTTGAATTTTTTTTTTTTTTTTTTTTGTACTTAGATGTGATTTGTAAAAGAAAAAATAAAATGATTATACGTTTAATATAATATTTTATCTTATTAATTATTTTAATTTACTTTTTTACTTTATCTTTTAATATTATTTTAACTCAAAAAATCAAAAAAACCTATTACCAAAAAAACCAATAGAATATAGTGCATTATGTGCACTTTTCTTGAAATTTTGTTGGTGTTTGAAGTTTAATAGGTTATGAGAGTTGACCTTTTTCAAGGTTGGATAAAAGTCCCTCATCATTTCTTTGCCGGCCAAGCTTCTTTATTTCAAATCATACCTACCCAATTCAAAACTAACATAGAAGTGTGGGGAAATTTTTATAATGAGTGGTATATTTTAGTTTTAATATTTGTGATATTTAATTATGATCTATTATAATATTAATTATGATTTAATTATAATTCATGATATTAGTTATTGTTTATTATGATTATTATTTTAATTATAATTTAAAAAGTTTTTTTAATTATAATTTATGTGATATTTGATTATAATTCTTTTTTTTTTTCTTACTTATGATTGAAAATGTTTTAATTATGATATTTGTGATAATCAACGCGACAAATGTCACAATTTACATATGATACATACTATTTTAAGGGTGTACATTAGTGTGATCCAAGTTTGAAAGCCTCTCTAAATTAAATTATTTTTCTTATCTAAGTTAGGACCTCAGAATTCATGTTTAGATCAAATGGGCAAACCATGCACAATGTCAAAGGTCGTTAAGAAAATTGAAGTTTCGTTTATTGGAGAGGAGGGAAATTCAAGTGGGGTTTGGTGAAATCAAGAAATAAATGCATACAAAATTTCCACACTGCCTTAAATTATTAGATACTCTTATAATAATATTATATGATATTATTTATATAATATATTTAATTAATAAAAAATCATAATATATATTACGTTGATCATTATTTATCTTTTAACTTCTTAATAAAAATAAGATAGCATGGCCTACTTGTAAAATTTTTTACTACATAATTAGTTTAGAATATTACAAAGACAATATTATGTGGTGTTTCAGAATTATTGAATAATTATACCTACTAACAAGTTACATTTGCATATCAATGCAAGGTTTTTTTAATATATTTTTTGAGTCAATTGAGGGGAATAAGGGAGGAGAAGTTTTTTTATTTAGGGGTTGCTTAACATGACTTTTTAGCACCAAAAAAAAAGAAGCTAAGACTATTTTTTTTAAAATGCCATAAAATGCAAAACCAAAAGTCACTAAATAAACAAATTATACACACTAGTCATTTATGTTTTTTCTATATAATTAAAACATTCATTTCCAAACAATTTAACTTTTTTCACCTCATTAAAAAAATTAAAAAATCACTAAAAAATGTCAATTCAAAAATGAGGCCTTAAAATCAATTGAGAGGAATAGGAAAAGTGAAGTTGCACTCACAATTGTAAGCTCAAACTCGGTAGGGGTGTAAATTTGGCCAGACCCAACCTCAGGCCTGTTGAGCTTTTCCCAAAAATTGTATTAGGCAGGCCCAATTCGTAAAAATCTAGGCCCAAGCCCAAACCCAAGAGTAACCTGGATCGAGCCCGGACTAATAGTTTATTTATTTATTTTTTACCAAAATAACTTGAAAAATGATGTTGGGTGTCGAATGGGCCGGGGTGGACTAGGTCGGGCCAGAAAAAGCATGGCCTAGGCCCTAGCCTGGGGGTTTGGGCTAGGCCGAGCCTCAGACCTAGGTAGGCCTAGTCTGGCTGCGCCTTGGGTAGGCTTTGGGCCGACGCGCCATTTTTACACCCTACATTTGAGTAAAGAATATTTGCATTCATCAAGCCAACTCCTTAGAGGTCATTTGGGACCGCTAAAAAAAAAAAACTAAGGTAGTGTTTGATTTAATTTTTAAATTAACTTTTGAATTAAATAATCAAAAAGTATGTTTGGTTTACCATTTTTTAAAATTATTTTTTCTCTATCCTCTTTCTCTCACTCTCTTGCTTATTTTTTTATTTTTATACATTAATTAATTACTTTTTCTTTACTTTCTCCTCTCTCATTCTTTCACATTGTACACATCATCAATTAATATTTTTCTCACCCATCTATTCAACTACCAAAAAAAAAAAAAAACCTACAAATCATTCCAAAATTGTTTTCAAAGTTTATAACCAAATAAATTTTCAAATTTCAAAAACTTTTTTCAAATTTTTCTCCTTCAAAATATAATTCAAAACTTAAAACTCATTTTAAAAACTAAACCAAATAGAGCCTAACTTTTGACTTAGGCCTTGTTTGGGAAGACTAAATAAGTGCACTTTTTGTCTTTTTTGACTAAAAGAGTGAGGTTGAAAATATGGATGTTTGGGTTAACTTTTTGACTTTTTATGGAAAAATATGTAATAAAAAATTGTAAAAATTAGTTTTTAGAGGAAAATTTGAATTGGGAGTTGTGCAGCCGTAATTGTTGACTTTTGGTGAATAGTGTCACTTTTAACTTTTTGAGTAACTTTTTGACTTTTTGGATTATTCTCTACATTCCAAACTTAGCCTTAATTTAAAAAGTCACTAAAATCAGTTTAAAAAAAAGTCACATATCACATTAAATTTTTTTCACAAAAAAATCAATTTTTTAATAACTTTTCAAATACATTAACTTTTTTAAACACTTAAAAAAGTCAAAAACATGAAAGAAAACAAACCAACCAGCCAACCAACAAACAAACCCCAAGTGCAAACCAGTTTGGTGAACTTTTCGAGGTTACAGTTGCATAATTAACTTTACCAAAAGGTTATTCTCACAAAAACTTGAGTGAATTGAGCTTCATCAAATCTTAAATAAAGCACCTCAACACTAACGAATACATGGAAAAAAAAAAAAAAGTGACTAGGACTTTGTCAAAGTCAAGCCAATTTACAATTAATGTTTTTTTAATAACATGTGATTCATGTACCCTTCTCTAATTTTTTTGTATCATTTTGAATTCAATAAGCATCATTGGTTAAACATTTTTCTTGGTTTTAATTTGACTTGGCCTCTGCTACAATTTTATGAGACTGAAAATTGAAACAAAAATTAAATGATCTTAAAACCAAATAATATCAGCATTGCTCAATGTTATAATACTGGTGATATTACACGCACTAATTGGTATAATAATTAGTGTATCAATATATGTGTGTGAGTCGATTTCTAATCACACTATCACATTGGTATTCAGTTGGAGAATATCGGTAGAATAGATAAAATCCGAACGACCTGTCACAAAAAGAAAGGATTCCGGCGGTGGTTCGTCTACCCGGAGGCACTCCGATAATCAAGTCAATTATCTCTCAAAGATAGCAAAATTGCTTAACTCACTATTCAGAATACAAAAAGCGTGCCTTTGACCCATGATGGTGCATTTCTTTTATAGCCAACACTGACCTAATCCCAATAGCAGCCTAACTCCAATGAATTCTGTCTCAATGCTAATCCTGGACTCCCAGTTAGATTGGGATAAACTCTCTAAGAGTTTTATCTTTATCCAAACTGAAGTCCTCTCCTATCCCTTATCCGCTTATACCGGATTCCGGTATCTTCGTAGATAACCTCGGCCTAGCCGAGATTACCTCGGCGTAATAACCAGGACACGTGGCACCTTGACTGACACTTCGGTGCCACCTCGGCCACGTTTTTGTCATTCAAAAATTATGTCCCCACAATATGTTATGACATTATTATTTTAAAATTATGACTCCACCCATTATACAAATTACAAAAATTCAAAACCTCTAAAATTATGTCACATCATCTGTTAATATACTAATTGACATACCAATTGATACATATAGTATTATTCACCCTCTCAACAATCAATGAAATTTCACTTTAGTTTGGCAATTTTAAATCATACATTTATATCTCTCAATTTTAAATCATAATCAAGTTAATCACTTTGATCACAAAAAAGTAAGATGTACAAAAAAATGCATAAAAAACGACCCTATTTTGGTAGCACTTAAAACTATATTTAGTTTATTTACTTCAAAAAATTGAGTAGTGGCGTTTGATTAGAAATTCAAATTATAATTTATATAATTTTTTCAACTTATTTGACCAATAATAATTAGGTTTTCTTATTTACAACCCCCCCCCCCCCCCCCCCCAATTGAAACCTTAAATATGTATAAATAAAAGTATCTTATATCTCATTTAACTTTTGAAGGGATTCGGAATATTTATCTAACAATAAAAACTATATATAACAGTTTATTAAACCAAACAAGTTCAATTATTTTCATAGATAATCAAAAATTGTACCAAACAAATATATGATTTATTTTAATTCTTTTAAGCCAATAATTAAAAAATATATATAATCATAAAAATTAACTTATAAATAATACCAAACAAACCCATTGTCTCTTATCTAGTAAGGCAGCCTTACCATTGCCATATGACAATGGACCTGTTTAGTATAGTTTATCCTAAGTTAAAAACTGATAATCAAAAAACAGAAACTAAAAATAACCCTCTCCCAATTCTTAGGTAATTAGTTTATTTAAACTATTTCGGACTAATAAAATAGAAATAAAAACTATACAAAATAATAGTCTGGCACAAACATTCAAAATAAGAAAAGCTATAAGCAGATCAAACAAGCTATACTAAATGGGCCAATCAAACACTGCTCGGTTCATTTTGTCAGTATAGGCCTATACAAACATCTGCCAAAGCGCAGACAAAAAGAGAGCTCATACAAACAAATAGAATGCACACAACAGACAATGAGAAAAAGCCTTTGGGGGTAGAAAAAAACCAAGAAATGAAAAGAACTCTTTCAGTCGAGATTTATCATAATTGTCGATTTCAAGGGCAATTATGACATTCCCAACCTACCCACCAAAAAAAGGGGGCAAATAATACCCAGAAAATTAAATTGAACCGGAGCAAAAAATTATGAAATGGGAAGAAATGAGGCATTAAAAACACAAGGGTGATGGGGCGTTTACGTCCAATATTGTGTCTAATGCTCAACCTAAGAAACCTTCACAACTGACAGATACAAAAGGGTTTGATAGAAAACTTTCCTCCAATCATTTTGCTAGTGTTGGGAAGATGGTGGCGAGACCGATGATTTATCTGTGCCGCGAACATTGTACTTATCATAAACCTTTTCATGGTTCTCCGACCACCACGTCTCTGCTTGGTGCTCACCAAACCTTCTCTGGCTGCATATACAATTAGAATATATGATATTTTCCAACCGTATCTATAGTGGATGTTTCACATTAAAACTTGTTCATGTTTACGACAAGGATATTAATATGGAAAAAGTACAACCATCTAATATCATCTGAGAATTTAAATCTTCTACCGCACGATCTCCATGATTTCTATATGATAATATGAATAAAAGAATCAGAAAACAATTAAGTTACCTGAAGCGCACTCGTTTGAGATCTCTAGTTCCATTCCCGATGGCCACAAGTGTTATATACACACCAGGCCCATACTTCTGAATCCATTCAGCCTCAACTTGATTAGCATTTCCAGCCAATGCTGAATTCCTAGATCTTGTACTAGTAGTATCACCATCTTGAATCGGTCCAGACTCCTGGCAGTCAAGAGGCTCCGACACACTAGTAGTGTCCAATTTGCGATTGCTGCAGATCGTTAGATCTCTGCTTATCGAATGGCTGGGTCTTTGTCAAATGTAGTGGCCAAGTTGTAAGTAGGAATGACGGTTGGATCTTGGTTAATCAAACGATCATTCTTCGGTCAAAGGTCCTTTCGGTAGTGGCCAAGTTGTTTCAGCCCCTAGCTGTTGAATCTATGCCGATCAGATGGTTGTTCTTATGTCAGTGGTCAGTTTGAACTAGATCTGATTTCCTCAGATATGCCTTGGATCTGGTCGGCCCTTTATTTACCTTGGGCTATATTGGTCTAGGCTTGCCCGGCTTGTTTGGGCCTATATCCCCTATTGGGCTGGGCTTGGATTTCCAACCCCCCACACGTAAACATTAGTCCAGTTCAATTCACACGAAATGGAAAAGAAATAGAAAAGGATGGAGAAAACGCCCCCAAAACAAGAAACAAAACGTTTTTGCACATCCCTTTTAAAACACTCATAAATGTGAATTTAGACTATTGAAGTCTAATACAGTCGATACACAAGTAATCACAGCATTAGTTAAGTTTCAGTTTAAGCCATTCATTTCTTGTTAAGAAAGAGGTATCAATGACTCCTATAAGCAGGCAATCTTTCAACTCAGCAAGTATTAACTGATCACGGCATTGCCAAACACAAAGGAAACAAGCCGAGAATTCATCTTGGGAGGACTAAAACATTCGATGCCATCAAATGCAAAGATTTTAGCCTCAGGAACTTGAAAACATATCATCTAGGTATCCTGTAGAATCAGAATTAACTGAAAGAAGGTCTGCTATGTAATCAGTATATCGTTCCTTACAAGATGTCTACTGTAAGTTAGTATTTTCAAACATACTTGCTACTTGAAAAAAGTATGTATGCACAAACCCTACTTAAAGCACTGAACTACTTGAAAAAGTAGATGATATTGCAAAATGAGCTTACTGTTACTTGTTTCATTCAAGTTCCACTTAATCTGGCACGAGTTACTTCGACCTTAGATGCACTGACACATAGATTTTGTTGACAAAAAATTTGAAGTTTGACATTAATTATCTAACATAATTCTTTAGAAAAATGATACTCATACAGAATTTAAGACAACAATGATGTGGCAATGACACTGTTGCAATTATGAACCATAGTGATGGGCATTTTGACTTCCTAGTTCCAATGAACAGATATAAACGAGACACATAATTTTGTATATAAATTTTGTTTGTGCATCATTACCCATTTCTAACATAGAGTCCAATCAATTCAATGAACTTTAAAACAATTATTCATTCCTATTATATATATGCACCCTTACTCTCTTAGAATGTTGTTGGGTATCATATACCTCTCAGCCGTTTTGTATGGTGCATTTTTCTTGGCAGGTGTCATACTCACATGTGCAACCCAAAGGCTAGTGGTACAATGTATTTGATTGTCTGTGAAAGCCTAACACCAAACCTCAACACCATCACCCAAAAAGTTACTTGTGCAAGCATGCACATTTATTTAACCCATTCTGGTTTGGCCTAACCTGTAAAGTGTAAAACTTACCAAGGATTTTTTTTTTGTTCTTTTGTTTTTTGCAAAAATGTCCAAAATAGCTTTACACTTTACTCTAATTTCTCAATTCATTTTCTCTAATCAAGGCGTGTTACACATGTGATATTGCCTTTAACAAATTACATCAATTTGCACTTAAGTCCAAACCACGAACAACAAGGGGATTCTGTGTTTGTGGGCCAAACCACAAGGATCAAGAATCTACCAACAGATGAATCCAATTGGAATCACAACTGTAAGACCATTCATGCAAGTAGGTCCATAATGCCTCCAGCTATAACAATTAGATTTTACCTCCAAGGTTTGAATTGATTAATTTAGTACAGCAAAACCATCAAGATGGAAATATAGAATCGCCATTTCTAGATTTGTGAGCATAGATAAGTGAAAGAAGAGAATAAATTGTGCAGGTAAAGGAATTCCCTAGTTTACTTGATAAACAATTCAACTGAATGTTTTGATGATTACAATTCCTAATATGCTGCTCAACAACACATTTGAACTACATCAAGGTCAACATAAATTCACCACTTATGATGGGTTTACAGGCTATGCATTTCCAAGAAACTCTCATACAGTAATCTTAAAAGAAAAATCAATTTCCAACTTATTACATTGATATGGCAGTTTCACATTAAATAAACAACCAGTAAGCAAAAGAATCAATGCCTAATATGGTCCAAAATAACCATATATGCTGAAAGTATTTCCCAAACCACAATTTGCACCTTCACTTGTCATTCCACTTTATTTTATATATTTAAAGACAAATGTATCTTTTCTGTGCGCTAAAATCATGGGATAGAGAGTAAAATTAGCTAAATCAAGAAATGCACCAAACTCAAATTAGCGCCACATTAGTGCGCTGTTATGCAATGCTACTAGTAGGATTATAGCATAGGATTGGGATTGTTAGTCCATCGACTCACAATCCCATGTTTGATTGCAAATTTTACTAAGCGGATTAGATGTACGGCCGATATTCAATCCTACAAAATTAACAAATTTTTGATATTGAGAGGAGTTGGGATCATAATTTCAAGTATGAAAGTAAAAATACAAAATGAATACATAATAAATTTGTTATCTCACTATTTAATTGGATAACTAATCCTACACTGATTCATGGGATTATTAATCATTTCACTATTAATCCTGTTAATCATCAAACAAGGCCTAAGATTCTAGTGCATTGACAAAAAGAACTTGTCTATTCTCAATGAAACAAACAACAAACTAAAAAAAGATAAGAATGGTAACAAGAAACAACCACCCTTGAATTGCCTCAAATTAAGTGTTTTAATACAAAAACTTTCTCAAAGCCATAAGACATTATGCGCTTATCGGATTCTCAATTACGAATCCTACTAGGTGGAAGAAAAAAAAATTACAGCAAAAAGACTTGAGTATTGAAACGAGCAAATGATATCAAAACAACAAATAGTATACCCATTGAATCAAGTTGAAACCAGAGACAACTCACCAAACTCCTTGTATTTGAGATACTGATCCAATATCGTAAGCCTCGCTGTAAAAATCCAGAACACCCTTGTTCTTGAAGGTCTTGACTATGGCATCGAAAGAACCGTCGTAAATATCAGAAGCCCCTTTGGTTTGGAGGTACGTGAATGCGCCGGCGATCCCTCCGGCCGCAGCGGCGTCTTGATCAGAGCATGGACTTTGGGGGAGCCTCTGACAGCGGGTTTGAGCCAATTCTGAGAAGTGGGTTTTTGTGGGTTTTGGATTTGGGTCTCGAGAGAGACGGTGGTGCAGGAGAATGGGAGATTGGTGGATGGATAGTTGTGGGTTGCGTTGATTTGCTCTGTTTGTTGGTTTGTTGGTTTGTTGGTTTTTTTGGGTGAAAGGATCGGCTAGGACTTGTTGGCCGTCCAGCCCGAGGCCTGACTTAGGCCTGAGGTCCGGCCCAGCCCAACTCTCCGGCATAAGTTTTGAGCCATGTTTTTTCTGACTCGAGTTGATCTGACCCAATAATACTTGCAAATTATTTTGGTAGTAAAAAAAGAGTTTGGCCTGATCCGAAGCCCGATTGTCCCTGAGCTTGGATTTGGACTTAAATTTATGAGAAGTAGGTCAGCCCGATTATTGGCAAGAGCTTGAGTGGGCCAGGCTGGGCCTAAAGTCATACAAGTCGGACCATTTTTACACTCATACTTATTGGGTGTAAATAATCATTTGATTCAAATTAAAAAACCCCTTTCTTTATGTTTTTTTTTTAAATTTTCTAATTTTCTAATTTTTAATTTTTAATTTTTATTTATTTATTTATTTTTATTTAATACTTCAATTCTATTTTGGGGTTTTTAGTTTAAGATTCTTAATAATATTTTCTTAGAAGTATAAGCACAATACAAGTTTTTATATTAATTTAGGTCCTCCAAAACACACAAAATTCTATAACTTTTTTAACTCATTTGAAAATTTGAAAACTCTAACTTTTGATCTAGATCTCTCTCTTTTTTTTTTCTTTTTCTTTTTTTAAAATAAAATTTGTATTTTTAGAATCGTTTCATCTAGATTTGTTAAGATCCATGAAAAATACAAAATTCTAAAAAAAAAAAAGTTGTTGAAATTTTACTAACCCAAGACAAAGTCAGTGTAATTTCGATGACCAAGTCTAAGTCAGTGAAATTTCGGTTGATCAATGAGATTTCAATGACCAAGTCACTCTAAGTTAGTGAAATTTGAGTTAGACAATGAAATTTCAATGACCAAGTTAGTGAGTTAGTGAAATTTCATGAATTTTTTTTTCTTTAGAATTTCATATTACTAATGTATCTTGTTTAAAAAATCTTGTCAATAGAATTCTAAATATATAAATTTTACAAAAAATAGAAAATGTAAATCCAAAGTTATTAAATTTTAAAGAGTAAATTATACTTACCTCCCCTGAAGTTTCTAACAATTATAGAGACCTCCCCTATGGTTTCAATAATTACACTAACCTCCTTTACTTTTGAAACTATTATCAAGATTATTCCACTGTTACCCTTTGTTAGGCTATTTAACAGAATTTGTTAATGTGATGTTAATGGCATGTCGATGTCATAGGTTATAATATCAAAAATGACAAAATTGCCCATTAATACCTTATCTAAAAATTTTCATTCACCTATCGTGAAATTTTGCATATATATATTATCAAAGGCCCATACATATTTTAACATTATTTAATAAAATTCGTAAATTTTATGCAGTATTAAATAAAAATCCTTAAATTATTAAGATAATATTAAATCATTAATGTGAAAAAAAAAACTTAATTTTCATTGATAAAATACTTAAAAATAAATAATATCTTTTTATAGATAACATTCTAATAATTTAATACAAGACTTGTTGTGATGTCCCGAGCCTTTTTAAAAGCAATTTGAGTATATTAATTCGAAATTTCTTTTCTTTTGGGGTCCTTGTTGCTATTGACTCTACAAGTCACGTGTTGTCATCTATTTTTCTCCTTGTGATTTTTCATTTCCGTCCTAATGTATATTTCTGAGGTGTCAACTTGTGTCTTTGGGTGTTAAAGTGAGTCTGGGAATGGTGGGAAAGCTCTAATGTTAATTTTGTCTCACTTGAAAGTTAAGACCGCTCGAGCGGTCCTTTTGTCGTTCGAGTGGTAAATCTGTCCACCCAGTTCTTGGTTCTGAAGTCTAAAATACTGGGAATGTGCTTTCACCGCTCAAGTGAAGGCTATATCGCTTGAGTAGTCTATTTGCAAAGGAGAGAGATTCTGAGAGTTTGAATTCACCACTTGAGCTTAGGATCCACCGCTTGAGTGATCTATCTGGAGTCAATTCCAAGAAATGTGTCCAATCACTTAAAAGTTGAGCCAAAACCCTATCTCTATCTCTACATCTTACTTTCTCTCTTTCTCTCATCTCTCTATAGAAACCATCCACCCACCCTCACAAATTTCTTGATATTTTCAAATCCATTAGAGATTTGGCCCTCGTTTCTTTATTAAAGTTGAAGAGCTTACTAAGGGCTACGACGTGTACAGTGGAGATCAAATTTCGTTTATGTTGATTTTGAAGGTTTTCTTATCCTTCTCTCCAAAAACTTGAGGTAAAAATTTTCTTTGAGTTATACATACATTTTTACAAGTTTATGGTTATTTTGATGTTGTTTGGAGTGCATTGAGTTATGGTCTGAATTTTTTTTATTTATTTTTTATTTATTTTATGAGATTGTATTTTGTTCAAAGAGGGTTTTCTCAAATCTTTCACCAAATCTTTTAATTTATGAACTATGAGAATGTTTTGAGAGTTTCATGAGCAAATATTTTTTCAAAAAATGAGGAAACACTAGTTTTGTGAAAACATAGATTTTGGAAATTTGGGGTAAAGTTGGGATTTTGTGAAATCGTGAATTGTTGTGACTTAGTTTTGAGAAATGATGAGGAAATTGATATATTCATGCTTATTGTTGAAATTCCACGCAACAGAGAAATTGTTATTGAGAAAATAGTTAATAGTATATTGCTACACTTATCTTGAAAAGATGAAGATTGGAAATAATGATTATTATGTTGGGATTTCTTTGATTTAAAGAGAAAATAAATGTATATGATGATGTGTTTTTATCTGTCTCTTGGAATATATATTGTGTATATATATATTGAGTAGATATGTAGAACTTGATCATAATAGAAGATTGTGTGGATGAAATGAGAAAGTATTGAAGAATTTTGAGAAAGTCCAAGGCATTAATATAAATATATATTGCATTGGCATTTTATTTTATGTCCATTGTTTTCTTATGAACTGGCATTGTTGAGATTACTTTGGAAACGTAAATGGTTTTATGAAACAAATGTTACAATTGAACAGTTTTGGGGTAAATACAGTGAGAAATCCGGTTAGGAGGTGTAGATTGAGAATTAAATTGGCCTGAGTGACCTTGGTGTAAGACTAGAAACACGCGCATATGGGTGCCTAAGCCCTTCGGTTAGAAGCCGATAAGGTAGAATTTGGTAGTGCTTGATACGCCTACTTGCAGACATTAGCCTTGGAGATTTTCATGAGTCGTATTTACCACCGCTTGTTGATATATGAAAATCATTTGATGGATTACATTTTCGAACGTGCATCGTGCATGAGGTTTTCAAAAGAGAAAAAAAAAAAAAACTATTTTGAGCATGGCATGTGCATCTATCTCATGCGATTGTATAAAATATATATACTTTGTTAAGAATTCTCTATTGGGCTCATGGCTCACCCCAGTGGATTTTGTGTAGAAAAAGATGTGGTGATTCCGCCGAAGTAGAGTAGGTGAATGTTTTAAGAGTACAAGATTTTTTTTTGGGGATAACCCAAGGGCTTTATGTGTATGGGTTTGATGACCATTTAATTGTAACTAGGCTTAAGCCTTGGAGCTTGTAATCCAAAGGGCCTTATTTTGTGTTTGTTTCTATTACATTACTTGTTCGACATGCTATAGATTCATACCGTATAGGAGATTGAATGTGTACTCCCATGTAATGTCCCCAAATTAATTGTCATTTAACAATCTTCGGATTTAGTTCCATAAAAGAAATAAATAATAAAACTCTAGACTACAATAAGCAATTTAAATCTCTATGGTTGTATTTTCATCAATATGCGAGAGATTTACAAAAAGCCACATGTGTTACATAGCATTACATATTCAAATCCTCTCTAGGTTTGAATGTAACGCCCCGAAATTTATTCAACATGAACTACCCACACTAATTAGCAATCCCACATTAATTACAACAATTTTTCCATCTTTGCATAATTAATAAAAGAGTCTTTACAAAAGTTCCACATGCGGATATACATTCAATGATAAGAAAACACATGAATCTATAGCATGTGAAGCATCTATTCTCAAAACAACAAAATGCCCTTAAGGGCTTACATCTTCCAAGGCAATAGCCTGGTTACACCAAAATGGTCGCTCGGACCCATACATGTTAGCCCTTGGCTTTACAAAAATTACAACAAAAAGGAGAGTCATCTACTCTTCACAAAAAAATATCCACGCCCTCAGTTCGGCGGGATCACCATATCTTTACCTGCACCAAAACCCATAGGGGTGAGCACAAAACCCAGTAGAGAAATTCTCACAAAGTATATACAGTTATGCTTCTTCCTCAGCACAAAAGTAAATGAAGTGCAATGCTATGCCAAAGTTAGTCAATGAGGAAAATAATCATTTCAATGCATTACTTCAAAATCACCATGTTCTCAATAACATCATGTGATCTCATCAATTTCAAACTTCCATTATTAATTCAATAGGGGCGGTAAATACGACACTGGTAATCCCCAGGCCAATGTCTGCAAGTAGACTCTACGAGTGCTACCAAACTGTCATTTTTACTGGTATTAACCGGAAGGCTCGACACCTATCCGCGCGGTTTTCTGATCTTTCACCAAGGACACTCAGGCCAACTTATCAAATCATCTACACCTCCTATCCGGACTTACCACCATATTTACCCCATACACATTGCCATAGTTCTTAATGCACATCACTTTCTTTCATGAAATAAATATCATTAATCAAAATTTACAATGCAAAAATAATAATTTAATGCATATGCAATACAGTGATTTTCCATAACTCATAACATTTCCCATTTCCAAGTCTCTACAACAATGCCAACAATCATATTTTCCATTTTCTCTTTTCATTACTCATTCCCAAGATAATCATGTGTCTTCAATACACAACATCAATTTCTCATCAATTTAATCCTTTCAAGCCACATATGAGGTTTTCAAATACTAACCTCCACCATTCAACATTCTCACCATCCATTATGTACAACAATTACCATTTCTCAATTAAATATTTTTCATGCATCTAACAACAACTTAAAGAAAATAATTCCTCCATTTAGCATAAGAAAAGAAGTTATTCCCTAGATTATTCATGTTTTCAAAAAGTCCCAATTTTCTAGGTTTTCATAAAAAAACCTAACATTGTTCACCTCTTTTATAAAATCTCATCCTACACTTCAATCTCAACTCAAGTTATCCAAAATTTCAAGAAAATCTCTAAATGAACACAAGATAGAGTTTGTTTTATAAAATCACCAATCTCTTGAGCCACCAAACCCATTTTCGAAATTTTCAAGGAGAGTTACAAAATCAACTAAAAACTTATATAAATATATTTGTAACTCAAAGGAAAAAAAAAAACCCTCTAGGATTTATAAAAGAGTTGAGGAACAACCTACATTTAAAACTCTCTACATTTTTTAAACACAAGATTGAAATCAACAAGGAATTAGAAGAAAACTCTTAAAACCATCATCAAATAGCAAAACTTGTATATATAACTCAAGAATGTCCCTACCTCAAGCTTATAAGAGGAGATGAGCAAAAGGTTGTAACTCCAAAGTTGACGAAACCAACTTTTACTTAGATCAAAGTAAAGCTCTTGACGAGATCTACAATCTTTCTCAAAGGAGCTAGGCGAGGAGATGCCTCCAAGTGAGTAGATCTAAGGATCTTTGAGCAAAAAGTGATTTTGGAGAGGGTAAAAGGGTTTCACGGTTTGGGGAAAGGAAAAGAGGGGAAAAAGTAAAGAAGAAGTTAGGTGAGGGACCTATTTATAGTACTAGGTCAACAATAATTAAAGTCCCAAAGTCAATCCAAAAGACCAAGTCAAAACCCCCAAAAGTTGAACCCAAAACCGGACTGAAAATCTAGAGAAAAGTTTGCAGGTGTCGACCCTTTATGAAGAAAATCTGGAACTTTTGCTGGACAGCAACACAGGGGTCGACCCCCTCCAAGTCTGGTGTCGACACCAAAAAGCAGTAAGCAAAATTTGGACAAGGGTCGACCCTTACAGCAGAGGTGTCGACCCTTCAAGTAGAAAAACAAAGAGTGCACAGGCATGGTGTCGACCCTTCCCAGGCTGGTGTCAACACCAAAAAGCAGTGAGCAATTTTAGAACAAGGGTCGACCCTTCCCAGATTGGTGTCAACCCTTGTGACCAACAAAAAGAGAAGGTGTCGACACCACCAATACCGGTGTCGACCCCAGAACAAGATTTTTGAGCTTCCAAACAACTTTTCAACGTAAACAAGCGTGAACGAGCAATCCTAACAAGTTTAAATAAATTTTCACTCATCCAAAACCAAGATACAACAACACCCCAGATTCCCAAAACATAATAAATGATTCAAATACACTTCCCAAAAGCTTAAAAAGGGTACAAGTGCTACATTGAATCCATAGCATGTGAGACAAATATAGTTATAGAGATTTAACACAAAAGAAATGCCCCATGGGCTACAAGTTCTAAGGCTTAAGCCCGATTATGCAAAAGATGGTTATCAAACTCATACATGTAAAACCATTGGCTTGTTAAAAATAAACAACAAAAAGAAAGAGCCTCGTGCTCTTAAAACAATTCCAACGCCTTTAGCTGGGCGGGATCACCATATATTTTCCTACACAAATCCACTAAGGGTGAGTACAAAACTCAGTAGGAAGTTCTTAACAAAGTATATATGTTTAAATAGTCTTATAACATGAATGCCATGAAATGTCATGCTTCAAAATCCATATCTTTGTTCCTTTTTGAAAACCGCTTGCAATGCTCATTTCAAAATTCGTTATCTCAGTATATTCAAAATGCACAACACGGTGGTAAATACGACTCAAGTAATCCTTAAGCTAGTGTCTGCAAGTTGGCATATTAAGCACTATCAATCTCCACTTTACCGACTCCTAACCGGAAGGCACGAGGTACTTTCTCCGCAATGTGTTTTCACTCTTTTATCCTGGACACTCAAACCAATTTAAACAATACCAAACTACACCCCCTATCCGAACTTACCAAAACGTATTTACTCCAAAACATCTTTAAGATCATCAATTGTTTTCTCAAAGCAATAAATCAATTTCCAAAACATAGTCATAATAATCAATATTCAAAAATATGTAAATGGATGTCTGTAAATGCAATTATACAATTCCCAAGTTTCTCAACATTATTTCCTCAATATAATGCAATCATCAACATCTCTCAAATAAAATTAAAATAAATAAATCAATATCCATATCCATGTGACATAGGACACAATCCATATTCACAATCCTATACAATTTTCCAATTTCCATGATCCAAGTATTCTTATTATACTATCCATGGAAAATTCTCAACAAAATCCATCCATTACATAAATGATTCAACAATATAACCACATATGATTTTCCTTATCTTTCTCAATAAATCTCATGATTCCATGAGTTTTTCTTCAACAATTTCAACTTTTTTCGAAATTTCAAAAATCTAGGGTTTCCACCCAAAAAGAATTTCTTTCATTTTCAAGAGGTATTTCTTGCCAATGGGCTTTTCATAGTCACACATTTCATAATTTAAAGCCAATTTCTTGAGAGGAATGAGAAATTTCTACTTTTAAAACTCATTAAAATCCCTCACTCAAACCCCAACTCATAACTCAAACATTTCGTCAAGAAAAAACTAGAACATGCCAAAATCATATATATAACTCAAAGAAACTCCCTATCTCAAGTTATGGAGAAGAGAAGAGAAGAAATCCCCAAATTTGACGGTGTCAAAACCCGAACTCTACCGCAATAAATGTAACTCTTGATGAGCTCTCCAACTTTGATAAAGGAACTTGGGTCAAAACTCAAATGAATTTGGAGAAATTAAGGATTTAATGGAGTTTGGTGATAGTAAATGAAGAGAGAAGGGAGAGAAATGTGTTTTAGAGAGAGAAATAGATGAGAGGAAAATGGGGTGGGTATTGGAAAAATGGTTTGAAAACCATTAATAAGTGAATGAGAATTGACTCCAAAGTGCACAATTTGAGTATGGTTTTAAGACGAAATTTATTTAATTTAAAATTAATTTTTTTGTTATTTATTTGGGACAAAATTGAATCAGATTCGATTCAAAATTCGAATATGTTTGAAAGAACAGTCATATCTGTTCTTTGCACCTATTCCATGGAAGAGTTGTGTCTTTTCATAGAAAAGAGATGTGTCTTTTTATTGAAAAGTCACCATGACTTTTTGAAGAGCCACCAATTCACCTATATAAATAGAACCCCATTGCATTCATTAAATATTGAATTCATCTTGTGTTTCTTTTCTTCTGTACTGTCTTTTCTGTAAGAGAATTATGCACAATAAAGTTCACTAGACTTGCCGTGGTAGTGTTGTTTCTACAAGTTTCGATCGTTGTATCTTGGGAGACGAACGTCCAATAAAAACTCATGAGTACCGTAGCGAGGGACAAATTTGTCTAAAAGAAATTGTGTCCAACATAAGCCCCAATCAAATTGTTTTTTCGTTTCCAAATTTTTACACTATGTTTGTAAGTTATCTACTTCTCTGTAAGTATTTTTGGTTATGGGTATATGGTTTGGTTTAACCCAAACAATTTGTGTTATATTCAAATTATATATATATTTTTTATATATAATTTGGTAATATATTTGATGTAATTATTGCATGTTACAATTGTACAAATTAGAATTATTCCAACAGTGGGTACTCAGCTTAAGGAAAGAAAAAGAAAAAAAAAAAAATCGAATTTCCAGCTTTTTCCGCATGTGCTGCACCATCCCCACACATGCAGAGCGTGTCCCTCTCGCACGTGTAACACCCATTCCTGCACATGCGGTTATTTCAGAGAAGAACCCTCAGACCCTTTTAATCCGCCGCACGTGCGGCATCCACTTCCGCACGTGCGGCTCACCTGCCGAACGTGCCCTCCGCACCTGCTTTTTATTTTAGTCTCCAACTACTAAAAACTCTCTCTCACCGCAATGCGACCTCTCATTCCTACACGTGCGGCCTGAACCCTCGCACGTGCGGCTTTGCTCCTTTACCAGCTTTGCACGCTTGACAAGCCTACTGCAACCCCAACTCCAGTTATGCTCTCGAAACAAGAAAACTCAACTCCAATAACAAAATGGAGATGTAAATTCGAGGAAGATTTCAAGAGTGGTGAACTCAAACAGCCGACGAGGCCTCAAATTAGTTCCAACATCCCTAACACGAGAAATTTAACCACGATTAAAAGATAATAAAGCGGGTTATATACCTAGGCATCACATCGCATGTAGACTTTTTTTGTAAATCTCTCTCATAAATGGAATGCAAACATAGAGCATCCGTCAGTAGAGTGATGATTGAAATGTTAAGATTATTTGATTTGAAAGGATTTAATTAGAGTTACTTTATGTCAATCTTTTAGATATATTACAATATATCAATTTCCTTCAAGGTATTATTTTATTAATTTAATTCTTTGTCGATCCATATGTGATTGCAAGGTATTATTTTATTACTTTAATTTTATTTTCATGTAGGCATTGGGTGAGTCCACCTCACATGGGTTAATTTTAATCCCTCCACTGGGGTTATGTGGTTATTTTCAAATGATAAGAGAGTGATCCGCACATGATAAGAGGATAAAGTGAAGTTTTCCCTTTTAAAAATCATAAAATTGAAAATTTTAGATTAATTTTGAAACATTTCTAATGTTTCCTTTTGAATTTTTATGAAAGATAATAAATTTTGACAAATGAGTAAGTAGATTATTTTTTCTTTCCTTTTTTAAAAAAACATAAATAATGGGATAATTATTGTTTTTAATAATTATTTATTTAATGGATTAGTCAATATTAAAAAAAATCAAAAATTTAATTAGGAGTAGTGGAGCTCCCATAGGGCTCTACACGAAGTTCCTTTCTTATAATATTTAGTACTAGTAGTCACCCGTGCGATGCACGGGATTTTACAAAGTGAACATAATAAAATTTTTAAAAAAATTATTTTATTTAGTTGTATTTTCTAATATGAATAAAATATTTTTATTGAATTTGTGTATTTACTATACATCATTCAAAATTCTTAATACTTCATATCATGAAAAAGTTTAGAAAACTATCATAAATTATGTAAATCATCACATAACAAATAGATAATAAGAGTTAGATAAGACAATCAAAAGTGGAGTAACAAAAGTATACTAAAATTATAATTAATCAAAATGACTAACATGGAAAATTTTAAAAAACTATCATAAATTATGTAAATCATCACATAATAAATAGATAATAAGAGTTGGTTAAAATAACCAAAAGCGGAGTAACAAAAGCATACTAAAATTATAATTAATCAAAAGAACTAACATTAAATAATAAAAAAATGCTATTTTTTTCATTTTTTAATCAATAAGAGATATTATATTAATTATCCCACACAGTATAATGAATTAAAATAAAATAAAATAAATTTTAATTTTAATTTCTATTATATTCAATTAGTGGTTAAAATTTTTTACATGCTATTTGTTTTTTGTTTTTTTTTTCCCCTTTAATTTTATATTGATTCACTAAACATAAATAGGTTTGAAAATGCATTAAAATTGAACTGACAAACATAAATAATAGAAATATTTAAATTATTCAAAAAAACCTAACATTTTATATATGAGATCACTTGCATTTGCTCAAGCTTTGAATATGCATAAAAAGATATTTAAAAAAAGAAGAAATTTGTGGTTTAGGTCTCAAAAGAAATGAGTTCCTAAAAATTAATTTAATCATAAGTTATTTCAACATGACAATCAACAACCAAATATAATTGATGATTAAATTTAAAACATAAATCCATATCCAAATAAATTTTGATGATCTTTTCGCTTCCAATATAACATTTGCACCCAAAAAAAATAAAAAATAAACACGAATAGTCAATAAGTGAAAGAGTCACAAATTAATAGTAGCACTTCAAAAATGGAATGAAATCTTAATTAAATGACACATTATTAGCCAAAAAAAGAAAGAAATAAAAAAATACAGATTGTAGAAAAAAGAAAAAGAAACAAAAATATAAATAGAATTTAAAGAAAAATAAAATAATAATATTCATTTACATAAACTTCCTTTCCCACAAAGGCAAAAATTTATGTAAGTGCACATTTCAAATGTAAAGTTGATACAATTGAAGAAAAAAAAAAATCACTTGTGACTTGAAATTTAATGCAAAATTTTTTAGGCAGTATGAAGGAGAGTCGAAAATGGCTCAATATTGATTGTGATTTTTTTTTCTTTTCAATCTCATGTTCATGGATCCTTTTTCAAACACTTGTTTTTATATTGAAAAGATGAAACTTAGACAAAAGATATACTTGGAATTATATCATATTTAAAATTTATATGGATAATTAATTGATGATTTTTAAAGATAAATAAAGTTCAACTTGAAGATAAACTTTGAAAAGATTAAGTTGAAATATATGAGAATCTACAACAATCAAATTCAAATAGAAGATAAACTCCAAGAAATAGGGAGTTCTGAAGAAAATAAAAATGTAAGTTCAAATTTAAAGATAAAATAAGATAAACATGAGAAAATAGAATAAATTAAATAAAATTTCAACTTTGAAATCTTGATCTTATCTATAAGCTATGAAATTAATTTCCATTGAAAAATTAATTTAACAATTAAAAAATAAAACAAAAAATAAAACATGAAAGGCTATAAAAGAGGATTGTTAAGTAGAAGAGAGAAATATCAAAATTATAAAAATTTAAGAATAATTATTTTAAATTTTTTTAGAACACACTACATTTTTTTAGCCGACGGATAAATATCCTAATGGTTATGAAAATTTTAAATTTTTGTATTTATTACTTTTTTCAATAATCAAATAGTTATGATTATAGTCAAATATCTGACCTAATTGATCATGACCATATATACTAATTAATTTAGCTAATATTCAATTAGGTGTTTTCACCATCTAAAAAAAAAGTTAGATGTTTTTATTTTTTTTTATAGTAGAATAAGATAAGTATTTTTAATGTTCAATATTTTTTTTTTTGATTTAATAAATAGTTATGATTAAGTTACTGTCAAAATATTTAACTCAATTGGATTTTGCCCTATGTAATAAATCTTTATTTTTAATTTTTAAAATTTTAAATTTACTAAACATGATTAAATGATGATTCAATAGGAACCAAATTAAGAAATTTTTATAATCACGACGACATTAAGGGGGAAAAAAACAAATAGATGTTGGGGTTTGTTTCCAATGTTTTGTTGGTGGATGTTCAAATTTATATGGAAACTTTAGTTTAAGGATAATATATTTTGGAGGTTTAGTATTTAAATTCAAATTTAAATTTGGGTATCAAATTATTTTATTTTTTAAAAGCAAACGTGAATTAGATAAATGGTAACATTTTTTTTTTTTAATGTAGGAATAAGAGTTGTGAGATCTTTTTATTATGATTATTATTTAAATTTATGTAATACACTGACAAACATGTGAGGTTCTATATACATATCTATATCCACAACTCCTATAAAAGATATTATTTGATTTTTTAAAATATTCTTTTAGATAACAATTGGAAGAGGAAGTGAGAATACTTGAATTGAATAGTGAGAAGAGGAGTAAAGAGAGGTGCCACGTATTTATTTTATTATTTCAAAATTATGAGAATTTAGGATTCAAGTTGGGGAAAGCACCATTAAGTCCCTAATTTGAGAATGTTAACCCATTTAGTCCCGAAGGTTTTTTGTTGGACTAATAGGTCCTATTTTATGTGTAAAGACATTAGTACCCATTTATTTACATGTCTGGGTCAATAATTGAGGGGGTAATTTTGGATTGGTATTTATGTGTAATTTACTGAATTGTCCAAGAAGCTTACTATAGGCCTTTTTATAATTTCCTTTCTTTTCAAACATTAAACATTAAGATTATTCATCAAACATCAAATATTATTCATCAAACATCAACCATTATCCCACGTCAAACATTATTCATCCAACATTAACATCATCAACATTCGAACATAAACCCCCATCCCTAAATCCCATCCCACTCCCTGCATCAAACATTATCCCACATCAAACAACAGAACAACAGCAAGCCATCATCAATGGCGGAACAAACATTAACAAAACATCAGAACAACATCATCAAAATGGCAGAACAAACATTAAAAAAACATTAGAACAACAGCAAGCCAGCATCAATGGCGGAACATCAACAAAAACATCATCAATGGCGGAACATCGCAAAACATCAACAACCATCATCAATGGCGGAACATTGGAAAACATCGTGAACATCAACACATCAACATCATCAAATGGCGGAACATCGCAAAAAACATCGTGAACATCAAAACATCAGAACACCATCAATTCGAATCGAATCGAAGACGCCATCTCGTTCCGGTGCGAAGACGCTTTCCGTTTCTGTTCCGCTTCAATTCGCCGGTTCGGGAGTCCGATCCCCCACCGTACCGGAGGGATGCGTACCTTCAAACATCAGATTCTGCGAGGTAGAATCAATGTTTGAATCACAGAATCTGATGTTTATTCGTGTTTATATTGATGATGATATGTATGCGTATGTGTGATTTATTGGTGTTGTAGGCATGGGCGCTGCGTATGGGACGGCGAAGAGCGGAGTTGGAGTGGTGTCAATGGGTGTGATGAAGTCGGAGCTGGTCATGAAGTCGATCGTGCCCGTGGTTATGGCTGGTGTGTTGGGTATCTATGGATTGATTATTGCTGTCATTATCAGTACTGGGATTAACCCTAAAGCCAAATCTTATTACCTTTTTGATGGATACGCTCATCTTTCGTCTGGTCTTGCTTGTGGCCTCGCTGGCCTCTCTGTTGGTATGGCTATTGGTATCGTCGGCGATGCCGGTGTTAGGTATCAATTTACCGATGTTGATGATCTAGAATCAGAGTTCGGATGTTGATGTTGACGTTGATGATGTTGTTCAATGGTGGATTTTGAATTTTGTTTAACTTCAATTGGAGAGATTGGGTATAAATGTAAACTCTATATACAATATATCAAAAATATATATTATATTAAAAATAAAAAGGACTAAATGGTTTAAGAAAAAACACTCAGGACTAGATAGACCAACATTTCCCAATATGGGATTTATGAGTAATTTTTCCATTCAAGTTTTGGAGTCTCCTGATCTAATAACTACATTTGGTTATATAGATAGTATATAGATAGATATCAACATAAAAATGTATGTGTGTGTGTGTGAGAGATTTATCATATTTATTAACATTTTTTAGTTTTAATTAAGAAATTTATATATTTATTCCTAAAATATCTATTATATCAGTATTAAAATATGTTTATATTTAAAAACATTATTCAAAAGTAGATGGGGATAGTCCATGTTGTGTGTTTTTAGCCTAGAATCATTAAGAGAAGTGATGTGTTAATTTCTAAAAATATTTATTAATAATTAATTTAAATTTTGTAGTCAAAATTTTCAAGTTTTTATTTCATAGACATAAACGAAATTCTTTTTTTTTGACTTTTTATATAAAGTTTTTCTTGAATTTTTAAATTATAGATATAGAATATAAATGGAAAATTTACTTATAAATTCCATTTTGAGAAATAGTGATCCGTTTAATCCTAAGAATTTTTTATAAACCAATTAATCCTATTGATTTTGGAAAAGTAAATTTAATATATTATTTTTATATTTCCTTCTGCTTCTCTGTGTGTGTGTGTGTGTTATATAGAAAGGTAAAATACACAATCTATGATAATCAAATTTAGGATGAATTTTTATATGTGAATTTTTTTTATTTGGAATGACTTGAATCTGAACATTCCAAAATGAGTACAAAGAAATTTCTTGGTATACTTTTTTCAAACGTAATAGTCCAATGTAACACTTTAAAAAAACATCTTAGCGAAACACTCCAGTGTAATATACAAAAAAAATTCGTTAGTATATTTTTTCCAAACGTAACACTCCATTGTAACACTCTAAAAAACTCATTAGTGTGACACTCTAATGTAACACACAAAAAAATTACTTAGTGTATTTTTTTCAGACGTAACACTCCAATGTAACACTCTAAAAAAACCTCCTCAGTTACATTGGAGTGTTACGTTTGGAAAAAATATACTATTGGCTTTTTAGCTTTCGAATGTTATTATTGTAATTTTGAGCGTGCCAGTAAGGATCAATCAGTCCTTATAGAATATTAATTGCCAACCAATTATCAGACGATTGTATTTTAGTTCTTTCAGCCTCAATGAAGAGGACTTTTACTAGTGGCTTTGTTTAGGAGAATTAAGCAAACAATGATTAAATGAAGAACAATTGTAGCATTTCATTAAGAAAATGGAAGACTTACAAAGATCCGAATCAGCCTCATAGAGGTTTACAGCGACAAACTACTTGAAACTACTCCTATGAATGAAGTGCAATGCAGAAATTTGAAGTACAGAAATATAAAGAACAAGAAATGTAAAAACTGGAAGAAAAATAAAATAAATAAAACTGATTTTTTTGGAAAATAAATGTGTAATTTCACATTTGAAGAAACCCACTTTTATACCTAAAAAATTAAATCTAAACGTGTAAGTGGCTATCCTTTTATGTAATTCCCACTTTAATAAGACATTTGGGTTCATAAAAAAAATGAAAAACTAAACAATTTATAAAATCACATTTTAAGATTTATGGTACTCCACCCGAATATAAATATAGATAGTATTAATAATAGATTCCTCCAATAGTTCATAAATTAATAGATTTAAAATATTGCCCATATTAATCAAGGATTCAATCAAAACATTAAATGAAAAAACCAATAACATTATTGGTGGGGTCTATAATTTTAAAATTGCATTGCTATAATATGTTTTGGTACACTAATTAATATAGTCATTGGTGTATGTAGTACCATTATAATGGAATAAAGTTATACGCACCGATTGGTATACCAATTAGTGTAGTAACGGATGATGTGACATACTTTTATTGGGTTTGAGTCTTTGTATTTTATACAATGGGTAAGGTCTATAATTTTAAAATTACATTACAATAGTATGTATTAATATACTAATTAATATAATAATTGATGTTTGTAGCACCATTACTGCTTTTATGATATCAGAATCAACTCAGGCTTCTCACAGAAATTCTTTCTATAGTTTTCTGACGGATATGATTTCTTCTATACCTCTTACTTGCAATGGCATAAAAATATGTTGTATTTTTGTCCCCCTTTTGAAGCCAAGTAGCTCTTGACTTTTGGCTCACCAGGGCCTCCTCCCATCGACTTAACTCCCATAATTAGAAATGATTTGATAGATAACGGGTGTAGAGGATGTGGTCCGAAATTATAAATTGGTGGGGATTGAAATGGGAATTCCAAGTACAGTGCGACTGTTACTTGAATGGTGCCACAGCTGAAAATTTACAAAAGCAAAAAAAAATAGTGTGGGAGCCAGGCCGGCTATGAGATTTATGAGGTTTAAGGCAAATTATAAAAATGAGGCTTTCTTATATATATATATATATATATTGGCGGTGACTCGTGCAATGTACTAAAAAATAAATTATATATATTTTGTATAATAAATAAATTATCTTAATCTTAAATTATGTCTATGCATAAAAAATTATTAATTATAAAAATTGTTAAGAATAATAGTATCATAATCACTTGATAACATAAATAACTTGTATCAAATTAAACAAAATATTAAAAGAGGGAAATTCTATACACTTAGAAAAGTTATCATAAATTTACTTGAACTTTTAAATCAATGGTGTATATTATTATTGTGTGATCAAATTATGAATAAATATCAACTTTTAATTATAGTTTATAAGTAGTTTTTAAAATTTTTTAATCTAAGTTTGTTGCCTTACTCATAAAAAGAACTTCTTAAATAAATCATTAATTGATCATGTTAGCAACTCTCTATCTTTGATTTCCTCTATCAATGACACATGCATATCATATCAAAGTATAAATCCTTCTCCATAGTTTGAATAATACTTGCATAGTTTCTACATCATTTAAAAAAAATTAATCAAGATAAGAATTTTGTAAGATTATAAAAATTATATAAGAAAATAATTTTAATCCATTTTATTTATAAAAAAATGATAGAAAATTATTTGAATTATACTTGAAGAAATATAACAAATGATAGCTTTAATCATTATATACCAAAAAAAATAAAATGATATAAGTTACTCAACGAAAAAATGGTCGAATAAAAATAAAGTTGTGGACATTGAATTAAATCATATAAGCTCTAAATTGATAGTATAATTTAGCAAATCAACTAATAATAACATAGATATATTGACAAATATGTAGTACTTCTCTATCATCTTTGTATTATATTCATTAATTTCATATATCGTATAAAAGTTTTACTCGTTTCGATCCTTCAATAAAATAAAGACCAAGAAAATAAATTTGATAAGAAATTAATTCTAAACTTTATTATTGAAAAAACAAAAATTTGAAAGAGAGAATTTAGAGATGGAATTGAAGAAATACTATAACAAATGACAGCTTAAAAAAAAAAAATGATCTAATGCAAACTATTTTTAATAACTAATAGAAAGAATATCAAATTATTACCTTGTATAAATATAGTGACGAAAATTAATTTTGTAAGATTTTTGTGCTGTCTTCTCCCATGCAGCCTTCATTATTTCATTATTAGTACTCTTCTCGTTCAGAGCCAACCAATTTCATTATTAATACTCTTCTCATTCAGAGCCAACCAATTTCATTATTAATACTCTTCTCATTCAGAGCCAATAAATTTTTTTTTTTTTAATCTTTATCACTTGGTAGATAATAACGAATAATAAAAATTATCAAGAGAAGGTTGAGAATTTAATAGGAGATTAGAAGTTATAGATAAGGGCATTTCATTAGATAAAAAATTTAAAATAAAAAAAGATAATATGTGATAGAAGGAGAAAAAAAATATGTGTAAATCAAAATAAAGATTTAGATATATATGTTTTTAAAAGATATATAGATTAACAACTCATATCTTTATCTAAATTTTATTATTTTAATTTTTTGTAAATCAATTATTTAAGCTTTATCTTTATATGTAGGCCACGAAATTAATCTTTATAAATTATTTATCAATTTTTATATGTTTATTTATCTATAAGTCATGAAATTAATTTTTTCAAATAATTTTTTTTAATATTTATCTTTATCTATAGGCCATGAAATAAATTTTCATAAATTATTTATGAATTTTTATATGTTTATCTATAATGAAATTAATTAAAGTACAAAATGAAGGGAAAAAAAGGAGTAATTTCATTTTTTTTAATCAATTATTTAATCTTTATCCTTATTTGTAGGTCATGAAATTAATTTTTATAAGTTATTTATCAACTTTTATATGTTTATTTATGGGAAGAAATTTTAAATTATGTATAAGTTATAAAATTGATTTTTTTAAATTAATTGTTTAATTTTTACCTTTATCTATAGACTATAAAATTAATTTTCAGTTTTTATATGTTTATCTATATGGAGGATTTTCATTCAGAGCCAATAATTTTTTTTTAAAATCTTTATCACTTGGTAGATAATAACGAATAATAAAAATTATCAAGAGAAGGTTAAGAATTTTATAGGAGATAAGAAGTTATAAATAAGGGCATTTCATAAGATAAAAAAAAAAATTTTAAAAAGAAGATAATATGTGATAGAAGGAGAAAAAAAATATGAGTAAATCAAAATAAAGATTTAGATATAAATGTTTTTTGATAGATATATAGATTAACAAATCATATTTTTATTTAAATTTAATGGTTTTAATTTTTTGTAAATCAATTCTTTAATCTTTATAAATTATTTATCAATTTTTACATGTCTATTTATCTATAAGTCATGAAATTAATTTTTTTTAATTTTTATCTTTATCTATAGGTCATGAAATAAATTTTCATAAATTATTTATGAATTTTTATATGTTTATCTATATCTATAATGAAATTAATTAAAGTACAAAATGAAGGGGAAAAAAAAAGGGGTAATTTTGTTTTTTTAATTATTTTAAAATCAATTATTTAATCTTTATCTTTATTTGTAGACCATGAAATTAATTTTTATACGTTATTTATCAACTTTTATATGTTTATTTATGGAAAGAAATTTTAAATTATCTATAAGTTATGAAATTAATTTTTTTAAATTAATTGTTTAATTTTTTTTCTTTATCTGTAGACTATAAAATTAATTTTCAGTTTTTATATGTTTATCTATATGGAGAAATTTTGAAATTCAAATCTTTATCTATAAGCAATGAAATTAATTTTAATTTTAATTAATCAAACAAATAGAAAATGAAAAAAAATAGAAAACATGAAAGACAATCAAAGAAGGTTGCTACGTAGGAAAGAGAGAGTTTTAAAATTATGAGAATTTAGGAATAAATATTTGGAGGCTTTTGACAAAACAACTACATGTAGACTATAAAATTAATTTTCAGTTTTTATATGTTTATCTATATGGAGGAATTTTGAAATTCAAATCTTTATCCATAAGCAATGAAATTAATTTTAATTTTAATTAAGGGTGCAAACGAATTGAGCTGAGCCGAGTTTTGCTGAGCTTGAGCTCGGCTCATTTACTTATCAAGCTTGTTTATTGAGCTCGAGCTCGGCTCGATAAGGAACTGGGCTCGAGCTTGACTCGGTTTGTTAATATTAATGAAACTCAAGCTCGGCTCGGCTTGATAATTTTTTTTATATTATTTATATTGTTTAATATATAAATAATGTATTTATATTATTATTTATATGTATTTATATATTATTTAATATATAAATAATATATTTATTATATAATTTAAATAAAGATAAACGAGCCGAGCTTATGCAAGCTCGAGCTCGGCTCGTTTACTAAATGAGCCTAATATTTGAGCTCGAGCTCGGCTCGATTACTAAACGAGCCGAGCCGAGCCGAGCTTGTTCATGAATAGCTTAATTCATTTGCAGCCCTAATTTTAATTAATCAAACAAATAGAAAATGAAAAAAAATAAAAAATATGAAAGACAATCAAAGAAGGTTGCCACGTAGGAAAGAGAAAGTTTTAAAATTATGAGAATTTAGCAATAAATATTTGGAGGCTTTTGATAAAATAACTACATTTGGTTATATATATAGTATAGATATAGATAGATAGATAGATAGATAGACAGACATATATATATATATATGTGTGTGTGTGTGTGTGTGTGTATTAATAAAAAATTTATGCATAAAATGATAAGTATCAATAAGTTTTTGTAGTTAAGTTTATTTACACATAAAATCATTAAAATTATAAACTAAAATTTACTTTCATATATTAAAATATGAAGAAATCATTACAAATACTCAAACATATTAAAAATCGGGCCAAAACAATACTTGTTTGTATATGTTTTAATTTCAATTGGGTCAAACCACACTTCATAATAAAAAAAAAAAAGAAAAAGAAAAATTCATATGGACCCAACAGAATTTTTTGGGCCCTTTAGATTGTCCCTAAATCAACAAAACTAAATTGGGCCTATTTGAATTTGTAATATACTATAATACACTACTAAATTTGGGGCCCTATTTTGGGTCAATTTTTTGGGGCCTAAGGCACATGTCTCAATGGCCTAAGCCTATGGCCGGTTCTGTGTGGGAGGTGATTTCATTTGCAATGCTCTGATCAGTTTAAGGGGTCTATTTATACACTTTTATAATTTAGAAATTAAAGTGATATTTCTCAATAGGTTAAGGAGTTTTTTTTGTAAATAATCATTTTAAAGCCACAAGCTAGCTTTTTAGGGTGTTTCTCAAATGACCTGTAAAGAGTTGGCTTGATGGATGAGAAGATTCTTTAGAGGTGATGCATGAGTTCGAGCTTACAGTTGTGAGCGCAATTTCCCTCTCTGTTCCTATCAATTGATTTTAAGGCCTCATTTGTAAATTGGTCTTTTTAGTGATTTTTTAGCTTATTTATAAGATAAAAAGGGTTAAATTGTTTGGGAATGACTATTTTAATTGTATTGAAAAAACATGAATGATTGATATATATATATATATATATGGTTTGATTTTTTAGTGATTTTTTAATTTTTTATAGTAATTTTTTAACCTCCCCCCCCCCTCTTTTTTTTTTTGAAATAGTTGGACTTTTTTAGCTAAAAAATCATGGTGCCAAGTGACCGTGAATAAAACAACTTATCCTCCTTTTCCTCTCAATTGACTCAAAATACGAACCCCAAAAAAAAAAAAAAATAGTTGCATTTGGTATATAAATGTAAATAGTTAGTAGGTATAATTGTTTAGCAGTTCCAAAATATCACGTGATATTGCCTATGCACTATTCTAAACTAATTATGTGATAAAAAAGTTTACAAATGGACCATGTTATCTTACTTTTATTATGTAATTAAGATATAAATAATAACCAACCTAAGTTTGAGGCCTATTATGTTATCTTTCCTGTAAGTTTACCAAGGCTGGTTCTCGGATGGGAGGACATCTCAACTTGGGAGTTCTATCCCCCTTTTGGAGCAATTATTCATTGCCTATGGGGGCAACGCCATTGGGGCGTGGAATATTTTCCCTCCTCTTGGCTGTCATCTGCTTTGTAGAGGGATGGGAGTTTTCTTTAATTTTTTTGGGACCATTTTTGGTTATCAATAAAATCTGTTACCATTTGAAGAAAAAAAACACAAAACATAAAAAATTCGAGTTTTAATTATCAATTTAAATTTTAATCTTTTGATTTGTTTTCAATTTATATCATTTACCTATTTTCGTTAAATAAAACTATTAAAAACAAGTATTTTAGTCACTAAACTCAATAAAAACAGGTATTTTAGACATTTTCATACATTTATATTGAGTTTAGTAACTAAAATAAATCATTTCCTACAATCTATCTATACCATATATTATAGCAAAGGGACTTTTCGCGAAAATGGCTATGAGAACTTCAAAATTACATCTTAAAATTACTATTTTTTTTTATAATTTTAAAAGTATTAAAAAAGAAAAAAAAATCTATTGGTTAACTTATCATATTAATTATTGAAAATAAATTAGGAAAATTATATATAAGCCCACTTTCTAGACGTATTTTTTAGACCCAATGATGTGGAAGTGATATGATTGGTTGATGATTAGAGAAGATATGAAAAATAGTATTGCCTTAGATATTATAATTAATTGCCACATCGTTAGATTTGAAAATTTGGTTTAATTTTTGAACTTATATAGCAATGTCTAATAAATTATTATTACTAATTATACCATAATAGAAACAAATTCAATTCCTTTTTTATTTTCTTTCTCACCCTCGCTCTCTCTCCCAAAACTTCTTTTTTTTTTCAACATTTTTTGTCGATTTTTAAGTTTAAAAAATAATTTTTTACTAATTATATTAGCAAAAGAAAACTTAGAAAAAGAATCCCATTGGGGATTTTTAAATTTAAAAAATAATTTAAAAATAAAAAGAATCCCACAATCATTGAGAACTTGGTGGGCTAGGCTTTCCATGTTGTATGTTTTTAGCCTAGAATAAGTAATGTGTTAATTTGTAAAACTATTTATTGATTATTAATTTAAATTTTATAGTCAAAATTTCCAAGTTTTTATTTCATAGACATAAATGAAATTCCTTTTTTGACAGTTTATATAAAGTTTTTTCTTTAATTTTTAAATTATAGATATAGAATATACATACAGATAGTATTAAGGGAATTTTATTTTTAAAGCCCTTGATATTAAGATTTTATAAGATAAATAATATACAATATTTTCATAATAATTAAGGTCCCTCAACATTTTTATAGAGAAAATTTGACATAGAGAAATTTTGCCCCAATACAGAGAAATTTATAGAGAAATTTCAAAATTTCTCTGATATGATTATAGAATTTTTTTGAAATTTATCTAATATGATCACAGAGAAATTTCATCGAGGAATCTTAACTAATAAAAAAAACATATTGGATCTCTCCTACTATCCAAAGTTGGAGAGGAATATTTCACTAATTTTTTCTAGTATTAATAATAGATTCCTCCAATAGTTCATAGAATAATAGATTTACAATTCTGTCCATATTAATCGATGATTCAATTAAAACATTAAATGGAAGAACCAATGATAATGTGTCATGTGTATTTTTATAATTTTAAATTTTAAAAATTGTAAAAATAGAGTTAACACTTTGAAGCTCAATAACCATTTGGAATATGGGTTGGTTTTTTAGTTTTTTGGCTATTTTAGCCTGGGGTTAAAACGCCTCGTTTGGGATAGACTTTTTAGCTTTTTTAACTTTTGTGAGAGAAAAAATGAAATGATTATAGTTGAAATAATATATTTTGTCCTATATGATTGAAATAACTTATTTTGTCCTATATGGCTAAATTAGCCCAAACTAGGATCCCAAACGGGGTCACAATATTTTTGTTTATATAATAGTATAGATGTAGATGCAACTTGGATAATACTAATTGGAAAAAAAAAAAGAAAAAAGAAAAAAGAAGAAGAAGAAGTAAATGACATCTCCAATTAGAATTCCATACAAACTAAAAATTTAATACAATATGAAAAAAAAAAAATCCTAACATTACAGATTAGTAAATTACTTGAATCTATGCTTTAATTTCACATGGCCAAAATAAATAAATAAGTAAAGAACATATATGAATTTAACAATTATATGTGTAATGAGATTACTGATTATTTTAACATTAATTTTTTTAAGTGCAAATGTTAAAAAATTATTATTTTGGCTCATTTTAGTTTTCTTTAATCAAATTTTTTTTTTAATTTTGTAATTTTGAACTACATAATATTTTTTGAAATAATTTATTTTTAACATTCTACCTATTTGCATTTTGTTGAAAACAATTATAAAAAAATGAACAATAAGAAGAACAAATATTTGTGTGCGTTTAGAGCTTAAACTCAATCATTTGTTAAAAAGCCAAAAATCATTTTCAATTGAATTTTGCTAATGGTTCAAATTGAAATTATTATTAAAAATGACAAATTCATTTAAAAGCACTCCAAAACATCCCCAAATAATAGTCCATGTATAATGGATTAATTGAGCATGCTTGAAATTTAGAAATCTTAGAACTTAGGGGTAGTTGTGGGGACATATATTTAGGGTTCTCCACGAGGCCTAAGTTGTTGGCCGAGATGCCATGTGGGGAACCTAGGGATACCGAGGTATGATGCAATTATATCAAAATCCGAGATATTCAAATGGAGGATAAGAGTTCTAGATGATGTCAGACTACTTGTTTGGATAAGGTTGGACTCTTAAAAGAGTTGATCCTAATCTAAATAAGAGGAATATTGGATAAGTGATATTCTTGTAAAGGATAGACTCCTATAACTGACTTGATCATCGGAGTGCCCCGGGTGGACGAGCCACCGCGGTATTTCTTATTCTCTTGTGCGCAGGTGTTGACTTCATCTATTCTGTCGCGTGCTCTCCAGTTAAATTCTCTAGATCTTTTTAGAGAGATCTGTTTGGTTATTAAATTAAAAATCAACACCTACAAATCTAAAGAATTTGTACTGCACACACAACATCAAAGTCTACCATATATTTATTCAATAATACTGCATACTTAAAATTTTATTTAAAATTTTGTCTAGATATATCAATGTATAAATCAAATCGACTATATGCATAAACCCAACAATGTATCAGTTCAATCTCTACCATATTTTCACATTGTTCAAAATATAGTCGTTGTTCAATAACTATATTTTTCTTATTTATTATTGGGGATTCATAGCAAAATGACATAGAGAAACTTGGTCCAAATGAAGCAAGACCCCACCCAAATCTCTATGGTTTCACCACCTTCCCTGATGGTGGTGGTGGTGATGTGCTGTTGGATGTTCGGGTAGATGGCCCAGATGGAGGTATTGGAGTCCCTTTAGGAAAATAATTCAGCACCTTGTAATTCGGTTGCTTCACTACCTTCCCCGATGGTGGCGGTGGTGGCGGGGGGCTGTCGGATGTCCGAGTAGACGGCCCAGATGGAGGTATTCGAGTCCCTTTAGGCAACATTCCAAATTGCATCATGTTCCTTATTCCCTCAACTGGGCTCATCATTATGATGCAGACCAAACCTAACATGACTAGCGCTAGGGTCAACCTAGTTCTCATCATCATCTTCTCCTCCATATAAAATTTTCAGTGTTGAGGCTAAGAGGCCACTGCCCATTTTATACATGCACGTCCATGACCTCAAAGTAGTGTGATTTTATGATTTTGGCCTTGTGAAATTAAAGCATAGATTCAAGCATTTACTAATATTTAATGTTAGGACTTTTTTTCCATATTCTATTAAATTTGAATAAAGTTAGACACACTAAGTGGTATATTAATTAATGTATTAACGAAAGATGTGAGATTCATAATTTATAAATTGGTATATCATAGTTTTATTGGTTTTGAATCTTTGTAGTTTGTATAATGGATATACCATAGTTTTATTAGTTTTGAGTCTTTGTAGTTTGTATAATGAGTATATCATAATTTTATTAGTTTTGAGTCTTTATAATTTGTAAAATGGGTAGGGCTGCACACACTAATTACTATACTAATTAATATACCAACACATGTTATAGCAATGTAATTTCAAAATTATAGACCCACCCATTATGCAAACTACAAAGATTTAAAGCTAATAAAATTATGTCACATCATCTGTTAATACACTAATTGATATCTCAATTTATGCATATAACTTTATTCATTAAAATATGTTTATATTTGAAAACATTATCCAAAATTAGATGGGGGTAGCCCATGTTGTGTGTTTTTAGTCTACAATCATTAAGAGAAGTGATGTATTAATTTCTAAAAATATTTATTAATTATTAATTAAATGTTATAGTCAAAATTTTCAAGTTTTTATTTCATAGACATAAATGAAATTCTTTTTTTGACTTTCTATATAAGGTTTTTTCTTTAATTTTTAAATTATAGATATGGAATATAAATATAGATAGTATTAATAATAAATTCCTCCAATAGTTCATAAATTAATAGATTTAAAATAGGAAAGTTTACTTATAAATCCCATTTTGAGGAATGATGATCCGTTTAGTCCTAAGAATTTTTTTATAGATCAATTAGTCCTATTGATTTTGGAAAAGTAGATTTAATATATTATTTGAAAATTGAGTTTACGATTATACTCTTATTTCTATTATATTTCCTTCTTCTTCTTCTTTTTTTTATTTTTTTTATTTTTTTTAAGAAAGGTAAAATGCACAATATATGATAATCAAATTTGGCATGAATTTTTATATGTGAATTTTTTTTATTTGGAATGACTTGCATCTGAACATTCCAAAAGGAATATAAAAAAATTTCTTAGTGTGCTTTTCTCAAACGTAACACTCTAATGTAACACTCTAAAAAAAATTTTTAATGTAACACTCCAATGTAACACAGACAAAAATTCGTTAGTGTATTTTTTTTTCCAAACGTAACACTCCAATGTAACACTATAAAAAAAACTCATTAGGGTAACACTCCAATGTAATACACACAAAAATTACTTAGTGTATTTTTTTAAACATAACACTCTAAAAAAACCTTCTTAGTTACATTGGAGTGTTACATTTGGAAAAAGTATACTAAGGAATTTTTTTCGAAATGTTACGTTGTTATGTTTGAAAAAAATACACTGATGAGTTTTTTAATGTGTTACATTGGAGTATTACGTTATTAGAGTGTTACATTAGAGTGTTACGTTCTTATTCGTAATGTGGGATTTGTTCCAGAAAGAGGGAAAATTCAAAACCTCTATAGTACGGATTGTGCAAATATTTAATTTTACATTTGGAGAAATCCATTTGCATCCCTTAAAAATTAAACGTAACGTGTAAGTGACTATCCTTTTGTATAATTCTCACTTTAATGAGACTTTTGGGTTCATAAAAAAAAATGAAAGGCTAAATAATTCATAAAATCATATTTTAAGATTTGTTGATACTCCACCCGAATATAAATATAGATAGTATTAATAATAGATTCCTCCAATAGTTCATAAATTAATAGATTTAAAATATTGCACATATTAATCAAGGATTCAATCAAAACATTAAATGGAAAAACCAACAACATTATTTCTTGGGCCTATAATTTTCAAATTATATTGCTATAATATGTATTGGTACACTAATTAGTATAGTAACTAGTGTGTGTAGTATCATTATAATGGAATAAAGCTATATGCACTGATTGGTATACCAATTAGTGTACTAGCGGATGATGTGACATAGTTTTATTGGGTTTGAGTCTTTGTAATTTATATAATGGATAAAGTCTATAATTTTAAAATTACATTGGTATAGTATGTATTAATACACTAATTAATATAGTAATGTATGTGTGTAGCATACTGCTCAACTCTGGCCTCTCACAGAAATTCTTTCTATAGTTTTCTAACGGATATGATTTCTCCTATACCTCTTACTTGCAATGGCATAAAAATATGATGTATTTTTGTCCCCCTTTTGAAGCTAGGTAGCTCTTGACTTTTGGCTCACCAAGGCCTCTTTCTATTATCGACTTTACTCTTGTGGGGGCATATTTTTGTGAATGACAACACGTGGCCAAGGTGACACCGAAGTGTCAGCTAAGGTGCCACGTGTCTTGGTCATGGCACCGAGGTGATCTCAGCTAGATTGAGGTTATCTCAGCTAGGCCGAGGTTATCTGCGGAGATACCGGAATCCGAAATGAACGGATAAGCTATAAGAGTCCTAGAATGAGGGAGGACCTCAGCCTAGATAAAGATAAAGCTTTATCTTTATCTATTTGAGAGTCTAGGATGAGCATTGAGCCAAAGTCCAAGAAAAGCCAAGCTTCTACAGAGATCAGGTTAGTGCTGGTTATAAAAGTAAGGCACCCTCATAGGTTTAAGGTACGCTGTTTTTTGTATCCTGGCCAGTGAGTTAAGCACTGTTTTCTATCTTTGAGAGATAACTAAGTACTGACTTGATCGTCGGAGTGCTCCCGGGTGGACGAACCACCGTCAGAATCTTATTTTTCTATGGCAGGTTGTTTGGGCGCAATCTATTATGCCAGTGTTCTCCAACTGGGTACCTGTTTGACAGTGTGGTTAGAAATCAGCACCCACAATTTGGCGCCGTCTGTGGGAATCGAAGGAGAATAGATGGCCAACGACGGACAGAAAGAGAAGATTAGGGACGACATCTCTACTGGAAGTAGTAAACACATTGACCCTAACGTAGAGGAGGACAACTGTAACGAAGAATCTCGGGATAAGAATCCCGGAGAGAAAGACGTCGGCTAAGAAGGAGACGTACCAAAGAAGGTAAACCGAGGCGAGTATTATAGCGAGAACGACCTCCAGGTATGGAAAGGTAGATGTCTGCGGAGGGACGGCGAGATGAAGGGAATGGCGAACAGATTGGCAGACCTACAATCGATCGTCAGTTTTTATGATGCAGAACAGCGTCATGCAGCCACCGTTTCCGTTACAAGACACGCCGATTCCGGCGGCCAAGAACGATGCCCAGAAAGGGGGGCAGAAAAAAGTTTCTACAGTCCCTCAGCGTGACAGGACAAAGAACATTCTCACCGGCCTTCACGGGAGGTCTGGCGGGAAGAGTCAATAAAAGGAGAGTCTTAGAAGACACATCGTACCAAAGAAGCCTACACCAAAAAACATTGGCATGTTCAAAGGAACGAGCTTTGTTTCGACATGACTAAGGGAGGGAGGTCCAAGATGACTCATAACAACACTAGGAGTAGCGCACCAAAAAGGATGAAATCCGTTGATAGCCGAGCTCCTAGACGGACCAAGGAGGATTTAAGGGATTACCTCTGGAGGAAGCGACAGGATGCCGAGGTAACCTCTCCGGTCAAGCCGAAAACACCGTTTTCGGTAGAATTGGACAAATTTGAGGCCCCGAAAAGGTTCCACGTGCAGAGATTGCAGATATACGACGGTAAGTCTGACCCTAACTTTTACGTCGGCTTGTACCTGAACTCAATGGTACTGTACACCGGGAACGAGTCGTTACTCTACAAGGTAATCACATCAGACTGGTTTCACAAGTTGCCAAAAGGAATTGTGAAAAGATGGAAAGGCCTAGCTGAGATGTTCATGGCCAGGTTTGTGACAACAAACTACAGCCATTGAGGGTGGACTCCCTGATGGCTCTGAGAATTGGCGAGGATGAAAGCCTCAGGACTTATGCCAAAAGGTACTATGAAGTGTTTAACCGAATACCAGGGTGCAACCAAGAGGTGGCGGTCGTGTTTTTTAAGAACGGCCTGAACGATGACTGTCTGCTTTGAAAATCACTGGCAAAGACACTGCCAAAAAGTATGGAAGAACTCATAGCCAGGATCAAGAAGTATGCGAGAGCCGATGAAGACACGCTAGGGACAAAGGCATCGAAACAAGAGAAAAGGAACGGCTCGCCGAAGCGAGGCCGAGGTAATACTGGATATAACAAGCAAGAAACAGGACTGAGGGCTGCACAAGCAGTCATTACCGTATTCCGAATTCCGGTTTACAAAGTCCTGGAAAGAATCAAGAATCAGCCCTATTATAGAGTACCAGAGAAGATTCCTGGGGAATTTATGGGAAGAAGTCTGGGGAAATGCTGTGCTTACCACAATGAGGATGTGCATCTCACTCAAGGGTACAGAGCCCTAAAGACACATCTGGAAGATCTGGTAAGACAAGGTCATTTAAGGGACCTAGTAGATGAGGCCAGGACAACGGAAAAACAAGCGAGGCTGCCTTAGGCACCAGCACCCCCACCTCCATCAGCACCCCGACCGCAAGCAGGTGGACCGTGAGTGATCAATGTGATTCACTCAAAGGTCAATGAAAATGAGATACGTGGGGAAACTCATAAGGAAAAACACTTACAGCATGTGTATCAGGTCCTGCAAAAAAGACCTAGGGCAGACGAGTGCTAGGACCAATGGTGTCCTTTACTGAAGATGGCCTAGACATGGTGCAGCATCCACACAACGATGCTCTGGTAATATCCCTCAAGGTTGGAGAATGCCAGGTAAAGCGCATTCTAATTGACCAAAGCAGCTCTTGTGATATCATGTATGTCAGATGCTACAAGGAGCTTGGCTCTCACCAAGATGATCTGGAGCAATCCCATGGTCCAATGGTCGGGTTCAACGGAACGTTGACGTGGCTTCTGGGAGCAATAAGTTTGGAGGTACAGGTAGGCACCAAGAAGGTAAGCACAAAGTTCACAATAATTGACACCCTCTCCCCTTACAATGCTATCCTGGGAAGGCCATGGCTGCATGCAATGAGGGTTGTTCCCTCAACACTGTACCAATTGTTGCGGTTTCCAACAGAGCATGAAATTGAGGAGGTCAGAGGGGATCAGGTGCAGGCAAAGAATTGCTCTATTGTAGCAATGAAATTCACATGCAACATACGAGAAGCAGAAACAGCAGAGATTGAGGACGAGGACATGGAGGTCCTAGATGACGTCAGCAAAGAACCAGCCGAGAAGAGTGAGGAAGCCCTGAAGAAGATCCTAGTTCGGCAAGGGGACGAAGAGCGTTTTTTCTACTCGGTTCAGGATTGGCCGAGGGGGAGGAAAGGGAGTTAGAAGCCTTCTTACGAGCAAACATTGATGTGTTTGCCTGAACACCATACGAGATGTCTGGCATTGACCCCAAGGTCACTTGCCATAGACTGAATGTATACAGGTTGGCTAAACCTGTCATCCAACCGGCTAGAAGGCTGACCTTGATGCATGTTGAGGCTGTAGAAGAGAAGGTGGATAAATTATTGGAGGCCAGATCCATTCGAGAAGTAAACTACCCAACTTGGTTGTCAAACACAATTGTGGTGAAAAAGAAAAATGGGAAGTAGAGGGGTCTGCGTGGACTTCACTAGCCTAAATAAGGCTTGTCCCAAAGACAGTTTCTCGCTCCTCAAATCGATCAATTGGTATATGCTACTTCAGGGCATGGGAGGATGAGCTTTTTGGACGCATATAGAGGGTACCATCAGATAGCAATGTATCCTCCTGATGAAGAGAAGACTGCATTTATCACCCCAAAAGGGCTGTATTGTTACAAAGTGATGCCCTTTGGGTTGAAAAATGCAGGAGCAACCTACTAGAGGTTGATAACCAAGATGTTCAGACATCTAATTGGGAAAATAGTCAAAGTATACATTGATGACATGGTCGTGAAGACCAAAGAACCTGAGCATCATCTGGCCGATTTGAAGGCAATTTTCGACATCCTAAAGACATATCGGCTCCGACTCAATGCTTCAAAATGTGCAATTAGAGTTGGGTCTAGTAAGTTCTTGGGGTACTTGGTTACCAGAAGGGGCGTTGAAGTAAGCCGAGATCAAATCAAGGCCATCCTGGACTTGAAGAGCCCAACATCGGCAAAACAAGTACAGATGTTGACTGGAAGGGCCGCAGCCCTGAATAGGTTCATAAGCAAAAGTTCAGATAAGTGTAAATCATTTTTCAATTTGGTGAAGAAGGCCACAGATTTTTTGTGGACAGAGGAGTACGAGGTCGCCTTAGTCGACTTAAAAAAATACCTGACTAGAGCTCCAGTTCTCTCAAACCAGTACCTGGAGAGGAGCTGTTCTTATACTTAGTGGTTTTAGAGGATGTAGTAAGTGCAGTGATAATCAGAGAAAAGAATGGAGAACAGATGACAGTTTACTATGTGAGTAAAACCCTAACAGGCGCAGAGACCAGGTATTTACCCTTGGAGAAATTGACACTAGCTTTGTTAGTGGCCTCCAAAAAGTTGAACCACTATTTCCAAGCCCACAAGATTGTGGTATTGACTGAACACCCGTTGAAGTCCCTACTACAGCAAGGAGATCTGACAGGTAGAGTGGCCAGGTAGGAAGTGGTATTGGGCCAATACGATTTAGAGTTTAGACCCAGAACAGCAATCAAAGGCCAGGTTCTGGCCGACTTCGTGGCCGAGTTCACTCCTGGCGCCATACCACATCGAGCTCCAGAGAGCTGCGATTTAGGGTATCCAGGTGAATAAGAAGAAACCCAGCTAGGGATGAAAAACCCCACAGCAGAGCAAAAGAAAGAAGAAAAACCCAAGCCCTGCGACATTTACATCGACGACTCATTCCGCCTGTTTATTGATGGGAGTTCAAATCGCCAGGAAGCGGGGGTAAGAGTAGTGCTAGTATCGCCAGATTGGCGGATGCTAGAACAATCTGTTTGTTTGGGGTTTAAGGCCTTAAACAACGAAGCAGAATATGAAACACTGATCGCAGGATTGAAGTTGGCAGTAGCAATGGAAGCCGATGAAGTGATGGTCTTCTGTGACTCCCAACTCATCGTCAATCAGGCAACAGACGAATACGCTGCCTGAGATGAACGAATGATGGCCTATGTAAAAGAGGTTGTCAGACTAGTAGCCTTATTTCAAGATTGTCGACTATAGCAAGTTAGCAGAGATGACAACAGCCATGCCGATGCCTTGGCTAACCTAGCTAGTGTAATGAAATCAGGGAAGACAAGGACAATTATGGTTAACTATTTGTCAGGCCCAAGTGTGGAACCACTGAACACAGAGTATGAAGCAATCTGTGTGGAGATGGGACCACATTGAATGGATGCAATAGTAGTATTCCTTAGAGATGGAAAGTTGCCATATGATCACAAAGAAGCACACAAGACCAGACTGAAGCCGGCAAGGTTTAGTCTGACAGCCGAAGGATATCTCTACAGAAGGTCTTTTACTGGCCCCCTTTTGAGATGTGTGCATCCTTCACAAGTTGAAGACTTTCTGTATAAGATACACGAAGGAGTATGCGGAAGCCACGCTTGGGGCAGGTCACTTGCTCATAGGGCCATTACTCAGGGGTACTGGTGGCCCTATATGCAAAAAGATGCTGAAGCTTATGTCAGAAAGTGTGAGAAGTGTCAGAGGTTTGCACTTTTGATACATCAACTAGCAGTAGATTTAAACCCAGTGTCCAGCCCTTGGCCATTTGCCCACTGGGGCATGGATCTTGTTAAACAACTGCCTCAAGGGACTGGACAAAGGAAATTCCTACTAGTAGCAATTGATTATTTCACAAAGTGGGTAGAAGCAGAACCCCTCACAAAGATTCAAGATGTTGATGTGAAGAACTTCATATAGAAGAATATCATCACCAGGTTTGGGTTCCCAAGGGCAATAATAGTAGACAATGGCACGCAGTTTGACAGCAAGCTAATCAAGAACTTCTGTGCAAAGTATAAAATTAAGAATTATTACTCTACTCTAAGTTTTCTTCAGAGTAATGGTCAAGCAGAAGCATCCAATAAAACAATTCTGGATGAGATCAAGAAGAGGCTGGAAGCAGCAAAAGGACAGTGGGTGGATGAGTTGTCCAATGTACTTTGAGCATATCAGACTACACTGAGAAGATCAACTGGGAAATCCCCATTTGCCATGGCTTATGGCACCGAAGCAGTCATCCTATTGAAAGTCGAGATCCCAGGGATCAGAACCTAGGGAGTAGAGAATGGGACTAATGAAGCATTTCTGGCTCAAGATCTGGACCTGTTAGAAGAAAGAAGGGAAAGAGTAGCAATTTGGCTGGGGCATACCAGCAACAACTTGTTAGGGCTTACAACAAGAAGATTAACCCTCAAAGTTGGGGACCTTGTGCTGAGGAAAGTGGTCGGCAACAAGAAGGGTCCCAGAGAGGGCAAGCTTGGCCCAAATTTGGAGGGACCTTATAAAATTATCTCGGTTGCCGGTAATGGTGCATATCGGCTTGAGGACAGTAATGGCAAAGAATTGCCTAAACCTTGGAATACTTGCAACTTGAAGTTTTTCTATCATTAGATTCTTTGTTTTTTAAAATTTTTTGTTATTAGCCGAAGTAATAATAAAATTTTAGCTTGATTTTTAAATTTTAAATTTGTGTAATACGATTAACCAGTCCTTTGGCAATGTTTCTAAGTAAAACATGACGAATAACTTAGACTTATTATATAGTAGAGTTGAATTATACTTGCATATAATAGAGTTGAACTAAGTTGGCGATATTTCTAAGTGAAACATGATGAATAACTTAGACTAATTATGTGGCAGAGTTGAATTATACTTGCATATAATAGAGTTGAACTAAGTTGGCGATATTTCTAAGTGAAACATGACGAATAACTTAGACTCATTATATGACAGAATAAAAATTATACTTGCATATAATGGAATTGAACTAAGTTAGATTAAACTGGATTTTCCATGTCGGCGGAATCAAACTCAGATTGGAACTAAGTGCCTTTCTATAAAATTAATAGAGAAACCAAGGTTGAAAACGTCGGCTAGTCATTGTTTGTATCTAACTGCGGCAACAAGATCATAAGCACATACTTAATGTGAACATAAGCGAAACTTAAGTTCACATTAGGGGAGCAGAGAGCTGGAGAATGATGAATAAAGTTTAGAGTTCTTTGGACTTGTTGAAATTTTTTAGAAAAATTTACAAGTTAAAATTATTCCAAGGTAATATTGTAAGAAGTACATATGGACTTGCCGAGATAACCATTTTGCCAAACTTAGGGTGTATAAAAGACAGAAGTCTTGATAAGTAAGAGCAAAGTGGCAAGTTTAAAACAACATTAGTGAAAATATTTTTACAATATTTTCAAGTGTTAAGCCAAGGCTGAAATAAAACATTACGAAGTTATGTCCGAGGTATTATACTCTGAAGAGGTTATACAGATAAAGGGATACTTTGAAGACATGTAAAATTATTCTAAGTATGGAATGGTAAACATACATAAAAGAAAAGAAGGCATACAAACACTTGGAAGAAAATATAAAGACTTGCATTCAGAAAAGAAAGTTGTTTAGATACAAAAAGGCACTTCGGCCTGGCATAGGTGATTACTTGTTCATTTGCAAAGACAAAAGGGGCACATCGGCCAAATAAAAGCTAACATCGTTCAAGAAGCAAAAACTACAAAGCACAGAAATAAAAGCTGCTAGTTAAGACTACTCGGCGTCGGTGGCAGAATGTGTCTCGGCCTCAGAAGACAACTGTGAAATCTTCTCGGCAACCTTCTCAGCCTTGAGCTCAGCGTCAATTTCTTGTAAAGTTTGATCGAGGCTCTTCTCGGCGACGGCCACCTCGATGTAGTCTTATTGGGGGAGGCACTTTTTGAGACCTCATCCTCCTCATCCTGAGTCAAGTCTAGGACTTGCTCATTCAAAGTTAGGGACTTGGCCCTAGCAAAACCCTCAGCATTGACTGCCACCTCAGCCTCTTCGTCTTTTTCTTCTACTTCATCTTCTTTTTCTCCTTCTTTTCCGCTAGCCTTAGCCTCAGATTGGCTTGAAGCGGGAGGGAATGACATTGCAAGTCGGCCTTCATCACGAATGGGAGAATTCTCGGAACAGCCAACTCCTTCAGAGTAGCCATCCAACCAAGGGTGTAACCCTTGTTGCATGCCTGTCTGACTTATTTTTTATACTCCTCGCGGACGTCGGCTGCCTCTTCAGCATAAGCCTTCTCGTCCGCCTCCTTGATTTCGGCTTCCTTTGTGGACATTGCCTTCTGGAGCTCGATCTGGGCCTGGACTTCTTTGTCTTTGGCCTCCTTCACCTCGACTTGAGCGACCTCGGCGACATTGTCTGCGGCCTCGATGCGGTCCTCGGCTGCCTTTAACGCTAGCTCAGTTACCTTTGCTTGGTCAAGTAGACTTCGGATGCGAGCCTCTGCTTTGGTCAGTGAAGAAAGAAGCTTGGTTGCCTCCTTGGTCTTTTTGGTCAACTCATTCTTATAGTCCTGGGCCTTGACTGCGAAAGAGTGACCATGCTAGATGGCCTGCAAGGAAAGAGAGAAGATTAGTAAAAATTTGGCTAAGTGTTGAAATAATTCAAAAGACAAGGTAAAGGACTTACCAACACGCAGTGTTACATCATCAGGGCATAGTTTTCATATTCTGTTAACTCCGCCATTCGGTCGATGTCGGTTGGCAACAGAACGGCAGTAGAGATGGCGGCGCCAACCTCAGCACTGTCCAGCGTGCTGTCATCAGCCAGAAGAGGTCGGTCGCCCACCATGAATGTCGGGGCCCAAGGTGAGCTGGATTTGAAGGCTCCAGGCTTATCAGAACCCTTAGACCTTGGCCTTTTTAACCAAGGTACCTCGGACGAACCCGCCTCTGCATGATGTTTTTCGGAAGCGAAGACGCTCTTTTCAACCTTGGCCAGTTTTGATATCGGCAAAGTGTCCTCAGAATCAATCTGAGTCACTGTTGCCTTAGCTTTGGCCTTTTTCACCCTCTTTGGCTTGGCCTTTGGTTAGGATTGCGAGGGAGAGGATTGGACTATAACGACACCAGGGATGTCGGTCAAGAGGTCATTAACAATAGCCTTGTTGCGGCCCATCTCATCGGCGGTAGTAGCGACTGTGACTTTTGTGCCGAAGTGGATTACTGGAAAAGCAGTGGGTGGGTTGGCTAGATCGTGAGCCAACGCCTAAGCACTTTGGCATTTTCAGCTACTAGTTCTACTTGTAGGAGTGAGAAGTAGAGCTCGCGTCGACGATGGCGCTGGGCTGGAGGAATCAGTTGAGGAGCGGATGTTGATGGCTATTCCGCTGTGTAACAACCCTCGTACTGATTACCGAATAACCACTGAATTATATACTGATTATTGCTAAACTGAACTGATAATGACTGATAAGTGAACTGGATGAACTGCTGAACAGACTGAATGAAATCGAAACTGAAAGTGTATAAGTTTATTTATTGAATTGCGTGTTGCATTTGTTTAATTGATTGAGTATCTGTTTGAATTCATATGTTTAAACTGCTAATTGAAGGCCTTATCGGCGGCCGAATGGAGAACCGTTTAGTGTTTTGTAATCGGTAGAATATTTGTGATTTAATGGTATAATTATCTGAAAATTGATTAGGAATGATTAAATTAGATTTAAATGAGTTAATTGCCAAGTTCAACTTAATTACGAAATGCCATCAGGAGTGGACTATTGTTTATTCAATTCTATTGTGCCTTATACACTTAGCAAACATTAATCAGCCTCTTATTCTTGCTCCTAACCGACCAAGAGAGTAGAGAGTGAGGGACTTGGAGTGAAATCAATTTGGTCTTGTAGAATTGCTTGAAGACTTAGTAATCTTGGAAGATGATTGTAAATTGAACTTCCCTATCCCAAATACAAGACCTAGGTAAGGAATTTGTCTTCTCATTGTTGACATTGAGCAAGTTCTTGCATGCCTCATGTTTAATTGAAGAATAGAACCATAAATTAGTTCATATATGTTGAAATAGAGCTTAATGTTGCATGCATGTTTGAATTGATGCATTTTGAAGTTAAATTCTTGAAGAATGATACATGCATGTCCATGTTTTTATCATAGTCCATGTTTTCAAGTGGTTTTCAAAGATTGGAGCTCAATAGAGTAAGATTTGGAGATTTAATTTGAGTTTAAAACTCATTCATTGCATGTTTGGAAATTGTTCTTGAAATGGGTTTGTAAAATAGCTTTAATTGATCAACTCTTGGCCCTTGCATGTGCAAATTGGCTTTTGAAACTTGTTAAATATTGAGTTTGGAAGTATTTCCCAGATTTTGGGGCCAAGAGGTTGAGTTTTGGATGATTGAATGCTTGGTTCGAACTTAGAAGACAAATCTGGAAATTCCAGATTTTGCTTCTTCGCTCGAGCGAAGGATTCCTCGCTCGAGCGAGCTCCTTTATTCAGGGCTCCGCTCGAGCGAGCATCGAGCGTGGTATCGCGCGTAAAAATCGAGCATCCAGTATTTTCACTGTTCATCAGCTCGCTCGAGCGAAGGGAGGCTCGCTCGAGCGAAGCGCCTATTTTCAGCAACTTTTGAAAAATGCCTTCCGACTGTATTTTTGCATCCTCATCGCATCCTAGGCATTCTTAGGCCTAGTTTAAGACATCTTAATGAGGATTTAGACATAGAACCACACCGAGGAAATTTAGGGATTTATTTATCATCCTTCCCGACTGTTAAACTTAGTGTGCGTTCTATTTGTTAACTGTTTAGGGTTGGCGACTGGAGAGACGCGCTCTAGCACATTGTAGCCCAATCACTGTGAGTAGCGATTGTATAAAGATATGTTCAAAATGGTCATCTTTTGAATACTGAACTAAACTGTTTACTGAACTGAAATTATTTACTGAATGAATGTATGTCCTTTATTTCTGAACTGTACTGTGGCATCCTTAGCACTACTGTTACTGACTGTTACTGTTACAGAGATCTCTGTCGGTTCCCTTGTGGAACCATACTGTTTACTGAATGACTGGCCATCATTACTGTTCGGTCTTTTGACCCACTATTACTGTTATGCTAATGGATGTACCACATATGACTGTTTATTGTACTGAACGACTGTGATACTGATCGAAATAATGAACTGTTTTCGTTACTGTAAGGACATTACATTCTTAACCTCTTTATACATTATGTTATTCACTGGGCTTTAGCTCACTGCTCATATATATATGTAGGTGTGCAGGCACCGGACCAGAGCTAGAAGCGTCGGGGTAGAGTTCCAGTTTTGTCAGCCTGCCTATGCGCCTCACTGTGAGGTTCCGCATTGCCGTGTTATGGCCTCGGGATTTTGTTTTAGTTTTCCCGTCGGTCCCCTCACTGTGTTGTATCACTGTATAGACTGTCTACTGTTTTACTGTACTGTTATTAGGGGATTAGTCCCTGTACTGAATGTTTGTGTATGATTGTATAGACTGTACTGTTCTGAACCGTATGAATGCATGGAAAATGTTTTTGGCATGCAGATCTTCATAGCTCAAAGGACACTAGTTACTTACTGTATTGGCTTCCGCCAGGCCCTGAACTCTGTTATACTGTATTACTGTTAAGCAGGCCTTCGGTAATCACGGATTACTGGCCGGTTACGTGCTAAACCCATAGGGCCGGGTTTGGGTCGTGACACGCTGGGTCTGAGGTGAGGCTTGATCAAGCCTTGGCAATAAAGTAATGGGGGAGTTGTCGCAGAAGGTGGAGATTTGCTCTTTTGAGGAATTTCAGGAAGAGGACTCCGGTATGTTAAGACGTAGTTGAGGAGGATTGGAGCCTTGCGAAGCTTGAGTGGCAGGTCGAGAAGGCAAACCAAGTCTTTGCTTGGTGTGTAGTGTCGGCGAAAGTCCTTTTATGGCTGGGGGAGAGTTGCAAAAAGAGATCATACATTAGAAACAAAGTGACAGAAAAGATGATTAAAGAAAGTAGGAGGGACTCTAGGGAGGGAAACTAAGTCCTTACCCATATCATCCCTAAAAACCCCGCGGCGCAATGGGAAGAGATAGAGTTCGTCGTCTAGCATAAACTCCCAATTGCCCGAGACAATCAGGTAGTCGTCAGTCACACCTTTATTGGAATCTGGAATGTCAGCTATCAGCTTGTATTGGGTGGATCTCGGCTTGAGGTAGTATGTATAACCAGCTTTGGTCTTAAGGCCACACATCGTGTAGCAGTATTGAATATCAGACAAGAAGATCTTAGCATTCTACTGACGCTCTAACTCGGCGATTACGTTTATGATCCTAAAGGAGTTTACAGCTAGTTGCATGGGGTTCAGTTTATAATAGTGGATGACCTCTCTAAAAAGGGTGTTAAGAGGGAATCTGACTCCTCCTTCGATAATGGAGACTACGGGAAAAGGCATATAGTCCTTCCCGGGCATAATAGAGTCGTTCTCTCCAGCCAATCGGATTTGAACATCAGCTGGTATAGAAAACTCCTGCCTAAAGTACTCTAGCTTAGAAGGGGTGTCTACACTCCACCTAAACATTCACATGATATCGGCTTGGGAGGTATTGGTACAAAGTTCAGGTGAAAAGGTTGGGTATGGGTTTGAGATGACCTCGGCTAAAGCCCTAAATAGAAACTATTGCAAGGGTTTTTCAAGATCTAGGGGAATTTGTTCTAATTTTCCTCGGGATAGTAATTTCTATCACAACCCAAGCCTAAATCTATGTGGAAACAGAGAATTGAAGGCAAGAATCTGGAAAATACAACAAGAAAATAGGAAGAAGAGCATGATTCAGACTTAAGAAAGCAACAAAAATTCAAGAACACAGATTAAAAACCAAGAACAGTGACAAGTTGCAAGAACAACAAGTGTTTGAACAGTTCGTGTGTGCATGTGCAGACCCAAGAGGCAGATTGGACAAACACAGAATCGCAAAACAAACGTGCTCAACACACAAAAGATGAAATTCAAAACACAAGCAAAGATTCAAGAACATGAACAGGTTCGCAACGGTAACAATTAAATGCAATAAAATGTTGAAGTAAATTGAAGACCGAAAAGGTGGAAGAACACGACTCACCGAAGAAGATAACGCCGGTATGAGGTCGCTGAAGTCAGACGATGGCGGTGAATGGAGCAGAACGGTGATTGCTTCACCGGAGGGGACAAACAGGGCAAGTTGCAGGAAGCTCGAAAAAACAACAATGGAGGTAGAGGATTTGTTAGAGAGAGAAAAACTTGAATGCAGAGGGAAAGTAAGAATGCAAAGTGAAGAGACAAGGAGAGAGAAAGATGTTTTGTTAAAACACACAAAAAGACGACAAAGCATAAATGACATTCCTTGGACGACGTGTCTGTCAGACGACATGTACAGAAGCGACGTGACCTGATGGCGCGTGTCAGGTACGGATCAATGGAAAAAAGACGCATGGCGAAAACGGTTGAGAAACCGTGCGTGACAGCTCATGCGCAGATAGAACTCTTGGAGTTCTTGGTTTAAAGAAGTGAGAACCTCGGCTAGAGGGACGATCTCGGTTAAAGAACTTGAAAAACTTGGTTCTTGGTTCTTAGGCATTGGTAAAACAGACTACAAGTCTTGGTCATATGGAGCCGACGTGTTGTGACCTCGGTAATGCAGATAGAGTAAGTCTTAGCCGACATGCTATATGGACAAAAGATATAGGTTCCATCACCTCAAGATGCCGAGGTAATAGAACCTAGGGGGCAGTTGTGGGGGTATATTTTTGTGAATGACAACATGTGGCCAAGGTGACACCGAAGTGTCAGCCAAGGTGCCACGTGTCTTGGTCATAGCGTCGAGGTGATCTGGCTAGGTCGAGGTTATCTGCGGAGATACCGGAATCCAAGATGAACGGATAAGCTATAAGAGTCCTAGAATGGGGGAGAACCTCAGCCTGGATAAAGATAAAGCTCTTAGGGAATTTATCTTTATCTATTTGAGAGTCCAGGATGAGCCAGAGTCTAAGAGAAGTTAGGCTTCTATAGAGATCAGGTTAGTGCTGGCTATAAAAGTAAGACACCCTCGTGGGTCTAAGGTATGCTATTTTTTGTATTCTGGCCAATGAGTTAAACGCTGTTTGCTATCTTTGAGATAATTGAGTATTGACTTGATCGTCGGAGTGCTCCCAGGTGGACGAACCACCGCTGGAATCTTACTTTTCTATGACAGGTTGTTCAGGCGCAATCTATTCTGCCAGTGTTCTCCAAGTGGGTACCTATTTGACAGTGTGATCAGAAATCAGCACCCACAAATCCCATAATTTAGAAATGATTTGAGAGATATTTAGGCCCAAAGATAAATGGTGTGGAGGATGTGGTCCCAAATTATAAATTGGTGGGGATTGAAATGGGTAATTCCAAGCACAGTGCGATTGTTACTTGATTGGTGCCATAGCTGAAAATTTACAAAAGCAAAAAAAGTAGTGTGGCCTTGCTGCTCCTGAAATTTATGAGGTTTAAGGCAAATTATGAAAATAAGACTTTTATATATATTTTTTAATAAAAAATTTATGCATAAAATGATAAGTATCAAAAAGTTTTTTTATTTAAGTTTATTTGCACATATAATCATTAAAATTATAAACTAAAATTTACTTTCATATATTAAAATAGGAAGAAATCATTACAAATATTCAAAAATATTAAAAATTGGGCCAAAACAACACTTGCTTGTTTATATATGTTTTAATTTCAATTGGGTCAAACCATACTTTATAAAATAAATAAAAAAGATAAAAAATTCATATGGACCCAACAGAATTTTTTGGGCCCTTTACACTGTCCCTAAATCAACAAAAAATAAATTGGGTCTATTTGAATTTGTAATATATTATAAGACATTACTAAATTTGGGGGTCCTATTTTGGGCCAATTTTTTGGAGCCTAAGGCACATGCCTCAATGGCCTTAGCCTAGGGCCAGTTCTGTGTGGGAGATGATTTCATTTGCAGTGTTCTGGTCAGTTTATCGAGTCTATTTGTACGTTTTTATAATTTAGGAATTAAAGTGATATTTCACAATAGGTTACGAAGTTTTTGTGTAAATAATCATTTTAAAGCCAAAAGCTAGCTTTTTTTTAGAGGGTGTTCGGGATAAATAAGTATACTTTTTGACTTTTTATGAAAAAATGTGAAATATGAATTGAGTTTGAAATCATGTGATAAAAAAGTGATATGACCCAAATAAAATGATTGTGACCAAAATAAAATAATGTGTTAAAATAGCATGTGCTATTTTAGCACATGCCAAACACTCCTTAGTGTTCCCAAATGACCTGTAAAGAGTTGGCTTGACGGATGAGAAGATTCTTTACTAAGAGGTGATGCATGAGTTTGAGCTTACAGTTGTGAGTGCAATTTCCCTCTCTGTTCCTCTCAATTGATTTTAAGGCCTGATTTGTAAATTGTTCTTTTTAGTGATTTTTTTGACTTATTTATAAGATAATAAAAAAATTAAATTGTTTGGAAATGACTATTTTAATTGTATTGAAAAAACATGAATGATTGATATATATGCTTTGATTCCCCCCCCGCCCCCGGCGGGGGGTCTTTTGAAATAGTTTGCCTTTTTTAGCTAAAAATCATGGTGCCAAGTGACCGTGAATAAAACAACTTATCCTCCTTTTTCTCTCAATTGACTCAAAATATGAACCAACCCCCCCCCAAAAAAAAAAAAAAAAAAATGGTTGCATTTGGTATGTAAATGTAAATAGTTGGTAGGTATAATTGTTTAGCAGTCCCGAAATATCACGTGACATTGCCTGTGTACTATTTTAAACTAATTATGTAATAAAAAAGTTTACAAATGAACCATGTTATCTTACTTTTATTACATAATTAAGATGTAAATAATAACCAACCTAAGTTAGAGGCCTATGCTGCACGAGCTGGCCTGTTGTTTGCAGCAGAGCTGGGCCTTTGTGAGGTGGTCTTGGAGGGCGTTGGGCAACACTTAGTTCGCCAGTTGGTGGGGAAAGGCACACCGATTGACCATTCCCCCCCTTCCCTCTTGGCTGTCATCTGCATGGTAGAGGGATGGGAGTCTTCTTTAATTTTTTTTGGGACCATTTTCGGTTATCAATAAAATCTGTTACCATTTGAGGGAAAAAAAAACAAAACAAAACAAAACAAAAAAATTCGAGTTTTAATTATTAATTTAAATTTTAATCTTTTGATTTGTTTTTAATTTATATCATTTACCTATTTTCGTTAAGTAAAACTATTAAAAAAAAAAGTATTTTAGTCACTAAACTCAATATAACGCAAGTATTTCAAACATTTTTCATACATTTATATTGAGTTTAGTGACTAAAATACATCATTTCCTACAATCTATCTATACTATATATTATAGCAAAGGGACTTTTCGTGAAAATGGCTATGAAAACTTCAAAATTACATCTTAAAATTACTATTTTTTTTTTAATTTTAAAAGTATTACAAAAGAAAAAAAAATCTATTGGTTAACTTATCATATTAATTATTGAAAATAAATTAGGAAAATTATATATAAGCCCACTTTCTAGACGTATTTTTTAGACCCAATGATGTGTAAATGATATGATTGATTGATGATTAGAGAAGATATAAGAGAGAGTATTACCTTAGATATTCTAATTGATTGTCATATCATTAAACTTGAAAATTTGGTTTAATTTTTGGACTTATATAGCAATGTCTAATAAATTATTATTACTAATTATACCATAACGAAAACAGATTCAAATCCTTTTTTTATTTTCTTTGTTACCGTCGCTCTCTCCCCCAAAACTTCTTTTTTTTTTTTCCCCACCATTTTTTGTGGACTTTTAAGTTAAAAAAATATTTTTTTACTAATATTAGCAAAAGAAAACTTAGAAAAAGAATCCCATAATCATTAAGAACTTGGTGGGCTAGGTTTTCCATGTTGTATGTTTTTAGCCTAGAAAAAGTAATGTGTTAATTTGTAAAAATATTTATTGATTATTAATTTAAATTTTATAGTCAAAATTTTCAAGTTTTTATTTCATAGACATAAATGAAATTCCTTTTTTGACATTCTATATAAAAAAAAATTTCTTTAATTTTTAAATTATGGATATAGAATATACATATAGATAGTATTAAGGGAATTTTTTTTTTTTTAAAGTCCTTGATATTAAGATTTTATAAGATAAATGATATACAATATTTTCATAGTAGATAGAGTCCCTCAATATTTTTATAGAGAAAATTTGACATAGAGAAGTTTTGCCCCAACACAGAGAAATTTCTCTGATTTTTTCAAAAATTCTCTGATATGAATGATCATAGAAATTTTTTGAAATTTATCTAGTATAATCAGATAAATTTCATCGAGGAACCTTAATTAATAAAAAAATATGTTAGTTCTCTCCTACTATCTAAAGTTGGAGAGGAATATTTTACTAATTTTTCCTAGTATTAATAATAGATTCCTCCAATAGTTCATAGAATAATAAATTTAAAATTTTGTCCATATTAATATGATTCAATTAAAACATTAAATGGAAGAACCAATGATAATGTGTTGTGTGCATTTTTATTATTTTTAGATTTAAAAAATTGTAAAAATAGAGTTAACACTTTGAAGCTCAATAACCATTGGGATGTGGTTGGTTTTTTGGCTATTTTAGCCTAGAGTTAAAAAGTCTCGTTTGAGATAAGTTTTTTTGACTTTTGTGAGAGAAAAAAATAAAATGATTATAGTTGAAATAGCATATTTTATCTTATATGGCTGAAATAACCTATTTTGTCCTATATGGCTAAATTAGCCCAAACTAGTATCCCAAAGGGGGCACAATATTTTTCTTTATATAATTGTATAGATGTTGATGCAACTTGGATAATACTAATTGTAAAATGGAAAGAAAAAAAAAAAAGAAGAAGTAAATGACATCTCCAATTAGAATTCCATACAAACTAAAAATTTAATACAATATGAAAAAAAAAATCCTAACATTAAAGATTAGTAAATTACTTGAACCTATGCTTTAATTTCAGAAGGCCAAAATAAATATACAAATAAATAAGTAAAGAACATATATGAATTTAACAAATATATGTGTAATGAGATTACTGATTCTTTTAACATTAAATTTTTTAAGTGCAAATGTTAAAAAATTATTATTTTGGTTCATTTTAGTTTTCTTTAATGAATTTTTTTTTTTTTTTAATGTTGTAATTTTGAACTAAATAATATTTTTTGAAATAATTTATTTTTAACATTCTACCTATTTGCATTTTGTTGAAAACATTTATAAAAAAATGAACAATAAGAAGAACAAATATTTGTGTGTGTTTAGAGCTTAAACTCAATCATTTGTTAAAAAGCCAAAAATCATTTTCAATTGAATTTTGCTAATGGTTCAAATTGAAACTATTATTAAAGGATAAGTAATATCTTTGTAGAGTCTTATGACTGATTTGATCGTTGGAGTGCCTCCGAGTGGACGAACCACCGCTGTATTTCTTACTCTCTTGTGCGCAGGTGTCGGCTTAATCCATTCCGTCGCGTATACTCCAGTTAAATTTTCTACATCTTGGCAGAGAAATCTATTTAGTTGTGAGGTCAGAAATCAACACCCACAAATCTAAAGAATTTGCACTGCACATACAACATCAAAGTCTACCATATATTTATTCAATAATACTGCATACTTAAAAAATTTATTTAAAATTTTGTCTAGATATATCAATGTATAAATCAAATTGACTGTATGCATAAACTCAACAATATATCAATTCAATCTCTACCACATTTTCACATCGTTCGAAATACAGTCTTTGTTCAATAACTATATTTTTCTTATTTATTATTGGGGATTCATAGCAATGACATAAAGAAACTTGGTCCAAATGAAGCAAAACCCCACCCAAATCTCTATGGCTTCACCACGTCCACCGATCGTGGTGGCGGTGGGCTGTCGGATGTCCGAGTAGACGGCCCAGATGGAGGTGTCGGAGTATGTTTAGCAAAATACAACACCTTGTAATTCGATTGCTTCACCACCTTCCCCGATGGTGGTGGCGGTGGGCTATCGGATGTCCGAGTAGACGGCCCAGATGGAGGTATTCGATCCCCTTTAGGCAACATTCCAAATTGCATCATGTTCCTTGTTCCCTCAACTGGGATCATCATTATGACCGAGACCAAACCTAGCATGACTAGCACTAGGTTCAACCTAGTTCTCATCATCATCTTCTCCTCCATATAAAATTTTCAGTGTTGAGGCTAAGAGGCCACTGCCCATTTTATACATGCACGTCAATGACCTCAAAGTAGTGTGATTTTATGATTTTGGCCTTGTGAAATTAAAGCATAGATTCAAGCATTTACTAATATTTAATGTTAGGACTTTTTTCCATATTCTATTAAATTTGAATAAGAGTGATGTTAGGGACCCCAAATATATGGGTCCCACATCCATGTGAGATATTTAAGTAGATTATTTGGGGTCTATAATATTTTTCTTTGAATAAAGTTACACACTAGGTGGTATATTAATTAATGTACTAACGAAAGATGTGGGATCCATAATTTTGAAATTGGTATATCATAGTTTTATTGGTTTTGAATCTTTGTAATTTGTATAATGGGTATACCATAATTTTATTAGTTTTGAATCTTTGTAGTTTGTATAATGGGTATATCATAGTTTTATTAGTTTTGAGTCTATTTAATTTGTATAATGGGTGGGGCTACACATACCAATTACTATACTAATTAATGTACCAACACATGTTATAGCAATGTAATAAAATTATGGACCCCACCCATTATACAAATTATAATGACTCAAAACTAATAAAATTATGTCACATCATCTGTTAGTACACTAATTAATATACCAATTGGTGTGTATAACTTTATTCATTAAAATATGTTTATATTTGAAAACATTATTCAAAATTAGATGGGGTAGCCCATGTTGTGTGTTTTTAGCCTAGAATCATTAAGAGAAGTGATGTATTAATTTCTAAAAATATTTATTAATTATTAATTAAATTTTATAGTCAAAATTTTCTAGTTTTTATTTCATAGACATAAATGAAGTTCTTTTTTTGACTTTCAATATAAGGTTTTTTCTTTAATTTTTAAATTATAGATATAGAATATAAATATAGATAGTATTAATAATAAATTCCTCCAATAGTTCATAAATTAATAGATTTAAAATATTGTCCATATTAATCAAGGATTTAATCAAAACATTAAATGGAAAAACCAATAATAACGGAATAAAGTTGTACACATCAATTGGTATATCAATTAGTGTACTAAATGATGATGTTGCATAATTTTATTAGCTTTGGATTTTTATAGTTTGTATAATGGGTGAGATCAATAATTTTGAAATTGCATTATCATAACATGTATTAGTACACTAATTAGTATAATAATTAGTGTGGGTAGCACCTTTGGGATCCAAATGCCGAGTTCAGATCCTCTGTCCCTAATTGTTGTACCCATCTTCTGTCCCAGTGACTACAAGCTGCCACGCGTCAATTCTCTCATTCTCATCATTTCTTTTTGGGTAAATTACACTGACACCCCCTAAGGTTTCTATTTAATACTGATTCCCCCTCACATTTAAAAAATTACATTCTCCTCTCTGAGGTTTGTAATCTCATTACAAATTGTCTCATGAATTGCTGATGCCATGTCTTAAAATTTTTTAAATGACCATCTTATCTTTTTTCCTATCATTTTTTCTTCCTATCATCATTATTGAATTTTACAATTTTCCATCACTAAATTATACATAAACATATTATTATTGAGTGACGATATACAAACATAAATTTTATATAAAATTTTCAAATACAATGATATAGATTAATGGTGACCTTTCACTTTAAAACAAAACACACATAAATATGATTTATATTTATAACAATATTGCTATCACAACATTTTTAGAATATTTTTTTGTATAAATTATATATATAAAATTTTTATTTCTACCATTATATCTAGATTAGATCAATTTAATCTAGATATATTTAAAAAGTATAAAATTTGTACAAAAAACTTTTTAAAAAATTATTAAATACAACAAAATAAGATAATGTATTGAATTTAAAAGAAAATCTATACTAAACAGAAATATCAGGGGTGTCAGTGTAATTTACCCTTTCTTTTTATTTGCAATAACTGCAACCTAACAACCCCTTCAACACCCGATACATCGGGTCTGGATCCTCTTCTTCATTGTTGCTTCTCTTATGTTCTTTCTGCTCTTGGCTCCACAACAATCATTTTCGTCAATCATCTCATTCTTCCCTTTTCTCTCTCACTATATTTTATACCCATCCCATTTCTCCCCATTTTATCTATCTACAAACACCATTACAAAACCATAGTACCCCTCAATTTCCATCTCTTGTAAGCATAAAAAATTTATGGCTTCAAGAATCAAAACAATTCCCATCAAGAAAGAAAAAGGACAAAAACTAAGCACATTTCTCTCAGTTAATTACATCTCAAATGGTATGATTTTGTTTGATATGCAGCTGTATTATTAAAAATCAATGAATAAATCAAAAAAAGCGTGTCACTTATATATACATGTGTATCTGTGTATTAAGATTTTGAAATTGTAATTAAATTCTCTCACATTAACGAACTCTATCGGTTTGGTTGAGAGAGAGAGAGAGGAGATTGAGAGAGTTCAATTCTAAAAATCAAATTGGCTCTGAAGGGGCAGAATGTAAAACGAATCGGATCCATGTCTTGGGCCAGTCCAATCCACTAAGCCCAAACCTAAGTAGGTCAGACGAATGAGTGGGCCAACTAGTTAAGCCCATCTTCATGAAGAACAATCTTCCCAAGTCCTCAAGCACTTGAACCCAACTCGCAGTGGAAACGCCAATCCAACCACGATGCTAGGCTGGGCCGAGCTATTGGACTTAATCTATAGACCGAACTGATGGGCTGAACCCATCTTCAGAACCAAAGTGGGTGGCCAGCCCATCTCTACAAATAGTCTTACAAAAGGCCAAGTTGAGGCACAACGGTACTGAGCTGAAAGAACCTCACAAAGAAACATGGAAGCGATGAACACATGCATGTACAGGCTGCCACCTCAGTTGGCCCCCTCCCCTTAGAATAATGAAAACAGTTAGCAAAGGGAATGTGATCTCTTATATGCATGGTTACAATAAATATATGCATCCATTGTCAACTACCTTGAGCAATGTTAAGGGAAGCCTTGAAGTACCAAAGCTCCATGAAACCATCTTGGGTAACAAGCCAAGTCTTCTATGTAAGCCTCTTACTTTTCACATTGAAGGTATCTTATATTAACTCAACTCATTTGAACATATCTAGATGCACTCTTTTTTTTCCTTCTCTCTACACCTAGAGAGAGCCCTTCATCTTCTTCGACTACTCATTCCCACGCCGAAGGGGTTTTCTAGCCAACCCTAGCCAGGCAACTTTGACGGTGTTCTTTGTTGCAAGTCCCTAGTTCCTGGATAGTCCATTCAGCTACAGAGCTCTGATACACTTTCATCTAATGTGGGATTCGGTACACATAGATGGTGCGGTGAACGTGGACTTTTCATTTTTGAGTTCTGTATCTGATTATGACAATGGGAATTGAGGATATTCCACTCTCTGTATCAACTCCGTTGATGAAAAAAATGAAGAATAAGGGTTTGGTGCTGCCAGCTTTTCTGGAGGAGTAGATCGGAAACAACAACCGTACTCCAGACTCTGTTGAGCACCGCTAGCCCTTTGCCGGTGGCTCTTCCCGCTATTTTTTGTTAGAGAAAGATTATAGAGACCGTATCGTTGATTCTATAGAAATGGAGATACAAGAATTAAAAGCACAGCTTAAGAAGATGATGAATGACCCGATAGAGAAGAAGACTAACGCAGAACCTTCTCGCCTGCGCAGGAGAAGTCCATCCCTGGAACCACCAGCGAAAAAAGTTCTTGAAGATGATCGTCTTCTTTCCCTTCTCTCTAGAAATTGAAGCTATGAAACCCCCTAAGAGGTTCACTCTGCCGAAGTTCACACCATATGATGAGAAGTCAGATCCACTCACATACATCAGCCACTACAAGCAGATGATATCTCTATGGAACCGAAATAAAGCACTGATGTGCAAGGTCTTTCCATCCAGCCTGGGAGAATCCGGACTCCGATAGTTTGATTGTCTCCCTGCTGGATTGATCTATGATTGGAAACAACTCTCTGAAGAATTCTAGGCCAGATTTGTTTCTAACACCAAAATCCCAAAGGAACCAGACACCTTGTTCGGCCTTCAGAAGCAAAAGAAAGAAACACTGCGTAACTATGCAAGAACGTACTGGGAAGAATACAATGAATTGGACGAGAATGTCTATAGCGAGCAGATGGCAATAATGTCCTTCAAGCATGGTTTGTGTCTGAAAAGCAAGTTGAGGCAATCGCTTACCAAGCGCCCAACCACTATCCTAAAGGATTTACGACTAGAATTGAGCAATACGCTCATCTTAAAGATGATCAGATTTCCATCGAAGTGGCGTCTATCGAGCATTAGAACCGAGGGGACCGACGAAGAGTAAATCGAAGAGAACCTTGAGAAGTTGCAGTAAATGAGATAGATAGATCTAAGTTCCACGAAGCAATTATCACAGTGTTCAAAGAACCCATCTACCATATCATGGAGAAAATCAATAAAGAACCATACTTTGTTTGGCCACCAAAGATGTTAGGAGACTCAGCTCGACGCAACCAAAAGCTAAGATGTACCTATCACCAAGATAGGGGGCACATAACTCAGAACTGTAGAGCATTGAAACAATATTTGGAGAATTTGGTCACTGCTGGGCACATCTAAGAATACGTTGATCTAGAAAAAATTGTAACCGAACAAGGAAACCCACCACTACAACGAGATGCTGAGCAACCCCCTCGATTGGTCATCAACGTGACTTATAGCACAACCAGTCTCGACTAGGAGGAAGTAATTTAAGAAAAGATTGCACAAGTTGCACAACTTTAGCAAGTTATATCAGTTGGTCCCGTACCAAAAAGGTTAGGACAGTACCTAAATTTCCCTTATGTACTATTTCATTTACTGAGAAAGATTTAGAAGGAATTCAACATCCACACACTGATGCATTGATTATTACTGTTGGGATTGGAAAACGATTTGATGTGAAACGAGTCCTAGTGGATCAAGGTAGTGCTACAGATATCCTATATTATGATTTGTTTAGGAAGCTCGATCTTACTAAGCAAAATCTCACCCCAGCAACGGCACCATTGGTCGGCTTCAATTCTCAACCCAAATGGCCACTCAGTAGGATAGCATTACCTGTAATAGCTGGGACAAGAACTCTTCAAATGGAATTTTTGGTTGTAAACACTCCGTCCCCTTACAACGCCATCCTCAACCGATCATAGATTCACTAGATGGAAACAGTCCCCTCAACCTATCATCAGCTCATCCGTTTCTCGACAAAGCACGGAGTAGAGCAAATCTCACGAGACCAAGTTGCATCAAACCAATGTTTCATGGCTGCCATGAAGACCAAATAGCTCTGTAACCAGGTTTAAACGGTTGAGGTAGCAAATCAGCCTGTCCTAGAAGATGTTGGAGGAACCCTAGCTGAAAAGATAGTGAAAAATCTAGAGAAAGTTTTGGTAGAAGGCAGCGACCGTGAGAAATACTTCCTTATTAGTACCTCACTTAGCGTTGATGAGAAACTTCAGTTGCTGGATTTGCTGAGGGAAAATATAAGAGTATTCACATGGTCGGCCTACGACACTTCTGGCCTAGATACTGAATTTGCATGCCATAAACTCAATTTCAATCCTTCAGCTCGGCTAGTCGTGCAAAAGAGCAAAAGATCCTCAATCGAGCATACTGAAGCAGTGATTGCAGAGGTGGATAAGCTCCTAGCAGCGGGGGCAATTCAAATGGTCTAGTACCCGCAGTGGTTGTCTAATATAGTCGTAGTGAAGAAAAAGAGCAGCAAATGGAGAGTCTGTGTTGATTTCACTTGCCTTAACAGGGCTTTTCCTAAAGATAGCTTTCCCTTACCACGTATAGATCAACTCGTTGATTCAACAGTTGGGCATGAGCGAATGAGTTTCTTAGATGCCTACAGCGGATACCATCAGACACCTTTATTCGGTCTAAACCAAGAGAAAATAGCATTTATTATTCTTAGAGGCACCTACTGTTACAAGGTAATGTCGTTCGGCCTTAAAAACGCCGGAGCAACTTACCAACGGATGATAAATCAGATGTTCAAAGATCAACTCAGACGAACTATGGAAGCATATATAGATGACATAGTGGTCAAAAGTAGGCTTACAAGAAACCATTTCACTAATCTAAAGGAAGTTTTCAGCATCTTAAAAATCCATCAACTGCGCCGTAATGCCTTGAAATGTGCTTTCGAGGTAGGAACAGGGAAGTTCTTGGGTTACATGGTCAAGAGAAATCGAAGTAAACCTGGATCATATTACAGCAATACAAGGGATAGAAATACCGAAGAAGGCCAAGGAACTTCAAAAATTAGCTGAAATGGCAGCAACACTGAACCGGTTCATTAGCAGGTCCTTAGACCGAATGAATCCTTTCTTCCGACTTCTGAGGAAAAAGGTTGTATTCGAATGGGGACCCGAGTGCACTGAGGCACTGTAGGACCTCAAGAAGTTTCTCAGTACATCATATTTCCTTTTCACTCTAGAACTAAGAAAATAACTATACCTATATCTGGTAATTTCAGACCATGCAGTAAGCGCGATACTGATTCGTGAAGTGAAAAAAGAACAAAGGCCGGTGTACTACGTCAGCAAGACTCTCCTGGATGCCGAGACACAGTACCTACCATTGGAAAAACTAGCTTACGCCCTACTCATTGCCTTAAGGAAGCTTCAACACTACTTCCAGGGTCACACCATCAATGTCCTCACCGAGTTCCCCCTCAGATCTGTCTTCGACCGAGCCAATTTCTTAGGCCAAATGGGAGATGGGAGGTCGAGCTTGGTGAGTTCAACATTCGATATCAGCCCAGGACAGCAATCAAGGCCTAGGTCTTGGCAGATTTTGTCATCAAATTCGCCCCCGTCCCGAGCATCGAACACCCGAACACCAGCTCGGTATCGATGCCACGCACCACCGAATTGGGAAAACAGTGTGCTTCAGAAGTATAGAAACTCTTCGTTAGAGACATCTGGCAACTCTACATTGACGAATCATCCAATAATTGAGGCTCGGGGGTAGAGGTAGTACTTATATCTTCAGAAGGATTCATTTAGGAACGAGCTCTAAAGCTTAGATGGAAAGCCTCTAACAATAAGGTGCAGTATAAAGCACTACTACCTGGTTTGCGCAGTGCTGAACACTTCAGCGCAAACGAACTCTTAGTTTTCAGTGATTCTCAATTGGTTGTCAACCAACTCAATAGGATTTACGAAGCAAGAGATGAAAGAATGGCCATGTATGTAGATAAGGCCAAAGATCTAATCAAGAGATCTCAGTCTATATGAGTGGAACGGATCAATAGAGACAGAAACATCCATGTTAATGCTTTAGCCTACCTTGGCTCATCAATGGATACCAAAGATGTTAGAAAGATTTGGGTCGAATTTGTGTCAGAACTAAGCATTGCGTCTCCAGATTCGGTCCTCTGTATGAATTGGAACCGAGCTAAATGGACCTAATACTTGTTTTCCTGCGATCTGGCACTCTCTCCGAAGACAAGAAAGAGGCAAACAAAGTTCGATATCAATCAGCTCGGTTTTGGATCTCACTATCTGGGAAACTGTATTGTCACGACCTAAACCTGCCCCTATAGGTTTAGCATCGTAACTGGCCAGTAATCCTAGGATTATCGAAGGCCTTTAAAATAGATAAACAAAATAAAAGGGCTGGCAAAAGCAAATATCAAAATACAATGTCCATAGAGATGTGCAGACGTATATGAGACAGAAAATTTAAAACTTATATTCATATATATATAGTGACATCATAAGTATATATACATTATTGTCTTACGTCACTCACTTATAAACAAAACAGAAAGGGACTTAGCCTTATATACAGAATAAACAAAAGTCTTATTTAACAAAAAAAAGAAAAAATAAAAATAGACATCACGTGCACTTGACTTGAACATTTGAAACACTTGGGACCCCCTTCGGGAGGCATAATGGTTGGCTTGACAAAACAAAACTCGAAGCTAGCAACTTAGGCCTGGTCCAGTACCTGATCACTTATATACATAAATAATACAATGAAGTAAAGCCTAGTGCATAACAACATAGTAAAGGTTTTATGAATTATGTCCATCACAAATTCAGAAATCAAAGTTCGTATCAGAAACAAATTCAAATTCACATACTTATACAGATTTCATAAACAGTTATACGTGGTACATCTATTAGCTACAGATCAGTTGGTTATAAAGACTCGTATTCACTTGAGATGGTCATAAGGATCCATTTTCACTTGAGATGGTCATAAAGACTTATTTTCACTTGATAAAGACGGTTGCATAATCCATTTCATAAATGGAACCCACTTGAAACCCTAGTACCAGGTCACATATATCACATAAACACTTAATGCTAAGGACGCCACGAATATATTTCAAAAAACTGAACAATCATTCATGATTCACATATAGCATTTTGAAACAAATCATTTCACATTGTTCAGAAAATACTTAAATTCTAACATAGCTTTACAGAGTCATTACTCACAGATTGCTCTAGAGGTAGAACAGATCACTTGAACAAACAGATCGATCAGGTGGGTGTTAACACATGACCTATAAACACATGACAAATACACTTGAACACACGTGCCATAGGTGCTTAACTTATTATTATTCTTTCTTAATGTGTGTTTCTAACTCTTATCCTTATTATAATAGCTTAATCATGGCCTACGAATGCTTATAATGCAATGAAGATGCAAACATGTACTTTGAAAACACTTACAAAGCTTTGAAAAAAAGCAGTTCACTCGAATGCAACTTTGGTCACTTGAGCGGTCTGCAAAGTCTGTAAAAGTACTAGATGCTTGATTTTCACACTCAACGGTTGCTCAACAGTCACTCGAGCTAAGTACTGAGAAAAAGGATGTTCACTTGAGCGCACAATCGGTCGTTTGAGCCACCGTGCAATTGCCTACAAAATTACTGGGAGCTCTCATTTCACGCTCAAGCCAAGGCTGAAAATAAAGGTGGTCGCTTGAGCTAACCATCAAACTTTGCAAAAATACTACAAGCTCGCAATTTACGCTAGATCGAAGCTTTGGTCGCTCAAGCGATGCAACCAAATTCTGAAATTTCCAGATTTGTTCTTCAAGTTCAAAACTCAATTTCAAAGCTTCAAAGTTCTTTCTTTTGAGCCAAAACTTGAGAAAATGTGTAGAAACTCATTATACTTCATGCATTGAAGATCATTTTGCAAAAATCAAGGCCCAAAGTATGCCAATTCGTCAAAACCAAATCAAAACTATGCTCCTTTTCATATGAAATGCACATGCATGTAATTATCCAAGTTCTTTACCTTGAAAATATGATCAATTAAGACAAAATGACATAGAACATGATGAATTTCCAAAACAAAGCTAGGATTATGACATGCATGCAAGAATTCTTTGGAAAAACAACCTCAAATACCATGAATTATACATGTATGTATGTCTTGAGCTTAAATCCATCAATCTTTGCTTATTTCTTGTATTTAGCACCTAACTCTCTTGAATTCAAATTATTGATATCTTTAAGCCAAAGTTTAAGAGTATGAATCTTACCTAAGGGTTGAATTCAAGTGTAATTCTAACTCAAAGCTCTAAATTGTCTTCAAATTCCACAAAATTTTCCTTTTCTCTTCTTTGATCTCAAATTGTCTCCTACTCTTCCTATCTCTGTGCATTTTATTGTTCAAAAGATGATGAAATCGTGTATGTATAGATGTTTCCTAGCACTCACTTTAGCCTTATATAGGCTCTATTAGCATTAGGCTAATTAATGTAATTAGTTCTACTTAATTTATTCTAATTATTTGATTCCGAATTGAATTTCAATTAAACTTACCATAATATTCCAAAAATTCTAATTTACACGTTGGCCTAATCAATCTTGTGTTCAGTTGCCAATAAGGCCTTCAATTCGCATACCGAAATAGAATTTCAGACAGATAGTGCAACCATAGACAGATATAAATACAAATAACACATAACACATGCAATTAACTTAAGATTTCATCTTAATTACTTGTTAGGCATTCTTAACCAAATATTATAGGCTAATCACAAGTCAGGGTTGTTACATGTACCGACACTCATACCTTGGCCCCTATCTACTATATGTGTATCCAAATCTAGTCGAGAATGTTCTCTACGAAATTCACGATGGGATTTGTGGAAGCCACGTTGAGGGAAGATCCTTGGCGCACTGTGCCCTAACTCATGGGTATCGGTGGCCACAGATGCAAAGAGACGCTCAGAAGTGTGACAAATGCCAAAGGTTTGCTCCTCTAATTCATCAGCCAACCAAAACTCTTACTCCACTCGCTAGCCTATGGCCCTTTGCTCAATGAGGCTTGGACATCGTTGGACCTCTGGTAGGGGGGACTGGGAATAGAAGATTCTTCATTACTACAACTGACTATTTTACCAAGTGGGTGGAAGTAGAAGTGCTGGCAAGCATCAAGGAAGTAGATACGAAGCGATTCGTCATGCGGAATGTTGTTGTCCGTTTCGTCATCCCAAGGGTACTGATCGTAGACAATGGAATGCAATTCGACTGGAAAATTTTCAAGAAGTTTTGTGCCAAACTCAGGTTCGAATATCGGAACTCCTCTCCAAGTTACCCACAGAGTAATGGATAGGCAGAGTCATCAAAAAAACACCATCATTAATGGCGTAAAGAAGCGGCTTGAAAGTGCAAAAGGTAAATAGGTTGAAGAATTACCCTATGTATTGTGGGCTTATCGAACAACGGCGCAGCGCTCAACCAGGGAAACACCCTATTCCTTGACCTATGGAATGAAGGCTATTATTTCGCTGGAAGTCGGTCTCCCAACCATCCGGTCAGAACTGTTCGAAGATACAAGTAACGAAGAAGCCACTGCTCAAGCACTAGACATGGCAGAAGGCCGAAAAGAAGTAACACTTATCAGATTTGCAGCCTGTCAGCAATAGCTTATCAAAAGTTTCAACAAGAAGGTTCTCCCAAGACAATTTACACCTAGTGAATTGGTTTTGAGGAAAGTTATGGATCACAAAAGGGTGCCTGGAGAAGGAAAGTTAGGTCCTAACTGGGAGAGACCTTACAAGCTTACAGTCGTTGCTAGAAATGGAGCATACTACTTAGAGGATCTTAACGGCAAAGCCATACCTCAGCCCTGGATTGTAGCAAACCTCAAGACTGTCCCCCTAAATATCTATCAAGTGTAATGACATTTATCTTTTGATTAACAGAAAAAGTCTCCTTGCTTCCTTGAACTTTTTTTTCCAGCACTTGTACAGCCTTAAGGCTAGAACGGATTAAAAATTAACATAGCCTTTAAGATCCAAGTTCTAGGGGCATAATTCAAACTAAAGATAGTTTGGACTAAGGCAGAGTTAGCGATAATTCTTGGAATAAGCTTCATTGGGAATGAACGGATTTTAGCAAAGTCAATGAGTGATTTTCAGAATTAGCTTCGGTTTTTACCAAACCGAATTAGGTTTGGTTCTTATCGAATGGAATTAGCTTCAGAACGACTGAACAGAATTAGCTTCGGAATGATCAAAAGGAATTTGGGTTTGGTTTGCACTCAAACATGCCAAGTGGAATTGCTTGGTGGAAACCACACTAACGAATTTTTCAAATGATAATTTCTTTTCTTAAAGTCACAGAATTTTCAAAGTGACAAATGACTCTTTCTTCAGTACAAGTACATCGAAATTCAACACTTCAGTACTGTTGCATGCTAACAGAGTTGGACCAGACTTGGATAATTTTTTCAGGAGCAAACTTCCAGGCCTAGTCTTACTCAGCTCCAGGTGGGGGCAAACAATTGTTTTTTCGTACCCAATCTGGACCTGAGTAAGCCACTTCTTTATACCTTTGTCCCATTCACATACACTCATACCATCAAAAGTTAGAACAGACTTAAGCAATTCTACCAGAGAGCAAGACCATTAGTACCAATCTTACTTAGCTCCAGGTGGGGCCAAACAATTGTTTTTCTTAGAACCAACCTGGACCTAAGTAACACACTCTCCTTTGATTACAAATAAAAGCACAACCATGTAATATATCGAATAACGAGACTGAGTAACTATTCGGTCCAAAGGTCCTAATAGTGCTTGGTTTAGGGCAAGCAGTACAGATAACACTCTGACATAGAAACAAAAAGCATCAAATTGAAAAAAATCAAAGGAAAATATCAGCATCCAACAGAGGCACAGTTGGCCTCACAAACAACAACAAAAAGGAAATATTGTCTTAGCAATCATAAGGGGGCCACTCGTCAGGAAGACCAAAAAACAAAAAAACAATAAATAAATAAATAAAATGTAAAAAAGTTAAAATTATTTCAAAGTTCACTTTAACTTTCATCACAGGTGGAATCTCAGAAGTAGGGTTCACAGTCTTGTCCAAATCATCCTTGAGAGGAGAGGCAGAGGCAGCTTTAACATCTTGTGAAAAAGGAACCTCCTTGACTACCTCCCTGGCAGCTTCAATCTCTTGGTTCCCACCTTTTTCAGCATGCACTGTCTTTGTTGGCAACATCAATTTCTGGAGCCTTGTTCACAGAACCAGCACCTGGGGAGATCTTTGGTTGGGGAATAGTAGGTGTGGTAGCAGTTTTTAAGCTCAAGGATTTGGAAGGAACAGGGATATCCTGGAACAGAGGCGATCTCTCAGGAACCTGAGCAGTAGTCAGAGCACTTGTCTAGCCTTTGAGAAAGAGCTTGTCACACAAAACCAGCACCTCTTCCTTGTAAGCATCTCTAGCATCGTCCCAGCCTTGTTGCCAGTACTTGGCCTCCAAAGTTGAGCACTCAACAGCCATCACGATGATAACCACCTCCAATTCGGAAACCTTTCCCTCAAGCTTGGCCTGGGAATCAACAACAATCTCTTTGAACTTTTCAACAAAGGCAACAACCAGGTTCAAACAAAAGACCTCTCTCTACAGCTCTGCGGCCCTTATTTTCGGCATCAAGACTTACAGTCAATCTTTCAGAACTCATCGCTGACTCCAACACGGCCTTTTGCAATGCTTCAGTATGAGTTATTGATAGGTGCATTCTCTGAATGCACTACAATAATAAAAGGTATTAAAAGACAGAAAACGGTACAAATAAGAAATAATAGAAAAAGAAATACAGAGGTACTCATGCCAGTCATCATTTGTAGAGTTCCTTTCAAAATAGGAATGTCACGAGGTCCATTATGGTCTGTCATGTCCACTGGCAGTAGTAGAGTCTTGGTTAAGTCAAAAGAAGTTCTCTAGATGTAACAACAGAATCAGAAGTAGAAATGGGTTTGCCCTAATACAGCATGGGCGGTTCCCACCATTCAAAGGATTCATCCACAATGGGCTCCTCAGAAGCCTTACTAGTCTTTTTCCTTCTCTTTTTTTCCTTTTTACCAGCTAAGGCGTCGGGTTCAGGAATAGCAACAATGTAACGCCCCAAAATAAAAAACCATAAATCCATCCAAGACCATATGTAAATAACAATATAAATTAGAGTATAACGTTCTTTCATTTCATGAGAGTTAATAGTACAAAAGAGTTTAACTAAATAAAGGCCCTATAGACTTACATCTTTCTAAGACCATGCTTGGTTACAACAAAAGCGGATATAAATCCAATACATGTAAAGCCCTTGACTTGAATCAAAACAATGACATAATTCACAAAAGAGAAGCCTTTAGCCCCAATTCCTCCCAAGCTATTGCCTAGGCGGAGGCATATCACCAATACGTGAAAAGGTTTTTCCCAAATAGGGTGAGCCAAAGCCTAGTAGAAACAATTTAACACAGTGTATGAATCTTAGCAAAGATATAAGTATGATAAACATATCCAATGCCCATGATAAAATCATTTAAAACTTTTTCACAAAACCATGCCATGTCGAGCTTTATATTTCAATTCATTTTATCTCAATTCATAAGCCATTTAACATTTCATTCAGACAACCAAATTGAGGGTACAACTCAGTAGGTCTCTAACCAACACAACCATTATACAAATATTTCCATTTTTCCATTTTGCGAATATTTCATCCGCGGGAATGGGCATCCATGTATACGCGCGGTTTTCAAGACTTTTACCCTGGATACACAGTCCAACTTAATTCAATAGAGTCCATCTCCTTTTTTCTCCCAAACATGGAGTACATCCCCTTTCTTCTCCCAAACATTATACATTTGCAATGTATTGAAGATATAGTCATATTCAATGATAACGAATAAGAGATTAGTTTCAATTCAGCTAATCCTCATGCAATTTCTCATAGACATCCTCCACCGATAACCCCAAATAGATATTTCTAAACAGATAAACAATCTCTAAAACGGATAAATTATCCAAATTTCCATAGATGAGAGGTAATACATATCCAACTCCACCATCTATGTAAACATTGACCCAATTTCACAATTTCAATATCAATTCCAATTATTTATACAAAATAATTAATTTAGACATTTTGGGGCAAAACTTCATTTTGTTTCAAATCCATTCCAAGTATCAAAATCAGCAAATTAATCACAGCACAACCTTATATCTACCCCCATAACCATTTCCAATACATCCATTTGAAAATCCCTCTTTTGATTTTAAACCAAAACCCTAAGTTTGTTCAAAATCATCTCCTATTCCAACATTTCTTACACATCAACAAATAGCTAAGTTAAAACTCATAGAAGAGTGTAGAAAGTTCCTACCTTGAGTTTGGAAGATGAACAAAGCAAGGAAGAAACTTCAAAGACGCCGAAACCAAGTTTCGTTTAGTCCAAAATGGAGCTCTTGAGATGCCCTATCTTTTTTCCAAAGACACTAGAGTCGGGAAACCAACGGATCTAGGTGAAAATGTAGAGAGAGTGTGAGTTTTAGAGAGAAAGGCTCTAGATCTAGGGTTTTTAGAGAAAAAGATGTGAAAAAGTAATGTACAAAGGTGATGCTGCGAACTAATATAAGCACAGTCCGCTCTAGCGCAAGAAGTGACGCTCGAACGCAGAATGCGCACTCCTAGTAGTTTCGCAGACAACAGACCCATCGCTCAAGCGTAAGAAATGCCACTCACACGTAGAATACACTCTTCCAGTAGTTTTGTAGATCTACAAAAGTACTGAGAGTTCACAAAGCCCGCTCAAGCTGAAGAAGTGTTGCTCGAGCGGAGGAGTAAAATTCTGGGCAACAAAAGTTTGAAAACAACCAACCTGTTCTAAACACAACCACTACAATCCAATAGCCAAATTTTAGGAATTACAAGGAAAGCAAGACATGGGCAACAATACGAAACCGTGAAACTCGAGTCCAGAATACAAAATAGGTCGGGTCTAAACCAGAATCGCTATAAACAAAAGGGCTGGTAGCTTCCATTTCCAATTTCACATCCATCAGACTCTTTGGTTCGACTTTGATTATAAGAGTTTCTAAAGCTGAAGAAGAGCCAAAGGCCTCAGCCTCCAAGTCTACGAGCACCCTTCTCTTTGACATTGATTCGTCTCCTGTGAAACTGGGGGCAGGACAAAAGGTCCTTTCAGTAGATAGACTACAACCACGACGATGGTTGGTAATCAAAGAGGCAGGCGGTGTGTCTATTTCAGTATCAGAATTAAACAAAGATGTAGGAAGTCTTGCCTTTTTGGGAATGGTGGTTCGGTAGGTAGGCTGGTAGTCCAGCAGCTTAGGGGCAGATCTTTTTTCGTACCTCAGTGTGGCCTTGATTACTTCAGTGTTTTCACGAGTCGGCCTTCTTCGATAACGGGAATATTCTACAGAAACGAGGAACAACATTACCACGGCATTTAAACGAAATATAAGTCAAAAGCAGAAGTGCAGAAATACAAAGACAGAGGATTCAGACATGGATAGCCATCTTTCTAGGGCATCCTTTCGGACTGGATCTCTGTACTGGCAGGGAACTTCCAGTTCTCACCGACTTCCAGGAAGTCATCATTATACTTATGAGAATCGGGCAAACTAGTGACAAGATGAGAGTCAATAGAACAAACACGGAGGTAGTAAGTATTGTGGTCTTTGTTATGAGAAAGGATATAACAGCCTAGGATATCCCATACATCCAGGTTCAGGCCTAATCACCTATTCACAGCAGAAACACCATAAACAACGCAGAACAGATTTACAGAAACTTGCATTGGGGTAAGTTGAACTTAGTGCAGAAAACAACGAACCAATGGGTCCAAAGGGAACCAAACCCCCCATTCAACAATGGCAGTAACAGGGAATGCAGCAGTATTCTTTATACCCATGCGCTTGGCATCAACCCTAGCCAACGTAAGGGTAACGTCGTCTAGAATACCGTAGTCTTGACAGAACACGACCATCACTTTAGGGGTATCAACCAAAGCACAAAACTTGTCCATGATCTAGACCTAGAAGGGCAAAGATGGAACCAAACTAAGAGAAAGACAAAGAAATAACACTAGTCGCCGAAAACAGTGGCACGAGGGCCGACAATGGAGATAGAAGAAGGAAAAGCAAAGAGGAAAAAAAAAGGATTTAGAAGAACTTACAGTGATTTGATGAAAGAATGACGAAGAACGAAGGTCCTGGAGACCGGAATCAAAGGAAGACGGTAGCATCTGGAACCAACAGTAATAGCGGTAAAGTAACGGAGTGGAGCATCGTCGGAACAAAGATGGGAGAATAAAAGGTTTCTGGGATTTCAAAACTTTGGAATGGGCAAGGAGGATGAAGAGAGAGCATTAGGGTATTTATGACCCTCAACTGGCTTGATGGTACGAATCACGTCCCTTTGTAAGGAGTTGGTGGACTATCTCTGCACACTAGTACAACACAGCCACGTGTCATCATGAAAGGACACATACATAGTACATATGTTAGGATTGAACCGCTACCAAGGCCGAACGACAGCAAAACCAAAACGATGTGACGGTTGGGGTATTGAGCAATAGCTTCCACCAAAGGGAACTTTAGCACGTGCTAGAGAGAAAATAAAAGGAGCAGAATATAGAACGGGTCAGATCCAAGTCTTGGGCCGAACCAATGCACTAAGCCCAAACCTAAGTGGGTCAGACGAATATGTGGGCCAGGTATTTAAGCCCATCTTCATGAAAAATAGTCTTCCCAAGTCCTCAAGCACTTGAGCCCGCACAAAGATATCCAAATGTGCCAATCCATCTCTACAAATAGTCTTACAAAAGGCCGAGCTGAAGCACAACGATACTGAGCTGATGGAACTTCACAGAGAAATGTGGAAGCTATGAACACATGCATGTGCAGGCTACCACCTCAGCTGGTCCCCTCCCTTTAGAATCACAGAAATAGTTAGCAAAGGGAATGTGATCTGTTATATGGATGGTTACAAGGAGTACATACACCCATTGTCAACTACCTTAAGGTCCACTACCTTAAGCAATGTTAAGGGAAGCCTTGAAGAACCAAAGCTCCATGAAACCATCTTGGGTAGCAAGCCAAGTCTTCTATATAAGACTCACACTCTTCACATTGAAGGTATCTTATATCAACTTAACTCACTTGAGCATAACTGGATACACTCTTTCTTTTCCTCTCTCTTCACCTAGAAAGAGTCGTTCATCTTCTCTGACCACTCATTCCCATGCCGAAGGGGTTTTCTGGCTGACCTTGACCGGGCAACTCTGACGGCGTTCTTTGTTGCAAGTCCCCAGTTCTTGGATAGTCCATTCAACTACAGAGCTCCTATCCACTTTCATCTAGTACGAGATTCAGTACGCACAATTGGAACAGTGAATGTGGACTCTTCATTTCTAAGTTTTGCATCTGATTCACAATGAAAGAATGTAAAGAGGCTATGGAGATTTTGGGATTGGACTGTCTCCAGTTCGTAATCAGACTGGACAATCCAGTCCAGCTCAATGGGTCCACTTGTGGGTTCCATTTTGATGATTCAAATCATTTATATTTTAGAATTCATCGAGTACATTATTTATGCAAAAAAATCAAGTCAATCAGATAACGAAAATCACGTGTTCTAATCAATTTTGTATGAACCATTTATTTTCTGACAGCTTATTTGTTTTGTACAAAACTGATCGAAAAATATGGTTATCATTATCCGATCAACTTAATTTTTTGTAAGGATAATAAATTCGATGAATTCTAAAATTTGAACAGTTCGAATTGTCAAAACAGAATCCAAAAATAGGTCTACAAGGCCAAACATCACCTCTCTAGTACTTCGTCGGACTGGAGAGAAGCCATAGCGAGATTTTTCCCTTTCTAATTTGACTGAAGAGTTTTTCATGATTAACACATGGCAACATGTAGTAACTGGGACAGAAGATGGGCAGAAGATCTTAACCCCCAAACGCCTATAAAAAGAGGACGTATTATGTACAAAGAGGATCCAAACACCTTTCACTTCACTGTCTCACAAATCACTTCTCCAAAGCCTTTTGGTGAAATGGGGAAAAGAGCTCTAACCCTATTGTGCTTGGTTTTGACGATCATCTCTTTCTCTCGTCATGCTCACTGCAAAACACACGCCACAACCCTTGATGTTGATCCTACGCCTCCCAATTCTCCTACTGACTTTTCTCACTTATTTCCCAAACGCACACCAATACCACCTTCAGGTCCTTCCTTGACGCACAACAACATTGGATCATGAAGCCATGAAGACATATATATATATATATATATATATGTATATATATATGTACAAGTTGTAGGTATCTATGTAATGTTACTAGTACTCCATAGTTAGCTGGAGTTTATGGCTGACTAGTTTACTTCTCTTTTTTTTCTTTTTTGCTTGTATTGTTATTCAAACTTTGATGTTGTTTTCCATTATCAATACAAGCTTATCTTTTGCTGATAATAAAAATAAAAATAAAAAGTTCTCTATTGAATAATAAATTTAAATAATTTATTTTAAAACAACTTCGATTTGCTAAAAGACACAACTATGCATATTTGCTAGCTAACTCAGTGAGAAGTTGTCTTCCATTCATAAAATCAAACCACTAAACGGTTAAATCAATTTTTATTTTTATATAAAACTTAGCAGAAACCCCAAAACTCACAAGACCCCTTTTTTTTTTTTGTTAACTCACCAAGACCTTAACAAGATTTTGTTGAACATTAACACATGGATAATTGAAATGCAAGATCTTTGTAACATTCTTGGGAAAAAAATATATATATATATATATATATATATTTAGAATTTTAGGTTAGCAAGAAATAGTGCAAAACATAAGAGATATATAACTGAACCAAGATCTCACAATGTCAATTGTCATTAGTAATATAACGGACTTCTCACACTACTTTATTAGGAGGGACCAGAAGGTGCATAACTATTTCCATCATCAGAGAAGGGCGTAACGAAGTATAAAAAATTCAGTGTTAATAATATTGCATTCATTTTGGTGAATTATAAATTTCATCCAAAGTGAATTCATTGAATAGTATAAATTCTGATAAATATTAGATTTAATCACTTGAGCGCAAATTCTAGAATTAGGGTGTAAGTATTAAAAAAAAAATTCTTATTTTATGTCCCACTAAATCTAATTAGTATATTTCACAATTTTTAATAGAATATAGTTTATTACGTGCCCTTTTTGAAATTTTGTTGGTGTTTGAATTATTTTCTGTTTGAAGTTTAATGGGTTATGAGAGTTTTTTTTTTCATTTTTTATTCATAGGAAATTAAAGAAAACAGAGATTCATGTCTGAATACAATAAATGGGATAACTAGTCCTTTCTATCACTCATTAATGGGTTATGAGAGTTGACTCTATTTTAGGTTGCATAGAAATCCCTCATTCATCAGTCTCTGCCGGCGAAGCTCTTCTATTTGAAGGAAAAGTTTATGGTACACTCTTCAAAATGTGTATCATATACACTTGTTATGTAATTTCATAGAGTATGTCATGTATTTTTGTAATAAATGTAATGTAATTTTTGATAGAGTTATAATAATTTGTTGTTTAAAATGAAGTTACGCATATTTTGATAATGTTATGCATTTTTTAGATAATGTGACATATTTTATTATCCAAACATTTTCTAACCAAAAAATGGGTAACATTATCCCAAAAATCAGTAATATTACTACAATATGAGTAATTTCATTTCTTAATCACAAATTATAACTCCATTAAAAAAATAAGTAATATTTACTTAAAAAAACATAACATGTATCACAAAAATATATAATTAATATATATATGTATCATCATAGCATTACCCTTCATTCATTAGTCTCTGTCGACAAATGTTGTGATACGTATGTATATTCATCATATATTTTGTGATAGACACTATGCATAGTTAGCCTCTTTTTTTATATATCTAAACATGAATTCTACAGCTTTTTGTACAACTCCCAAAATGTTTGGGAGTTTGTTGGAGCATTGATGTTGGGGATGTTGTAATATGTTAGTTTTGAATTTGGTGTATGACACACATGTACATTAGTTATATATTTTGTGGTAGACATTGTACATGGTTAGCCTTTTTTTTTATTATTTAATTATCTAAACGTGAATTCTGCAATATTTCGTACAACTCCCAAAATGTTTGGGAGTTTGTTGGAGCATTGATGTTGGGGATGCTGTAATATGTTAGTTTTGAATTTGGTAGCTGTGATTTCAAGGGCAATGCTACCAAATTCAAAATTGACATATTATAGCATCCCAACATCAATGCTCCAACAAACTCCCAAACATTTTGTGAGTTGTACGAAATGCTGCAAAATTCATGTTTAGATATAAAAAAAGACTAACCACGTACAATGTCTATCACAAAATATGTAACTAATATACATATGTATCATAGCATTACACTTCAAATCATTGCTACCAAATTCAAAACTAACATATTGCAGCATCCTTTGGGAGTTGTACGAAATGCTCCTCAGAATTCATGTTCAGATAATTAAAAAAAAAAATGCTAACCATGCACAATGTCGAACGTCAATAAGAAAATTGATATTTGGTTTATTGGAGAGGAGGGAAACTCAAGGAGATAAGCTCTCCTCCAAACTTGCATCTCTAAATACTCCTCTTGTGGGTCCAAATTTGAATTCACATTGATGATCTGAACCATCTATTTTGTTCATTCAAAAATAAAAGTTATCCATGCAAAAAAGTCAATTTCATCAAACATCTATAAACACAAAAATAAATTACATTTTGTTTTATAAAATGACTAGTAAATTGAATTGTAAACTTAAACTATTCATTTTGTAAAATAAAACATGATTTATTTCTATGGTCATAGTTATCCAACAAATCTAATTTTTTGTATAAATAACCTTTACTGTGAAACTTATGAAGTAGACATATTGAATCATCAAAATAAGTTTGCATTGAGACCCAAACAAACAGTTTGCATGAATATGAAAAAATGAAATATGCAAGAAAACATATTGGATTTTGGTGAAATCAAGAAATAAATACTGTAGACACCCCATTTTTGACCGTCCTCAAGACTTGGACGTCACCGTTTGAACACCGAGTGATCATCCATGTTTGTGTTCGTTTGGAGTTCCCGGAGGTCTCGGCTACGCGCCTTGCCTCAGGATCTCCGAACCCGACTGTTTAGTGTCTGGTTTTGCACCAAACACTTGTTTGTTGCCTTGGAGGGGCAGGGAATGCCTTGTGAGGCATCCCCACACATCACCGGCCGTGGCTAGAGGCCACCGGCTGGTGTTTTGTTGCCATCGGCAATGTATATTGCCGGTCGGCATTATTCGTTGCCGGTCGGCAGTCCATTTTGTCAAAATGGCAATTTTGGCTAGCCGACTACTGTTCATCTGCTTTTGCAGATATTTTAAAATAGCTGGCTTGCATTTTGTTCCCCTCCATACACGTGTATGGAGGGATGGCTTCCTTGTTAGCTTCCTTGGCAAGCTTTACAAGATTGGTTGCCTATAAGAAGAGGGCTCCTCTCTTGGCATGAGGGTTAGAGATTTTTAGGTAAAAAACATTGTGAGAGAAGCTCTGAATTAGGGTTAGGGTTTATACATATTTCCTATCTCTATATCTCCCTCTTGTGTGTTCTAGTGTGTGTCTTAGGCTTACTATTGCACACAAACACATAGTATTGCACCTTTTCTTGGTTCTTGAAGGGCCAGAGGTCTGATATTGGAGCTTTAGGGCTGGTTTAAGCTCAAGGAGGCAGCTGGTCCTCCCTTTGTGAAGAAGGTCAACAAGGGTAAGAATCTTACCCCTTTTTACCCCATTTTTGCATTCTATTTTTGCCTATCTTAGAACTGTTTTTGTGCTTAGTGTATAATATAAAAAAGTTATGTTTTTAAGGTCTCTAAATAGTTTGTTAAGAGTGCTTTAAGCTTTGAGGAATTTTGACCCCTCTAAAGGCTTGTTTGGCCCTTGTTTTGTGCCATTTTGAGTGAGCTTCGGGACTTTGGTATTTGGGTCTCCTCACCACTGAAATCTTGAGAGATTTCAGTGGTAAGGATGATGCCTTGAAGTCCCAAGAAGGAGAGGGCCACCCCCTCTCCTTATTGTCCTTGAAAAGGACCATTTTTGGCCTCTTGAAGGAGCACCATGTTTGAGGGTTTGTTGATCATACCTTGGCTGTTTTTCATGCTTATATTGTCATAATATAACATGGTTTTAAGTTGGTTTTGGTACACCATGCATGCTTAGCATACCTACCATGTAATGCCTTGTTGTTGCCTTAACATGCCTTAGGTTGTAAGCCCTTGTTGTAGCATGTTTTAGGCTTAGCTTTGTGAAGCTTTAATGCATGTTTTTGTATGCTTTAGCTCTATTTTAAGTTGCTTTAGTCATACTTTCCATGCATTGCATAGCTCCTTTGCATTTTAGCTTGCTAGCTTTAAGTGTGTGAGTGTGTAGCATGTATTACTTGCTTTGATTTAGTGGGTTGGGACCATTTGCCATGTCATTTCAGTCCATTTAGCATGCTTGTATGCTTGCATTTCATAGCTCTTTTGTTGCTTCAAGAGTTTGTGTTTCATGCTCCTTGAAAGTGCATTTGCCTATGTCTTTGAATTTAGGTCATTTAGATGCCATCTAAGTGATCTTTGGGCCTTGTTTTAATATGCTAAAATTCTGTTTTTAGTCATTCAATTCATGTCATGTGTGGTTGCACTAAATGTAGTCCAATGCCTCTTTGGTGAGCCTTAGGTTCTGGACCTTAATTGCATGATATCCTTGCTTTGTTTAATTGGTTTGGCACCATTTTAGCATGATTTTCAGAGTTTATCTTGCATGCCATTAGTCCATATTATGCCTCTTTCAAGTGTGCTTGAGAGTTGCCCTTTTGTGCTTAAGTGTTGGACCATGTTTGCATGCATGTGTGTGTGTGTTTTTAGTCCTCATTTCATAGCACTTTGGCCGCTGTTTTAGGCCTATTTAGGGCTGCCTAAATCATGTTTAAGTCCATCTTTTCATTGGTTTGTATTGCCTCATGACTTGCATGCTTACTTGTGTAGGTTGCATGCCTAGTGTGTATGGTGCATTGCATTCCCATGTTGCATCCTTAGCTTGCATGCCTAGGTTGCATTGCATCTTGCATGCATGCCTTGTTCCTTGAGCTAGTGATAGGAATTGGGCTTTGGTTTGTTGGTTTGCATTGCATGCATTACATTTGAAATGGAAATGCACAACTTGGTCTCTTGGGCCATCATGCATGGAAATGCGCAATTGATGGTCCGAGAACCAAGAACTGTGTCCCTTTGAGTCATATACATGATAAGGGGCTTGGTTGGTGCATATATGGCTTGAATTGCATTGCCATGCAAGATTCTGTCCTCTGCTGCTGTCAAACAGGTTCTGTAGGAATTTATTGCCGATCGACTGCACAGAGTGCCGACCGGCAATCAATTGGTGGCCGATAGATTCACTCTATGCCGATGACCACATCCCACTGCCGGTGGCAATTCTACTCAGCCGGTGGTGTCTTCCAATATCCAGGGAAGCAGTTCTGAGACTTTGACAATCTTCAGAGAGGCAGAGCAGGGAAAACAGAGGCAGTCTATGCATGGCAGTGCACTTTCGAGCAGCACCCGAGCATGCATTGCATTGGGCACTCTTCCCGAGGCGGTTTACTGTTTTTCCTAGCTTAGTTAGTTTGTTAACTACTTAGGCAATTTGTAATAATTAATTAGCTCGTAGTTAATTAATTTGTATTATTCTTTTGGTCCCTCCGGGCGAGGGCGAATCTGTAATAAGTGTGGGTGCGTGCGTGTGCATATCTTCCAACCCCCATTTCTTTCTTCCCTTTTATTTACCCGCTTATGATGGTAGATTAGGGCATGTTTAAAATTAGCATACCTTATGCTATGCATGCGTGCATCCATGTATTTGTCTTGCATGCACCGGGCTCGGCGCGTCACGCTAACTGCATTTGTACTTCAATTCCAAATTGAATACGTGCATCAATTGACTGCATTTCACATGCCATGTTTAGGTCAGCCGAGCTTACCCTAATTGCATCCTGTATGTGTTGCATTAGTCAAATTAACATGAACTAGGACCATGCATGTTTGCTAACTAGTTTATTGTTTTGGCACGGAGTACGATGTAAGTATTTTTATGCTTTAGCATACCGCATGCGTGTGAGTGCTATCATGACAGCATGCTTACCATGTGGCTAGATGCTTATGTGTTAAACTGCCTGAATGCCTGTGGGTGAAGGTTGGATTGCCTGAGTTGGAAAAACTCATTGAAATCCGTCTTTTAGCCTACTTGCGAGTAGCAAATCCCAAAGCATTTTCTAAAACGAACGGATATGCAATGTTGTTCCAAATTAGGCGATCTAGTCTATACTTGTTTGCTGTGCGCATAACATAGTAATTCTAGGCTAATAACTGGAATAAGAGCACATAAGGTTTTGAAAATCGGATATCATGGTTAGTAGAGGCCGGTCTTCGGACCGGGCGAGAGGGGGTGCTCATAGCTGACCTTCCCCAATCGTACCCAAGTTCCCGAGCCGAGGCAACTTTGGTGATGACGGACACGTGGCCTTTGGCACCGAGTCAGGGTTTCCTAAATTCCCCCATAAAAAATATTTAGGTGGCGACTCTGTATCTGGCAAAGCAGTCCATATTTGGCACTTCTTTCAAAAAATCTGTTTTCTCAAAACGATTTGCCGGATTTGGACTCTTTGGTTCAGATTTAGAACCGTGACAATTTGAGTCTGAACTGTAGTAGACCCACAAAACGAACAAGACGGGACTCATCCTCCCGGGGCGTTCGGGGACGTCTACAGTTTCTGGCGACTCTGCTGGGGAAATTAGAGAACTTGACTCGAACTTGTGATATCTTGTTTTGACTACACTTATGTGTTTCTTTGCATTGCATGTGCATTGGTGCGCCTAGGACACCGTGTTGGCCATCTGCTATTCCTGAGCTGTTTGCCGGAGGCTTGACTTTGTCAAAGCATGCCATAAGGCTGACCGGTTACGAGCTCTGCCAGTATGGGAACACAAACCCCGGTTTTACCGGGGCACCCTTTTGACTATTCGACCTAGTGCATGTTCGGAATCCATAATGACCATTCCAAACTAGGACAGGTTGCTTACCCGATATAGGTTGTTTGAAACCGCTGCGTGTGTAGTGAAACCCTAGCTCCTGACAAAATAGGACAGGGAAACCCTACCCCAACATAGGGGTGTATTGGCTCTCATTTACTTGCTGTGTGCTTTTAGAGTGTATCTCTACAGGGAATGCGTATACCAGTTTGCGAGTCTGGGTATCCGACCTGCGGGCACCAGTATCAGTATTTTGAGAATCAGTTATATCTGCGGGTATCAGATTCAGATTTGGGGCAATGATTTCGGGGAACAGTGATCAGTAATAGAATACGGTCGTTCAGCTTTGCTCGTATCCGTTCCAGTGAAGTTGAGCTGAGATGCTGTCTGTTTTCTCTTTTGCTAGGTAGTCCTGGAATCATAGCTTCAGAAGGCTCCACTATCCCCCGGGTACATTGGATTTGTGCTGATAGACTTTGTCAAGTCAGAGACTCAGTTCAAGGGTAATCAGGGCCAGAGAAGGCTAGTCAGGCACAGACCACCAGTACAACAGCTAATAGGTCAGTGATCTTCGAGCAGTCGGGTTGAGATTTCCGAGCCTACTGTAGAAACAGATATACCGGTTGCTCAGTTAGATAAGGACAATATGTCGAGTCTGGAAGAAATGGTGCGCCAACTCCAGGATAGTATGAAAGCCATGCAGCAAGACGCTGTCCGTCAAGCAGAGACCATTGCTAGGCTAGAGCAGCAAACCGGAGCATCTACTTCGCATCAAGCTCCTCCACCACCAGGGGTTCAGACACCCGGGGAAACACCCAATGTCCAGGAAGGTACGGACATTCCGGTAGGGCCGGCTCCGCCTCTAATTTTACCCCAGCTATCCAAAACACCTACCAATCTACTGGACTCTCCCTTCGAGTTCAAGATAGACCCCACAGCATTGAAAGTGAGCAAGCTTGAGAAATTGTTCAAAAAGTCTCAGGGGGGCCACTCTATCCCTAATATAGAGGATGGTTATACCGACTCAGTGGTGACACTACCGGATCGATTCAAGATGCCACATATCGATCGATTCGATGGCTCTGAAGACCCAAGGGTGCATCTCCAACTGTTTTCTGATATCTTGAGGCCAATGGGTTTGACCACAGCCCAGAAATTGTCACTATTCGGCCGAACCTTGTCTGGGATAACCGCAATCTGGTATGCGAAATTGGAGAACTCTGTGAAATAGAATTGGGAAGAGATGGCTGAGGCCTTCAGTAATCAATACTCCTACAACACACAGATTGAGGTCACAACTCGTGATCTCGAAGTCACCCGCCAAGAGCCAAATGAGGGTTTTTCAGAGTTCGTGACGAGATGGAGAGCAAAGGCCTCAATGATGACTACAAAGCCTTCCGACAAAGATCAGATTCGGATGGTTGTGCGCAACCTCCAACCCAAGCTTATGCAAAAGATGATTGTGCTCCCCTTCCCCACCTTTTCAGACTTACATGAGATGGGAGTACAGATCGAGGATGCTATGAAGTAGGGCCTCATTGACCAGGAAAAGGAGCAGCCCAGGAGGGCGTTTACCCGCAGTTCGAATGCGACCACCAGCGGTAACGTAGCTGCTAGGACTTCAGACGTGGGCATGGTCGCCACCACTACACCAAGAGCAGCCACCCCCTTTGTTGGTGCATCCACTTCAAACCCCCGAACTTCAGACTATCTACCCCGAGGCAAGAGGGTTTTCACCCCACTCTTTATGCCTTTGTCTAAAGCTCTAGGGATCCTACTCAGGAAAGGACATCTGAAACCGCTAGAACAACGGCCTCTACCCGATCCTCTCCCTGCAAAGCATGACCCGGCTAAGTACTGTGTTTTTCATCAACAAACCGGTCATGACACCGACAGTTGTGTCCGTCTTCGTCACGAGATACAAAATTTGATTGACAACGGGGTCATCCCCGCACCAGGTCCTACAAAGTCTATCGACACTTGATCAGAGAACTTGTGGGGGATAATGTGATGTGATCGGGGGATGAACTACCTGCGGGCGGCACTCAATTTACTCCAGATGTGGCGTTTGGCACGCACTGTTTTGAGCATTTGCGAATGCTAGTTTTGTAGTTTCTGACTTGGGTGTTGAGTCAGTTCTGTAGTTTTGTTTTGAGTCTGTCTCTTTGCCTTGAGTCAGTCTTTTTGATTAAGGGTCTGTCCTGTTGTATCAAGTCAGTCCTGTTGTACAAAGGTCGGGTGATTCCGAGGGTGTTACCTCGGGCATCACCATTTTGTTTTGCGTTTGTCTTTTCGTTTTGTTTTGAGTCTGTTTCTGCCCGGAGCCAGTTACACCAACAGATTTGAATGAACAGCAGTGATTTTCACATTCTTGTGCTCGCTTCTACCTTGCGCCAGTTGTGCCAGAAGCTTGAATGAAACGGCAGTGCTTTTCACCTGCTCTTCTGTGCCTTTTAACTCATTGCATTAACCTAAGTTTTTCAAAACCTTTTTGAACACTGCGGTGAAAACGAAGAGGAAGGAATTCCTCGGAATTTGCAAAATTTGATCAAACTGAGAGAAAGAGAGGCGTGCTAAACCCTTAATGAATGAAATCATGCTTGTTAATGTGAGTACTGAGAAGGATCCTGGCTTGATCCAGATTGGTTCTACACTGTCTTCAGCGCGAGCGACTAGTCGCTTTCTTAAAATTTTTCAAAAAAAATGCTTTGCGTCGTCCTGCGAAGACCTGTGTGGAATCGCTCTTGAGATTGTGCAGCCTAGGATCGCTCTCAGCCCCGAGACTTAACTCCTCACTTTCGAACCTTGAACTTGAATTCAGAACGTTCAACGGTCAACTACAATGTGAGGCCTGTGTGGCCAGATTCGAAGCAGCCCGCGACCTAGGGGCAGAAAAATGTCAGATGTGCTCGAAGAGTCGAAGATGGATCATCCTGCAAATCAATAAAGACTGGCAAGAATGCCAAATCCCAGAGGGAGGAAGAAGAAAGTATTGCTGAAAAAAAAAAAAAAACTGAGTTCCAATCTACAACACCAGGGGCAAATTCAGCCCCCCATTGGATGGACTCCTGCATCATCAGCGAACAGCAGCCATTCTCTTGGATTCAGATGACTTCAAGATCTCAAAACCATTTGGCATGGCTTTGTTACACTTTTACCCTTTGAGAGGCTCGCTGGGCCGAAAACCCGAAAGGGCGACCCAGGCAAAAGTTAGAACAAGAAAAGATATATACAAAAAGCAAAAAAAAGAAAAAAAAGAAGAAAAGAGAAAAAAGAAGAAAAGAAAAAAAGAAAAAAGAAAAGAAAAAAAGAAAAAAAGAAGAAAAGAGAAAAAAAAAAAAAGAAGAAAATAAATGAAAAGAAAAAAAACAAACAAAGCTCGCAAGGTTGAAAACCTGCAATAGGCGCCTTGGCAAAAGTTAGAGCAAAAGGAGAGGTTAAATATCCGAGGGTACCTTAACCCCGAACTACGTAAGGCTTGATTCCCATCTTTGGGATACGTAGGCAACTTCATTCTGAAGTCCAGCCGTAAAACACTTCAATTTGATTGTGCCCATGTAATGGTTTTGATCATCTTTGCCTTCTCTGTATCTGAGAGTCTGGTTGTGTTCGTCACTTCGAAGACTGATTAAAATGCGATGCGGTGCCATTCAAACAAGGGGTAACTTTCCGTTGCCATTCAATGCACTGCGGCGCCGTTCAAACAAGGGGCAACTTTCCGTTGCCATGCAACTCTCTTCGAGCAAGGGGCAATTTTCCTCCAGATCCAAGGTTGTGCATATCAAGAGTAGGTTCCGTGCTTGTTAAGCATTGGTCGTTTGCAAAAATAGTTTTTGAGAATTTTTACTGAGGTTGACTAATTTTCTCGAAAATTATTTCATTTTTTTTCCAAAACTGAACCTTTTTCTTGGACCCAAAAAAGGAAAATTTTCAGTGCTCATAACCTAACTTGCATGATTTTAAATCAAAAATCGAACAAGCATGTTAATCAAACTCTTATGCTGATCAAAATTGTTTTAGTAGAAAGCCAAAAACAAAAAAATGGTCAAAATGATGAAATAGGGGCACAGTTGAGTCAGGTTTTCTGTCCTTTCCCCTTTATCAATGCACTTGCCGAAAGGGCACCGTATTTGCCGGAAAAGGGCACAACTGAAGCTAACGACAAAGGGCTGAAAGCTCTCCCATCTTCCAAGCAGCGAGGTATCAAACCAAGTGTGAAGCACAAAATGGAATTATAGACGTCCCCGAACGCCCCGGGAGGGTTAAGTCCCGTTCTGTTCGTTTTGGGGTTCACTACAGTTCGGACTCAAATTGTCACGGTTCTTAATCTGAACCAAAGAGTCCAAATCCGGCAAATCGTTTTGAGAAAACAGATTTTTAGAAAAGAAGTGCCAAACATGGACTGCTTTGCCAGATACAGAGTCGCCACCTAAATATTTTTAAAATGGGAAATTTAGAAAACCCTGACTCGGTGCCGAAGGCCACGTGTCCGTCATCACCAAAGTTATCTTGGCTCGGGAGCTTGGGTACGATCGGGGAAGGTCAGCTATGAGCACCCCCTTTCGCCCGGTCCGAAGACCGGCCTCTACTAACCGTGATATCAAGTTTTGAAAATGTTATGTGTTCTTATTCCGGTTATTAGCCTAGAATTACTATGTTATGCGCACAGCAAACAAGTATAGACTAGATCGCCTAATTTGGAAACAAGCATTGCATATCCGTTTGTTTTGAAAGCACTTTGGATTTTGCTACTCGTAAGTAGGCTAAAACACGGATTTCAACGAGTTTTTCCAACTCAAGCAATCCAACCTCCACCCACAGGCATTCAAACAGTTTATCTCACATAAGCACTTAGCCACATGGTAATCATGCTGTCATGTCAACATTCACACGCATGCGATATGCTAAAGCATAAATACTTACATCGTACTCCGTGCCAAAACAGTAAACTAGTTAGCAATCATATGCATGATCCTAGTTCATGTTAGAGTGACTAATGCATCGCATGCAAAGATGTAATCTAGACAGGCTCGGCTATCCTAAACATGGCATGTGAAATGCAATCATTCGATGCACGTATTCAAGTTAGATTTGAAAATACAATGCAGTTTGCGTGATGTACCGAGCCCGGTGCATGTCAACAAATGTATGGATGCACGCATGCATAGCATAAGGTATGCTAAAATAAACGTGCCCTAATACTAACCATTAAAAGCGGGTAAGTAAAAGGGAAGAAATAAGTGGGGGTTGGAAGACATGCACACACTCACCCACACTTATTACAGATATGCCCTCGCTCGGAGGGACCAAAATAATAATACAGATTAATTAACTATGCAAACTAATTAAAATAATACAGTCCAACTAAATTAATCAAATAAATTAATTAATCTAATTAAAGCAGTAAACCGCCTCGAGATGAGGGCCGGATGCAACGCATGCTCGGGGCTTGCTCGGAATTGCACTGCCATGCCTAGATTGCCTCTGTTTTTCCTGCTTTGCATCTCAGAAGACTGCCAAAGTCTCAGGAGTGCCTTCCAGGACACTGAGGGACATCATCGGCTGAGTAGGACTTCCACCGGCATCAGCATGAGGTCACCGGCACAAAATTCATCCATCGGCCATCAATAGACTGCCGGTCGGCACTAAATACTGCCGACCGGCACTGAATGTCTGCAGAACCTGCAACTCACAGCAGCAGAGGGCAAAAACTTGCATGGCAATGTAATTCCAACAATGTGTGCACTAATCATGCCCCTTATCATATTTGTGACTCAAAGGGGCATGTGCCTCGATTCTCGGGCCACTAATCACGCATTTCCATGCATGATGGCCCAAAGAACCAAATGTGCAACTTCTATTTCAAATGCATGCAAACCAAACAAACGCACAAGGGTGCTAAGCCTCTATCATGACTTGGTCAAGAGGTAGAGCATGCATGTTTATGTGATGCAATCCTAGACATGTCAACTAGTATGCAATCATGCTAATGCAAATGAGCATGCAAGCTAACAAATATACAAGGCATGAAACACCAATGTCAACCATCAAGTATGCAAGGTGTAATGTGGGTGTCCAAGCATGCAAACAAGCATGTGACTTCATTCAATCATGTTAGTCCTAACATGCATTTACTTACCAATACATTACAACACTCAAGGAGCATATGCAAGCAACAAGAGGATGAACTTGCACATAGGTTAGGCAGCTCTAAATAAGCCTAAAATCAGTGGCCAAATGCCATAGAAGTGAAGGCTAAGATATATGCAATACATGCACACATGCAAGCATACATAATCCAACACTTAGGCATAAACAAGCAACTCTTAAGAACACTTAAAAGAGGCTAACATGGACAAATTAACATGCATATATAAGCTTTAAAATCATGTTGGACATGGTGCCAAACCAAGCAACAAAATAGACTAAGCATGCAACAAATGGTCCAAGCATCCAAGGCAAGCCAAAGGAGACCTAAACCATGGCTAAGCCAACCAAGCCTCACAAGGCCAAGAAGGCTTAAAACAGGTCTAAGGCAGCCCTAGACCATACAAAAGGGACCTCCTAGATGGCATCTAAGTGGCTCTAGAGCAAGGCACACACAATGACCAAATCATTAGACATACAACATATGCTTTCAAAACTTCAAAGAGGCATGCAAGGCAATCATTCAAGCATGTCTAAGGGACTGAAATAGCATGCTAAATGGTTCCAAACCATTGAAAATAATGCAAGCAAGGCATGCTATATTTTCATGCTCTTAAGGCCAACAAGCCAAATGCAAAGGAGCTATACTAAGCATGCCAAAATCGATCCAAACAACCATGGACAGAGCTAGAGCATGGCAAAATAAGCACAAACACTTCACAAAGTCAAGGCCAAAACACGCTTGAACAAAGGCTAACAACCTAAGACATGTTAAGGGATTTACAAGGCATTACATGGCAACTATGCTAAGCATGCATAAGGGACCAAAACCAACTCTTAGCAATGTTATATCATGACATAATAAACATAAAATGCAACCTAGACATGCTCAACACACACTCTAGCAAAGGCTTCCTCAAGAGGCCAAAACTTGTCCTTTTCAAGGACAACAAGGAGAGGGGGTGGCCCTCTCCTTCTTGGGACTTCAAGGCATCATTTACACCACTGAAATCCCTCAAGATTTCAGTGGTGAAGAGACCCAAACACCAAAATCCCGGAGCTCAACAAAATAGCACAAAAATGAGGCCTTTCAAGGCCTAAGAGGGGCCAAACTTCCCCAAAGCACAAAACACCCTTAATAAACTATCAAGAGGACCTAAAAACAGAACTTTTTTGTATTAAACACTAAGCACAAAAACAGCTCTAAGATAGGTAGAAATAGGATGCAAAAATGGGGAATAAAAGGGAAGTTTCTTACCCTTGAAGCCTTTCTTCAACAATGGTGGTCCAACAGCCCTCTTGAGCTCCAAACCAGCTTCAAAGCTCCAAGAACAAGCCTCAAGAACCTCAGTTTCAAGAGGATGGTGTGATGGTAGGTGTTTATGCACAAAACTAGGCCTAAAACACACACAATGGCAAGAGAGGGAGAGGTATAGATATAGGTTAGATACACTAATCCAAACCCTAAAACCAGAGGCTTCTCACTCTCTTCTCCAACTTCTCTAACCCTAGAACAAAGGAGAGAAGGCCTCCTCTTATAGAAGAGGCAATCTTGTAAGCTTAGTCACTAAGCAAGACAAGAAGTGCATCCCTCCATACACGTGTATGGAGGGGAAGCCAAAGCCATACAGCTGTTTCAAAATATTTAAAAAAGCAACTGCACAGTAACCGGCCGGCAAAGAATGTCATTTTGACAAAATTTAGTGCCGGCCGGCAACAAATAGTGCCGACCGGCAATATATATTGCCGATGGCAAGAAAAACCAGCCGGTGGCCTCTAGCTAGTGCCGGTGGTGTGTGGGGATGCCTCACAAGGCATTCCCTGCCCCTCCAAGGCAAAACACAAGTGTTTGGTGCAAAACCAGACACAAAACAGTCGAGTTCGGAGATCCTGAGGCAAGGCGCGTAGCCGAGAACTCCGGGAACTCCAAACGAACACAAACATGGATAATCACCGAGTGTTCAAGCGGTGACGTCCAAGTCTTGAGGACGGTCAAAAATGGCGTGTCTAGAGGAATGGATCAAGATATTCCACTCCCTCATCTGGACAGATCTGATTACGTCCAAACTCACCAGCAAAGCATCGTCAACCGATGTCAGCTGCAGATTTGCTACACACCCAGTTGTAGCGCAACCCCTCTGTGGGAGAAACTCACTGTTGTGAACAAGATTGAGAATCTAGCGGAATGCTAGGGACAAGAGCCCACAACTTTCTGTTTATCCATCAACCACCTAGGGGAGGGATTTAAAATGAGAGATTGAAGAATAGAGAGATGTGCGCTGAGAGAAAAAGTGAGGAAAAGGGCTTTTTCAGAAAAACAGAGCTTGAGGGCCGAGTGATGTGAGAATCACAAATCAGAAAGGGTGGGAAACATACCCGGAGGAACTGGCTCCTCGAGATCTGAGGTCTTTCGTTTTTGTAAACACGTCTGTGTGTCGTGTCTTTTGTTTTGTTTTTCTCGATTCTTGCTTTGAGTCGTTCCGAGCGTGTCTCGATGTCTTTAGGTTGTGTACCTTTTGTTTTCTGTTGTTGAGTCTTTTTGGCTATGGCCAGTCGTAGGCTCAATACCCAGTTGAAAACTCTCTTTTTTCAATTTCAAAAAAAATCAATATTGTGCTCAAAGTGCTGTGCCATTCTCCACATTTGTGCAAAAAAAAGAATTTGTTCTTTCGAAAACTGCAGGGTCCACCCCCGATAAGTGTGAACAGTAAAACAAGGACCTATCTGAAGCTATGTGGGTTCCAGACTGCAAAGCAAAAGAAAAGAGGGAAAATCGAAGCATCTGAGTGTGTTTCACCTTCAGTGAATTCTGAGATTGTATTCCGGATGTACCTCTTCAGACCTTGTCAGTGTTCCGAAGAATGAGCGTGCCTCTATTCCAAGTGTAAGCCTGCTTCAAGTCAGAATGGCAATTAAAGCAGCAGCAGATGTTATCTCTCTCTAATATGAACAGGGTGTGCCCGTTTTTGAGCTGAATATATTGTGACCCCTCCGAGAGGTAAATCGGAGGCTGTGTTTGAATTGGTCTTGTTTAGGCTTGTATTCCCTTATTCGGCATTTTGTTTCAAATATGCGTTGTCAAGCACATTCCAATTGCATTGTTATGCACCCACTTCATTAGCATTGTTATGCTCATTCGTTGCATTGATTATGCACATCTATCTAGCATTGTTATGCTCATTACTTGCATTGTTATGCACCTTGTCACTTGCAATTGTCATTCTTTCTCCTCGCGCGTGCGACGGGTTAGACCTCCTCTGGTTTAGAGCATTTGGAATACATTCCAATGCTTATACCTTTCTGAAACACCGGGATACGTCCCCATGTTTCTCTTTCCTTGCGGAACACCAGGATACGTCCCCATGTTTCTCTTTCCTTGCGAAACACCGGGATACGTCCCCATGTTTCTCTTTCCTTGCGGAACACCGGGATACGTCTCTATGTTTCACATTCCTTGCTAACCACTGGGATACGTCCCTAACCTTTGGGATACATCCCTAACCTCTGGGATACGTCCCTAATCTTTGGGATACATCCCTAATCACTGGGATACGTCCCTAAACACCGGAATACGTCCCCAACCACCGGGATACGTCCCTATGAAACACCGGGATACATCCCTATGTTTCTCCCTCTTAGGTTAAGAGCATTCGGAATACGTTCCAATGTTTATACCTTTCCGAAACACCGGGATACGTCCCTTGTTTCACATTCCTTGCGGAACACCGGGATACGTCCCTATGTTTCACATTCCTTGCGGAACACCGGGATACGTCCCTATGTTTCTCCCTCTTAGGTTAAGAGCATTCGGAATACGTTCCAATGTTTATACCTTTCCGAAACACCGGGATACGTCCCTATGTTTCTCTCTCCTTCTGAAACACCGGGATACGTCCCTACGTTTCTCTTCCTTCCGAAACACTGGGATACGTCCCTACGTTTCTATTTCTTTTCGAAACACCGGGATACGTCCCTACGTTTCTCTTCCTTCCGAAACACTGGGATACATCCCTACGTTTCTATTTCTTTTCGAAACACCGGGATACATCCCTACGTTTCTCCTTCTTTCTGGAACACCGGGATACGTCCCTATGTTTCTCTTTTCTCCGAAGCACCGGGATACGTCCCTATGTTTCTGCTTTTTCCGAAACACCGGGGTACGTCCCTATATTTCTCCTTCCTCTTGAAACACCGGGATACGTCCCTATGTTTCTCCTTCCTTTCTAATCACTGGGATACGTCCCTAATCTTTGGGATACGTCTCTATGTTTCTGTGCATGATCATAAGTTATGCTCGGCTCCGTGCATTGTCTTGCATTTTGCCCCTGCCTTCGGGCGCATACCTTGTTTGTCTTGCATGTTTGTCTAAGTCTTCGGCCTTGTCAAAAATGGGTCGTCTCTGGGCTTTGACATTCACTCCCGTCATTGTTATGACTTTCGAGTTCTGTCAAAGAGGGGCAACTGTAGACACCCCATTTTTGACCGTCCTCAAGACTTGGACGTCACCGTTTGAACACCCGGTGATCATCCATGTTTGTGTTCGTTTGGAGTTCCCGGAGGTCTCGGCTACGCGCCTTGCCTCAGGATCTCCGAACCCGACTGTTTAGTGTCTGGTTTTGCACCAAACACTTGTTTGTTGCCTTGGAGGGGCAGGGAATGCCTTGTGAGGCATCCCCACACATCACCGGCCGTGGCTAGAGGCCACCGGCTAGTGTTTTGTTGCCATCGGCAATGTATATTGCCGGTCGGCATTATTCGTTGCCGGTCGGCAGTCCATTTTGTCAAAATGGCAATTTTTGCTAGCCGACTACTGTTCATCTGCTTTTGCAGATATTTTAAAACAGCTGACTTGCATTTTGTTCCCCTCCATACACGTGTATGGAGGGATGGCTTCCTTGTTAGCTTCCTTGGCAAGCTTTACAAGATTGGTTGCCTATAAGAAGAGGGCTCCTCTCTTGGCATGAGGGTTAGAGATTTTTAGGTAAAAAACATTGTGAGAGAAGCTCTGAATTAGGGTTAGGGTTTATACATATTTCCTATCTCTATATCTCCCTCTTGTGTGTTCTAGTGTGTGTCTTAGGCTTACTATTGCACACAAACACATAGTATTGCACCTTTTCTTGGTTCTTGAAGGGCCAGAGGTCTGATATTGGAGCTTTAGGGCTGGTTTAAGCTCAAGGAGGCAGCTGGTCCTCCCTTTGTGAAGAAGGTCAACAAGGGTAAGAATCTTACCCCTTTTTACCCCATTTTTGCATTCTATTTTTGCCTATCTTAGAACTGTTTTTGTGCTTAGTGTATAATATAAAAAAGTTTTGTTTTTAAGGTCTCTAAATAGTTTGTTAAGAGTGCTTTAAGCTTTGAGGAATTTTGACCCCTCTAAAGGCTTGTTTGGCCCTTGTTTTGTGCCATTTTGAGTGAGCTTCGGGACTTTGATATTTGGGTCTCCTCACCACTGAAATCTTGAGGGATTTCAGTGGTAAGGATGATGCCTTGAAGTCCCAAGAAGGAGAGGGCCACCCCCTCTCCTTATTGTCCTTGAAAAGGACCATTTTTGGCCTCTTGAAGGAGCACCATGTTTGAGGGTTTGTTGATCATACCTTGGCTGTTTTTCATGCTTATATTGTCATAATATAACATGGTTTTAAGTTGGTTTTGGTACACCATGCATGCTTAGCATACCTACCATGTAATGCCTTGTTGTTGCCTTAACATGCCTTAGGTTGTAAGCCCTTGTTGTAGCATGTTTTAGGCTTAGCTTTGTGAAGCTTTAATGCATGTTTTTGTATGCTTTAGCTCTGTTTTAAGTTGCTTTAGTCATACTTGCCATGCATTGCATAGCTCATTTGCATTTTAGCTTGCTAGCTTTAAGTGTGTGAGTGTGTAGCATGTATTACTTGCTTTGATTTAGTGGGTTGGGACCATTTGCCATGTCATTTCAGTCCATTTAGCATGCTTGTATGCTTGCATTTCATAGCTCTTTTGTTGCTTCAAGAGTTTGTGTTTCATGCTCCTTGAAAGTGCATTTGCCTATGTCTTTGAATTTAGGTCATTTAGATGCCATCTAAGTGATCTTTGGGCCTTGTTTTAATATGCTAAAATTCTGTTTTTAGTCATTCAATTCATGTCATGTGTGGTTGCACTAAATGTAGTCCAATGCCTCTTTGGTGAGCCTTAGGTTCTGGACCTTAATTGCATGATATCCTTGCTTTGTTTAATTGGTTTGGCACCATTTTAGCATGATTTTCAGAGTTTATCTTGCATGCCATTAGTCCATATTATGCCTCTTTCAAGTGTGCTTGAGAGTTGCCCTTTTGTGCTTAAGTGTTGGACCATGTTTGCATGCATGTGTGTGTGTGTTTTTAGTCCTCATTTCATAGCACTTTGGCCGCTGTTTTAGGCCTATTTAGGGCTGCCTAAATCATGTTTAAGTCCATCTTTTCATTGGTTTGTATTGCCTCATGACTTGCATGCTTACTTGTGTAGGTTGCATGCCTAGTGTGTATGGTGCATTGCATTCCCATGTTGCATCCTTAGCTTGCATGCCTAGGTTGCATTGCATCTTGCATGCATGCCTTGTTCCTTGAGCTAGTGATAGGAATTGGGCTTTGGTTTGTTGGTTTGCATTGCATGCATTACATTTGAAATGGAAATGCACAACTTGGTCTCTTGGGCCATCATGCATGGAAATGCGCAATTGATGGTCCGAGAACCAAGAACTGTGTCCCTTTGAGTCATATACATGATAAGGGGCTTGGTTGGTGCATATATGGCTTGAATTGCATTGCCATGCAAGATTCTGTCCTCTGCTGCTGTCAAACAGGTTCTGTAGGAATTTATTGCCGATCGACTGCACAGAGTGCCGACCGGCAATCAATTGGTGGCCGATAGATTCACTCTATGCCGATGACCACATCCCACTGCCGGTGGCAATTCTACTCAGCCGGTGGTGTCTTCCAATATCCAGGGAAGCAGTTCTGAGACTTTGACAATCTTCAGAGAGGCAGAGCAGGGAAAACAGAGGCAGTCTATGCATGGCAGTGCACTTTCGAGCAGCACCCGAGCATGCATTGCATTGGGCACTCTTCCCGAGGCGGTTTACTGTTTTTCCTAGCTTAGTTAGTTTGTTAACTACTTAGGCAATTTGTAATAATTAATTAGCTCGTAGTTAATTAATTTGTATTATTCTTTTGGTCCCTCCGGGCGAGGGCGAATCTGTAATAAGTGTGGGTGCGTGCGTGTGCATATCTTCCAACCCCCATTTCTTTCTTCCCTTTTATTTACCCGCTTATGATGGTAGATTAGGGCATGTTTAAAATTAGCATACCTTATGCTATGCATGCGTGCATCCATGTATTTGTCTTGCATGCACCGGGCTCGGCGCGTCACGCTAACTGCATTTGTACTTCAATTCCAAATTGAATACGTGCATCAATTGACTGCATTTCACATGCCATGTTTAGGTCAGCCGAGCTTACCCTAATTGCATCCTGTATGTGTTGCATTAGTCAAATTAACATGAACTAGGACCATGCATGTTTGCTAACTAGTTTATTGTTTTGGCACGGAGTACGATGTAAGTATTTTTATGCTTTAGCATACCGCATGCGTGTGAGTGCTATCATGACAGCATGCTTACCATGTGGCTAGATGCTTATGTGTTAAACTGCCTGAATGCCTGTGGGTGAAGGTTGGATTGCCTGAGTTGGAAAAACTCATTGAAATCCGTCTTTTAGCCTACTTGCGAGTAGCAAATCCCAAAGCATTTTCTAAAACGAACGGATATGCAATGTTGTTCCAAATTAGGCGATCTAGTCTATACTTGTTTGCTGTGCGCATAACATAGTAATTCTAGGCTAATAACTGGAATAAGAGCACATAAGGTTTTGAAAATCGGATATCATGGTTAGTAGAGGCCGGTCTTCAGACCGGGCGAGAGGGGGTGCTCATAGCTGACCTTCCCCAATCGTACCCAAGTTCCCGAGCCGAGGCAACTTTGGTGATGACGGACACGTGGCCTTTGGCACCGAGTCAGGGTTTCCTAAATTCCCCCATAAAAAATATTTAGGTGGCGACTCTGTATCTGGCAAAGCAGTCCATGTTTGGCACTTCTTTCAAAAAATCTGTTTTCTCAAAACGATTTGCCGGATTTGGACTCTTTGGTTCAGATTTAGAACCGTGACAATTTGAGTCCGAACTGTAGTAGACCCACAAAACGAACAAGACAGGACTCATCCTCCCGGGGCGTTCAGGGACGTCTACAAATACATACAAAAAGTTTCCTAATATATTAACTTTTATATCTCCTAAAAACAAAAAAAACAACTTAGTATTAATGCAACCCTATTTGGTGAACTTTTTAAGGTTACAGTTGATAGTCAATTAACTTTCTCAAGAAAATCAACTTTATCAAAAGGTTATTCTCCCAAGGGTGATGGTGAATCGGGTTGGGTCAGGTGATATCTCATTTTCTATGCGTATAAAATTAGGCGAATTAAAAAAAATTCAATCCGTATCCGTCCGCTAGTTTGGCGAATGCAAATTGAGCAGGCCTTGCTGATTGGTAGATGGATGCGATCGGTTTAGCAGTTTGAACTTTACAAATTTTGGACATTTTTATAAATTATAATTCATAACTTTTACAATCTCTAATAACTAGTAATCTAAAAAATATGTATTATTTGTTTATAATAGGCCATGACACCACGCATGTGTAGACACTCCATTTTTTACTGCCCTTAAGACTTTGGCGTCTCAAGTTGAGCACTCGATGTTGAATTAGTACGCTGTACCAACGTTCAATTTCTTTAGCAAGAAGCTTCAGTTTTGAGTTTCAGAGCCTAAAACCTTGCACCCCTTTTTGACCAAAACCTACTTTTTTTGTAGCCTGAACACTCAGAGGCCTACTGGCCAACAGGTGGCCGGCTAGCCAAAGCTTAGTAGCTGGCCGTCCCCCTACTTAGTCGGCCAGCCAAGTTTCTCAGAAAGAAGATATTTGCTGCCAATTGTCCCTCCTATGTGCATGCATTGCACCAACTGGCTCAATACAGATATTTCCGACATGAGAAGCTATTTTTCTATAAATACTTGACCATCCCTCTTTGTTTTAGGTTAGAAAAATTTGCCAAAGCTTAAAACTTGCCAAACACTCTCCCTTTCTATCTTGCAACATACATACACTATACATACACTTCTTAAACCATTATTTTGAGGCTCCTTGCTGAGGTTATTGAGCTAAAATATCAACCCTTGAGAGTGAGCACCTTGTGGTTTGTGAACAAAATAGTGTCTTCTCTTCAAAGGTATAACTCTTGCCATTCTTTGCCTACTTTTTTTGCCATCTTTTTTTTTGTTTTCTATACTGTTTTGAACTATTTTGGTGGGCGGAAACTTCTGATTTAAAGCTACCAAAGGTGAAGGGGTTAACCACCCTTCTTTGAACCTTATTCCATAAGCTTTTATCCTTGTGTTTCCCACAATTCAAAGGATTCATCCACAACGGGCTCCTCAGAAGCCTTACCAACCTTAGCCTTGCCAGTCTCTCTCCTTCTTTTTTTTGCCCTTTCAACAACTAGGGCGTCAGGTTCAAGAACACCAACAATGTAACGCCCCAAAATAAAAAGCCATAAATCCATCCAAGACCATATGTAAATAACAATATAAATTAGAGTATAATGTTCTTTCATTTCATGAGAGTTAATAGTACAAAAGAGTTTAACTAAATAAAGGCCCTATAGGCTTACATCTTTCTAAGACCATACTTGGTTACAACAAAAGTGGATATAAATCCAATACATATAAAACCCTTAGCTTGAATCAAAACAATGACATAATTCACAAAAGAGAAGCCTTCAGCCCCAATTCCTCCCAAGCTATTGCCTAGGCAGAGGCATATCACTAACTCTTGAAAAGGTTTTCCCAAATAAGCTGAGCCAAAACCCAGTAGAAACAATCTAATACAATGTATGAATCTTAACAAAGATATAAGCATGATAAGCAGATCCAATGCCCATGATAAAATCATTTATAACTTTTTCATAAAACCATGCCATGTCGAGCTTTATATTTCAATTCATTTTATCTCAATTCATAAGCCATTCACCATTTCATTCAGACAACCAAACTGACGGTACAACTCAATGGGTCTCTAACCAACACAACCATTATACAAATACTTCTTTTTTTCTATTTACGGATATTTTATCTGGGGGAATTGGCACCTATGTATACGCACGATTTTCGAGACTTTCACCCTGAATACACAGGCTAACTTAATTCAATAGAGTTCATCTCTTTTCTTCTCTCAAACATAGAGTACATCCCCTTTCTTCTCCCAAACATCATACATTTGCAATGTATTAAAAACATAGTTAGATTCAATGACAACGAATAAGAGATTAGTTTCAATTCACCTAATCCTCATGCAATTTCTATAACAATCATAACTATCCTTCACCAATAGCCCAAAACAGATATTTCTAAATAGATAAACAATCTCCAAAATGGATAAATTATCCAAATTTCCATATGTGAAAGGTAATACATATCCAACTCCACCATTTATGTAAACATTGACCCAATTTCACAATTTCAATATCAATTTCAATTATTTATACAAAATAATTAATTTAGACATTTTAGGACAAAACTCCATTTTCTTCCAAATCCATTCCAAGTATCAAAATTGACAAATTAATCACACCACAACCATATATCTACCCCCATAACCATTTCTAATACATTAATTTGAAAATCCCTCTTTTCATTTTAAACCAAAACCCTAGGTTTGTTCAAATCAACATGTTTTACACATCAACAAATAGCTAAGTTAAAACTCATAGAAGAGTATAGAAAGTCCTTACCTCGAGTTTAGAAGACGAGCAATGCAAGGAAGAAACTTCAAAGACATCGAAACCATGTTTTGTTCAGTCCAAAATGGAACTCTCGAGATGCCCTATCTTTTTTCCAAAGACACAAGGGTCGAGAAACCAGCGGATCTAGGTGAAAATGTAGAGAAAGTGTGAGTTTTAGAGAGAGAGGCTCTAAATCTAGGGTTTTAAGAGAAAAATATGTGAAAAAGTAATGTAAAAAGGTGATGCTACGAACTGATATACGCACAGTCCGCTTGAGTGCAAGAAGTGACGCTCAAGAATCAAACACAATAAGTTGTTCCGCTCGAGCGCAAGAAGTGACGCTTGAGTGCAGAATGCACACGCCCATATATTTTGCAGACAACAGATCCAACGCTCGAGCACAAGAAATGCAACTCAAGCCCAGAAAGCACCGCTCAAGCATAGAATACACTCTTCTAGCAGTTTTGCAAACCTGCAAAAGTACTGAGAGTTCATAAAGCTCACTCGAGCACAAGAAGTGCTGCTTGAGCGAAGGAGTAAAATTTTGGGCAACAAAAGTTTGAAAACTAAGTAACCAACCTGTTCCAAGCACAACCACTAGAATCCAATAGCCAAATTTTAGAAAGTACAAAGGAAGCAAGACATGGGCAACAATACAAAACCATGAAACTCGAGTCCAGAATACAAAATGGGTCAGGTCTAAACCGGAATCACTACAAACAAAAAGGCTGGCAGCTCCCATTTCCAATTTCACATCCATCAGACTCTTTGGTTCGACTTTGATTATGGGAGTTTCTAGAGCTGAAGAAGAGTCAAAGGCCTCAGCCTCCAAGTCTACGAGCACCTTTCTCTTCGACATTGATCTGTCTCCTATGAAATTGGGGGCAAAAGAAAAGGTTTTTTCAGCAGACAAACTACAACCACGACGATGGTTGGTAATCAAAGGGGTAAGGGGTGTGTCTGTTTCAATATCAGAATCAAACAAAGATTCAACAAGTCTTGCCTTTTTGGAAATGTTGGTTCGGTAAGTAGCCTGGTAGTCCAATAGCTTTATGGCACATTTCTTTTTGTACCTCAATATAGCCTTGATTGCTTCAGTGTTTTCACAAGTCGGTCTTCTCTAGTAACTGGAAGATTCTACAGAAACGAGGAACAAGATTAGTACGACATTCAAATGGAATATAAGTAAAAAGTAGAAGTGCAGAAATACAAAGACAGAGGATTCAAACAAGGATATCTATCTTTCCGGGGCATCCTTTTGGACTGGATCTCTGTACTGGCAGGGAACTCCCAATTTCCACCGACTTGCAAGAAGTCATCATTATACTTATCAGAATCAAGCGAACCAGTGACAAGATGAGGGTCAATAGAATGAACACAGAGGTAGCAGGTACTGTGGTCTTTGTTATAAGAAAGGGTCTAACAGCCTAGGATATCCCAGACATCCAGGTTCAGGCCTAATCACCTATTCAGAGCAAAAACACCATAAATAATGCAGAACAGATTTACAAAAACTTGCATTGGAGTAAGTTGAACTTGGTGCAGAAAACAATGGACCAATGGGTCCAAAGGGAACCAAACCCCCCATTAAATAATGGCAGCAACAGGGAATGCAGTAATATTCCTTATACCCATGCACTTGGCATCAACCCTAGCCAACGTAAGGGTAACGTCATCTGGAATACCGTAGTCCCGATGGAACACAGCTGTCGCTTTAGGGGTATCAGCCAAAGCACGAAACTTGTCCATGATCTAGACCTAGAAGGGCAAAGAGGGAACCACACTAAGAAAAAGACAAAGAAATAACACTAGTCGCTGAAAACAGTGGCACGAGAGCAGACAATGGCAATAGAAGACAGAAAAGCAAATAGAAAAGAAGGGATTTAGAAGAACTCACAGTGATTTGATGAAAGAATGACGAAGAACGAAGGTCCTAGAGACCAAAATCAAAAGAAGACGGTTGCATCTGGAACCAATAGTAATGGCAGTAAAGCAACGAAGTGGAGCCATAGACTGAACTGATGGGCCGAACACATCTTCAAAACCAAAGTGGGCCGTGCCCACACAAAGATATCCAAATGGGCCAACCTATCTCTACAAACACTCTTACAAAAGGCCAAGCAGTAGCACAACGGTGCCGAGCTGAGGGAACCTCACAGAGAAACGTGGAAGCTATGAACACATGCATGTGCAGGCTGCCACCGTAGCTGGTCCCCTCCCCTCTCCTAGAATCACAGAAATAGTTAGCAAAGGGAATGTGATCTGTTATATGCATGGTTACAATGAGTACATGCATCCATTATCAACTACCTTGAGGTCCACTACTTTAAGCAATGTTAAGGAAAGCCTTGAAGCACCAAAGCTCCATGAAACCATCTTGGGTAACAAGCCAAGTCTTCTATATAAGCCTCACAGTCTTCACATTGAAAGTATCTTATATCAACTCAACTTACTTGAACATAACTAGATACACTCTTTCTTTTCCTCTCTCTACACCCAGAAAGAGCCCTTCATCTTCAACACACCGAAGGAGTTTTCCGGCCAACCCCGGCCAGGCAGCTCTGACGGTGTTCTTTGTTGCAAGTCCCCAGTTCCTGGATAGTACATCCAGTTGCAGATCTCCGATCCACTTTCATCTAGTGCGGGATTTGATACGCACAATTGGTGCAGTGAATGTGGACTCTTTATTTCTTAGTTCTGCATCTGATTCGCAATGAATGATGGTAGAGAGGGTATGGAGACTTTGGGATTGGACTGTTTTCAGTCCGTAATCACACTGGACAGTCCAGTCCAGCTCAATGGGTCCACTTGTGGGTTCCATTTTGATGATTCGAATCATTTATATTTTAAAATTCGTCGAGTACAATATTTATGCATAAAATCAAGTCAATCAAATAACGAAAATCACATGTTCTAATCAATTTTGTATGAATCGTTTATTTTCTAACCGTCTATTTGTTTTATACAAAGCTGATTGAAAAATATGGTTATCGTTATCCGATCGACTTAATTTTTTGAAAGGATAATATATTCAACGAATTCTAAAATTTTAATAATTCGAATTATCGAAACGAAATCCAAAAATACATCTATAAGGCCCAACAGCACCTCTCCAGTCCTTCGTCAGACTGGAGAGAAGCCATAGCGAGATTTTTCCCTTTCTAATTTGACTGAAGAGTTTTTCTTGATCAACACGTGGCAGCATGTAATTATTGGGACAGAAGATGGGCAGAAGATCTTTAGCCCCAAATGCCTATAAAAAGAGGACATATTGTGTACAGAGAGGATCCAAACACCTTTCACTTCACTGTCTCACAGATCACTTCTCCAAATCTTTTTGGTGAGATACAAAAAAAGCTCTATCCTTATTGTGCTTGGTTTTTGACGATCATCTCTTTCTGTCGTTACGCTCACTGTAAAACACACGCCATAACCCTTGATGTTAATCCTACGCCTCCCAATTCTCCTACTAACTTCTCTCACTTATTCCCCAAACGCACACCAATGCCACCTTCTGGTCCTTCCTTGACGCACAACAACATTGGATCATGAAGCCATGAAGACACACACACACACACACACACACACACATATATATATATATATGTATGTACAAGTTGTAGGTATCTATGTAATGTTACTAGTACTCCATAGTTAGCTGGAGTTTATGGCGGACTAGTTTACATTTTTTTTTTTTTTCCTTGTATTGTTGTTCAAACTTTGATGTTGTTTTCCATTGTTCTATCAACACAAGCTTATCTTTTTGCTGATAATAAAAGTAAAAATAAAAAGTTCTCTATTGAATAATAAATTTAAAAAATTTATCTTAAAACAACTTCAATTTGCTAAAAGAAACAACTATGCATATTTGCTAGTTGACTCTGTGAGAAGTTGTCTTCCATTCATAAAATCAAACCACTAAACGGTTAAATCAATTTTTATTTTTATATAAAACTTAGCAGGAACCCCAAAACTCACAAGACCCTTTTTTTTATAATTATTTTTTTGCTAACTCACCAAGACCTTAACAAGATTTTGTTGAACATTAACACATTGATAATTGAAATGCAAGGTTTTTGTAGCATTATTGGAAAAAATACATCTATATTTTTTGTAGAATTTTAGGTTAGTAAGAAATAGTGCAAAACATAAGAGATATATAACTGAACCAAGATCTCCCAATGTCAATTGTCATTAGTAATATAACAAACTTCTCACACTACATTCTTAGGAGAAACCAGAAGGTGCATAACTATTTCTATCATAAGAGAAGGGTGTAACAAAGTATAAAAAATTCAGTGTTAATAATATTGCATTCATTTTGGTGAAATATAAATTTCATCCAAAGTGAATTCATTAAATAGTAAGAATTCTGATAAATATTAGATTTAATCACTTGAGCGCGAATTCTAGAATGAGGGTGTGTTAGTATTAAAAACAAATATATTATTTTATTTCCCACTAAATCTAATTAGTATATTTCACAATTTTAATAGAATATAGTTTATTACGTGCACTTTTTTGAAATTTGGTTGGTGTTTGAATTATTTTCTGTTTGAAGTTTAATGGGTTATGATAGCTTTTTTATTTTTTTATTAATAGGAAATTAAAGAAAACGGAGATTCATGTCCAAATACAATAAATGGGATAACTAGTCCTTTCTAACACTTATTAATGGGTTATAAGAGTTGACTCTATTATTAGTCTTTGTCGGCGAAGCTCCTCTATTTGAAGGAAAAGTTTATGGTACACTCTTCAAAATGTATATCATATACACTTGTTATGTAATTTCATAGAGTATGTTATGTATTTTTGTAATAAATGTTACGTAATTTTTGATAAAGTTACGATAATTTGTGGTTTAAAATGAAGTTATGCATATTTTGATAATGTTATGCATTTTTGTGATAATGTTACATATTTTTTTATCCAAACATTTTCTAACCAAAAAATGTGTAACATTATCACAAAAATCAGTAATATTACTACAAAATGAGTAATTTCATTTCTTAATCACAAATTATAACTCCATTAAAAAAATAAGTAACATTTACTGAAAAAAACATAACATATATCAAAAAAATATATAATTAATATACATATGTATCATCATAGCATTACCCCTCATTCATTAGTCTCTGCTGGCGAATGTTGTGATATATATGTATATTAGTCATATATTTTGTGATAGACATTGTGCATAGTTAGCCCCTTTTTTTATATCTAAACATGAATTTTATTACATTTCGTACAACTCCCAAAATATGTGGGAGTTTGTTGGAGCATTGATGTTGGGGATGTTGTAATATGTTAGTTTTGAATTTGGCATATGATACATTTGTATATTAGTTATATATTTTGTGATAGACATTGTGCATGGTTGGCCTTTTTTTTATTTTATTTATCTAAACGTAAATTCTGTTGGAAAAATGGTTAATATAGGCATATTTTGGGCCGATTTTGAGCCCAAAATTGAGTGGGCCCCGAACGTTTTTTGGGGCGGGTCCGAAGAGGTGAAGTGTTCCTTGCCGCGTGGCAAGTCACACGGTGAAGACGGTTCGTCAAAACTATTTATGAGTGAATGGGAACATGACGTCATTTTCGGGTTTGTGGAATTGAACATTTAAGTTTTAAATGTGGGTTTCCTTGTAAGGCTTGTCCCACATTGAAATTTTGAGAGAGTTTTGTTAAGTTTATAAGCTCTAGCCTACAACACTTGGGTTGGGCCCCAAGGGACACTCCAAGTTTGTAGAAGGGGGGAGTTATGGACAAAGTGAACCTTAGCCCAAACCACCAAACACGTGCGTGCCGGGCGCGAGTGTGGGTTGTGGGTCGGGTCGGTTCTTGTATTAATTTTTTGGACAAAATTCATTTGAATTTTTTCAAAATAATTTTGCGGGAATTTAATTCAAATTTGAATTCCAATTTTTGTCCAACATTTAAGACTCCTTCTGTCCGAAATTCCTCTCAGATTCAAACTGAAAAACTGCCCAGCAGGTTCGATTTTAACTGCCCAGCAGTTACAGATCTGTTATTTCCGAACAGATTCAAAACCTGCCAGCATATCTGTTTGAATTAAAGACAGCACCTGTTCAATTCAAAATCCCACCTGTTCACTTCAAATTAGTACCTATTCGGGTCAGATATTTTGCCTATAAATACAGCCATGTTCCAGCAGTCTTGATCATCCGAAAATCAGTTTGCAAATGGTCTCTTTGCTGTCCAGATTTTATTGAGTGCATTTTTCTTCATTCTAGTTTTAGGAAAAATCAAAGAGAGTATAGAACACAAGGTTTGGTTCGCCGTACAAATTTGTTTGGTGTGCTACAACAATTTTGTGAAGATCATTGTATCCTGGGAGATAGACGCCACTCGACCGTAAGCACCGTAGCGGGCGAATCTGTCTTAAGGACAGAGTGTTACACACTCGATTTGGTCTTTGAATTTTCTTCTAATTCGATTCAATAAATAAATTCGGTACATTATTTATTTATTTGTTTGGTTTTAGTTTCCATTTATTTTATTTACACAAAAGATTGTTCCAACAATCTTAAGACAGACTCAAATTATTCTGTTACAGAATTTTTCGTTTATTTCCTTTTTTCTTTCTTCTTTTAAGAAAATTATTTTCTGTGGATTTACAAAATAATATTCTGGTTGGAAAAACAAATAGTGATTATATGCTATTTGACAGATAGTAGTAATATACTGTCTATTTTCTTTGACAACTAGTAGTACGATACTGGTGTCATTAACAATTCAGAATATATTTTTGTGGAATTTTTTCCGAAATTAATTTTGGGTTTTTAGAAAAAAAATTCTGACTTTTCATTAATTAAAATTCTATTTCAGTATTTTAATTATTGAAGTCTTACAGAAATTTAATTTTCTGTGTAGAATTAATTTGGTTAAATAAAATTTTATTTTATTTCCAAATTAATTGGAAAATAAAAGTTACATTTTTGTTTCTTTTATTTTTACAGAAGTTAATTCTGTGAATTTGGATTAGTTTTCTGTGTGGAATTAATTTGGTTACATAAAATTTTATTTTATTTTATTTCCAAATTAATTGAAAATAAAAGTTACATTTTGTTTTGTTTCTTTTATTTTAACGGAATTTATTTCATAGTTTTGGTTTAATTTGGTTAAATAAAATTTTATTTTATTTTCAAATTAATTGGAAATAAAAGTTACAATTCTTGTTTCTTTTATTTTTACAGAATTTAAAATTCTATGGTTTTTGGTTTTAATTTTCTGTGTAGTGTAAATTCTAATTATAATTTTTTTTTTTTTATAAATTAGAATTGATGGCTACTAAAACAAATGCCCAAACAAATACTACTGTGGTGGCTGCAATTGCACTAACCTCCTCTCCTGTGGTGACAGTACCAATAAATCATGGAGAGAAGTCAGAGAAGTTCTCAGGAACTAAATTTAAAAGATGGCAACAGAAAATGTTATTCTATCTTACAACTCTGAACCTACCTCGTTTCCTCCGTGAAGATGCTCCTATCTTAAAAGAGGATGAAACCGACCGGCAAGTGGTTGCTGAGGTTGACGCCTGGAAACATGCCGATTTCCTTTACTGGAACTACATCTTGAACGGACTTGACAATACATTATACAACCTCTACAATCCTATCAAGACAGCAAAGGAACTTTGGAAGTCTTTGGAGAAAAAATATAAAACGGAAGATGCCGGCTCAAAGAAATTTGTGGTTGGTAGATTCCTGGATTTTGTAATTGTTGATTCAAAAACTGTGATCAGCCAAGTTCAAGATTTCCAACTCATTCTGCATGACATTCACGCAGAAGGCATGTCTCTCAGTGAATCCTTCCAAGTTGCAGCCTTAATTGAAAAATTACCAAAAGGTTGGAAGGAATTCAAGAACTACCTCAAACACAAGTGCAAAGAAATTTCTATAGAAGAATTAATTGTGCGTTTGAGGATTGAGGAGGACAACCGCAATTCTGAAAAGCGGGCTGGTAAGCATCCTATGGAGTCTAAGGCAAATGTGGTGGAACATGCTTCAAAAACCAATAAACGAAAGTCTTTTGGAGAAAGTTCATCACAAGGCTCTAAACGGGGGGAAAATAAAAAGTACAAATTTAATGACAAATGTTACATCTGTGACAAAGAGGGACATCGGGCGAAAGATTGCCGTAGCAAAGGCAAAAGCAAAAAAAGAACAAGCAAGAAGCCTGCTCAAGCCCATATGACCGAAGTGGACAATATTTCCAATGGTATAGATGATATCAATCTTTCTGCAGTTGTTTCCGAGGCAAATCTTGTCGGAAATCCTAAAGAATGGTGGGTGGACACTGGTGCTACTCGCCATATTTGTGCCGACAAAAAGATGTTCACATCTTATTCTGCAGTGAACAATAGTGAACAACTTTTTATGGGCAACTCCTCAACTTCCAAAGTTGAAGGACAAGGAAAGATTGTACTCAAGATGACATCTGGAAAGGAACTCACTCTCAACATTGTGCTGCATGTACCGGACATTCACAAGAATCTTATTTCCGAATCTTTGTTGAGTAAGAATGGGTTTAGGCTAGTATTTGAGAGTAATAAATTTGTACTTACTAAGAATGGGATGTATGTAGGAAAAGGTTACATGTCTGATGGCCTTTTCAAGTTAAATGTAATGACCGTTGTACCCTCAGTTATTAATAAGAATACATCTTCTTCTTACTTGCTTGAGTCTTCAAATTTATGGCATGGTAGACTATGGCATGTTAATTATGGATCTTTGCGTAGATTAATTAATATGGAATGTTTACCTAAATTTGACATTGATTCAAATCATAAATATGAAATTTGCGTTGAGGCAAAATTATCTAAAACTCCTTTTCATTCAATTGAAAGAAGTACGGAACCACTTGAACTAATTCATAGTGACATTTGTGATTTTAAATCAATTCAAACCAGAGGTGGGAAAAAATATTTTATCACTTTCATAGATGACTATATTAGATATAGTTATGTTTATTTAATTCGAACCAATGATGAAGCTTTGGAAACTTTCATTCAATATAAGAATGAAGTTGAAAATCAACTTGGTAAGAAAATCAAAAAAACTAAGAAGTGATAGAGGTGATGAATATGAATCACCTTTTGGTGAATTTTGTAAAGAACATAGAATAATTCATCAAACCACCGCTCCTTACTCACCTCAACAAAATGGAATTGCTGAAAGGAAAAATAGGACTTTAAAAGAAATGATGAATGCCATGTTAATAAGTTCTGGATTACCTCAGAACTTGTGGGGGGAAGCAATAATTTGTGCTAATTATATTTTAAATAAAATACCCCGAAAGAAAGTGAATCAAACACCTTATGAATTGTGGCATAGAAGAGTACCATCCTACAAATACTTAAAAGTGTGGGGGTGTTTGGCTAAAGTGGCTATTCCTAGTCCTAAAAAGACTAAGATAGGTCCTAAGACCATTGATTGCATTTTCATTGGTTATGCCAAGAATAGTAGTGCATATCGGTTTTTGATTCATAAATCAGAACATTCTGAAATGCATGTAAATACTATTATTGAATCTCGGAATGCATCTTTCTTTGAACATGTATTTCCAAATAAGACTGGACAAGAGACTAGTAACAATAAAAGATCTCATAATGCTATTACTAGTCAGGATCAAGAACATGATCAAGAACAAGAGTTAGATCAAATTGATGAAGAGGAACCTAGGCGTTGTAAACGTGCTAGAACCTCAAAATCTTTTGGTCCAGATTTTCTAACATATTTGTTAGAAAATGAGCCTTTAACTTTTAAAGAGGCTATGTCCAGTCCTGAAGCTCCTTTATAGAAAGAAGCTGTCAATAGTGAAGTTGAATCCATCTTGCAAAATCACACTTGGGAATTGGTGGATTTGCCACCAGGTTGTAAACCTCTTGGATATAAGTGGATTTTCAAAAGGAAAATGAAAGCAAATGGATCAATTGACAAATACAAGGCAAGACTTGTGGTCAAAGGTTTTAGACAAAAAGAAGGTCTTGATTACTTTGACACATACTCACCAGTTACTAGAATAACATCCATTAGAATGCTAATTGCCATTGCATCTCTGTACAATCTAGAAATTCATCAAATGGATGTGAAAACCGCTTTCTTAAATGGTGAGTTAAATGAAGAAATTTACATGGAACAACCAGAAGGTTTTTCTGTTCCAGGAAAAGAAAAGAAAGTGTGTAAATTGGTTAAATCATTATATGGTTTAAAACAAGCGCCAAAGCAATGGCATGAGAAATTTGACAAGGCAATGATGTCAAATGGATTTAAAATTAATGAGTGTGACAAATGTGTTTATATTAAAAACACAGACAAAGGTTATGTCATTGTATATCTTTATGTGGATGATATGCTTATCATAGGTAGTAATAATGATATGATTACAACTACCAAGAAAATGTTAAATAAACATTTTGACATGAAGGACATGGGCATTGCTGATGTAATTCTTGGTATGAAAATAACCAAAACATTAGAAGGTTATGCTTTGTCACAATCTCATTACATTGAGAAAATACTTGACAAATTCATCAAAGATGATGATCATCTTGCTAGAACACCTGTAGATGCTAATTTTTATCTTTCTAAGAATGTACAGGAAAGTATTTCTCAATTAGAGTATGCCCAAATTATTGGAAGCTTAATGTACTTGATGAACTGCACTCGCCCGGATATAGCTTATGCAGTAAGTAAATTAAGTAGATATACGAGTAACCGGAGTAGAGCACTGGAAAGCAATTATAAGGGTTCTAAAATATCTCCGATTTACTCGTAACATTGGGCTGAATTATACTAGATATCCAGCAGTACTTGAAGGATACTGTGATGCAAATTGGATATCGGATACGAGAGACTCAAAGTCCACCAGTGGGTATGTCTTTACTCTTGGTAGGGCGGCTGTATCTTGGAAATCTTCCAAACAGACTTGCATTGCTAGGTCTACTATGGAATCAGAATTCATAGCCTTAGACAAAGCAGGGGAAGAGGCAGAATGGCTTCGCCACTTCCTTGAAGATATTCCAATTTGGCCAAAACCAGTGCCTGCTATATGCATTCATTGTGATAGTCAATCCGCAATTGGTAGAGCACAGAGTCATATGTATAACGGTAAGTCACGACACATTCGTCGTCGACATAACACCGTGAGACAACTACTCTCTAATGGAATTATTTCCATTGAATATGTTAAGTCTAAAGACAACATAGCGGATCCACTAACCAAAGGGTTAGCAAGAGAGTTAGTTGAGAATTCATCGAGGGGAATGGGACTAAAGCCTATTAAATAAGAGTTACCACAACAGCAACCCAACCTAGATGACTGGAGATCCCAAGATCTAGGTTCAAAGGGACAACCGAGTTGTGAATGACTCAGAAGGATCACTAGGGAGTCTAACTCCTACCCATTTCTTTGATAAAATAGTGATGTCTACAGTGTTTGAGGTTAAGTAAAATTTTAATGATTCTTATATCTAGGTAAACCTAGTGGAGTATGGCAGGATACTCTTCATAAGAATCACCTATATGAGTGTGAACTGGGCCGGTTCTATGAGATTTGTAAAGGTTACAATTCTCTAGAGCACTCATGAAAGACCAGGTTGCTTAGGGCCAAAATGAACACAATAGTGAGAACTAAACTGTGTCTGGGGATATACTGTGTGAGTTCTATTGTCTTGGTTTACACAAACGGCTGAACAGTTCAAGACATCATGTTCACTGGTTAGCTAGTAAATCCGATAGTGTCTCATAAGGGAAGGTTCAAAGCCAAAAGCTACCTATCCTTTGCAGAATATTTCCAATTTCTGTACTCTCTGTATTTAGATCATGTTGTTGCATTTTCTCTCCGTCAAATTCCATTCATGTGGGGGATTGTTGGAAAAATGGTTAATATAGGCATATTTTGGGCCGATTTTGAGCCCAAAATTGAGTAGGCCCGAACGTCTTTTGGGGCAGGTCCGAAGAGGTGAAGTGTTCCTTGCCGCGTGGCAAGTCACACGGTGAAGACGGTTCGTCAAAACCATTTACGAGTGAATGGGAACATGACGTCGTTTTCGGGTTCGTGAAATTGAACATTTAAGTTTTAAATGTGGGTTTCCTTGTAAGGCTTGTCCCACATTGAAATTTTGAGAGAGTTTTGTTGAGTTTATAAGCTCTAGCCTACAACACTTGGGTTGGGCCCCAAGGGACACCCCAAGTTTGTAGAAGGGGGGAGTTATGGACAAAGTGAACCTTAGCCCAAACCACCACACACGTGCGTGCACGCCGCCGCCGCCGTCCGTCCGGCCCAGCCGAGCCATGCCAGGGTGGGGTGTGGGTTGTGGGTCGGTTCTTGTATTAACTTTTTGGACAAAATTCATTTGAATTTTTTCAAAATAATTTGCGGGAATTTAATTCAAATTTGAATTCCAATTTTTGTCCAACATTTAAGACTCCTTCTGTCCGAAATTCCTCTCAGATTCAAACTGAAAAACTGCCCAGCAGTTACAGATCTGTTATTTTCGAACAGATTCAAAACCTGCCAGCATATCTGTTTGAATTAAAGACAGCACCTGTTCAATTCAAAATCTCACATGTTCACTTCAAATTAGTACCTATTCGGGTCAGATATTTTGCCTATAAATACAGCCATGTTCCAGCAGTCTTGATCATCCGAAAATCAGTCTGCAAATTGTCTCTTTGCTGTCCAAATTTTATTGAGTGCATTTTTCTTCATTCTAGTTTTAGGAAAAATCAAAGAGAGTATAGAACACAAGGTTTGGTTCGCCGTACAAATTTGTTTAGTGTGCTACAACAATTTTGTGAAGATCATTGTATCTTGGAAGATAGACGCCATTCGACCGTAAGCACCGTAGCGGGGCGAATCTGTCTTAAGGACAGAGTGTTACACACTCGACTTGGTCTTTGAATTTTCTTCTCATTCGGTTCAATAAATAAATTCGGTACGTTATTTATTTATTTGTTTGGTTTTAGTTTCCATTTATTTTATTTACACAAAAGATTGTTCCAAGTAATTCTGTAGCATTTCGTACAACTCCCAAAATGTTTGGGTGTTTGTTAGAGCATTGATGTTGGGGATGCTGTAATATGTTAGTTTTGAATTTGGTAGCTATGATTTCAAGGGTAATGCTACCAAATTCAAAATTGACATATTATAGCATCCCAACATCAATGCTCCAACAAACTCCCAAACATTTTGTGAGTAGTACGAAATGCTACAAAATCCATGTTTAGATATATTAAAAAAAAAAGACTAACCACGCATTTGTATCATAGCATTACGCTTCAAATAATAGCTACCAAATTCAAAACTAACATACTACTGCATCCTTTGGGAGTTGTACGAAATGCTCCTCAGCATTCATGTTTAGATAATTAAAAAAAAATGCTAATCATGCACAATGTCGAAGGTCAATAAGAAAATTGATATTTGGTTTATTGGAGAGGAGGGAAACTCAAAGGGATAAGCTCTTCTCCATACTTGCATCTCTCCATACTCCTTTTGTGGGTCCAAATTTAAATTCACATTGATGATATGAACCATCTATTTTGTCCGTTCAAAAGTAAAGGTTATCCATGCATAAAGTTAATTTCATTAGACATCTATAAACACAAAAATAAATTACATTTTGTTTTATAGAATGAATAGTAAATTGAATTGTAAACTTAAACCATTCATTTTGTAAAATAAAACATGATTTATTTCTATGGTCATAGTTGTCCAATAAATCTAATTTGTTGTATAAATAACCTTTACTGTTAAACTTATGAAGTAGACAAATTGAATCATCAAAATAAGTCTGAACTGAGACCCATACAAACAGTTTGAATGAATATGAAAAAATGAAATATGCAAGAAAGCATATTGGATTTTGGTGAAATCAAGAAATAAAAGCATACAAAAAGTTCCCTAATATATTAAATTTTCTAGCTCCCAAAAAGGAAAAAACAACTTAGTATTAATGCAACCCTATTTGGTGAACTTTTTGAGGTTACAGTTGATAGTCAATTAACTTTCTCAAAAAAATCAACTTTATCAAAAGGTTATTCTTCCAACGGTGATCGCGGATTGGGCTGGGTCAGGTGATATCTCATTTGCTATCCATATAAAATTAGTTGGATCAAAAAAAATTCAATCCGCATCCGTCCACTAGTTTGGTGGATGCGAATTGAGCAGGCCGTACTGATTGGCAGATGGATGCGATCGGTTTAGCGGTTTGAATTTTACGAATTTTGGACATTTTTTTAAATTATAATTCATAACTTTTACAATCTCTAATAACTAGTAATCTAAAAAATATTTATTATTTGTTTATAGTAGGCCACAACACCACTCATGTGTAGACACCCCATTTTTGACCGTCTTTAAGACTTGGGCGCCTCAGGTTAAGCACTCGATAATGAATTAGTACGCTGTAAAAATTAAATTTCTTCAACAAGAAGTTTCGGTTTTGAGTTTCAGAGCCTAAAACCTTGCATCCCCTTTGGACCACAACCTACTTTTTTTCTGGCCTGACCACTCAAAGGCCTGTTGGCCAACAAGTGGTCGGCTGCCCAAAGCTTAAGAGCTAGCCGTTCCCCTACCTGGCCGGCCAGCCAAGTTTCCCGGCAAGAAGATATTTGCTGCCAGTTGTCCCCTCCATGTGCATGCACTGCACCAACTGGCTCATTATAGATATTTTCGACAGGAAAAGCTGTTTTTCTATAAATACGTGACCATTCCTCTTGGTTTTAGGTTAGAAAAATTTACCAAAGCTTAAAAACTTGCCAAACACTATCCCTCTCTATCTTGCAACATACACTATACATACACTTCCTAAACCATTATTTTGAGGCTCCTTACTGAGATTATTGAGCTAAAATATCAGCCCTTGAGAGTGAGCACCTTATGGTTTGTGAACAAAATACTATCTTCTCTTCAAAGGTATAACTCTTTCCATTCTTTGCCTACTTGTTTTTCCTTTTTTTTTTTCTTTGTTTTCTATACTGTTTTGCATTATTTTGGTGGACAGAAACTTATGATTTAAAGCTACCAAAAGTGAAGGGGTTAACCGCCCTTCTTTGAACCTTATTCCATAAGCTTTTATCCTTGTGTTTCCTACTATTCAAAGGATTCATCCACAATGGGCTCCTCAGAAGCCTCACTAACCTTAGCCTTACCAGTGTCTCTCCTTCTCTTTTTTGCCCTTTCAGCAGCTAGGGCGTCAGGTTCAGCAACAGCAACAACGTAACGCCCTGAAATAAAAGCCATAAATCCATCCAAGACCATATGTAAATAACAATATAAATCAGAGTATAATGTTCTTTCATTTCATGAGAGTTAATAGTACAAAAGTGTTTATCTAAATAAAGGCCTTATAGGCTTACATCTTTCCAAGACCATGCTTGGTTACAACAAAAGCGGATATAAATCCAATACATATAAAGCCCTTGGCTTGAATCAAAACACTGATATAATTCACAAAAGAGAAGCCTTCAGCCCCAATTCCTCCCAATCCATTGCCTAGGCGGAGGCATATCACCAACACTTGAAAAAAGGTTTTTCCCAAATAAGGTAAGCCAAAGCCCAATAGAAACAATCTAACACAATGTATGAATCTTAACAAAGATGTAAGTATGATAAGCATATCCAATGCCCATGATAAAATCATTTATAACTTTTTCATAAAACCATGCCATGTCGAGCTTTATATTTCAATTCATTTTATCTCAAGTCATAAGATATTCACCATTTCATTCAGACAACCAAACAGAGGGTACAACTTAGTGGGTCTCTAACCAACACAACCATTATACAAATACTTCTATTTTGCCATTTTACGGATATTTCGTCCGTAGGAATCTGCATCCATGTATACGCACGGTTTTCGAGTCTTTCACCCTAGACAAACAGACCAACTTAATTCAAAAGAGTCCATCCCTTTTCTTCTTCCAAACATGGAATACATCCCATTTCTTCTCCCAAACATCATACATTTACAATGTATTAAAGACATAGTCATATTCAATGACAACGAATAAGTGATTAGTTTCAATTCACCTCATGCTTATGCAATTTCTACAATAACCATAGCTATCCTCCACCGATAGCCCAAAACATATATTTCTAAACAAATAAACAATCTCCAAAACGGATAAATTATCCAAATTTCCATAGGTGAGAGGTAATACATATCTAACTCCACCATTTATGTAAACATTCACCCAATTTCATAATTTCAATATCAATTCCAATTATTTATCCAAAATAATTAATTTAGACAAAACTCCTTTTTCTTCCAAATCCATTCCAAGTATTAAAATCAACAAATTAATCACACCACAACCTTATATCTACCCCCATGACCATTTTCAATACATTCATTTGAAAATCCCTCTTTTAATTTTAAATCAAAACCTTAGGTTTGTTCAAAATCATCCTCATTCCAACATTTCTTACACATCAACAAACAGCTAAGTTAAAACTCATAGAAGAGTATAGAAAGTCCCTACCTCGAGTTTAAAAGACGAGCAAAGCAAGGAAGAAACTTCAAAGATACCGAAACCAAGTTTCGTTCGGACCAAAATGGAGCTCTCGAGATGCCTTATCCATTTTCCAAAGACAATAGCATTAAGAAACCAACGTATCTAGGTGAAAATGTAGACAGAGAGAGTTAATTTTAGAGAGAGAGGCTCTAGATCTAGGTTTTGAGAGAAAAAGATGTGAGAAAGTGATGTAAAAAGGTGCTGCTGTGAACTGATATACGCACAGTCCGCTCGAGCGCAAGAAGTGACGCTCGAGTGCCAGACACAATAAATAGTTTCGCTTGAACGCAAGAAATGACGCTCGAGCGTAGAATGCACACTCCCAGTACTTTTGCAAACAATAGACCCAACGCTCGAGCAAGAAATGTCGCTCGAGCTAAGACCGCTCGAGTGTATAATACACTCTTCTTGTGGTTTTACAAACCTGCAAAAGTACTGAGAGTTCACAAAGCCCGCTTAAGCGCAAGAAGTTTCGCTCGAGCGAATGAGTAAAATTATGGGCAACAATAGTTTGAAAACTAAGCAACCAACCTATTCCAAACACAACTACTACAATCCAATAGCCAAATTTTAGGAAGTACAAGGGAAGCAAGACATGGGCAACAATACGAAACCATGAAACCCAAGTCCAGAAGACAAAATGGGTCAAGTCTAAACCAGAATCACTATAAACAAAAGGGCTGGTAGCTCCATTTCCAATTTCAATCCATCAGACTCTTTGGTTCGACTTTGATTATGGGAGTTTCTAGAGCCAAAAAAGAGCCAAAGGCCTCAACCTCCAAGTCTACGAGCACCCTTCTCTTCGACATTGATTCATCTCCTATGAAACTAAGGGCAAGAGAAAAGGTCATTTCAGCAGACAGACTACAACCACGACGATGGTTGGTAATCAAAGGGGCAGGGGGTGTGTCTATTTCAGTATCATAATCAAACAAAGATGCAGCAAGTCTTGCCTTTTTAAGAATGGTGGTTTGGTAGGCAACCTAGTAGTCCAACAACTCGAGGGCAGATCTCTTTTTGTACTTCAGTGTGGCCTTGATTGCTTCAGTGTTTTCACGAGTCGGCCTTCTCTAGTAACGGGAAGATTCTGCAGAAAACAAGGAACAACATTAGCACGACATTCAAACGGAATATAAGCCAAAAGAAGAAGTGCAGAAATACAAAGACAAAGGATTCAGGCATGGATAGCCATTTTTCTTTGGCATCCCTTCGGACTGGATCTCTGTATTGGCGGGGAAATCCTAGTTCCCACCGACTTGCAGGAAGTCATCATTATACTTATCAGAATCGGGCGAACCAGTGACAAGATGAGAGTTAATAGAACAAACACAGAGGTAGTAGGTACTGTGGTCTTTGTTATGAGAAAGGGTATAACAGCCTAGGATATCCCAGACATCCAGGTTCAGGCATAATCACCTATTCACAACAGAAACACCATAAACAACACGAAACAGATTTATAGAAACTTGCATTGGGGTAAGTTGAACTTGGTGCACAAAACAACAAACCAATGGGTCCAAAGGAAACCAAACCCCTCATTCAACAATGGCAGCAACAGGGAATGCAGCAGTATTCCTTATACCCATGCGCTCGGCATCAACCCTAGCTAGCGTAAAGGTAACATCGTTTGGAATACTGTAGTCCCGACGAAACACGACCATCGTTTTAGGGGTATCAACCAAAGCACAAAACTTGTCCATGATCCAGACCTAAAGGGCAAAGACGGAACCAAACTAAAAGAAAGACAGAGAAATAACACTAGTCGCCGGAAACAGTGGCACGAAGGCCGATAATGAAAACAGAAGAAAGAAAAGCAAAGAGAAAAAAAAAAGGATTTAGAAGAATAATTTACAGTGATTTGATGAAAGAATGATGAAGAATGAAGGTCTTGGAGACCGAAATCAAAGGAAGACGGTAGCATCTGGAACCAACAATAATGGCGGTAAAGCAACGGAGTGGAGCACCATCACAACAAAGATGAGAGAATGAAAGGGTTTTGGGATTTCAAAACTTTGGAATAGGCAAGGAGAGTGAAGAGACAGCATTAGGGTATTTATGAAACTGAACCGGCGTGATGGGACGAATCACGTCCTTCTGTAAGAAGTCGACACACTATCTCTGCACACTAGCACAACACTGCCATGTGTCATCATGAAAGGACACATACAGAGTGCGCGTGTTAGGATTGAACCGCTACCAAGGCTGAACCGCAGCAAATCCAAAACAACACGACGGTTAGGGTTTTGAGCAGTAGTTCCCACCAAGGGAAACCTTAGCAAGAGCTAGGGGCAAATGAAAGGGGCAAAATATAAAACGGGTCGGATTCAAGCCTTGGGCCGATTCAATGCACTAAGCCCAAACCTAAGTGGGTCAAATGAATGTGTGGGCTAGCTAGTTAAGCCCATCTTCATGAAGAATAGTCTTTCCAAGACCTTAAGCACTTGGGCCTAACTCATAGTTAAAAAGGCTAGTCCAGCCGCGATGCCGGGCTGGGCCAAGCAGCTGGACTTAATCCCTAGACTGAACTGATGGGCCAAACCCATCTTCAAAGTCAAAGTGGGCTGAGCCCACACAAAGATATCCAAATGGGCTAGCCCATCTCTACAAATAGTCTTTACAAAAGGCCAAGCTGAGGCACAACGATACCGCACTGGGGGAACCTCACAGAGAAATGTAGAAGCTATGAACACATGCATGTGCAGGCTGCCACCTCAGCTGGTCCCTACCCCTAGAATCACAGAAACAGTTAGCAAAGGGAACGTGATCTGTTATATGCATGGTTACAATGAGTACATACATCCATTGTCAACTGCCTTGAGGTCCACTACCTTAAGCAATGTTAAGGGAAGCCTTGAAGCACCAAAGCTCCATGAAACCATCTTGGGTAACAAGCCAAGTCTTCTACATAAGCCTCACACTCTTCACATTGAAGGTATCTTATATCAACTCAATTCACTTGAACATATTTGGATACACTCTTTTTTTTCCTCTCTCTACACCTAGAAAGAGCCCTTCATCTTCTTCGCCCACTCATTTCCATGCCGGAGGGGTTTTCTGGCCAACGCCGGCCAGGTACCTCTGACGGTGTTCTTTGTTGCAAGTCCCCAGTTCCTGGATAGTCCATTCAGCTGCAGAGCTCCGATCCACTTTCATCTAGTGTGGGATTCGATACGCACAATTGGTGTGGTAAATGTGGACTCTTCATTTCTGAGTTATGCATCTGATTCGCAAAGAAAGAAGGTAAAGAGGGTATGGAGATTTTGAGATTGGACTGTCTCCAGTCTATAATCGGACTGGACAGGCCAGTCCCATTCAATGGGTCCACTTGTGGGTACCATTTTGATGATTCGAATCATTTATATTATAAAATTCATTGAAAACATTATTTATGCAAAAAATCATGTCAATCAGCTAACGAAAATCAAGTGTTCTAATCAATTTTGTATAAACCGTCTATTTTCTGACCGTCTACTTATTTTTATACAAAACTGATAGAAAAATATGGTTATCATTATCCAATCGACTTAATTTTTTGTAAGGAAAATATATTCGACGAATTCTAAAATTTGAACAGTTCACTGAAAAGAAGCCATACTGAGATTTTTTTCCTTTCTAATTTGACTGAAGAGTTTTTCATGATCAACACATGGCAGCATGTAATTACTGGGACAGAAGATGGGCAGAAGATCTTAACCCCTAAACACCTATAAAAAGAAGACGTATTGTGTACAAGGAGGATCCAAACACCTCTCACTTCACTGTCTCAGAGATCACTTCTCTAAAGCCTTTTGGTGAGATAAGGAAAAGAGCTCTAACCCTATTGTGCTTAGTCTTGACAATCATCTCTTTCTCTCGTCATACTCACTGCAAAACACATGCCACAACCCTTGATGTTGATCCTATGCCTGCAAATTCTCCTACTACCTTCTCTCACTTATTCCCCAAATGCACACCAATACCACCTTCAGGTCTTTCCTTGACGCACAACAACATTGGATCATGAAGCCATGAAGACATATATATATACAAGTTGTAGGTATCTATGTAATGTTACTAGCACTCCATAGTTAGCTGGAGTTCATGCCTGGCTAGTTTACATTTTTTTTTTTTTTTTTGCTTGTATTGTTATTCGAACTTTGATGTTGTTTTCCATTGTTCTATCAATACATGCTTATCTTTTTGTTGATAATACAAATAAAAATAAAAAGTTCTCTATTGAATAATAAATTTAAAAAAATTATTTTAAAACAACTTCGATTTGCTAAAAGAAACAACTATGCATATTTGCTAGCTGACTCAGTGGGAAGTTGTCTTCCATTCATAAAATCAAACCACTGAATGGTTAAATCAATTTTTATTTTTATATAAAACTTAGCAGAAACCCTAAAACTCACAAGACCTTAACAAGATTTTGTTGAACATTAACACATGGATAATTGAAATGCAAGGTTTTTGTAAAATTATTGGAAAATATATATATTTTGTATAATTTTAGGTTAGCAAGAAATAGTGCCAAACATAAGAGATATATAACTAAACCAAGATCTTGCAATGTCAATTGTCATTATTAATATAACAAACTTCTCACACTACTTTCTCAGGAGGGGCCAGAAGGTGCATAACTATTTCTATCATACGAGAAGGGCGTAACGAAGTATAAAAAATTCAATGTTAATAATATTGCATTCATTTTGGTGAATTATAAATTTTATCCAAAGTGAATTCATTGAATAGTATGAATTCTGATAAATATTAGATTTAATCACTTGAGCGCGAATTCTAGACTAAGGGTGTGTTAGTATTTAAAAAAATAAAATAAAATACTAATAATAATAAAATCTCTTATTTTATGTCCCACTAAATCTAATTAGTATATTTCACAATTTTTAATAGAATATAGTTTATTACGTGCACTTTTTTGAAATTTTGTCGGTGTTTGAATTGTTTTCTGTTTGAAGTTTAATGGGTTATGAGAGTTTTTTTTTTTTTTTTTAATCAGAGGAAATTAAAGAAAACAGAGATTCATGTCCAAATACAATAAATGGGATAACTAATCCTTTCTAACACTCATTAATGGGTTATGAGAGTTGACTCTATTTTAGGTTGCATAGAGATCCTTCATTAATTAGTCTTTGCTGGCAAAGCTCCTCTATTTGAAGGAAAAGTTTATGTATACTCTTCAAAATGTGTATCATATACACTTGTTCTGTAATTTCATAGAGTATGTTATGTATTTTTGTAATAAATGTTACATAATTTTTGATAAAGTTACGATAATTTGTGGTTTAAAATGATGTTATGCATATTTTCATAATATTATGCATTTTTGTGATAATGTTACATATTTTTTTATCCAAACATTTTCTAACCAAAAAATGTGTAACATTATCACAAAAATCAATAATATTACTACAAAATGAGTAATTTCATTTCTTAATCACAAATTATAACTCCATTAAAAAAATAAGTAACATTTACTGAAAAACACATAACATATATCATAAAAATATATAATTAATATACATATGCATGATCATAGCATTACCCCTCATTTATTAGTCTCTGCCAGCAAATGTTGTGATACATATGTATATTAGTCATATATTTTGTGATAGACATTGTGCATAGTTAGCCCCTTTTTTTTATCTAAACATGAATTCTACAGCATTTTGTACAACTCCCAAAATGTGCGGGAGTTGTTGTGGCATTGATGTTGGGGATATTGTAATATGTTAGTTTTGAATTTGGTATATGATACACATGTATATTAATTATATATTTTGTGATAGACATTGTGCATGGTTAGCCATTTTTCTTCTTTTTTTTAATCTAAACATGAATTCTGCTGCATTTCATACAACTCTCAAAATGTTTGGGAGTTTGTTGGAGCATTGATGTTGGGGATGCTGTAATATGTTAGTTTTGAATTTGGTAGCTATGATTTCAAGGGTAATGGTACCAAATTCAAAATTGACATATATAGCATCCCAACATCAATGCTCCAACAAACTCCCAAATATTTTGTGAGTTGTACGAAATGCTGCAAAATTCATGTTTAGATATAGAAGGAAAAAAAAGGCTAACCGCGCACAATGTCTATCACAAAATATATAACTAATATACATATGTATCATAGCATTACGCTTCAAATCATAGCTACCAAATTCAAAACTAACATATTACAGCATCCTTTGGGAGTTATACGAAATGCTCCTCAGAATTCATGCTTAGATAATAATAAAAAATGCTAACCATGCAAAATGTCGAAGGTCAATAAGAAAATTGATATTTGGTTTATTGGAGAGGAGGGAAACTCAAGGGGATAAGCTCTCATCCATACTTGCATTTCTCCATACTCCTCTTGTGGGTCCAAATTCGAATTCACATTGATGATCTGAACTATCTATTTTGTCCGTTCAAAAATAAAGGTTATCCATCCAAAAAATCAATTTCATCAGACATCTATAAACACAAAAATAAATTACATTTTGTTTTATAAAATGAATAGTAAATAGAATTGTAAACTTAAACCATTCATTTTGTAAAAAAAACATGATTTATTTATGTGGTTATAGTTGTCCAATAAATCTAATTTTTTATATGAATAACCTTTACTGTGAAACTTATGAAGTAGACACATTGAATCATCAAAGTAAGTCTGAATTGAGACCCATAAAAAGAGTTTGAATGAAAATGAAAAAATGAAATATGCAAAAAAGCATATTGGATTTTGGTGAAATCAAGACATAAATGCATACAAAAAGTTTCATAATATATTAACTTTTTTAGCTCCTAAAAAGAAAAAAACAACTTAGTATTAATGCAACCCTGTTTGGTGAATTTTTGAGGTTGCAATTGATAGTCAACTAACTTTCTCAAAAATATCAACTTTATCGAAAGGTTATTCTCCCAAGGGTGATCGCGGATCGGGTTGGGTTAGTGATATCTCATTTGCTATCCATATAAAATTAGGCGGATTAAAAAAAATTCAATCTGCATCCATCCACTAGTTTGGCAAATGCGAATTAAGTGGGCCGTGCTGATTGGCAAATGGATGTGATCGGTTTAGCGATTTGAACTTTGCAAATTTTGGACATTTTTTTAAATTATAATTCATAATTTTTACGATCTCTAATAACTAGTAATTAAAAAATATGTATTATTTGTTTATAATAGGCCATGACACCACGCATGTGTAGACACTCCATTTTTGACCGCCCTTAAGACTTGGGCGCCTTAGGTTGAGTACTCGATGATGAATTAGTACGTTGTACAAACGTTCAATTTCTTTAGCAAAAAGCTTTAGTTTTGAGTTTCAGAGCCTAAAACTTTGCACCCCCTTTGGACCAAAACCTACATTTTTTCTAACCACTCAGAGGTCTACTGGCCAATAGGTAGCCGGCTGGCCAAAACTTAGTGGCCGGCTGTTCCCCTGCCTAGCCGGCCGGCCAGGTTTCCCAGCAAGAAGATATTTGCTGCCAGCTGTCCCCCCAATGTGCATGCACTGTACCAACTGGCTCATTACAGATATTTTCGACATAAGAAGTTGTTTTTCTATAAATACTTGACCATCCCTCTTGGTTTTAGGTTAGAAAAATTTGCCAAAGCTCAAAAACTTGCCAAACACTCTCCCTTTCTATCTTGCAACATACATATACTATATATACACTTCCTAAACCATTATTTTGAGGCTCCTTGCTGAGATTATTGAGCTAAAATATCAGCCCTTGAGAGTGAACATCTTGTGGTTTGTGAACAAAAGAGTGTCTTCTCTTCAAAGCTATCACTCTTGCCATTCTTTGCTTACTTTTTTTTCCATCTTTTTCTTGGTTTCTATACTATTTTGAACTATTTTGGTGGGCTGAAACTTGTGATTTAAAGCTACCAAAGGTGGAGGGGTTAACCACCCTTCTTTGAACTTTATTACATAAGCTTTTATCCTTGTGTTTTCCACTTATTTCCCAACTTTTAGCCACTATTTTTCAGAGTTTTAAAAGGATAAAACATGTGGTCTTGAGGTCCAAAAAATGGAGGGGTTAGCCACCCTTCCTTAAGCTTGCTTACTAGCTTTAATTCTCTCTCATTTTTGCTCACTTTTTTAGCTTTTCAAACTAATTTTTCAGCACTGTTTTGTGAGTTTTAGGACTTAGTGTGTTTATTTCATTTATGCTTTGAATCTTATGTTTGTGTTATTGTAAGTCCTCATAGGTTTGATGGTTTAGGCCTCAGACACCAACCTATTTGAGTTGATAATTTTATTTCATAATTTTCACATAAATACTCACACTTATAATAATCATCTCTGCAACCTCCCTTCTTTCTTGGTTTTCCTTCCTTTTTTCTTAAGAGTTGTTTCAAACGATTGATTGTTGATTAAGGCATGAGAAAGAGACCTTCCATGCTTAATGGTTTAATCTCTTCAGAGGTTCATTACCAAGGCATTACATCTCTCTCATGCCAAGAACAACTTCTTTTTTGACACTTCTCTTTATTAGTGGACGTAACTCTCACTTTTGGACAAAATGATTAAAGAATGGAAAGGTAATAAAAAAAAAAAGGCTAATAAAATTGGACTAAAAGAGGCACAAGATAATAAAATTGAGTTGGGTTCAATCGGACGTTATATTGAACCCATTGAGTCTTGCGTCATTTCATACTCTTTAGTGATGATAATGAGGAAGAATCAATGTCTACTGCTTCCCTTGAGGTAACTCCGTGATAGAGAGGAGGTTTTGTTGGTCTTTTATTTTCATTCATTGAGCCTTTGTCTCATCAATTCATAGATCATCATGCAACAACCTTGCGACCATTGATGATTTGTGGACCGATTCTATTCCTCCTCGATCAATTTCATGATAGGGAGAGGCAGAGAGGATAAACATCTCCTGAAAACACTCTGTTTTTGCTCTATTTCTTTTCTGTGGCAGTAGGGCAGAACCTCAAAAAAGTGGCCGGCCGGCCACCATTCTTGTCTGGCCGACCACTCTCCAAGGCTGATCAACCACTCTATTTTATGCAAGCAGTGTCATTTTCATGACAAAATAGAGCAAAAGCTGGGGCAAAACTAGAATTATTTTTTGATTGTGAACAGAACAATTCTGGCAGCAAAACAGAGGAGTTTTCGGGCAGATATTTTCATTCATGCATATGTGACTCTTCACTTCCTGTGGCCCATTAAATTAATGCTAATAGTAGTATGTTGTACCTAAATTCATTTGAAACTTGTAATAGCTAGTTCTTTAATTAGTTAAATTTCTGTTGTAATAATTAGCTAATTAGGACATTTATTCTGACCCTCTTGCATAAGGGCAAAACTCTAATATTGTAGATGTCTTCCAACTCCCATTTTTTTTTCCTTTTTATTTATATGCTTACCATAGTTATATAGCATCATATTTTCCTTAGCATTTTCCATGACTCCCATCCATTCGTTTTGCATGCGTAAGGGTTCGGCTCATCATACCAATCAATGTCGATCTCAAATTCCTTATTCGAATATGTGCTCTATCGCATGCCTTGAATTGACTCACATGCCATGCTAGTAGCCGAGCCTACTAATTACATGTTATATGCATTGCATTAGTCATGTTGCATTGTTTAGGGTCATGCATTTTTTCTAACTATTTTCTTTCTCTTGGCTCACCTCGAATACTTGGGGTAAGCATTTTTGCTTTAGCATATTGCATGCGTACGATTGGTGATATGTCGAGCATAAGTACGATGAGGCTACATGCTTGGTTGATATATCTTTTGAATGCCTGTGGATGAAGATCATTTTGCCCAAGTTAGGACGACTTTGATTATGGCATATATCGACTCATTTTCTTTGAGCTGCGTATTTCAAAAACTCTTTCAAAGGTTACATTGAAATCAAAGTGTTCTAAATTAGGCGAAGTGGTCTATATTTGTTTGACTTCACGTAGTAATGATAGCATAATAACCGAAACAAGAGCATATACTGTACATAAGAATCACATCATGATTAATAGAGGTCGATCTTTGATCGGGTGAATGGGGTGCTCAATTCATGACCTTCCCCTCTTATACCTAAGTTCTAGAACCGAGACACTTTGGTGATGACGGACAAGTGGCCTTTGGCACGAGTCACAGGTTTCCTAAATTTTTCAAAAATATTTAGGTGGCGACTCTGAAATCTGGCAATGCAGTCCATTTTTGGCATTTTTGATTAAAAATCGATTTTCTAAAAATTTGCCGGATTTGGACTCTTTTGTGTTTTTCTGTTTGACATTGCACTTGTAAAATCATATTCAAAACCGCGGGAGTCCGAACTGTAGGGCTATCGTATCTAAGGAAACTAAACCCCTCCGAGGAGCAACGAAAAGCAAGCTACAGTTTTTGGCGACTCTGATGGAGATTTAAAGAAATTGACTCGAACTTCAAGATGTCAAATTTTATTTACAGATATATGTTATGTGCATTGCATTAGCATTGGTGCTCTAAGTCACTGTGTTTTCCATATGCTATTCCTGGACAGCTTGCCTAAAAAGCTTGCCAAAAGGCTGGCCGGTCGTGGACTCTGCCATGTTGGAAACACAACCCTCGGATCTGGACTATCACCGTACCGCTTGATCCTCCTTTCACTTCTCAGTGTTATTAGGTAGTCTTGCTGAGGTACCCTTTTTGACCATTCGGCCTACTGCATATAGTAAAGCCATAGTGACTGTTTCAAACTAAGACAGGATGCTTATCCGTATACAGAACTTTGTGAAACTACTTGCATGAAGTAGTGAAGCCCTAGTTCATGTCAAAAGTAGGACAAGGTAACCCTACCCCCTCATAAGGGTGGTTTGGCTATTTTTAACTAGTATGTGCTTTACAGTGAAATTGTACAGGAATGTTCATATCAGTGGCACAGTTGGTATCTGTTTTGGGGAAAAATTCAGTGGGAAGTACAGTCGTACAGCTTTGATCACGTCTGTTTTGATGAAATCTTAGTTGGGGTGCTGTCCGATTTCTGATTACTATTCTCTTTCTTTATTTTTTTTGCTAGGTAGTTTAAAACCGTAGCTTCAGAAAGTTCTGATATCCCCCAAGTACTTCAAACTCGTGTCGGAAGACTGTGTAAGGTCGGAGATCTTGTTCTAGGACAGCCTGTGTTTGCCTCACTGTCACCAATTGCAAGGCGAAGGAGGATCAGACAAAGTTCACCATTTCAATTCTTGTAGCAATCACCTCTCAGCTCACCCGTATTCAGTCCACCTCAAGAACAGTCATCTACTCCGGGAATGGCACAATACCCTTTATCAGAGTTAAAAGACTTGCTAATTCATCTGCAGCAATCAGTTGACTCACTCCAACAAGATATGACCCGCCAAGCTGAGGTCATAACTAGGTTACAGCAACAACAACAACAACCAGCTGCAGCTTCCGCGTCACATATACCCACTGCGGCTATTCCTGTGCCCGATACCACTACCAATGCTGCTACAGCTCAGAATCCACAAACCGAGGGTGTTCCGATTTTTCCCATCCAAGCAGAACCAACATAGACTTCTAGAGCTTCTGTTTACCAAGCTGAGACACCATTTGAATTTGAGGTTGACCCAATCGCGCTCAAAATCAACAAACTAGAGAAGTTGTTTAAAAAGGCACAATGGGTTAACTTGATTCCAGATATAGAAGATGGGTACACTGAATCTGCAGTCACTTTGCCAGAGCAGTTCAAAATGCCGCATATAGACTATTTCGATGGCGCTGGGGACCCAACGGTACACTTACATCTGTTTTCAGATATCCTATGACCAATGGGTTTAACTAGACTATAGAAGTTGTCACTCTTCGGCTAAACCATATCGAGAATCACTGTCATCTGGTACGCTAAGTTGGAAGATTCTGTGAAGCATAACTTAGAGGAATTGGCCGAGTCTTTCATTGCTCAATACTCCTACAACACGCAGATCGAGGTCACAATTCGTGATCTTGAAGCAATGCATCAGGAGCCAAAGGAAAGTTTCTTCGAGTTTGTAACTAGGTAGAGGGCCAAGGCGTCCATGATGACCACTCGACCTTCAGAGAAAGACCAGATCATAATGGTTGTCTGGAACCTGCATGGTAAGCTGCTGCAAAAAACGATTGTTCTCTCCTTATTTACATTCAAAAAACTTCATGAAGTAGGGGTTCAAATTGAAAATGCCATAAAGTAGGGGATTATTGCTAATGACAAAGAGCCGACCAAGAGGCCGTTTGTTCACAGTTCCAATACAACCGAGGGTAGCACAGCAGCGAGACCATCAGAAGTGAGTGTTGTCACCATAACCAAAACTGCCAACCCCTTTGCCAACATGGGCCCACAAACTTCCAACCCTACCCGACCTCCGAGCAGAACCTTCAACTAGCTCTACATGACCCTATCCAAAGCCATGCAGGTGCTAATCAAGAAGGGGTACCTGAAACCCTTAGAACCTCAACCACTTCCAAACCTTCTTCTACCCAAGCACGATCCCACCAAATACTATGCTTTCCATCAACAGCACGGCCATGAAACCAACCGGTGCTTCTACTTGCGTCATGAGATTCAAGATCTCATCAACAACAAGGTCATCGCTCCACTCCAGAAACCAAATGTAACCACCAATCCACTCCCTGCCCACAAACAAGTCCCCCCACCCAGAAATATCCACCTTATCCATACACTACCACCTATCTTCGACCCGAGTGTCTATATCACCCCCTCTCACCTGCCAAAGCCGATAGTGTTCATCCATGATAGCACAGACTTGTGTATGATGAACACATCCAATCCACAACCTGAGCCTCAACAAACTGTGGTGACAACATCTGAGGAAGAGGAGGTGTTGACCTCGGAGGAAGGTGCCAGTCTGTCGGGCATTCATGAGGAATCATATGACCCGAGCCGCTGCATTGTTCTCATTACTCAAACTAGGCCTGAGGTAGTGCTGCCGGCCTTAGTTGACATTAATGTGGTTAGGGAAGACGGTCCAAGCCAAGGGTTGGATGACCTTGAGAATCTTGCAGAAGATTTGGACAACCTACAATTCTTCAATGAACAAGATCAAGACAATGTGCAAATCGATTGGTTTGATCTGAACAAGTTGATTGAAGCCATAAGACATATATATATATATATATATATGTACAAGTTGTAGGTATCTATGTAATGTTACTAGTACTCCATAGTTAGCTGGAGTTGATGGTTGGCTAGTTTACTTTTCTTTTCTTTTTTTTTCTTGTATTGTTATTTGAACTTTGATGTTTTTTTCCATTGTTCTATCAATACAAGATTACCTTTTTGATGATAATAAAAATAAAATAAAAAGTACTCTATTGAATAATAAATTTAAAAAAAAAAATTTAAAACAACTTCGATTTGTTAGAAGAAACAACTATGCATATTTGCTAGCTAACTCAGTGGGAAGTTGTCTTCCATTCGTAAAATCAAACCACTAAACAATTAAATCAATTTTTATTTTTATATAAAACTTAGCAGAAACCCCAAAACTCACAAGACCTTTTTTTTTTATAATTATTTTTTTGCTAACTCACCAAGACCTTAACAAGATTTTGTTGAACATTAACTCATGGATAATTGAAATGCAAGGTTTTTGTAACATTATTGGAAAAAAATATATATATATATTTTTTTTTTGTAGAATTTTAGGTTAGCAAGAAACAGTGCAAAACATAAGAGATATATAACTGAACCAAGACCTCGCAATGTCAATTGTCATTAGTAATATAACAAACTTTGCACACTGCTTTCTTAGGAGGGGCCAAAAGGTGCATAACTATTTCTATCATAAGATTAAGGGTGTAACAAAGTATAAAAAATTTAGTGTTAATAATATTGCATTCATTTTGGTGAATTATAAATTTTATCCAAAGTAAATTCAGTGAATAGTATGAATTCTGATAAATATTAGATTTAATCACTTGAGGTGAAATAAAAAAAATAAAAATAAAATCTATTATTTTATGTCCCACTAAATCTAATTAGTATATTTCATAATTTTTAATAGAATATAGTTTATTACGTGTACTTTTTTAAAATTTTGTTGGTGTTTGAATTGCTTTCTATTTGAAGTTTAATGGGTTACTGTCACACCCAAAAATTTAGACAATTAAATATTAAATTAGGACTCAATCCCAATTAATATTCCATCATCCAAATCCTAGGAGTGAAACCAAAAAGACTAAATGCCAACCAAACCATCCACCATAATCTCATAACTAACTAATACCTCAACATTAAGGCAGCAACAACTAGTTAAAACAACTTAAATAAAGTACGGTTACAAACCATGCCAAATTATTCCAATACAAAAGTCAAAAACAAATAAATAAATAACTAAACTAATTTCAACCCTAACTCAAGAAAAACAAAAGAAGTCCAAACGACAAGTCCAACAACTATAGTAATTCCACATCACCACCGTAGCCTCTACTAATCCTGCAAAGGAAGCTCAGCTGCGTTCAAACAGAACGCACTCGAGTTGATAAGAGACAAAACGGGTCAGTATATAGGTATACTAGTATGAGTACAAGATTTAACACCCACATATCCACCAGACACAAACAAAAATACATTTAATTCTTGTTACGGGACAAGACAAGTAGTTCCAACTGCATCGAGACGAATGGGTAGTTTCTCGAGATACGGTAGCATTTAGTTTCTTGTCCGTACAGAACGAAATATAAATTGATTATAAAATAAACAAAATAGAAATAAAAATATGGTGGGTCAGCCCTACATAAAAAAAAAAAGTTAGTAAGACCCACCGTCCTGTAAAAAAAATAAAGTTAGTATAATTTAATCATAAGTAACTTACTAAAGAAGTATAAAAATACACTGTTTTATGCTTAAATAATTCGAATTAACCAAAACTCAAAGAATAAAAGTTGTACAGAATCAAATTTTCTAAAAGACATCGCGAACGAATTTAACAGAAAATGAACAGGTTGAGAAAAAAACTTGATAGAAAAATCTAGAAGGAATTCAATTAAAAAATCTGAAGCTGAAAACGAACAAAAACTTCCCTAAGATGATTTTTTTTGGAAAAGTTCAAAACATGAAAAATGTGCAAAATAATGTTTTACTTTAGTTTACGCGAAACTAATAAAAATGAGCTCGTTTCATGGGTTAAAACAGTCTCTAAAATTTGCATTGCTTAAATGAATCAAAACTACAATAACCAAAATCATCCGATTATAAGTTCTAATCGATCTTTTTAATAAAAAACTAAAATACAAAAGTTGTCTAGAATCACGTATACATGTCTCGGCTCAAATTTCATAACTTATCGAGGTCGTTTACTATTTTTCAACCTGTACAAAACAATACAATACACACTATAACAATCATCTCATAATTAAATTCTTTGTACCTTAACTCCACCACTTCGGCCCTCCACTTCTGGCCTACACATATATCTCATGTGCCTCTCGTATACCTAACACCGCTCTGAAGCCAAACTTGCACGGGGATATCGTTCCGAGTTTGACCCACACTCCCCTGATGGTTAGCATATACGTACGCGCGTAAATCAAAGCTGTCATCTACTCATGAGAACGAGGCAACAATATACATATACAAAACATCTCATTCATGAGAACAACATAACAATGCCAAGCTTAAGGCATTCAAATAAATCTCATAATTCTCACCCTTTTTTTTTTTATACTCTTTCTCACCAACACTCAAATAAAACAACAATCCATGGAGTCATGGTAGAATGTAAGGAATTTATCTATGGATTCCTAATTTATTTTAATTTCATATATCCATGAGTGTGATTACAACCATAAAATAAATCCATATAAAAACAACGAATTAAACATAAATCAAATTTATTTTAATTTCATCTAAAAGCCTTAAACCTTACATACACAACTAATCAAAATAATTAAAATCAATCAATCATCTAAAAATCTTAAACCTTACATACACAACTAATCAAAATAATTAAAACCAATCTATCATCTAAAAATCCTAAACCTTACATACATAAGTAATCAAAATAATTAAAATCAATCTATCATCTTTATATAAATACAAAATCAAATTAACATCAAATAAATAAAAATAAATAAATAAAAATAACAAATTGAACATAAATAAAGGGAAGTAAGTTTTGTACTAATAATATTTTTTTAAACATCAAAGAATAACTTGAAAAATTAAAAGAGTTACCAAAATAAAATCTTAATCTTTTTTATTCTTTTTTTCTCCACCATCTCCTCCTTTTTCCGCCGTTCTCCCTCTCTCTGGGTTGTATTCTCTATTTTTCCTTGATTACTCTCTCTCTCTCCCTCTCTCTCTCGCGCGCGCACACACGCATTCGTCGGCTGCTGTGTTGAGAATTCTCCACTTAACAAGAAGCTAAGTTTAAATAACCTAATTTCCTATTCTAATCTAATATGACTATTATATAATACAACATAATTACAATATATATTAATATAAATATAAGATTAAATATATATATATATATATAACACCTCTTTTTTATATATAACAAATATAAATATATAAATATTTGGAATTAATTATATATAATTAAATAACACATTAAATTAATTAATCACCACATTCAATTTATTAAATATCACATTAAATTCTCATGTGACCACACAATTAATAAAGTTAAAAATAAATAAGATAATAATAATCATAATAATAAAAAATAATGACTTAAGAAAATTAAGGTCGCTACAATTACGAGAGGTTTTTTTTTTTTTTATTCATATGAAATTAAAGAAAACAAAGATTCAGGTCCAAATACAACAAATGGGATAACTAGTCTTTCCTAACACTCATTAATGGGTTATGAGAGTTGACTCTATTTTAGGTTGCATAGAAATCCCTCATTCAGTAGTCTCTGCCGGCGAAGCTCCTCTATTTAAAGGAAAAGTTTATGGTACATTTTTCAAAATGTGTATCATATACACTTGTTATGTAATTTCAGAGAGTATATGTTATGTATTTTTGTAAAAAATGTTACGTAATTTTTGATAGAGTTACGATAATTTGTGATTTAAAATGAAATTACGCATATTTTGGTAATATTATGCATTTTTTGGATAATGTGACATATTTTTTTATCCAAACATTTTCTAATTAAAAAATGTGTAACATTATCACAAAAATCCAAAATATTACTACAAAATGAGTAATTTCATTTCTTGATCACAAATTATAACTCCATTAAAAAAAATAGGAACATTTACTTGAAAAAACATAACATATATCACAAAATATATAACTAATATACATATGTATCATAGCATTACAATTGAAATCATAGCTACCAAATTCAAAACTAACATACTACAGCATCCCCAACATCAATGCTCCAACAAACTCCCAAACATTTTTGGAGGTGTACGAAATACTGCAGAATTCATGTTTAGATAAATAAATTTTTTTTTTAAAAAAAAAAAAGGGACTAACCTTGCACGATGTCTATCACAAAATATATATATATATATATATATCATATACCAAATTCAAAACTAATTACAGCGTCCCCAACATCGATGCTCCAACAAACTCCCAAACATTTTGGGAGTTTTACGAAATGCTGTAGAATTCATGTTTAAATAATAAAAATTAAAAAAAAAGGCTAACTATGCACAATGTCTATCACAAAATATATAACTAATATATATATCAATCACAGCATTACACTTCAAATCATAGCTACCAAATTCAAAACTAACGTATTACAGCATCCCAACATCAATGCTCCAACAAACTCCCAAATATTTTGTGAGTTGTACGACATGCTGCAAAATTCATATTTAGATATAATAAAAAATAAAAATAAAAAAAGACTAACCATGCACAATATCTATCACAAAATACATAACTAATATACACATGTATCATAGCATTACGCTTCAAATCATAGCTACCAAATTCAAAACTAACATATTACAACTTCCCCAATATCAATGCTCCAACAAACTCCCAAACATTTTGGGAGTTGTACCAAATGCTCCTCAGAATTCATGTTTAGATGAAAAAAATACTAACCATGCACAATGTCAAAGATCAATAAAAAAAAATTGATATTTGGTTTATTGGAGAGGAGGGAAACTCAAGGGCATAAGCTCTCATCCATACTTGCATCTCTCCATATTCCTTTTGTGGGCCCAAATTTGAGTTCACATTGATGATTTGAACGTCTATTTTGTCCTCAAAAATAAAGGTTATCCATGAAAAAAATCAATTTCATCGAACATAAACACAAAAATAAATCACATTTGGTTTTATAAAATGAATAGTAAATAGAATTGTAAACTTAAACCATTCATTTTATAAAAATAAAACATGATTTATTTCTGTTTTTATAGTTGTCCAATAAGTCTAATTTTTTGTATGAACAACCTTTACTATGAAACCAATGAAATAGACAATTTAGATCATTGAGTCTGAATTGAGACTATTAAAAAGAGTATGAATGAATATAAAGTAATGAAATATGCAAGAAAGCATATTGGATTTTCGTGAAATCAAGAAATAAATGAATACAAAAAGTTTCCTAATATATTAACTTTTTTAGCTCCTAAAAAGAAAAAAGCAACTTGTATTAATACAACCCTGTTTGGTGAACTTTTTGAGGTTACAGTTGATAGTCAATTAACTCTCTCAAAAAAATCAACTTTATCAAAAGGTTATTCACCCTAGGATAATCGTGGATCAGGTTGGGTCACATGATATCTCATTTGCTATCTGTATAAAATTAGGCGGATTAAAAAATATTCAATCCGCATCCGTCCACCAGTTTGGCAAATACAAATTGAGCAAGCCGTGCTGATTGGCAGATGGATGCGATCGGTTTAGCGGTTTGAACCTTACAAATTTTACACATTTTTTAAAATTATAATTCATAACTTTTATAATCTTTAATAACTAGTAATCTAAAAAATATGTATTATTTGTTTATAATAGGCCATGACACCACACATGTATATTTTAAAGTATTATTTTTTATTTTCACAAAAATATATATTTTGTTATGAGCAATGATTGAGACCCCCACAAAACCCCACAAATCTGAACCACTCATTATGTGGAGCCCACACATACATGAGTGGGCCCCACACATATATGGTGGGCCAAGATCACTTTGGGGGTGTGGGGTCATCCCCAAAGGGGATCCCAAACATTTTTCTTTTGTTATTTCTATTTTATGTTGTTATTTGTTAGTAGTTTGTTTTTGTTTTTGTTTTTGTTTTTGTTTTTGAACTTCATCTACGGGCGGATCGAGTTCATGCGAGTGTAGGATAGTTAATCCGCCATCCAAACCGTATCCATAGATTTTGAAATATTTCATCTGTATTCATCTACTGAAAGACACACATCTACTCAAAATCAATCGAGTTTGATTGATTCAAGCGGATTGGACGGGTCCATGATCCCTAATTCTCAAAACAAATTTGGTGAATTGAGCTTCATCAAACCTTAAATAAAGCACCTTAACACTAACCAATAAATTCAAAAACAGTGATTAGGACTTGATCAAAGTCACGCCAATTTACAATTAATGTGTTTTATTTATTTATTTATTTATTTACCACATGTGGTTCATGTACCCTTTTCTGATTTTTTAGTGTGATTTTGAATTTAATCAGCATATCATTGGCTAAACATATTTCTTGGTTTTAATTTGACTTTAGGCTCTGTTTTTTTAGAAAGAAAATGAAAATGGTAAAAAGTAAAATGAAAGAAAGGAAAAAGAAATAAAAATTTATTTTCTTGCATTCATTTGAATAGATAAAAAATTTTGACAAAAAATTATGGGGAAAAAATATACATAACAGGGAGTTGTGTAGAAAAATATGGACAAAAAGAAAAACAAAATAAATCTTGTCAAAATTTGTAGAAAGAAAATAAATTTTCCTTAGCCTAACTAACAAATTAGTTTGAGTTTTAGAGAAAACTCTAGTTTCCATTACTTTTTAAGACTCTATCTAAATAGACACATAAAAAATTATTATTATTATTATTTTACTTTCTTGGTATTATCTATCTAACCAAACTGAATATTAGGGTCTAAGCACTTGAATAAAAAATCTCATTTTTTCTTCCTTTATTTTTTTCCTGGTACAAATTTAGGAGACTGAAAATTGAAACAAAAATTAAATGATCTTAAATGATCACAAAAAAATTAAGATTCAAAAAAAAAGTGCATAGAAAACGATTATGTTTGGTAATTTAACCTATTTGCTTTTTTAAAAATTAAAAAAAAAAATCGACTAATGGTTTTTAGTTACAATTTTATATTATAATTTATTTAAGTTTTCAATTTATTTGACCAAAAATAATTAGATTTTCTTAATCTTGATCTACAATTTGTATTTTTTTTATTTGAAACATTAAATATGTATAAATAAAAGTGTCTTGTATCATATTTAACTTTTGAAGGTATCTGGAATATTTATCTAACAACAAAAACTTCTTCTTTTTTGCCTAACTGAATATTCAAACTAGTTTACATGCACATCAACTAATCTCAAGACCCACGCAAAGTGGCCTTTTAACAACAACAACAACAACAACAACAAAAAATTCTATATAATAGCTTATTAAACCAAACAAGTTCAATTACATTCATAGATAATCAAAAAAATTGTACCAAACAAATTTATGACTTAATTTGATTCTTTTAGGCCAATAATCTATAGAAAAAAATTAAAAAATATTAAGTAAAGAGAGAAATCATGAAAATTAACTTATAAATAATATCAAACGGATCCATTGTCTCTTATCTTGTAAGCCAGATTTACCATATGACAATGGGACTTGTTTGGTATAGTTTATTCTAAACTAAAAATTGATAATAAAAACCTAGAATAGCAAAAAATAGCTCTCCCTTAACTTTCAAGTAATCGACTTATTTAAAATTATGGGTTTATTAGACTTTCTATCCCTAAACTATCGCTAAATTGTCTATTTAGTTCTTGAACTATAATCTATTTAGTTCCCAAACTATCGATTGAATTTATTAAGTTTCTAAAATATTTAATTCAAATTTATTTAGTCCTTAAAAGGATTACAAAAATAAAATATATGTCCATAAGTATTATAAATTACTAAAAGACTCTATCTAATTAATATTTTATTATAGAAAAATTTTAAATTTCTATTGTCTTTAAAAATATTTTATTTTGTTGTGTGTTAAATTAGTACTAAAGTCTGATTTTTCAGTTTTGCCAATAAAAATATATTAGTATTAAATATACTAAAGAAATAGAAGTAGATATTTTTGCTTGGTTAGAGTTTTTCAAAAACACTTTTCAGAAAATTCTACTTTTTTGTTTTCCTCATTTTTTTGTTTTTATTGAATTTTTTAAATATTTTAAGCAATTTTTTTAATTTTTAGACATACCTAACATAAATATACCTAAAAAGTAAAAAAATTGTAAAAAAAACCTTTTAAAAATTCACTAAATACAAAAAATACAAAAAAAAAAAAAAGAGAATTCAGCACAATTTTTTGTATTTTTATGTATTTATTAATTTTTTAAAATATTTTTCACAAATTTTTTACTTTTTAGATACATCTAAGTAAAGTGTATCTAAAAAAATTTAAAAAAAATGTTTAAAATTTTAAAAATATTCACTAAACCAAAAAAACACGAAAACTAAAAAACTCAGTTTTCAAAAAACTTAATCCAAAAAACTCAAACCAAACACAATAATAATAGAACAAAATAATACATTAAGTTATAAAAAGAACTTAACAAAAAATTTAAAAAGAATCAATTATAAATTATAAACTAAATATGATATATAATACTAAATAAAAACAACCACCTAGCCATTGTAAAAATAAGTAAGAAAATATTAGAGATAATTACCCTTACCTTTATAAAGAAAATTCACCCTGGCTTTCACTTTTCAAAGATAATAATAAAAATTTTAAAAAAATTGACATAGAATTTTAGCTAGATATGACATTTTACTAATTTAAAATATTACGGACTTATATTTTATTTTTGTAATCCTTTAAAAAACTAAATAGGTTTGAATTAAATACTTTAGAGACTTATATAGATTCAATTAATAATTTAAACACTAAATAGACTAGGATTTATATATTTTAAGATTTAGTAGACTCAAATCAATAATTCAAGAACGAAATAAATAATTTAACAATAATTTAGAAGTATAAACTGTAATAAACCTTTAAACTATATATATCTAATACATTATAGGTAAAAATTGCACTAAATAATTTGACACAAACAGTCAAAATAAAAATATATATAAATAGATCAAATAAGATGGCACTAAAGGGAAGAAATTATAGTTTGCTTAGGGACAAGTCCAAATGGTGCTCTAACATACATTCTATTGACTAAAATAGTGAATTCCACTACTTTTTGTTTCCTAATGAGGAGAAAACACAAGTGTCATAATTTGTGTGGTGTGTAAGATTGCAAATGAACAGAGTTATTTACGAACAAGCTCAGCTCAATAAGGACTCAACTCGATTTGTTTAGTAAATGAACTAACTCAAACTCAAATGAACTCGACTTGTCAAGTTCAAGTCGTTTATCTTTATTTAAATTAGATAATAAATATATTATTTATATATTAAATAATATAAATTAATATTTTTATTTAAATAATATAAAAAATGTTATAAAACCAAATCGAGCTCAAATTTTATTAATATTAACGAGTCAAATCCAATTCAAATTAGAGTCCAATTAGTTATCAAACCAAACTCAAACTCAATAACGAACTCGGTAAACAAATGAGTTGAACTCAAAATTAGCAAAACTCGACTCGATTGTAATCCTAAAGCAATGTACTATCAAATATTGCTAGGATCATTTGTGTAGTAATGTCAACGTGTTGTGTCGTGTATATATCGCTTTACAAACAGCTTCCAAAGCGCAGACAAAAAGAGAGCTCATACAAACAAATGGAATGCACACAACAGACAATGAGAAAAAGCCTTTGGGGTAGAAGAAAAACCAAGAAATGAAAGAACTCTTTCAGCCGAGATTTATCACAATTGGCGATTTTATGTACACTACAATACAACAGATGGATTAACGAGTAATTATGACATTACCCAACCTACCCACCAAAAAAAGAAGGGCAAATAATACCCAGAAAATTAAAATGAACCAAAACATAAATTATGAAATGGGAAGAAATCGGGTAATAAAAAAAACAAGGGTAAGGGGCATTTACGTCCAATCTTGTGTCTAATGCTCATCCTAAGAAACCTTCACAACTGACGGATACAAAAGGGTTTGATAGAAAACTTTCCTCCAATCATTTTGCTACTGTTGGGAAGATGGAGGTCAGACCGATGATTTATCTGTGCCGCGAACATTGTACTTATCATAAACCTTTTCACGGTTCTCTGACCACCACGTCTCTGCTTGGTGCTCACCAAACCTTCTCCGGCTGCACATCAAAACATGATCATGTTTACAACCAGGATATTAATATCGAAGAAGTACAATCATCTTATATCATCTAAAAATTTAAATCTTCCACTGCGCAAATCTCCAAGATTTCTATATAACATGAATAAAAGAAGCAGAAAACAATTAAGTTACCTGAAGCGCACTCGTTTGAGGTCTCTAGTTCCATCCCCGAGGGCCACAAGTGTTATATACACACCAGGCTCGTAGTGCTCAATCCATTCAGACTCACCTTGATTAGCATTTCCAGCCAACGCCGAATTCCTAGATCTTGTACTAGTAGTGTCACCATCTTGGACCGGTCCAGACTCCTTGCGGTCAAGAGGCTCCGACACACTAACCCCTCCATTACCATTCGGAAGTCTAACATTCAAATTGTCATCCCTCCCACTAGAGTTCAGAAGCCCCTGGCTTCCATTTGTTTCCTTGCCTACTGGTGGTGGGTCCCCAGACAATTCGCCAGAGCTTGGTCTTCCATTTACTGTAACAGAGTCAGTTCCCATGGAGGAGGACAAGCGAGAGCTGTTGGTCGAATCAGATTGGCTCTCTCTATTTGCATCAGGGTAGTGAATGCCATTTGGCTCCAAACCATTTGGTAGGTAAATTGTCTTCATGCGATCTGCATCATAGACCCCAGTTGGCAGCATCTCGGCCATATCTTTGATCTGGGATAGTTGAAAATTAATCCGATATTCATGCTCAACTAAAACAAGAAAGCCTATGACTTAATTTCATATTCGCATGATTTAAGAATCAAAAGATTGTGCTTTGAAGGACATTGAAACTAGCACAAATTTCTCCACTTGGTAAGCACTTTTGAGGGACAGTGATGTGAGTGATTAACTATTGCTTTATAAAAGTACTGTAATCAAAAATAGAAAAAATTACGAAAAAACAAAAATAAAATAAACACAACTCCCACAATTCCACATTATATGACAGTCACCTATATCACTGACCTGTAACTTAGCACACGGCGATAGACAATAGATCCAGCACAGTTTCCAATAAAATCAGATTCCAGGAAAGGAAAAGGAAAAGGAAATAATAGAACCCAGAAATAAACCTGTGCTGTAAGTGACTTTATCACTTCTTTTGCAACTTTAGATTTAGCAGATTCTTCTGCAGCAAGTACTGTAGCTTCCTGGGCTTTTTTTGTTGATTTCTGAAGCTCCAATTCTTGAAGTTCACACCGATGTCGAAGGCTCTCAACCTAAGCCAATTCCATGATTACCAAGATAAGAAATCCACTTTAAAATGGACAGACCTTTCTTCTTTAAAAAAAAAAAAATTAATAAAATACCTGTGCACGTAATTTGTGAACTTCTTGATTCAAAAGATCATTTGTTTTCTTCAAACTATCAGTAATACTTTTGGAAAAAGAAAGCCCAGTGGTAGTAGGAACAGGCGTTGCAGAACGTGGTGGGCTAGGTTTCCTAGAGAATGGTGACACAGACCTGGAACTAACACCAGATGATGTAAGAACTGGTCTGGGAACTGGTCGACGAAGATCAAAAGCGGTAGTCATAACCACATCTTTCAGCTGTAATAAAGAAGGTGCATGAGAGGGACGAACTAATGAGAACGTATCAGCTTTCTTTCCTTGTTTGGCTGCTTTGTTATCTAATTGCTTAATTAACTCAAGATTAGAAGGCATTCCCGACTTGGACAACCTAATCTCAGCCTTGTCTAACCTGTCCTTGTTTTCACCTGAAAGGCGAGGTAAAGCATTCCTCCTGTTATTAGCAGCAGCCTCTGCCACCTTGCTCAGTTTGGCAAAACAGGATTCACATACCCGATATGGTTTTCCGGGATTAGGGGCCAGGGCTGCTCTTAATGCTTTCCTGGAACTACATGAATGGCAATGCACAAGTCCACAATTGTAACAGTTGTGCCTCTTCCGGGTAAAACCAAAAGCTTGTCTACAAGCTGAACACTGGGACTGCTCGGCACCAGAAACCCATTTGTGAAGACATATAGATGCAGTGTAGTTTGAACCACAAGCGATAAATTTAACATGTCTATCCTTCAAAGCTTCAACCAGAGTTGGTGTTTTGCGATCCTCTATATCTCCATGGCCTAACCTCCCATTGGCTCCCTTTCCCCATGTATAGACCTCATTTTTGGATGTTAACACCGCTACATGATATGCACCACATGCAATCTCTTCAACAGATTCCCCAATGAGCTTATCTTCCACCAAGCAAGGTACTTTTCCATCAGACCGGGGATTGCCCAGCTGACCATAAACAGTGCTTCCCATTGTAAAAACTTGTCCTGAAGTGGTCAAACCAACAGTTAAACTATGGCCACAAGCAATTTTGTGAAAATCGTAATCAATAAGTGCTGGCACACATGTGGGTTTTAGCCGAGGTTCCTTGTCTCCATGTCCAAGGCGATTTTTATCTCCATCCCCCCATGTAAACAATTTACCAGACGAAGCACTAGCACTAGATTGTGTAACAATAACCTCCACCACAGCAGCAGTGTGCCACACCCCACATGACACAGCAATTGTCCTCAACCCTGACAGAGATTCTACTTCTCTTGGATATGAAACACTTTCCCTGTTTCCATGGCCCAAGACGCCAAAAGTTCCATCCCCGAATGTAAAAAGTTGACCAGATGATGTTACCAAGGCCGTGTGCCATGGACCGCAAGTTACCATAGAAACTTGAAGTCCCTCAAGAGGACCATAAATTCTCTTTGGTATACACTGACTCAAATTAGTGCCATGACCGAGAAGTCCAACATTATGTGTGCCGTCTCCCCATGTATAAAGTTCACCGGCCATTGTAACCGCACAAGTATGAAACTCACCACATGCAACAAAATCAATGCTACAAAATGCTAAGGATTCAACTAAACAGGGTTGAGTAAGATCTGTACCAATGCCGTGACCAAGGCGTCCTCCAGATTCTTCACCCCAGGTGAAAGCTTCACCTTGCCTGGTGACAAGGGCAGCATGCCTGACCCCACAGGCTATATGTTGTACATCCAAAACTACATTGGACTCTAACAGCCTTGGAAGAAATACATCAGCTCTTGCGCTCAAAGAATTGGCATTTTTATCAGCCCCAACCTTGCTAAGATTATCGCATGTAACCTCACCCCATATATATACATCCCCTAAAGCATCATAATCATCTGGAGCAGAACCATGACTGGAAGTGCTGGGGGCACTAGATACACTAACTCGAAAAGCATCTGCACTAGATCCTTTAACATGCATATTTGCTTGGTCCAAAGCTACATATGATCTTTCAGAATGAACAGAATTGTCAGGCCTGTAACTCTTTGGAGAAGAATTTGTGTTGGAACAGACAGAAACCTCTGGAGAGCTAATATCTCGCGTAACACTAACAGAACTATCACTCGGACTATTTGATGTTAAGTCTCTATTATCCTGAAATCAATTTATCGAACATTTCACATCAGACTTGACACACTGCTGGCAGTATAGCCGGGGGGGGGGGGGGGGGGAGGAAACACCAGGATAATTTTTAACATTTTTTCTGCCAAACCTTCCAATAAATTATAGCGTATGAAATTACTGTAAAAAGACATACACCAGAAAAAGGACATATTTACAGATAATGCAAACCCATAATTTCAGTGTATTCATGATAAGTATGACAATTGTAGGTAGATAACATGGGCAAGTCGTAGAAGACTACATTTGATAACAGACAGTCAGAAAGACCCCAATTCTTCCAAGTTGGGAAACCTGAGGCCTTCAAGAGAAAATCATATGATGCATAAATTATTTAGGTATCATTGGCACAGACTACTTGTTTGTGATGATGGATAAAGAATTTTCCCATTCAAAAACTTCATGTGAAGTCAAAATGAACCAACTAGATCTTTTAAGAAAGCCATAGTTTTTTAATAAGCTAAGTAAATTGTTCTTCATAATGCAAAACTTGATAGGCTAGAGAAAAATGACCAAGAATTTATAAATTTTCCAAGAGTAGATGCAATGTCTCACTCAGCACTCAGCAACTGCAAGTAAAGATCAATATGCTTGTTCATGTACAAGTACAGCTTAAACAATATATGTCCTAACATGAAAATTGATATATATAAAAAAGTTTCAGGAAATAAATTTACTTCAAAATAAAGGCCTCCATCACTCCATCCATCAATTTTTGAGCGCCCACCTTGGCCAGGGGATATTAATGCTTTGAGGCCTGCAATCCACACCTCCGCCTCAACTTTGTCCTTGCAGATCTAAAAGAGCCACATACCACATGCCACATATTCAACTCAACCAGAAAGCAAATGACCAAAAGGCACTAATCATGTTATTAAGGACAAAACTTAGTATTTAAGACCAACCAGATCAAGGGATCGCTTTTCGTTGTTGTATATAAGAGAAAAGGACAAGTAGTCCTTTTCAGGGCGCAGATACCGTTTGAAAACAACCTGGAAGTACAATTTTTTTGGCAAGAAAAGAAGAGCTTTAGTTAGACAACTTGTTTGGCTGAGCAAAGAAAAGTTAAAGAAGATGTAAGTGCCAAAATCAATAACATGATAAAGAAAAAATAATAGTTAAAAGCAGACAAATCTCACAGTTCTTTGTCCAGGAATGATTCTTGAAACTGAAGCTAACTTCAAACTTCTTTCACCACTACTAGAAATCCAGATCAGAGATGATTCATCCTGTGAGTTTTGAATAAAAGATGAGTTCTACTTGGTAGTATACAGAATTTTTTTTTTTTTTTTTTTTTTGATAAGTAAAATATTTTATATACAAAAGTAACTGCCAAGAAAGGGTCACAACCCGTACACACGGAGTATACAACCGACAAAACAAAACAAAACAAAACAAAAAAAAACAAAAACATATTCCCACTATTATCAATGGGCATTTACAACTCCCCAAAAAGTCAAAATCTAGTAAAGAGAAACGATAAGTCTCCCTAAGCCATACAAATAGGGAGGCAAGAATCAGGCCTTTCAAACACAAATTAGACTTCTCAATACTATCAGAAGACCTTTGATTCCTCTCATTTCAAAGCACAACATGAGGGAAAGCTACACACCCTTTGAAGCTACCTCTCAGGCAGCCTCTACTGTAAGAGGCAAACAATCGCCAAACTGAATAGGGTATCACTCACTCCATATCTCCCTTGATACTGAACAGTTTAGTAAAACGTGGTTGACACTATCCCCCTCTCTTTTGCACATAGCACCAATCCATAAAAAGTTTACCCCTGCTTCTTGTATTATCCGTCATCAAAATAAGATCTCGAGTAGTAATCAAAGCTCATATAAGGGGTGCTCTAGAACACCAAATAGCCTTTTAAGGAAATTCCACATCACTAGACAATCACCGATAAAAAGAAGAAAGCAAGAACATGCCATTCCTATCCCCTTTCCATACTATCACATCTTCCGCCTGTGCTGTGACCCATCCTGAAAACTCCCAAAAAAATGCCTCAAGAGACTCCACCTCCCAATCCTGTAGAAGTCTTGGAAAAATAGGCGACCATACAATATTGAAGGAGTTGAATTACAAAACTCTGCCACTGAGTGCTCAAAATTGGTTGGCATCGCAAAAAGATCCAGAACAGTGGGAAATCAGAAACAATGTAATGGTGTTAACCATAACGAGCACATCAACAAGCACTTAGAACATAAGGAAAAGCCTTCTTTATCATAACAATACCACAATAAATCAGATGTTTTTTTTTTCTTAAAATTGCCATTGCACAAGATTACATCATACACATCCTAATTACTCTTTGTGACACTACACTATCTATCAATACGGGGAACTAAATGCTAAAAGACATAAGGAAGAGCCTTCTTTATCATAACAATAACACAATAAATCAGATGTTTTTTTTCTCTTAAAATTGTCATTGCACAAGAATACATTGTACACATCCTAATTCCTCTTTGTGCCACTACACTATCTATCAATACAGGGAACTAAATGCTAAAAGACACTTAAACCAAGATGATCATTGCTGGAGGGGCAGCATGTCCAAAACAATGCTCTAAACATAATCCTAGATCGTATCTCAGACACCTTAAGAATATTCAAATAATAAGCAAAACATTTGTGGCTATCCAAGACAAGAGTCAATCTTGCTTCGGACATAATAATACTTCAGAACAACCGAATCAACATGTGGAGCCAGCTGGAAAGACTTTTGGTTGAGAAAGAGGCCAGTTTGAGTCACAAACAGACTTATGTCCTGACTGCAGAAAGTCCCAACATATTCCAAAATTCAGCATCTCATTTAAAGAATTAACCCTTTTTTTTTTCTTTTTTTTTTTTTTCTTTTGAAGGTATCACGGCTAGGGATAATAGGGAATCGATTACAATTAATGATCTCTCTGCAGTTTGTTTTGCAGTGAACAAAACCAGTGTTGCTGACATTTATTTGCATGGCAGTACACAATATTGTGGTTTACTGCCATACATGGCGTTAAATGCAGTATTGACACAGTAATGGTCACAATCGCAGTGAAACATCATTGGAGTATTGGCCAACAACTAACAAGAATTAATTATGGGACCTGTTAATTCTTTTTTAACCTTAGCAAACTCCTAATTCTAAATGACAAATACTTTTTAAGCCAAGTTTGCTAGATTACAAAGTTGTTGGATAGTTTTCAGTGAATTTCATAGATATGACTTTTATGATTGTTGAATTTTATATTCGTCTCTAAGCCAATGTTTTGGCATTTGGCTTTTTGGCTAAAATAGACAAAAAAAACCAAACTAAGTTATCACATCACTCCTTTACTTTTTTTACACGTCTTTCGTAAAAATCAACAAAAGTAGCCAATTCCCAAACGAGCTCTAAGAACTACTGTATTATTGATTCCTTTCCAACTTTCATGACTAAAATAGCAACCAAAATCAAGAAATATAGATAGAATACTACTATAACAACCCTCATCTTGTCTTAGTCGCATTCATGAGTGTTTACATGATTTTGACTTGAAAAGCTTGCATCATTAGACTTTGATTCGTTTTGTCTGTGTAAAGGTGCCTGTTTTGTTTTGATGCTCTCGTGTTTTACCTAAGTGTTATATGCATGCTTTGTTTCTTGCTTGCTGTCTCAAGCCTAGGTCACACCTTTGAACCTCTTACACCTAGGACCCTCTTGGAACCACTTTGGTTGACCACCACCTTCACCCCAGCATATTGGCCGAGGTGTTCATCACCTAGGCCGAGATGTGTATCATCTAGGTTGGGATATTATCATCTAGGCATCCTAGATCTTTGATCCTTGCACCTAGTGATCTTGTTCCTGGACTGGTATGACCTAGACCGAGGTGTGGCACATCTAGGCCGAGGTGTGGCACAGCTAGGTCAAGTGTTATCCTTCCTAGTCGAGATCATTGAAACCTTCTTGTCCGAAGCCTATGTCCTAATCCGAGGTCATTGCCTTGTCAGAGTGCCCATGTCACCTTATTTGTTGTACACGCTTTGTCATACTCTTGTCTTGTCATTCTAGCACCTTTTTGAGAGGATCCAATCCGGCGATGCCATGTGTCCCAGTAGAGGGTTGAGTCAGATTGTAGCTGAGAAACCCATATCATTTGCTATATCTTTGCCTTAGAAGAGAGAGAAGCTCTAGGAAGAAGGAGTTCTTAGAGAAAGAATTAGATTTCCAAGCTTGATCTTCACACCTTGAACCGTTAGATTCGTGTTTTGAAGTTAGATTCTTGATCTACTCTTGTTGTTGTTTATGTTGATCTAATCACATTGCATGATCTAGCATGATTCATGAGTCATGCATTGATTTAAAGTTTGGTTTTAGAAAGAGAAAATGATATTCTTGTGTTCTTCAAGAAAAGCCTTGTTTTGATCCGAAAGTTTGTAACAAGTCCCATGTTTTTGTGTTTGTTTTCATGAAATCTTCAAGTATGGGTACCCAGGTCCATGTTTTTGAACTCATCTCATGAAATCTCAGATTTTGGAATGAAAGTTATGATTTTTGGCATTTATGTTCTTCATGTTCTTCAAGAGAACCTAGATTTCCACACTTCATTTCCGTAAGTGTGACCACCAAGACCACTCTTGCCTTAGATCCCACACCTAGCCAAGCATCGTATCTCACCTTGGCCTACCTGCATGATCACTTGCACCTTAAGTCTATCTTGCATACACACCTAGGCCGACCTCTGCACACCTAGGCCGACCTTGGTACACCCTTGCCGGCATCTTGTAACATCTCGGCACGCAGCCGCACACCTAGGCCTAGGAAACCACACCTCGGCCAAGAGGTATGAGACCTCAGCCAAGACTCCCTGGGTTCACCCAGCTAGGCCATTTTAGCCTAGATCATCTCTGTGCATCCATTCCGAGACCTGGTTGGTACCCAGCATGTTTTCCCTAGAAGAAAAACAGTGTTTTGACTCCCAACACATATTTTGCTTTGTCTTGACTTAGTTTTGAAAAGAAATGTCGAGATCATTTTCATTCATGTAAAGCTTGTTTTAAGAATACATTGCACAACCATCTTTGAGCATTACTCCATGTCTTCTTGAAATGCATTCAGTAGACCTTGCTATATGATTGTAGGTCTTGGGTTCTTGCCTTAAGCCCTACACCCGAAGAGCTAAGTGAGTGATATTTTTAATAAAGCTATATTATACTGTTTTGATAAAAGCTTTGTTTTACTTTGCTTTGTTTTGGAAAAGTATTTGATCAAGCATGAATGATTATCCTCTAATTTTTGTATCAAGTATTATGTTCGTTTTGATGACATTCTTGGAAAGTTCTTAGTGCTAGGGGACTATAATGCAACTAGTTCCCTTGTTTGAGATATCTCCCTTGCCATCGACGGTCTTGTAAGGGTAGGTTTGTCTAATCGATTCCGGGTCGATTATTCCCTCGTTTTGTCAGGAATGTCATCCTTTGTATTATGTTGATGCTAGTAAGCATCCCTGGAAGCTTCGAAAGACTTTGATAGATGAACTTGGTTCATCCCTTGATTTTGTACAAGCTATGATATGTACTGTTTTGATAAAGATCTCGGATATTATTCATTCAAACATTAATTACTTATATCATTCACTGAGTATCCCAGCTCACCCTCTCCTTTATATATATGTAGGTGACGAGCAAGAAGGCGGTGTCACCTAAGATGTTATTTGCAAGTTGTTTCAAATTTACGTTTTGCTAGCATCTTGAAGATTATGCTTCTTTAGTTTGTAGTTCATTTCTTTTGTATGTTTGGTTTGAGAAACCTTTTGATCAAGATGTAACATGTACTGTATTTTATTTGTATTCAAATTGTAAAACCATGTTGAGATGTATGTCATTTCATTTGATTTATGCACAGCTCTTATGGACTAATTAGATTTAAATTTATTGCTTCCGCATATGTAAACCCCATATGTATACTCTGATTGTGTGAATCTTTGTAAGTTGGCCTTTGGTAATCTCGAATTACTGGCCATCATGGCGCCATTCTACTAGGGGCGAAATGGGGTCGTGACAACTACTATCAAATATCCATGCATGTTGCAAACTTTCGAACGATGTCAAAGTTTTGACAAAGAAAAGCAACCTTTGGCTTCTTCAACAATGGCCACCACCCATACACTATACTTTTGCTTTTTAAACCTAAGCACTACTTGACTAATCAAGTTTCTTACCTTGCAAAAAAAGAGTAAAAGCGGAATATTACAAAAACAATGAGGCCTAAAAGTACTTTTTAGATGACTTCACAGCACATGTTGCATTGGGATTGTAATCACCTATAACAGCCACTACAACACTATGACAAACATTAACCACCTCTACATTACCGTAATGGCTCATAACAGCACATAAGGGATAAGGCTATGAAGTCTGAGTTTTATTCAGATCAATATATCAGTTCATAAAAACAACAGAGCTCAGTAGCACAGTTACACAACATTATCAACTGATTTTAAAATCATGCTACTGAGGTATTGTTTCTCTTTGACCTAGCAGCTATGTTATATGGTCTAGATGATGTATTTTTTCATTATATCGTTTTATTGTGTTTTTCTAACATTTCATATTTTCCGATAGTTCTTAAAAAAATTTCTTATCTTAAAAGATTATTTTGTGATTTTTAAAATATTTTAAGCCCTCTTTGCAGCAATCGTCAATATAGAAAACAAGTATATTATAATTCTAGATTTAAAGATCATATCTAGAACATCAAGATTTATCCACCAATTAATACCAAAAATAAATATAAATAAACAGTGATGTGCACTGCACAGAAACGTCATTTCATACATAAAGATTACTACCCATTTTCTTGCTAATTGCTTTCACACTAATGAAGAGAAGAATCATTAAGAAAAAAAGAAAAAAGAAATCCCTTATGAATTGTCAGTTGATGCGAAAGCCCAACTCCAAGATTTAAAGAAGAAAAAATCTAAATATCAAACTTACATTAGAAAGCCTAAATGGACAAAACTTCGGCTTTCCCTTACGACCATATTTAAGCAATTGAGCACCCTTCTTTAGAGCAATTAATGCCTGCAAAAGAAAATACGATAGTTTACAAATAAATGTATTGCCAGCCAAAGATTGCACATGAATATATATATATATATATATATGAGATCAAAAATCAGTTACCAAGTTTTACACAGCTACATCAATAGCCAACACATTTCCTTGCAAATGTGAACATTCATTCCACATTTTTATAAGTCTCGTTTTATCATTCATAATCGTGAAGAAACTCAATTACTAATACAAAATCTGGCATTTGCTTCACAACCATATTTTCCAGAACAAACTAATAATACAGGCAATTCCATCAAATGTACTAATTCAACAATTAGTAAATACATAATCTAGAATTATAATAAACATGCCCTTTGGTGCAAAGTCACAGCTCAAAAACTATCATCCATCTAATAATTTACATCGCGTGTTTTCGTCACAGTTCTGATCAAAAAACCAAATTTGTTTGCAGAATACAAATCCAATGAATCAATATTTCTCAGCAGGTTTCACACGAAACAACCACAAAGAACATTAAATCAATTTAAGGGAAAACAAGAAGATTTTTCTCAATGTTAATTACTGATACCAAACTGTAGCAAAATCAAGAAATGGAAGATAAAATGTTTAAAATTTTCGCACAAAAAATCTGTAAAATCCAAGCGAATGAAATCGAAGCAGAGAGGTCAAAATTCAACAAAAAGATCCCAATTTTGTTGAAATCCACAAGCATACCTGCTCGATATTACGGTTGGCATTACCATAGCTAACAAGATCTGCCATTCCATGTGAGAAATTCACCGGAACACCACCTCCATCTGCGATTGCTCTGATGAGTTCCGGACATCATCAACAACAAGAACAACAACCACACTCTCTTACCATCAACCTTTCACATCTACTCTCACCAAAATCCAACTCTCGAATTCACAAGCCTAGAATTCACAGATCCGTCACTCCCTTACAAGCTCCGAAAAACACCGTCCAGGCCTAAACCCTAGCACCACCACTCGAAACCAGCGTCAGCTGTCTCGAAGGCGGTTCTGGACTGGCGTGGACTGAAAGAAAAGTGGTTTTAGAGGAGGAAAGCGGTTTTCCGGCCAATGGAGAGTAGAGACGGCGGTTTTCGGATGAAATCGCTGGCGGAGACCGGTGGCTCCGGCGGGAAACGACGGCGGCGGACGGCGAAGAGAGAGAAAAAGAAGAGAGAGAAGGGGGGGTGAGAGAGATAAATTAAATCAGATTTAAGAAGGTGGTCGCGTCCGCGTAAGTACAGAGTCAAAGACGGGCAAAAGACAAACGCTTGAAATCGCCTGATAGCGAAAAAAGAAAACGAGAAAACATTTCCAAAGCCCCGACAAGCCCATAATTTAATTTTTTATTTAATTATAAAATTAAAATTCGTTGTACTGGTGTTTACATTTTTCTAGAAGTTGTACTCGCGTTTGGACTGGCAGAGAAGAAGGGGACACTGTCGGGACAAGGGGTGTTTTAGTAATTTAACGTGCCTATCAAACCTGAATTGGCAATTAAAAAAATAATAATTTTAAAATATTACTATTTAAAACCAAAAACTAGACGTTAAACTTAGGTCCCGTTTGGGGACTGACTACATTAGCTAATTAGTTAAAAAGTTACTAAATTAGTTAAAAAGTCAACCACTCATCCAAAAAGTCAAAGATTCTCTTTTCTCTCTACTTTTTGCACATCTTTTCGTAATTAGTCAAAAAGTCATCCCAAATATACAAGTTTTTTTACTTACCTTTTTAGCCAAATAGCCAAAAAGTTACTAAATTAGCCTGTTCCCAAACGAGGCCTTAGTAATGTAACAATCAATTAGAATATTAAAAATAACTCTCTCTTTCATATTTTTGTTAATCATTAACCAATCATATGATCTCATTTGATGGGACTTATACTATGTTTGGGAACCTAGGGGAGAAAAAAAAAAGAAATGATTACTTAAGTTATAAGAGAAAAAAAAATGATTGTGATTTCTCTCATTTTTGTTTAGATAAGAAGAAATAAAAGAAAAGAAATTATTGTGATTTTTCTTATTCTTGTTTAGTTAGATTTCATTAAGAGAAAAAAAAAAACAAATTTTTTTACGTTATATTACCAAAATAACATTTTTATATTTTCAATCATTTTATTTCTTTTATTTTTATAGGGACAAAATTGATATTATAAAAATAGTAGTTTATTTTCTTTTCCAATCTCTCCACTTTTGGAAAGATTGAAAATGAGACTTATAATCTCTACATTTCTTCTCATTTATCTCCACTTAGGTTATCCAAACAAGTAAGAGAAATACATATCTCTCTATTTATTTTCTTTTATCTCCAAATCACTCAATCCAAACATAGCGTTAAGGTTTTGTTTGGTTTAATTTGATTTGATTTATTAACCAATCACATCAACAAAAATATCATTAAATTCAAAAAATAAGTTTACAAAATGAACTTGTATATATATTTTTTTATTTTTAATTGCTTGAAAATTTGTTTTGAAGGGGCATTTCTAAGTTAAATGTTTTTTTGGGAAATTACAATTGAGGGTGTAAGACCAAAAAAAAAAAAATTAAGAGTGATGACAGGGAGCATTAGATTTGGAGTACTAATGTCAACTCTAATGATATAGCAATACATAAAAAAAAAATAAAAAATAAAAATGAAAAAGTACAACATCACAAATTAAACTATCAAATCATAAGATGAGACTTACCTCTAAAACTCCTCATTTAGAGGTCTCAAACATTTTTGAAAACTTAAACATTGCAGGTGCAATTCATTTTGTGATACTCAAACACTGCGAGGTGTAATTTTTAATTGCACTCCTACATGTTTGTGCAATTTGTCAGTTTCACTTAACTATAATTCTCTTCTTTTTTTAAAAACTGTTTTGAGTTTTTTTTTATTTTTATTTTTATTTTTATTTTTTTTTTGGACTTTGATGATTTGTTAAACTTTTTAGGTATATTTAATGAGTGCTGCTATTAATATCTTATTAATTATTTTAAATCTTTTATTTCTTTGAACCTCTATTTGTAAATTGTAAAACACTTAAAAAAAAATTTCTTCCCATAAATAATACCAAAATTATCTTTGTAAAAATATTCCACCCATTTAAGTACACACCCTCACATCCCAAAAAGCCTCTATCTCAAAACCCTAACAAAACTCACGACGATGGAATCTCCGAAAATTAATAGAAAAAAATTGTGTGATTAAGAAGTTTTTTCTCTGCTTATTAGAAAGTTTGTCAATCTATTTGATTTTTTTTCTATTACCTCTTTTCACTCACACACAACATAATCCACTTTCATGCTTTTATGGTTGATTTTCTATCATTTATCTATGGCCTCACTATACTTGTATGCTCTCTGTGTAAGCAAAACTAGATAGGATTTCACCCCCCTTGGTCGACCACCCAAGCGTGGGTCGACTTCCTTTGTTTGCCTACTTCTACTGTTGCTTTCAGTTATTTGTTTCCGAACAAATAAAAAATGTTCTGTTACCTATTTCTAAACAAATAAACAATATTTGGGCATGTATTCTCGAATTTCGATCATATGTTCGAGAGTTCAGTCCTGAAAAAATAACGAAGAGTTTTTACTATTTCGTCATTTTTTTCAAGAAATTTACTCTTACAAAGTCAATCTCCTCTGAGTTAAAAATACCATCAAAGTTGTGAACCTCTTATAAGCTTTTATTGTTGCACTCATCTCGTCTCATAAAGTTGTGGTTACTCAAAAAACTTTCACTCACTATTATTGCCGAAAAAGTATATGTAATCAAATGGTGCCGCCGGAATATTGCCGCCAAAGGGTTTTAAGGTTTTAAAGGTGGATTGGTTTTGAAAGTGAGATTTGGGGAAGATGGATGAGTGATGATGGAGGTGTATGATCTTATAAACCCTAACTTATGATGTAGTGACTTAATTGTAAGATGGGGTGTCCCAAAATTATTGATGTCATTTTTAATAATTTCACTTGAGGTTATTATTGTAATTAAAAAAAATCCCTAAAAATAAGAGGTCCAAAATAATTAATGAGATACTAATAACAACACTCATATTTAATTTGGATGTACTTACAAATAAAATATTTATTAGAAATTTGAAGACAAAATCATTAAAGACAAAACACAACCAAATTTGCTTTTTCTTTGTCCCTTAGTGAATTTGTTTTTAAAAATTTCACAACAAATTTATTTTTTAAGTAGATCGAGATTATAAACATCTAAAAAAAGTAATAAAAAAATTATTACAATATGAAAATAAAAATTAACTAAAAAAATTTGGTGAGAAGTCCATTTCTAGGAATGTATAGCATTAGGTCCAAAGATTGTTCCATTTTTGTTGTAAAAACATGATTAATGAAATTATTTGATGAAAAAATAAATTATTATTTTGAAATATACATATTTTTCTATTTTTATCTACTGTCACTACACCACTGCAGGATTGTTAATTGTCAGAAAAAATTGTCAACATCAAAAGTAACTAACAAATCAACAATGATTTATATCACTAAAAAAAAGATCATTAATAGCACTAATGCATTAAGAATGTCAAAAAAAAACAAAAACAAAGCATAGCCTACTGCTACATCATTAGTAGTGCCATTAGAGCACCACTTTTAGTGCTCTCAACTATTTTTCCTAACAAAGTCACCGAAAAAATCGTAATAGGTATCTAGAGACGAGTAGATGCAGTCGGCAATGGTTGGTAACTTGATAGTGATGGTAACATAGATAAATAAGTAGATTATATAGATAAATAAATAATACTAAACAGATAAGTGGTGAAATAAATAAAGATAATATGATGTTTTAAATTATTATTATCCTTATAGTCTTACAAAATTAGAACTCCGTACTATTGGCCCCAAAAATTTAAAATTGATTTATGATCCCTGCACCCAAAACAAAAATCTCAAAAGCAATTTTTCAATTTAAAAACCAAACAAGTAAATTTGTTTTGGGAGTAGATAGATAAGAGAATAAATAATATTGTATAATTTATCATGGGTTGAAAGATAAATAATTTAGAGGGAATTATATATATCTGTTGTGATACAAGTCTGAGTGGCCTACAAATAATCGTTTTCAAAAAAATAGTAGCCCAAACATGATAGATATCGTGTTTGGGTTTGGTAAACCCATTTTGAAATCGATCTCAACGATTTAAATTTTTTTTTTAGAGCTCATTAGGTTTATTATACTTTCTACTCCTAAATTATCGCTAAATTATCTATTTAGTTCCTGAACTATTGATTGAATCTATTAAGTTTCTAAAGTATACGAGTCTATTTAGTCCTTAAATTATCGATTCAATATATTAAGTTTCTAAAATATTTAATGTAAACCTATTTAGTTCCTAAAAAAATTACAAAATTAAAATATATGCCTCTAAGTATTATAAATTAGTAAATACCCTATAATTAAAATTTTATTACAAAAAATCTTAAAATTTTATTTTGTCTTTAAAACGTGTTTTATTTCATTATGTGATTAAATTAGCATTAGAGTTTGATTTATCAGTTTTACCAATAAAATTATATGAATATTCAACATAATGAAAAGATAGAATTAGATAATTCAAATAATAACGTTTCGCTACAAATAATAGTAGAAAAATAATATATTAATTAAATTACAAAAGGAATTTAGCAAAAAAATTAAAAACAATCAATTAAAAATTATAAACAAAATCTGACATATAATATTTGATAAAGACAAGCACGTAGCCATTTTAAAAGATAAATAAGAAAATACTATAAATAATTACCATTACCTTTATAAAAAAAATTCACCATAAGAGTTAACGTCCACTTTTCAATGACAAAATAAAAATTTAAGATTTTTCTAAAAAAAAAAATTTAAATAGATAGGATCTTTTACTAATTTATAACACTTATGGGCTTATATTTTATTTTTGTGATCATTTCAGGGACTAAATAAGTTTGATTTAAATACTTTGGGGACATAATAGATTCAATCAATAGTTTAAGGACTAAATTGGCTTTAATCTATATACTTTAGGAGCTTAATAGTTTCAATCGATAATTTAGAGACTAAATAGACAATTTGACGATAGTTGAGGGGTATGAAGTGTAATAAATCTAATAAAATATTCATGCAAAATTTAACATGATCTAAAATCTATGTTATATGTTTGAATTAGATTTATATTACAAAAAATGAATGGTTATTTTTAAAATTATAATTGTCATTCATTTTTAAAATATATATATATAATTCAAATATAGTTATCAATGTCCAATCATCTTAATTTTTTTGCATGAATATTTTACTCAATAAATCTTTAAACTGAACATTTTGAATCGTCAAAGTCATCCTAAAATGGGTTTACAAAACCCAAACGCTGCTTAAATTGGCCTACTTGAGATAATACAAACCCTTTTTTTTAGGGTTGGGATTCTTTCAATTTCAAATTTCAACTTGAGAGAATTTTAAGGGGTTCGTGGAGCTCACCACGGTCTCATTTCGATAATCTGAATGGTTTATTTTATATCACCCTCTATATATATCATTCATGAAAAAAATATATCGATCTGATAATTGTAATATTTCATTTTATCATGTTTATCCAAAGAAATTAATGGTTTATTTTCAAACATAATTATCATATTTATTTTTTTAATAAATAAACACGATAAAAATAAAAGTATAATTATTATCGGATTGACTTAATTTTTTTTATAAATAATATAGACAGAGTGAGTTATAACATGAATTATTCAAATTATCAAAACAGAACTCATGATAAACTTTACTACCCCTCGAATTCTTTCAAGTCAATATTTAAACATGACAAAAAAAATCCAATCGTTCTTATATATTGTAACATTTTTATTTATTTTTGTCAACATTCTAATTAGATATTTTAGTTTGTTAGTAAAATTAGTGTCGCCGTTAATCCATTAACTTGAACTCTTAATTTTTTTGCACTGCGCTGTAATTATTTACGAATTATTTTGGACAAATTACATATACCTCTCTCAAAGTTTAGCTAAATTACAGATATCCCCTTAAGGTTTCAGAAATTACAGATATCCCTTGAGGTTTATATTTTCATAACAAATTACCCCTTGTGGTTTATATTTTCATAACAATTTGACTCATAATTTGTTATGCAAATAGTACCTTCAAGGGAGTATCTGTAATTTCTCAAACCTCAAGAGAATATCTGTAATTTTAATAAACCTCAAGGGGAATATATGTAATTTGCATAATTATTTTTCATAAAAGTATGTTATTATTTTGCGAATCCTGAAAATACCCTATTACTAGATTTTTATTTTTATTTTTATTATATAAGATATCTTAAATCAATTTACGTGCACCAAATTAAATTCTTATAGTCTGAACAAAATTTTTAAAATAAGATTTATGTCTTGCAGTCCATAACTCTAAAATATACATTTTAAGAAATTCGAACCTCAGATCTAGAATTGATGAGTAAACCTCCATGCCCCCAGCCCTAAGCACTAGATTGACGTGTCGGGCACATAGGAACTTCCTATTAGCGAGTAGGGCGAGTATGTATATAAAATCTTTACCAGTGATGATAATAAAGAGGAGTGGGAATATGATATGATGATCCTCCTCGGGAATATATGTGGACTAAGAAGATTTTAATACGCCGATTACAACGCCTAATGATGCGAGATTTTGGATTCATGTTTAACAAAGGTGGAATGTATAATGTATTGTGCTTTTTTGTGTAGCAACCTCCTCTCTTAGATTCCCCGAGTATATTTCCTTGTCATACCGTTTTAGATTGTGAATTGATCTAGACAATCTTTCATAGTTTTCACAATTACACTTTGGTACTTGAAATTTATTTTTTCTTTATTTTGATTCTATGTTTAAAAAACAAAATTTATTATTTAAATTAATTTCTGTTTAAAATTAGAGAAAAAATATTACATTAGCCATCAAATGATGTAAAAAATATAAAACAAATTACTTGGAAGTTCTATTTAAAAGAGGATAAGCCTATTTAGTCCTATAACCTTTTGATAAGCCTATTTAATCCCACAATCTTTTGAATACTTTCAAAAGTCAACTATGTATTTTTCTTTTTCATTACTCTCTGTGTATTTGTTTTTTTTACCTCTTTCTCTTATGATTTCCGGTAACCGACGACTATGCCTTACTTCTTCTCTTTCTCTTTCTAATATATAGTCATTGGTGGCCGACGACCATCACTGCTTGGGGTTCACTGATCATCGACTCCTTACTTCACCCTCACCGACGACGAAAGAGACGAGTTTCTAGCGAAGAAGATGAGTAGATTTACTTAGATCTGCATCATATCTGAGTAAATCTGCATGAGATCCGACTAAATCTAAACCAAAAATAGTTGCCGGAGTACAATATTCTCACTATATCTATTTCTCTCATTTGATTTCTCATTTTTTCTACTTTTTCTTTACTACACACTTCTATTTTCCTATTTTAATGGAGAAAATTTTTAAATTCTAAACAATGTTTTTAATTTTTAGTTACAAGCGGTGAAAACTGTAAAATTTTATAGTTTTAATTTTTTTGGTACTAAAATGAATCATGCTTTAAAACTATAAAATTTTATTGGTTCATAACATTCTTTAGAACTGTAAAATTTTACAGTTTCATAATATGTTTTCCAGCTTAATTAATAGGGATAAATGCTTAATAGAATCATACTTTGAAACTGTAACATTTTATAGTTTCAAATATTACTTTTCAGTTTGATCAGTGTTTGAGATTATTTGCTTAAACCCTACAAAAATTAAAAAATAATATATATTTTTTTTCATTGTTGTTTGTTGTTTGTTGTTATGTTTTTTCCTTTTCGTTTATCAATATTTAGTACATTTTATTATTTTTTTCACTATAATTTCTCCATTTATTCTTTTTTTTTTTCAACAATATTCTAGATATCTTGATGAGTCTCCGATTATGTTCTTGACGTTCAATGAATATTCTGGACATTCCGACGACTTCTAGTGACGTTTAGAACACTTCGATGATATTCCAACGAACTTCCATCAACACTCCGGTGACTTCTCGGTGATGTTGAATATTCCGGCGAGTTTTCGGTGACCATTTGATAGAAGTTCGGCGGTGGTGGGATATAGCAGCGTTTTAAAAAAAAAAAAGATTTTTTGATAATAGTTAAAAATATATATAACTAATTGGTGCAAATGTTTTCTTTTGGGAGTAGATGGAGTTTAAATTTTGTGTATGAGACTTATTGGTAAGTATCCCAAAATATATTATTATATAAAAATTTGAAGTTGAATTTGTATTAGAATGTGAGTTATATATAATAAAATATTTTTATGTCACGTGATTATTAGTGTGTCATTTTTGTTTAATTTTGGATATAAAATTTTTTGGATATGTAATTTGGATATAAGTTAGTTTTTGAAGTAAATAAATAAATAGTTAATTAAAATTAAAAATTAGTCAAATATGAAAAGGCCAAACTATTATTTACTCAAATTAATAAATTAAATTAAAGAGTATCACATTGATCCCATCTGGATACAAACAATTATTGATGCACTTCGTTGACCAACTAACACTAGGCCAGCTCTATACATTTTCAGCTCAAAACTTATGGATGGATTTTTGTCAAAAATAAAGATTAATCATTTCGTTTTATGGAATGTTTGTCTAGTTATGGTATTTGGTGAAGGTGTTTTGCTTTATGTCCAGACACGTGGCATTATTTGATAGGTTTAAAATATACAAATATGATCCAACTAGACTCTAGAAAATTTGGCATTTAAGTTTTGTACCATTGTTGATGTGGGCATACAAATGGATGTTGCTAATATGAAACCAAAGATTTGATATGATATATCAACTTCTATGTGTAAGGTTGTTAAGATCGCGATTAAGATCGTAGGATTGTACGATCTTACAATCCAATATACAGTATTCGATTCGACTCGTACTTTGGATCGACCTTAGGTCAGGATTGTGGTGGGATCGTAATAGGGTCGTTGGAATCGTTTATGGATCACGACTCTGTGCGATCCAGATTTGAAGCTTTTTTTCGCAACTTAAAAGCAAAATCGGGAGTAAACAGACAGAGAAACAGAGAAGTGTACCTTGCGATTAGGGTAATACAAATTGGGGAAAAAGAGAAATTCAACAGCAAATTTCAAAATTTGTAGCCACAATAAACCAGGTACGCTTCTTCCTTCTTCTTCGAATCGTCTCTTCCTCTCTCTTCGTTGCTTTCTTCATTGTTCTTCTTCCTCTCTCCTCGCTACTTTCTTCGCTGTTCTTCTTCTGTCTCTCTCTTCGAATCTTCTCGTCTTTATCTTTCTTCGTTGCTCAATTCTTCTTTCTTACCCTCACTAAGCTGCTTCCCTTCTCTGAGCTGCTCTCATTTTGTTCAGTGGTTCAAATCAATTTTTTTTTTTTTTTTTGCTCTTTTTTTTCAGTAAAATATATATTAGTGTATATTATATATATTTATTGTTCTGTTTTTGTAAATTATATATATTTATATATATTTCCCTAAACTTTGTTCTCATTTTGTTTTGTTTCTTTTTTTGTTTTTTGTTCTCATTTTGTTCTCTTTATATATATGTTTATGTTTTTTGTTCTTTTTTTGTTCTGTGTCTGTTTTTGTTCTCATTTTGTTCTCTCTTTTTTTTTTTTTTTTTTTTTTTTTTGTATATTATATATATTTTTGTATGAATGATGTGTTGTTTTGTTTATTTTTTTTCTTCTTCTTCATTTTTGTTGGTTCTTCTTTGTTACTATGCCACTGTCCAGACAATGAAAAACAAGTGAACTATTCTAGATATCAACTCAAGGCATCAACTTATGCACTTGTGTATTCAACTCTCTTCCTTTATGCTCCCCCAGTCTCCTATTTATGGCATATATATTATAATGAAAAAAGTAGGTTGTTATGGTTATTGCACATTGGAACATGTAACAAATGCAGACATAAACTGTTGTTCTTCTTTGTTTCTTTTTCCTTAAACTTTGCTGAAAAATTTTCTTTTAATTTTCACAATTTGCAACACACAATGTCAGCCTCTGGTTTAGGAAGAGGAAGGAAGAGGAAAAATGCTGCTGATCACAGATCTGATCTTGATTGGAAACACGACATTAAAGTGGATGCTGCAAGCAAAAAGGTAAAATGCAAGTACTGTAATGTTACTCGTTCTGGAGGAATATATAGATTAAAACACCATTTAGCATGCACTCATCAAAATGTCGAACCATGTCCCCAAGTTCCGGAAGATGTTAGAGAAAAATTTATAAGTTTTTTAAGAACTCAAACATTAGAGTCTCAAAATAAAAAAATGAGGATGCTTGATATTGGTGATAATGATTCTGATGAAGAAGTGGAACTATTGCATGTTGGGTATGAAAACAAACAAAAGCATTATGGGCATATGGATAAATTTGTGGTGAATAAGTCTCGGCACCAAAATCAAAAAACTATTAATCCATTATTTAAGAAAGAAGAGGGAGATGATGTTTGTCAAACAATTGTCCGGTTTTTTTACACTAGTGCAATTCCTTTTAATTGTGTTAACAACCCTATATTTTTACTTATGGTTAAGAAAATTGGAGATTATGGAAAAGGCCTTGTGCCACCATCTTACCATGAAATTAGGGTGACATTTTTAAAAAAAGTAAGTGCGCGAGACATTGCACTTATTGAACTTATTAGGCCCGCGGTAACTCAGTTTGCCACATCTTACTTGACCTTGAGGCGCCTTCATGAGCAAAATGGTGCATTGTTCTCTTTGTTTACATCATCCAAGTAGAGGAATAATCAATTTGCAAGGTTTGAAAAGGGCAAAAAATTGAAGATATTGTTTTAGATAATCGTATTTTTTGGAAGGGCGTTTCTATGTGCTTGAATGCTGCGGTATCTCTCATTAAAGTACTTAGATTGGTGGATTCGAATGAGCATCCGGTGATGGGATTCATACGAGGCAATGGATCGTGCGAAAGAGGAAATTCAAAGCAATTTCAATAATGTTTTCGCATGGTAAACTTTTATTTAGTTAAACTTATTTACTTTACTACTATATTTCCCTAAACTTTTTATTTATTCTTGTTCATTAATACTCTTTATTTAATGGTGTTAGCTATAATCCTATATGGACCATCATTGATAGAAGATGGAAATCCCAACTCCATTACCCATTGCATGTTGTAGCATACTTCTTGAACCCTCAATTTCATTACAGTCCTAATTTTCAGCCCAATGCTGAGGTTTAAATTGGGCTATACAAATGTCTTGAAAGAATGGTTCCTGATGCTAATAAGAGGGTGAAGATAGATTTGCAAATTGATGCATTCAAGAGTGCAAGAGGATTCTTTGGCATACAAAATGCAATCATGACTAAAAAAAAGAAATCTCCAGGTGTTTTTTTATTTTTACTATAAGTTGAATTGTATCATTTTTAACATCTTATTATTTGTTTTCATTTCATTAATTTTAAATTTATAACTAAACTTTCATGTAACTGATTGGTGGGATTCTTTTGGTGATGAATACCCTGAGTTGAAGAGGTTTGCAATTAGGATATTAAGTTTAACATGCAGTTCATCGGGGTGTGAGCGCAATTGGAGTGCTTTTGAGATGGTACATTCAAAGTGGATGAATCGTTTGCACCAAAAGAGAATGAATGACTTGGTGTTTATCATGTACAATTTGAAATTGAGACAATGACACATGAATAGACAAGCAATCGTGAATCCATTATGTTTGGATGATGTCCCATCAGATGATGAATGGATAACAGAGAGAGAGACTCCGACTCTTCCAAGAGAAGGAAATTGGTTGAGTGTGCTTGATAGGAATGCTCGACATGGATGTGATTTGGATGAAGACGAAGTGGAGGCCCTTGCAAGGAATTTGGAACAAGCTTGTAAGTTTATGTACACATCTTTTAGTTTTAATTAGAAATTATAGCTTTAGTTTTACTTTTAATTTTTTTGTTTACTCCAACTTAGGTCGTGATCATATTGGTGGAGAACATGATGAAGTTCATGAAGTAAGTGATGATGATGCTATGGATCAAAACATGGATGCTCGAAGGGATTTTGATCATGACTTTGAAGATGCTACTATTGGTGAAGACATTAAGGAGTTGGATGGCACCGTGGGTGGTGATGATGATGATGATGATGATGATGATGATGATGATACGGCAATGATTAATGTTGATTGTGGCAATAATGATGATAATTTTGGCGACCATGATGACTTTATGTAGTCTTTTATTTGTTCTTCTTTTATTTAGTTTGTCTTGTTTTCATTAAGAAACAATGACAATGGTGTGCAAGTGTTGGTATTTGTTTTTATTATGTTTTTGACTTCTTTTTTTGAAAAAATATGTTTGAATGGTACCTTGAATTGCTATATTTCTTTTATTGGGACTTATTCTATATATATTTTGATAGTATTACTTAGTCATATAAAAATTATTATATTTTTTTTATCATTTTAGTAGGATCTTACGATCATTGATCCGATCCTACGATCCAATCCGACAGACCCCCAAAATGAACCCATGTAGGATCCTGATTTTAACAACCTTGTTTATGTGTTCAATTGATAATTATCACAGAGTGTTTGGATGTCACTAGAGGCTTAAGGTACTTGTCAAATGCCTTTGGAAGGCCAATGGGTTACCATTGGATAAACATCTTTAGACCAATAAGAATCAAACACAACACGTACAATGTTAGGGATTGGGATCTACAAATAAAATAATAACACTTTATTTATACTTTAAGTCCTCATTTGGTATATATTTTGGGACTAAAAAAAGCATAAAAAGACAAAATATATAATATAATTAATAAGATAAAATGTCACATTCAAATCATAATTATTACACTTTTTCTCTCACAAAAGTCAAAAAAATCTAAAAACAAAAACCAATGAGACTAAAAAAATCAGGCTAAAAAAATCTCAATATAAAAAAGTTAACCACCATAACCAGTGCCAAACGAAATTTAAATTTGTTGAGTTTGCTAAATTTTCAATTCGGGATAATACAAATTAATAATGAATTTTGGAGGCATACTCGTAAACCAAAATAGTGGCGAACACTAGTGAGAATACTCAAGAGAAGTGCAAAGGTAGTCTCACGCCTCAAAAAAGCTAAAAGATTGATTGTGATCTAAGCTGAATGTAATATAATACAGCCTCGAATTTGGCTCGAATGCCTCTTTTTTTTTTTTTCTTTTTTTTTTTGGCTGTGTTAGTTAGTTTTTTATTATTTTGTTTTGTTTTATTTTTTTTATTTTAAGGTGAGTTAAAATGTCTAATATAAAATATTAGACATTTCGCACCAACTCATCGTATAAAATTATATGAAATTAACAAAATTTAACTAACAGCTTAACTAATCAATCAATTTTATCACTTAACCAGTCCAACTTAATTGACTGATCAGTTAGACTGTTGGTTAAAATTCGTTAATTCCATATAATTTTGTACGATGAATTGGTGCGGGATGTCTAATTTTTTGGCATACCCCTACACATAACCACCTTTAAAAAAAAAAAACCAAACCAACACAGCATAACAAATAAAATAAAATAAAATTAAAAAAAATTAATCAGTCAATTTTATTACCCAATCAATCCAACCTAACTCACTTGCAGAATGTCTAAATTTTTAGCACACCCCTATACATAACCACCCTTGCAAAAAAAAAAAAAAAAAAAACCAAACTAACACAGCTTTAGGGAGAAAAAAAAAATACCGAATTTGAGGTAAATTCAAGGCCTCAAGCATTATTTGATCACAAATAATTGAAATGATACTTTGTTTAATACATAAATACAAATTTTGTTATTACTAGAAGCGACAATACAGTAGTAAAAATTTAGCCATAAAGCTCTAGTAAGAGTAAGGAGGCAAAGTTAAAGACTGATTCAGAGAGAGAGAAAAAAAATAGAGAAAAAAGAGTCTTCCGTTTTTATAACATCATTGTAATATGAGTCTCACTTATCTAAAATAGAAGGTTAAGACCATCTCGAACGGTTCATTAAACTTGACATTAAATTTGAAATTTGGTAAAAAATATACTTTTTGAAGCTCCAATGGTTTCACCAAACTGGTATCAAATTGAGAATTGAACAAAAAAATCATCAAACTGAGAACAGGATACAGATTTCAACAAATTACTGTTTGTGACCGTTGGAGGAGAGGAACCGGTCAACTAGCCGGTTGCCCGGCCGGTTGACCAACCGGTCGACCAGTAAAAGGTTCAAACAGTTTAAATGGGTAGGTTCAAACAATTCAAAAAAAAAAATTTGCTTTACCGGTCGACCGGCCGGTCGATCAACCGGTCGACCACTAAAGGGTTCAAACAGTTCAAATAGGTAGGTTCAAACAATTCAAAAAAAAAAAAAAAAAAAATTTTGCCTTACCGATCGACCAACCGGTTGTCCCTGGAGCAGATTTGATGAAAATCAACAATTAGAGCATTTTATATCAGATTGAAAAAATGGTTATTTTTTTACTCAAATTTAGTAAAAAATTAAGTGAACCATTGAAGATGCTCTAATAAATGTAAAATTTTCAAATGTGAAATTAATAATTGCTTGAAAGTAAAGTGAGATATTATGAATGCAATTATCAAAGCCTCAAAGTCAAGTAATCAAGTCGTTGTCATGTAGTTCCAACTAATAAATAGACCAGTTAATTAAATTTTGAGAAAATTATGTAGTTCGTCTTCTTAATTTGAGCGAAATTTTACTTTAATTATTATAGCTTTAATTTAAATAAATTAAATTTTACACTTTTATTTTGTAATAATATGGTCCCTCTATCATTTACGTTTAAAATTTTGAATGGAAAAAAGGTTTTTTAAATTTCATTTTGATTTACATAATTTTATACGTGTCGTTTTTTATTCAAAATGTTAACGACGCATCACGACAAGACAAAAATTGTAACAAAATTAAAAGTAAGATATTTAAATTATTCAAATTACAATTACAATGGCACTTTAATTAAACAACGGACTCAGGATTAATGGTGTAATTTATCAAAATATTAAGGCAAATGATAATTAGTGTCCCGTGTCATTCTTTAATGTTAAAAAGTATTTTGGGTTTGTTTGGCAAGTGAGTTGGTTTGTTGACTTTTGATTTTTTGGTTATTTTAGCCTAGGGCTAAAAAGTCTCGTTTAGGAAATGATTTTTTTTTTATTTTTTTTTATTTTTTGTGAAAGAAAGAATGTAATGATTATGGGTTGGATGTGATGTTTTATCTTATTAGACTAAAAAACCTATATTATCTTTTTATGGCTACAATAGCCCCAAACCCAACCTTTGAAACTATGTAAACATGTTAAAAAATAGGAAAATATTTGGGACCTCCTTTGAGAATGACCTCCACACCCCTCAAAGTGATCCTGACCCTCCATGTATGTGTGGGGCCACTCATGTATGTGTGGATCTACATCATAAATGGTTCAAATTTGTGGGGGTCGTATGTAGGTGAGGGTCTCAATCATACTCTAAAAAATATACTCCCTCCGTCCCAAAATAATGGTCCCTTTTGGGGAATCTAACTTTTTTTGGTAGTACAATTATTACATTTGAGAAAAGTTGATTTTCCAAAATTACCCTTTTGATATTACATTTTTTGGGAATATCAATGTCATAATTGTACTTTTTATATTGTTTATTAATTTAAAAGAAGGGCAAAATAGAAAATTTATATTATTTTTGTACTTGATTTTTGAAGAGGGACTAATATTTTGGGACAATGAAAAATGGAATAAGGGACTAATATTTTGGGACGGAGGGAGTATTGATTTCCGTAAAAATATATTAAATTTAATTAAAAGTATCTTGTATTCTTTAAACTTTTTGTATTACTTGTGTCTTATATAAGATTTATTTTTTTTGTATGACTGGGTATTCGGACCAGTTTACAAATATCTCAACTAGTCTCAAGATCTATACAAAACACCCCTTTCATGTAGATCGAGCAAATCTTGAGCAAAGGCTGCCAACGTGGCTTTAAAGAGTGAATTACTCCTAGAGTGAATTACTCCTAATTAGAATTGAATCTAAGATCTAATAAAAACACACCTCTAAGTCTCAAATTACACTCACTAGGCAGAGTTGTCCCATATGACACTTGCTAGCAAAACCTAAATATTCATCACCGTAAATTGAGGGGAAGGCTTCTTTCAAAATATTAAGGGGTTGTTTGGGATATCCTAAATAAGTGTATTTTTTGACTTTTTAGACTAAAAAATTGAGGAAAAAAATATGGTTGTTTGGGTTAACTTTTTGACTTTTTATGGAAAAATGTGTATTAAAAAATTGTATAAATTAGTGTGCAGCGAAAAATTAAGATTGAGAGTTGTGCAGCCGTATTTTTTGACTTTTGATATATAGTGATAACTTTTTAACTTTTTAAGTAACTTTTTGACTTTTTTTTAACTTGTTAAACTTGACCTAATTACCATGAATGAAGGTAAAGCTTCTTTCTAGTGGGCAGTTGGGTACTTGTAGGGCCCATTATAAGTTAACATTGATAATTTAAATTATTTATATTATAAAAATTGTAGAAAAAATTATTTTATAAAATATTAAATTAATCAAATAATTATAAATATAATATTAAATTACATTAATCTTTAAAATAATAAATAAATAAATTTTAAAATTTAATAATTTCCATACTTTTTTAAATAACAAATATAATTTAATCATATCGATTGTCATTACACTATGAACAGTTAATATTATTGAGGCCCCGTTTGTTTTGAGCTATAGGAAGGGTATTGGGACTAGTAATACCAAGGTATTACTAATGCCCTTGTTTGTTTGCAGAGAAAGCCTTGGGACTATTAGTCCCTTGGTATTGCTAATACCCTTGGAAGGGAGATTGGTAAGGAGGAGGTAGAGATGGTATTAGAAAATAGTGAGGGGATTAAAAAAATTTTTATTTTTTATATATTGGGAATTTTTTTTAAAATATAATGTTTAATTTTTTATATTTTTTATATTATTTTATTATTTTATATAAAAATAATTTAACAATTCTTCACTATTAATTCCCTCACTATTAATCCCCTCACTATTAATCTCTTCTATTCTATCTCCCAAAACAAACGGGGCCTGAGATCACAATCAATCCTGAGCCTTCCTATGAAGTAATTATGATGTGATCTTCCTTTGTTTGGGAGCAATTTTTCTCGAAATGACAAAAGCACCCCGCAAGAAGCCGAGAATGGTATTGAAAGGCGAGCCTGGTTTTGGATATGGTTAGTTGATCAAACCACGTTTTGTTGATGAATGATGTTGGAAGAGGACCCACCGTTGGATGAGTGGGTTCCACAACGATGCTGTTGATGACCAGATCATTCAATGAGAGATTATCTCAGCCGCCCATTTGGAAGACTTTGTCGTTTATTTGAACTTTGACCGTGACGTATTTGGAATTTTTTTTGTCAAGTTTTCCGGCTTCCGTTTGCAGCAAGGCACGTGTTCTTATTAATTTGGTTTCATTTTTCAAAGATAAATTACAAATATATACCTGAAATTATATTTCATCTTTTTCAATTTTTAATTGCATAGTAATTAATTATTTTTATTAATAAATTATTTTGAAAAATTACAAATATATACCTGAAATTATATTTCATCTTTTTAAATTTTTAATTGCATAATAATTAATTATTTTTATTAATAAATTATTAAATAATTAACAATTTTTAATAATATTAAAAGTATATTTCAATTAACAATTCATGTAATTTTATTATTTTATAGGCGAGTAACTAAGAATTTTTTATTAATTTTGTTAAATAAAAAATTTTAATAAGAAAATATTTGTAATTTCTAGAATCGCAGGAGATAATTTATATTTTAAGTAAATCTTAAGGGGTATATTTGTAATTTACCCCTTTCAAAATTTATTTATCTTTTAAATTTTAAAAAAAAATGTTTTTGACAAAAAATATTTTTCAAATTTATTTTCATCCTAAAAAAGTGAAATCATGCGAAACTGATTATTGTTTATTTTTTTTCCCATCAATTAGTTTTATTTATTTTTTTATTATTATTTAGTTTCAATTATCAAATCAATCTACTATTTTTACTGAAATTTATATTTAATGATTCACAAAATAAATGATTTAAACCATTAAAATGAAACTCCATAATGAGTGAGGTTTACAGGCTCAAATGCATCGCACCAAACTTCTCCTTAAGTCGAAAAAAAAAGTTGATTAAAAAAATTATTATGTGTATGAAGAATTTCAATGTGAATGTACTATTTCAATGATCTGATTTTTATTTTTTAAAGTGATTATGTATCCCATATTATTGATTGAATACATGATGACATATATCATTTTTGAACACCAAACAATTTCTCTTGATCTCTCCTATTTTTTCTTTGTATTTCTTATTTTTTCTTTTCTTTTTTTAAATTAGTTTGGATTCCAAGTTTGATGAGAATTAAAGAAAGTGAAAAGAAAATAAATTAAATTAAATTTATTGTCAGAAAAGAAAGTGAAAAGGAAATAAAATGAAATTTCTTGTTTAGTTGTGATAGAGACTACAAAGTTGACGTTGAGGAAAAGAAAAATCAGCATGGGAATCATTTTCTTATGGAACTTATTTCTTTGGAGGTGTTTGGGAAGTGAGTGTAGAGCCTTTTTTTTTTTTTTTTTGCCTAAAATAATTAATAAAGACAAAGTAAGTTGAAATAGCTAATAAGATAAATATCACATTCAAACTATAATTATTTCACATTCCTCTCACAACTATAAAAAATAAAAAATAAATAAAAAACCAACAACAACAAACTTTCCAAACACAACTTTTTTACTCAAGTTAAAATAGTCAAAAGCCAACTAAAATAACCAACTTCCCAAAATGAGCCATTTATAAAATTGTAAGGAAAAAATAGTGAACAAGTAGAGCTTTTTATCAAGTTCTCATCATCACAATCAAGAAAGCGTTCAAGCTCTCATATAATCGAAATTTTACACTTTGCCCCCTATACTTTAGGGCTAAAAGTGTAATTGACTTTAAACACATAGGGTTGCTATTTACTCGTACTTTATTTTTTTGGACTTCTCTCTTCTTTGAACTCTCAATTCATCACCTCTTTTCATCGCAAGCTACACTGTCACCTTTCCAGCTCATCACTCCACCTCCATCGCCATCGCCATCGCTATCGCCATCGCCTTCCCTGCCTTTTAGTTTTACTATCGCCTTCCCAACTCCATCCCTGACGACCTACCACTCCGCGAGCACCAGCATTAATGAGATGAAAGAATGATAAAAAGGCGAGAGATAGTCTTATCTTCATAAACCTAGATTTTATGGATTTGAAATTTTTTTCTCATTTCATGTTTGTCGAAATTATGAAAAACTTCTATTATATTGAAAACGGTTTCCTCATTTGCTATTCATTTGATATTTCCCCAAATAATAAAAAGTGCATCTTCAATGAAAGCCAATATGCTAGTTTTTGGTTAGACCTCCAAAAAATTCAAGTTCAATGATTTACCAAATTTATAATAAAATTAGAAAAATGATATATAAGTTCACTTTTTAGACTCATTTTGTAAACCTAGGTGATGTGTCAAGAAGATAATTAGTTCATAATTAGAAAATATTTAATTATTAACCTTCAAACCCTAGCGACCCAACCATGCGTAGAGAGAGAGAAATTGTAGTGGCGGTGGAATGGAGATCGCAATCGTAGTGGCGGTGGCTAGGGTGAGCACGCGAGCGAAAGTAAGAGAAAGATATATATACATAGAGAGAGAGAGAGAGATGAAAACCTAGGGTTTTTTAGAAGAATAAGAAAAAGAGAGAGAAGAAGGAAACGGTGGTGGACTGGGTGCTGGAGACTGGCAGTGAAGAGCTGGGTGGCTCCAGTTGGCGGCAAGGGGCTGGGTGGCTACGACTGGTAGTGAGGCGTTGGCTAGTGACGGGTAGAGGTGGTAACCGAAGTTGAGAGAGGTTAGAGTTAGGGCTTGAGAAATCAGAGTTAAAAAGATTAAAGATGAGAGTAAAAGTGAAATTTTATGTTGGAACAAAATTGGAATTAAAAAAATGAAAGATGTGGGGTTCTAAGGAAAAAAGGTAAGGGTAAATAGCAACCCTCTAAAATTATAGCAACACTTGAGATTTTGTTTGAATGAAGTGAATTTTGAGAATGAATAGTACGCCTTATTTTTTGTTTGGCCGTTACTTAAAAGTCAACTTGTTAGATGAAAAAAAAAAAAAATTCTTGTAAAAACATTCATTTTAAAAAATATTAGAAAAGTTGTTCAAAAAAAAAAAAAAAAGCACCTAACAATATTTAACTTTTTACAGCTTTGTTAGAAATTTTATAGAAAAATAATAAAATTTAAAATATTGTGAGCTTAATAATTTTTTTACTCTTAAATAGCTAATATTTATCTAAAAATGTGCAATTTTTATGAAAAAGTGGTGGGAATTAATTTCATATATGTAGTTTAGAAATATATAATTTCTACTAAAATAAGTAAATAATAACTAAATACTGAAATAGTAGAGAGACATAATCACACTATCATTCCTCAAAATTTTCCATCCAAATCCAAGTTTGGCATCATGAGTTATATTCCTTGATGTTTAAGCCAATCATCAGTAATTGTAAATGATTTCCACCAAATCAACCAACATTGTACTATTGTATATAATATTATTTAAAATTGTTGGGGGACAACAACTATAAATATTCTCTTTAATAATCGAAAAATCAATAAAAGCAATAAATAAATAATTATAACATGCTTCAAACTTTCATAACCCTGCAACAACAATAGAAATGATTGTGTAGAACCAACCCAATAGGGAACTGATAATTAGAGATTAATTTATGTAGTTTGTGGGTGAGTTGGCCACTCACCCCTATATTATATATTCTATCAATTTTTTTTTCCTTTTTATATAAAAGTATATAATAAACAAATATGTGTGTATATATAAAATTTACTATATTTCACTTTTACCCCTAACGTATTGACATTTTTTAGTTTATCCGTAAAAAAAATATTTTTATTTGAGTTCTTAATTTTAGCTAAGGTTGGAGATGGTTGTCAAATAACTTTTAGAGCCTAATTATTTATTTATGTCTTTTAGAGCCTAATTTGATAGGCCATAAAGTTATTTCTAAATTCGAACAACTTTAACTATACAATCAAATACTCATTTTTTAAATTACTATTTTAAAATGAGGAGCACAGAAAAAGGTGAGTGTTTAATTATATGATTTAAGTTGTCTAATATAGTGTGGGTAAGAAGGTGACTATTTGGTTGTATAATTTAGATTAAAATTATATTTTTCGCTCATTAATTTGGGTAAGTTTTCACCATTATTGATTTGGACAAACTATCTCAAATTAAATCAAATAAATTACAATTAAAAATTTTGAAACTAAGTAGATGAAATTAATAGTTTAAGAATAAAATATAAAAAATGATATAGTTTAAAGGGATTTTTATTGATAAATCCCATTTAGAAGTGTTTTAACCCAAGAAGTCCATGAAGAAATTTTTTAACCTATTTAGTCCCATGTATGTATAGTTTTATTCCATAAAGTCTTTTTTCTTGATTTACACTATTTTCTTGGACACTTATACCGTTATATTTAATTGTGATACCCTTATAAATATTTTTTGAACGGTTAGCAATTTTATGATGTGAACATTCATATTTTAAAATTCACATTGGTAGGAATGTAAAATTGGCCCGTGGACGGCACGACACTTGCCCGCGAGCCGGGGCGGGCCCGGCTCGTTGATAATGTGAATATTCATATTGACATGTTAACATTCACATTAATAGAAGTGTAAAATTGGTCCGCGTCCTGTGGCGGCGCGAAACCCGCCCGCGGCTTATGGGCGGCCCGGGGCGGGCCCGGTCTGGCCCGTTGACAATGTGAATATTCACATTGACATGTTAACATTCACATTGATAAGAGTATAAAATTGGCTCGGGGCCCATGGGCGGCCAAAAGCCCGTCCGCGGCCTAGGGCGGGCCCGGCCCGGCCCGTTAACAATGTGAATATTCACATTGACATGTTAACATTCACATTGATAGGAGTGTAAAATTAGTCCGCACCTCGTGGCTGCCCGAAACCCGCCCACGGCCCGGGGCGGGCCCGGCCCGGCTTGTTGACAATGTGAATATTCACATTAACATGTTAACATTCACATTGATAAGAGTATAAAATTGGCCAACGGCCCAGGGCGGGCCCGACCCGGCTCGTTGACAATGTGAATATTCACATTGACATGTTAACATTCACATTGATAAGAGTGTAAAATTGGCCCGCAGCCCGTGGGCGACCCGAAGCCCGACCCGTGAGAATGTGAATATTCACATTAACATGTTAACATTAACATTGATAGGAGTGTAAAATTTGCCCGCTGCCCAAAGCTTGCCCGCGGCTCGGGGTAGGCCCAGCCCAGTCCGTTGGCAGCCAAAAGCTCGTCCGCGGGCCGGCCCGTTGACAATTTGAATATTCACATTGACATGTTAACATTCAAATTGATAGGAGTGTAAAATTAGTCCGCGCCTCGTGGCTGCCCGAAACCCGCCCACGGCCCGTGGGCGGCCCGAGGCGGGGGCTCGGCCCGGCCTATTGACAATGTGAATATTCACATTGACATGTTAACATTCACATTGATAAAAGTATAAAATTGGTCAACGGCCCAGGGCGGGTCCGACTCGGCCCGTTGACAATGTGAATATTCACATTGACATGTTAACATTCACATTGATAAGAGTGTAAAATTGGCCCGCAGCCCGTAGGCGGCCCGAAGCCCGACCGCAACTCGAGGCGGGCTTGGTCCGACCCGTGACAATGTGAATATTCACATTGACATGTTAACATTAACATTGATAGGAGTGTAAAATTTGCCCGTTGCCCGAAGCTTGCCGGTAGCCCGGGGTAGGCCCGGCCCGGCCCGTTGACAATGTGAATATTCACATTGACATGTTAAAATGCACATTGATAGGAATGTAGAATTGGCCCGCGACCCGGGGCAGGCTCGTTTGGGTCCGGGCCCAAGCATGTTTGAGACCCTAGGTTAGGGCCTAGGTCATCACTTTGAAGCCCGGCCCGGCCCATCGGCCCGCTTAAGGCCCATTAAGGCTCGGTCCAAGGCCCAGCCCACCTGAGGTGCAATGTATTTTTTTGTGAAAAATAATAAATTTGGTAGAAAAAATTAAAAAGAATTAAAAAAAAATGGCCAGGCCCGTCCAAGCCCGACCTAAGCTCGAGGCTAGGCTCAGGCCCACCGGCCCGACCCGAGGCTCGATCCATCAGCTCGTCCAAAGCCCGAATACCCTTGTGCCAGGGCTAGGGCCTGGGCCTAATTTTTTGGCCCGTGGGCCGGCCCGACCCGACCCGGTCTGGTCCAGGAAAGGCTTGTTTGGGCCCAGGCTCAAGCCTAGTCCAAGACCCTAGGCTAGGGCATGGGCCATCACTTTGAAGCCCGGCCCGGCCCATTGGCCCGGTTAAGGCCTATTCAAGGCTCGGTCCGAGGCCCGGCCCGCGCCGAGGCCTAGTGTCTTTTTTTGTAAAAAATAATAAAATTTTGGTAGAAAAAATTAAAAAGAATTTAAAAAAAATGGCCAGGCCCGCCCTAGGCCGCCCACGGGCCGTGGGCGGGTTTCGGGCAGCCACGAGGCACAGGCTAATTTTACACTCCTATAATGTGAATGTTAACATGTAATGTGAATATTCACATTGTTAACGGGCCGGGCCGGGCCCGCCCTGGGCCGCTGGCCAATTTTATACTCTTATCAATGTGAATGTTAACATGTCAATGTGAATATTCACATTGTCAACAGGCTGAGCCGGCCCGCTCCTGGCCGCCCACGGGCCGTGGGCAGGTTTCGGGCAGCCACGAGGTACGAGCTAATTTTACACTCCTATCAATGTGAATGTTAACATGTCAATGTGAATATTCATATTGTCAACGGGCCGGGCCGGGCCGGTCCTTCCCCGGGCCGCGGGCCAATTTTATATTCTTATCAATATGAATGTTAACATGTCAATGTGAATATTCACATTGTCAACGGGCCGGACCGAACCCGCCCCGGGCCGCCCATGGGCCGCGGGGGAGTTTCGCGCCGCCACGGGACGCGGGCCAATTTTACACTCCTATTAATGTGAATGTTAACATGTCAATGTGAATATTCACATTGTCAATTGGCTGGGCCCGCCCCAGCCCGACTCGAATTTTTCCGGGCACCCACAAGGATCGACATGGGCCGGCCCCTACACATTGACGATATGAACATTCACATTGACGGTGTGAACATTCACATTAGGGGTATTTTGGTAATTATGTCACCCATAGGACTTATTGAAACATAAGAAAATAATGTGAACTAAATGGAACATGAGTAGATGAAAAGGGTATTTTGGTCTTCTTATCTCAAATATGACCTAATGGAATAGTAAAAAAGAATATGGGTTGGATGAAATAAAGCTCTTAGAAAGTGGATTTATCAAAAAAGCTTCCTAGTTTAAAAGATAAAAATAAAATGAACCGTGTATAAAAAATGAACCCCACATTATTGTTTGAATATAATAGACCTTACATGTATATACATAAAAATTGTTGTATAAATCCTTATACGGGATGGGAAAAAAAATAATGAAACTCAAAAAGAAATACATAGTAGCCCCCACAATAATAATAATAAAATCATCATAATCCCCCAAAGGAATAACAAAATCCATTTCCATTTCCTTTTCTGTTTTTTTTTTTTTTTTGGGTTGCTTTTGGCTAATAATACTAATTGTACGGGGAGAAATATCAGTCGTCTTCCGTACACATTATTACCAATCTCGTCTTGCTCCTAAAGATCTCCGTATATTGGGCAAAACACATTACTACAAAAGAAAACCGAGCTATATTGCTCATCCGCACTTCCTTTTTTCTTATTTATAAACTAACCTGGTATATTTGGCTTGGTGTCTTTGTAATTACCAGACATCCATAAAAAAATTGTCATCGTTCAACTCTTTGTTCGGCGTACTCTCAACTAGTTTTGCTCGGTCTTTTCTTACCTTGAGGTACCAATAGAAACCCCCTTTATTCTTGCTAAGTGTGTAATGATGAAATATCTCGGCTAGCCCTAGGTTCAAACTGAGAATACAGTTTAGCGCGGCTACACCATTAATTATTTTGTAAGTGTTGGTTAACACCTGGGTTAGGCACAGCCTAGCTTGTCTCAGTAATTTGTAGACTGAGGACTGGACCGGGAAACGGAGCCCTTCTTCTACTATTGACACTATGGTGAAAGGGTAGAAATCCAGCTCACCCCAGGGTGTTTCTCCTTTTTTGGCCAGTTTAACTTGAACATCGTCAAGAATGCCAAACTCTCTACGGAATTCAGCAATAGCCCCTGGCAAACTGACTATAAAGCGATACTTTCCCATATAGCCCAATTTATTTTATTTGCTACCTTAGTGGAGAAACTATTGCACGGCTGCTATGCATAGCGTGAATTGAAGAGATGGCTGCTCGGTCTTTCAGCGTCACCAATTTGCAATGTTGAGGTGTGCCTGGTTGGTCCTAGTTCAGTCTGTATTATTAAAAAGGAAATGCATCGAGTGTTAGCACGACAGTAAGGTGCACAGCAACAAAGTGAAATGCAACTTGGCTATCGAATTAAAGCTTGTTTCTTGCTCAATTGTAGAGCTTAAGGCTGAATGATAGCTTGGTTTTATGGCCTAAGTCCTAAATCTAGCTTGGTTATGAAGCTTAGGCTACTGTTCTGGTTTCAGTATAATTTTAGAGCAAGGTGTCGGGATGCTGCCTTAGTTTTTGGTTAGGACCACATCCTCAGCTCGGTTCTAGAATGATCGGTTAGACCACAGCCTTTGCACAGCCGCGAGCTTAAGGCTTTCTTAGTTCGGTAAGTGGTGAAATCTGGGATATCAGCTCGGTGTTTCTATCCTAGGATTAGTGCAGTTCAATATCTTACAAAGATTACAAACAAAAAGTTTGCTCGGTTAGGCATTGATTTCAGATCAATGACTTGGGTTTCCACCTGGTTTAGCCCTGATTTTTAGGCGTTCATCTTAGTGAGTCAAACGATGTGCAAAATGATTGAAGACTTGGGGTCTTTTTGACTTCTAACTCGAACCCGGACCCCATTCACACGGATTTAGGTACAAGCTAACATCATGGCAGTGTATAAAACGTGCAATTAATAGTGTAGTATGTGGAAAATACGAAGAACATTCAAGAGAAAATAGAGTGATTTAGATAACTTACGGGTTGTGGTGTAGAGCTTCGATCCAATCGGAGAGAAAGTTCTGGCAAAGGATGGCGAATCGATCAATGTAAAGGAAATGGCCTGATGCTCGAGGAAAGATGATGGCAGTGGTGGTAAGAGCTTTGGTTTTACTTTGGAGAAGATGAACAGTGAAAGGACCTAGGATATGTGTATGGCGTATATATAGGCAAAGACGAAGAAGCGCTAATTTTTCAAATTTTCGGAGAACGTGTGTAGCTCGAATTTTTTGCGCCCCCTTTCGGAAACTCGAAAAGAAAGCCCTACGGTTCGGATTCCCACGGTTTTGAATCTAATCTCACAAGTGTAATGTGAAATTGATAAATACCAAATAATCCAAATCTGGCAAATCGTTTGGAAAATTGATTTTAGGATCAAAAATGTCAAAATTGGACTGCTTTGCCAGATACAGAGTCGCCACCTAAATATTTCATTTTTGGAAAAATTTAGGAAACCCATGATTCGTGCCAAAGGTCACGTGTCTGTTATCACTAAAGTTGCCTCGGCTCGGGAACTTGGGTACAAAAAGGAAATGTCATGAATTGAGCACTCCCGCTCGCCTGATCAAAGATTGGCCTCTACTAATCATGATATGATTTTTTATAAACATTATGTGCTCTTGTTCCGGTTATTTAAACTAGCTTTACTATGTGATGCGCACAAGCAAGTATAGACTAGTTTTCTCAAGTTAGAACAATTCAATTTCATGTTTGTTTTGCGAAAATGGTTTGAATTTGCCACCTCAAGTGGGCTTAAAACGGATTTTCCACTCAACTAAATGGGCTTAAAACTGATTTACCACTCAACAAAGTGGACTTACAATGCACATTTATTGAATCGTTCCAATTCAAACAACAAGCCTTCATCCACAGGCATTCAAGCAGTTTATCAAATAAGCATTTAGCCTTATGGTAAGCATGCTAGTTATGGCAACATTCACATTCATGCAGATATGCTAAAACACTAAAACTCACCTAGTACTCCAAGCTAAGAAGATATGAATTAGACAAATATATATGATTCCTAACTATGTTAAATGTCTAATGCAACACAAGTGAAGATTGCAATTAATAGGCTCGGCTACTAATGTGGCATATGATTCGATTTGATAACATGCGGTTAAACACGCATTCAAAGAATTATTAAAATGACAATGCAGTTTGAATGATGCGCCGAGCCTCGGTGCATGCAAGACAAGATGAATGTATGAAAGCATGAAGTATGCTAATTTGAAACATGATGTTCTTAAACTAACCATCGAAAACGGTTAAGTAAAAGGGAGAAAGACGTGGGGTTGGAAGATATACACGTTATTACATTACGCTCTCACGAAGGAGAGTTCGAATGAATAAAGCAAAACTAACTAGCAACTAATTAGGGCTAAGCTAATTAAGCTAATTATTACAACGCTAAGTGAAATAAAAAGCTAAACTAATTAATTAATTATTACAACACTTGAATGAATTAACAAGTAAGCTAACTAATTAAACTACAACACAAATGTAAGCCAACTAAGCAATTAAAGCCTATAACTACACTGCCACTACTCCGCCTTGGGAAATGGAAGATGCACATGCTCGGATACTACCCGAAAAGACCTCCGTTTTGTTCTCGAAAGCCTTTGTTTGCACAGTTGAACATTTCCAGAACTATGTTGCTCCACCTTACCAACAATCTGCTAAAGTTTGCATCAGTGGCCAGCCGGCCACTGGTAGAGACTGCAGGCCATCTGCCGACCATTAATGGTGCACTGCTGGCCATGGATGGTGGCTTGCCGACCACTGATGCACCGGATCATCATGCTGTAACAGAGTACAAACAGAGCAAAAAGAGGGTATTTCCAATGATTGTCTACACAATTCACCCCTTATTTTCATGAACAAATCCAAAGAGTTGTGAACTTAAGCTACAAACCACCAATCCAAGCAATTTCATTGCATAATGGCTTGTGATTCAAGATGTGCAAGCTCAATAAATACAAAACAAGACGCTCAAGAACCATCACCCTATCATACATGATCAAGGGCAATGGAGACCTAGGAAACTTAAGACATTTCATCACTTTGAGTATGAAATGTCCCAATATTTCTTGTGTTCAATTAACGTCCGATTGAACATACAACACACAAGTTATTACCTTACTCAATTTTAGTCCCAAGTTGTTAGTTACTCATTTTAACTTTACCAACCATTACTTAGTCAATTAAGTCCAAATGGTGAGTTAGAGTCCTCTAATGGAAAGAAAAGCTCAAGACACAAGTTGCTTTAGGTATAAAAGAAGTCTCATACCGTTAGTAATGAACCCCTTAAGGGATTAAACCATTAAGTATGAAACCTCAATTCCATATTTAGGCAAACAAATGGCTTGAAACCACTTTCAAAGTAAAAGAAAAACCAAGAAATGAGGGAGGTTGCAAAGGTGATAAGTGCTGAAATGAAGTGCATAACAACACTAAAACATGCAATCAACTCAAAGAAGGGGTGTCTAATGGCCTAAAACACCAAACTTGTGAGGACTATTGCACTACAACCATGCAAAACAAGGCTCAATTGACCCAAACAGCCCAAAACAGAGCTAAAACAGTTTAAAACAAAGGCAAAATCATGCTGGAATATAGCTACAAAAAACTAGAAAATCATGTTAACATATAGAACTAACTAGGCTAGCAAACAAGACACAAGGAGGGGAGGCTAACCCCTCCAATTTTGGACTTCAAAACATGTTTTTTGCCACTAAAAATACTCTGAAATTTAGTGGTTAAAAACCCAAAAAAAGTTGGTTTGAAAGTGGGAAACAAAGGTGCAAAAGCCTTAGAAACAAGGAATAAATAAAGGTGAGACACCCCCTAACCTTAAATGGCTTAAAACACCAATTTCAGCCCATTAAAACAGAGATTTTTACAGCTCAAAAATAGCCCAAAAGCAGTAGAAAAAGATAGGAAAACAATACACTAAAACAAGTTAAAAGACAAGTGTTATACCTCTTGAAGCCAAGCACAACTTTAGGCACAAATACAAGTCAAAACCACCTTTAAGAGCTCCACCAAGACCTCAAGGAACCTCAGCTCAAAGGTGATCAATTTTGGTTAAGGATATGCATGCAAAAGAGTGGTATAACTAGGCAAGTATGCACAAAATTACAAGAAAGAGAGAAATCTAAAGAGAGAGAGAGAGAGAGAGAGAGAATTTTTGAGTTTGAAATCTTCTAACCTCAAAACATGAGAGAGGGACTCCCTCTATATAGAAAACATGAATTCTATACAAGAAGATCCAGCCCTCTACGTGTGGACAGATGCAAGCATCTGTGCAAACAGCTGGCATAGCTGGCATAAAATATCTGTAACGCCCCAACTTCTGGGCCGTTAATAAATCAATTCAATCTAAAATTTATAATTGCAGATAACTCATAATCTCAAATATACAAATTATCTCCATAAATAATTAACTCAAATGTCTCCAAAATATAAATTATACAAATCTCCAAAAATAATATATAGTAGTGGACCCAAAAATCTCCAACTCAATAATTCTTTAAATGCTTTAACTCCAATCGCCACTAGATTTGCTCCATATCTAAAAAATAAATTAATTCGGGAAGTATACAATACAATAGGAATAACAAGGCTCGGACATAAAATAAATCAATAGGGATCCAACAATTACACAACCGATTAGATTCGATAATCAAGCAATTTACCCAAATTGCACAAATAAGTCAACTCGACAAGTGATAATTTATCTAGGACCAAATACCCAGTCCTACTCGGTACATGACCAGTGACCGGCCTCACCCACCTCACCCAAGCACAACCACTTATCCAGGCTATTGGTCGAAGCTATTGGCAAGGTCTATTCGATCCATGTACGGAGCAATTCCATGTCATTTAGCCAGACAAATCAACACTGACTATACAGAACAACTTAATGAAATTTATCAAATGACTAGAGTAATCAAATGAATCAACAACGAATAATTCACAGAATTTTCCAAATAATCAGAATAATCAAGAGGAGTACAAATGTGTAGTAATTAAGATAAACACTCTTTGCAAAGAGAATTAGAGGAAGCATATTGTATACCACCCGAATTACCTCAAATCAATCTCCTCCGTCGCCAACACTCAAATTTTGATATTTCTCCACGGATCTCCAAAGTCTAAGGCATAAGGTATGTAAGGTTTCACAAAATCTATAACTTCCTCGTATATGAAAATGCTTACTCTCATTTTAAACATTCTTAATCTAAACTCTATATCTATATAACAAATAGAGAGAGATATGGAAAGAACCATAGAAAGAAGTTGAGATGTGAGCTCAATTTATAGGCAAGGACGCTTGGGACAAAAGAAAAGAAAGACTTGGGGCCAAAGAAAGGAACTTTACTTGGTGGGCAAGAAATGGATTTACTTGGAGAACACGAAGAGAAACTTCCTTGGAGACAAAGTAACTTGGAGAGAAAAGAAGATTAAAGAAATTAAAAATAAAAGATTACTTGGTAAGTACGGAAATGATGAAAAATAAATAAAATAAAATTTACTTGGTGCCCAAGAATAATGAAAAAATATTAGAAAACAAAGGAGATGAATAATAATGAGGTGGAGAGAAAAATAGATAAAATAAATAGAGAAAAATAAGTTACATTCACCAATATCACGCACTAAAATATTAATACCTCAAAAATACGTGATTTCACAATATCTGCAGAAAACACTAGTGGCCAGCCGGCCATCAGTGATAGCCGGCAAGACATCATTGATGGCCAGCAAGGCACATCAATGGCCGGCAGACTAGAAACTCTAGCCGGCAGCCTTCATAGATGGCCAGCAGGCCATCAAAGACTACAAGAGGGAAAGACCAAGGCATGATCCAAAAATGAGACAAAATGGATACAGGGTTTGAAAGGCTCAAACCTGTGGCGTTCCGCTGAGGACTTCGAGCGCTCGACGAGCAAACAGACTTGTCACCAGATGTACCTACAAGAACATCCAAGTCTTGAAGGGCCGTGAAAAATGGGGTGTCTACAACGTGTTGACGGCTGGAGGGTTGCACGGAACCACTAGGAAGGTTCCACGTGGTGTTGATATGATGATTCGTCAGTACGACTGGCTGATAGGATAGCCAAGCAGCAGTGTAAATTTTGAGGACCGACCAAAAAGTTAGCTCAGTTAGAAAAAGTAATCTCAGTCATACCGATGCAAACGAAATTAAAGGGCAATTGAGAAGGGAATTTGTGCCGAACCATGGGCTAGCTAAACCAAAACAAGGCATAGTGTTGGGCTGAGCTAAACTAGCACGGAACATAGTGTTGGGTTGAACTAACCAACACAGGACTCGGTGTTGGGTCGAGATAAACCAACACGGGACATGATGTTAGGCCGAGCTAAACTTAAGTCCTTGGCCTCGTGCTGAAATAAGTCGTGTTTAAGCCGCAGGAACAGGCTTAGTAAGGCGTGGTTTGGGCTGCGAGCAAGGATCGGGTAGAATGTGGTCTATGGCCAAAATAATAACCGACATGTTGAAGGGATTGACTGGTCTGGGAGTACGAGGCCCTTGTGGCATTAACCGAGCACGGGGTCGACTTGGGAGCTAGCCTAGTTCAGCTCAATACAAGGATATCCTAAGCTCATAATCTGGGGACGTAACAAGTGATTCCTCGATTGAGGCATACCATGTGGTCTAATGACATAATATAGAGGAATCTGCTTTAGGCATGCGTCAATATCGTTTGGCAGTTTGGCCGATACTATTCGGTGGTATTGACGCATACACGTGTAAGGAAAGGAGAGGGCAGTATAGCCACGCGTGCAGAGAAGGACAATAGAGATAGTGCGCACATAATTTGGGGTTGCATGGCCAGCTTAAGTAAGGGGCACGACCAAACTCTTAGAGGAGTAAACAAACTTTAGTAATTTTCTCTTTCGATAGCGCTCTGCATTCTCTCTTCTTCTCCAAATAAACTGATTTGACCATCGGAGGGATTTTCCAGCAAACCACCCACTAGGTAGCTCACCATTGTATTGTTCACAGTAAGTCGGAGATCTTTAGGAGTAAGACGAGCTTGGTCACAAGGCGTACGGTAGACGACAGATATTTCTCTCCCATATAATTGGCGCCGTTTGTGGGAATCTTGATACTGAAACCTTGTTTATCAAGCTTTTCTGTTCAACTTCAATGGCGAACATTGACAACATTCCATTGTCTATTGTTGACGGCATCACTCTAGAGTCTATTTGGAGGCGAGACGACCTGTCTGCCATTCCGAATATGGTTGGTTTGGAGACCTCCAACAGAGGGCTACCTAGAGAGGTGCGAGACAAACGCGCGAGGAGCTCTGAGTATTCATAGAGCCCTAAAGGACGCCAGTAACAAAGAGGGTCACATACTTAACACCTGGAGCACAAATTGAGAGACTAAGATGCCATCATTCAAAGGATGACAGCAGAGATAGAGGCACTGAAGCGATAGATTAAGGGGAAGGGCGTTGCTGGAATGTGAAACCACAGTGAGCACGCTCCAATCCATCGCTTCAGTAGTCAGAGTAGGTGAAGGACTCATTCTCTCTTTATCATAAAGAGCTATGGAGTTGGTGACTCTGTCCTGTCAGCAGAGAGATCATCCACGCGGGACAGTAGCTATCGTCCCTCACGTCCATCAACGACATTGAAAATACTCTTACTCCGTTTGTTTGAAGGACTTGAGGGATATCTTAGAGGAACGAGCCTACCGTAGAGAGGCTTAGAAAGTGCCGGCATTGCAAAGGCTGGCCCTTAGAGTCCACACCAATGAGGAGGTTGTCATGCTGCCGCCCCAGATAGTGGTACATACACCAGTGGACCGGGACTTGACGAGGCTTAGCGCCATCCTATTTTCCCCTGAGATCAAGAACACATCGCTTCCTGTCGGCTTCCACCAGCCCAAGTTTACACTGTACGATGGCAAGATAGACCCATACATAAACGTTAGTCATTACTAACAAATAATGGCTGGGCATAAGCGTAACGATGCCCTAATATGCCTCATCTTCCCAGCGAGTTTGAGAGAATTGGGCCTAAAATGGTTCGAAAGGCTACCGAAGACAAGTATCGAGGGATGACAGCAATTGGCAGAAGCATTCGTCACAATATTTAAGATGAACAAAAAAATATCAAAAGAAGTAAATCATCTGTTGGATGTGAAGATGAAATCATGCAGCTCTTTAAAGATATACAATGCCAAATACTAGGGACATATAACGAGATCCTCAACGGCCCTACAAACTTAGCGGTCGCCCAATATAAGCGAGGCTTGCCAGTCGGACATAGACTAAGGGATTCATTTACGATGAACCAACCCACTACTATGAAGTCATTGATGCAACGAATTAATAAGCACATCTGAGTCAGAGATGATGCCCTCACTACGACCGAGAAGGCAAATCCAGTAGCTTGCAGACAAACAAGTAGCTGGAAAGGTCCACTTGGTTTGACGGGAAGACAATCGTTCGAACAACCGAAGTAAGAATAAAAATCGCTGTGCAAATCGCGACAGCCGGAACAATGGTCATGATGGCAACCGGGCTAACAATCCTTGTGATGAGAAAGATGATGCCAAAAGAAAGTTAAAGGCACAAACCAGTATTGCTACGGTCTTCAAAATCCCGATCTATCACATCCTTAGCAAAATCCAAGATGAGACATATATCTGGTAGCCAACAAAATTAAGGAATACTCAGAGGGGATTCAACTTAAGGTACTGTTACACTTATCATGACGAATGGGGGCATCACATGGAGGATTACATGTCATTGAAACAACATCTGTAGGAGTTAGTAGCTACGGGGTACTTAGATCGGTATATTGACAGCAGTGCGAAAACGATCGGCAAGCTGAGCCAAATGGGCTAGCCATCTTGGATGCTGCCTTCAAGGTGTTATCAATGTCATCCATGGAATTATTGAGTCAGTGCAGGTATGCGAACTCAGATGGATAATTAAAAAAGCAGAACACATGAGAGAAGTGTTGTATGTTCAACCCGCCATTAAGAAAGAAAGAACTGAGGTAAAAGACATAATGACTTTTTCTAGCAAAAATTTGGAGAGAATTCATACCTCCCACAACGACGCTTTAGTCACCACTCTACATATCAAAGACTTTGACATTAAAAGGATTTTGATTGACCAAGGCAGTGGTCGAGATAATGTACTATGATGCCTTTAAGCAGATGAAGCTCGAGGACAAAGTCTTAGCTCAACAACTTTTCCTCTAGTTGATTTCAGCTCTTAGTTGGAGTGGCCAATCAGTGAGATTATATTGTCAATCAAAGCTGGCTCGGTTACAAAGCAAGTAGAGTTCTGGGTGTTGAAGGTGTCGTTCACCTACAATTTGATCCTTGGAAAGGGATGGTTACATGCCATGCAAGTAGTGGTGTCGACTTACCACAAAGTCATGCATTACCCTTCAACAACCGGACATATAGAAGAAGTTTGGAGAGATCAAGTTATGTCGAAACAATGTTTTGTTGCGGTGAATGGTAGCTGGCCTACTAAAGGCTTTGTCCAAATGATTGAAAGGGTAGAAGGCAAGGAAGTCCTCGACAACGTGGGTAAAAAAGCTGAGGAGAAATCTGTTGAGGACTTAGTAGAAGTATGGATTGAAGAGAGTGATCCAAGCAAATTCTTTCTATTAGACTCTTCTTTGTCCCCTGCCGAGCAACTAGAATACGTGAATTTTTTGGTCTCCAACATTGAAGTGTTTGTATGAACCCCTTACGACATGCTTGGCGTCGATCCAAAATTCATCTGTCATCAGTTCAACGTTTTTCCAAATGCTAGGCCAGTTATATAGAGAACTTGGTGCTCAGCTTTACATGACGCTAAAGTAGTCGCCGATGAGGTCAAGAACTTGTTAGAGGCGGGAGCAATCGAAGAGGTGCACTACCCAAAGTGGATTTCCAACATGGTGGCAATGCTAAAAAAAAATGGCAAATGGCAAATGGCGAGTTTGCATTGATAACAAAACGGTCAATTGAGCTTGTCCCAAGGATAACTTCCCACTTCCAAGGATCAACCAGTTGGTGGACATTACCGCTAGGTACAAAAGGTTCGATTTTCTTGATGCGTACAACGGCTACCACCAAATGGCCATGTACGAGCTTGACCAAGAAATCATTTCTTTCACAACACCAAGAGATTTGTATTTCTATAAAGTCATGCCTTTTGCGTTGAAGAATGCTGGAGCGACTTTCCAACGGATAATTATCAAAATGTTTGCCTCTCAACTTGGTCGTACTATGGAGGCGTACATTAACAATGTGGTGGTTAAAAGCAAGGCTGAATCTGAATACCTTGACGACCTAGCTGAAATGTTTACAATTCTTAAGCGTCATAAATTGCATTTAAACGCATTGAAGTGCGCCTTTGGTATGGGGACGGGCAAATTTTTGGGCTTCCTAGTGACAAACCGAGGAATCGAAGCAGACCCCTCACAAATAAAGGCGATCCAGGAACTAGAGCCCCTGAATTCTACGAAGGACGTGTAACATCTTGCCAGGATGGCAGCCGCGCTTAATAGGTTTATTAGCCGGTTATCGGATCATTGTAGGCCATTCTTTCAAACATTAAAATCTAAATTCTTTTGGGATGAAGAGTGCGACTGAACTTTGGCTGATTTGAAGGCATACATTTCCTCTGCCCCAATCTTGGTCACTCTAAAGCCCGGTGAAGAGCTCTACCTTTACTTGGCCATCTCTCAACACGTGGTCAGCACAGTGCTTCTTAGAGTTGAGGGAATACAACACCCCTCTATTTTTTATGTCAGCAAAACATTGCTCCTTGTCAAGTCAAGATATCTACCCTCGGAGAAGCTCGCTTTGGCGCTTATGATGGCCTCCAGAAAGTTAGTCCACTATTTTCATGCTTACATAATAGTGGTGCTAACTGAGTTTCTGTTGAAGGTACTGTTTGAAAACGCAGACTTCTCAAGCAAAATCTTAAAGTGGGCAGTAGAGTTGGGGCAGTATGACATTAAATTCTAACTGAGAACTGCGATCAAGGCACAAGCTCTAGCTGATTTTGTGGCGGAATTTGTCCCAGGCACTTACTCGATTTGCCCAGTTGACTTGACTCAAGGGATTGAGCAAGAAAGAAGGGCCAGTGCGAAAATAGCACGGCCAACAATGACTCCACAGCCAGAGGAAAATTTGCCACTTTCTACTTTGTCTTCCAGCACGCCGTTGGGTTTAGAATCAATTGAGCAATCCATTGCACCAAACGCCGAGCTGTCAGTGGGTGAGATACAAGTAATAAAAGGGCAAGAAAGCAAACTTTAGTAATTCTCTCTCTCTATAGCGCTCTGCATTCTCTCTTCTTCTCCAAGTAAACTGACTTGACCGTTGGAGGGATTTTCCAGCAAACCACCTACCGGGTAGATCATTGTTGTATTTTTCGCAGTGAGTCGGAGATCTTTAGGAGCGAGAAGAGCTTGGTAACAAGGCGTACGAAAGACGACGGATATTTCTTCCCCATACACTAATCAACTCTCAAAATTTACCACCAACCAAACATGTCCGTTTGGTGCAATTTTTATTAGATAAAAGTTGATAATTAAAAAATAAAATTAATAGCAATTTTTCCTAATTACTTAATAAAAACGTTTATTGAATCATTAATATTATTTCTACATCATAAATAAATAAAACAACACTCAAAACTCTTGCAGAATTTAAAAAAAAAAAATAATAATAATAATATTAATCTATAAACAATGTTAGTAGTCCTGTTGATAGAGTTTTTTTTTTTAAATTAAAAATTGATAATAAAAAAAGTAGAAACTAAAAACACTTTTCATCTTTCAAATAATCGAATTTTTAAAACTTATTTAAACTATTTTTATATAATAAATTATAAATAAAAATTATACTAAATAATTTGATATATACTTCTAAATTAAAATAAGTTATAATTATCTTAAAATCTGTAACAAACAGTCCGAATAAACATAACTAAACAGCAGTAATATACTTATTGAGCAATGATACATCTCCTTAACTTTGGAACTCTAATTGAGTTCTACTAATGTGGTGGGGAAAAGAAAAAAAAAAAGGTCAAAATATCAGATCAATAAATAGAGTTCACACCCTAAAACTCTTTTAGAGCACTTATTTTAGAACTCTCAAACATTTTTGATGCGTTCTGTTAAGGGTGTCCGTGGTGCGGTTTGGGTGGTGTGAGAGTAAAATTACAAACCGAATGGTGGGTTAATGAATTAGCGGATTGACAAATTACGGTTTGGGCGGTTTTTAACGGATTGACAGATTAAAGAATATTATAACTAATTATCATACATTTGTATAATATATAACACTAATTTGTATAATATTTTTTAGATACATAACATAATAATTTTACATAATATATTTTATATATATAATTACTAATTTGTAATAAATTTTATATCTTAAATCTTTTTCACATTCATTTTTATATTGATATTTTATTAAAAATTAAAAAATATATATGTATTAAGTATGACGGAATAGAGCGATTCAATTAACGAATTATAAATTTTAAAATTTAAATCACAATTACCGATTAAAACAATACAAATTAATATAATTCGATACGATTTTACCGAAACGAGTTACAGATAGACATGAAAATGCTCCAAAAAGTCTACGATGCAACCCCAGGGGCCGACCAAGTGGGGGCAGGTTGTGTCAAATCGGAAGGGGCCACCTCACAAGCTTAGGAATTTGGCTTCTTGTTCCCAAAGCAAGCCTTTTGAAGCCTCATATCATCATCATAATTTTGGTCTCAATTTCACATTAAAATTAAATCAAAAGTGTTACAGCCATCACAATTATGGCACCCAAACCCATAAAGGCGGCTTTCACGTTAAATTGGAATTTGGAAATTACATAGTGTTCTCACAATATGATTAATTATTATGATTGCATTATTGGCACCATTAGTGACCACATCCTACCAATTGTCACCTATTACAATGACCTTTACCGACAACATCAACCCATCTCCTCTACCACTCCTCTTCCCAAATTTTTTTATTTTTATTTTTGAAAATTTTTTTAATTTGAAAATTTCTCATCACCTCTACGCTCTTCCTTTTAAAAAAATCAAAGATATGAGGTGAGGATTGAGGGGTTACAGTGGTGTGTAAAGGCTGCAATAGTAGTCATAGGAGTGGTGTTTGCAGGGTGGTAGTGCCAACAAAGTCAGGGAAGAGTCCGGATCATCTACGGTGTTTTCTTGCGGCGGTATCTACGGTGCCCCAAAACAACAATGACGTCGTTTTGGGTCAAAATTTCAAAAAAAAAAAAAAAAAAAAAAAAAAAAAAAGAACCAGAGAAAGAGAAATAAGGAAGAAGAAAAAACAAAACCAGAGAAAGAGAAACGGGAAAAAGAAAGAAGGCATCCCCAATCTTCAATATCTTAACATCTCAAGCAGCAAAATCGAAGGAAATTCAAAACCCATTTTGATTCATCACTCATTGAATTATATTGATTTGTCAAACAACAAAATGACTGTTTTTTATATATATATATATATATAATAAACCTCTCACTCAACAGCTTCAATGGTCAAGAGATTTTGAAATTTTGCTTTTCTTCATGCTTGTAATTTCAATTTCAACACTTCAAACACCCAAAATTTCATAAATCTATCTCACAAATCATCCAAAATTATGTAAAATCAAAGAAATCTGAAAGATCATATAAAACCAAAGAAATCGAAAATATATACATGCATGTAATATATATATATATATATATATATACATAAAATAGAAAGAAACAGAACTTATTCTAGTCGTCATTCGTCCATTATCGGTTGTCGCCGGTTGAATATCAATCAAGAAAGGAAATAAACCCAATCTGAGATTGAAAAAATATGACCGAAACATGATAAACAACAACAAATAATCAAAAGAGTGTTTGGGATAAACATGATAAACAACAAATAATCGAATAGATAGGTACATATATGATGAATATCACTGAAAAAAAGAAAAGAAAACCAAAAACCCATATTGTCCCCATGAGGGTTCAAGAGAGAGAAAGCTGAAACAATTCTAAAAAGCATGGTATTTGTAGAGAGAGAAGAATAGCGGCTTGTAAAGAGAGAACATTCGGAGGAAAAACAGGGGAAGATGAGAGAGTTAGTTCGGATCATTTTCCGTCGCCGTCGTTTGCCCTTCTTGCCGCCATTGCCTAGCTTCGCCTCGTCACCGTCTCTGTGGCCTCACTTCATCGCCGTCCGTGGTGTATGGGTTAGGTTCTCAGCTCTCAGTGAAAATGACCAAAAAAAAAAAACTCAAAATGACGTCGTTTTAAATCATGACAGGAAACATCGCAGGAAAACACGGCAAATGATCCAGACTTGTAAGGGAAACCAAGGTGGGGGCTTGAAAGGGTAGGGGTCGTAGGGTTGGGGCATGCAGGAAGCGGTCGCAAAATGGGAGTGTGTTGTAGGGTTAGGATAGGCAACGGGTTGTTGAGGGGTTAAGGAAGGGTTGGGTGATGGTGGCGGTGGTGGCTTGGTGATGGTCAATGTAGGTGTGGGTAATGTTTGAAAGGTTAGGAATATAAATACATTTGAAATTATGAAATATTTAAAGTGATAAAATAAAATTTTGAACATCTTAAAAAAAATCCATCTAAAAAGTTGGTGTAAAAAGGCTGAATGAGGTAAATAGAAGTTCCCCTGGCTTCAACATTTTGATTTCACATTCTTGACAAAGGTTATATTTTATATTTTAAACTTTATTTAACCATATATATATATATATATATTACTCCTATTATGAAGAAAAATCCTACACTTAATTTAAAAATTGTAATTTTAATTTAATTTAAATTTTTTACAAATTAATGTGATATATAATAACAAAATTTTAAATTTGAGATGAGACTCTGTGAATCATATGATAAGAGCCACAGGAATTTGTAATATATATATTTAAATTTTGTTTCCTTGTGTATAATACTACAAAGAATAAATTTGATCAACTAAGCTAGTTTTTAATTTTAACAATTAAGCTAGTTTTTTTTTTGAAAAAGCTCCCCACTAGTCCCACACCCAAATGCCCCTCATGCCTCACACAAAACTCGAATCCTCAACCTTCTCATACGAGAGTGCCCACGTGATACCATTTAAGCCTACTGACCATTATGCCAACTAAACTACTTGATATTCATATCTTATTAACTTTCAAAAATCTAAATAGAAAAAATTAAATATTTGATTCTTGCTTCAAGGGGTGGAAAAAGAAAAAAATGGTTTAACTAAATAGATACCAATGAGCAAGAGCACATTAGTGAAATTTTCCAAGACAAAAATCTTTTTCTCACTTTTTCAACTCTTTCACTTTTTTTTTTTTTTTTTTTTTCTTTTGTTTCTTTTCCTTTGAAAATGAGATTTCATTCAATGGAAAAGAAAATAGATTCCCACACCCATACTAAACATAGAACAAAGCCAAAGCAACAACAACAAAAAGGTCTAGTGAGCTATTGAAACCCATCGAATAGGACCACTCTAAAAAACTTGAATGCTAGTTCTTTCTAGTTGTCAATTTAGACAAAGTTGGAGACTATGTCTAGTTAGGGCAAGCCCAAAAAAAAAAAAGCCTTCCATTGTGTTCCATGATGCTTGTCTGAATTTTTCTTGACACAAATGCCCTTTTTTCTTTGTCGATTAAGGTTACATTTGAATCTTAAGTTTATCAAAGATAATAAAGGAAAATAGAATTAATTATACATATTTATTTGTTTAGAAGCAACCAAACAAAAATATAGATTATTTTTTCCATTAATATATATGTATTTTCTTTTCATTTTTATAATCCAATTAAAAATGAGATATTTTTTAATCTTCTACTTTGTTCTCTTTTTCTATCCTTTTCTTTTGTCTCCACAAATTCAAAATCAACCTAAATGTATTTTCATCCACTTTAGGCTTGCAGCATTACACAAAGCCTCCATATTGGGTATTTTTTCATCATCATAAATGATAATGTGATTTGCTATTCACCAAATGATGATTTAGGAAAGCCAAGTTTGTCGGTTAAGTTTGATATAAGAATGTTAATTAGGTAATTAAATGTGTTGTATATTGCAGTTTAAATGCGGTATTTATGTTGTTCATGTACTCATTTGCCATAAAAAATGCTAACAATTGAAATCGATTAGACCAATTAAGACAAAGTAAAAAATTTATTGTTAAAATTGAGTCAAATTAAAATTATAGAAACTAAAATGAAATAATAGTCAAAATATAAGAATTAACAGTATAATTTAGAACCCTTGCAAAGAATGTTAAATTACCGGAGAAACCATGTAGCCCAAGGACCTCCACAAGCTCGGCCCGCTCAGTCCTACAGGCCCGATATTCCAATTCAGTTTGGCCCACTTCAAGATCCATATAATAAAAAACAAATATAAGGCCCATTGGATTAGGCTGAATGAGAAACAAGCATGCCGTGTACGTGGCGTGATACGATTGGACAAGTACAGCGAATATGTTGTACCTTCCTGCAACAACACGTGTACCAAATAAGAATCCTAACTCGTTGGGAGTCCGAACCTTTCCCCAATCAATCTCAACTTATTTTAATAATTTTTAAAATTTTTACAGAGAATGTATAGTAAAGTAAAAAAAATAATGTCACAACCTATGTTAATTTTTTAATTTTTTAATTAAAATATGTAATTGGCAACTTCATTCACTGGCTCCAAATTAGTGAGTAGGGATGCGATTCTTTGAAAGTAAAATTATAATTGATTTGGGTGATTTTAAACAAATTAATGAATTAAAAAACATTCTAATCAATTATCAAGTACATAACGCTAATTCATATAACATTTTTCATATATAAAATAAATTAATTTTACATAATATTTTTTATATATACAACTATTAATTTGTAATAAATTTATATTTTAATTTTTTTTACATTTATTTTTATTTTGATATTTCATATGTATATATATATATATATTATAGCCAAACGGAATAATTTTAAAAATAAATTACAAATTTTAAAATTTAATTTGTGATTAGCAGCGGTATAAATTGATACAAATCATATAATTTTAACAGATTAAGGCCTCGTTTGGGAACATACTATTTTAATAATTTTTTGACTAAAATATGAGATAAAAAAACTTAGTATATTTGGGATAATTTTTTAACTTTTTACAAAAAAATATATAAAAAATAAAGATAAAAAAAAATCTTTAACTTTTGATATAGATTATAAACTTTTTAATTTTTTTTAATAAATTTTTTGACTTTAGACCAAAACAGTTACTTGTAAAACGAGGCTAAAGGATATTTTAGTACTCCGAACTAATAAAAGGGTCTGGGAGAGACAAAAGAGCGATCTCCAAACCGTTCGCAGGCCTGGTCTGAGCCGAGCTAGGGTTTCTCTCTCTCTCTCTCTCTCTCTCTCTCTGTATGTGCATTTGTGTATCTATATATATATATAAACTAGGTTAGTGTTTGGCAGAGGAAATGGGGGATGGATACTGGAATCGACAACAGCCTATGCATCCTTCGGCTGGGATGTTCAAGCGACCTCGCACTGACTATGGTAAAATTGGCAATTCTTGATTTTGATATTGAATTTCTACTATACATACATGCACACATATGTATATAATTGTTTTGATGTGAATTGTGGATTGGTGTGTGCCGCATTCAATTGGTTTGTGTTGGCTGTATAAATTGACTTTTTGAAAAAATTGTGAATAGGAAAATTGTATGGAAGGACATGGTTGAAATGTGGTTAGGAGGACTTTGTGACGGAAATACTCTCTTTCAATTTGTGATATAACCACATATTTGCATATCAGAGCTACTAAGGCCAAAAAAATTAAAAACAAAAATTAAAAATAAAATCTTGATATGAGTATATGTGTATTGTTACTTGTTAGTATGAAAGTCTTCAATATATCGTAACGTAACCCTTCTGACATAGGCTCCGAGTTACAACAAAGTTTTGGTAGACAACATTCCCCTGACTTTTTAGTGGAGAGGATGACTCCTGTGACTCGAACCCACGCCACAAGGCTGGGGGTGGATGCCACTTGAAATCTCTAAAAATCATATCTTCTGACTTTAGAATGACAAATTTACCAAATAAGAGCCTGATATTTTAGTTTTGCAATCTAATGTAATCATTTTTATTAGACTAGTGAATATACTAGGTTTGAATCCTTTTTGTGCTATGGTAATGTAGTGATGATTTGGAAGTGCTTTTATTATTAGTTCCAACAGGAAGTTTTTAATTTTGGGGTAATTACACTATCTCATGTGGTTTGGCCCCAAAACACCTCTCATCATATGGTTCAAAAGTCAAGCATAACCCATTAAAGTGCAAATTCTAACTCTGTTAACAGTTTTTGCAAAAAGACAATATTCCTTTTATTCTTTTCCTCCAATTTTGTCTCTGTAGTCTGTACCACAACCACAACTCATCATGTCTGTCAATTCTTCTCTCGCTCTTTTACTCTAAAACCACCTGCTTATAAACTGTATAATTTCAGTAATTTCAACTCAGCCATGAATTAGAAGCCCCACTTAAAACACTTTTTGAGAAACTCCTGAGTAATGCAAGGTTTTCAGTTGATGAGAGCTTATGGTGATATATTAGCATTGACCTCCCATTTGTATGACCCATATAACATGATTGAACACCCGTAATAGGAAAAACGGAAAAGTCACTGCATCCACCGGGAGCAGCATGCATATAAAGAGCTTATGGTGATTTATCATTGACATCGTTCGATGCTAAAGTAAAACCATACATATAACTTATAAGAGCAGTACATTGGCAGAGATATCTAGTTGCCTTCCCTCTCTAACATGATATTAAAGGGCTAACCCTTCCAAAAAAAAAAAAAGAAAGGATTTTTCAGCTTGAACATCAAGGCGGCGTTAACTGCCTTCTTTCTCTCTTTGAGGTTGTCACTAGTTGCCTCATTAAAAATTAATAGAAGTGTTTACACCAAGACATTGTACCGAAAAAAAAAAAAAAATGGAATACTTTTTTGGATGCTGGCCCTTTGCCCTATTTGATATGGTTTTAAAGTTTAATTCTATGTTTTTTTTTTTTTTGGGGGGGGGGGGGGGGGGGGGGTAAATTGAAATTTATTCTAGAAAACCAAAGCCAATACAGCTAACAAAAGGGGCATACCCCTTCTAAACAACAACTAAAATTGCAAATAGGTATAAAAGCAATCAAAACAAACCAACCAAACTACACAACACCTATTAAACTCAAACCTGACCAGTAGTTATTCTATGGCCTATCAATATCCTAGTGGATCCATTCCAGGTTAAGCAAGTCAACCGATTCTCATATGTATTCTTAATCAGCTTCCACGAACTTAAACAATCTCTGATATCTTTTTCTAGAGCAAGAAACACAGTCCCAGAATCTGTGATTCCTCCCCTGAAAATTCTGGCATTTCTTTCAGCCCAAATATGATAAATAGTATCTGCAAAACCCAGTTTATACACATCAGTGTAAAAAGATTTCCTAGTCAAATGTTGCACAACCCATCCAAGTTCAAGATCCCAAGGCCTAGGGCTTTTTCTTATTCAAAATCTATCAAGCATTCTAGCCCATATCACTCTAGAATACTCACATTCAAAAAACAGATGTTGATGGCTTTCCAGACACTGCTGACACAAGACACATATAGGGTCAACATGCAATCCCCATACTAGTAATCGATCTTTAGTTGCTAATCAGCTCCAACAAACCAACCATTGAATAAAAGCCCATCAAGGAACATACTTATTAAACCAGACAAAATCATGCCAAGGAACAGTATCCCTTACCTCTCTAATAGCATTCCAAGCAGACCTTACTGAGAAATCACCATTAGTAGCAGGGACCCAAGTCATAGAATCTTCAACAACGTTAGGCTTCAAGCTCAGAGGGGTATGTGTTATAACAGGTTGAATTGCTCTCTTTCTGATTCTAGGCCAATTCCAAGTGCCATTATGTATAATAGAGTCCACTTTTGCCAATAAAGCACCACCCACAATTCTAACTGTCTTCTCCACAAAACGCTGATATGAGGGCCCTATTGGCTGCCAATTGTCCAGCCAAAGAAAGGTATCAGCACCACTCCCAACTATACATTTAATCAAACGCTGCCCCAAGATCCTTAAGTCGAATAATTTTTGTAGAGTCCATGAGGAATCTTGAGGTAAATCCTTAAACCAAACATTTTTAGTCTTGATAATGTAGCTATGAATCAGTTTAATTCTATGTTACGTGGTCTCTTCTAAATATGCTTGTTAGGTGTGTGCTTGATAACACGTCGGACACAAATTTTGTATCCTTACCCAAGTGTTAAGTGTTCGACACAGGTGCTTCTTACATTTATGAGTCTATGTAAGATAGACCAGCATTTTAAACTCTCTTTCTAGTTTTGTTCTCTCTCATCCATCTGTGTGACTTTTTGAAACTTTGCTTGGTCAAAACCTTCCTGGACTTGTAAGATGTACTACTAAGAGTTTTTTTTTTTTTTTTTTAATATTCAAAAAAATAAAATGAAATAATTTAGAGAATTGATCCACTTTTCAAACTATTTGGGAAACTAACTTGCTTTTTGAAATCGCATTTTGAAAATGCGATTTTGAAATTAAAATTGCATTTTCAACATGCAATTTCACCTTGAAATCATATGTTGAAAATGCAATTTATGATGACATGGACTTCACTTTTTGAAATTGCATTTTCAACATGCGATTGCAAGGTGAAATTGCATGTTGAAAATGCAATTTCAATTTAAAATTGTATTTTCAAAATGTGATTTTAAAAAGCAGGTTAGTTTCCCAAATAGTTTGAAAAGTGGGTCAATTCTCTAAATTGTTTTTTTTTTTTTTAGAATATTTAAAAAAAAAAACTCGTACTACTACTAGCTATTTTATTTATCGTGCAATGTTTTACTTTTTGCTGTATAGATTTTGAATATTATCTTCGTTGTCTGCTGTTTTTATGGCTATGGCATAGATGTGATAATCTCCTACTTTTATTCTTTGAATTAGATCTCATAAAGTGGTTCTTACTGTTATATTGAGTTGCTGCAGATTCCTCATTGTAATTGCATTTTCTTCTCCTATAAATTTGTTTTGTGTCAGCTGTTTATTGAAAGTGGAAATAAAAAGAATCTCACTTTGTTCTTTGAAAGCCATTAGAAACTTATCTATCATCAACAGACTGCATTATAAAGCTAGATATTATTGAATGAAATTGAAGTCTGTTTTCTTACTAATTGCAGATCTTCCACCTTCTCTGGTGCCCTCAGCTCATGAGATGCATAGCTATTTAGGAAGAGATGATGATCGTGGCGGACCTCATGGTTCAAAGGACTCAAAAACAATTGGATCAGCATATGACAACTATCTCCAGAATGCAGTACCCTTTCAAATGTTAACCTTTGCTCAACCATGCATCTACCTGTTTGTATTCTAAAACATTCATTTTGTTGTTTTTGTAGCAATTTACCTCATTTTCTTCTGGAGAAGCTAGTAAATTTGGCAGAGTTGGGTTAGGAAGGATGGCTGGTGGTGGAGTGCTTGATCGTCCATTAACTGATCCTGCTGCAATGGGTCGTTCTGGGGCTGCTGGTCCAGATCTTGGATTGGATGGTCGTGGCATGGGTTTTGATGGTCGGCTTCCCATGGATCCACTAAATCCCCGAGGCATGGGTTTTGATGGTCGTCTTCCAGTGGATGCAATGCCCAGGCCGACCCGTGAGACACTGCCTCTCCCTCCAGATGCTTCCAATACTCTATATGTGGAGGGGCTTCCTCCTGACAGCAAGAGGAGAGAAGTAGCTCGTATCCTTTAATATTTTGGAGTTCTGGATAAGTCAATGACAGTTATTTTCATATTATCTTTGACATTTGCCTTTTGATTTGGTGACGTTCTTTTACCTCATCATTAGATATTTTTCGTCCTTTTGTGGGGTATAAAGAAGTAAGACTTGTGAGCAAGGAGTCCAGACATGTAAGTCTGTAATGAATTTTTATATATCACTTAATTGCCCTTCTTGGCTTTACTTTGTTTATCATTAATGATATTTACCTGTCTGAAAGTGTGGTTCTTTTCATTAATAAAACTCAACCTTTTCTGCAGCGTGGCGACCCACTTACCCTTTGTTTTGTGGATTTCACCAATCCAGCTTGTGCAGCAACTGCTTTGAGTGCCTTGCAAGGTGATCACCTTCTAATTTCTTTATAATATTGACAGTTTTTCTGTCTCCGCTGAATTGTTCGTAAAGATGGTAGAATACATGTTATATGAGTTAATGTAGTAGTATGCTACTCTGTCACTGTAAGGGGGTATGTTAAGATAGTGATTGTGTTTAGGTCGTCTTTTAGTTGTCTATCAAGATGTAGCTATTGTGTTTAGATAGTGATTTTTAGTTATCCTCTAAGAAGCATCGACACGGACACTGGACAATGTGATTTTTCAAAAATAAATAAATAAATGAGGACACGGACATGGGACATGATGATTTCAAAAAAATAAAGACACAGACACAATAATAAAAAATATTTTTTTATTTGCTATGTAAATTAATATATGTTCACAAATAATCAAAATTAATAGAAACTAACACTATTTGTATTTGCTATGTTAATTAATATTATGTTCACACATGCACACACACAAAATTTAAATAATTAATAGATCATCTATAAAAAAGGCAAAAACGGTAAGTGTGTACTTGAGATAATGAAGTTATCATCCAATGCATCATTACAATCTAAGCAAAAAGTAATAGACATTCAACATCTGACAACTATCAAAAGTACTAAAGAAGAGGGGAAAAAAATAGTTTGCGTATCCCCAGAAAAAAATTTGTTAAATAAAGGGACCATACGTGTCCAACTTGTCCCATGTCTCCGGCGTGTCTGACACTGCTACAACACTTGTTTTGGAGTGTCCATGCTTTATAGGGTGTCTCGTAGTTGTCTATCAACATGTAGTGCATTACCTCAAGTGAGTTGGTTGAAATGACTTGAGATTTTAACTTGTATTTGCATTGCACAGGCTATAAGATGGATGAGCATGATCCGGATTCTGCCTACTTGCGACTACAGTTTTCAAAGTACCCTGGCCCAAGGTCTGGTTCTGGGCCTCGTGGTAGGAAGAGGTAATCAGGCTTCAGATGAGGACACCAGGTTGAGTTCAATCTCACATTTGCTCATACGTACATTCATATGTTTCTCTCCTAGCTTGAGTTTTTCTTTGATGTATTGTATTTAGAGCATGCAATTTAGATTGCTCAACCCTGGGCCATATACTAACTATGAAAAGTTCAGGAATGCAAAAAACAAAAAAAGGGTCTAGGTGGTGAGGAGAAGGAACTAGATTTCATAATTTCCTTGAAGTACTGCAGGAGATTTTCTTATTTTTAAGGAAATAGAAGTTTGTTGTAAAATTATTGTTACAATCAGATCTGTTTTTATTATTCTGCTTGAGACATGTAGTGTTTCAATAATGTTAAATGATTTGTGTTTCATAATGACTCTCTGTGAGTCGGGATAGATTGCAGTTACAGCCTTTTTATGTTTCAGTTTGTTGATCAGAATGAGGTTGGATTTTAGATCTCTCTAAATGTGAAGAAAATAAGAGGATATTAGTCGACTTTGCACTAATTTTTTTAGCTTCTTAGGTATCACTTATGAGGGGATGGAAATAGTATGCGAATCAAAATAAACTCAGTCCCTTTATTCGCATGCCATTTATGTCCTCTTTTCCAATGAGGTCATGCAAAATGAGAATGGATGTGATTGATGTAGGAGAAATAAGAAATAATACATGGCGGAAATAAATGGCGGAAATAAACGGATTTGGACGTATTTTTTACGCTCAAACCGAATTCATAGATCATGTGGGTAAATCACGTGCTTTCATTAATGTCTTCGAATAATTCCCAGCAGTAGAGCAGAACTATTAGAGAACTACCCACTCTATTCACAGTACAAAAGTTATTATCTATTTTTATGGAGTGAAAAAAAATCGAGAAGACTACCGGAGATTGATTAGATACGGTTTAAATTAACTCTCACCGTATAATATGTATATTATATGGAAGTGTTATAACCATGAGATAGTGAGTTGATCACACTAATCTTCAAGATAAGTTAATCCAAGTTCACTTTGATTGGGTCTCTCTTTATGGGTTTTGGGTTATACTACTATGGGCTACCTAATTGGGTATGGGTTCTAAACCCGACCCAATTTCCAACAATTTTATCTTTCACCTAGGCTCTACCAAGGTTGGTCAAGTTGGAGTTCGGTTTTATTGATTCATCCATCTTATGATTATTATTTTTATTGGTTCGAATATGTATTGAGTTGGTGTTTTGGAACCTCTGAAGATACTTCTGGATTGATAACAAAAAGATTATTTATTTATTTATTTAAATTTTTATTTATATTTAGTCGCTATATAATATAGGGCACTCGGTTCATAAATTCAAATTTGAATTTTGTTTGACCAAAGATCTAGGTGCTGAAATACTTTGTCTATGAGGACAAGCTAGTGTAAAATGTCCAAACTATCCATATATATATATATATATATTGTATACACGGTTTTTCCTCTCAGTTCCACCACTCTCTCTCTCTCAACAACCACATCTCTCTTCTCCATCATCTCTTCTCCAATGGCCTCGCTCTCCTCTCTCTAAAATCTACTGTCACCGGTGGCGCCACTGCCTTCCTCCTCGACTACAGTGGCAGTGGTGGCGGAGGTGGTGGTTCATCCACTGCAAAGTTGGAGGTTTGGAAATGGCGATAGATCTGGTTGAAATAGATTCAGTAATGGAAAGAGCTGGTCGAGATAGCTTCTTGTTTGCAACATCACCTACTCCGCTGCCACTGACAAATATCACCGATGCCCGTCCTTGTCTTCTTCCCCGAAGATCATCACAGATCAACAACAAATCAACGGTATTTTAGTTCTTCCCCTTCATCTATGGCACCACCGTGCTGGTAGCACCATACAACGGCGTTGCACTTAGGACCAAGCCGATGGAACAGTCAATCTCTTATATATATATATATATATGTCTATAGATCTGATCTATTATACCTTAGTGCTATATATGTATATATTTGATCTGTTGAATAGTTGTTTGTGTATTTTACTAATTTGTAAGCAACCGATAAAATTGATAAACTTGTAATCTATGCATTATTTTAGAATGCTCTGAAGGGAATAACAGGAGCAGGTCATGCACTCCTATATGATAAAATCACACATTTTTAGTGCTTAATAGTTGCTGCTTGGATTTTATAGACTAGGGAGTGATTTTTTATATTTCGTTTTATGACTCTTGGGATTGTAACTTCTATGATTAGCTGGCCAATAAAAGTGTATAGTAGTATGCATTTGTCTTTGGAAGCTCTGTAATTGAACCGAGGTGATAATAGTGTTTCATGATTTTTTCTACCATTGTTTTGATGTAGATATATTTACCTCTCTGTGGTGGGCCGGGAAGAATGGAACAGTCAGTTTTATCTAAAATAAAATTGATATGCAGATTGATAGAGATGAAACAAAAAGCATGTTATTCACCCAAAAAAAAAAAAAAAAAAAAAAAGCATGTTAGAGATGTTTTAGGATTTTTTTTTTGTTTTTTTTGTCGTCGTCGTCGTCTGTGGTTTTGATGGTAATGATCTGATTTTTATTTATTTATTTTGCAACAGATAGAAAAAAAAAAAAGAAAAGATTTTAACGAATAGATTTTAGACAAATAGAGAGAGAAACTCACAAATTTTGAACATATAGGAAAAAAATTCAACGGATAGTCAAATAATTTGAAACAGATGGATATAAATTTAAACAGGTAGTCAAAAAAAAGTTGACAGATAAATTAAAGGATAAAATTAGAAATAAATTTTTTTTCAAAAGAAACAAAATGATTTTTTACCAAACTATTCACAATTTAATGGTAAATTTCTCACCAATAAAAAAATATCTACTAAACTTAATATCTTGCATCCTTCGTAGATTGTGGACTTCTCAACAATTATCTCTATAATGTAAGAGGTGAGAGAGAAGATTATCTGCTTATTGTATTCACATCTCAATCTTTGCATGCCAATGTGTACTGGTAACTATCATCCTCACATTTTCTTTTCCTTGTTTGGTGGTAAAGAAACGTGAACTGGCCACATCCATTTTCATCGTCATGTCCTACTAGAAGAAGAAATGACCTCTCTCTCTCTCTCTCTCTCTCACATTTAACGTGTTTAAAGAAAAGTAGTATATATGTGACAACTTTGTTGTCTTTGGCCGACTACGGGAAGGTAGGTGAAAGTTGATTTTTTGATTTTTTTTGGTTTTTTATAAAAAAGAATGTGTAAAAAATATGAGAAATATGTGATTATGTGATTTAAAAGTTGGCTTTTGACTACCAATTCACTTTTCAAAAGAGCCCTTTACGCTGTATGGTTTGGGAATTTGAGGAGGGATTTAGAAATGGAAAGGGAAAAGTTTGGTGAAATGTGAAAAAATATATTTACATTTCACTTAATTTTACACATCTTTTCCCTTTTTCTTTTCAAATTTCTTCCTAAATTCCTCAATCAAACACAATATTAGAGTTGGGTTAGACAAATCATATTACTCGAGTATGAGTCACGTTCTTATGTGCATTAAAAGATTATTTAAAATTGACTCATTATATAAATAAATTAAGTTTGGATATATTTATAAATTTATTAAAGTTTTAAGTTAAATTTGAACAACTAACTATTCAATTCGATGAATTTATATGCACTATAAAAAATTAAGGTTTTGTTTGGTTTAGTTTTTGAATCATGATTTGAGTTTTGAGTTATATTTTAAGTTTTGAAAAGAGAAAATTTATTTGATTATGATTTTTGAAAAAAGTTTTGAGTTGCATTTTAAGTTTTGAATTGTATTTTGAATTTTTTTGGGTTTAATTTTTTTTAAATATTTAAAAATTTTCTTAATTTTATTTTTTTAGAATAAATATTTTATATTGTAAATATTTATTTATTTTTTTAATATATGCTGTATTTACTACATTTGTGGGTTATATTTTTTAAAAATATTTTTATTTATTTTTTATTTTAAATATTTGTTGCAAATTTTTTTGAATATTTTTTCTTTATTTTTTAAATATTTAATTTTCAATTTTTTTTTAAAATTTTAAAAAATTTAGATCGCCCATATATATCTAAATCATAACAAATTATTTGGTTAATACTTAAAAAAAATAACAAAATATTTTTTTCAAAAAAATAAAAAAATATTTTTTACAAAAATAATAATAAATAATTTTAAAGAATAAAATAAAAAATTATTTTTTTGATTTTTTTTTTAGAAAAATAGAATTTTGAAAAGTATTTGGTTATGAGTTATGAATTTTTTTGATTCAGATCATGATTTGAGTTGAAAACCAAATGCTACCTAAGATACTTGAGCTCTACTCGTGTCAGATTTATTGGTGGATTGTCATAGGTTGGGTTTGGATCAGGTTTTTAGAAATCTGCCTCGTCCTATATCATGTCATGGCGAGGCAAATCAGGAAGTGACGGAAGCGAGGCAGGTGTAGAGTGGGAGGCGGATTAATTTTGTAAGTTAAAAAATAAAATATTAATAAAAATTATAGATAATATAGTATATTACGAATAATAATTTATACTTAATGAGAATTATATTATATAAGATAGAAAATAAATGAATATTAAGTATAATATTTTAGGGTAATGCACCAATAAATCCCACTTTTACAACTTATACACTATTTAGTCCCAAATGTTTTCTTGTGAACCGAACAGTCCCATTACATTGGAAATGACCATTGAAGACATACACGTTGTGGACGGCACTGGTAAGAGTAATGGGCAACATCGGTAATTTTGAAATGTGAAATTACGTTGATAGGCAAGCAGTTGGGTGTGCTGTTACATTGTATCTTCCTGATTCTGCGGTGGTACGATGTATCTTCCTGATTCAGCAACATCAAGCATCCAAACAAACATCCAAAACAAACGTCCAAAATCAGAACGTTGCACAGCAAAAATCATCAAACAGCAACATCAAGCATCATAAGAACATCCAAAAATCAAAAAACATCATCAGACAAGGGCCATCCATCATCGAACATCAGGGCCTGACCGTTCGGAACAGATCCGCGGAACAGATTTGAAGTGCGAGATGGCCGCCGTGATTTGGGGAAGGAGAAAACCGTTCATCACCGGCTCTAGGGTACATCGTGAACATCATCAAGATGTTGCTCTGTTTCTTCCATATAGTTCACAATCACGTGCGTGAATCTTCGCCACCAATATCAAGATCTTATATATATATATATATATATTCGAGGCGATTTACTCGGCCATGGAAGCTTCGGAACAATGAATTTAGGAATACCCAAAAGTCAGAGCCTTCAATTTCCTCCATTAATGGCCGTGAAAACTTGGTTTATATATATATATATATTCGAGGCGATTTACTCGGCCATGGAAGCTTCGGAACAATGAATTTAGGAATACCCAAAAGTCAGAGCCTTCAATTTCCTCCATTAATGGCCGTGAAAACTTGGTCGAGATCTTCATAGGCTTTCTTGAGATCTTCAGAGGCTTTCTTGATGTAATCGAGATCCTTGGTAATTAGATCGCGCAATTGGAGAGTATGCTCATGGGTGTTGTTGCGGGGGGTTGAAGGAGTAGTCGTGGGTGGATTTGGTGTGGGTTCGGAGGTTGAACGCTTGGTTGCGAATGGCAGAGGGCAACAATTGGATTTGATGATGATAATATTCAGAAAATTTACCCATAATGTTGTTTTGATGATAACATCATCAACCCATCAAAAAAAATGAGCATTCCAGATGATGTTAATGTTGGTGATGTGTGATAATGTTTGATGATATTTTATAATGTTGATGATGTGTGATGATATTGATGGTGTAGTTGATGATGTTTTATGAAGTTTGGTGATGTTGGTGATGTTTTGATGATGTTAATGTAGTTAATGTTACTAATGTAGTTAATGTTTGGATGATGTAGTTGATGTTGAAAGGGTAAATAGGTAAAGCCTCACCAAAACAAAACAAAAGGAAATATTCCTTATTAGCTAAATCGGACCAAATGGTTTATAAGAAAAAACACAGGACTAAATGGAGTAACATTCTCTCAATTGGGATTTACTGGTAATTTTTTCCAATATTTTAACTTTATTATAATGAAAAATAAATATATTATATATTATATTATATATATATATATATATATATATATATATATATTAATAAATATAATCGGGAAGGGGTTCGGGTGAAACGGGGCGGGGCAGGAGAAAATGACCATCCCTACTTATTAAAAGTTTGTTTGAGCTCAACTCATTAAATAAATAAGCTAAGTTTAAATATAATTTTAAAATCATTAAATTATCAAATCAAATTTGAATAATTTACTATTCAGTTGGACTCAATTAATTTTCAGCCTTAATTGGCCTTGCAAAAAAAAGAAAAAGAAAAAAGGCTAAGGTCTCAAACACTCTTGGACTTCGTTTTTAACAAAAAGCTTGCGGAAAAGTAGAGAATGGACTGATAATTTATAGTGATTTTTTAATTAAAAATCAAAGTTCTCAAATAAGGCCAAACTCTCATCTTATTTTGATGGGAAATTCTATGATGTGCATCTCTTTAGGAGTGTATACCATACGCATATTGTCACAAAAATGTATAATTTTATCAAAATTTTTTATATCATCAGCTATAAAATATGTAATCTCGTTACAAATTGACGTAATAAAATGTGAAATTTTTTTTGGCTGATATTGTAAAAGTTTATGGCATGATTATAATATTTTTTGTTATATCACGAGATTGCGTATTTTGTGATTAATATTATAAATTTTTGTGATAAAATTTCATATTTTGTGATAAAATGATGGCATTTCCCTATTCTGATTATGTACCAAGACCTTTTTTTTAGATGCGGAATGTACCGAGACGTTAAATGAGACTATGTGCACTGGCAAAGTCGGCAATTTTTTACTCCCAAAAAATAAATAGAGAAATAAACTAATTAAATTAATTTGTTAAACAACTAATCACATATATGATGTATGTGGACTCAGCAAAACTGATTTTTTTTCTTTTTTTTTTTTTTGCAAAAATTACTATTGAGGAGGAGTTTTGAAAAAATATTACATAATAGTGAAAAGTATATGATTTTAATTTTTAATATTTCTAAAATTTATTTTATTATTTTTTTTGTAATTTTTTTTTCTGACACATCACTTGTATGTAATTTTTTATTTATTTATCTTTTATATTTTTAAAAACTCCCACTTCAACAGTGAATCCCCATCTCCCACAGCTCTAAAAATTGAGTCAGGATTTTCTAGAATGATTTTTATTATTTTGTGATTGTAGAGTAATAAGGTTAGGTTTGAGAATTCAAAGGCGAAATGATTATTGAACCCTCAACTTTCAGCTATCCAAAAGATCATTCTAATAAAATACACTCTAGAGAATCCTTAGTCCTAAAAATTATGTATATATAAACCCTATAAAATATGTTATATTTTTATGGTATACATCCCCAAAAGACATGTACCACATATACTCCTGTTACTCGTTTTTGTGATATATATTACGTATTTTTGTAGTAAATGTTATGTATTTTTTCTTCCAGAGTTATGACAATTTGTGATTTAGAAATGAAATTTTGCATTTTGTGGTAATATTTGTGTAATTTTATTTTTGAATCACAAATTGTTATAATTCAACTAAAAATATATGTAATATTTATCATAAAAATACATAAATATACCATAAAAATACATAACAAAGAATACACACAATTTGAGCATAGCATTGCCCATTGTGGGTGATAATAAAATAGAGTGATGATATACTAAAAAATTGTACTAAAAATCAAGTACAAAATTGTGAGATAAGTTTTAATCTTATTAAAGGTCTCCTAAAAAATGATATTGCCACGCTATTTTAATAGTTTTTTTTTTTTTTTTCCAACTTTTGTAAAAATAGAGTTTCAGCATCATTTTTTCTCAGCCCCGGTTTGGCTATATTTTGGGGCTAAAAAAAAAAAGCACAAAATGGAAAAATAGGCTAAATAAGCTAATAATATAAAATATCACATTCAACCCATAATCATTACATTTTTTCTCTCACAAAAGTCAAAAAAATAAAAATTCAAACCAAACAAAGCTAATTAAAAAAGTCTCAACACAAAAAAATGGCTATATTAGCTAATGCCAAATGAAGCTTCAGTACACATTCAAAAATTTGACAGATTGGAACAAAATTTGAATTGAAAATATCAAAAATTTGAATAGATTGGGGAAAAATTTGAACAGATGGTCAAAAATTTGAACAGATAAACAACAAAAAATTAAACAGATTTTAGACAAATAGAGAGAGAAACCCACAAATTTTGAACAGATAGGAAAAAAAATTCAACAGATATTCAAAATAATTTGAAATAGACAGATATAAATTTGAACAAATAATCAAAAAAAGCCAACAGATAAATTAAATGATAACCAGTGACGGAGCCAGAAAATTAAATTAGAGGGGCACTTATTAAGTGTGTTTGGTTTGAGTTTTATAGATAGTTATTTGAAAATTGAGTTTTTTGATTTTTTCGTGTTTTTTTGTTTTTAGTGAATATTTTTAAAATTTTAAACTTTTTTTTTACTTTTTTAGATACACCTTACTTAGATGTATCTAAAAGGTAAAAAATTTGTAAAAAAATATTTTAAAAAATTAATAAATACATAAAAATAAAAAAAATGTATTGAATTCTTGTATTTTTTTTTATATTTTTGGTATTTAGTAAATTTTTAAAAGGTTTTTTCACAAATGTTTTACTTTTTAGGTATATTTATGTTAGATATGTCTAAAAAGTAAAAAAAAAAAAAATTGTTTAAAATATTAAAAAAATTCAATAAAAAAAAAAAACACGAAAAATAAGAAAATAGAATTTTTTGAAAAGTGCTTTTTAAAAAACCTAACCAAGCAAGGTGAAGAACCTAGTGTATCATGGACAATATAAAAAAATATAGATATAAGTCTTAAAATAAATTATATAATGATAAATTATTTTTTTATACAAAATTTGATTAAAAATTTAATATAATAGTAATATCACGTCATCATTAGTATGTAATATCCCAAACTAATAGTAAATAAACATATAAAGATTGAACCTCACATATCAAATGTAACTAACAATCCAATAAATTTCATATCTTTATAGTGAGATACCTTATACTTACATGTCAACAATAATGATATCACCATTACATTCAAAAAATTTTATAGATAATATGGTTTATAGTAGTCTCTTTATTTTTAATCAAAACAATTGTTCTCATAATTTTTAAAATGTCACTGACATTTCATTCTAATAATATTTTTGTAATTTTTTTATTTAAAATATTTTTTTATATTTACAAAAAAAAAAAAAAAAAATCCCAAAATCCAGGGGAGACACGTGACTCCCCTGGCCCCTTCTTACCTCCGCCACTGATGATAACATTGGAAAAAAATTTCTTTCAGAATAAACAAAATAATTTCTTACCAAACTATTTCACAAATGGTAAATCTCTCACTAATAAAAAATATTTACTAAATTTAATATCTTATATCCTTCTAAAATTAGACTTTTCAACAATTATCCCTATAATGTAAGAGGTGAGAGAGAAGATTATCTGCTTATTGTACTCACGTCTCAATCTCTGCATGCCAATATGTACGGGTAACTATCATCCTCACGTTTTCTTTTCTTTGTTTGGTGGTAAAGAAATCGTGGGCTGGTCCCATCCATTTTCACCGTCGATGTCCTATTAGAAAAAGAAATGACTCTCTGTCTCTCTCTCTCTCTCTCTCTCTCTCTCTCTCTCTCTCTCACACACAGACACACAGACACACACACATTTAATGTGTATAAAGAAAAGTCGTATATATATGACAACTTTGTTGTCTTTAGCCTATTATAAGAAGTTAGGTGAAAGTTGATTTTTTAATTTTTTTTTGATTTTTTTATAAAAAATGTGTAAAAAATATAAGAAGTAATGTGAGTTAAAATCAGTTAAAAGTTACCTGTTGACTACCAATTCACTTCTCAAAAGAGTCCTTTAAAGTTGGTTTAGAGTTGGGTTAGACAAATCATATTACTTCAGTTTGACTCATGTTCTTCTGTGCATGAAAAAATTGCTTAAAATTGACTTATTATATAAATAAATTAAGTTTGAATATATTTATAAATTTATTAAAATTTTAAGTTAAATTTGAACAACTAACTATTCAATTCGATAAATTTATATGTACTATAAAAAAAAAATTAAGGTTCTATTTGGTTTAGTTTTTGAATCATGATTTGAGTTTTGAATTATATTTTAAGTTTTGAAAAGAGTGAACTTATTTGGTTAAGAGTTTTGAAAAAAGTTTTGAATAGTATTTTAAGTTTTGAATTGTATTTTGAATTTTTTTGGGTTTAATTTTTTTAAATATTTAAAAATTTTCTTAATTTATTTTCTTAGGGTAAATATTTTTTATTGTAAATATATATATATATATATTTTTAATGTGTGCTGTATTTACTACATTTGCGGGTTATATATTTTAAAAATATATTTTTTATTTTTTACTTTAAATATTTTAATATTTAAAATATTTGTTGCAATTTTTTTTGAATATTTTTTTCCTTATTTTTTAAATATTTAATTTTTAATTTTTTTAAATTTAAAAAAATTTTAGATCACCCATACATATCTACATCATAACAAATTATTTGGTTAATACTTAAGAAAATAATAAAATATTTTTTCAAAAAAATAAAAAAATAAAAAAATAAAAAAATAAAAAAAAATAATAAATAATTTTAAAGCATAAAATAAAAAATTATTTTTTTGATTTTTTTTTTAAAAAAAAATAGAATTTTGAAAAGAGTTTTGAAATTTTTTGATTCGAATCATGATTTGAGTTGAAAACCAAATGCTACCTAAGTCACTTGAGCTCGACTCCTGTCAGACTTATTGGTGGATTGTCACAGGTCGGGTTTAGGTTGGATTTATAAAAATTTGCCTCGTCCCGTATCATATCATGGCGGGGCAAATCGGGAAGTGACGGAAGCGGGGCGGGTGTGGAGCTGGAGGCAGATTAATTTTGTAAGCGGAAAAATAAAATATTAATAAAAATTATAGATAATATAGTATATTACGAATAATAATTTATACTTGAGAATTATATTATATAAGATTGAAAATAAATGAATATAAGTATAATATTTAACTTTATTATAGTGAAAAAATAAATATATTATATTATAATAAAATATTTAATAAATATAATCAGGGGGAGAGGTTTTGGTGAAAGGGGCGAGAAAGCATAATTCATCTTCGCCTCATTTCTTAATTAGGCCGGGAAAAATCCGTGCGAATAAGGAGTGGGGTGGGAGAAAATGACCATCCCTACTTGTTAAAACTTTGTTTGAGCTAGACTTGTTAGGTAAATAAGCTAAGTTTAAATATAATTTTAAAATCATTAAATTATCAAATCAAGTTTGAATAATTTACTATTCAATTTAATTAATTTTCAGCCTTAATTGGCCTTGCAAAAAAATAAAAGAAAAAGAAAAAAGGCTAAGGTCTCAAACACCCTTAGACTTGGCTTTTAACAAAAAGCTTGCAGAAAAGTGGAGAATGATATGATAATTTATAGTGATTTTTTAACTAAAAATCAAGGTTCTCAAATAAGGCCAAACTCGCATCTTATTTTGATTGGAAATTCTATGATGTGCATCTCTTTAAGAGTGTATACCATATAATATTGTCACAAAAATGTATAATTTTATCACAAAATTTCATATCATCAGTTATAAATTGCGCAATCTCGTTACAAATTAACATAATAAAATGTGAAATTTTTTTTGGTTGATATTGTAAAAATTTATGACATGATTATGATATTTTTTGTCATATCATGAGATTACATATTTTGTAATTAATATTAAAAAATTCTGTAATAAAATTTCATATTTTGTGATAAAATGCATGGCATTTCCCTATTCTGATCATGCACCAGACATTTTTTTTTTCTCGATGCGGAATGCACCGAGACGTTAAATGCGACTATGTGCACTGGCAAAGTCGGCAATTTTTTTACTCCCAAAAAATAAAAAATAAAAAATAAATAGAGAGATAAACTAATATTAATTAATTTGTTAAACAACTAATCACATATATGATGTATGTGGACTCAGCAAAACTGATTTTTTCTTTTTTCTTTTTTTTTTTTGCAAAAATTACTATTGAGGACAGTGGCGGATCCAGAAAAAAATTTAGAAGGGTGTGTGTAGAGGGTCAGAAATTAAATCCCAAACTAAGTATGAACTTAAGCACTAAGATCATCTGAGAAGGCGACCAGGGATGAGAAAGGAGCGTGGGCCAAAACCCAAGGGAAGTGGGCCAACAACTGGGCCGAGACAGGTCCGACCCACCAAGGCTCCAGATGGACTCAGCGAGGAAAAATGCCCAAGTCAAGTTGCAGAGGCAACACCTGCAGCGGTGAAGTTACCGAGGGAACATGTGCAGCGGCAGAGTTGCCGAGGCACTTTGTCTCAGTGCCGCAATGCCTATTAACTTCGATTCCTCTGCCATTTGAAGTTGTCGAGGGAATATGCGCAACGACAGAGTTTGTAAGGCACTTTGTCTCAGTGTCGCCATTCTAAGTATCTTCAATGCCGCCGCCATTTCTAGTAATGTCGATGTCACGATCATCTGGAGTTGCCGAGGGAAAGAGAAGACCGAGGCAACTAAGTTGCTGAGGCAATACTTGCAGTGCCCAAGTTGCGGAGGAATTCTGTCAAGGCCGCCATCTCTGATATTGTCACGCCCCAAATCCGCCCCTAAAAATTTGGGCATGACCCATTCGAAATGGACACCAAACCTGATAAATATTTCTATGGGGCCTGAACGGAAGCATTTAATATCATATAATAGTATAAAATAATATCCATTGAGCTACCACTACTATGCCAGGATCCCAGACAGAACATAATGCAGATAAATATACATTGACGTGTATCTGGAGATAGCTAAATACACATACATATACATCAAGCTTAATAAACACTTAGGGTACAAATTAAACTTAGCAAAACTCCATAACTTGAACGGTCAACACCTAAGAATCTAGGTACTCAAGGCTTGGCAACTGGTAACGGAAGCCACAGGTTAAGGTTGACCCCAGGTTGAGTGCCTACAGAAACAGACATAAAATAAAGTGAGTCAAGCTCAGTGAATAATAGTACGTAAGTCATGTAATGTTCAACTCAAACAATAAAGTATATAACTGCAGAAGTATATGATTAACTACATTCTGTAAAGATGTCTCAAACACACATGGGTCTAGTTTCCGTGGTTGTGCCGAAGGCTATCTGTTGTGCCGCAAGGCTACCTGTACCGAAAGGCTATCTGTTGTGCCAAAAGGCTATCTGTTGTGCCGCAAGGCTACCTGTGCCGAAAGGCTATCTGGGCCAACAGGCCAATTTGTTATTTCTGTATTTGATTTTGGTACATATACTAAGGTGCATTGTGATTTTATTATTGCGCACTATTATTCACTGAGCTTGTCTCATTCTATATGTTGTCTGATTCTGTAGGAGCCAGCTTGGGGAGCTGTTCTAACATTACCTCGTGCACTTTGTCAGCTTAAGGATAACCAGGCACAGGAGGGAACCCTTACATATTAGACCAGTTTTCTTTGTATATGTAATTTTTGGTATCCATGTTGCTGGTCAGGGTTATTGTATCTATTGTTTTGTGTGCCTAATATCTGGGCTGGATTTGTAGATGTTTTGTAACCTACTTCTGTGTGCATGTTTACCTTTTGTTAAATCTCGAAATGGTCCTGGTTTTTGATAGTTGCTCAATGGATGTGTCTGTTTATTGTCATTTAAAATTTACTGCTTCCGCTCCGGCCCCAAACGCTGTTCATCATAGGTCATTCTGTCTGTTTCTGATTAGGTCATGCCCAAACCTTTTAGGGGCAGGTTAGGGGCGTGACAAGTGGTATATGATTAACTACATTCTGTAAAGATGTCTCAAACACACATGGGTCTAGTTTCCGTAACAGAGCAGCTTATCAGCCCAGAAATAACAGAATAGCCTTTCGGCCCAGAACAGCCTTGCGGCCCAGAACATACTACTATATACGTATATCTTTTCAACATTTCATTCTCATCGAGTTCCAATCAACACATATGCTAATATTGTAACTGACAGAAATCAGAATGTTATTAACGAACATTATGTCACAAAACATACATTGAATCAAACAGAAGTTAATATCATGTTATAGCATAGCACAACCGAAACAGTAATAGAAATAACTTCAGTTTTCTTAAAATACAGTTCTGCTTAATAAGGACAGAATAACCCTCATTCTAACGTGAGTCTCGTAATAATGTTAAACATTTACATGCGTATCATAGATTCTCAACGACTTCGGGTCCATGTGTAACACAATGGAATATTCTCAGTTTCATACAGATATTTGGTTTAAAGATAAACATAATTCCGTTTATTCATTAAGAATTGCTTATAGATAATAGAGAATTATTATTCGTCATCGACAGAACAGGGTCATTTCAAAGTCATACCGATGTATGCCAATCTTTCAACGTTGTCACAAAACATACATTGAATCAAACAGAAGTTAATATCATGTTATAGCATAGCACAACCGAAACAGTAATAGAAATAACTTCAGTTTTCTTAAAATACAGTTCTGCTTAATAAGGACAGAATAACCCTCATTCTAACGTGAGTCTCGTAATAATGTTAAACATTTACATGCGTATCATAGATTCTCAACGACTTCGGGTCCATGTGTAACACAATGGAATATTCTCAGTTTCATACAGATATTTGGTTTAAAGATAAACATAATTCCGTTTATTCATTAAGAATTGCTTATAGATAATAGAGAATTATTATTCGTCATCGACAGAACAGGGTCATTTCAAAGTCATACCGATGTATGCCAATCTTTCAACGTTCACATTGACTTTCAACCATCATAAATGTTTGTGTAACATGTTCGTGTAACACTTACAAGAAACAGAACGTTAGTGATAATAATTATTGATGCTAAATAAAATGTATATCTTTGTACTATTACTCACAGAGCATTGGTGAAGCATTGGTCCTCCCGAAGCGTGTCCTACACACACATGAAGTCACACATTAATTCTTTAAATCATTTCCCCTAATTTCCTTTCTCAATTTAACATGATTTACAATGCCCATAACAAGGTTCATTCGTAAATTTGAACATTATTTCGAAACATCTCAGAAATCCAATTAAACTTGTACGCGTACAATTCAACCCACCAATTCCATGATTCTATTTTTAATTTGGGTAAACTCATTATTTATCATCACCAATTAATCTAGGGTTTCTAGACAAATTGAGAAATTTCAAGAAACTTTAAACTTCTTCACCCATTACTCTTTCTTCCAATTACCCTTTGATTAAACATCCTAGGATCATAATTTATAATCGAAACCCAACAAGAAAGCCCTAAACTCTCCAAACCCGAAATCCCTAAATGTCTACAAAATAACTCTATATGCTCAAAATAGAGGTTTTGCATTTATATACTCTTAAATATCACCAATCTATTTATAATGAAAGCATTGAAGGAGAACTAAGACCCCTACCTCAAGAATCAAGCAAAAGAACGAAGATTGATGAGAATCCTTCGCAAATCCAAGTTCCAATCGGTTGAAAACGTTAATCTTCTCTTATTCTCCATTCTTGATGCAAGAACCATGGTGGATTGTTGATAAAAGTGGAGGAAAATCAAAGGTTTTGGGCTAGGGTTTCAGACCTATGCAAGAGGGAAGAAGAGGGGAAAAGAAAAATGGAAGAAATGATCTCAAAACCCGTTTTTAAAGCTGCTGTCCGTAATTTCCGCTCGAGCGGACTGATTTCCGCTCGAGCGGACCTGCCCTCAGCACAGATTTCGAAACTTCAAACATGCGTAACTCTCCCATCCGGACTCCGTTTTAGGTCGTTCTTGTATCCAAATTGAAGCCCCGGAAATAAGCTTTCCAACGATTCGAACCTCACATCCAAACTCAAAGTGTGGAAAAAGAAAAGGGCAAATGAGTGACGGTTGGTCGCAAACAAATTATTCAAAATAAAGTTTTTGATCCAATCTTACTCTACCATCATATTACCACTACAACCAATACCTCAAATCAAATAAGGGAGATCCAAATACATTATTAAAAATGCCTCAGACGAACCCACGTGCCTCAAAATTCAAGCTCACCAGGCGACCCGCTCGAGCGCCCCACCTTGCGCTCGAGCGCTCAACCGAACAAAGACGTCCGCTCGAGCGTTCACTTCTACGCTCGAGCGGAAATCTACAACCCTCAAAATCTCGGGCAACCTGCAAAAATACTGGGAGCCTCACAAGTCCGCTCGAGCGGCCACTCCTCCGCTCGAGCGGAGGGAAAATTTCTGGGTCGTCACAGATATCTTTGGTCATGCCGCCTGAACTTGCCGCAGGAAATGACTACCACAGCAACTAAGTTGCAGAGGGAATATCTTGCCAAGGTGATGGCAGTCTTTGAGAAAGGCTTCCCTCTGAAGCTAATGCCTGGCGCTGACAGTAGGCGCCAAGGCATTAGTTGGCATAGGGTTGATAACAGGCCCCACAGTTCATTTAACTTGGCACTAATAGCAGGCCCTAAGACTTACTGGTTGGAGCTGATAGCAGGCCCAGAAATACCAGTTTACCGTGGCAATCCCGCGAAGGTGGGAGTAGGGTAGCCCGAACATAAAGGACTTCCTTTCCATTACTCAGGTCATGGACCTGCCTTGGTCGCACATGCAAGACTAAGGAAGCTCCCTTGGGCTTGGTACTAAGGCACAGCATGGTTGATAGCAGGCTTAGCTGTGGCTTTCGCCCTAGGAAGCTGGGGAGTTTGTGGTTAGGTGGCTAAGGGTGGAGGCTTCGCTGAGGTGAACATGAATGTAGTCGATAGCAGACTAATGGAGTCCTGAGAATGCATGTACTGGTCAAATAGAACTGAGAAGGCAGGTGCAGCGGCAAAGTACTCCCGCTGTAACTGCACTTGCTGAGGCTCAAAAGGGAGTTGCAGCGCTAAACACTCCCGTCACAACTACACTTGCTGAGGCTCAAAAGGGTAGTTACGGAGGCAAACAAATAGTACACAGTACATGCAAAGGGACACGTGGCACCTTCAGCTTGGTGGCTCAAGGCAGAATATTCCATGTGATCCTCTGGGACATATGTCTTCTCTCTATTTGGTCACTTGGTGTCCTCTTGGCACCAAGGAAAAGCCTATAAATAGGACTCATTTCCCAAGATTCAAGAAGAGGAATTTTGGGGATTTGGGGGAGATGCTGCCCAATTTGATACTACCATACACTTCTTCTTGAGCCACTTGCTTCACCCTCACCTAGTTACACACTCTCCAATTCTCAGATAGTTGCTGCTGTTCATTCTCAAGCCACTCCCACCATCATTGGACCATTAGCATAGTTTTGCCTCTCTAATCACCCTCTAACCTTGAACCCCCCTACAGTGTGTTAATTAAAATTTTGAAATTTTTTCTCTCATAATCAATAACAATAGATAATAATTTTTAAATTAATATTATGCACAAAATCTTAAATATTTAATATGAAATTTTTGTTTTTACAATTGACCTTGTAAAAAATCAGAATTAGAAATATATGATGTGAAGGGGCTAAATATGAAATGGGTCGGATCTTATCCTTGGGCTGGCCCAATCCATCACACTCAAGACTTGAGAAGTATGATAAGCAAGTGGGCTAGTCGGTTTAGCCCAATTACATCGTCAACAATCCACCCAAGTCTTCAAGCACTTGGGCCCAACCTGTGGTGGAAAGGTTAGTCCAGCCACGATGCTGGGCTGGGCCGAGCCGCAGGTCCTGACCCTTAGATAGAACCCAAAAGAGGCCGAGCCCACACAAAGATATCATACTGGGTCGGTCCATTTCTACAAGCAATCCCATAGAGGGCCGAGCTGAGGCACAACAATGCCGAACCAAAGGAACACACCAGAGAAACGTGGAAGCTGTAAGTATATGCATGTGCAAGTTGCCACCTCAGCTGGTCCCCTACACCTAGAATCACGGAAACAGTTAATCAGAGGAATGTGGTTTGTTATCAGCATGACTACAATGAGCATATGCACCCCATGACAACTACCAGATGGTCCTCTACCTTGGGCAATGCTAAAGGGAAACTTGGCAGCACAAGAGCTCCAAAAAATCGTCTTGGGTAACAAGCAAGAAGTTATATATATATATATATACTACACTAACTTCACATTGAAGGTAACTGATCTAAGCTAAACTCTACTCACTAAAACTTAACTCTCTACACTTAGAGAGCTCGTTGCTTCTTCTCCGATTACTCATTCTCACAGCGGAGGCGTCATCCAGCCAACCCCGACCGGGCAACTGTGACAGTGCTCCTTGTTGCAGGGCCTCAATTCCGGGATAGTCCAATCGAGTGTAGAGCTCCGATCCATAATCATCTAGTGCGGTATTCAATATGCACAATTGGTGCGGTGAGCGTAGATTGCTTTGTCTCCGAGTTTTGCACTTGATTCCAACGATGGGGATTGAGGACATCCCATCTTTGACACAGACTCCGTAGACAGAGAAGACAAAGGATAAAGGCTTGACACTCCCAACAGTCCTAGAAGAACAAACCGGAAACAATAATCGGACTCCCAAATCTGTTGAGCATCGATTGCCCTTCCCTGGAGGTTCTTCTCATCATTTTCTTCTGGAGAAAGATTACAGGGATCGAATCATAGACTCCATGGGAATGGAGATATAAGAGCTGAAAGCGCAACTCAAAAGGATGATGGGTGACCCGACGGAGAAGAGGATTGATGCAGAGCCCTCTCGCTTGTAATAGAGTAGCCCATCCCGAGAACCACTAGTGAAGAAGGTTCCCAGAAATGAGTCTGGGCTTTAGAGCCAGTCAATCCCAGTACAAAGTGAGGCGGTGAGCAGCCACACCCATGGCTCTCGCCAGAGAAGGGTTAAGAGGCAGAAAACAGTTAGCTAGCAGACAGAGTACCTCCCTCAAGACCTTTGTACTTGGCTGATTGGTAACAGGCAAAATGAGCAATGACGAGATCACCTTGACCGTACCATCCACCAGAGAGAGCATCGTATGATGGGAAGGCTTGTCTATTTCTTGGATAGGCTCGTCTCCTCCCCATTCTCCCCGGAAATAGAGGCCATGAGACCCTCCAAGAAATTCACCTCACCAAAGTTCACGTCGTATGATGGGAAGTCAGACCCACTGACGCATATCAGCCATTATAGATAGATGATGTCCCGATGGAGCTAAGACGAAGCATTGATGTGCAAAGTCTTCCCGTCTAGCTTGGGAGAATCCGGACTTCGATGGTTCGATCAACTCCCCATTGGATCAATTTACGACTGGAAGCAGCTCTCTGAAGAGTTCTTAGCCAGGTTCGTCTTCAACACTAAGATCTCGAAAGAGCCGGATACACTGTTCGGTCTTCGAAAGGAACAGGAAGAAACGCTGCACAATTATGCTAGGAGGTATTGGGAAGCGTATAATGACCTGGAGGAAAACGTCTGCAGTGAATAGATGGCTTTGATGTCTTTTAAACATGGTCTGCGCCTGGAAAGTAAGCTGAGACAGTCACTTACTAAGCGCCCGGCCACAGCACTGAAAGATTTGCATGCCAAGATTGAGCAGTACGCTCGCCTCAAAGACGACTAGATCCCTATGGAGGTAGCATCAACTAAATAAACAGCTTGGCACAAGAAGAGAGTGGATCGAGGGGAGCACCAAGGACTCACGGTGAATAAAGTAGACAAGTCCAAATCTCACGAAACAGTCGTAACCGTATTCAAAGAACCAATCTATTGTATGTTGGAAAAGATCAAGAGAGAGCCATTCTTTGTTTGGCTGCCAAAAATGTTGGGAGATCTAGCTCAGCGCAATCAAAAGCTCAGATGCACCTATCACCAAGATAGGGGGCATATGACTCAAAATTGCAGAGCACTGAAGCAACACTTGGAAGACTTGGTAGCTGCTGGACACCTTCGAGACTACATTGATCATGATAAAATGGTGTCCGAATAGGGGAACCCTCCACCGGAATCGAACATTGAGCATCCTCCTCGGTTGGTAATAAATGTAATCCACGGAACAACTACCCAAGAGCGTAAAAAGGCACTCAAAGAAGAAATTGCCAAAGCTGTGCAAATTCAGCAGGTCATGTCAATAGGGTTCGTGCCGAAAAAGGTATGCACAGTATCCAAGTCCCCTTTGTGCACTGTTTCATTTACTAGAAAGGATTTAGAAGGCATTCAACACCCATATACTGATGCACTGATTATAACTGTGGGAATTGGAAAACCATTTGACGTAAAACGAGTCCTGGTAGATCAGGGCAGTGCGGCGGATATATTGTATTACGACTTACTTAGGAAGCTCGGTCTCTCTAAGTAACACCTCACCTTGGCAGCAGCTCTGTTGGTCGGCTTCAATTCACAGCCTGAATGGCCACTTGGCAAGATAGTGTTGCCAGTTGTGGCTGGAACAAAGACCCTATAGATAGAATTTCTAGTTATTAATACACATTCTCCTTATAATGCCATACTCGGTCGTCCTTGGATTCACCAAATGGAAGCGGTCCCTTCAACCTACCACCAGCTCATCCACTTCCCAACGGAACACGGAGCAGAGCAGATCTTAGGGGACCAAGTTGCGTCGAAACATTGCTTCATGGCAGCTGTGAAGGTTAAACAACTTTGCAATCGGATGCAGACAGTGGAAGTGGCTGAACAGCCAATCTTGGAGGATGTAGAAAGAGCCCAGATGAAAAGATAGTAGAGGATTTAGAGAAAGTCCTAGTAAATAAGGATGATCCAGAAAAGTACTTCTTTATCGGTAAGCGCTGATGAGAAACTTCAGCTGCTGGAATTGCTGAGGGAAAATATGGAGGTATTCACATGGTCAGCATATGATACTCTAGGGTTGAACCCAGATTTTGCTTGCCACAAACTCAACATCAGCCCCTCCGCTCGGCCTATCGTGCAGAAAAGTCGGAGATCCTCAGTTGAGCACACTAAAGCAGTAATTGCCGAGGTCGAAAAACTCCTAGCATCGGGGCCGATTGGAGAAGTTCAGTACCCACAATGGCTGTCCAACACAGTTGTAGTAAAGAAGAAGAACGAAAAATGAAGAGTCTACATTGACTTCACCTGCCTGAACAGAGCTTGTCCCGAGGACAGTTTTCCTCTACCTCGCATTGATCAACTGGTAGATTCAACAGCAGGACATGAGCGTATGAGCTTTCTGGACGCTTATAGCGGCTATCACCAGATACCACTATTCGGCCCAGATTAGGATAAGACAACATTCATCACTCCAAGAGGCACTTATTGCTACAAAGTAATGCCGTTCGGCCTTAAGAACGCCGGGGCAACTTACCAGCGAATGATCACTGGAATTTTCAAGGACTAGCTCGGAAAAACCATGGAAGCTTACATAGATGATATGGTAGTGAAAAGCAAGCTCGCTATGAACCACCTCGCAAACTTAAGAGAAGTCTTTGGTATCCTGAAAAACCATCAGCTTCGTCTTAATGCCTCGAAATGCGCTTTCGGGGTAGGAACATGGAAGTTTTTGGGATACGTGGTTACTCACAAAGGAATCGAGGCAAATCCGGATCAAATCAAAGCAATACAAGAGCTTGAAGTACCAACAAAGGCTAAAAAGCTACAGAAGCTGGCTGGAATGGCGGCCGCCCTTAATTGGTTCATCAGCAAGTCTTCAAATCGGATGAAGCCCTTCTTCCAGCTACTAAGAAAAAAGGCTGCATTTGAGTGGGGTCCTGAATGTACCGAAGCATTGCAAGGTCTTAAAAAATACCTCAGTACACCATCTCTCTTGTCCACTCCAAAACTAGGGGAGGAGCTGTACCTATATCTAGCAGTCTCGGATCAGGCCGTGAGCGCGGTATTGATTCGAGAGGTTAACAAGGAACAAATGCCAGTATACTATGTTAGCAAGACTCTACTAGATGCCGAGACATGGTATCTACCATTGGAAAAGTTAGCTTACGCACTACTCATCGCCTCAAGAAAGTTGCAACATTACTTTCAGGGTCACATTATCAATGTCCTCACTGAATTCCCCCTCAAATTTGTCTTCAGCCGAGCTGATTTCTTTGGCCGAACAGCAAAATGGGTAGTTGAACTTGGTGAGTTTGACATTCGATATTAACCCAGGACAGCAATCAAGGCCCAGGTCTTGGCAGATTTCGTCGTAGAATTCACTCCCACCCAGAGCACCAAGCTCGAGAACTCCAGTTCGGCATAGGTGCCATGCACCACCGAACTAGGAAAGCAATGCGCTTCAGAAGCATGGAAACTCTTTATTGGTAACATCTGGTAGCTCTATGTCGACGGATCATCCAATAACTGAGGCTCGGGAGCAGGAGTAGTACTTATGTCACCAGAAGGGTTTATTTTGGAGCAGGCTCTTAGGCTTGGTTGGAAGGCTTTTAACAATAAGGTGGAATATGAAGCACTGTTGGCTGGTTTACGCAGTGCCAAACACTTCAGTGCAGAGCAACTTCTGGTTTTCAGTGATTCTCAATTGGTGGTAAACCAGCTTACTGGGGTCTACGAAACACGAGACGAAAAATAACCATGTATGCAGGCAAAGCCAAGGATCTACTCAAGAAATTTCGGTCCATACGAGTGGAACGAATCAGTCGGGACAGAAACAACAATGCTGATGCTCTAGTCTGCCTCGGCTCATCAGTAGATGCCAAAGACGCTAGAAAAGTTTGGAGTGAGTTTGTGCCAGAACCAAGCATTGCATCTCCAGTCCTTTGCAGTAACCTAGAGCCAAGCTGGATGGATCCAATACTTGTTTTTTTGAAATTTGGCACTCTCCCTAAAGATAAAAAGGAAGCCAACAAAATCCGACATAGGTCAGCTCGGTTCTGAGTCTCACCATCTGGGAAACTATACAGACGCTCCTATCTCGGTCCTTATCTTTTGTGTGTGCATCGAAGTCTGGTCGAAAATGTTCTTTACAAAATTCATGATGGGATTTGTGGATGTCACATTGGTGGAAGGTCATTGGCGCACCGAGCCCTCACTCATAGGTACTGGTAGCCACGGATGCAGCAAAATGCACAATAGCATGTTCAGAAATGCGATAAATGTTAGAGGTTTGCTCCACTAATTCATCAGCCAGCCAAAACTCTCACTCCACTTACTAGCCCATGGCCCTTTGCTCAATGGGGCCTGGATATTGTTAGACCGTTGGCACGAGGCACTGGGAACAGACGATTCTTCATCATTGCAACCGACTATTTCACTAAGTGGGTTGAAGTCGAAATGCTAGCGAGTATCAAAGAAGCGGACATAAAGCGGTTTGTTACGAGGAACGTTGTGGTCCATTTCGGTATCCCATGAGTACTGATTGCAGACAATGGAACATAGTTTGACGGAAAGATCTTCAGAAAATTTTGTGCTGACCTCAGAATTGAATATCAGAACTCTTCTGTAGGCTACCCACAAAGTAATGGGTAGGCAGAAGCGTCGAACAAAACTATCATCAACGGAGTAAAAAAACGGCTCGAACATGCAAAAGGAAAATGGGTTGAAGAGTTACCCCACGTGTTGTGGGCTTACCGAACCACGGCACAGCGCTCAACGAGGAAACACCTTACTCCCTGACTTATGGAATGGGGACTATTATCCTACTTGAAGTTGGTCTCCCAACCCTCCGATCTGATCTGTTTGAAAGCACAAGTAATGAGGAAGCTATTGCACAAGCACTGATATGGGAGAAGGCCGAAGGGAAGCAGCACTGATCAGACTTGTAGTGTATCAGCAGCAGCTCATCAAGAGTTTCAACCAAAAAGTTTTCCCAAGACAATTCACACCTAGAGAACTGGTTTTGAGGAAAGTTATGGATCACAAAAGGGTGCCTGGCGAAGGAAAACTTGGACCTACTGGGAAGGTTCATACAAAGTCACAGTCGTTGCTGGAAATGGAGCTTACTACCTAGAGGATCTTAAAGGCAGAGCCATACCTCGGCCCTGGAATGTAGCAAATCTCAAGAAATACTATCAATAGAATTATCCCCTAACTTCTCTATTAGAGTGTAAAGACATTTATCTTTTGATCAATGCAAATGCCTCCTCACTTCTCTCAAATTTTTATCTGACCAGTTTGATTGCAAGAGATTTTTGTAATCGGCTTTGGTGTTCGCCAAACGGAATTAGCTTTGGTATTTACCAAACGGAATTAGCTTTGATGTTTATCAAATGGATTTAGCTTTGGTGTTTACCAAACGGAATTAGCTTTGGTTTTTATTAAACGGAATTAGCTTTGATGTTTATCAAATGGATTTGGCTTTGGTGTTTACCAAACGGAATTAGCTTTGACATTTATCAAACGAATTTAGCTTTGGTCTAACCCAAACGGACTTAGTTTCAGAACGACTGAACGAGATTTAATTTTAGTTAGCACTCAAACATGCTAAGTGGAACTGCTTGGTGGAATTATGTTTGGCAACTAAAATTGGACTTTAGCCAAGTGGAATTGCTTGGTGGAAACTGCACTAACATATTTTAAATAAACATCTCTGAGTCCACAGAATTTCTTAAGTATCGTCATATCAACACTTCAGTATCGCTGTATACAAGCAGAGTTGGAACAAACTTGGCTAAACTCTATCAGGAGTAAACTTCCAACACTAGTCTTACTCAACTCCAAGTGGGGGCAAACAATTATTTTTTCAAACCAACCTGGACCTGAGTAAGACATCTCTTTATACCTTTATCCCATCCCAATGCACTTGAGCTATCGAAGTTACAACAGACTTAAGCAGTTCTGCCTAAGAGCACAATCTTCAGTACTTATCTTACTTAGCCCTAGGTAGGGGCAAACTATTGTTTTTCAAAACCAACTTGGACCTAAGTAAGACCCTCTCCTTTTATTACAAAACCAAGCATACTGGTACAACATATTCGTTAACCAGACTGAGCATCTATTCGGCCCAGAGGTCCCAACAGTGCTTGGCCGGGGGCAAACAATACAGATAACATTCAGACATAGAAACAAGAAAGCATCAGATTGCCAAATCAAAAGGCAAATTCCATCATCTAACAAAGGCACAACTGGCTTCACAAACAGCAACAAAAAAAGAAAAGAAAATTGTCTTGGCAAACATAAGAAGGCAACTCGTCAGGAAGACTGAGCTCCAGTACAACAGAAAGCAAAAAAGAAGAAAAAGCAAAACGTGAAAACTTCGAATCATTCCAAAAAAGACTTCAACTTCCATTAACAGGAGGAACCTCAGGAGCAGCGTCCACAATCTTATCCAAGCTATCTTGGGGAGGAAAAGTAGTGGCAGCTCCAACTTCTTGAGAAGTAGAAGCTTCCTTAACCACATCTTCTCCAGCTTCAGTTTCTAAGGTTCCACCATTTTCAACGTTCACTGTTTTGTTGGCAACATCGCTTTCTTGAGTCTTAATTACAGAATCAGTTCCTGGGGAAACCTCAGTTGGAAGAATTGCAAGGGCAACAGCAGTCTTTGGACCTAGGGATCTTGAGGGAACAAGGACATCCTGAAACAAGGGAGACCCTTTAGGAACCTGAGCAGCAGTCAGAGCACTCAACCAACCCTTCAAAAAGAGCTTGTCCTGCAACGCCAACACCTCTTCTTTGTAAGCAGCCCCAGCCTCATCCCAGCCTTGTTGCTTATACTTAGCCTCCAACGCAGAACGTTCAGTGGCCATCACCGCAATAATGGCCTCTAACTCTGTCACATTTATTTCAAATTGGGCCTGTACCCCAATGGAAGCTTCCTTAGACTTCTTAGCTGTAACAACCCTCGTCACTGTTTACCGATTAACTGCCGAATATTGCTAAACTGCGACTGATTATGATAAGTAATGGAACTGATTGAAATACTGAATTGACTGATTGAAAACTGAAACCGAATTGATTGAGGGTATCTATTTGAATTGCATTTCTATCTGTTGCCTGTTTAATTATCTGTTCATGTTTATATGTTTAAACTGTAAATTGGAGGCCTTATCGGCGGCCGAACTAGAAATCGATAAATGTTTTATGATCATCATAATTTATGTGATTTTATGGTATAATTATCTGAAAACTGATTTGGCATGATTAAATTAGATTAAATAATGGTAAATTACAAGAATTGGGTTTAATTACAACCTTGCCATTGTGAATAGGCCACTATGAGAACCTTTTGAAGCCTTAGCTCATTACAACAAACATTTCCTCAGCCATTTTCATTGTTCTTGCCGATTTTAGAGAGAGAGAGAAACATAGAAGATTGGTCTTCATCTTGTACCTAGCTTGCAATTAGAAGATTGAAAGGAGTTCTTACTTGTTTGAGCCTCTACACTTAAACTACTAGACCTAAGGTAGATCATTAACCTTCTTTATTGTGTATTTAAGTTAATTCTTGCATGATTCATGTCAATTGTAGAGCTAAGGCAGGATTTAGTTCTAGCATGTTGAATTAAAGCTTAATTGTTGCATGCATGTGTGCATTGAAGAGTTTTGGGTTGATTTCATGGCAAATGTTGCATGCATGTTCATGTTAATGTTTAGGACCATGATTTCATCTTGTTTTTGAAAGAATTGAGCTCTTTAGAGCATGTATTGAAGCTTTGAATCGATTTAAAGTCATGCATGTCTTGTTTGAGATCATATTTTTGAAAATGGGTTTGAAATTAAGGTTGTTTGAAACACCCTTGGGCTTGAATTTTATAAATGGAGCTTTAAATCATGTGATTCTATGTGTTTACAAAGGTTTTCCAGAAAATAGGCCCAAGAGGATCGAATTTGGTGTTTGAAAACTTGAGTTTTGAGCTTGGAGCTCAAATCTGGATTTTCTAGATTTTGGTCTTCCGCTCGAGCAGGGAAAGTGGCGCTCGAGCGGGAAATTCGTGCTCCCAGTACTTTGCACTATGTTGAAGTCCGCTCGAGCGGAAAGATTGACGCTCGAGCAGGACCTTGTGTCTTACGCTCGAGCGGCTATCGAGCGCCCGATCGAGCGTGAATTTCACCTATCCAGTATTTTTTGGTCTGCTCGAGCGGGTAAGTTGACGCTCGAGCGGGAACTGTTGTCTGCATGTTCGCTCGAGCGGGGAAACCTGCGCTCGAGCAGGACCCTGTTTCACTGAAAATTTTGAAAATGTTTTCTGAGTGCATCTTTACATCCTTTTTCCATCCTAGGCATTCCTAGGGCATATTTAAGGCATGTTAATGAGGATATAGATGTAGAACACACTGAGGCAATTAGGGATTAAACTATTTTTATCCTTCCCAACTGTGTAGCTTAGTGTGTGTTCATTCTGTACTGTTTAGGGTTGGCATTTCGAAGAGACGCTCTAGCCTACTGTAGCCCAGAACTCTGTGAGTAACAATTGTGTAAAGATATGTTCAAAATGATTATCTTCTGAATATTGAACTGTACTGTTTCTAAACTGATATTGTTAACTGAATGAATGTATGTCCTATATTTTGAACTGTATTGTGGCATCCTTAGCAACTACTGTTACTGACTGTTACTGTTACAGAGATCTCTGTCGGTTCCCTTGTTGGAACCACTACTGTTTACTGATTGATGGCCATCATTGACTGTTCGGTCTTTTAAGACCTACTGTTACTGTTATGCTAATGGATGTACCACATATGACTGTTTACTGTACTGAACAACTGATATACTGATTGAAATAAACTGTTTTCATTACTGTAAGGACATTCATTCTAAACCCCTTTACGCATTATGTTATTCACTGGGCTTTAGCTCACTGCTCATATATATATATGTAGGTGTGCAGGCACCAGACCGGAGCTAGGAGCGTCGGGGTAGACTTCCAGTTTTGTCCAGCCAACCACTGTGCCTCACTGCGAGGTTCCGAGCCTGTCTAGCTATGGCTTAGGGGTGTTTTTATTTCCCCGTCTGTCTCTGTACTGTTTTTGTAATACTGTATAGACTGATAGTACTGTACTGTTAATAGGGATTAGGTCCCTGTCTTCTGAATGATTGTACACGTATGTATATACTGTTCTGTACTGTATATAAGTATATGCATGGAAAATCTTTTTGGCATACAGACTGTCACAGCTCATTGGGCATTGTTTATTTACTGTATTGGCTTCCGCCATGCCCCTGTACTCTGTTTTACTGTATTACTGTTAAGCAGGCCTTCGGTAATCTCGGATTACTGGCCGGTTACGGTGCTAAACCCATAGGGGCGGGTTTGGGTCGTGACAGAGTGGTATCAGAGCGATACTTAACCACGAGTTATACCGCACACACCTGTCCAAATGAGCTATAGGGTGTCCTAGAAAAGCAATCAGGGCATTACATGAGCATGATAAGTGTGTGGTTATGACATGACTAAAGATATGCTAATGTGCTAATCTTTTTAAACAAACGACTGCTTATGTTGATAACTGTTATAACTGCTTATAGTGAAATGGATAATGTAAGAACTGCAAATGAATCTGAATCCTCATCCACTGAGGCAAGAATGGCGAGAATGGAAAGAATGATGGAACTGATAACTGAAAGACTAGATCAACAACAGAATCAACAGCCCCACCTCCTCCTCCGGTACAGCCGGAACAGAATGTGAATGTACAGAATGTGAATGATAATTATGGGGACATAATTGCTCTCACCCATAAGTTCAGCAAGATGAAATCGCCATCCTTTAAGGGGGGTCTCGAACCACTAAAGGCTGAAGCATGGGTTTTGGAGACTGAAAAATTATTTGAGGTGTTTCCGTGCTCGGAAGCAAATAAAGTACTGTTAGCTACCTTCACCTTGCAAGAAGAGGCCAGAAGGTGGTGGATGCTGATCCGTGCCACTAACACTGTAGTGACTTGGGCTCAGTTTAAGGAGTCCTTCTTTGAAAAGTATTTCCCCCAATGTGTCAGGGACAGAAAAGTAACTGAATTTGAACAACTAAGACAGGGTACAACGTCTGTTGCTGAGTATGAAACAAAGTTCACCGAGCTTGCTAGATATGCATCGCATATGGTGGACACTGACTACAAGAAGGCCAGAAAATTTGAAGGCGGCCTTAATGTTGCAATACTCGACAGGATAAGTGTGTTAAAGCTACCGACCTATGTAGGTGTTCTTGACCGAGCATTGATGGCTGAGTCGAACATCGAAGCAGTGAAACAATCTGAATCACCAACATCTGAATGGCGTGGAAAAAGGCAGGGTTTTAAGTTCAAGAAAGGCAAGAACAACCCGCTGAACAAAAACAAAATACAGGGTCAACGACTACTTCTAGTCAAGGGAACCGTTCCTTTCCGCCCTGTTCCGAATGTGGTAAGAACCATAAGGGAGTTTGTTATAAAATCTCTGGTGCTTGTTACAGGTGTGGTAAGGTGGGCCACATGGTTAAAGATTGCCCTTCCACTGCTCCGGGCAATAGTAAAGCTATAGGCAGCACCGCAACATCGACCGTAGCACCAAAATCAAACCCCAAAGCTACCGGGAAAGAGCCCATGAGGCAGGGCCGAGTGTTCGTCCTAGTACCAGGAGATGTACAAAATACTGAGACCGTTGTGTCAGGTATTCTCTCTATTTGTACTCAAAATGCATATGTACTGATTGATTCGGGGTCTACACACTCATATGTATCGCATGCTTTTTCACGAAAATTGAATAGACCCTTAGAGCCCATGAACTATCTGTTAGCTGTATCATCACCTGTCGGGGGATCCATGACTTGTGCATATATGTACCCTGCTTATGAAATTATTGTTGGAGATGCACATCTGTATATTGATTTACTGCCTCTGGATATAAACCATTTTGATGTAATATTGGGGATGGATTGGTTACAAAAATATCATGCTACCATAGACTGTGTAACGAAACAAGTAGTTTTCCATCCACCTGGTCTGCTTGAATTTGTGTTTAATGGTAGTGGAGTGGTACCTCCCCCGTATTTAATTTCATCTATGAAAGCTGTTAAATTGATCAGAAATGGGTGTAAAGGATATCTCTGTTCTGTATTGACTGTGCCTACTGATGTTAAAACTGATGTGAACTGTATTCCTATAGTCAGAGAATTCCCAGATGTTTTTCCAGATGATCTGCCAGGGGATTGGATTGACAAGGAGATTGAATTCACCGTTGATGTGATTCCGGGTATCGAAAGCTCCTTACAGAATGGCTCCAACTGAACTGAAGGAATTGAAAGTGCAATTACAAGAATTGCTAGACAAAAAGTTCATCCGGCCTAGTACTTCACCGTGGGGCGCGCCTGTCTTGTTTGTGAAAAAGAAAGACGGCTCACTGAGGCTCTGTATTGACTACTGCGAACTGAACAAGGTAACTGTGAAAAATAAATACCCATTGCCCCGTATTGATGACTTATTTGATCAGTTACAGGGTGCTCAAGTGTTTTCTAAGATTGATCTCAGATCTGGATATCACCAACTGAAAGTTAAACCAAAAGACATTGATAAAACTGCTTTTCGAACGAGGTATGGACATTATGAATTTTTAGTTATGCCTTTCGGAGTTACCAATGCACCTGCTGCATTTATGGACCTCATGAACAGAATCTTTAAACCATACCTTGATGACTTTATTGTTGTATTCATTGATGACATTCTGATTTATTCCAAAAGTATAGAAGAACATGAACATCATCTGAGACTTGCCGTACAGACCCTAAGAGAACAGAAACTGTATGCTAAACTGTCTAAATGCGAATTTTGGCTTGATCATGTTATGTTTTTGGGACATGTTATTAGCAAGGATAGAATTTCAGTTGATCCGCAGAAAATCGAAGCCGTAGTAAATTGGCCTAGACCGACAAATGTGACAGAAGTCCGAAGCTTTTTGGGTTTGGTTGGATATTACAGAAGATTTGTCAAAGATTTCTCCAAAATTGCCTTACCGTTGACTCAATTAACTCAGAAGGGGATATCATTTGACTGGACTGACTAAAGGGAATCAGCATTCCAAGAGTTGAAAACTCGACTCGTGACTGCACCTGTTCTTACCCTACCTTCAAGAACGGATGGTTATACTGTATTTAGTGATGCTTCTTATAAGGGTTTAGGGTGTGTTTTAATGCAGAATGAGAGAGTTATTGCTTATGCTTCCTGACAACTGAGACCGCATGAAAAGAACTACCTGACCCATGATCTGGAACTTGCTGCAGTAGTATTTGTACTGAAAATCTAGCGTCACTATCTGTATGGGGCGACATGTGAAGTTATACCGACCACAAAAGTCTGAAATATTTCTTCACACAGAAGGAACTGAACATGAGACAGCAGAGATGGCTAGAACTGATTAAAGACTATGACCTACAGATTTTGTACCATCCCGGGAAAGCCAACACCGTTGCCGATGCATTGAGCCAGAAGTCGATTGCAAATTTAGCCTGTTTGCTCACCGGACAGAAAGAGTTGCTTTGTGACCTTGAAAAATCTGAAATTGAAATTGTTTTGAAAGAACAAGGTGGAACAATAGCTGCTATTACTGCTCAACTGGCACTGATTGAAGAAATTAAAGAGAAACAGCAACAGGATGACTTCTTGAAGAAGATCATCGAAGAAAGGGAATCTAAACCGAGACCGGGGTTCAAATTTGAAAATAATGTACTGAAATTTCAAGAAAGACTATGTGTACCGAATGATACTGAACTGAAAAGAAGAGTTTTGCAAGAGGGCCACAACTCGAAATTTTCTATCCATCCAGGAAACACAAAGATATATCACGATTTGAAATTGAATTTCTGGTGGCCGGGAATGAAGAAAGAAATTGCTGATTTTGTATCAAAATGTCTTCACTACCAACAAGTCAAAGCTGAACATCAACGACCCGCAGGTTTACTGCAGCCCTTACCAATATCGGAGTGGAAATGAGAACATATTACCATGGATTTTTTTGTGGACTGCCTCGCTCCAGTAAAGGTATGGACTCGATTTGGGTTATTGTTGATAGACTGACTATATCTGCTCACTTCTTACCTGTTAAGACAATTTATAATGCGGACAAATTGGCTATACTCTATATTGATGAAATTGTTAGACTGCACGGAGTCCCTGTGTCCATTGTTTCTGACAGGGATTCGAAGTTTACATCTAGATTTTGGCAAAGCTTACAGACTGCATTGGGTACCGAACTGAACTGAGTAGTGCCTATCATCCTCAGACAGATGGCCAGTCAGAAAGGACCATCCAAACTCTGGAGGATTTGCTGAGAATGTGTGTCCTTGATTTTTAGGGAAACTGGGAAAGCCATTTGCCCTTAGCTAAATTCGCCTACAACAACAGCTATCACTCAAGTATTGGTATGGCGCCTTTCGAGGCATTGTATAGCAGAAAATGTAGATCTCCGATTTGCTGGGCAGAAGTTGGAGATGGGCCTTTGCTTGGGCCCGAGATTGTATATGAAACGACTGAGAAAGTGAAACTGATACAGCAGAGACTGAAAACTGCACAGAGCCGACAGAAAAGTTATGCAAATGTTAGAAGGCGAGACAGAGAATATGAAGTGGGTGATCACGTTTTTGTGAAAGTGACACCGATGAAAGGCCAGACTCGTTTTGGAGTCAAAGGCAAGTTAGCGCCGCGATATGTCGGACCGTATGAGATTATTGAGAAAATCAATCCGGTGGCGTATCAAGTTGCGCTTCTTCCTGAAATGGAGCATATGCACAACGTCTTCCACATTTCTATGTTGAGAGATTATCTCTGGATCCTTTCCATGTGATAGAGCCTACTCGTGTGATGTTGAGTGATGACTACACTTACGAGGAACGGCCTATACAGATTGTGAACAGACGGATCAAGAAATTGAGAAACAAAGAGATCCCATTAGTAAAAGTTAACTGGCAAAACCATGGTGGCGTGTATGCCACTTGGGAAAGGGAAGATGACATGGCTAAAAGATATCCTGAACTGTTTCCACTGAACCCTATTTTCTTCCAGAACGAAGGTAACTCAAGTTTAGAGGACTAAACTCTTTTTAAGGAGGGGAGACTATAACAACCCTCGTCACTGTTTACCGATTAACTGCCGAATATTGCTAAACTGCGACTAATTATGATAAGTACTGGAACTGATTGAAATACTGAACTGACTGATTGAAAACTGAAACCGAATTGATTGAGGGTATCTATTTGAATTGCATTTCTATCTGTTGCCTGTTTAATTATCTGTTCATGTTTATATGTTTAAACTGTAAATTGGAGGCCTTATCGGCGGCCGAACCAGAAATCGATGAATGTTTTATGATCATCATAATTTATGTGATTTTATGGTGTAATTATCTGAAAACTGATTTGGCATGATTAAATTAGATTAAATAATGGTAAATTACAAGAATTGGGTTTAATTACAACCTTGCCATTGTGAGTGGGCCACTATGAGAACCTTTTGAAGCCTTAGTTCATTACAACAAACATTTCCTCAGCCATTTTCATTGTTCTTGCCGATTTTAGAGAGAGAGAGAAACATAGAAGATTGGTCTTCATCTTGTACCTAGCTTGCAATTAGAAGATTGAAAGGAGTTCTTACTTGTTTGAGCCTCTACACTTAAACTACTAGACCTAAGGTAGATCATTAACCTTCTTTATTGTGTATTTAAGTTAATTCTTGCATGATTCATGTCAATTATAGAGCTAAGGCATGATTTAGTTCTAGCATGTTGAATTAAAGCTTAATTGTTGCATGCATGTGTGCATTGAAGAGTTTTGGGTTGATTTCATGGCAAATGTTGCATGCATGTTCATGTTAATGTTTAGGACCATGATTTCATCTTGTTTTTGAAAGAATTGAGCTCTTTAGAGCATGTATTGAAGCTTTGAATCGATTTAAAGTCATGCATGTCTTGTTTGAGATCATGTTTTTGAAAATGGGTTTGAAATTGAGGTTGTTTGAAACACCCTTGGGCTTGAATTTTATAAATGGAGCTTTAAATCATGTGATTCTATGTGTTTACAAAGGTTTTCCAGAAAATGGGCCCAAGAGGATCGAATTTGGTGTTTGAAAACTTGAGTTTTGAGCTTGGAGTTCAAATCTGGATTTTCCAGATTTTGGTCTTCCGCTCGAGCAGGGAAAGTGGCGCTCGAGCGGGAAATTCGTGCTCCCAGTACTTTGCACTGTGTTGAAGTCCGCTCGAGCGGAAAGATTGACGCTCTAGCGGGACCTTGTGTCTTACGCTCGAGCAGCTATCGAGCGCCCGATCGAGCGTGAATTTCACTTGTCCAGTATTTTTTGGTCCGCTCGAGCGGGAATTGTTGTCTGCATGTTCGCTCGAGCGGGGAAACCTGCGCTCGAGCGGGACCCTGTTTCACTGAAAATTCTGAAAATGTTTTCTAAGTGCATCTTTACATCCTTTTTCCATCCTAGGCATTCCTAGGGCATATTTAAGGCATGTTAATGAGGATATAGATGTAGAACACACCGAGGCAATTAGGGATTAAACTATTTTTATCCTTCCCAACTGTGTAGCTTAGTGTGTGTTCATTCTGTACTGTTTAGGGTTGGCATTTCGAAGAGACGCTCTAGCCTACTGTAGCCCAGAACTCTGTGAGTAACAATTGTGTAAAGATATGTTCAAAATGATTATCTTTTGAATATTGAACTGTACTGTTTCTGAACTGATATTGTTAATTGAATGAATGTATGTCCTATATTCTGAACTGTATTGTGGCATCCTTAGCAACTACTGTTACTGACTGTTACTGTTACAGAGATCTCTGTCGGTTCCCTTGTTGGAACCACTACTGTTTATTGATTGATGGCCATCATTGACTGTTCGGTCTTTTAAGACCTACTGTTACTGTTATGCTAATGGATGTACCACATATGACTGTTTACTGTACTGAACAACTGATATACTGATTGAAATAAACTGTTTTCATTACTGTAAGGACATTCATTCTAAACCCCTTTACGCATTATGTTATTCACTGGGCTTTAACTCACTGCTCATATATATATGTAGGTGTGCAGGCACCAGACCGGAGCTAGGAGCGTCGGGGTAGACTCCCAGTTTTGTCCAGCCAACCACTGTGCCTCACTGCGAGGTTCCGAGCCTGTCTAGCTATGGCTTAGGGGTGTTTTTATTTCCCCGTCTGTCTCTGTACTGTTTTTGTAATACTGTATAGACTGATAGTACTGTACTGTTAATAGGGATTAGGTCCCTGTCTTCTGAATGATTGTACACATATTTCTGTACTGTATATAAGTATATGCATGGAAAATCTTTTTGGCATACAGACTGTCACAGCTCATTGGGCATTGTTTATTTACTATATTGGCTTCCGCTATGCTCTTGTACTTTGTTTTACTGTATTACTGTTAAGCAGGCCTTCGGTAATCTCGGATTACTGGCCGGTTACGGTGCTAAACCCATAGGGGCGGGTTTGGGTCGTGACATCAGCCGAGGTAACAACCATTTTCAGACGGAACACCTCCCTCTCGACAGTCCCGCGTCCTTCTTTCTCGGCCTCCAACCTCACTGACAGTCTCTCAACATTCATAGAGGCCTCTAGTACGGCCTTCTCCAGTTCCTCTGCTCTGGTGATTGACAGGTGCATCCTTTGAATACACTACAACAGATAATAAGGTATTAAAAGAAAGAACACAGTAGCAAAAAAAAAAAAAAAAAAACACACACACACACACACGTACAACAGTCATCATTTGGAGGGTCCCCTTGAAAATAGAAATATCACGAGGCTCGTTGTGATCGGTCATGTCCATTGGCATTAGCAAGGTTTTGGTTAGGTCAAAAGCAAAGTCTCTAGAAGCAATGATTGAATCTGAAGTAGAAATGGGTCTGCCCTGATGCAACATTGGCGGCTCCCACTTCTCAAATGACTTATCTTCAACGAGGTCTTCAGAAGCCTCTTTATCTACTGCCTTGCCGGTCTTCCTCCTCTTCCTCTTCTTCGCCCTTGCAACGACCGAAGCAGAGGGTTCGGCAGCGGCAGCATAAGGGCCCGAGGCTCCTGTCTCTAACTTTACATCCATAAGGCTCTTCGTTTAGGCCTTAATCGAAAGAGTCCCCAAAACGTCAGAGGAGCCAAAAGCCTTTGCTTCCAAATCCACCAACACTCTCCTTTTCGACATAGATCTACTCCTTGCGAAACTAGGGATAGGAGAAGGCGTCCCCTCAGACAGCACACCTTGGCTTCGACGGCGATTCGTAACTAGAGGGGTAAGGGATGTATCAATTTTAGTGTCAGAATTCAAAAGAGATGCAGCGAACCTCGCTTTCTTCGGGATGGTAGAACGAGAAATCGCTTGGTAATCCAATAGTTCGGGCACGGACTTCTTCTTGTACCTCAAAACGGCTTTGATGGCCTTGGTATTCTCTCAGTTCGGCCTGCGCTGAAAACGGGAAGCCTCTGCAGAAAAGAAGGGCAACATTAGAGCAACATTCAAAACAAGGCAAAAAACGCAAAAAACACTAGAAGGAAGGACTCGAACCTGGGTAGCCATCCTTCTGGGGCATCCATTCAGATTGGAACTCAGTCCCAGCAAGAAATTCCCAATTACCACCGACTTGCAGAAAATCATCATTATGCTTGTCCAAATTAGGTAAACCAATCACCAGATGGCAATCGACTGAACGAACACAAAGGTAGTACATGCTGTGATCCTTGTTGTGTGAAAGAGTATAGCAACCAAAATATCCCAGATATTAAGATTTAAACCCAACCGCCTATTAAGAGCGAAGATGCCGCAGACGACTCGGAACAGATTAACAGATACCTACATAGGGGTAAGTTGAACTTGGTGCAAAAATCGACGCACCAAAGGGTCAAGGGGAAATTGAACCCCTCCCTCAACAATGGTCACAACTGGGAAGGCAACAGTACTCCTAGTGCCCATGCGCTTACTGTTAACCTTCGCCACCGAAAGGGTCACATTATCAGGGATACTGTAGTCGTGGCGAAACATGGCCATAGCCTCAGGGGTATCAACTAATGATCTAAACTTCCCCATTAAACAGACCTAATGGGATGGAAAAAAAACTCAGACTAGGTAGAAAATAAAACCAGACGCCAGAAAAAGACAAGAAAAGAAGAATCTCAGGGCAACTTACAGAGATTGGAACGGTAGTAACAAGCAAGCGACGCTGAAACGAGAACGGTAACGGAATGTTTGGACAGAGCATCGACGAAACCAACTCAGAGGAACTGAGAGGGTTTTGGACTTTCTAAAAGTTTGAAAACAGATGAAGGGATTTGGATTGATAAATCCAGAGCATTTATTGTACCAGCCGATATGAAGGTACGTAAATCACGACCATTAGCATGGAATCGACGCACTATCTCTGTGCACTAGTACCACGCCGCCATGTGTCACCATGAAAGGACATATGCAAGGGGCAAGTGTCAGATTTGAACCGTCACCAAGACCGAACTGGGGCGGATCTAAAGCGATACGACGCTTGGAGTACAAAGCAATAGCTCCCTCCAAGGGAAACCTTAGCACGAGCTAAGGGGCAAATGAAGGGGCTAAATATGAAATGGGTCGGATCCTATCCCTGGGCCGGCCCAATCCATTAGACTCAAGACTTGAGAAGCAGGATAAGCAAGTGGGCTAGTCGGTTCAGCCTAATTACATCGTCAACAATCCACCCAAGTCCTTAAGCGCTTGGGCCCAACCTGTGGTAGAAAGGTCAGTCCAGCCACGATGTTGGGCTGGGCCGAGCCGTAGGACTTGACCCTTGGATAGAACCCAAAAGAGGCCGAGCCCACACAAAGATATCATACTGGGTCGGTCCATTTTTATAAGCAATCCCACAGAGGGCCGAGCTGAGGCACAACAATGCCAAGCCAAAGGAACACACTAGAGAAACGTGGAAGCTGTAAGTATATGTATGTGCAAGTTGCCACTTTAGCTGGTCCCCTACACCTAGAATCACGGAAACAGTTAATCAGAGGAATGTGGTTTGTTATCAACATCACTACAATGAGCATATGCACCCCATTACAACTACCAGATGGTCCCCTACCTTGGGCAATGCTAAAGGGAAACTTGGAAACACAAGAGCTCCAAAAAACTATCTTGGGTAACAAGCAAGGAGTCATATATATATACTACACTAACTTCACATTGAAGGTAACTGATCTAAGCTAAACTCTACTCACTAAAACTTAACTTTCTGCACTTAGAGAGCACCTTGCTTCTTCTTCGATTACTTATTCTCATACCGGAGGGGTTATCCGGCCAACCCCGACCGGGCAACTTTGACAGTGCTCCTTGTTGCAGGCCTCAATTCCTAGACAGTCCAATCGAGTGCGAAGCTCCAATCCATAATCATCTAGTGCGGTATTTAGTACGCACATGGTGTTACTTGTAACTAGTGTATTATATACAATGCAAAAGAGTTTTGTATGCCTTATAATAGATTATATAATAATATATAAATAATAGTGATACCACATTATCATCAATATATGATATCATTAATCAATAGTAAAATAGCGCATGGAATGTCAATCACTCTTGTTAAATATAATTAACAATTCAATAATTTCTCATTTTCTTAGTGGGGTTAACTATGTTTACATGTAAGTGATGATTTGATATCACTGTTGCACTAAATTTTTTAATAATATGGTTTGTTGTAATTTTTTCATTTTCATGCAAAATAACCATCATTATTTTCGTAATTTGAAAAATGTCATTAAGAAATCATTCTAAATATTATTTCTATATAAATTTTTTATTGGTTAATTATTTTCCTTATATGCAAAAAAAAAAAAAAATGCAAAACCTGAGAGAGGGCACGTGCCCCCCTAGTCCCTTCATAGCTTCGCCACGGATTGAGGAGGAGTTTTGAAAAATTATTATATAACACTACAAGAAATAACACATTCGGCGACTAATTTTGCTGACTAAACTAAATTTAGTCGCCAAAGGTATAAACATTAGCTACTAAAAATTTGTTTGTCGCCAATGGTAGACACATTAGCTACCAAACAATATTTGGTCGCCAAAGGTACATGCATTAGCTACTAAAACTTTTTGGTCGGTAAAAGTCCACTATTTTGCTACTAAAAATATATTTAGTCGGTATTGTCTTTACTTTTGGCGACTAATTACGTGTTAGTCGTTAAAAATATAATTTTGGGCGACTAAAAATGATGTTGGTCGCTAATTGCATAGTCTTTAGAAATTATAAAGTTTTTTTATTGGTATTTATTTAATTTTTGGCTATTGATTGTGTGTTAGTCGTGGAAAAGCAACTTTTCGGAGACTAAAAAATATTTTGGTTGCTAAAATGACCAATCTCTAGATATTATTAATTCATTTTTGGCTACAAATGTGTTTTAGTCATGCAAAATAAGGGTTTGGGCGACTATTTTTATTTTGGTCGCTAAATCTGAAAGCTTTACTGACTATAATTCAGTAGCCAAACGTGGCAAAAAATTGTGGAGGGAATATTAAATTTTTCATAAAAATATTAGCAACCAAAATGAATTTTGGTCGGAAATAAATAGGGTGTTGTCTTATTTTTATTACAACAGAAGTCCATTTCGCTCCCTCTCTCACTCCCGCCTCTGTCACTGCTCTGTCTCCATTGCCATCACCGCAAGGTTTGCTGGATCATCACTTTGTCTCCCTCCCAGGTATGTCCTTTATTTCGCTTCTCTCTCTCTATCTCTCTGTATCTCTCTCTCGATTTCTGTCTCCTTCTCACAGAGGCCTCTCGGTTTCCCTCTCTCTCTCTCTCTCACTGTTTACGTACACATACATGCATATATATATATATATATATATACATATACATACACACACAAATCATATATACACAACCTTGATTCCATATATAATCGATTATACACTGGTACACTCACGCCTCTGCTCTCTTCTCTATAGCTTTGTCTCCATCGCCATCACCGCAAGGGTTGCTGGATCATCGCTTTGTCTCCCTCCCAGGTATGTCCTCTATTTCGCATTTGTCTCTCCTTCTCTCTGTATCTCCCTCTCAATTTCCCTCTCTCTTTCTCTCTGTCTCTGTTTATACACACACACACACACATACATACATATATATATGTATACACACACAGAAATCATATAGGAAATGCTAAAAATTAGGGCATTGTTATTGAAATGTGATTGAAATTAAAAATTAGGGCAATGCTTGGGGTGAAATGTTATTGAAATTAGGCCAATATTATTGAATTTGGGTGTACAAATTACAGAAATGCTAAAATTAGGCCAATCATTTACCATATGCTATAAATTATAAATAAATAAATTACTTTAAAATAGTTTACTTTGCCCAGAATTGTGGGCATATCATTTACCATATGCTGTACAAGAAAATCTAAATAATTTAACAATAATGAAATTCATAATTAACATAACTATTAGTTTGAGAACTGGTAAATTAATAGGTTGAAAAAATAGTGAAAAAATGTGTGTGTGACTGTATCTGTTCATGTGTGACTGTATCTATTAAAATGTGTGTGCATATCTAAATCGATCTGTCTATTAATCATGTTATGCTCTATCTAAGAGATGGTTGGGTAATAAAACCATAAACTTATTTGTGTGTCGCAACAATGCAAGGCTTTCAACTTATGAGATTTTAGCTTAATTCATTAGTTCAAACAATTGCATTTTTTAGCTTGAGTGACTAACCCAGACCCTATATCTCAAATTACTTTAATGCTGTCTATAGTACATTAGTCCTTTCATAATATTAGGAGAACAAAGTGTAATCCCAACAAGGTAAATTTTATCTTACATATTCGTTACTGAATGAATGAAGAGCAAACAGTGTCATGTTACCTTTGCCAGTTTAATTTCATCTGAACGCTTAGTTTTGCTACATGGACATCTAATTCTGCTATGGCAATGTCAGTTCCATTATGAACACCTATGTCAACAGTTTTGTCGCTTTCCTCATTTTTTAGACTCTATACCGCACATCTTGTAACCATACTGGGTGGATGCTACTACCATTTTGTTAGATTATTAGTTTTGTTACAGTTAGAATGTATTAGAGGATTCCTCTCCGTTCTTATTCTGTCTACATGGCTTGCGAATAGAGGATTGAATTGCTTGATTGATGAGAAGTGTAAACTTTTCCAATGTTCTAGGCATTTGATAGCTTTTTATCCATTTTCTTAACATTATTAATGCTTTGCCACCTTTATATATATGATTAAAATTATATTTTATCAGTTTATGTTCTACCTTTTTAAAGTCAACAATGTTCCTCCTCAATTAACCTTATGTTAGAATAAGATAAATAGGTTACTGTTTCCCTAGCTTGTTCTTCATACATTTGTTTTCACAAAACTGTTCAAATTTCAATAAAATTGTTTTCACCGACAGTTTCTCCTTTCTAGCCCACATTCCCTTATATCTGTACCCTTTTCTTAATACAACAACCAAATCATGGCCATCTGAATACTTAAGGCTTACTTCCTTGGGTGTCATCGGTGCTATATATTTGTGTGTGTGTTGTCATGACTATTCCTGTTATTTGTTATATAATGAAGTGTCAAACATTAGATTTGGAGGTGAATATGTTTAGTTGAAGTTGATGTATGTACTAAATTTGAAAGAAAAATCAGTTTACAAGAACAATAATTAACTACTATTGACAATGTTAGTCATGGGCAGCTGGTTATATTGAGAAGCTGTTTGCGCCCAATGTTGTACATTTTGCTTTTACTGCCTCAAGCTCACGAGTACCCATGAGGAATTTTTTGTGAATAAAAAACATGTCATGCACACACACTGTTGAGAGCATGAAAGGAATTTGATTATTTTGATATATCATTCTATTATTGACCATATGGTTTCATTACTAGTAGTGCTCTACTAGTTATGCTATCTAGTGGTCCAAAATTAGGGGTCATTTCTTAAATTAACTTCCATAATTACACATTGCATGGTACAAATCGTTTCATTTGGTCCCACCTTAAAAGAGATTTATGTGACAAGCCAAACAGTGAATGAAAAATAACATAATCTATCTCAACTTGAAATGCGTGTTCTCATTTGTTCCTCGATTAATCTTTGCTTGAGTTATAGGTGACAAAATGGACAAGAGTTGGATGACGATAAATAATAGGTTGACAAGTAAAGAGTATCAACAAGGGGTGAAGTCATTCCTTGATTTTGCTACATCAAATTTAGGCGTAGAGGATGAAATTAGGTGTACGTGTGTCGATTGCATTAATGGCACAAAATATAGCAGACAAGTTGTGTGGATGCACTTGATTCGAAGAGGAATGGCATCTTCGTATATAACTTGGGTGCATCACGGGGAGCATGTTCCCGTGTCTCAGCCTAGGGTATCAAATGACCAATGTAGAAGTAGTGGCGAATGTAGGACAGATATCGATGATCCTCTCATGGGTGAATTGCCGATTATGTTGGAAGAAATTTACGTGAGTAGTCTTATGGATGATCATACCGACGAGGAACCTAATGGTTTGGAGAGGAAGGATTTGCATAAGTTCATTAGGTTATTCAAAGATGCACAACGCAAAGTTTACCCGACATGTGAAAAGTTCTCTGTGTTATCATTTGTCATTAAGATGCTTCATATGAAGGTGTACAACAAATGGAGCAACAAGTCATTCGATATGGTTATACAGATATTCAAGGACATTCTACCAAAATGTGATCAAACTGTTCCATGGACACTCTATGATGCTAAGAAGTTCTTACGTGACTTGGGTTTGGGATATGAACCAATTCATTCGTTCAAGAATGATTGTGCACTATTTTGGAAGGAGAGTGCAAATTTGGAGAAATGCCCTATATGTGACGCGCATAGATACAAGTTGAACGATGATGGTGGTAAAATGATTCCACACAAGGTCTTGCGGTACTTTCCTTTGACACCGAGGTTGAAAAGACTGTATATGTCCAAAAAAATAGTCATAAATATGAGATGGCACAATGAGAAGCGTGTGGATGATGACATATTAAGGCATCCGGCTGATGGTGAAGCATGAAAGGACTTTGATAAGCAACATCTGACGTTTTCTGATGACTCTCGAAATGTAAGGCTAGGGCTGGCAACAGATGGTTTCAATCCATTTGGAAATATAAGCACATTATATAGCATGTGGCCCGTAATCTTAATGCCTTACAATCTCCCACCGTGGAAGTGTATGAAAGAGCCATTTTGCATGATATCATTGCTTGTTCCCGGACGTTCGGCACCTGGAAGAGATATTGACATTTACTTGCAACCATTAATAGAAGAATTGAAGAATTTGTGGAAGCATGGTGTGCAAACATTTAATGCATCGAACGGGCAAATTTTTAGAATGCTTGCGGCGGTAATGTGGACCATAAATGACTTCCTTGCATATGGTAACATGTCAAGGTAGAGGACAAAGGGTTACTTGGCTTGCCCTAATTGTAAGAATAATGCATCATCCCAGGGTTTACAAAGTAAAATAGGTTACATGGATACTTGTCACTACTTGCCTGAAAACCACACTTAGCAAACAAGTAAGCTCTTCAACGGTCAAATGGAGCATAGGTCCAAACCTTTGGACTTATCGGGGGAACAAATACTAGAGCAAATTGATTCTGGGACTTACAAGCTGTATGGAAAGCACCCACAAAATCGAAAATGACAAAGGAATGAAAATCAAAATTTGAATTGGATCAAGAGAAGCATTATGTTTGACTTGCCCTATTGGAAAACGTTGAAGCTTCAACACAACCTTGATGTCATGCATATTGAAAAGAATATATGTGACAATGTCGTTGGGACACTTTTGAGCATAGATGGAAAGAACAAAGACACAGACAAAGCACATTTAGATTTGAAAGACATGAGAATACGTAAAGAGTTACACTTGAAGAGGCGTTCTAATGGGTCTTTTGAGAAGCCTCCCACATTGTACACATTGTCTGTGAAAGAGAGAGAGAGGGCTTTTGTGATTTCTTGAAATCAATTAAGTACCCTGATGGCTATGCATCAAATATCTCTAATTGCGTGACCGCTCAAGCTGGAAAATTATCTGGCCTCAAAAGTCATGACTGTCATGTCCTTATACAACGACTTCTTCCAATTGGGATGCGTGGCTACCTTAATAAGGAAATTGGAACCACACTTTTTGAGTTGGAAAATTTCTTCAAACAGTTGTGTTCAAAGACATCGAGGTGTTTAGATTTGGAGAAATTGGATGAACAAATCGTACTCATACTTTGTAAGCTTGAGAAGATCTTCCCGCCGGCTTTTTTTGATGTCATGGTCCACTTGGCAATTCACTTGCCTCGAGAGGCTAGGCTTGGAGGTCCAAAGCAATATCGATGGATGTACCCAATTGAGAGGTATTAACTCAACCCTCTTATTAGTATCAAATTTTAATTAACGCTTTAGTGTTGATATAAAGATTGTAGTATAACATTGTCATCAGCTTGATTGTTAGGTTGTTTGGCTGTCTAAAAGGGTTTGTGGCCAACAAAACTCATCCTGAAGGTTCTATTGCCGAGGTTTACATTTCCGAAGAATGTACAACATTCTGTTCAATGTATTTGGATGGAGTTGAAACGTTGTTTAACCGCCCAGAAAGGAACTATGACATGGGTGACCGTGGCCCAGGATTGGCGGTATTCACTCGAAATGTCCGTCCCTTTGGTCTAATGACAAGGGCGTTCGATGTGTCTGTAGCTGAACACGAGATGGCTCATTGGTTTGTCCTACACAATAGCACAGCAGTGGAAAAACACGTAGCGTATAAATCCTTCAAACGTATTTAGAATGTTGTAATTGTAAATTGATTAATCTTTATCTTTTGAATTGCATTTCTTGTAACTAGGGAGCACAAGAACTTGTTACAACAAAGAGCCGGTGCATTTGACTCCGAAAACAGACAACACAAATAATTCTCTAAATGGCTCAAAGATCATGTATGCTAGTATTCTCCGCATACAATTAATCATACATTACGTTAATATTGTGTATGCTTATAACATGACACATGTTCTTCATGTAGATGAATGACTTGCGAAGCCAAGTTTCTCTTGAAGCAACTGATGAGATGTGGTCATTAGTCAATGGTCCTAGTGGCTTAGTGAACACATATTCAGGATGTATTTGTAATGGTGTCCGTTTTCATACTATCGACCGTGACAACCGTCGTAACAGTCAGAATAGTAGATTTGTCGTGGAAGGGGAGCATGAAGGCCAATTGATACACTTCTATGAACACTTGTGTAGAGTGTGGGAAATGAACAATTTGTTCAGACGTCGGATTGTATTGTTTCAATGTGAATGGTTTAACACCGGTAGTAGTAGAACTATGCGTGTAGAACCACATTTGACAACAATTGATGTAAGAAGTCAATGGTACAAAGATGACTCATTTGTATTACCAAGTCAAGTTGAACAAGTATTCTATGTTAATGACACCAAATTAGGTACCAATTGGAGAGTCGTAAAAAAGTTTCAACATTGAGGAATTTGGGATGTGGCAGAGATGGATGACGCAGAACCTGATGATGTGTTCCAACAAGAAGAAACCACTGAGGTCGTACCTGTTATGGTTATTGGTGATTATGTGGTTTTGTGTCGACATGATATTGAATCTGAAATTATTCCAATGGAAGTTTTGCAATCTGTCAGAGGTGTAGAAGCCAAAGGTGTTACAGATGATGCATTCATCTGTGATGATGAAGATGGATTAATAAGGGAGGGTGACGACCCAGACGAAGAATATGACCTACAAAGTGATTTTGATACAGATGTTGATGTAGAATCTTGATGTTTATCATGCTTTAGTTCATGTAATAATTAGAGCAATGTGAATGTTCAATTGGTGCACAAATGAAAATCAAACTCATTATAAAATAGGGGCTCTCTCTTTGTAAATGTCAATATGTCGTAGATATAAAACACTAGCTGTATTCGGTGTGTGGGGGGAATTAAATATTTTAAAAACTAAGAGGATGATAAAGCATGTGAAATAAGACCAAATTTGCACTAAAATGAAAGTTACACCAGTAGAATTTTGCATACTTCATGTAGATATATAGTGATCATGTTTTTATTTATTTATTTATTTTTGAACAATTGGTGCTTGTCAAACTTCTATTATGCTTCCGTTGCAATTATTGGAGTTTCCAAAATAGATTAGCATATTGATTTGTAAACCACTTGTTTTTTTCTTAATTGGATAGTAAATTGAAATAACAAAACTTCATGGGTTGAGAGTCCCCCTCGCCTGGTTGCCTTTACTGCATGTAATGGACAGATTCACAGCATTTTGATAGAGTTTGTTGATAGTCTTCTGTTCAGTGAATTTGCTTTCTGAATAGTGTTTGCATTACATATGTAGGATGTGGTGTGATTTTTCCTCGGCTTTCTAATAATTGGAGATATTATCATGCCTAATGAAGTGGTACGTCGGATCATTTTCATATAAAGTTTTCCACCCAAATGAATTTGTTCCCGACCTAAGGGCTGCATAAAGGGAATTTACTTATACAAAATGCATCATTTACTAGCTAGTAATGTCCTTAGTTATCATTGAACTCATTTGAGGCAAGGCAAGGCACCACAAATCTTGTATCTATAAAGGTTAATAATTTAAATTAGGGGTGCTCGCGGATCAGGTTGGGTAGGGTGGCCTCTTATCGGAATTCAAATTTATCTCAAACAACTCTATAGATTATCTCAAAACAACTCAAACAACTCTATAAATTATGAAACTTCTATAAGATGACATGTAACAAAATTGTTCAGGTTAGGTTAAACTACCAATTTGTGGAAGGCTGCATATGTCATTGACTATTGTAATCACACATGAAAATAATTTGGTTTTTGTGCAATTGTGATTATTACTTAGCTTCTAGGTTAGAACATGTTGGACTTCTATTTTTCTTTCTTTCTTTGTTGTTAAGTGTTGATGATTTGAATTTTGTAAGTAATATATAAAGATTTTGCATTTGATTGGTCATACCTAGTAAAGGTGGAAAAGTAGATTATCAAATGATTTCAATCATATGTTTTGGATAATTTGTCTCTGTATTGGTGGTCCTACCTATGCTTTTGAACATGTAAGATGACATTTATGTTACTTATGAATCTACATTCTTCATGTGTTTCATTTGGCTGGGAAATAAAGCAATTGTTTGAAGGGAAAACTAGGAAAATAGCACAGAATGGATTCGGCTGAACAGCCACAACACATCCACGACTAGTTTTGAAGGACACGTTTACATCTAGTTTTGGTCTATCTAATGCTTATAATTGTTGCAAGCATTGAACCAGAAATGTTGTAGTATAATTGTCTTAATTGATCATTTAATGCACGCTTTTTTGTTCCTTCAGATATAATAATGTTTCAAAATTCCATTTGAATTTAAGTGGCCTGACCTTTTTTAGTTAATATTATTGATTGGTATAATCTATGTGAAGTGCACCCTCAGTGTGACTTGGGGCATTTATTTGAATGGCATAACTTGGCAGTACTTGTAATGATGAAAATTTTGGAAATCAAGAATGAGCCTATTTCATTGTGGTTAGGGATGACAAAATTCCCTGACCCAATTGTGTTTGACCAAACCAGATTCTAATAAAAAAAAAAGTTTTGGAGAGCATTAATAGGGTAGGGTCAAGTATAGGGATAGATAGGTCAAAACTATCTGGGTTAGGATAAAGTATAGAGGTAGTTGTACTTTTGTTTTTTCTAAGCTTATGTTATTTGTCTAAGCTTATGTTGTGCTTGGGCATATTTGCCACCTCCATTTGCTATGTTTGAGATATGCCATTCTAATAGAAGTAGCAACCTTCATTATTTTCTTACTTTTTTTGCCTTTTAGCTATTATGTCACTTTATGAAAAATAGTCTCTGAACAATTCCATGAGCCCGATCATTATTACAATCAAAATAATAAATTTGCCATGCAAGACAGAAAACGATGAAGCTATTGTGTTTCAAGTAAGTAGCAAATTTGGTTTTGGAGGGCTGTTTTGCCCACGTGACACAGCAAAACCCATTACCCATTTACCATATGGCCTGCTGTACTTCCTTTGGAGGTGGTCTTACAATCCGAGAGGCACATGATGTCTCAAAATTTTACAGCATGACCTTTACAACTGTGATAGGTTATAACATTTGTGGCATGTGTGTTCTGTTCATATTTATCATTGCACCAATATCCATAAGTTATGCCTTGCATGAAACAATTTGAAATCAGTTTGGCTAGCTTTTATGGTTTGAATTTGATTGTGTTGAATTTCAGGTCCAGAAAAATCCTTTGGCAGAAGGTCCAAGCACTTCTACTAGTGCAGTTGCTGATTCTGAAGAAGCTTTTCCTGATGTTGATGACGATGATGATGAGTTGGATTTGGATGAGTTAAATGAGCTTGAAGCAAGTTTGTCAAGAACTTCTATTCGGATCCAAGAGTTCGGTGCAGAGATTTCGTCTTGAGAGAGAGAGGATGCCATTTTCAGGAACCTTGCAACTGGCATACCCGTGAAGAGGGGGAAAGATAGTAAAGAAACCACTGGCCAAATAATCTGTGGGTCGAGCCGCCTATTTTTGGGCTCTTAATGTGTGATTTTTATTGCGGTTGATTTGTTTTGTAGTAGGCATAATCCTAGTTTTGATTAGGGGTGAGCATGGTCCGGATTGGACCGGATTTGAGTAAAACCAGGACCAATCCGTTATCTACGGTTCCTGAAAAATTAGAACCAATCCAATCCGTTTAAATCATGGAACCAATCCGAACCAATCCATTTAAATACGGATTGGATCGGTTTAGGACCACGGATTCACATAATTAAATAACAAAAATATATATATAACACTTTAATTTCATAAAAATGTAAACATAACACTATATTAGTTCCACAATAGCAACATATTTTTCTATAATAGCGACATACTGTTCTAGAATTTAAACAACCAGAAGAAAACTGGTTTCACCATAAGTATTTAGACCATTACAAATTAAAACTAAAAACTAACAAACAAAAGTAATAAAAGAAGATATTATACAGTTTTAGGTTTGAGTTTAGATTTTATATAAAATAAGAGAAAATACTATGGGGGAGGATGTATAATAAAAATATAAACTATTTGTATACGGTTCGGATCGGTTCCAATCCGGAACCAATCCGTGGACTACGGATTTTTAATTCTTCAATCCGGAACCAAACCGCGGATTCAAAAAACCAATCCAAACCTATCGGATTGGACTGGACTGGATCGGATTACGGATTTCACGGATTCCTTGCTCAGCCCTAGTTTTGATTGAGGTCACTCTAGAGCATTAAAACTGACAAGATTATTCATGTAGTTTTGTTTGTTCAAGATGATTTTACATGATTTGAATGTGCAGAGGAAGGGTGAGAAAATGCAAGTTCTCACATGATTTAAATGCAATTGTTGTTTATAGAATAGAATATGATGGCCCAGTGTATTACTACTCGCATAAAAACCGAACATAGAAAATGAAGGTGTGGTTCAAATTTATTTTTAAAAGTAAGTCCCACTGAAAGTTTTCTGTGGCGATTTTTTTTTGTATTTATTTTATTGTTTTTGTCTAATTTAGTTCATGTATATCATGCTTTATAATGTAATTAAGCATGTATTAGTTGAGTTATTTCATGCTTTCTAATTTATTTTTGCCTAATT